>OU779864.1:30000000-31308692 GCA_916999025.1 Orgyia antiqua
ACCTCACAGAAACTCATCATCACCACAAGCACAAGTCCCAGTGCCTCCTAGAAATCCAAGCAAAGTAAGACCTTTGTATACTTTTGTGCACTCAAAATAGGTTTAGCTAATTAGTCAGCTTTCATTTTAAAATAGAATTATTAATAACGTTCTAGAAATCCACAATATACCTATAAATAATGCCTAAAAACAGAGGCGTATTTGCCCTAGGGCCAAAGGGGCCATGACCCGGGGCGGCCAGCCCGAGAAGGGCGGTGAAAGCGTTCAACTTTAAAAATTTTGCTCTATTTCTAGAATTTATTAAATTGGCTTTTTAATTGGCTAATTTAATTGGCCTGGGGCGTCAAATCCAACGGCCTGGGGCGCTTATTTTCAAAATACGCCTCTGCCTACAGAGCATGACCAAGAAAAAGTTGAGAGAGAATGGTCATAATGAAATAGCTTGAACTAAAACAAATTTAAGTACCCTTAATAATAAATAAGATTGTTTAAAACGAGCCCAGAAATAATATGCGACTATTAACAAACTTTTACTATAATGACTGATAATACAGTACATATAACAGTTTGTTAAATATCTCTTTTATACTATTCCAGATTTTACCTGAGACAGTCATGCCACCAACTAGGCGAAATCATTCCCGTCATCAACAAAAGAGACACGACCGTGATCACGATTCCAAACGATCTCCAGAGATTGGCCGCCGCACAGACAGGTAACTATGCATATCCATTTACCTAATATTTGTATACCTTATTCAATTTCTTATTGTATTTATAATAAATAAAATAAAGACTTGCCGTAATTAGCAGTGAGCCATTTGCCGAAAATTGGTATCTTATTAGAAACAGAATTTTCACGAATGCTTTTATTTTCAGAGTTATTGATTTGAATAAACTGGACGCCCCATACCTAATGAGCAGAGATATGAAGGACTACATACGCGAATCGAACCCTGCCCCTCACAGAAATGACCTAGAAGATAATCCAGTTGAAAAATTGACCGATAAAGATGACTGCGCACGATTATTCGAATTCGACAACGACGCACCTCTCGTTATGGAGAATAAAGATTATAGAGAGATAGTTGGCCTCAATAGAGGCACTGACGACTCACGACGAACATTTGCGAAACCTGAAAGTCCCGACTACATGCACGACTCTGGAATTGGTAAGTCGAAAAAAAAGGAGAGAACTTCTAAGCAAATAAACGTCTTCCTATTGAGCTATGATAACATACCGTAATTAATCTTACAGGACTACCTGAAGTTCAAATGAGACACAAGAATAGATCCAAAGAGTCTAAAGGAGATTTTGTAGAAGCATCTAACAAGGTCAAAGGTGAGTTTAAAGATATCAACGGTATAGACGCAACGAAACGAGTTTGAGCACTAAATTAAAATCATCATTTTAGGTAGGTAGGTACCAAATTTCAAGATAAAAATGTTTTGTAGGAAGCAGTTCGCCGGAGGTAAAACGCGCCACAATAGTTGGTAACCCCATGTATTCTCGCGGCGAAGATGGCGTGGTACCACCGAGCGCTGACTCGCTGGGCTTAGACGACCTTCACATGGACTACGATCAGATCATGCATTATTTCCACAACTTGAAGGTATAAATGCACACAGCGTCCCACCATGCTTCTAGTGTAGTGTTGCTGTCGCTTGCATCGATACTTCGGCCACCGGTCACCCGTCGTCACGCGGTTTTAGCATCTCAATGTCGTCGCTCGATGTTCAATGTACTTTCTTATGAATAATATAGAGCCATAATTTTGATGCATTTAGGATAAATTTTATATGAATACTTACATTTTATATACAAATGCCGAGCAGTATTATATCAATACTTAATAAGATTCATCTTAGGTAACTTATTCACTAATTCACACCCTGCAGCTAGTTTAATTTTTCAGGCGAAAGCCTATACACATTCCACTTACTACTTTTCCAAATCATTATTTATTTTGTCATTTTACGTAGTATGCTAGAGAGCAACTTTTACCTAACACTAGTATAGAATTTAGAATCTGACTTCACGATTTTAGAAAATCTTATAGATTTTGCTACAAAAATTTAAACTTATATATTTTAAAATTTTTCACAGGAATCAAACGCCTGAGTAGAGCAGATCATTGCAAAGATCCGGCAGATATTGTCTACGTTTCAATATCAGCATAGCATCAAAGCTCCTCCAATCGACGTATACAATGCACCCAATGTTACGTCCGGGGCTGCCGGGCTAAAGGATAATACTATTGACACACACAACAATAACATGTATTCTACAAAAGAACACATTTACGAGAACGTTAACAACGGTAACGTAGTCGCACCCACACAAATGCTCTGCGACTCTATCGCTCACAAAAACAATTACATGAAACGACAACTCGCTTTCTTGTTAGAACACTTGAGCGAAGCATACGAATAAATTGTTGTAAGTCAAAGTATTATCCTTGATACAATATGTGTCTAAAAGTGGATCCTTGCAGTGATCGAAATCGAAAATATACAAATTGTAACTGTTTTATACATAATATTATCGTTAAAACATATTTACTCTAGTCATCTACAAAGCTGCACATATTTAAAGTACCTAATGATAAATTATGTGCATGTAGTTAATACTCATATGTCAAGGAATATATTAAATAATATTACTCACGCGAGGTTTTTGTCTGTATATTGATATTATAGTATTTATGATAAAGGGCTAAATAATATATATACGTACACTAAAGCGCCGAATTCTTGCCTAAGCCTCGCGCTCCTAAGACTAGGGCACATCACTATTATAAAATTACCATACCAAAAAAAAACTTTGCATTTGTACTAGATCTGTATATATTTTTTCACTAGAAGGTAAAAATGCTACCTCACGTTTGTCTTAACTTAGAGCTTAGCTAATGTACGCGAGTAAAGGTGAAAGTGGATTTATTTTCTAATATCCTTATTGCATAATAACTATCATTTTCCCGCCTACTGTAACTCTTTAATGAATAAAATGACATAACAGTTATTATAAACTGAGACTGCAAATAGCCAGTTTCTAGAGAATATAGTATATAAGTATAATATAAGATATACTGAACTAGTCAAATATAAAGATAAAAGTTAGTTAATTTGAGCTAATTTATTTGCTCAACACTCCTTCACGTACAGAAATATCTAATCCGTTGTATAGTACGTAGGTACTTTTACTAAATATTTTTGTTAGTGTTTGATTCCAACTTAAGTAATACCGATGTTGATATAAGTTATGTTTTGTTGACTGATATATTTATTTGTTTACTTCTAACATTTCCAAATGTTTAATTGTAATATTTGCCATGATATATTGATATATTGTTAGTTAACTATAGTATGGTTTTTAATGTTGTGATAAATGACTGCTAGGGATTGATTTTATAATGCAGTCCTTTTTATAAATAAAAGCCATATCATATAATAATCTAACGCTTGTATGATATTGTAAACACATAATTAATTTATTGAAAATGTAAATTGCATTTACTTGTAAGTTAGTACATTAGGCTTTGTAAATATTGTTATGACGTTAAATAATTTATAGGTACGTATGGAGATGACAATTCAAAATATAAAATTATATGTGGTAGAAACAACTACATAACATAAATATAGACGGAGTATGACCTAGTTGCGGCGTAACCTAATTTTAGTTCGATTACAAAAACTATGGAGGGTAGAAGTAAGGAGGACCATCTCAGTGTATTAAAAAGTGTCCATTGAACGAGAGCAAATTAAGGTGGCGCTGTAGTAGCAAGTGGAAGAATTTTAAAAAGAGCGCCACTAATTATTAGAAAGGGAAGAAAAACTTCTGCTTTGTTACAGCACGGTTTTTTAAATTATTATAATATATAAACAAAAATTGGTCAAGTGCGAGTCGGACTCGCGCACGATGGGTTCCGTACCATTATCTATGCAACATAAGGCAACGTTATTAGTATCGAGCAAGAAACGGTAAAAAAATCATGTTTGTTGTAAGGGGGGCTCCCCTTAAATATTTATTTTATTTTATTTTTAGTATTTGTTGTTATAGCGGCAATAGAAATACATCATCTGTGAAAATTTCAACTGTCTAGCTATCACCGTTCTTGAGATACTGGGTACAGAACCCTAAAAATCATGTTTGTTGTATGGGAGCCCCCCTTAAATATTTATTTTATTTTATTTTTAGTATTTGTTGTTATAGCGGCAATAGAAATACATCATCTGTGAAAATTTCAACTGTCTAGCTATCACCGTTCTTGAGATACTGGGTATGGAACCCTAAAAATCATGTTTGTTGTATGGGAGCCCCCCTTAAATATTTATTTTATTTTATTTTTAGTATTTGTTGTTATAGCGGCAATAGAAATACATCATCTGTGAAAATTTCAACTCTCTAGCTATCACCGTTCTTGAGATACAGCCTGGTGACAGACGGACGGACGGACGGACGGACGGACGGACGGACGGACGGACGGACAGCGAAGTCTCAGTAATAGGGTCCCGTTTTTACCCTTTGGGTACGGAACCCTAAAAATGAGTATAAAATAAAATTATACGGTGTTTTTGAGTACCCCAAATATTTGTAAATAGGAAATAGAAAACAGTATTAAAGAATTACCGAAACACCAGCAAAACTTCACTCTGCTTATAACTGCTACATTCATATCATTTCCACTTGCTACACTAGCGCTATTTCGGTGAGCGTTCGAACAATAATTTGCTGTTTACAAGTGAACACTTTTTGGACTGATCCCCCATACAAGACGGTCCTCCTTACTTCTACCCTCCATAACAAAAACTTAATTCCGGAGTACCTAATCATCTACCTACGGTCGTAAGTTAGCCCCTTCATATATCTACAACTTCCAATAGAATCTCTATTAGCTGTAAGCTCCGCCTACCAATTGATTTGATTAGGTGACGGATGTGCAGCGATCGGGATTATGAAGGGTAGGTATACTGTTAGTAATTAGCTCATTTGACAAATACGATATTTTTTACTTCTTTATTCCACAATTCGTTAAAGTTTTAAATGTTTTTCTTGCCATTTGATCTAAAGACATTACGGTAATTTTAATAATAATCGACAAAGTATTTATCGCTGACTTCGTATTTGCGGGTAGTAGATAAATATTTTTTGTTGTAACCTGTAGTCAGCATATTATGTATGTGGAGGTATATGAAATATTTGCAAGCTATCTTGTCTCTCTTTTTAGGATCACACACCGCCAAAGGGGAGCTAGTGGTGTCATTATTAAATTCTCTTGTAAAAAGTTCGGTTTATATAATGTTATGTGGTTGAGTAGAAGTCGCTTATTATGGACAGACTAGGTTGCACACAATATAAAGTTTTGTGTCTGTTACGAATGTACACTAAATAGTAAATGTTTTATCTTGTATTGTGTATTGATGTGACGCTAAATGTACCTATTATTATAGGCCAGAGATGTCCTCTCTGGATTTTAATTACAACTGGATAACTGGTGTTAATGTTCTGAAGACGCTTACACTATCTTTATTTGTGAGCCATCTTACCATAGAATAATATACGCGTGTGGTTTGGCTTTTGTCGTTAGGATAGACAAGATATAAGATACTACTTTAGTAAGTACTGTACGCTGTAGTATTTGTTACTATAAATACATGTTTTTGTTGATTTTTTGCCATAATTGTAAGAAAGGAGTTTATAAAATAAATACTGCTACAAGGTTTTATAAACATGTATGCAAAATGAGGCTTGTCACGGAAATCCTTTCATGAAAATGTCAAATTTAATAAACCATTATAAATTTTTTCGTGTCTTATTTTAAAAGCATCCCAAAAATGTGTTATTTTACCCATTTTATCTAATATATAAAATTCACGTGTCACAGTGTTAGTTACCGTACTCCTCCGAAACGGCTTGACCGATTCTTCTCAAATTTTGCATACATATTCAGTAGGTCTGAGAATCGGCCAACATCTATTTTTAAAACTTTTTTTTTAGTATGGCAAAACAACGTTTGCCGGGTCAGCTAGTATCTACATAAATACGCCGCAAGTCTGTGTATTTGTTACTAACGATCTTTGGTAGAGTACACCGCAAGCTAAAAATGAATGCAGACCGAGCTTATTAAGCGTGGCGGTTTAGTGTGTTGATCATTTAAGCAAGAGTAAGATTGAGAGAGCAGTGTGTCTGAAGTAAATATCTTCTTTTCTTTTGGCAAAGTAAAAAATTTGTTGACTTAACGAGTTGCGTATCCTACATTGCTACGATCCGAATGGTACCTTTAGATTTCAATAAATAAATAATAAATAAATATTCATGGACATTTCACACAACGTCCCCTGGTCCCAAGATAAGCTTATATGCTTGTGTTATGGGTACCAGAATACGGATAGGATACATACTTATTATAATACATAGAAACACCCAGACGCAGTACAAACAATTATTACAGATTTCAATTCGTTGACGTCGTAAATAAAAGTTTTATGTTTCTTTAATAGTTTATTTTCTACTTGTGTACACCTAAACTAGATAATTTATAGATACTTTCCATGCCAACGATGATCAAATGGTGAGAGCATTTTGTGACATCCACCCATATTGTTCTGTATAATATATTTCATTGTGTAGTAATTTTGATTATTCTCTTCTAACCACTTTTCATTTTCTGCTTTCTTCAATAATGTCTCATATGAGACTGCCTCAGCTTTGAAAGGCAATCTTTCTGCTACGATTTTTAGAAACGGATATACCTGAAAAAGAACAAAGAACTAAAATAGGGCACAATACGACAACATAGTAATTAATTAGCTATCCCTTTGAAATTCGTATAATTATACCTGTTTTGCATAAATATTTAATTATTTTCCTATAAAAGTTTCTTAAACTTTTATAGGAAAACTAGCTGACCCCGCAAACGTTGTTTTGCCATACAAATTATGTCAGGGGTAGACAAACAATTTGCAATAAAATAATATTGCGACTATAAATTGAAATGTAAGCTATCCTATCTTTCAAGTCGGGTCGAAATGCACACGGTGTGCCAATTTAATTTAAAATCGGTTAAGTAGTTTAGGAATCCATCGCGGACAAACATCGTGACAGGAGATTTATATAAACTGTTTATATAACTTATTGCTGCCTTGAAAATCCTGACAATAATAAGAACAAGAAATAGTCACCTACTTAATTTATTGTGATTATTCGGATGTTATGTGTACACACGCATTTTGGGAATTAGTATTTATTTATAAAATCCTAAGGTGGCATTCGGAAATCCCACGACCCCGCACATCCAGCTTTAATTTTGTATTGAAAATGTCTGGTATGTAATTATGTTTGGTCACATCTCACGCGCAGCTAGACCTAAGTTGTCACTGCTGTATGGGAAGTAGGCGTGGCTACAATCAAAAGTAAGAGTTGTCACTACTCACGGCAGCAGTCGGATCGGGTCGCGCGATACACATTAAATTTGAAACGTAAATTTTAATGGTCTTATTCATAATGACTTATCGGAGGTTTAAAAGGTCGCTAAAATCGGTTCGTGAAAATTGTCAAAACTTGTTATTCGTAATAGTCTTTTTACGCTGAAACGTTTATTATCTCTCCGATAAAATCTCCGTTTAAACCTTCGATAAGTCATTATGAATAAGACCATAAATGTATTATTATATTCTTTTGGTAACATGAAAATAGACACTAGTTTGATGGGTCCACACGTCACAGTCGTAACGCGATCGCGGGACTTCGAAATGCCACCTTTATTTCTACTGGAAGACAGACATTCACTTAGTTTATATAAGTTATTACCCAACAATGAAACCAGTAAAAATTAAAACAAATACACTTGTTTAAATCTGTAAAAGGTGGTTTTATTTACAAATGAGTCACGCAAGTGTTATAGAATATTACAGTAAAAACTAGTTGCTTTTGATTTTGTTTATATTTTGAACATAAAACCTACCTCTTCATAGTCACATTTGCCACCAACTTCTAAAATAATTCTACCAGATTTTATCGGCGTGACGTAATGATCAATGGCTCCTTTACCACCTCCCATACGTTGACCTTGTCCTTTCTTAGTAACCGGTTGCCATGGCGGGTCTACTCTCCAAATTGCAAACATTCTTTTTTGATCTAACCTTCTGGCAACAACAAGCCGAGCCATTTCAAAATGTTCATGTCGTAACCTGCCTCCACCAGTAGCCTGCAAAAGAAATGAAAGACAATTAACTACTGCATAAATTTATTACTACTGCATTATTAATGACCAGCTGTTGCCCGCGACTCCGTCCGCGTGGAATTGGGAATTTTTTTTTCGCAATAAAAGTTAGGGGTAACTCCCATCGGCCCCGGTGAACCGCCCCGGTACCGGGGCCGTTGGGAAAAAAAAGTTGCAACGGCCCCGGTGAAGCCGGGCCCGTCGTTCACCGGGGCCGTTGGCACAAATCATTTCCCAACGGCCCCGGTGCGTTTCTAGCTTGACTGTTTTCTGTAATGAGCTTGTTTAACTGCTGTTATGGCACCATTCAGGCGGAGAGCATTCAAACACGGGTCGTACTAGCCGTTCGAGGCGAAGTTTGTAGCTTGTTGCGGATGGGACAAAGCAAGTCCTCAAAGGCTCCGCTGTGTGTTTAGCTTGACTGTATTCTTTAATAGACACGTTAACGTCGTATTCTGACATCACCATAGCTAAATAGTCAAGTTCACACCGGACGATCGTTATATAACGCAGGGATCTCGTGCGGCAAGAGCGTAACCCTATTGTACAGGGCGCCGCAATACACTGAACGGTGTGGACTAGGCTATCCAGACACGTCTTCTTTTCGTAGGTATCTTCTTTGTTATTATGTAAACATACTTCTTCCTTATCTTTACAAATTATGTTCAAACAAATTATTAATATAATGTTAAAGTATTTATGACATTACGTTTTATAGAATAAAAGAGTAAAAAACGTGCAACTGTTTTATTAACATACAGATTAATAATAAAAAGACTTACCAAGTCAAAAATAACCCGCCGGCAAGTTGCGCTTTGCGCTGCTCTACCATATCTGCCCCAAGAACAGTTTGTAAACGGCTGGTTTTACATCGACAACCAAAGCCCTGACGATAAAAGAAGCAAGCTTTTTCGAAAATACATATATGCTTACACGATGGATTCGCGATGATTTTATTCCCATATGGTGCCAGCATGGGGAACGTCATAAAACTACTAATTTGCTAGAATCTTGGCACCATAAACTTAACAAAATGGTCAAAACAAAAAATCCAAATATTGTTGAATTGCTCAAGAATCTTCAATAGGAGGCTTCTTTTTATGAAGTGATGATACAGAAGTTAGAAGTTGAACCGCATGGAGCAAATCAAAATCGTTCACAAAAGTCTATAGATTGGGACCACTTCATAAAAGAAAACACTGATGATCTTATGAATGGCCTAATTACAACGGGTCATTTCCTGAAAATACTTCGATAAGATAGACCAACACATAATCATGATGATGATGATGATGATCGCAACATGTCTTTTTATTTCATGCTTGTCATTTCGAAATTATATATAATGTGTATTTATTTTATTGGTTTTTGGTCACCGGCATAATTTTAAGACATTTTAACACACTCTTTCTTATTTAAACATTCGCATAATATCATCATCATCTTATATATAAAATTCACGTGTCACAGTGTTAGTTACCGTACTCCTCCAAAACGGCTAGACCGATTTTTATGAAATTTTACATGCATATTCAGTAGGTTTGAGAATCGGCCAACATCTATTTTTCAAACTTTTTTTTTAGTATGGCAAAACAACGTTTGCCGGGTCAGCTAGTATTTTATATTTACCTCCTCATTCACATCTGCGCTACGTGTTATTATCATTCACATTATCGAAGTATTTTCAGGTATTGATAGAATAGACACTAGTGGAGCTCTGACATTAAATCTCACTACCCCATTTCCTTCCCAGGGAGCTGTAAGAACTACCTAAGGGACAATGTCATCATCAGCAGAATTTAAACCCATTACCAACACGCCTTCTCTGCGTGGTATAAGTAAGGCCAGACCCCTTCCGAAGTGAAGGCTTATGCTCAATACTGGGACATTAATGGACTGAGTGAGACGCAAGTCTGTGATGGAAATAGCAATCGAATTTCACTTTAATCGAAATTGTATAGGCAACTGGAATTAATAAAACTAAAATTTAAATTATTTGAAATGTCCGTGTGGTGACATTTTAATTAATTCAATCTTAGTTGTTTGTCTTCTCTCAGGGTGCTGTAAGAATCAAATCGGGATATCAATTTAAACAGATAACATTTTCTTTTATGTATGGAAACCTCGAAATTAAACCCAACACGTAACGTCATCAAACGAGAAACGATTTATATTAAATATAGGCTCATGCATAAAAATAAATTAATACTTGATAATTCCTTGCTGCCAGGCACATTGTTTAACCTAGAACTGTTTATTATTTTCTACTTATTTTAAATATATTCTTCTAATATTATATATTTAAGACTGAAATGCATAACAATATACATAAATTTTTGCTGTCCATGAGTGGCTTAAGGCCGTAAGGAGCGTGAGTATTTCCCTTTGTTTAAGAATAAGTTTGTAGTGTTTGCGTGAAGATGTTGTGATGTTGTGTATTTTGGATTATTTATATACGTATCTATTTTACAAATTCTCAGATACATAGTTTTATTTTGTATTATTAATCTGTATGTTAATAAAACAGTTGCACGTTTTTTACTCTTTTATTCTATAAAACGTAATGTCATAAATACTTTAACATTATATTAATAATTTGTTTGAACATAATTTGTAAAGATAAGGAAGAAGTATGTTTACATAATAACAAAGAAGATACCTACGAAAAGAAGACGTGTCTGGATAGCCTAGTCCACACCGTTCAGTGTATTGCGGCGCCCTGTACAATAGGGTTACGCTCTTGCCGCACGAGATCCCTGCGTTATATAACGATCGTCCGGTGTGAACTTGACTATTTAGCTATGGTGATGTCAGAATACGACGTTAACGTGTCTATTAAAGAATACAGTCAAGCTAAACACACAGCGGAGCCTTTGAGGACTTGCTTTGTCCCATCCGCAACAAGCTACAAACTTCGCCTCGAACGGCTAGTACGACCCGTGTTTGAATGCTCTCCGCCTGAATGGTGCCATAACAGCAGTTAAACAAGCTCATTACAGAAAACAGTCAAGCTAGAAACGCACCGGGGCCGTTGGGAAATGATTTGTGCCAACGGCCCCGGTGAACGACGGGCCCGGCTTCACCGGGGCCGTTGCAACTTTTTTTTCCCAACGGCCCCGGTACCGGGGCGGTTCACCGGGGCCGTTGGCACTCACCCAAAGTTAGCCTATGTCCTTTCTCAGGGTCTAAAGATTGTCTGTGCCAAATTTCATCAAAATCGGTTAGGAGGTTTAAGCGGGAAAGCGTAACAGACAGACAGAGTACTCGGGCTACTAACTACGACGGGCCTCGTGGTCTAGTGGTTCATATAACAGACTGCCAATCACGAGTTCTCGGGTTCGATTCCCGGTCAGGACAATCATTTGTGTGATGTTTCTAACTGTCATACAAATGTTTGTACTGCGTCTGGGTGTTTCTATGTATTATAAGTATGTATTTACAAATGAAAAGTAGTATATGTATTCTATCCGTATTCTGGTACCCATAACACAAGCATAATAAGCTTAGCTTGAGACTGTTGTGTGAAAAAAAAAAAAATATTATTATTATTAAGAGTTACTTTCGCATTTATAATATTAGTAGGGATGTCGATCAATCTATTCTGCCATGTGGCTGCAGATTATTGAAAAGTTTATTTATTTGTTTGAACACACAAGTCTCAGGAACTACTGGTTCCATTTGAAAAGTTGCTTTCAGAGTTGGATAGTATGTTTATCCAGGAAGGCTATAGGTTATAAAACATCATCCTGCAATCCACCAGAGCAATGCATGAGTGAAAAATGTTCTAAAACAGGGAAATTTTCAAAATTCAATTAGTATGATGTTACAAGCAACTGCTAGTGTTCTATAAAATATGGAAAACTCTAATAAAAATCCCGTGCCAACATGCCTGGTTAGATTGGTATAAGTAGACTAAATACTCTCCTAAAGTGGAAGAGAGTGAGGCATTGATAGGCTGAGAAAAGAATGAAGAACTAATTCAATCAACAGAGAAATAATTGATCCAAAGCGGCATTTTATTATCATTCATATATCATTCAGCACTTACAACAACTCCATATTGCTTCAACTGTAGAGTGGTATGTAAAGGTTCTGGCCCTCTCATATATCTTAAACGTTTTTGCATCTTTGGAGGCTTCATGTTAGACGGATATGTAGGCACTTTATCATACACACGCAGCCTCTGACGTTCGGGAATTTCAATATCTGTAATGTTAATTATAGACTATTTAAGATTGATTTCTATATCGATAACAATTACCTTTTTTAAAATGACCCTGAATTTAGCAGACAGCAGACAAAATGAAATTTCTGATAGGGATATCTATAGCAAAATAAGGTTTTCCAAGTTTACGAAATTGGAAAATTGTTTGTCGTTGACATACCTACAGGTGATAATAAACAAATTTTTTTTTGAGTTATACATAATTTTTTACAAAAAAATTAATATTTTGGGAAGCTCTCACTGTGGCGCTAATTGTTTTAAAATTCTGAAACTTTGAAATTTAGTTATTTTTGGATTTAGAAAAGGTGATTTTAGTTAGTTTTTTTAATTTTGGCTCGGAGCATTCTGGAACATATATCAGCGAAAGAAGAAAAAAAAATATGGTCATCTCTTGGTCTTTAAGAAATCTAAAGGTGATATTTTTTTGATTTTGAATTAGTTAGTTGGATCGTAAGATATCCTTAGTTTTAGATTTCTTTTGAAACTTGGAAGTGGGATATCAAAGATAAAAATAATCTAAATCAAAATCAAAAATATATCATGTCTTAATTTTTTAAAAGTCTAAAGATGATTTATCTCGGATTTTTAATTTTTTCACTTTTTTTTTTTGATAAATTATCTTAATAAAAAAAGTCATCTCTTCGTTTTCAAAAAATCTAAAGGTTAAATTAAATCTTAAGGATTTAGATTATTTTTAGCTTCGATATCCCACTTCAAAGTTTCAAAAGAAATCTAAAACTAAGGATATCTTACGATCCGTCTAATAAATTCAAAATTTTCTTTTTTTCGCTGATATATGTTCCAGAATGCTCTGAGCCAAAATTAAAAAAACTAACTAATATCACCTTTTCTAAATCCAAAAATAAACTAAATTTCAAAGTTTCAGAATTTTAAAACAATTGGCTCCACGGCGAGAGCTTCCCAAAATTTAAATTTTTTTGTAAAAAATGTTTTATAACTCAAAAAAAATATTTGTTTATTATCACCTGTAGGTATGTCAACGACAAACAATTTTCCAATTTCGTAAACATGGAAAACCTTATTTTGCTATAGATATCCATCTGTAATTTCATTTTGTCTGCTGTCTGCTAAATTCAGGGTCATTTTTTAAATATTAATCATCTAGTGGGCTCTATAATTATATTTATAGTTTGTTATTTTATTTTGCATGCGAGTGGGTGATCACTGTATTTACTTATGAAGACTTATTGCATAATTTAATAATTCTTACTTACGATCATAATTTTTTGGAGGTGGAAAATACTTAAGACCAGCACTTGGAAGAACTCGAGTGCATTCCTGGCGAAGCAAGCCTGAAAAAATATGTATAAATTAATCTAAATGATTGATTAAACTTGGGATTAATAAACTATAATTTTTCAGAACCTACCTATTGTTAAACGACAAGAAGATAACATTGTTAAGTTTTAAACAGAAAAAATAACAACAAAACTTTACACACCTAGTGTGCTTTGAACTATATAAAAATTAATTCTAGGGGGTTTTATTTAATTTTAAAGAAGGAATATCTAAAAGATTATTAAGAAAGATTGTGCATTGGATAACATAACCTAAAACAAAGAATATACTACTCTCTAACGAGAGAAGAAGTACATCTCTATAGTAAAAAAATGCAACCACAGCCAATACACGTACGAGACGCTAGCGCCATTGCGGAATAGCAATAAATCAACACGCGCGGGAACTTTCAAACGTTGTAATATTTGCTCTTGGCTGTACTATATATTATGATCGTGAACCATTTTAAATATATATTGTTCCTTAATATATTATTAAGGATCGTGCTTCATATTCTTGCCTACAGGAAGTAATTAAAACAATCATATTATTATTTTATTTATTCTTTAATATTTTCATTTTGCGTTCAAAACTTTTCTTTTTCTCTTCGTCTTCCATAGCTCTATTAATTAAAACACAATATCTTTTAATTACAATAAAAAATGTGCTTATTTTTAAATGATTTTCATTTAATTCTAAATGATTTATACATTTATTTAAAAAAACAAAATTCACACATTCTAGATTTTTAACAACATTAATTTTAAGTTGTTGCCTAAAGGCATTTGTTTTCATGTAATCATTAATTATAGTTGACATCGTTTCTACACACGTCACCATATCTTTGTTAACATAATTTAATGACTCATGACTTGAGTCATATTCCTTGAAACTTGTAAACATGTGTATGGTTTCTATATTTTGGGACAAAAATGCCTTTCGGCAATCAAGGCAGTCATTGTATTTTATTCTTTTAAATATGAAACCACACACATATCCACAAGCCTGACTTTCGGATATCCCTTGTTCAACTGCTTCAACTGCATCAGATAGTAAATTTGCCATCTCTTTATTTTCGTCAAATTTGAAGGAAGACGAGTTTGGTTCACACGACGAAGGGATGGTTCCCGTTAAAAAAGTTAATAAATTATTTGCAATTAATGCCGAGTCATTTTCACAGTTCCTTTTTTGTCCAGCATGTTTTAAATTGGATATTATAGCAGTTTTGATTCCCCCTATAAATTGATTAATTGTTGGATTATTATTGGATCCACAGCTATATCTGATGCAGCCAAAACAGTTTTCCAAGGGATCTTGATTTAAGCGACGTGTGGAAAGACTCTTAATGCCTATAGCCCGCAAATTATTCCACAATCTTTCTATTGCATTTAATGAATGAATCCACCCTTGGCTTTGTAGTAAAGTTATAAAAGAATTGCTAATATTTAGTTCATATAATTCTTGAACTTGTTGACTTTCAAGCACCCTCTTTAAGGGCCTACATCAATATTATCGTATATCATCGCCGACACGTACATATTAACACAGCCAGTAGGCACAGAAAATGAACAATTAGGGATACTTTTCCTATTTACTCAAAATCTACTAAATATATTTTAATTCTGATTTACGTGTTTCTATATATAATAGTTACTTATGTTTTTAAAGTTATTTCATTAGTTAATACGCGATAATAGACCGACAAATGAAAAAAATAAAAAATTCGAGAGGTTGTTTCGCTAAGATTTTCTATCGAGAAAACTTTTTTCAATCGCGTTTCTGAGTTTATGCGATCCTAGATCATATATTGAAAAAACATATACTTAAAAATTAGAGCTCTAGCCATTCAATCTAAAGAAACAATGAAAACTTCGTACGTAGAAAAATGCACGAAGCTATTTTGGTATCCTCTTAAACTCCCTTTCTTATTCTTAATTTTGTTGCGTAATCGTATTACCTCACGCATTTTACTTCTGCATATTTTGTACAACTTCCTTTTTCTTGGTGTCATTTCGCTTACTTTTGTGACACCTAGGGTGGCCAAGATTTTGGTCTGTCGTTTTTTAGGCGTATTTAAATTACTACAAGTTGCCACGCTGAGATTTTCAGGAATTGGTGCAGCCTGAAAATACAAACATTCAATATAAATTATTATTTTATTTCTAAAAATATATTATTAAGCTATTGTATAGCTTTTAACGCGGGCCTCGAGCGCGGCGACCGAATCAAGAAATTCCGTAACGAAAAAACCTCATATCCTCTACCATGTAGCCATTGTCAAATTTCGGGTCACAACAAGCACCGCGCTTAATGATATATGTATGTATGGTAAACATGCGATAATTATGATGATAATGGAAACGTTGTTGTAATAACAGTATAGGGGACAAAGAACTGTTGTTGTGTTAGCTAGCAGATAATTTATCAAATATCCTTAAATGCATTTAATAATAAATAATAATAAAAAAAAATAACATAAATATTTAGGGTACTTTCTCTGCAAGTCCGCTATTATCAAACTTATAATAAAGATTAAAATAAAAATCTAAAATTAATTACCTGCGTAGGGCTAATGGATTCAGTTGTTCTTATGAAATCTGCAAAAGAGTGTTGTTTTGATGACCCTGTACTGGTACTAGGTTCCATCACAACATTTTCTATTTGCGACATAGGTATTGTTAACTTTGGCTGTGCAGCAATTACATCGGACTGATTGACATTCTGAAATTAATTATTAATTTTAAACTTTTGCAAGTGCTATCATAGTAGTGTAAAGTTTTAGAATCTTGATCCATTGTGCTAACTTTGGACGCATAACTATTATTGTATCTATAACAATAATAGTAACAATATTGACTAGATTTATAAAGTAAAACATGTTGGTCACTTCTAGGCTGGTTCTACCGACTTCCCTATATGCTTCACCACTGCTATTTAGAACAATCCTTCATCTGATCTCTTTCCAGCAGTGTTCGATTGTCATCCCATCGGATTATGAGAGTGAGCGAATAGTGTACGAGGGTGTGCGCAAACATAGGTGTAATCTCACACCTATGTTTGCGCACACCCTCATACACTGTAATATGTCATGCATAGTTGGCTGAACCCAACTGAGATTGGTTGCTTTTGTAGGAATTTGTTCGGGAGACTATTACTAGAACAATCTATATGAATACAATACCTGGTTGAAAATATTTTCTCTTTCATTTAGTAGTTCTTCTACTATAGTTGACTCAGGAACGGCAAACTTACTCAATTTTTGCCTTTTATCATCCATAAATTGAATTGAGTTGAAATGTCTTCCACACAACACCTTATTCCGACTATAGAGTGAATGTAATGATTCAATGGAAGTCCAATCTTCATTTGGCCAACAGTATTTAGCCCAAACACGAGCCCTGTAAAATGTCCATATAAAATACTGGTATTCAGTTGAATCAGGTAATACTGGAAGCCCACTCCAACATAGTTTTGGAAGAAAAGGTAGAAGGATGATGAGTACAGTAGGTGATAGTATATGATGATGTAAATATAGATTAAAATAGTATTTTGTTTAATAAACGCATGAGGTCTTAAATATACCGGGTTGTATTTTGTACTTACCTAGTAACATTGGTTATTCCTGGATTTGGAAACCTGTGATAGGTCACCGTCATGTCTTCGGCACGTGTTCTGCCGCACTTAGCACACTTTCTATGGTTATTCACGGACATAATTAAATAACCAAACTTAAACAAAAATAAGAAAAAGTAACCTAACAATAAACGTCCTTTCGTAAATAATGTTCTCTACGCACAACACAGAATTTACTCCAAGAACGTAGAATATTCAGTCAAAATTACTATAATAACTACTAGAGAGTATATTTTAATAATATTTTGATTCTTTGGATAAAATATTCAACTTCAACTTCTTTTAAAAATATTAAAGTATCATAACCACAATAAATATTATGATAATGGCGGCCTCATTGAAGCGACATTGTGACCAGACCAAAAATTTTTAATTTTTTTCCTATGCAATACTGCTACAATAGCAACGCACACATAAATATTTGAGCATGTGTGCAAGAGCAAAATCTCGTCATACAACATAATAGACCCTGACCTAAAATTTCTGTTTGACACTTCTTGTCATTGACAAGTTGACAACTATGACAAAAAACTTAATTTTCTCTTCTCTATAGTTTAAAGCCGACCCTTCACGATCGGCCAACTAAACACATGAAGCAGTGTGTCGAGCCATTTTGTATCTATTTATTTGTTCTCAACGTCCACCTTTTTACCATTCTCAATCATATGCAGTAACATCAAACGTGGAGTGAGCTTACATCATATGAAGGATTTTTAATGGAATTTCTAGTCTTAAACCCATTTTTAAATCACCCCCCTTAAATGATCTAATTGCTCCCTCCCCTATAGCGCGTGAAACGTTGGGAGACACTGGTCTACACTATCTATGGTAGAAAATTGGCGCGAAAATTTGTAGAATTATGTCAGGTTGATCGCGATCGCCATGGAAACGGCTAAAACCGACAGTGGTTTTAATTAAAAAATAAATATTAATAACGGATGTAAATGTAATTGTATAATTTTCCATATTATGTGGTAGCAGATTACAAAATATACAGCAGTTAAAATATTACGGATAACTGTGATGGAGATATTATTTTTACATTCACTGATTTACTGTATTTACATTACTTATAATGCAGTTTAAAACAATGCTACGTTTACAGAAATGCATGTATTTTCATTTCTATTTATTTATAACTTGGTTTATTGTGGAAGGATTCTTCATATACAACCGAGTAAATATACAAAAGCTAACTTTTATGACTTCTGTGGTTTATATTATACTCCTTGCTTTATTTTATCATTGTGTTTGAATTGTTACAGTCAAACAACTTTGGAAATCTTACAAAATACTTATCGCTGACTGTCTACACATTGCTAATAGTGATTGAGGCTCCAAGAATATATCTTGGTCATTATGGAAACTTATCATGCAGGGTTAGTATCATAGTATGTAGCACTTACAACTGTCAGACATGTATGACCAGATGTATGAGTGTGGATGAAGCCAAGGAAGTGTGTTTGGATTATAGCAGATGGTGCTCTTTATGGGAAAAAGACGTGATGTTATATGATGTTAGTACCATTTGAAAATAAATTTTTTTATATCATACTGACATCTCCATTATTCTATAATTTTTATTCTAAAAATATAATTTCTAGAGTCACAAGAGCTTAATGGTGTGAAATGTATGATGATATTTCCTGCAGATTTAGCAATTTAGGACATTACCTTTTCCATTATTGACATGATTTTCAAATTAGTGTACTTATCAAAGTTAAATCTTACGTATTACTTTTGTGTGTTCTTTATTTTGAGTTAAGACAAACCTTTAACTCAAAATAATAAACACAACCACACCTTCCAGCTTGTACAACAACGACAATGTTAGTGATAGCACAAGTGGTATAAGAAATATATATTTTGTACCATGTTTTGAGTTGGGTCATTCTAGTTCTATAGCTATGAATTAAAGAAATAACAGTGATATATAATACCATGACTATGAATAGTATATTATATATATATGAATAGTCTATTGCAAGAATATAGTTGAATTAAATATATTTTTTACATATTCTCTTTTTTTTAGATACCAGAGTTAGCTGGCTTCCTGATGTTAACAGTCCTAATGCAAATGCCATTGGTTAGTTTTTTTCTATTCAACCCATATCTGAATAATACATGTATGGAACTCACTTTACATGTGATGCTATGGCTTCTAACTGTTATTGAAGCTATGGTTGGTTTCATGGCATTGAAAGAAGCTTCTGATTATGCTAAAAGTATATACTTATCACAGCCAAGAGACCGATGACCATTGAGTACATAGAAATATCTGATTAAAAACTCATAAAAGTGAATGTTAGTGTTAATAGATTTTATGATTTATTTATTTGTTGATACTTTTATAATTACATATGTCAAAGTACATTTGATTTTCTTACTTTAATGATACCTTTTATGGAAGTTATAGCTATTTATTTATTTATGTATAGCTACGAGATTTCAAAATGCTTGCAATAGAAGTTTTTTATTTAGTGTCACAGTTTCCAGTAATTAGCTAATTATTATAATTTATTTTAATAACCTAGATAGCAGGGGCGTAGTTACCGCTGTATCAGCCGTATCAATTATACGGGGCCCCCGGGTGATGGGGGCTCCCGACGAGCGTAAACAAAAATTAATAAATTATACTTCCCAATTTTTTTTTTTATTTTAGAAATGATAAATGAATAAAAGAAATGAAAAAAAATTTCTTTTTTGATGAACATTTATATTAATTTTATGCACACATTCTTTCGTAAAACACTTTACCCTTCTTAAGGGCCCCCAAATATTTTATACGGGGCCCCACCAAGGCAAGCTACACCCCTGCTAGATAGGTGTAGGTAATTGAAATAAATAAATATACGCTATGTGAGATTCTTTTATTTGTTGTTATACAACATTAAATGTTCACCTCTTATAAACTAAAATATTTGAATACATTCGAGAAAAGTGAATGAAAGCAAAGCTTTGGTACTAAAAAAAATATACACCCTTTGTAAAAATAAATTATCATTAAAATAAAAAATTTAAATTGATTTGTTACTTTGTTTTGTAATAAAACATGCCACATTTAATGAGCATCTCAATACCATACCTGCATACATATTACATTATTAAATAAATCAAGACTAGGTAATAAATATATTGTCTTAGTAAAATGCACTGACTATAAAGTTGATAAATATTGCCTTTTTAATTTTTTCAAGGCACTGGATAATAGAACATTTGTGTAACAAAAAGATCATTTTATGATGCATCTATTTACATATAAAACTGCAATGCATAAGTTCTCTGTTGTCCATAATACATTCGAAAATAAATATTTCTTTGTTCAAAATACCTTATGGTATACTCTATAAATAAATATGGGACGTTTCTGTATTACGACTGTAACACATGTCTGAAACAACACTTTCAGAACAGCAGACATCAATAATTTTGTTAAAATTATCCTTTGAATTATCATATGAAAAATATATTTTTAGATGTTACTTTGTTTTCTGTTAATTAAATATATTATTATCACTAAAGAAATCATCAATTTTACATCTAACTAAATGAATAGTTATGTTTAAACTTTCCAATCGCACTTCAAATTCCTTCACACTGTCTTCTACATCAAGAGACTTCATTAGTTGTGGGAGACTTGGAGACATTTTGCAAATGAACTGAAAATAAGTTAATAATGCTTTAGTAAGGCCACGTAATTTTAAAAGCAAAACCATTACATTTCCCTCACATTCTTAAAAATAAAATGAACTTACTCAAAAATAATTAAAATTATTAAATGTCATACAAATGTTTGTACTGCGTCTGGGTGTTTTCTATGTATTATAAGTATGTATTTACAAAAGAAAAGTAGTTTATGTAGTATATCCGTATTCTGGTACCCATAACACAAGCATATAAGCTTAGCTTGGGACCAGAGGACGTTGTGTGGAATGTCCGTGAATATTTATTTATCTAATATATAAAATTCACGTGTCACAGTGTTAGTTACCGTACTCCTCCGAAACGGCTCGACCGATTTTCCTGAAATTTTGTGTACATATCCTCTAGGTCTGAGAATCGGCCAACATCTATTTTTCAAACCATTTTTTTTAGTTTGGCAAAACAACGTTTGCCGGGACAGCTAGTTTAATTATAAAAATGAAGCATACAGTAGAAAACGGTTATTGTATAATAAGGCCCTGTTTAGTGAATGTTTTTGACTTAGGTCACTTTTAGTAGTTTTAGTTTAAGTGTTTTTAAAACTTACTGAAAATATCTGTTGGGTAATCCAATTATGATATTTTTTTACTGATCCTTCATATGCAGCTGAGAAAATATTTTTCATATTTACATCACTGTGGTTTATTTGAGCTTGTAAATTATTCACTAGTTGCATAAATGTTAACTCAAAGAACAGTAGGGCTCTGTAATATTAAAGATGAAAATAGTTTAGCAACTATGACTGAATGTGAAGAAGACTAACATAATTTTTTCTATCAAAATATACTAGTAATACAAATTTATGCATATTACACATATATGCATAAATTTGTATTGTAAGGGCTTCTTTTGTAAGCAAAATACGCTGCATCTAAAAGAAAAGTAAAGAAAAAAAAGCAAGAAAATGTAAAAATAAAAATTGCTAAAAAGCAAGTGAGCTGAAAAGTTGTATATGTATTCTATCCGTATTCTGGTACCCATAATCCAAGCTTAGCTTGGGGCCAGAGGACGTTGTATGAAATGTCTATGAATATTTATTTATTTATTTATCTATTTTGTTTATAGTTTTGTTCACATAGTTTTTAAAGCAACACCTAAAAACAATGTTAAAGGGATATTTAAGAATTAAGTGCTTACCTGTTTAGCCATAAAATACCTTCTGCTGCAACAGTGCTTCCTTTTGACTTTTCTTCAAGCATCAATTCTAGTAAACAAGAATTTGAATCAAATTTATAATGTTTCTTTATTTTCTGAAATAATTCAATAACATTATTAATCACAACACTCACAAGTAATAACAACTCAGTTGAATTAATTAGTATATAATATACTTGCCTCGATATTTCCTTGCATGTCCATTTTCACAGGCGTAAATACTGTGCCAAGGCGTTCTGTGAACATTAAAAGAAACAAAGGCTGTTACATACTATGATCTTGAAAACCGCAACGAAATTACTGAATTAATGTTACGTACCGATAAGAGCTAATAAATCAGTCGCGGCTGCCAAGAATTCCACAACATTTATTCGTCCATTGACAACAGAAGGAAAATTTTTCACTGTGAAGAAAAACCGCTGATTTTTAGAAACCCTTTCCATTTCAGCAAAATTTTAGTTAAATTTCTAGAATTTAACAAGTTAAATCATAACAGCACGCAATTTTCATTGCTAAAAACAAAACAAACGTAATAAAATGACATTAGGACACGTCAATTTTCCGGTTACCCGAACTCAAATAGGGTTACCACTTAGAATATGCACTACCGTAATATCACTATAATTTGTTTTCACTCTTTTCATATAATATTGTACAGTCCCCTAGTGTAAATAATACCTAAACCGAAGTAGCTTTCAGTCACTAATTCCGGACTAAGTCATTCCAAATATAAAAAAATCGTCTATAATTTTATCCCTCACTTTATTGTCAAGTTTTCTAATACTGTTACGCCAACTTTTAATATGAAAATGTTTGTTTTAGCACATTTCCTAAATCATCTTCGACTACTATATTTAATACTTTGGTTTTAGGCGAAAATGTAAATGGCAACAAAAATCTTTTTTCTGGCATCTGATTCGTAAATTCATATGAATCTAAAACCATTCCGTTTGATTCATCTCTAACTTCAACTATTCTGAGACCGGCAGTTGAAATAATCATCATTTTATTTTTGTCAAATTTCAAATATCTTGTTATTGCTTGTCTTTCTCTGCCAAATTCATTATTAAACCATCTGTGGTATGACAATAATACAGCACAATTCCTCGTCCAATAAATTGAATCATTTCCATTAGTTCTATTTATATTTCTTTTGGATTCAGTCAGTCTATTTGTTATGCTTGAATAAACACTGGAAGGTCTTGTTATTGGGGTCACATTTGGACTTCTTCTGATTATATCTGATTTGGACATTGAGGCAAAATTTCCTAGTGTGGTTTTACTTCGAGGTCCTAATACTCTTAGAGGTTCTGCTACATTCATGGTAACACTTATATTGCGTTGTAATGAAACGGTAGAATGCTGCACCGGCTTTCCATTAAAATTGTTCATGTTATCTTTTGATAAAGCCGATCTTTTATCTCCAACTAGAAATACTCGATCTATATTATCAAAACCTCTTCCCATAATACCGTCTTTCGTGTGTCCAAGATCAAATGTGTGACCAAGTTCATGAAACACGGACCCCAATGTAGTCGCATAACAGCCGCCTAACGTACCACGGTAACCACTGTCATCCATAAATCTTCTTGTATTGACTGGCGTTGAATCCAAGAAATTTGGTACAATTTCTTCTACATTGGTTGGCCATGTGTACAAACAAGCGGTACCAAACAATGCCAAGCCACCACCACCAAGCGCAGCATATGCTTCAGTTATGGATGTGATTTCTTCATGTGTCATAGGCTTATCAAGATCCGTACCTTTAAATCGAGTGCAAGAAATAAATGCTAAAAATTTTCTGTCGTTACTTCCTAAGTCAGAGAGCATCAGCTCTCGTCCAAAATGTGACCATAGTTCTGTTTGTTTCATTTTTCTTGCCTTATTTACATTAAGACTACTTTTAAACACGACACACTCTGGTTTCTTCGGATAAAGTTCATGTTCAAGTTGAAATGTTTTTCTTCCAACACCACTTTCAAATAGTTTTTCAGCTGTTAAACTTTGTATCAATTTAGAGCCGATGGCTATACGTGCACATGCACTTTCTACTGAGTTATCTATTTCCGGAGGACTTTGAAAGCACCCATCATGCCCTTGGCATATAATGTAAACTGGGGTTACGCGGAGATTTGTTTTTCTGGGTGTATAATCAAGTAGTAATGTTCTTCGTTGTTGTTCTGCATATTCTAACTCTATAATATTTTGACCCCTTTGCAGTTCTATCAACACTTTAAACTCTCCATTGTAAACATTCCATTCTGTTTTGTTTCGATTATTATCACATTTTATTGTGCAGGACAATTTATCTTGATTGTTAGAATTGCCTCGTGTTATTATTCCTTTAATCAAAACAAGTGAATAATTTATAACGTCCCCATTTTGAAAATTTGTTATAAAAATTGAGGAGTTGTGATCAGTTTCGTCTTCATTCACTCGGTTGTCCATTACCTGAAAGTTGTTTTGTAACGTATTAAAACTTAATAACATTTTTTACCTTTGCAACCATTGATACATAGTTTTCTAGATTTGATTAATGAGCCTAACTGAACAAGATAATGTTAATCTATGACAACAACGAATAATAATATAAAGCAGCTGATAAATCGAAGTGCTGAGTAGAGTTATAATTCCTGCATTTAGCTTTATTTATCAATATATAGGCTTGGTATACTTTAAAGGTCAACGTAAAAGATTAGATTCGCACTGAGAATGACTCACCATGACGCGGTTAGCGTGAAGCGCGCAGATCCGACGCGGCGGGAGTACTGCGGGTGCGGGCGGAGTGGCACGGCAGATACTCCACGTCTACGATCATTCGTAGCTAGTGTGCAGTGCCGTTCGCCGTTCCTCCTCACTCCTCACTAAACACAATACATTACTTTGGTTGGTGCTCACAGTGCGCATGCTCGCCGATGCAGACCGACGCGCCTCGGTAACGATTGCGCTTACCAGACAGGTACGCGACTGGCTGTCTCCGTTCGCAAGAGGGAGATTTGAACAATGCAGTAAACAAAGATGAAAATGCGTCACTATCTTCCATCAAATACATTATTCTAACAGCGTTATTTGTTTACGGAACATTATTTATGTAATAATGATAGTTTCATGATTGCGTTGGTATTATGGATAACGTACTAAGCATGCTAAGTCCATGCTAAGTCCACACACGAAGAAGAAGAAGAAGACGTTGGATAAGAATATGCCAAAATAGGACGGTAGGAATCCTGTTTGTAACCGTCTGGGCACTTTGCAACGGAAAACTGAAAAAAGTGGCCCATTTATTTAAATTAATAAATGCAATTGACGACGTACCTAGTTACACAAAAATGAAAGGGGCCTTGCACGAAGGTTTTGTTTACATTTATACATACTCGTACACAGGCCCGACGTAAACTTGAATAGACTATAAGGTCCCATGTAGGTACCCATGTAGTCAAATAAAACCGTCTTGTGTATTAATATCGCTTCTCTTTACGTGTTTTTTATTTAACTTACCCGACGTTTCGGATTGAATAGACACTATTGTCAAGGGCTAGGTTTTCTTTGCAAGCATTTGCTGCGGATCAAATTATTAATCACAGCTTATAAGTAGACAATAATTGTGAACATTACAAACTCTAGTCGAGGAAGTTTATGTCATTCGCACGATATCTCAAAAACTTTGCTGATTTGATTTTATTGTACTAATCAAATAAGTATTGCATTGCTATCCAATGATAGCAGGCACTTTGTTGTCTGCTATCATTGGATAGCAGACAACAAAGTGCCTTTGGAAAGCAAATAGCAATACGTGTCGCTGTTTTTAGTTTGTTATATCTGATTAGGTACCTTGTTGATATTGTAGGAACACATTGTATGAATTCATTGTTTGCAAGTAGACGTAATGTCAACAAGTCTACGAATGCATAGAGACCATTGTGCTAGCCACCTAAGTTATTATAAACAAATATATTTATTACAGTATGTATGGTCCTATTGTTTGCTCGCCGGCTAATTTATTATATACAAATATATTATGTATGAATTCATTGTACGCAACACTCAGCGTATCAGCAGTTTTAGGAATATATAGAAACGATTGTTCTCCTTACCTATATAAGCTAATATTATATCAAATATATAGAGTCGCAAATAAACGCCATTCAAGTCCGGACGTATTTCATTTTATCCTCTAACCGACGCACACGACATATAACCTTAAAATGTATAAGATATAGGATACGTAAAGGAGATTTTGAGATTACTCACAAATGTATAGATTCTATTAGGTAGTTTGGCTACTATTTCACTTTCGTACGTATACCTAATGTTTTTAGTATTTGTCACCCCACGTAAGGAGGATATTAGATTATCTACATAGGTGTACCTAGTATAGTTTAGGTATGTGTTTATAATTAAAGTTATGTTTTAGTAATATTATCGTTCTACGTGACCATATAAACGTAAAGATAAAGCCCCATTTTATCATCATCATCATAACATCACGTCCCATTTTATGATTATTAAAATAATTTATTACATGTAGGTAACCATTACCTAACGATTTTATAGGTCTACCTATAATAAAATAATTGGTAATAAATAGTAAAGTAATTTTGTTTATTGAAAGTAATATTATTAGGTAAGTTCTGCGAATGAATATGGGAGGAATAAAGTATTGAGGAAGACCAAAGAAAAGATGGATGGACTGTGTAAAAGGCGTTATTAAAGAAGTTAGAGTTACGTAGGGGTAGGTATAGAAGAAAAAGAGATTATAACTATATATCATTGTCATAAATTTCACAACAATATTTAGTAGCAGTGAACATAATGATTTCAAATTATTTTTTTTTACATTATACATGTTGATGCTTGACTACATTCCACCTGATGGTAAGCGGTATTGCAGCCTTGGATGGTAAAGCACAACAACTATGTTAGAAGCCTATTTACCCTTCTCATATACATCTTATCTTCTAATATATAAAATTCACGTGTCACAGTGTTAGTTACCGTACTCCTCCGAAACGGCTCGACCGATTCTTATGAAATTTTACATGCATATTCAGTAGGTCTGAGAATCGGCCAACATCTATT
Source organism: Orgyia antiqua (assembly GCA_916999025.1). Taxonomy (NCBI): domain Eukaryota; kingdom Metazoa; phylum Arthropoda; class Insecta; order Lepidoptera; family Erebidae; genus Orgyia; species Orgyia antiqua. The sequence goes on from OU779864.1 coordinate 30,027,322, forward strand.
TTTCAAATCCTTTTTTTTAGTATGGCAAAACAACGTTTGCCGGGTCAGCTAGTTTATATATATAAATCTCCTGTTACGATGTTTGTCCGCGATGGATTCCTAAACTACTGAACTGATTTTAAATTTGATTTGCACGCCGTGTGTAATTCGACTCAACTTGAAAGATAGGATAGCTTACATTTCAATTTATAGTCGCAATATTATTTTATTTCAAATTATTTGTCTACCCCTGACATTTGTATGGCAAAACAACGTTTGCCGGGTCAGCTAGTAATATATATTAATTGATTTCGACATACTTAGGTATACCTAGTAAGTTTATGACATATGGCATGGAACAAATTACTTAATTTAATATCCTAATGCCAGTTAAGATCTAGAAGAGAACTCAGTCTAGTCTAACAGAACTAGTCTCCACTAACAACTAGTGAATTTTGAATTAGAAAATTATAGTATCTATTCACGAAAATGTGGCTTGAGTGACAGAATTCGGACGACAAATCCGCTAGGGGATCGTTGAGCACTTCTCGGTCTTCAGATTAAAGTGGATGATTGATGTTAATTTCAAACAATATAACAAATTAAATAGTCGATAGTTATTTTTCTAATCGTGTTTATCTCTATATATCTTAAAAAAATAAGAATGGAAGGAATTAAGAGTAGAGTAACCGAAGAATAGGTGGATGGACTGTAGGAAAAGGGATAATAAAGAAAGAGACGTTTATAAACGGAAAAATGACATCAGACGTGATATTATGACGAAAAATACAAGTAGTGCCAACCCCAATAAAATTGTCTATTAGGATATGCAGGGTAAAATTAAAAAAATACTCCATAGGATTAAAAAAAGGTTGTGGTGTAAAAATTTATATTATAATGAATTGTATCCCATCAGGCCATTAACACTTTTATTTTTGGACACTAACTGCATCCACTTGTGAAGAGTACCTATTTTGGTTGTTGAATGCTACCGCCACTATGCGTACCAATTGCATAGGCTTTATTTTTAATCTGTGATTGTGGAATTTAGAAGATATTTCCCGTTTTTGCAACATTTTTCATTGATGCTTTGCTGCTATTGGTCGTAAAACTCGTACATGATGTTATAAATCCTATAGCCTTCCTCAATAAATGGGCTATTCAACACTGAAATAATTTTTCTAATCAGACCAGTGATTTTTGAGATTATCGCGTTCAAACAATCAAACTCTTCAGCTGGATGATCAGTATAGATGACGTCGTTGTATCCAGTTTCCTGTGCTCAATCACAATTTTTTATCTTAACGACAATCTTAAACTTTTTCGTAACATTTAATACAGTAATTATTGCAAACCATTTGCAAATACATACATTGGCAATTTTTTTTATAAGTAGGTGTAGGTAGGATTTTGAAATACAATTTATGATCAATTAAATACATTTTTAGTACCCTAACGTATAAATTGACAAATAAAGATGTTGGTATGTTAATTTAAAAGACTAATGAGACTAATTTAAATTCAGTGCCAGAACTTACATATAAAATCAATATTGCATTAATAGCAAATTTTTATGGACTTAGAACACGTAATTTTTGGTTCAAAATTATTCCGAGAAATATTTTGCCCGCCATGGATGACTATATCGTTGTGTTATTCCTTACTTATTATTAAAACAAATCCGTCATTTTTGGATATACGCCCCTCTGTGAGTTTATATAGTCAAAAGTATGCAGCGGATTTTGATGCGGTTTTTTAAACGATAGAGTGGTTCAATAGGATGGCCTTTTTGTATAATTTGTTAAGGTTTGTTTTCTGAACTCTACGTGTACGAAGTTGAGGGCAACAGCTAGTTCAATATATTATTAAAGGATTTCAAAAAAAGGAGCAGTTCTGTGTTAAACAATAATCTTTTTTTTTTATAGATTCATGGATTTTTCCCCTAATTCTGGGCTGATTTTTAAAATTCGTTTTCAGTTACTCAGATGTTAATATTATTTATATTATTAATCATTTTTATTTTAGCTTATTATTTTGTAATACGACAGTAGTATTGGAAATAGACAAATCATAATTAATCTTAGCATGTTAAAAAATATTTTTATCTATCAATACACGCAGAAAATTATAGCTATTCTAACAAATAAAAGATGTTTATTAAGTAAAAAAAGCATAGCAAGTCAATTGCAAAAATTAATAAATTACTTAATGTTATAAAAGGGGTTAAAATAATATCATAATCCTCGTTATTTGTAATTGCAATTCGTCTAAACATAAATTCTTGAAACGCTGCCAAGTAGAGCAATAGATATTTTGCAACTATTGTTATTATTATCGATTACACTAATCTTAGAAATGATTGATTTGATTTTAGAAGTACCTACCAAAGAATGTTTAATATATTACGTGTAGATTCCAGAAATAAGGGCACCAAAAACGTCATCTTATATATAAAATTTACGTGTCACAGTGTTAGTTACCGTACTCCTCCGAAACGGCTTGACCGATTTTTATAAAATTTTACATGCATATTCAGTAGGTCTGAGAATCGGCCAACATCTATTTTTCAAACCTTTTTTTTTTAGTATGGCATAACAACGTTTGCCGGGTCAGCTAGTATTAATATATATTACGATATATTAATATAGCGAGAAAGAGACAGGTGCATATAGAAAAAAGACGAGGCGAGAAAGTGACAGATACTTATATATTAATATACCGAGATGTGTCCATATTTATGACGTCACCGACAGATATATGTATAACTGTCTCTTTCTCGCCTGCCTTATTTCTATACTAGCTGTTGCCCGCGACTCCATCCGCGTGGAATTCGGAATTTTTTTTTTCGCATCAGAAGTTAGCCTATGTCCTTTCTCAGGGTCTAAAGATTGTCTGTGCCAAATTTCATCAAAATCGGTTAAGAGGTTTAAGCGGGAAAGCGTAACAGACAGACAGAGTTACTTTCACATTTATAATATTAGTAGGGATACATCTGTCTCTTTCTCGCTATATTGCATGCGGTGTTTACCTTTAAGTAATTGTTACATTACCGTAAGCTTCGCAAACATGTATTTAGTTTTAAGTTTTTATGTAAACAGTTGTTGGTAATCCTCAAATAAATATATAAATAAAATAAAAAAAATATTAATATATATTAATATGCCGTTTGTGAGGCCCTTTATAAGTTTTTTTCGTAGATATAAAATAATACATCGGTTAAAACAGTATTAATTAGTGTTGTGCCGTTGTTATGAGTACTGTGTTATTTTTTGTAAAGACATACATAATGTTGAAGATATTTGTATTATATGTGCTTATTGCATTTTCCTCAGATAGAATCGAACCTGCTCCTGTTTACGCTCAATACGGCATCATTAATTACTATCGACTATGCCAGCGATATTTGTGGATCGTCAATATTAATATTAAAACTTTTAAAAACTTTAACTGTAATAACTACCCAAAAAAAAACAAATAGAACATAAAAACTTAAAAAAACAAATAGAAAATGTATTTTTAATTTTTTTTATGTATTTGCACTGATATCTTCATATTATGTAGCTCTATTAAGGCCTGAAATATCAGAATTATAGATATATAAATAAAAATCGGCTGTCTCACTTTTGTAAAACATACATACGTATAATGAAACACATTACAGTGCTATTAATATAATTATATAATCATTTGTTATGAGTTCTTTAAACTCTAAATCCAACGGTTTATTTACATTCTATAAATCTTTACGTAAAAATATTAGCCAAGTTCGTAGCAGTTATATTCTGTTGTTATGCGCTTAGGCGCTGCGTAGCACGCAAAGTTCGATGACGCAGCTGACGTTATGGTGATGATGACCTGGATGGAGGAAACTGGCAGGCTGTCCGCAGGAGTCGGTCGTTGTCCCAGTGAACGGAGCACTTTCGCTTTTATCGGCGAACGAACCCGGCCCATTACTACCTCACTCACGCGGTTACACCATCGCTACGCCGTATGATTTTGGCTGCGTTTGTCGCTCCGGCATCCATAGGTGCATACTAATAGCAATTTATTTAGGGTTGTGATGTTTGGATTTCTCCACGTTCCTATTAGCGTACCGTTCTTTGTTTTTAAACTGTATTATGTATTTATAAACTCAGTGCATAGGCAACATGCTAAATAACACGTATCACATGTGAACAATTCAATTCGAAATGATAAGATACTTATTTATTATGGTATTATTAAAGAATTATTTTTAAATTATTAAGTTTTTCTGGTTGCAAGATTTACTATTTTCATGTTCTTCTCTAATAATTTTTTCTAGTTCACAAATATTTTTCTAGTTCGTATTCAGGACATTTGTTTGTATGATTACCTACACCGATTTGTCACAGGCTGACTGAATCCTTCACCGGCGATGGTTTTACGCACTTCCGTCGTCGCTTGGTCACATCTAATCTCTTTAATTTAATTTTTATTACTCTTGCATTTTCAAAGCTTTGAAGCTGCCATGATCATAAACTCGAGAAGGATCGTGATATTTACAAAGTTGATTTAGATCACTAGTGAACCATCGTGTTGTGAAATAATTAATAATATTTGTTTATATTTGGTCTACATTATGTGTATCACTATTTTTCCAAACTAGGTGTTAGAGATCTATGCTGTGATAACCTAATTTTAATTTAACAGTGCCATACTTTCTCCAATCATAATAGTTCCAAAGCTCGCGAAAATTATATAACAAAATAACACAAAAGTACATGATTATTTCGGTAAGAATAATATTATTTAAATATTAGCTGTGCCTCACAGTTTTTCTTTCATACTTACTGGGGATTCCCACGAATAGATGTTATCCTTTTCTCAGACCTACCCCGTGTATGCACAAAAGTTCACAAAAATCGGTTCTGCCGTTTTGGAGAAGTTAATTAACAACGCGATATGAAAATTTTATATGCTTAATACATTTGATTAAACCTTTTTGTAAAAAAACGGGTTTTAAAATCTCTTTTTATGGTTACCTTATAAGTATCTATAGGTACCTTATAACCTAAATAAATGGATTGAGCAATATTCTTTTAAATTTAAGTATCAAGGATTTTCCCGCGTCTATTTGATTTCAAAGTTCATATCTATTTAATTAGTAATGCACGATATTAATTAACATTTAAAGATAAAATAATAATATGTTAAATTTCAAGTACTTTAGTCATTACATTTTAAAGGTAGAGTGAAGGGGACTTACATGGGAGCTTTATTGAAATGTGGTACTCATGGTAATTCGTTTATTATAGCAAATGATGTGTGAAATATCTCTATATGTATAACTAATATTACCTATGAAATGCGCTGTAAACAACGAAAACTACTGAAACACCTTCCCCAAAAAATGTAACAAATAATTAATAAAACCTTCCGTAACTAAATCTTGCTACGCCCATTTTAATGAAACGTCAGTAGAAGCGCAATATGGCAGAAGTTTAAAGCTTCTTTACTTATCCAAAAAAAGTCATTATTTCTATATATTCTTATGTGAGCTTAAATCTACTACCCAACGGATTATGATGCGGTTTTAATAATAGACTAGCAGCTGTTAGCCGCGACCTTGTACGCGTGAAATTTAGAAATTAAACCTTAACAAACAGAAATTTACTATACCACTCGATAGATGGCGTTGTACAGTTTTTTAAATCTCACTATGGTTTTGTTACACACATTAATACCAATCGCCAAATTTTTGTTACGTCATCAGCTGGATTTAGTAAGGATAGAGTGTTTCAAAAGGAAGATTTGTACGTATAATTTGTTAGGGTTCGTTTTCTAAATTCTTTTGAAGTTGCGGGCATCAGCTAGGCTAGTAAAACTATAATAGGGTTATTTAAAATTCGGTAAGTATCTGTCAATGTATTAATCTATGTAACGGAAACTTTAAAAATTATTTTCGCCTACTTACAGTAGTCGGATTGATCTGAAATTTTGCACACCATGTTATGGACCGATTACAATGCAATAAATGAGCAAACAACACACACAATACTTAATTAATCACGTTTGTCGTATGAGAGCAAGAAACGGTAAAAAAATCATGTTTGTTGTATGGGAGCCCCCCTTAAATATTTATTTTATTTTATTTTTAGTATTTGTTGTTATAGCGGCAATAGAAATACATCATCTGTGAAAATTTCAACTCTCTAGCTGACAGGACGGACAGCGAAGTCTCAGTAATAGGGTCCCGTTTTTAGGGTTCCGTACCCAAAGGGTAAAAACGGGACCCTATTACTGAGACTTCGCTGTCCGTCCGTCCGTCCGTCCGTCCGTCTGTCACCAGGCTGTATCTCAAGAACGGTGATAGCTAGAGAGTTGAAATTTTCACAGATGATGTATTTCTATTGCCGCTATAACAAAAAATACTAAAAATAAAATAAATATTTAAGGGGGGCTCCCATACAACAAACATGATTTTTAGGGTTCCGTACCCAGTATCTCAAGAACGGTGATAGCTAGACAGTTGAAATTTTCACAGATGATGTATTTCTATTGCCGCTATAACAACAAATACTAAAAATAAAATAAAATAAATATTTAAGGGGGGCTCCCATAGAACAAACATGATTTTTTTACCGTTTCTTGCTCGATACTAATAACGTTGCCTTATGTTGCATAGATAATGGTACGGAACCCTTCGTGCGCGAGTCCGACTCGCACTTGACCAATTATTACCCTTTGGGTACGAACCCTAAAAACATATTCAGTATTTTCATGTGAGTTTTTTAGTGTTTGTACTAAGCAAGTTATTCTGACTTAAACATAATAATCATAATTCTATTTCCCAACACCATCCACAATGTACAGAATTGTTTATTTATGCAATACTAGTTATTGCCTGCCACTTCGTACGCGTAGAATTTAGAAATCAGAGCTTAACAATTTATGTAAAAAATACCATCCTCTTCAACATAGGTTATCTTTTAAAAAAACCGCATCAAATTCCGTTGCGTAGTTTTGCGTATATAAGCTCACATAGATAAAAAACGACTTTGTTTTATAATAGGTATTTATAATAAGTAAAGATTTATAATCATTATTGTGAAATGATCAAGCGACAAACACTATACATATCAAGTAGCTCTACACATAACTAATCTGATGAAGTCATTTCATTAAAAGAAGCAGTTTGTATTCAACTCTTGTTACATATAGAACGATTGGCTATTAAAATGTTATCCCTATGACTACTTGATATTCTATATCATTGCCTACATTAGTAATAGCCTATTCAAGGATATATCTATTCCATTATTACTTTGAGTATAGACTGCAATATCACTAAAGAGATATTTGATAAGAATTGCTAGGCCTATACGAAATTACTATATATTTAATTTTCAAAATGTATATCATCCCTTTAAATATTAGAATATAAACTTTTGAACTTCAGAATTTGGTCAGGAAAAGAAACTCAAAATGTGTGGAGGTCAGGAAAGATCAGAAACTACGTAGGTATAGGCAACACAAATTTCTATTATGTACTATTGGATAATAGCTGAGTTATATTACTACAGGTTTAAAGTAGTAGTTTAATTGGATAAAACGGGAGTTAAAGTTAGGTAAGCTGTCCAGACAAAAGGAGTATGAAATATGTTAAGATGATTTTATTACGGTGCTTTCAGAATCTATCGAGTTGCATCATCAGAAACTCTAGATACTATTAAAGCTTTACATCCGTATTCACAAACGTTGGACGCACAGGGGTAGCAAAATCATTTCACAAACAATACTTAAGTGGTGAAGCGCACTATGCGTTTGTTTAACTGAACGCATAGCTAAGTCTTGTCTATGAATACAAAGGCTCGATGAACGGAACGCACTGAGAAGTGTTACCCTTTGCACAGTGCATCAACACTTAAGTACTTACTTAAATAAATATTGTTTGTGAATACGGGTGTAAGTATTCGAAAAAGCTTGAAAGTCTTTGGTTGGTTCTAGTCTACCTCTGTCCCTATATTGTTTTTCTTTATATGCAGATTCTGAATTTCTTAACGGAACTTTACATGTCTCTAAGATCGTTAGTCGTGTGTGAAAAAAATGATGCTGAGAAGAATGTATGCGATTGTGCTACAATAGGGATATAAGCTCATAAGTATAATAAATAATCTATCAGCGAAAGTTTTACTTTAGAGAGTGGAAAATGTTAGTTTTATTTTACAAGAGTACCTATTAAGTCATAGATTACAATAAATGGCTTGTTTTGATCCTTTATACATGTTTTATTATAATAAAATGAAAGTATAACGAAAAGGGCTACGATAAATCAGGTTACGTATTCAGTAAACAGCTTGCGTAGGTTCATTGCGTTTGTAGTTCGTGTCATATTTCGGCTGCTTTAGGGCCCACTACGTGCCCTACGGTTGTACGTGGTCCAATATTACGAAACGTTGTTCTTTGTTAATAATAATGAAGATTTGCGTAGTTTCATCACAGTGCGTTTGTTGAATAATGATGGCCGGTTGAATGAACCATTGCATTGTGTCCTTGTTTTCTCGTGTTTTTCCATGGCACTTATGACAGAATCTCAGAACATAATATCTAACTTCAGATGGAAATCTCATCGCTCATTTAAGTTGCTACGCCGAAGATATGGTGATTGTAAATGGTCATAAGCGTAATGTGCGTGTACCTAGCGTTTATCATGTTCGATTGAATGCTGTTAAGTGATGCACTACATTGTCTTAGGAGTAGGGGCGATATCGATTAGGTGTAGAAATACTTAACTCAATCATTAATTGAGTTAACTGCATTGAGTTGCCTGAACAGCGTTATTTTAGCTCAACTAAGCAAACTTGTGGTAACATAAATTAACTGAATCTACATTTCTGAAGAAAATGGTCCATAAAAACTTGTTTATAACAATTCACATTCTTCCAAGTTTTTGATAGATTAACTTTTATTAGCTGTTTTTGTTGGACATGGTGATGTCATAAAGTTTAATATGAGTTTTTCTCTGTTACTTTGGACAAAAAAGGGATGTTTAAGTTGTAGCTACGTGTCGGTAGTATTGTAGATAATGTAAATTTATTTTATCAAACTACTGAGTAACTATATGTAATAAATAATTGCACATGATTAGGATGAGATTAATACGGATATCCAACCATTTATGTTTTTTTTTCTAAAAATACCTTAAAATTTTAAGCTTTTCATTATTCTTATTATCGACTTTAACATTTCTTGTAAACTGTTTTAGATGACTCGAGTTAGGTTTTGACAACTTAACTTGCTCGTTAATACTAGTATGCCCATCTCTACTATGGTTAACTCACTGTATATGTAATTATAATAATTTATTAACATTCGTACACTTATCCGTTTTATTGTTGTCTGTAAATATTTCCTCGAAGTTTTAGTAGGTACAAATAATTACCGTAAACTATTGCTAGAAATAATTTAGTTTATTGCTAGAAAATTAAAAATCGCACTATGGTTGATTGGGTGTCTTGAATTAAAATAAATAACGATGTAATATCATTTATTACAATATTTAACAATACTTCAAATACTTGGCGAACTGAATATTTAAATATATTATACTAAGTAAGAAAATAACGTGACGTTGATATTTTTTTGCCTTCACTACCGGAATAAAATAGTCAATCGAGCTAAATCGTATAACAAAACATTAATTTAATGAACATTTTCTAAATCGGTATGTACCTAATTGTAGCCGCGTAGCATTTAACATTCTTCTTTTTTGAAGTTTGTTAAAAATAACAGTTTAAGTTCACAGTTGTTTCTCGTGTCATTAGTGTTTTATTGCAGTTTTAAATTCGCAGCACAAACGCTCAGTTAAACCGTTTTATCAAATTTTTGCTTCGACTCAGGTCATAGCGTTTTAGAAAGCTATAATTACAGTAATCTGTGTTATTTTTACATGTATAACACATCAATAATAGTAAATTATTATACTATTGTTGCATTATCGAATGTACGCAGTCTCGGTAGATGTTCACGTTGTCATGCATTTAGTGGACTAGTGGAACATTATTCAGTTATATTTTTAATACGGTTACATTTTCTGATGACCCTGATCATGCCCAGATTTGGGACATGCCCTTCGTTATCTGATCGGATTGTTAGCTATAAGTGAGTTTCTATTACATCCATCATATTTTGTTTTTATTGTTCCATCAAATTGAATACCTACATTCTATAGTGGTCTAGTTTAATTTTATTCAGCGTCTTTTTGCCGTACCTACTACTCTTAGGAAACGAAAATAACTATGATAGCAAAACTAAAATTTAGCATCATGAAGGTTGTAAGGTAGTCTGTGGTTGTAATGCAGATAATTTAGGTAGAAAGCAGTTAGCTAAGAATTTAGTAAGAAATAAATATTCTTTATTAAAAAAGAAAAGAAAGCTATTTATAGTACCTACGTGTGGCGACGGATTAAGAATACAAGTGTCGCTACCCCATTTCATTCCCAGGGTGCTATAAGAGCCAGCTAATGGACAATATAGGCAGTTAATGTCAGCTGTGAGAGACGGAAAACTCGAAACTATTCCCTGTGCCAACACGCCTGGTAAGTGCGGCACAGTAGACCATTATCCCTCCCGAAGTGAAGGAGGCCCGTGCCCAGCAGTGGAACATTGACATTTACACCCGTATTCACAAACAATATTTACATAAGTAAGTACTTAAGTGTTGATGCACTGTGCAAAGGGTAACACTTCTCAGTGCGTTCCGTTCATCGAGCCTTTGTATTCATAGACAAAACTTAGCTATGCATTCAGTTTAACAAACGCATAGTGCGCTTCACCACTTAAGAGGATACCAAAATAGCTTCGTGCATTTTTCTACGTACGAAGTTTTCATTTTTTCTTTAGATTTAATGGCTAGAGCTCTATTTTTTAAGTATATGTTTTTTCAATATATAATCTAGGATCGCATAAACTCAGAAACGCCATTGAAAAAAGTTTTCTCGATAGAAAATCTTAGCGAAACAACCTCTCTTATTTTTTATTTTTTTCATTTGTCGGTCTATTGTCGCGTATTAACTAATGAAATAACTTTCAAAACATAAGTAACTATTATATATAGAAACACGTAAACCGGAATTAAAATATATTTAGTAGATTTTGAGTAAACAAAAAAAAATATCCCTAATTCTTCATTTTCTATACCTACTAGCTGTGTTAATTGGTACATGTCGACGATAATATTGATGTAGGCCCTTAAGTATTGTTTGTGAAATGATTTTGGTACCCCTGTGCGTCCATGCCTACTATGAGACCTCACAGTAACGTTTGTGAATACGGCTGTAAGAGAGTGAGACAGAGAGAGAGAGTAAGTATAAATTATCATAAATTGTAGATACATTTTTGAGAAAAAACATGTATGTGTATATTTATATGGATCAAAGAACTGTTTAAATTTACTACAGAAAAAATCAATTAGGTCGTAAATTATCTAGAAAGTAAATAAGAGAACATCTGTGTAGTCCGTATACAATTTTCACAACCCCCATTTCTTCCCACAGGATACTGTAAGAGCCTGCTCAGGTATAATGTAAGCAAATAACATCCTTTGGGACCTTTGGTAAAGATTGGAAAAATACTTTCTTTGCTTGTTTGTGACGTTTTTACGCAAAATCTACCGAATGGAATGTCACGAAAAATTAAATAGAGATAATTTATAGTCCAGAAATTAAAATAGGCTATATTATTAAATTATTTCGCTAAAAACTCTGTACGAAATAATAAACGCAAATGTTTGTGAAATATGGTTTATAATAATAGTTTCACCATTTTGTTAATTTACAGTTGTCATAGCAACTCTAGAATACGTCCGACTTGTAGGTATTTTTTTTAAATTTGGGCAGGAAGGTTTTAACCTCAGACTGATACATGTAATTTACACAGTAGTTAGCTCGGAATAGAATCACCTTGTGTGGTACTTACTTAGTTCCAACATTTTTCTTTAAATTGAATTGCTCTCCTAATTAAAGAGGTTGGAATAGTTAAGTATTTATATTCTACTACGTGTTTTTTTTTAGTTTTTGCAGTATTGAGTTAATATTTTCTTACAATTAAAATTGTACTTAGTTATTTTGGTATCGTGTTTAACTTTAATTTTAGTAGATATACATAGTATTTTGTATCGATTGTTGATTGATGTAAATTTTGCTATGGTTTTCAGTACCTATCGATTTTAGTATCTATGAATTTCAGTTCAGATTTCAGTTTTTATTTTAGGTTTGATTTCAAATTCGATTCGGCCACTAATGCGGGCGAAGCCGCGGGGAGAAGCTTGTCTAAAATAAAGTTTATGCAAGACACCAAGTCAACGTGGTACAGTAGACGAAATACCTTCCTGAAGTGGAACATGCCTGTGGCCAACAGATGGACGTTGATGGGCTGAGAAGAAAAAGAGATAAAATTATTATGATAGTATCGTTTATATTCAAACTGTATAACATACTTGTATTTTATGCTGCGTATAATTCGCGGAGGAAGAAACAGACACAATTATACGATTTTTATAGAGATGAAACAGAAACTATGTATTTTTTCGTAAATTTAAGGATTGTGTAAGAGTAAACGGAAGATTTACGTGCAGCCATTATTATTGCATTCGCATATTTTTTAAATCAGGTGTTTAATGACTAACTGCTAAGAAGCTGCCTACGTGACCGTTCAAGGAGCCATCGTTGTAATATAGGCCACATTGCCCATTTGACCTAATCGCATCAACCATTCGATATTCATTTGTGTAGCAAACTGACCACACACACTGAATATGAAATGTTCGTTCTTAATGTGTCACTTTTGACAGAAGTAAGCATTTTCGAGTACGGTCAATGACCCTAGCATTGCGTAGGCTAGCTACTTTCTCTCAGTGTACGGGGCGAGGTGTGGGGCAGGCGCGGTGAGAAGGGGGTCCTGCCAAATTAAGTGCGTGAAAGGCTTTGGACGGCTGTTCCGGTAACGTTGCTCTGGCACGACTTGCACACCCTTCCTAATATACCTACTATCGTCAAAATATTTATGCCATTGATAATTTCATCGAGAGTTTTACGGTTACTTCGTTTCGCATTAGCACGGATGATGGCAACATTGTACTGTCGTGAAACGCTGGCGCCGGTTTGCAAAATTGTGAACATCTTCGTGGATGGGCTAACAGGGTCGGTGAACTCTGGCCAAAGTGCCAATCGCGATTCAGTAACTTGGCAAATCGAACCTTTATGCTATAGTTTACGTGCGCTGTTAAAGAGTTGTATAAGCATTGCGACGCTTTCTACGCCTTGTTATCAGAATAAGTAAAGAAGTGAGCGGAGAAATTGTCATCGTTTAACGGTTCACTAAAAAACAAAACAAAGTGATTGTAGGTGACTGAAGTATATTTTGCTTTTCGGGTTTCTATGTAATGAATATTAATTGCCGCGAAACTTCCTATTAGATTTATTGATACTACCTTTGCGAAATATATATATTTTACTATAAGTAACGGTTTCACAATCGTTTATTGGCAGAATTGTATCATCGGACGACATCATTATTACATATCATTACATGCCTGGGAAATACCCACAATATCTGATTGAGTAAGTGAGCTTATCTTAGTTAAAATAGCTAGCGACTTTAAAAACTAGATGAATTATTGCAAAATCTATAATGTTTGAATACAAATTTATAAAACTACTGTAATTATAACATCACAAAATTGATAGTTATGAAAAATACGCTCTTAAATGTCTAAAGCGCTGGTTTATAAAACTCATAACTTTCTACTATAAAAATGGCAAAATTTAAACTGACCTAAAATAACATTATGTACGTGGGCTTCTAAATGTAAAGCTTGCTTAGTAATTTTTAGGGTTCCGTACCCAAAGGGTAAAAACGGGACCCTATTACTGAGACTTCGCTGTCCGTCCGTCCGTCCGCCCGTTCGTCCGTCCGTCTGTCACCAGGCTGTATCTCAAGAACGGTGATAGCTAGACAGTTGAAATTTTCACAGATGATGTATTTCTATTGCCGCTATAACAACAAATACTAAAAATAAAATAAAATAAAGATTTAAGGGGGGCTCCCATACAACAAACATGATTTTTTTACCTATTCTTGCTTGATACTAATAACGTTGCCTTATGTTGCATAGATAATGGTACGGAACCCTTCGTGCGCGAGTCCGACTCGCACTTGACCAATTTTTATAAAAAATAGCTGTGTTGTTATTGAAGTGTGAAAATACACATGAACCATAAACATATGGATTGCTGTGTTACTTGCAAATATTTGGAAGCTAAAAGTATTCTCTCTGATGTAGTAGATTATGCTAACTATAGTTTCCTTTTCTTTCCCAGCCCATTAACGTCCTACAGCCGGACAATAGCCTTTTCCAGTTTATATTGGTATCTAGTCTGTTTATGCCACGCGCACTAGTTGTTTAGACATAAATTTTAGTTATGGGTTTTTGATCTCTAACAGAAGATGTTATTTGCATGTTTCTTAGCCTGCTCTAACAGCACTCTTGGAAGACGTTAAGATGGACACACTTTCATTCTTGATCTGTCACATGACTAACTTCAGCTTAAAAGTCATTTAAAACAGTCGTCAACTATACATTAAAAGTCCTTGTTAAGTTTAATATTTACTTAGTTTGAGAATACGTGTGACATTTGCATTATGTACACATGTATATATTTTGTTGAAATATATATTTGCAAAGGCTTTTTGCATAGTGTTTTGTAATATGGAAATATGTATTAATATTTTTCAACATAATTTTGAGTTTTGAATTTTTACACATCATAAGTGAAACTTGTATTTATATTTGCTTACAACTCCATTACCGTTGAACAAATTTAGGTAATATTTGAGTCAAGAAACAAAGAAGTGTATTTGATTAGTATTTATATTTGGTGTAATCCTATCGTATCCTTTTATTAAAATTATAATTTCTTTACAAAAGTGCAATACGGTATGAAGACAAACTTCTTTAAACATTAACAGCCGTATTCACAAACGTTACTGTGAGGTCTCATAGTAGGCATGGACGCACAGGGGTAGTACAATACTTAAGTGGTGAAGCGCACTATGCGCTTGTTAAACGCATAGCTAAGTTTTGTCTATGAATACAAAGGCTCGATGAACGGAACGCACTGAGAAGTGTTACCCTTTGCACACTGCATCAACACTTAAGCATTTACTTAAGTAAATATTGTTTGTGAATACGGGTGTAAATCTCTCTCACTCTCTCTAGCCCATTAACGTCCCACTGTTCGGCACAGGCCTCCTCCACTTTGGGAGGCATTATGGTCTACTGTGCCGCACTGACCAGGCGTGTTTGCGCAGGGTTTATTTTCGAGATTTCTGTCTCTGGCAGAGGATGTTATCTTTAACAATATCCCTTAGCTGGCTTTTACAGTACCCTCGGAAGGAAATGGGGTGGCACGGACATATAATGTTTTTTCCCTTTAAACACTAAAGAATAGCCTTTATTATTAGAATTGCCATACTAAATATAAAAATAGACAATGGTGCCAATTCTACATGCACAACTAAACTAAAAAATGAAAACAACTATTGCTGTATTTTGATTATTTGGCTATTTTGTTGTGCACATTTATATTAATTGAAATCTTCAGTTTATAATAAACAGTTTTTATAACAAGAAAGTTCAATTAACATTGGCAAATTGTGTTATCGACACTATTAGAATTCATTTTTTAGTTAGTTTAGTTGTGCATGTACCATTGGTACTAATTTAAGGGTTATTAAAAATTAATGTACATTAGTCAGCTGCATTAATATATTTAGTGCTTTGAAGTATTTTTCTTTTTAGGCTTAACAAAGTGTTGTGAGAGAGTACTTTTAGGTATATCTACGTTGCCATGCATTATGGTCGATATGAGCTCTTGTTAGTGTTCTACTTAACGAATTTCTCTTCGATTATAAAGAAACATACCTCAGAATTAGAGCACAATTTTGTAAAGTTAATTGTTATCAAATTTAATAATTAAAAGTAATGTCTTTTAAGTCATTCTAAATGACTATATAATTAACAATGCACGTTTTAGCTACCTACATCGTGTGTGTTCGTTCACTAATGTAATGGAAATCACGTTGTATTGGCGCGTTGCTGAACCATGAGTTACGAAAAGCCCACGTAGCCGCCCGCTACAGGAATATCAATCGGGTTAAATTGGGCGGCTCACAAAGGTCGAAGGCAAAATTATTTATAAAAAATTACGAAACGACTACATAAAAAATAGTTGGCACATTGGACGTGCTTACGAGGCCACGTTCTCTCTTTTGAAGGTTACCGACGAAGTAGTGCGTATACCGTTAATACAAAACTGTCATCGTTCAGTTTAACTAGTTCAGCTACAGATGTAATAATTGTTTTGTACTTAACGTACACTCAAACGTATTGGTGAAATCTTTTTGTCTCATAAAAATCATTTTGCACTGTTCATAGGATATTGCTTTATTTTACATTATAAACTCAATATTTTTTCTGCTTCGTAAGGTTTGTATACTGCATTAGCATGGAGCGAATCGCTCGCAGTGCGCATACGCAGGTTTGGTCCGCAACATACGGTTGCTCGGGGTCTGGTGTCGTATTTCTAGAGCATTGAACCTCTGCAACCTTGTGCGTTGAGCCCGACCGCTCTCTGCACGCTGACGCAACCGCTCCTGTCCGTTCTCTACTACAACACCAACCAAATCGCATAATTACTCCTTTAGGGCACACCTGTTCTTAACAACGGCAACAATGGACGATTTGATGTTAATACGATTAATGATCGATTCATGAAAGGTTGAACTTAATTGGAGGTTGCATAGATTACACAACGCCCGTAGACCAAGTTAGTCAGCTTTCAAATAAGTTTATACTTGAATTATCTATTGTTTAAAGATAATTGTTGTTTATAGAGAATGTGTTAGTATCTTTATATTTGTAGTTATTTCGCTTAGTAAGAATATAATGTTAATTGTGTATGCAGCACAGTTACATTATCCAGTACTAACGATGTTAGCACATCGCCGACGGCACATAGGAACAATGCAATGAAGCAGTCAAGAGGTGTGAGTGCAGAGCGCTAACGAACCGACGACGCCGTCCGCAAATAGTCCGCGAGAAGTGCGAAACGGTCGCGGGGCTACAATTGGCGCCTGCCCCGAGAGCGTTGCGAGGTGACGCTTACGTAAGCCCCTGACATAACAGAGTCGACGACCGCCGCTTGCGCAACCACCGCCGAACCCGCAACCCCACGCACCGCAACTTCCCCGTCACCACCGAGATTCTCCCACCACCCGCCAAAATTACCTAATTGTACCCAAAATGTATGAAAAGGACACTGGTCCAACGCCCGAGTTACAACACCGCTGATCATTAGTGCAATAACCTTCTGCCTAGGCAGGTGACGGACATAGTTTGAATGTTTCGTACGGTATATGATTGTTTAATTATTTAATAACGTGATCAGATACTGCAGCCATGCCTCTATTGAGTTTCATTGTCACGAAACTAGTAATATTGGTCAGTACAGTTACCTATACAAACCTAGGTCAATGTAAAAATTCATTCAAATTGATTACTTTAAAAGTGATTGTCAATTTGTGAGTTTTTAATAAAAACATATTACAATAACAGTTCGCCAAGTTATACGTTGATTGTAGGATATCCAATTAGAATTTAATTGGCATAGGTTATCGAAGCCTTTTAAAGTTTAAAGACCCCAGTGTTGCTATTTGAAATCTGCATATAGAATGTTT
Source organism: Orgyia antiqua (assembly GCA_916999025.1). Classification (NCBI taxonomy): domain Eukaryota; kingdom Metazoa; phylum Arthropoda; class Insecta; order Lepidoptera; family Erebidae; genus Orgyia; species Orgyia antiqua. The sequence goes on from OU779864.1 coordinate 30,045,058, forward strand.
ATGCATGCATAGTACGATATTCAGGGAAGTTACTGATTTAAAATGCGTTTAGATATATTCTGATTAATTTAGTATCCAAAGTTGGTGATACGTATTCTGTGCAGGTATCAGGAACCGATTGGGCTGTCAACTGAATCGTGTGCATGTACGTGACGTATATGGTACAGTTATCCTTAGTGAACGAAAGTGAAAACTAAATGCGGGCTCAGTCAACGACCCCACGGCAGGTCGACGACCGCGCCGAACTGCAAAGGCCGTTTGTGAGTGCTGAGGCCGCGTGTGCGACATTTAGAGCCGTGCACTGGACGTATCCGCGCCTGCGCAGGTATTGCACACCGTAACTATAATGAGATCATAATAATTTGATAATCAAGAAAGTATTTTAAAAAGTAAAAGTTATAGGCATGATGAAGTTTAGAACTGACTAACTTGATATTATTACATTGTATGTATGTTTAAACTTACAAACATTGATCACTGCTTGATTTCGGGGATTAAATAATATTCGTACCAGTACCTTGCGGTAGGTACTGTGGAAGCATTCTTTCAGTTAAATCTATCAAGATCTAAAAAGATTCTGAAAAATTTCAGTAATTAATTTTTGGGTGAATTTGTAGGTGTCTTATTTCTGGCCTTGTAGCCTTTTCTTTACGGACATTCTGAAAACTCGGAATATTATGTAGGTATTGCTTTAAATAACCGGCTAAGTTAAAATCATAACAGAACACTGTAAAATTAGGTACCACAGATATTAAATAAAAATATTATTTTATATACAAAGAAATAACTGTTTATGTATATCGGTAAATGCCTTACGTGGGAATTGGCAATCAGAGAAATGTTTTGAGTTCTGCCAAACTCCACACTTAGGTTAGTACAGTACTGTGGGAATGCGGCTAAAAGATTTGATACGGGAAATGCTACTTAACTTACTTAATATACCTGTTGATAAACAGTGTATTATTATAACGTTGTGGAGAGAAAGTAGGCTTTTGGATTTCCCCATTCGTTTAATAAATACGTAGCTATTAGTAAAATATCAGGAACATCGTATTTCATAAATAGCTGTACATTGTAGTACTTGTGTACTTGTTGGACCCCTCCTACCCCATATGACGTAGAAGCTTAGAGCTTTTAGCTTTTCAGACCTACCCATTATGCAAGCACAATTACATAAAACTCTATACTTTCGCTTAATACTTAATACTAATAACATACATTGTAATCAGAAATTTCAGAAGTTCTGTTTCGGACATATTAAAGATAACTTTTTTAATAAATCTGATTTGAAAACAGAAGAAGCACGAAGTCCTGTGAGAGGTTATGCTTTCTATGGTAGATAATAATTAAATTTATTATTAAATTATTAGCTCATTAGCTTATGTTATACGCACGCAAAAAGTAACAGAATAAAATTATTTTTATTATCTACATGTTTTTGCTTAACTGTCAAGGATAAGTTATTTTTTGTGTTGTTATCTTTTTAGACTATTTATTCCATCAAATATATAGGTACGAATATGAAAGCATGTATTTAATAATACACTGAACTACAAAGTACTGATAAAGTACATTGCACCAATAAAAACATAATACAATAATGTATAAGAAATCTCCAAAGATTACACAAAATTCGGTGTAAAATGTACCTACCTACAATATCTTCACTTATAGCGCCTATTAACATGCAAATGGTTATTACATGTTACGTATTCATTATTTGCTACATCATACTTGAGCTATAACTATTAGAACAACTATACTAAGTCAAATGAATATTCAATTTGTGATTGCGAAGCTAAGTTCAACGCCATTGAGCTATGGTCGTTATGTCATAGGCAATAACTTTCCAGTTTGTGCTAGGTAAATATTAAAGAATCACATTTTGGAAACTATATTTCGTCGTACAAAATTAGCATATGAAGTTGGGTTTCGATATTAGCTGTTTCAGTTTGTCTACGGACTACGCGTCTACGCGGCCTACGACGCAATCACTTCTATGACATTTGCGGTAAAATGTTTTGCAGATAATCACTAGGCTTATGTTATGAAATATTATAGAAAATCAGATTTGTGTAATTTTTTCACAGACATCTTGAGTTTATATAAATGAATTACAAGAAATTAATATTGCCAAATACGTCACGCTACGTCATTGAATATCAAGATTTTAGTTAGGTTATTGGATAGCTAAAAATGCTTAAATTATTCTATCTTAATAGATATATTTTTATTTACTAACACCTCCGCGACTTTTTTGTAAATAAAACCACTTTTTCCGCGACTAAATACGTAAAAAGTGGTTTTATTTAGGTATCTTTTTTCTAGAAAATTCATAGAATAATTGAAATAACCATTGTCTTCTCATTGCAGTGAAAAAATAACTAACTGACTTGGTTTAAGAGTGAATTTTTTTAAAGTTATAAAGGCATTTAAATCGGTCATCATATTTACTTAAGTTGTTGCGATTGCATCTTAAGGCCAACATTAAACACAAAGAAACTAACTTAAAAATTAAAAAATATTTCCAGAGCGAATTCGCTCAATCATTGTTGGTCACGTGCCACGTAGGCACGCCTGTTACGTGCGATTTATGAAATTGTTGGTGTTAAAACGTGGGTATATTATTAGCATTGCATTATGTATGGTGTAAATTATAATATAAATTTACCAACGTCTTCAAGAAGTTCATGTATTTATTGATCTAAGTAAATATTAGTACAAGATTAACGTAATATTTAGCATGAATAAGGTGTAATCAAATTAAAAGTAAATATAGTGGTTCATGTTTTATTAGGACACTTACGCATACTTACGTAAACTGTTTAGGAGTCTTTTTTATTCAAGCCTCTGTCATGTACCCAGTCCACATCCTGTTTAGAAACTCCTTCCTTTTTGGGGATTCGAACAAATTAGAAACTCTTACAGGATCATTTCGGTGTCCCTCTATCTGTTTGTTTATCTTATCTAAAGTGTGGCACAGCACCGAGAATTTTTTAATCTCTCGGGTAGCAACTGACGCCCATAAAAAAACTTATTTAATTATGTTTTATTTTGTTATTGTAAATCAAGTTTATGATACAATATTTGTTTTTGTACTTAAGTTTTTTCTTCAAGATGTTTTCTTCATTGTGTTTGTGAATTGATTTTTTGTTAAAATGTTTTTTACATAAGTTTTTTTCTTCATCACGCGGTTATTGCCGAACTAAGACAAGTAAGACCCACATAAATATTTTTTAATCTTTCAGTTTAAATCATAAGTACCTAAGTAAGTATGTATACGTGAAATATAAAGGGATTGGGTAGGTATATATTGTATATTATTGTTTCAAGCATTCGCTGTATTAGCAACTATAAAAATAGGTCACGTAACATTATAAAGTGTAAACGTGAATTTACCCAAATTTAATCTTTTTGCAAACCACTCAGCATTAAGATATTATAGGTATGTAAACCTACTTTGTAATAACGTGTTAAGAAATTTGTTTCACACAAGTTAAAGTATACGGTACTTTTTAGTGCCTACACACTCTTTACATTCGATAAACTCTAAATAAGTATTATTTTGGTTCCATTAAATGCAATTAGCACTCGGACCGGGGCGAAAGTCAACTTTACTTTTGGGTTTTGTTGTAGAACGGGCTAAATTCGGCGCTATGTGGACAACTCGTCGTCACAACTAGGCCGCGTTTCCACCAAACGGGTCTTGACTTTTTGTTCGTGATGATGCGGAACAGAAGAGAGAAATTCGGTGAGATAAAGCAGCACTCAGTAAGGGGGACACGGTCACGAGGAGTCATCGGCTCCAAACTCAACGAATGTAGAGCAAGCGATGTTTCTCCTTGGGCCACAGCGCAACCTGTCCGCCATAATCGCCCCAGGCTAAAATAACTATGGTCATTACAACTAATGTTTCGCGTTATACTATGTCTAAAAAGCCTACTTTTTGACTTTGTCATACAATTTTAATATGTAACACATTAAAAGATATTAGAGATTATACTTCCACATATAAGTTCGATAAAAATTGTAGCCTGAAGTATAACTTCTTTTTAAAATGCTATTTTACAAAAAAATTCGGTATTCAAATGCCTAAATGATATCTATAATAATGATATAGTTTATTTTGCGACAACCATACAGATGCGTGACAAAGGCATTGCTCATTTTAAAAGGCAAAAAAAAAATCCAATAATATTTTGGAAAGCACAGCGAGTCCTTATGTAAGAGTTCAACGTGACACTTAGCTGGAGCGAGTGCGCGCGTCCGTTCAGCGCGCCACTTTCCTTTGCACACAATATTTGGATAGTTTGAGAACTATGCCTATTCGTTCACATCTAAGACAACATCTGTAAGTAACACATTACCGTGAGAATAGCTTAGTACACTTATACTTGTGATTCTTTTGATTTTAATATAAATAAATCAATGATTTTAATATGCTTTTTATCTATGCAATGTATTAATCTATGTAATGCTAAAGAATATGAAGTTTTATATTCTGGTGTTTGCTAATTTGTGATGACAGATACAGGCTTCTATCCTTACTTCACCTTGGATTGCGATCCCTTAAACAGCCGACGAATGAAACGGACGAACGAGTGAACTGAGCGGATATGTCCAGTAGAAATCCTGGATATTGTAACAAAATATATTTTTGAAAAAAAAAAATTTCCATAACAACCTATCACCCATTTTTGAAAATCTTCGTCGGTCGATCAAATCCAGCAACTTGGACAAATCCAGAATAGTCCGGACGGCATTGATGTCATAAAAGTCATCTAAGAGATACCATAATCGTTAATTACTCATCAAGATTTAATTTTAGGACGGGTAAAATACAAGTTCGCGTTCTATTTTTAAACATTTTCCGTCTTGAACTACCAAATACAACATTCTGATATAATAAGATAAATCTAAGCTGACAACATGTTTTACGATAGACGGAACACGTAAGTCACTGCTCCTTAACAACACGATTGTGTACTGGACTTGTGTTAAGAAAAAAATTCATTGACAAATATCAAAACCCTAGCTTGTTGGATGTTACATGGGTTCTGAGTATGAGATGTAGTCATATCATTGGGTTGACGTCAACCATGTTAGTGCACACTGTCACGTAGTGCATATTAAGTTCAGTTATATTTTAATGTGGAAGAGATCTTGTATCCGGTCAATTTAAGAACAGCTAAAACTTTCACATTTTTTAAGGAAATAATTATAGATGGATATTTGAACTGCGTCTTGGTGTTTTCTATCTATTATACGTATATATTTAGGATAGTATTTGACTATTGGTTCATCTTTCTGCGTTTTAAATGCTATAAAAATCTGTCCAATCGTTATACATTTAAATGGAATTTGAAGGCCGAAAATATAATTATATTTATTTAACTAAAATCTGATCTCATGCAGATGTTAGCAATGCATTTTAATTAAATATAATAAAAATTATATAATAAAATTGGTCAAGTGCGAGTCGGACTCGCGCACGAAGGGTTCCGTACCATTATCTATGCAACATAAGGCAACGTTATTAGTATCGAGCAAGAAACGGTAAAAAAATCATGTTTGTTGTATGGGAGCCCCCCTTAAATATTTATTTTATTTTATTTTTAGTATTTGTTGTTATAGCGGCAATAGAAATAGATCATCTGTGAAAATTTCAACTGTCTAGCTATCACCGTTCTTGAGATACAGCCTGGTGACAGACGGACGGACGGACGGACGGACAGCGAAGTCTCAGTAATAGGGTCCCGTTTTTACCCTTTGGGTACGGAACCCTAAAAATTGGTACCAATTCTACGTGTACAACAAAATTTAACTAAACTCAAAAATGAAAATTGATAGTGTCAATAACATAATTCGGCAATATTAGTCGAACTTTCTTATCATAAAAACTGTGTATTATAGACTAAATATTTTAATTAATATAAAACTGCACAATGAAATAGTAAATTAATCAAAATATACCACGAATGTTTTCATTTTTTAGTTAAGTTTACCTGTTTCATTGGTATCATTGTTTCCGACTATGTATATATCGGAGAAAAACATCGTAGACATCACCTGTAACTATTGCCAGGGTAGTCTCCAATCCAAACACCCTGTAATACTGAATAAGCTAACTACGTTAACTACAACATTCTACTACGATAAGATCGATCTGTGGCTTACGACACGTGTAGCTGGTTTGGAAGGCGCCTTTTATGAATATTCAACGGGTCACCATTCGAACTCATCAGATAAAGGAATTAATCACCATTGACACCATTTGAGGACCCACTTCACAATCCTGCAACATAAGTTAAAACTAAAAATCCTTAAGTAGACCATTTTAATCAAGTCTCCTACGACATATACTTTCTTTGCATTAGCTAAGTTGAACCTAATAAATAGATGACACAGTAATCAAAGATTAAAATCATTTATATAAAAATCTTAGCACACTAGTATTTCTGCTTCATCTGCAAAAATAAATCTATACTGAATCAGCGAGCACCATAAAGGCATTAACATAATTTAAATGCGTGCGTGGCCAAGCCACACCTCCACATATTTTAATTTTAACACCTGTTTCTGCAAACGTTGATAGAAATGTATTTTGTTTTTATTTACTTTATAATATTTAAATTACTAATCTTATATCCGAAATTTACAAATCACCTGTTGGTCTTCTGCTAATATTCGGACAAAATGTCTTTAATTTCATTTCAAAACTCTTTCCCGTCTAGCTTGGGCGTGCTATTACATTTCGAGAGAGTGATTAGAAAGCATTTAGCCTAGCTTTATATCACTTAATTATTCTGATAATACCAATTCTTGAGATGTACTTATTTTACACGAAAATGAGAATACATCATCAAGTTTATCCTATTTATACCTATAGTTTCTTTATACAAATGATTTACCTTTGTAGAAAGTGCTTATCAAATGCATTTATGCGAAATTGATACTACTGTTGTTTATTTGATAGCAGAGATGTGACGAGGTATAAATTGCATGGTATGAAGGATGTTTATGTTTGCATTGATATCGGAGTGTCGAGTGTCGTTCGAAGAAGACTAGTGCTGACGACGACTGACAGCAGCCGCACCAACACTGGGTCATTGACCTCCTGCAACGCTATACATTTGGCGAACAATGATTTGGAGTGGCGAGGTGAATGGCCGCGCTCGGAGGGGCTGAGCGTGGGCAGTTATTGACCCATATTGGAGGTGAAATGTAGATCAGTGGGCGAGAGCGGCGAAATTCGCCGCGGAGTCTGCAAGCGGCGCCTGCGACGCTATCGGTTACGCCGTTCTCGTACGAGAGTCAATACAATACTATTTAGTTTACTCACACATTGATCTTTGAATGAAATCTTATATTTAAAATCTGTGTTTTGAATAATGTTATGAACGTTTGTGTATTAAGCCAATTGGCGTGACACGGAAACGTCAATGTTTTCTTTCTTACAAATACAATTTGTATAATATTGTAACTATACCTTATTTGATTAAGTACGATACCAATAATTGAATACAATGTTAATACTTTCTTATAAACCTTAAGTGACATGGCAACAGCTAGGTACATACATACTTACATAGCCAGGCCATACCAATAAAAAGGTCAAGCTTTGATATTGGATTGGTGTGGGATAAATCGAGAAGGGTAAATTGCCAAAACAACTTGACCTAACGGCCAATAATAGACTTTGCATTGTCAATAGTTGGGGACAGTTAAACAAGAGTTCCTATTTGAATATTAGTCTAGTTTGCGGTTGATTGAATTATTAAGATCTATTTGTTTAACAATGATCAACTTTAGAGATTTTGGAATAGAATTTTAGCATATTCAGAGGGAGCAACAAAAAATATTTTACGTATTCTGTATTTTCAACTTTGATTATTTTAGAATATGCCTGCTAAAATCAGTGACTCTTATTTTGTCAGTTATTTAAATACTGCAAGACTGTTGTCTATACAGATTAATATTAGTCTCAACCTGAATCTACATATTTTTAATTAAGATTGGCATGATAATTTAATCTAAAAACGTTTACGAAAATTCTAAACGAAACTGTAAACACCTGTACCTGAGTTTTATAAATTACATTTGAGAAGTACAGACGCTGTTTAATCACATAAAACGTGATTTTCTCAAAGAAATATTTAATCTAATATTTTTAGAGTGGAGGGAAACCATTATTGTATAAGATAGTTTTATTCCATTTAGATAGTCCCTATATAAGTAACGATATATCTTAATGAGTTTTCGTTCAATTTATCCGAGCAGATTTCCTTAATCTACCATCTTCCGCTAGTGGGTGACGTTACATACAACTCAGTCTCTTATTAAATAAAAATTCACCTAACCTATAAGGAGTACATTACATTACATCAAATTATTTTAAATCATCAAATTATTAAATTTTGTACATCACGTGTTTGTAACACATGAGATTCGCATTTCTCTAAAGAATTCCGTTTGATATTACTAAGCCTACATATGACTTAATCGCTAGTCACTATGCAAAAAGGAGCACGTGTGCCAAAAATTCTTCATGTGAACAGAGTTTAATTACTACCGGTGCTTAGACGTCGTCATAGATTTATAGTTGTTGTGAATAATGAGTTTAGATGTAGGTGTAGGTAGGTATGTAATATAATCATTTATGTAGCAAACATAGCGTTTACACAGGTAGTTGATTTGCTTGAGGTGTTGTTCCTTCACAATTTTGTTTTATTTTATATTACGTAATACTAAAATTACACAGCTCTTCGCGTATTTATAAAATTCCAAGTTTTGTGTTTCTAAGGAGATTTATAGATAGCTTTCAGTGTTAATTATATAATCTTTACATATAAAACAAAGTCGTTATTTTTGTATGTATGTCCCTATGTGAGCTTATATTTTTAAAACTGCGCAATGGATTTTAATGTGTTTCTTTAATAGATCGAGTGGTTTAAGGAGATGTATTTTTTAATAATGTCTTAGTAGGTATTTGGTTTTTAAATTCCACGGATACAAAGTTGCAATAGCTAGTGACAAATAACGCTAATTACCCAAACACCTTTTAACTATTTTTATTTTTATTTATTTTATTATTTATTACTTTTAAATAGATTTTGGTGGCCTTATAATTTTTAAACAATTTACTTTCAAAAGGACGATACTTTACTAAACATACATTATTTTTATATATTTTTTTTTATTGGAGTTGCTTGCATCTTACTAAATAAAAACATAATAAAATGTATTTAATATTAACTTGATATAAAACGTGACTCCATTTTTCATTTCTATATTTTAATAAAAAATAATTTATTTATTACTAGCCGAAGCCGCTGCTACGTACGTGTTGAATTTTATATCCTCGTATATTTTGTTATCGTTTAAACCACGACTTTCACCAATATTTCAAGATCAAAATCACAAAAATCGGCCCAGCCGTTCTCGAGTTTTAGCAAGACTAACGAATTTTCTTTATAGGATACAAGCTGACCTGGCAAACGTTTTGCCATACAAAAGTCAGGGGTCAACCCTTAACATTTAGGGGGATGAAAAATAGATGTTGTCCGATTCTCAGACCTAACGGATATATACACAAAATGTCACGAAAATCATAAATATATAGTATAATTACAAACACTGTGACAGGAGAATTTTCGAGTTTTTCGTCTCTCACAGAGGATGTTATCTGTGTGCAGTAACCCTTAGCTGACTTTTACAGCACCCTGGGGAGGAGATGGGGTGGTGACACTAGTATTTTAAATCCGTCACCACACGGAAAACAATCATTACCTTCAACAAAATCAATATTATCGGTAAAAGTCATTTCGTGTATATAAGTGCTTTTACAACAACCGTTACCTACAATACTTTAAATGGCTACAACGCAATAAGTACCTATGCTTTAACGATGTCAGTTCAAAGGTCTCAGCAGCATTTAAATAGTAATAATATACCACAATGAACAAAAATCCAGCCAGCATTAACGTCCTCGTGCAACGGGCACAAGCCTCTTCTACGGTGGGAGGGATTATGATTTAATAACCATTTGTTTGTTTTTGAGTTATTCGTCTCTCACAGAGGAAGTTATCTTATAGCTTGCTTTTACAGCCCCCTGGCGGGGAGATACTGGGGTGGTGACACTTGTATATTTTAGCCCTAGTTGATAAATGAAGCGTTTTTAAGTTTTAGCTATGTTTCTTTTCATTTGTTCTTATGGGTCTGGGGTGTTGTATGTGCCCGTGCCTGTCTGGGGTATTGTATGTCCGAAAGTAAACAAGTCCTTGAGAGTTTATTCACATCAATTAAATATTTCGACGGGCTTTGTGGTGGAGTGGTTTATGTAATGGACTGCCGATCACGAGGTCGCGGGTTCGTTTCCCGCTTGGGACAATCATTTGTGTGATATCCATAAATGTCATACAAATGTTTATACTGCGTCTGGGTGTTTTCTATATATTATAAGTATGTATTTACAAAAGAAAAGTAGTATATGTAGTCTATCCGTATCTGGTACCCATAATACAAGCATAGGAGTATAGCTTACTTTGGGACCAGAGGACGTTGTGTGAAATGTCCTGAATATTTATTTATATTTATTTATTTATTTATTTAATTGATGTAACGTAAATAATTCATAATTAATTAATCTACGTCATTGATCTCAATCATATTAAAAACCAAAATAAATCAAATTAACACTTCACGCGTCACGGTACAGATAATCCAAGGGCGTGTAATGAAACCTTGTACTAAAATGCCTAATTATTACCACCTAATGAATTTCCGCCATGCAATTAAAAATCGTTTAACCATTACTACTTGTTGATGCAGAATGGTGTATTGTAATTATTCAGATAAGTAATGGTTCAAGAATTGTTGGCCGTAAAATACTGCATCAGATTGATAAATCAATTTCGGTTTTTTATTACCTCATAAGGTTATATACGATTTTGGATTAAAATAATAATATTTGTAGAGTAGTTATAAATTCTTAAGTCTGTGCTGGATGACGACAATCAGGAGTATTATAGGTCATAGCAACACTCGTAATAAGCATCGTCCATTAGACCAAATACCCCTATTTGAAGAAACCCTCATCTCTGCTAGTGTAACGTCTTTATATAGAAAACGGGTTTGTAATTTTTACAGGAAAAACACGAGTTTGTGTCTTTTTGGAAATTCGCTTTCATGTAATAATTGACTCTAGTTTTATATTGGTCAGTCGGAATTAAATTTTTACGGGTCCAGGAACAATCACATTAACCTATATTGACACGTGCAAGTTTGGAGAAAATACAATGCCTGGCGAAATAAAGAAAACTGCTTTATTACCTCCGAAACAGTTAAACGATTCATTGTCCAAGTCCAGACACATAAAATTCTTTCATTCTTATTGCCTTTTCGGCTAACGGTCGCCCAATAAACATTTGGGGAGAACATATTGGTACGTAAGTATAATTTTAGTTTTATGACCAAATATTGTCTTGTTTCCGCTGATAATAACCAGATATAGATATTTATCAAATGCACGTTTGTGTCTGTAATCCATGTATTAAATAAATTTGATTGCTTAAAACAATAAAAGATAAAATATTTTATTGTTTACGATGTCGACGATGCATGGAAGTAGTGCTAAATTAAGATAGTAGATAACATAATATTGTATTCATTAGGCAATAACAAATTTCTTAAGAATTTGGGTTACTACAGTAAAAGCCACGAAAGGAGGGCTTATTATTGATTTTTTGCCAATTTGCAAACGTGCGTTAATCGATACACCTTACAGTTTCTCATAAACTTGTTTATAACGTACAAAAATTGGTTATTTCATTATATATAACATCAACAGCGACAAATATTATTATTTTAAAAACTTTGGATATTTGCTTAATTTTATGGGATAGTAAATCTGATCGTATTGATCGGCTTATGTTCTGCTATATATATTCCTGCGGTTTACAAGATACAGTTAGCTCTGAAGGCGAAAAAAACATATAAAGAAAACGGTTTAACCTTCAGAAGCATAACCTGACAACTTTCAGAAGCTTTTTCTAACAGTATTATGAAGTTATTCACGCATAAATAAATGTATGCAGAGCGTGTTTGACAAACAGTCAAATCACAGCTCCACGTCATATCAGCTAGTTGCTAAATGCGGGCCTAGTCCGTTAAAAATATTGAGGTATGAATGCGATGACCTCGCTCTTATAAAGTAGTTCATATAAAAAAATTGCGGTGTTGTCATTAATTATGTCAAGCCACATGCTTGAATTCTGCATATCCAACATTCGTAAGCAGTTTCACGTATGTATGGTTACTTCTCGGCTCAGCAAGAAGAATAAATACTGACATAGGAATTTTAATAGCGGTGTGGAATCACATTGTCTGTTAAAGAACTGTTATTCGTTCGCTTTAGACTTTTATTTATTTTGCACATATTTTTTTTACTATGAATAGGTTTGTGTTAGATGAATTGCTCAAATTGTGATGTTGGTATACTTAGTAGGCTTAAATAGTTTCGTATTAGCCTGAAAAATAATGTACTTACATTATTTTTTTCTCTCACTCTTTAGATACAGTACTTTTCATTTACCAAAGGGAAACTTATTAAGTAGTTTTGACAATGGTTAAATATAAATAGGCCTGAATAGTAATTTCAATCTTGCGATATAAGTTTTTCGGATTATACTTCACGAGTTTATATTCTAGGAATATTTATTAAAAGCTATTTTTGTTAAGACAAAGATTATGGTTCGATACTACGAGTACAGACTAAGTGAGTATGAAAGTTATAGAGATGACAAACCAGGCGTATTAATATTTTGATACAAACACCTATTAACATAATATAGAGATTAGAAAAATAGACGTAAACTAAAAATAGCTATATGCTTCCTTTTGGAAATATGATCACAAATTGTAATGCTAAAATATGTAGTCAGGCTAGATTATTTTAAGACAAACTTGTTTCAACAACTTAATCGGAAGTTTCTTTGGTTTTAACTGAATTCAATTTTGATGAATTTAATAACATATTATTATCATTAATGCATACTGTTTTTAGGGTTCCGTTCTAAAAGTTAAAAGGAGACCTTATTAGGTACTGAGACTCCACTGTTCTTCCATCTGTCCGTCAGTTACAAGGAACGGTGATAACTAGAGAGATTAAGTTTTCACAGATTAAGTACATACACTTAACACTAAAAACCAAAATATTATAAATTTTTAAGGGGTTTCCTATACAATAAACGTTTTCTGTGTAATTGGATGATACCTACGCTTAAAAGGTACGATTATAAGGTATGATATTTAAATAAAACCATTTTTTACGGATTTAGACGCGTCAAAATCCGTAAAAAGTGGTTTTATTTAAACGAATGAGTCGCGCAAGTGTCAGAAAATATTAGGTATATGATAATATGAAGATTATATAATTATAATAATGGTATTAAAGCCTTTGTGCGCAAGTCCAACTCGTACTTGGCCCGTTTTTGAGTCATATAAAAGTTTCCAAAGATCTTTATAGTTTCTTTATAATTCCATCCACTTTCTTAACCGGTGGTTACTAATTGGTAGTTTATGACTGATCATTTGTTATTTTCGTAATTCGTAAGGATCCATCTAGTGGGTCGATGAGAGTCATACTTTGTTGTAATATTTCGCAAAAATTATGATGGTGTGTCGTCAATATTACTCAATCATACGTGAGTTACATCAAATTATATATTTGGACCTGGTATAACTGATAATAAAATGAGTGCAGAAAAAGAAATTACCAGGGATGTGATACCAGAAATAGTGTTGCTACCTGAAAGTTAAGTTATTTAAAATCGATCCAGAAGTGAAGACTTTTTTTTATTTTTTTTATTTATTTATTTATTACATCGATACAATTAACAAGAAAATAACAGGCATAAAACGCTGTTAAAACAGCAGCAAAACATATAGATCTCTGGTGACCGTGATAAGATTGAACTTGTGTTACGGCCACCAGGAATCACTTACATTTTTATTTCAGCACAATTTAATTACAAACTAAAAAAAGAAATGAAAAGAAGTACAATTAGGTATAAGGGATTGTGTGTGTTAGTGTGTAATGTGTGTATTTGTGTGTTTTGAGTTTATGGATGTGTATTATGGATGTGTGAGAGTTATACAGCTTGAAGGCTTTGTGTATTGTGAGCAAACTCACATATATATACATTATATACTTATTTTTAATAGGTTTTCAGTATCTCTATAATTTAATTCCATAAGCCAATTACTCGTTATCTTTTTACAGAGAAACTTGTTTAATTGATGAATATTACATGCTTTGTTAACTTTGTTGTATAGCAAACCACTCATAATATAAAAATGACGTTGAGCAAGAGCAGTTCTATGCTAGACTTTTTAGAGCCTATTCGGTTCAAACAGACAACCAAATGTTTTTCTTTATATTAATGGTAGGAATAGAAATACACAGCTCTTTAATATTTTATAACAGATAGATAACTGGCATACAAATCTAAAATTTGGTCTTTACTTGCCTTTTTCAATAAATTCTTTTCGATAGCATTTTCTATTAAGACGGTACGATACCAAATTATGATCCATACAAAAGTATGGGTATGGTACTTCCGTTTTTTCTTCGCGAAAGTTAAACCGATTTTAATAGTTTTTGCGTTATATTATAGATAAAGAGTATATCTATGCTTCTATCACTTTCTTTTATTCAAAACATAATAACTAAAAGAAATATGACGATCCGAAAAACCCACTTTTTCGGTTTTCTTTAGATAAAGTTGCAGCGTCTATCACACAAATTTGGTAAAGTTTTACCAAAAAAGAAAGTACCATAAAAGAAATAGGGATAGCAATACCTAAGGCAAATACCTAAATGAGGAGTACAGTACCCCCTTAAAAGTCTGACAGAAGGAAGATATACTTTACTGATAAACGGGGATAACAATCTGTCAGTAATCGTAGATTGGTTATTGAAAATAGCCGATAGGAAACTACCCAACTCTCAATATATAAACATCATAATTCGTATAGAGTCATGTACTGTATACTTGTATTGTAAATGTAACAGGATTAGCTCTAAGCTTAGAACGATCATGACATGTTTTGATTTCCGCATTATTTATTTATGGTGGTATAGTGTGCGTGCAGTTCTGTATACAACATAATAGAACGTCGCATAAATAACATTATATTACATATATCTAAGAAACCACTAGCTTTATATCTGCAACGAATCAAATCAAAACATTTGACTAAAGCTATGATAAATATTTTATAAATATGTAGTTAATGGTACCTATTATACCGGTCACATAAAATATAAAATATTTATTATAAAAGAAAGTCGTTACCTTTGTATGTATGTCTTATTTTAGATTATTTCTTCAAAACTACGCAACGGATTTCGATATAATATAATATGTCGTAGGAGACTTGATTAAAATAGTTTACTTAAGGATTTTTAGTTTTAACTTAGGTTCCAAGATTGTGAAGTGGGTCCTCAAATGGTGTCCATGGTGAGTAATTCGTTTATTAGATGAGAATGAATGGTGACCCGTTGAATATTCATAAAAGGATCCTTCCAGTTACACGTGTCGTCCACGGATCAATCTCATCGTAGTTAATAGAATGTTGTAGTTAACGTAGTTAGTTTGTCCAGTATTACAATGTGTTTAGATGGATGACTGCTCTGGCTGTGAATACAGGTGATATCTACGATGCTTTTCTCCGATATATATGTTTACAGAAATGTAAACAACGTCGTCAATACCTCAAGATACACTATGGTACGTTTCATTTTAGTCAAATTACGTAAAATTTTTGACGCATTACAAATGGCGTCATGGTAATTAAATAAAAATCAATATTAATTATAAGCTAAATACGGCTAAAGCTTCAACGAGTTTTGAGTTTTGGTTAATTAATAGCAGACGACAGTGTCCGTACCAAATAATTATAAGCATTGCTCTCGTGCTTTTCTCAGTGAGGACCACCTGACAAAACCAAGTCCTGTTTGGTTAATGCTCTTAGATCAAGGCGCGTGTTTAAAATAGATAAATGTCGTGCGTATTATGAATAATTTCTATGTTATCATTTGTTACGATTTTACAATGCGTATAAATAGATTTGTATATTATAGAGCCGTCAATGTAACTGTAATTATCAATATATTGCAGTTATCAAGTACTAAAACCTGTACGTGCGTAATTATATTTTATAATTCAACTAGCTGTTGCCCGCGACTCCGTACGCGTGATTTTTAGAAATTTTTTTCAGCTTTTACAACTTTTTCACTAATGCTTCGCTCCTATTGGTCGCAGCGTGATGTTATATAGCCTATAGCCTTCCTTGATAAATTTACTATCCAACACTCACAGAGTTTTTTAAAACGGACCAGTGGTTCTTGATATTAGTGCGTTCAAACAAACAAACAAAGAAACAAACTCTTCAGCTTTATAATATTATAGTATAGATTACATTGACAATAAAATTAATCACGTGTACGTCTTTGAAATAAAGGAAAAGCCTAATAACCCGTTATCATACATGTCATTGCTTTTTATTACATAGCTACCTTTATTATACTTAAGACTCTAGTATACTGAAAAAGCTGTCGGAAAAACCTATACCGGTAGCCGTAGATACTATCGTGAGCTTAAGGTCCTTATAACATGCACATAACGCTAGCTTTTACCATCTTCTATATTTTTTTTTGTAAATAAACAAGCTAGCTGTATGGTAACGGATAAAATGATAATGATGATGAACGGATGAAATTTTAATGTTTTTAAACTTTCGCGGCTTTCACACATATTAATATATAAAGACCGGGTCTACTCAGTGGTCACGGGTGAACTCTCACCCGTGACCACGGTCGATACAAGTCGACCGAAACGTCGGGACAAAACAGGTATCGTACCTAAAATAAATTATATTTCCCGCGGAGTAGACCCGGTCATTATATATTAATATGGATGAAATTTTCATACCCTCAAGCAAAAAACATTTTCTGTGAGAAAAGGAAAATTCGAAACTAAAGTCTTTGCCTTACCTGTCCTTTGAATGGTATGGTAGACTAAAACTATGTATATAGAGAATGCCACAAATACATATGATTACCCTAATTTAAAGCTACGTAAAATATGCGGTAAATAATAATTCTAAGTGCCAACGTTAGTCAAGATTCGATACCATACAGTGTAAATGGTTCATCAGTTCTCAGAACGCTGTCTACTACCGACTACCGACAGTTCTAATTATAGTACACAGATACCCGTATAGCTTATGTCACACAGTACAAGGTTACTATGGCGAGGAAATTCGTTCTAGACGAGTTTCCGAAAGCGGCTTGAAGAAAGTACTTTTACTGAGAGAAGGCGCGACGTGGCACAGTTTCCACGCCAAACGATGATACCTAGGGCTGCCTACGAAAGCTTAAAACTATTTTATGTATACTGTGTTAAAATGACCTACATTAGAGATAGTTATATTGTACTTTAATAGTAATATAATATAACGGACGGAGTCTCGGGTATTTCTTTTGATCATCATTTTGATATCACCATCCCCTATGACGAGAACCTCGTGCGAGCCGAAGCAGACAAGAAGATCAAGTATCTGGACCTGGCTCACGAAGTTACCGACATGTGGAGGGTGGTATCAACAGAAATAATCCCGATAGTTGTATCGGTGAACGGTTTGGTCCCAAAGAGCCTCTCACAACACCTGGAGAGACTCGGCGTCAATAGCAAGTCGGTGACGGCCAAGATGCAGAAAGCGGTCTTGCTTGACAATGCCCGTATAGTTCGTCGGTTTCTTTCCCATTAGGCTCCACCACTCCGGCTGACTGTTGCCGACCTCGTCGGAGTGCGTCCTGCCGCCTTTTGAGGCGAGGTAGTGTTATAACCAAATATATAATATTGATTTTATTTCAAACAAACAAATGAAAATACTTTATTAACTAATTAACCGTTTTCATTGCTGAGGATAGGTGAAGGTTAGGTAAGGTAGAATTAACTTGACGTACATGAAATGTCAGATCAAGGACAAAATAACGTGTTGAATAGAAAAATAATAGGTCAAGAAAATGTTTATTTTTATGTTACTAGGCTGACAAGCAAGCAGAAGACCTAACGGAAGGTAAGCATAAGCAAGTTTCCATAGTGTATAGACGTTGGCATCACTGGGAATTTTACTCTCGCATTAACGATCCTGTAGGAGCCCTAATTTTTGTTACAGTGCTGAAAGACACATAACGATTGTTTAAGATGTAAACTTACAATGAGAACTAGCTGGCCTGTTTTCGTTTTATATCCAGTAATTAGGTTAATGGTAAGAAAATGGTGTGTGACATCGGTAGCAACCCTAAAGTAGTACATGCTTATAACGAGCCCAACGATTGTGAAGGCTTTCCAACTTACACCGCAAATTTAATGAGAGTAGCTGAAGTGAAAGATATAGGACGTAATCTAATTTACTGGTAAACGTTACCGGATGAACTAGATGTTTCTATGTTTTCCTTCGATGTGATTACGGTCCAAGCTATTAACTTCCGACTTTTCTAATTCAA
This sequence comes from Orgyia antiqua, assembly GCA_916999025.1. NCBI lineage: Eukaryota > Metazoa > Arthropoda > Insecta > Lepidoptera > Erebidae > Orgyia > Orgyia antiqua. The sequence goes on from OU779864.1 coordinate 30,063,632, forward strand.
TGATAGCTAATTATTTAGATATAATAGTTTTCCATTGATAACTCAATAAGAGTATTTCGCTGAAATATTAAAAGTGCTTTTAATGAAAAGATGCGACGTCCTAATTTGGTAGTGTTCCAAAATTTATTTATATAGAAACCTTTAAACCTATAGAATAGATAACACTTTGAGGGAAGCCATTTTGCCTTGGATATAGTGCTTATTTGCCATGATTTTTAATTTTTAACCGCAAGCACTGCTCTTATATTGTCAACGGAGACAAAATACAAGGAAGTTTATTATTGTACTATTTATTTACTGTGAATTTTCTATATTTTATTATTGGATTTATCTGATAGGCTTTAAGTGTACCGTTAATCAGCCATTCTTGACTTGATCACTAACTTTATTTCATAAAATCGCCATCATATTTTAGTTCATTCTATAGTATTATATTCAAATTCATAGTTAGGATGAAAGCTTTTGTTGTAAATTAAGATTAGACATAGGTTGTGCTTAATCGTGATAGGTTAGACAATAGACATAGTCTTGTGACCTTTCATTTTATCTACTTTCGCACTGTATACAAGACTGTTGGTATTTTATTGTGACATTCTTTTGATGTGTACTAACAAAAATCTTTTCAGTACTAACTTCAGATTACATTAAAATAACATAATTATAATATTATAATATAACTAGCTGTAGCCCGCGACTCCGTACGCGAAGAATTTAGAAAATTCCCCTGTTTTTGAATTTTTTTTACTGATCCTATTGGTCGATGCATGATGTTATATAGCTTAAAACCTTCCTCGATATATGTACTATCTAACAGTAAAAGAAATTTTCAAATCGAGACAGTGGTTCCTGAGATTAGAGTGTTCAAACAAACAAACTGTTCCGCTTTACAATATTAGTATAGACAGATAAAACTTACACAAGACCTTAATAAATACATTATGTACCCAAACCTTCTTCGTGAAGCATTCTGTTAAGAAAACCACATTAAAAACGATTTAGAAGTTTCTAAGTTTATGACGAGCAGACTAGCGAGACAATAAGTTGACGGCCTTCGTGGTAGACTGCCAATCACGAAGTCTCGGGTTCGATTCCCGGTCAGGACAATCATTTGTGTGATATCCATAAATGTCATACAAATGTTTGTACTGCGTCTAGGTGTTTACTATGTATTATAAGTATGTATTTACAAAAGAAAAGTAGTATATGTATTCTATCCGTATTCTGGTACCCATAACATAAGCATATAAGCTTAGCTTGGGACCAGAGGACGTTGTGTAAAATGTCCGTGAATATTTATTTATTTATTTAATATTTGCCAGATCATCTGGTTTTTGATATTGCTTAATTTTAAAGTTAACAATGGACTTGCTGCTTTTTAGTAATAGCAAACATTAACTACTAAAATCTAAGGTACTTATTACGTATGCATAGATACTGTGTTTGATATGTTGTTTGTATTGTTGTTTGTAATTGATTAATACAATCTAATAAGACAGTATCGTTAATAGAATTCGTAATATCTTTCGAATAAAACGACAAAATAAATTTATTATGGGGATTTGTGAGAGAAGATAACTGCTTGGTTTTAATAAAGTAATCTGATTATTATCTGATATTAAAATTATTTATGGCTTTGAGTTTGTATAAAAACTCGCGAAAAATAAATGATTGTATAGTTTTCATATTTAATTGTGAAAAGAGGTGAGTGCAATAACAATTTATTACACAATACATAAGTTTTTAAATACGACAAGTACCTTAAGGGTTTTCATGTCTACATCCAAAAAAACCACAAGTCTTATGTGGATTCTTCCTTCCTTTTTTCTTCATTATTGTTAGCTTGTTTTTTCATGTAATGACACACTAAAAGTAGACATCACCGCAATCTCTTCAAACAGGTGCTGTGAGAGTCAAGTAAGGGAATACCAATATAACTATTAGGCGTGGTGTAGTATGGTATAGTATAAATAAATATACTCACGTTATTAGTGGAGACTGATGTCTAATAGTGAGATTATGAATTTTAAAATGGTTTATCCTAAGTAGAAATTGAAATTATTACCAACTACGTCTAACGTGACGCAATTAAATTATCAACAACCATGTTACGATAGATATTTGAGTACTTAAACTTCACCACTATATTTCTAAATTTCAGCTGTAAAAACCCACCACAAAGATGAAAACCATCGCTGTTCTGTTCGCCGTTTTGGCCGTGGCCTGCGCCGCACCTGCACTGCCTTTAGTGCAGCTGATCGTGAACATTGACGCACCCGCCAGCCCTGCTGAGAAGCCTGTCGTCCCTGAAATCGTTGCTCCTGAAGTTCAACCCCCCGAAATTATTATTCCCGAGCCTGTTGTGCTTCCCGAACCCACCCTCCCTGAGGTCGTCATTCCTGAGCCTGTCATTCTTCCCGAGCCTGTCCTCCCTGAAGTTGTCATCCCTGCGCCCGTCATCCTTCCCGAACCCGTCCTCCCCGAAGTCGTCATTCCTGAACCCGTTGTCATTCCCGAGCCCGTCCTCCCTGAGGTAGTCATTCCCCAACCCGTTGTCATTCCCGAACCCGTCCTCCCCGAGGTCGTAATCCCCGAGCCTGTCATTCTTCCCGAGCCCATCCTCCCCGAGGTCGTAATCCCCGAGCCTGTCATTCTTCCCGAGGCTGTCCTCCCCGAAGTTGAGGTCGCGCCCGCTGTCATCCTTCCCCTAGACTTGAACTAAATGTTACTTCGATAATATTCACGTTCAACTCTATGCTAACTGATGAAGAACTCAGATTTTTAAGATATATTTCTAAATAGATGATTTCATAAATCAAATAAACTTCCCTAGCAGACGCTGAAAACGAATATTTGTAAACTAACATGCATCAATAAAACTTTTGAACTATCTATCAATGTTGTTACATCTTTAGTCCCTTATAGTTCATCATATTACAACATAATAAATTAAAATGCTTGATAATTTTTTCTTATCTTCCAAATGTATATTTCCACACATCACGAAGATAAAACCCGAAATCTGGTTATCGTACGCAACTTAACGTTGCGTTCAAATGTAGCTTAAGATCTACGGTGAGTTTTTTCGTTTCAAATAATGCCTTTCACTTGCACCTTTATATAGTTATTAGGCGTAGTTATTTTTTGTTTTTATGAAAAGTACTTGACACAGACTATGTCCCACAAAACAGCGTAACCGGTTCAATTTAGTTCACGTGCTATGATACATTGTAACGGTAGCAGGACCTTGTGTATTTTACAACTCTCTACATAAATATTTAACTAGTCGCTATGGCTCATTTCATGTGGATTTTAGATTTGTTTATTTCTTTATTGCAATGTGCATCATTAGATAGTTTGTGGATTAAAAACTTATGAGCTTAAGTTCTTTGAAATTAAATGAAATACAAAAATAACTACGTACCTAATACTATTACAGACATTCGGGTTATGCATCTGGTGATGGATTAAGAAAAGGACAATGAGTTTGGAAATTATTTGCGGCAAAGATGTAATTTTAAAAGTTTAGTGTTTCTATTTATTTATTTATTTATTTCACACTTTATATACATTAATTGTACAAAGGCGGACTTAATGCCACAGGCATTTTCTTCTAGTCAACCTTTGGATGGTGCAGAGAGCAAAGGTACAGATAGGTGTGATCGATCAATGAGAAGTTAAAGTAGAAATTAATATTAAACCAAATCAGCCTAAGCACTAAAAATATACATACCTAATACATATAATATATATACCATTACAAATATATATACATAAATAATAAACCTACACATTATTACATAAATATTTACATAGATACTTGATCTATATATACCTACACATAAAATATTACATAGATGATGTTGATAAAATTGAAAATTAAAGATACAATATTATTGTGGTTCTGTCATCTGGCTTAAATAGAATTGGCGCAATTTTTTCTTAAATGTGTTACGATTTTTTGACATCCTGGTTTCGAGGGGGAGCACATTCCAAAGGAGAACAGCTTGTATTTTAAAGGAGGAATGTAAGAAGTAAGATGTGTGTGAAGGACATAAAAGAAGGAGAATATTTGAAGAACGAAGATCTCTGTTGTGGCTAGAGGCCAGATATTCGAAAAGAGTTGTTAAATAAGGAGGAGCATTGGGGGAGTTAATAATAGTTATATGTTTAGTTTTAAAACTTTACCTCTAATTTTATTAATTCTGGGCATGCCATTTTATTTGGTTTATTAATAGTCTTTGTTTGTTTGTTTTTTTTATGGACATTTCACATAACGTCTTTGTAGTTAAGATTAATGGTAAAGGTACTAATTGGAACGCTTTGCAAGATGAGGATAATGATGTCATATAGGATGAAGGTATCAATTTGTGTGTGGGGTTGTAATAAATGATGTGCATCAATCTAGTTACGGTTGATAAAACACGTATCGACATCGATATGCCTCATACAGTGCGTTCAATTTGCCTAGTTAGTTAGTTAGTTTCATGTCTCTAACGAAAAGATAACTAAGAAAATACTCCTCTGTCGATCGTTCTAAAGATCTTGAATTTTTGGGTAGATGAACGACTGGTGGAAGTAAATTTGATAGTTGGTGATGTTTACTACTATCTGTATGGTTCTGGACTAAGAATACAAGTGTATCCACCCCATTTCTTCCCCTTGGTCTTGTGCTAGAGCCAGTGGGACGTCAATCGGCTGGACAGAGACAGAGAGAGAGAGAGAGAATCGTTTACAACACCTAAATACTTACCCTTAAATATATGCTTTGATTTCTAAGGATGATTCTCCTTGCAATGTCCAAAATATTCATAAAAGGAAGAAAAATAATCTAATTTTCGCATTTTTGTAGTTTTATTTCTGTCGTTTCGAGAGGAAAATTATAAGAGTAAATTTATACGATGCACGCACACAATTAAAAAAACCTCAAATCATGCAGTTAATTAAAAACATACTTAGGATATCCGAGCACACACCGCCAATCTGAAGTGAGTGACAAACGTAGGATAGTACGAAGGACAAATTTTATATAACTAGTGACGCAAGTTATAGAGGTAAATCTAAAAATATGCACAGTGAGTCACTATGTCTAGACTGACGTAAAGTTCCAAGGGTTGAATGAAAAATAAAGTACATTCTTTTTGCTGTATGACGCAGCTTCTAACTTTGTTGCGAATTAATTGTGTAGCGCAACCTGAGACTATGATGTCATTCCAATATAGGCTAAGGGCTATAAACTCTTAAGAGACGTTCAGATTTCATTAATTTTTTTCCTCAATTCAAAGGTTTTCTGTTTATTGTCTAGGTTATAGATAAATGATAGGTGGTCCACCGGATGATAAGTGGCAACTGTCGCTTATGAACTCAAAAATACCAGCCAAACTCCTGCCACCGGGGTAATATAATTTAATTAAGAATAATTAAATCGGAATAAATCTCACGGTTTGAATTAGAATCTGTAATAAAGTATTTGAGTCTGTTTTATATTTAACAATTAAAGATTTCATATTAGAAAAATGTTTATAACACCTTATGAAAAAGCTGTATATGAAGCAACTTTCTTTTGGTGATATTAACGCTTCAGGTCTAGAATGAAACTAAATAATGTAGTTGTTAGTTCATACTCCGGTTAGTAATACCTCCGTGTGGTGACGGATCCCTCCGTGTGGTGACGGATTAAGAATACAAGTGTCACCACCCCATCTCCTCCCAAGGGTGCTATAAAAGTCAGCTAAGGGATATTGCACACAGATAACATCTTCTGTGAAAGACGGAAAACTCGAAAAGAAACCCTGTGCCAACACGCCTGGTCAGCGCGGCACAGTAGACCATAATCACTCCCAAACTGGACGAGGCCCGTGCCCAACAGTGGGACGTAAATGGGCTGGAGAAGTAGAAGAAGAAGAAGTACATACTAATTGTCAAGTAGGTATATCAACGACATAAAAACTTGTTGCTATTTGAAATACCATCTATTAAAACAGTTTTCGGTCAATCTTTATAAATTAATTGATTTTCAGGACAGCTTTAACTATCTTTTATTAACAACAATTGGCAATCGAACTCCTTTTGTATAAAGGTTGTTTGTTCTATTTTCAATTGTAAAAAGCAATTAAAAGCCATTGGCACTACACAGTGATACTTATATATCATTTCATTTGTATTTATTTACATTGTTTTTGGAAAACTTACTGCAAATACAGTTCGCGGTAAATGGGGCCAATCAGAAGTTTCCGCTATTAGATATTTAAAGGCGTTTTAAAGGCTATTTTATACTGCTTCTATCTGGGAGTAGCCAGGGTCTGATTAGTGATGTTTGGTTTTATCTAAGGGGTCATTCAAGTCTATGTTTACTAACGTAAATTCTATAGTCTTTGCCTACCCCAATGAAAAAAAGCGCGATGGTAAAAAAGTTGTATTATTGTCGACATTCCTGTTTTTAGCATTGAAGGAGTATACCACTGAAATAATCTGAATGTTTTATTTAATTAAACTTGTTGGTGTAAATTGATTATTTTAGCAATCAACTATGTGACTTTTTATAAGATTACCACATCTTTAAAATTTACATGGAACCCAGTACACTGGACAAGCTGAATGAACTAATTACGATAAGACTAGCCTTGATAATTGATCATAATAATATCTAGTTACAGATAAACTTGGATGTGAACGCTATTCAATGCCGACCATCTACTTATATACTAGTACTCGTACATGTCGCGCCAATGCCTCCAGGTAACCACCTGCATCCTTTAAATGTTTTTATTTTTAGAGTAATATAATTTTATGTGTCTGTCACTTCTAGACCAAGCAATAATTTCATTAAGAACTAGCTGTGACCTGCAGTTTCACTTCGATCATCACTTCTTCAGTAAACATTTTATTTTTTCAAGAGTAAGAACTATCCTTGTACGCGAACGATTTAGCTGTTCTCGAGATTTGCACTTAGCAACACAATCAGCGAATCATTTTTGTAATATGACTGCGATAGCAAAACTAGAACCACATTTGTTTTTTTTTCGTAACCAATTGACAAAGTACAAAAAGAAATTACTTAGAAAACTTAATTTTATAGGTTTGAAGCATCTAAGTTACTTAATTTTTAATGGGTTTATTTTATTTATTTATTTATTATATTCTTTATTGTACACCATTTAGTTTTACATTACAGGATATTCTTAAAATAATGTAGTACAATGGGCAGCCTTATCGCTTAAAGTGATTTCTACCAGGCAACCTTTGGATGGATACATGGTATGGATAAAGCAGTAGTTGTGGGTGTACTGAATTAATTAATTATTAATGAATTTATAACCTATCTATAAAATTACAAACACACATACATACAAGGTACACACGCATTTATACACACATACATACATAATATATACACATACATACAGTACATATATTATATTAACAGTAATAAGCGACAATTATGACTGCATGTCTAGGTAGTAGATTTTCACTTTAATTTTAAAGGTAGACAATGTTTTTGATCGCTGAATTTCTTCTGGTAGAGAATTCCATCCAATTCCAAGCCTATAGCAGTAATCGTAAAAGATTTAGCGTAATAATTTGTGGTATGTTGCGGCATTTTAAGTTTTAGAGTCTCCGATGACCTCAGATACCTGTTGAGAGTATCATGGACATACTCAAAGCGTCTTTTAAGATAGGAGGGAGTTGAGGGATTAAAGAGTATACTATAAAGTAAAGAAACAATATGGGTCTATTGTACAATTTTTGGTCTAGTTTTTAATAATATTCAACGCGATAACATTAATCTCAAGCTAACCACAAAGCTTGTTCTACGAGTATTAGGATTTAAAGATGAATAAATACTTACATATAAAAAAATTATTCGCCTTTATCATTCATAACTGCTTGGCCGTTTCTCATGAAATTTCGTATCTACATTCAATAGGATGTAAACTATTTTTATACGTGGTTTATTGAATTGCGCGGTTAGTAATTTAAAAACCTACCTATCCACCTACGGATATATAGGTAACCTTAAAATGTAAAATCATATTAAAGTTTACTCAGAACATTAATCGGCCGTTTTGCATTTTGAATGTCCTGGATGACATCATTCTACTATGCACAAAATGCATTTAGCAACACGATGTGTAGGTTGGTACAACTGGTTATTCGAACGCTCTCTCGTTTCCAAGAACTTTGTTCTTTTTTTGCACACCTGCTTCATTTGAAACAGCATTTAATTGTGACAGTAGGTATGCTGCCATCAATCATCATGACTGTATACTTTTTGTTTTAATATCATTGAGGTATTGGTACAAAATGTATGGTATGACAAATGATGTAAAACTTAGGGATCTATGAATCTAATGTAGGGAAAAAAATTCATTCATTTCATTTTTTTTTTGTTACTAGTGTTTAGGTCTCTGATTTATGAATGACTTATATAAAATGCCGTTCTGAAAACGTTAATAAATAAACAATAGTTTTATTAATCTATATCTTTGAAGAGGCTGTTGTTGAATTTTAGAAACTTTTTTTTTGTTCTACCAAACTTTTAAAAAGTTCGGGCTCGCGTGTGCGTAAGTAAAAAGGCTTTATATAAAGTTTCTTATTTTATTACAATAAAATGAACCAAATTAACTTGAATGAGTAACAAACATTCATACAACCAGACACACGTACTTTCGTGTTTGTAACATTATTAGGGCTATACCTCTTTGTTAATATAAAATAAAATAAAGATACGATTTCTGCGCGCATACTGTATCTACTTGCAAAGCAAAAACGTGATTATAATTAATTCCTCTCTGATATAGCAATTTATACTTGCCGCGGTCATTCACGAGTGCGTTTGTGTTAGTGTAGTTTTTATACGTGTACGATAGAAATGTATATGAGTGTGTACTTGGCGTACGTTTGTGATCTCGAGGCGATAATGAATACAGAGGTCGCGCTATCACTCGAAGACTTCGCCTATACTGACCTTGCTCCAGATTTCCAGACCTTGTTCTCTCCAAGCCAACAAGTAACCGCCTATAGTGTATTATAGTTATTCATTAGTCACATTAGTTGGCCCACTGAGCTTAATTGAGCTGCATTCCCATAAGGATCAATGTCACTGCATTGTTATTAATTCGTCAGTAATGTTCTGTCTATTTCGTACCGAATAAGGTTTGACATAGACAATAATGGATTAGGGATAGACATAACAATGTTCATATTAGTAGTAGTAGATGTCTTCACAGCGGATATTGTATGTCCTGAATCAATGATAGGAGAAAAATGTTAGATCTTTCATAAAAGCAATTATATATTTTATTTTTATGCCTTGCAAGATAGAATAGTCTCTGTATTAACTGGTTGCACTAAGAAAAGATCTTTGGAAATAAACTTCACTTTGACCATAGAGTTATGAAAGTTATGAAAATTGCGGGCTAAATATAATGAATATATTAATGTAATGATTTAGTAGTCCGATCTTTAAACTTTTTGATTAGTTCTACATGCTATATTATGAAAAAATTGAATGAAAAAAATGAAAAATGAAGTCACGGGCGAAAGGGCTATTAAGACATAAAACAATGTAATATCAAAGACTAACTTAGACACAATATGAAACTTCGATTTCTTTTGTTCATTAGATTATAATTATTACTTAGTAACCTAAATAGATAAGCAAATTGTGTTAATTATCTATAAAAATGTAAATACTATCAAATTATAATTACCTACGGGTTAGGAGTATGCGCTTGATTTCGGAGGCTACTCTGATAGGTTAAATAAAAATGCATTACTTATTGAGATGTTAGGAATGGCGCACTGATGAATAAGAGACATTTCTGTTATATACGTAATAATATATCATTGAAAATAAAAATATAAATACGTGTTTTGACAAATTAAGAATACAAGTGTAACCGTACTATCCTATTTTTTACCTTGAATGCTGTGTTATCAACTATGAGAGACTTGCCTAAAACTCGAAACTAAACTCTATATCAACATGCTTGGTTAGCGTGGTGTGGCAGACTTGAAACCCTTCCGAAGTAAGGGAGACTTGTACTCAAGAGTAGCACATTCTTTCTGTCTCTACAGCACAATTTTGCACCGTACAATGTTGCCATTATCCGTGCTAATGCGAAACGAAGTAACCGTAAAACTCTCGATAAAATTATCTCTCTCTCTCCCTCTCTCCAGCCCATTTACGTCCCACTGCAGGGCACGGGCCTCCTCCACTTTGGGAGGGATTATGATCTACTATGCGAGTTTTCCATCTCTAACAGCAGACGTTAACTGCTTATATATTGTCTCAACATATTTCATTATTGTCCGTGTGGTGACGGATTAAGAATACAGGTGTCACCAGCCCATTCCTTTCCCAGGGTGGTGTAAGAGCCAGCTAAGTGGATAGCAGCATATTAATGCGCTAAAAAAATATCTTTATTTTTCATTTAATTATACATCACTACAATTATTATCACTGCTTAACTGTATTACAATTTGTTAGCAGCTGCATCTCCCTTAATCCATCAATTGTGATAACTATAGGTATCATACCTACTAGTACTAATAGATAGTAATACCTACTACCTAATATAGATCGATGCTCGTTAGACAAACAAGTAGGAGTTGATTTCAGAAGGTTACGAACCTACGCCCTCTTGAAGGTAGAATTGCTACCGGTTATGCCATTCCAATAAAAAATTACTAACACATACACACACAAACATTCATTATTATTTACTTTACAATGGAGTTTCAACTTATCTATACCATGAGCTATCTCTACCATAAACGATTACCATGAACAAAGTTTTGGAAAAAGGTTAGAAGAATATTTGCTAAGTAAACAAAATAACGCGACGCGCGATCGTTAAAGTACACAGCATTGCCCGCCCATGTGAAGTTTTCTTAGCTTTCCGCGCAGTACCCCCCACCCTAATGCGTGGGGCGTGAAAGCACTGCGGTTGTGCGCGGGCGCCGGTAAGTGTGTCACGCGGGTCGATGAACGTCGGCCTAGACCCACATACTGCAATTGGGGCACAATCAGCGACAGTACAGCGAGCGCGTTGACCCCGAGCGGTGAAATGCCCATCTCTCTCCTTTACACTCTTTCTCTCGACATCGCTTTCTGCCTAATGGCTTTCCCCTGCACTGACGCTTCACGACTTACACATACAAACGTTTTATACAGCATGTTAGACGCATTTATGCAATCTACACCTCTACATCAACATTTTTAATCAATTTGAAATAACTATAAAATAATTATACAAAACGTGACAATCATTGATCACGAGTAGAGTGCAATGCTCTAAGTACTAAATTTCAGATAGTTATGTTGCATACAAACTCGGGTATTGAATATAAAGTGCACGTATGTCGTGTTGGATCGACATGTTTGTATTTTCTCTCGGACATAACGCTCGCATGAGACGATCCAAACAATTCAATCGAACTGACATAAGAATCTGTCATTACAACAACAAAATATTAGCAGATATTCAGTCTTCATTCCGTTTTAACAGCTAATTGTATTGTATTCGGATCTCAGATAGGATGTTTGAATAAAAACGTAAAAATCGTTGTAAGATTTGTACTTGCGCGTGATCTTCGTGGCTTACATGCTTATTTACGAATTACAAAATTACAATTTATAGTTTTTACTTTCTATCTGTCCAAATATCTACCTATCTCACTATTCTATAATTAAAACAGGCATGTGTCTCGTCTAGCAATAGTATCCTGTTTGCGATAACGTCTGAAGTTTGTATTTCCATTTATCGCACTTAAACAGTGATGACCTTTGGCAATATTTATAGTATGTGAATTGTAACCTTTCATAAAACCTTTGATAGAGAAATCACATTATCTAAACCTCGGTCATCCTGGTACTTAAAATGTTATTCAACATAATAAGAGCACGAATTACTACGAATCACACATTAATTCCTTAAGCACGTCACTCACAGAAATCTATTTTATTATATCTATTTTATTTTAAAACAAGCACTGCTATAAAACAATTTATCGCTCAATCACACCTAATTAAAAACGTTAGAGTTGATTGAAATTATAATTTCCATTGGTTTTGAGAAAGCCGGAAAACGTTATCAATAACTCGCGAACACGGATACTGTACCGACACTACGAAAACATGTTTTTATTTTCATTGAGAGTCAATTAATGTGCCTACTATGTAGATATGATAGTGCGCAAGAAACAAACGAATAAGAGCGAACGGAAAAGAAAGTAAAAATGAGCGCATTGATACAAGAACTAGGCAAACGTGTGGAGTGGCGAGAAATATGTGCAAGTGAGCGCAGCGGTTTCATCTAGGGAGAAAAAGTGACGGTGATCGAACTGGAAATGGCAATGATTGGGGACGGTTGCTTATTGTTTGTGACAGCTGCAATCTCGCACTTTTGTGCACTAGTATTGCACATTTTCCCCTACATCTTCACTTTCTTCTTATGTACACTTTCTAGGCTTTATGGAGAAATGTCTACGCTTTCTAACGTAACACAAGTGCAAGTTTTTCATGTCACTTACCATCTATATTGAAATCGAGTTGGAGCTACATTGGTTCCGCCAACTACGAGAATCATGTTTATTTTCAATCTTTATGTAACATATACCTAACAGGCCTGTGACTCATTCGACTAATTTAATCCAGAGCGCAGTACAGACTTTTGTGCTAATAACGTTAATTACTTAAGAGCTAGAAAAAGGAACAATCTATCTGTTTTATGCTTTTAATGTTCATATTTAGAACACATCTACTTTAAAGACTTCAACTGAAATAATGTACGGGCGGATATCGGTGATATTTGATATTGTGAATTTCTCTAACGAAGGAACTTTCACAGTGTGCGAAGTGTGCCGGTTCATGAGCCAGGTGGTACCGTGGTCGTGCACCCACGGAAATGGGCCCGCGACAATAAACTACAAAACACGTCTATGTAGGCCATCGCAGGCCTTGTGAGAGCGGGATCGCCCGACGCTTGTCACTCGCCGAGTGCTATGCAAATCGCTAGGAACTTTCTTCCGGCGCATTTGTGAGAGGGCATTGTAACGATTTCTCCTGCGGAAGCGAACGACTGTTGCCCTCAGTTAGTAGCTTTGACCTCATTTAATGAAACCTACTTACAGCTAAGATATAGTTTTGTTATTAGAGTAACCTTGAAATGCGTATTTGTTGTATTAATTATATTTTGGTCAACATTTCGTTAGACGTTCTAATATATTATTATACTCTTTGGTATATTCGATTCAAAATTTGCAACAAGTTATGATTTTCCTTGTAGTTAGTACTAAATATATTAATAATTTATGTGTAATATGAATTTATTATAAAAATGGTAATAATGTAATTTAATGTATAACATTTGATACGGCCGTCTCGTCTGTTTAGTTGGAGCGTTGGCGTGTTCGCTGTGCGTAGACCACGACCCGCGCAATACAGCAGCGAGCGGCCGGCTGCGCGGGCGCATACGGCGCTGCGCTAACCTACTTGGCGTGCATTGATCTCTTTGTTTGTAAACATGGCGTCGCCGTTGCCGCCGTCGCCCTCTACACTCGATTAAGAATAAGAACTTTAATTTCTGTTTCTGTACCCGACATCATGATCATTTATTTTAGTTCAACGTTCTCTTATTACTGTGACCCTGGATCACAACAATGACCATTGTTAAATTTACTGATTAAAGCACAAACATATTCCACGTATTTTAATAAAAAAATACAATATATTACAAATACATATTTGACTGTTTATTCGACTTTACTATTCTCATTTAATAAACGTTGCTGATGTAAAATCAGGTACTACTCAGTTGTTACCATGAATAACTATTAATAGCCTCTAATATTTATCCTCTCCGATATAAGAATATTATTTGAGGCTTTTTTTATAATATTAAATTATAATAAAAACATGCACTTACAATTTGTAAGGTAGCCAGCTACATCTACGTTCACATTTTGGTCAAAAAATGTAATTGTCATTTGTTAAATATCGAGTATATACGGAAAATAAACTAGGGATCTATAATCTATAAACATGTATATAAATGAATGCCAAATAAATAACTGACATGGATTGTCACATTTATAGAGTAGTTGTACCTCTAGTCTCTACTTCCCTCGTAATAGATGTAGCGCGATAATAGGTATAAGTTTCACATTTATCTTTGGTATTTAATCTTCGGGGCGTGGCTTATTTATTAGATTTATTTAAAATAGCATTTTAAACAAATATATTACGTTCAGAGCGGGTTTCTTGCATAAATATGAGAATTAATTTTCGTTTTAAGCGTATATGAATGTTTTATGTTTGAAAGAGCGTCGTATAGTTAGTTCAAACTAAGTACAGAAGTACCAGCCGTCTTGGGATGTCGTCTAGAAAATAGAATTTTTGTTGTATACTTTTTAGATTACATATACTCTGAAGGTATTAACTGGTATTATAAACTGGTGTTTATTAATTGGTTGGTAAAAAAAAAACCACAAGAATGCGTTCTTGTGGTGTGAGTCGATCTAGTCCATGTTTCCAAATGAGTTCGAAATATTTATCGGAGCACTACGGAAAAATCAGTATTTCATAACTGCTGAAAGTGTTAACAAAACTCTGAAATATTTCGTCTATCGTTTAAAGAAAATTAAATTAAAATCGATCCATTATATTCTAAGCACAGTATAGTACAGAGGTACCTAACATATATTATGTATTTTAAAAATATTTATCCGACAAGTTTCAAAGTATAGCTAGGTAGTACTAATATTTTGAGTTTGTGTACATTTAGTTTGCTAAATATTACACATAAATATTAAATAAACATTACAACAAAATTGCATTCATAAACTGTGCGAGATGGCCTCAATTCTTGTATATGTATTCAACAACGTTGCTGATACTATAGCATTGAAAGATTGAGCGTAGTTCATTGAATTGATAATATATCTACAAACATTTGAAAGGAACTAATTTCTTACAAACTTAAGGACAGGTCGGTACTTCGTGACCGCCAAATGTTCTCGACCCTCAAGCCTATTCCATTACGTAAGTTACCGCGCCTCTTGGCCTGAGATCTGATCCCTTCACATTGTCAGGGGTTATTGAACCGGTACCATTTTACTCTACCTCCAAAGAATGCAAGGACATCGATGGCCCGTGCGAGACATTCAATTCGGACTAGCTGCAGCTAACTACTTATAATGAGGACTATTACTTAATACCAGTTTTATGAATAAATAAATTCAATTTTACTAAGCAGTGTTCTTGTGACGAAGAATAAAATTGTCACCACCCCATTTCCTTTTAAGGGTGCTGTAAAAGCCAGCTGTGTGCCAGCAGCCAGCAAGCTGCCAGCAGCTTGTGTGAGAAATGGAAATCTCGGAAATCAATCCTGCGCCTACATGTCTAATCTGCGCGGTATAGTAAGTGGAAGAGGCCCATGCCCAACAGTGGGATGCTAATGGGCTTGAGGGAGAGAGAAGCAGTGTCATTATTGCTTTTAAAATACATATTAGAAAACCTCATTTGTAACCTGTATTTGTAACGCTTTCCGTACCTATGTAAAACTAACAAGAATACGTATTCTACGCACACATAATGTGTTTTTACAGATGCATAAGACGAAATCACATCAAAGTTGAATGAACTTGGTTATCGGGTACATAGATAGCATTTATATTAGCTATTAATATATTCAATCTTTGTTTATACTTCTATTAGTTTGACTACCGATCATTATTAATCAATTAAGTAGAGTCAAAGCCCTAGGACACGTATCTACCTATTGATCATTGACACTAGTACACCGCTGCGGATGTTATTAGCACCCAAAGCTATCGCCATAGTAGAAAGTATGCTGAAATTAAGGATAAAAAGTATAAATAACACGAGAAATTTAATAAAACATTATTTTTATTATTTGCTCATGTATTTCGTTACTTTCTTTTGATCTAATAACACTGTTTTTTGAATAGAGATTTTGTATCCTAGACCAATCAAGCCTAGATAGTTTTTGTTTAAATCAGAAGATTAATCATCAAATTTAGAAGAATCAAATTTTATGAGTTTTATACAAATGTTGAAATTAACATGTATTGAGAATATAATATGAATGGGTATAAAACAGAGATTTTCATTGATTTCAAACACATTTATAAAATAAAAGTATTAACATTTTAAAAAAGTGTGCGTAAAAATGTATAACGCTACGTGAGATTTCAGTGAGTAGCCAATGGTCAGTTCTTGGGTTTAAATTCAATGAGCGGATCCACAATTGCATAACCTAAGTGTGGATTAAAATATTAATTAGATATAACGTATATTGATAGTAAAGACATCAACTTTGACAACATTGTAAGCAAGCCTGCGCAGCATAAATATAATTGAGCGTGTTACAAACTTCGGTATAATAAACATTCTACAATCCATGACCAATGGTTAAAAAAAATCCTTTGGATTAATAAAAGTAAAAGAAATTATAGGAAAAACATTTAAAACAAATATCTGTACATACATTTATATTCTTCCCGTCACAGATAGTCTAAAAAAATAAACTTCAAAATCCCAAGGAACTTAGGCGCTACCTTATGCTGTGGGACTTGGGACCAAAGTAGGCATTCTATATTCGCATAAACACACCTATTTATAATCTATTTATAATCAAAACTATACTTCCTTGTCACTCTATCTACCTGTAAATGTCTGACAATGCCATTCTCATCAGTATTCAATGAACACCGACCGTTTTAATTAAAGCACGTCTATTTTTAGCATTTCTCATACATTTTCCTGCCTCGTGTAAGATATAAATAGCTCGATCATCCATGTACAATGTTCCAGGAATTTCTCTATTATTGTGCAACAGCTGCACCAGTCAGGGGTAAAAAGCCTCGAATACATTGACCCTCGAGGCTAGGGACTGGCCGACTACCTTTTTTACTTAAACTAAAAATAAAAGAAGGAAGACGTATATATGGGATACAGGCATTCTGGACTGTACTCACGGGGTAAACGAGAAAAAAGAATGTAGTCTGTTCAATGGCCCGCGTTTGAGTGGACGACCGCACTGTTTCTGTTGTTACCACCTGACTGGGAATGCGTCTATACAAAAAAGTAAAGACATGTGCCGATTGAGATCTGGCTTGCTCGCTCATTGACAAGAGGGGCTGAGGGGCTCATTAGAGACTCCATTGACTTGATGTGTACACGTTACGATGAAGTTATTGAATTTACCCGACGAAGAGCGTAATGGTCTGACCAATCCACTAACGTTGACGTTGAACACGCTTAACTAGTTCTCGTATCTTCACTTTTATCTTTATAGATAAAAGTGAAGATACCAGAACTAGTTAAATGTTTATTGTTGTATTTAAATGTTACATTTATATGTAACATTTAAATGACGCACTTGCACATAATCATTATAGATTTATATCTTGTATACCAAACTTACAATCATGACATATATTAATTGGTATACCTACAACGTACATACCCACAAGGTATAAGGAAAAATACCCATTTTTAATACAAGGTTGTAGGAGCGTTAACTACTCAAATGCATTTTAATAATTTGTCTGGGAAATAAGAAAAAATATTTAGTTTATAAGTAAGGAAACTGATTTCGGCATTTGGCTTGTCCTATTTGATCCGAACAGCTCGATTAAACGTATAATGTCCTTTTAAGTGCTATGCGGCGAGTTGCTCGGGCGTCCACCCCATGATAACCTTGCATTGTGTCAGTAACACTGGCAACGGAATAACTGTACGATGGGAGAATAAGAATTGCGAAAAGGGCCTCGAATGCTCAGCAAAAGTCTGGATCAACACGCGCAGTCTATTCAAGTCTAATGTCACTGTGGCGCTTGTGATACGCGGTGTTTTCCCAATACCCGCAGTTGTGACGATCTGCCAATATGATTGGTGAAATCCCTACTAATATTTTATATACACTTTTCCTAATGTACATCAATGACCTCTGTCAGCTTAATTTTTTGAATAGTAAAATCTTATCTTATGCGGATGACACTGTGATCTTAACTTCAACCAATACATGGGAGGAAACTTTTGTTACTGCACAAAATACATTCAATGTGGTCACTGAATGGCTTACAAGGAATATTCTGACTGTAAACATTAACAAAACAAAATACATGTCTTTTTCAATTAGGAATCCGAATAACATCCCAATTGGCCTTCATTTGGCGTTTCACACGTGTCACAGTGGTGGTTTCTGTTCTTGCCCTAAACTAGAACAAACTGACTATATTAAATATCTGGGTATTATTTTGGACAAGAATTTAAGCTTTGGAAAACACGTTGAGTCGTTGAGCGGAAGGATTCGCAAATTAATAATAGTTTTTAAAAAAGCTAGATACGTGACGGATTGTGGGTTGCTGAGGCAGATTTATTTTGCTCTTTGCCAATCTCTAATCTCCTGTTGTATTACCGCTTGGGGAGGAGCACCTGCAATGCCGCTCAAGAGAGTAGAAGTCGCTCAGAGGGCTATTCTCAAAGTAAGCACGTTCCGTCCGCTTTTATTTCCTACAAAACAACTTTATAAAGAATGTATGTAAAGTGCTTACAGTGAGACAGCTATTCATTGCAGGTATAGTTCGGAAACAACACGCAGAATTGCCTTTTGATCCCCAGAATAATATAGGTAGACGTAAAAATAGAGTCTGCGAAAGTAAGAAACAGTTTCATACTACTTTTGTTAGGAGATTCTATCGTTCACTGGGCTCTTACATATACAACAAAATAAATAATATTATTTCTATATAAGCACTGAATAAGACAGCTTGTAAAGAAAAAACTGCTGCTTGGCTCCAATCGTTGAGCTATGATGAAACAGAGAATATCCTATCTGTAATGTCGTATTTTTATTTGTTTTCAACTAAAAAATTAACTTCTAAAATTGATCATCTTAAATTTAAAATATTTGTGGCTTAAAATTAGCATCTTCTGTTCCAGATCCCCTTGTACTAGGTCCCTTTAGTAAATACACCCGCTCTCTCACACATGCACACATACACAAACATACATTACACACAACCAGTTACACCTAGAGAGGCACACACACTCACTGTTTTCAAATGTATTATTATTTATTTTTATTTCAAGTTGTCATACTGTTAATGAAAAATATGTTGTTTTTATTATTTTTACTACGAGACAATCAAATTGGTAACATACTTAAGCTAGTTTAGTTTATAAGTTTATAGGGGTGGCACCGACAACTGAAACACAGGTTTCACCTAGTTCGGTATCGGAAGCTATTATAATGTTTTGTAACGAGTGATGTTTCTAGCTTTACATTGATAACTATGTACATACATTACTTTATGGCAATAAACTATTAGTATTATTAATTATTATTATTATTAAATGCGAAAGTAACTCTGTCTGTCTGTCTGTTACGCTTTCCCGCCTTAACCTCTCAACCGATTTTGATGAAATTTGGCACAGACAATCTTTAGACCCTGAGAAAGAACATAGGCTACGATATATTGCGAAAAAAAAATTTCCTATATCCACGCGGACGGAGTCGCGGGCAACAGCTAGTTGATTAATAAGCTTGTTAATCTTACATGTCATAAAACTAAGTCGTCATCTGTGTTCACTTACTCGCGATAATCTTTAAGCTGCTTTAAGGCTTAAGTATATGGTTTTAATACGAGATTTTTCAATAGATAGATTGATTCTTGAGGAGGTATAATTGTTAATGTTAATAAAATTCATTAAAATATAATAACATACGAATGTAAGCTTTTATCAAAAATATTACGCAAAGTGGGATAGTTGCTATTATTTTATTAAAAATAAGTTGTTTTGATGAACGATAAAGTTTTTGTCTCACAAAACTCTCCTTTGTTGTCTCGTCTAAATAACTTTGTGCGAATACCTACTTCCAAGACATTTAAAAGGAACCAGGTTGTAATAATGACAAGTTATGTGCTGGTTTCACATCCACAGCTGGCTGTAAATTAATTATTTTAAGAAAGGAGTTATTAAATTGTATAAAAACATTATACACACCAACAAATGACTTCTTAAAATTAGCAGGAAATATTTAAATTGGCACAATACATAATTTATGATTAACATAATAATAATAAATAATAAATAAATAAATATTCATGGACATTTCACACAACGTCTTCTGGTCCCAAGCTAAGCTTATATGCTTGTGTTATGGGTACCAGAACATGGATAGAATACATATACTACTTTTTTTTTGTAAATACATACTTATAATACATAGGAACACCCAGACGCAGTACAAACATTTGTATGACAATTAGAAAAATCACACAAATGATTGTCCCGAGCGGGAATCGAACCCGCGACCCCTCGATCGGCAATCCGTTACCAGAACCACTACACCACGAGGCCCGTCAAATACCTTTCTACATAGTATTAGCTAAAGCTTATTAGATTTATTTGTAATGTAGTTGCCATGGGCATTGCAGCAGATCTCAAAATTGTATAGGGAAGACTAGTACATAGGTTCCGGAAACAGAACTATATGTTTAAATTATTAAAAGGGAGTGACAGCTACTGACCCCCCATGTTCCCTACAAGGTTGTCGGTTCACCTTTTAGTTTAAAAAAAATCAATGTGATGACTAATTACAAACATACAAGTCATTTCTGTTATTTATCGGAGTAGGTAGAGAGTACAAAGCTTATTTTCTGTGGTTTAAATACACTTGATATCATTTATACTTATACATAATGTCCATACATGTACACGCTGCGGCGGTTTCAAGTGATTGGTACCTGCCTTTTTCAAAGACATAACTAATGAGAACTGTATCTTCATGGGCGTCCTTTTTGTCATGTGTATTCAATTATTAATCTTCTATAATTAAAGTTTTAAAATAAGCAATAAACTAAGATGTATAGTGATATGTGTTGGCTTGACTTAGGGTATTGTGGACGGCCGAGGCCGATATCAGTCGCGGGCGCAGTCGGCGTGCGTGAAGTGAAGGCCGGTCAGCGGCCTAGCTGTTGTTATCGGACCAATCATATCGATCAACACTGTTAGTATCAACTAATGCAAACTATTAACTAACAACACGTGTCACTGATTTTATTAATTATTACGCGACGCAATTACGTTATTGGACTAATAATTCTTTACATGCAACATTAGTTTGTTAAGCGTCTGTCAGTGTCTTTAGTGTTTTACTTGAGATAACTTAAGTTAAGGTGCTTCAGTAATCTTTTGCGATTTATTATCTTTATATTATTTTTTCTTTTATGCACAAATTATTTGAAATAATCAAGTGTTAAATTATAATAAAATTAGAAAACTACTGAAGGCTAAGCATGATTGACGAAATTTGCGACTTGTATAATTAACTAAGATTTTAAGACTCTTCCGATTCTCATTTGCATCCATCCCTCATTGTCGCGAAACTACTATCTCTCTTCACTAGTGTCCTAAGTCCACTAATGTCCCAATATTAGGCACGGGTATGACCAATATCGGAAGGTATTCATTGATCAGACGTGTTGGTATAGGATTTAGTTTCGAGTCTTTCCGTGTTTCACAAAATATTTTGTTAGATTATAATACCGCTAAGTTTATGACACTTTCATTCTTATTCCGGTCTTACACGTAAGTCTCTAATCACGAATAATATCGCTCGAATTCCCTCACTCTATTCGCATTAAGCTCCTCGCTTACTGATAAAAAGTTTGGTGAAACTAAACTGCACCTAAATGTTGTTATTTTTGTAGTTGTAGCAATACTTCTTACATTAGGTTAAAGGAAAAACATAGGGTCAAGGTTAAACAATTAAGAAAAAAAAGATACGGTGATGAATTGTTATTGACTAATTCAGTGTTTGCGTGTTGAAGCAATGACGCACGTAATACAAAATACTAACATAAGTATGTTATTTTAATAGAGATACATTTTGAGGGTTCTTGCCAAATAATATTAATTTTAGAGTACATGAAAAATATAGGTTGTACAAAGCATAATAGTGACGTTATCAGGTCTCTATCATGTATCGCTATCTATCTATATTAATAAAATAAAGCTAAAGAATTTGTTTGTTTGAACGCACCAATTTCAGGAACTTAAAGCTCGGATTTAAAAAATTATTTCAGTGTTGAATAGTACATTTGTCGAATCAGGTTATAGACTATATAACATTACGCGGTGACCAATAGGAGTGTAGCACGTGTACGAACAGATAGTTCCTTATAATATTCACAACATTTTCTCAAAATTGCGTACGCATAAACACAAATTTTCAGAACTCTACGTTACAAAACGACGAATTTTCAAACCTATTATCTGTATGCATATTATAACATAATATTATTTATTTTTTATTTTAAAAGTAAAATTATACATTTAACATAGTGCACAATTATTGGATATCATTTAATACTTTAAACCTAAAATAACTAAAGATCCCTAAAAATAACAGTGAAGATTTAACATACAAATTTATTCCAGGGATCGTAGTATACTCGTATCAGAAATATTCAGAACAAATCACGTAGCAAAAAATACCAAAAGCATTATACATTGACAACTTAATGGGAAGAATAAAAACAATCTACCCGAAGACTGCGCAATGGATCACCAAATAACAAGAGACTCAAAGATTGTCTTCGATAAGAATTGTTATCTGAAAAGGTGTGATCTAAATTTAAAATTAAATTTAAAAAACAAAAATATTCCTCAAAGTTTAATGTAAATTTACCATTTTTTTGAAGTGGTATTACTGTTGGTAGAGTCGATCAGTCGATAGAAGACGTGCCACGTGACTGGAGGCCTTTTAACAAAAATAGGTGGCGTGCAAACTCATACGCTGCTGGTTATCAACGATAAAAAGTATCTAGACGTAGAAACTACATACCTACAGTCCAATATACAAGCCTGGGTAAGTATACCTCACTAAATTTATAACATATTTTACTAAACTTACTAGTGTTTATTTCACATAAAAAAGGTTAAAACGAAACTTTTTATAGTTTATACCTTGTTATTTGTCACATTGCTATGTTTCGCTGTGGTTGGCACCTCTGATTATGATGGCATAGAGTAGATAAATCTTGAATGAGTGCTGAATGTTGAATGATTATTAATATTATGCTCTAGGTAAATGAATAAATGCAATTTTATGATATTATTTTTGTCGTGATAAAATATATTATTCCTATCATTTTATTATTATGATAATGGTACCAATTCTACGTGCGCAACTAAACTTAACTAAAAAATGAAAATTAATAGTGGCAGTAACACAATTTGGCAATGTTAACTCAACTTTTTTATTAAAAAATCTGTATATTATGGACTAACGATTTTAATTAATAAAAATGTGCACAACGATATACCAATTAATCAAAATACGTCATAGTTGTTTTCATTTTTTAGTTAAGTTTAGTTGTGTATGTAGAATTGGTACCACTATATATTACGTAATGTAAGATGATAAGGTGTAGGTATATTTCAAAACCTGTTCAATTCTTTACAATGTTGATATTTTAATAATACCATTCTTCTTAGATAAAAGATACAATAGACATAATTAACAAATTCAAAAAAATTGTTTTTGTTAAATGAAAATGTCTGTCTGACAAAGATGATCTTTATATCTAGTCGTTCAAATCTTGACTGTTAAATAAATATCCTTTAAACATTTTTTTTTTAGATTATTTAAGTAATAATTTATTAGGTTACCGTATAAAACAATTTAACTCCAACAATGAATAATATTTCCCGATTTTAAATATGTGTGGGTCCGGTATCTGTATCTAAACATATCCCGTAATGTCTGCTTAGATAATTGTACATGATAACGCTTACAACCAACCATTTGACGGGCCTCGTGGTGTAGTGGTTCATGTAACGGACTGCCGATCAAGAGGTCGCGGGTTCGATTCCCGCTCGGGACAATCATTTGTGTGATTTTTCTAATTGTCATACGAATGTTTGTACTGCGTCTGGGTGTTTCTATGGTATTATAAGTATGTATTTACAAAAAAAAAGTAGTATATGTATTCTATCCGTATTCTGGTACCCATAACACAAGCATATAAGCTTAGCTTGGGACCAGAGGACGTTGTGTGAAATGTCCATGAATATTTATTTATTTATTTATTAATATGTTTGATTCACTACTACTCTAGAGAGAGCTTTGGTCTCGCTTGTAAATACTTTAATTAGCGGGGGGCCAATGGTTAAGGCAGTTTAACTATTAAAGCAGATCTATTTTTCGGTGTTATTTGCGATAACACCGAAAAATAGATCTGCTTTAATAGTTAAACGCTACGGTAATGAAATATGAAACGGAAGCTTTACCATGTGCAACTTTGGTATGTCCATAAAAGCTATTTTCAATAACAATTCTACGATGATGGATAGATTGTTATCCTCGTTTATCAGTAAAATATTTCTATCTCTGCCAAGTTTTCAATAGACAATGCTGAAAGGGCAAAAGTTTAGATTAATCTGACTTTCATAGCATCAATCGAGAATAGATAAAATATAGAAACCGATCGTTCATAAGTTAAAATATTATTGTCTTATAGTATAATGGTCTTATTCATAATGAAAAAATTCGCTAAAATGGGTTCGCTAAAATGGGTTCGCGAAAATTGTCAAAACTTGTTATTCATAATAGTCTTTTTACGATAAAACTTTTTTATCTCTCCGATAAAATCTCCGTTTAAACCTCCGATAAGTCATTATGAATAAGACCATAAATGAATACAGCTGATAGGTATATAATGTAACGTCTTTATTTTACTACATAAAAGTACAGGCTTCCAATAACGTGTCTATCTTTTTTTAAGGCGTGCCGTGCACGTGCACTTGGCATGATTTTGTGTGTGACCTATAATATAAACTGGACACTACTTAGCAATGCCAATATAGTAACAAAAAAATAAATCAATAGTCAGCGTAACGCAAACTGCATTTTGTTTTTTTATTTTATTATATAGTGTAATGAACTAGACGATATTTCTATGCAAATCTGAGGTCATGACATTGGCTCTGATAAATCTTGTATCTCCTAATAATCCTTTTTTTTTAGTGATTGGTAATTCAAAATTCTGAATCAGAACTAGCTAATTCAGGGGTGAGCTCAGCCCACCTGGCCTTTCCTTTTCCTACGACTGCTAGTTTTAAGCTTCTTTATATCAGAATAAGTCGAGCCATCGACCTTTGAAAGTATTTTCTTAATGATATTTGTGCAAGCAAATCTTTTGCAAAATCCATGTCAATATATTTTGGTATGATTGATAACGATTTTTTATAAATATATTTTCAACCAATTTTTAATACATACAAATATTATGTTCGTTAATTAAAATACTTTACATGCGTTCTCATGAATTTATTTTGTTTGGACAAAGGTTATTGTGCTGGAGTAGGTTTCCGTAATATGCAAGATTCCCTGATACCTGTTTTTATCTCTTATAAACAATACCTGCTGCCAAATTGTTTAAATTTCGGTAGACGAGACAAATGTGAGAACAAAGGCCAGACGAAATATTTGTAGACCTTTTTATCCACATAGAATAGGCATGCTCGAGACGTCTTTTTGTAGATTTTTGTCTGCTAGTTTTGTTTATAATGTTCATATAATATATAACCGTCTTTTGTTTTAGTTTGAAATGGACCTTTTATTTTTGTTTATTTGCACATTCGTCTGCGGATATTGGATCTTTAAAAAACTAAAAGAATGGCAGTCTCTACCACCCGGACCGACAGGGTTGCCCATCTTAGGTTATTTACCTTTCATCGATCGCTTCCAACCTCATCTGACGCTGACGGAATTATCAAAAAAATATGGTCCTATATATGGTATGGGAATGGGTAATATTTATGCGGTGGTTTTGTCTGATCATAAATTAGTTAGAGACGCTTTTGCTAAGGACAGTATATCTGGAAGGGCTCCATTGTATTTGACTCATGGAATTATGAAAGGAAATGGTGAGTAATTAATTATATTATTAAATATTCTTTCCTAGAACATTTATTATATTTGTAGGTACAATTAAATTCACGAAGTGTAATTTTCATAACAAGAAATATTTTAGGTATAATTTGTGCTGAGGGACTGCTATGGAAGGATCAAAGAAAACTAATTACTTCTTGGTTAAAAAGTTTTGGAATGAGTAAGCACAGCGTGTCGCGAGAAAAATTAGAAAAAAGAATTGCATCTGGCGTATACGAGCTTTTAGAGGTATATAAATAAGGTTATATTTTTATTTAAATTGAATGTTAAAAATCGGCTTTTCACACGGGTTTTCACTAAAAATAACAAACATTTTTATGATCACGAATTATTCATTGACATTTGATGATATAATTATTACTACCATTTAAGTCGCTGTCATAATTGTGATAAGGTCACGATAATGACTTAAATCTAGTCTTATGTTGACATTGCCTGACTTCTAAAATATGACCTTAAACTTTAGTGTAGTATAATAAAATTCTTTACTAAAGGATATTTTTCATAAATAATTGACAAAATTAAAGATAACTTTTTAGATATGTTATGATAATAACGCTACGGAATCCTACGTGTACGAGTCCCACTCATGCTTGACGGATTTTTTTTTATCTAGGATGTCGAGAAAGCTGGAGCCTCACCTATGGATCTATCACGTATGCTTACTAATTCTCTAGGGAATGTTGTTAACGAAATCATTTTTGGCTTCAAATTCCCTCCTGAAGATAAAACTTGGCATTGGTTTAGACAAATTCAAGAGGAAGGATGCCATGAAATGGGAGTCGCTGGAGTTGTTAACTTTTTACCATTTATTCGGTAATATAATGAATTATTTCTTCTTATTCGTAATCCGTTGATGTCCGACTTTTGGGCTTGGGCCTCTTCTAATTTAGGAGGGTCTACTTGACGTTTACCAGACGTGGTGGTATAAGCTTTAAATTCGAGTTTGTCATCACACGATGTTATCTGCTTATATTGTTACTTAGTTTGCTCTTACTGTGGTTTGTGGGAGAAAATGGTATGATGGCACTTGTTTTCTCAATCCATCAACAAGAGAATATATGGTGATTTATATCTTATCGCATTAATAAAGACTTGCTGTTACCCGCAACGCCTTAACCGTGGTTTTTAGAACATTTTTCCCAGATTCAGCAAAATATTTCTTACAGATTCGCTCCTTCCTCGATAAATTTAATATCCAAAATTGGAATATTTTTTCAAATTGGACCAGACGTGCAAAGAAACAAACACTTCAGCTTTACAATAATACTACTAGATATCAACGATTAACTAAAAAAACAACATTTTTTTAGATTCTTTTCGTCATCTATACAGAAGACCATGGAAATATTAACACGCGGTCAAGCCCAAACACACAGGTTGTATGCAAGTATTATAGAAAGAAGACGAAAAATGATTAGCATAGATAAACCAAAAGGTGCTGCATATTCTTTGCATAATAACTTGTTTGATGAACACCCAGAAGGTCATATCAAATGTGTAAAATACAGTAAACATGCTTTGAATACTGAAGAACATTATTTTGACCCAAATATTCTGATACCAACCGATGAAGAGTGTATTCTTGACAATTTTCTTGTGGAACAAAAGAAAAGATTTGAAAGTGGAGATGAATCTTCCAAATATACTACAGATGAACAGATGTTGTATCTATTAGCTGATATGTTTGGAGCTGGGCTTGATACTACATCTGTGACTCTATCATGGTTTCTACTATATATGGCACTTTATCCAGATGAACAAGTTTGTATACTATTTTTAATATATATAGATAGCTGTTGATCATGACTTCATTCACTAACCTAACCTAACCTACCCGTGGAATTTAGAAATTTATTCCCGATTTTGCAACATTTTTTACTAATTTTTTTCTTCTTTTGATCGCAGCGTGATGTTATATAGCCCATAGCTTTCCTTGATAATAGACTATCCAATACAAAATGTTTTTTTCAATTTGAATCAGAAGTTCTTAAGATTACCGCGTTTATACAAACAAACAAAATCTTCAGCTTTATAATGGTAATTTCTATACATAAAAACTATACTAAATAAATTTAATATTATTATACTATTAGCAGATATTTAATTAAATGCCGACCGACTACTAAAATAATAGCTTTATTTTCAGTGTGAAAAAGTACCAATCCCTTTCCACTAACGAATAATTTTACGAATAGCAATCATACTTATATCTATGCTACCTTGATAAAAAGAAACTAGATTGTGCATATCGGTAGATAAACTCAATTATAGATTGCTCATGTCTTTGTATAGGACATATTATATTTTGGTAATCGGTATCTATGTAGCGGAGCCACCGCGATTACAATGAAGGCATTATCTTTAAAAGAATGTAATATAAAATTTACTTCCGTTAAACAGATCATAGATTGAAAGTCTAAGCTAAGAAAGACTACATTGAATTAAGTTGTATGAATCATATACTTATTTGTATAATTGTTGAAATAAATAATAATGCATAGGTAGTTGGTGCACCTTACCATCAAAGATTCCACTGCCACCTACCTTAATAGGAAACACAAGGGTAGTCTTTCCATACAAACGTAGTCCCCTATTTCCTTCCTGGATAGTGCCCGTAGAGTAAGAATTTTTTTTTTCGAAAAATATTTCTGCTGTTAAAATGTCCCTAAGTGTTTATTTTTTTCATAAAATGCTTCTTCTAAGAGATAATAACTTATATATTTAAAAATCTTAAAATCATGTTGGATATTCCGCGGTGTTCACATGTCCAGGTTCACATAGGAAGACGGCCAAAGCCTTTCTTTAATCATTAATAACATTTTTTTTTATTAATACGTTGTCAGCGGTTGTTAATATGTGTGCATATAATATGTTATTAAAGAACACCGAATCAAAATCCGTTGCGTAGTTTTGAAGATATAAGCTCACATAGGTACATAAAAAAATAACGACTTTGTTTTATAATAAGTAAAGATTTTGGCTTCCGTTACAACGCTATAAAACAAAAAGAAAGTACAGTTTCAATTATGTATGTAGGAGTTTCATTGCAAAATTACTGTACCAATGCACATTGCAGCAATGTTACAATAATAAGAAGGGAATAAAACACTGTCTTATCTAAACGTGTTTTAAAATAAAATAACATAACGCCGTAACAATATAATCTAAATGTTTGCTTTCTACGACACGTACAAGAAGTTGATGACACATCGTTACGTTCGTGATTTTGATATAGAGGGCTTCAAATGTTTGCATAACTGTTACAAACTATGTCTTTGAATTTATTTTGTGTAGTTTTGCCATCAAAATATTGCTTAAGATCATCCATTTTTGTTTAGTTCTTACTTAATGAGTGGTTTACTATCTTTTATTGCATACATTGTAATTAAATAGGCCTCGTCCACAATAGATTAAAATATCAGAGAGCGACTCTCATAAGGCAATCAACGACGCGACGTGTACACATTAGCGAGACTACCCTCGTTAGAGTCTACGTAGACAAGCTCCGCTTCTCTCGCTCTAATGATCTCTACGTGTACGCCGAAATTAGACTATAGATTAGATTAGTGTCTAACTGCCTAGTTTTATTCTCTTTATGTGGATGAAAGCTTAAGACTCCGAGTTAATATTGAGTTTTTTAAACAGTGATTAACAGTTCCACATTTAACATAAATTTTCATTATAACAGTAAGTAGGTACATCTTCGTTTTTCGTAATTTTAGTTGAGTCTGCTTTCAATTCAGGTCACATCACAAGTCATTTCAGTAACACACAAAGTCTTTTTATTATTTTTCTATTAATGGGCTTTGTCGCTTAGCGACCATATCGCCCTAACACGAACTTGTAGGTATACATATGAAATAGAGATTAGAATCTAAGAAAAATATCAGAAGCTTTTGCCTCCGTCTTTGTTTCATTCTTTGGTATGTTAAAGTATGCGTATGTACTAGTTATTTTGAAACAATTTGTTATAATAACGTATTTAGTACATTTCCTATTCGTGTTATAATATTTATACAACGGAGTCGATTTGGTATTACAAACTATTTCAATCATACAACTAGTTAACTTCTAAGTAGGTATATCATAATGATTTTACAGTAGGTTCTTTTATTTTAACTAATTTTAATATATTTCAGGAATTAGTACGTAAAGAAATTATATCTGTGTATCCAAATGAAGACGATGTAGATGGTTCAAGGTTACCTTACTTGATGGCTGCTATCTGTGAGACACAACGCATTCGTTCAATTGTTCCGGTGGGCATTCCCCACGGATGTGTCGAAGTAAGTACATAATTACAAGCTGCCATGTTTCAAATTTCCCACCGGAAATTCCCGCAGGGTAGATACGCATATGTGCATATGTTATTAATAATAATCTTCTTCTTTTGCAGTCGATTAAAACCAAAAACACTATTGGTATTATCATTGATGTAAATAGCCGATGTTCTCCGGAGATAATTTAGGTATCAAGCGTGGAAGAATTTTTTGTATCGACCCTGTAGTTTTGGAGCTTAATCATATAAAAAAAAACTATCAATTCTTTTCTCTATACAATATTAGTATAGGAACTACAAAATATGTTATTATGTACTAGTAATTGTACTTAAATATATCAAAAATTGCAGTTCAAGTATACTATTCAACAACTATACTGTCTGCGTTAGAGCTTATAGAATAAATTAAAATAAATTCTAGGTACATAAGAATACCCAGGAACAAAAAAGTTAAAGGTATTATGGCTTACGTGCCCCTAAACAAATCCGTAGCACTAATATCTGTTCAAATAAAGATTTTTTTTATCTTATCGTTCTATTTTTTTTCGCCTTTAAATTGAAAATAAGCTTATCAGTTGAAATTGAAACCATCATTTTTCATAAATAAGTTGGAAGTGTGTTGTTATTTTTTTTACTTCTGATTATCAAAATAATACTCAAAGATTTTAAAAACATTTAAATCTTGGCGACCCCACAGCTGCAGCAAGTTTACGAAAACTTTATAATATTGCAATTGGACGCTGTGGGTGTTGCAAGTAATACAGTCAGTCTGCTTAAAATACGAATATCGCTTGCTAAATTATAGCATAGCTTTTACGTAAATGTGTTTTACGTTTTGCTTTTTTGAATCAACGACACATGCTATGAGAAATTACTTATAGTTCTTACGTGTGAATTACATGAACAAACAAAACCGAGATTTTATCAATTTCCGTGAATGTAAAATATTTTTATCGTTACCTAATAACTTAACTGTGCATATATAATCTCTTAAACAAAACAACAGTGTTCTATTTTGTATTTAATTGCGTTGTTGTTTGACATAAGCTTACACCTTGCACACAAATAAAGTTATTGGTATTTAAGGGCCTACATCAATATTATCGTCGACATGTACCTTTTAACACAGCTAGTAGGTATAGAAAATGAAGAATTAGGGATATTTTTTTTGTTTACTCAATATCTACTAAATATATTTTAATTCCGATTTACGTGTTTCTATATATAATAGTTACTTATGTTTTGAAAGTTATTTCATTAGTTAATACGGGATAATTGACCGACAAATGAAAAAAATAAAATATAAGAGAGGTTAGGAGAAAACTTTTTTCAATCGCGTTTCTGAGTTAATGCGATCCTAGAATATATATTGAAAAAACATACACTTAAAAATTAGAGCTTTAGCCATTCAATCTAAAGAAAAAATGAAAACTTCGTACGTAGAAAAATGCACGAAGCTATTTTGGTATCCTCATAAAGACGCAATGATGCTTATGGCCTAAGTACCTACCATGATTTTAAATTCCATCTTGCTTAAATAACTAGAATACCTAGTTAGTAGTAAGAGAAGATACGGTAGACACCTCACATTGTAAGACAATAATCGCTGAATCGTTAGTGCGACAGGGTTTTTTTTCGAACTATCCTGTCAGCCATCACATTCATTACTCTTTCTATCATAATATTATCTTTCACAATGTTCTCGTCTTTTTTTAGGTCTTTTTGTTCTTTTTCGGCTATTAATATTAATCTTGCTTATACTTCTGTATATTTAATCCCTACGCATTATCATCACGGATAACTGTATGTTTGTAGACGGAATATTATTATACGCATATCAAAATACACATACACTCGAAAAAAAGAACTGAAATTCATAATAAGCTTATTTCATGTTTATTGGGCCGCGAACTATAAAAAGGTTACGGTTGTTTATTTAAACAAATTGTTCTTAGAAAATTATGATAATTAAATCTAATTACCTTGTATTTTAAATTAAAACATGAATACATTTGCTTTCATTACACACAATGTGAATGAATGAAATGTATAACTGTATACATTATGATGTAGATATGTACTTAGTTTTAATTTTAAGGTCACTAGAAATAGCCATGGCCGTGTGGGGACGGATTAAGAATACAAATGTCACCAACCCATCTGTCCCCAGGGTGCTGTAAAAGCTATGGGGATATTTGTACACAGATAAAATCCTTTGTGTCTTTGAGAAATGGAAAACTCGAAAATCAAACCTATATCATATCCTATATCATACCTATATCAGTACGCCGCAGTTAACGCGGCATATTAGACCATAATCCCTCGTAAAGTGGAAGAGGCCCGTGTCCACTAGTGGAGTGTTAGTGAGCTGGAGAGAGAGAGATAAATGGCTCCCAATTTCTTAATTTTTTTTGTTAATTCTGGATATGAAGGAGTTCAGGTTTATTGCATACTGGATTATCACCAAGGAAACTTTGTAAAGAGGTCAAAAATCATGTTCTGGTGTATAGGTAATAGGTTCAGACTTTTGTAAACAGTTTTCAGGCCGTGGATATGACTCCCTAAAATCAGTTATTTGAACACCGAACACTATTATTCTTACTTTAAGTGATGATTATGATAAGGTAGCCATAATAATATTATCATAACGAATACAAATACTTATTCTGCATGCATATTTTTTATGTTTTTAGGATACTTATCTAGGAGAATATAGAATTCCTAAAGGAGCCATGGTGATACCGCTGCAATGGGCGATTCATATGGATCCTGCCGTCTGGGAGGATCCCACAGAATTCAAACCTAGCAGATTCTTGGCACCAGATGGCTCTTTACTTAAACCTCAAGAATTTATACCATTTCAAACTGGTAAGACTATCACAGTATTAATGTGTAATCTATTGTAGTAAATAATCTGTAAAAAGTATGAATACACCAGCAGTAATTTAAAACCAGTCAAGTACAAGTTACACAAACGGTTCTGTAACGTTATTATCATAACACAACTCGACCCCAAATAACGGCATAAGGTCAGGATAATGATGAAGTTGAGTATTTGTTCCTATAGCATCAACTGATATATCCTCTCCTCCTCCTCTCCAGCCCATTTACGTCCCACTGTTCGGCACGGACCTCCTCCACTTTGAAGGGAATAATAGAGTAACAGTAGAGCAACAACTAGCAAAACTAACAGTAGAGGTATACTGTGCCGCGCTGACCAGGCGTGTTGGCACAGGGTTTATTTTCGAGTTTGCCGTCTCTCACAGAGGATGTTATCTGTGTGCAATATCCCTTAGCTGACTTTTACAGCACCCTTGGGAGGAGATGGGGTAGTGACACTTGTATTCTTAATCCGTCACCACACGGAAAAACTGATATATACAAACTGTGAAATATTCAGCTCTCTAGCTATTGCCGTTCCAAAGGTACAGCCTGTTGACAGATGGATGGACACTGCAGTCTCAGGAATAGGATCTCGTTTTACCTTTTGGTACGAAACCCTAAAATGAGATACTTAAACTCATTTATATAGGAGTCATAATATGATAGGTAGTAACTTATATTATGATACCTACTTATTATAGTTTTTTCAAGTACCAAAGTTCAATATCGTTAGGAGAGTTCTAGAATTAAATGTGGAAGGATAAAAGGCTAGAGGAAGACCTAAGAAAAGATGGATCGACTGTGTGAATGAGGACATGAAAGACAGAGAAGTTAACACCATTATGACGGCTGACAGAAGACTATGGAAGAAAACGACATATTGCGCCGACCCCAAATAATGGAATAAGGGCAGGAGAATCATGATAAGTCAATGTTAAAGTGCTAGACAAGAGCCTCATGTCAGGGCGTCAGAGAGAGATCAGAACAGAGAATCTCTGGCGCTCCAATAAGACGAGGAGAGCGCCGCAGTTAGGTTTAGTTTAGTCGGTATTCCGGCGTTCGATCCATCCGGACGTTGGCGAATCCGACACTACCCGCTCCTACCATGTCGGTGATGACCGCAATAACAGAAACGGGTGTGCGTAAAAGCATTCCCTGTGAAAAAACAGGCAAGAGCCTCATCTGCAGGCATAGGATATTTGGTCTAATACCTGACGTCTTGTTTCTATAGGATAAGGGTTAATGACGCTTGTTATTATTGTATTTTTATCCCTTCACTTTTTCACCTTTTGAATTTTGAATTTCACATTATAGCCGTGTGTGACAGCTATTAATAATAATCGTATTTTGATGACTATTTAAATAGTAGTGCAATAGCACATTTTACTTAATTAAAATGTTATCAATTGTTTATTAATATTTAACAAGTTGTTGAGGCTTAAACGATTCCATAAATTAAATTAACATTATGGAGTTAATTAACTAATAAATTAGAACACAATTATACTGTTAAAGTCGTAGTTAATATTTATAGAGATTATATTTTTTGTTGTCCCATTTTTTTCATTAAGTACTTTTAATGTATTTTAATTTGTGTTTCTCTACTCTTCCAGTTATATTCTTTTTGTATTTTTTTTCGATTCGATATTTATAATGACGAACTTCACATACACTCTGACCATCTCTGTTTACATCTTAGGGGTTTAATTTAAACCAACTATAGAATAGTGGACATGAACATTGGATGCAAGCGGCGCAGGACCGTGAGTTGTGGCTTTCTATGGGGGATGTCTATGTCCAACAGTGGACGGAGAAAAACTGATGGATGGACGGATAGATCAGTTATATAGTGTCATTTAGTTAGCTTTAGTGTTAAAGGAATTGGACTGTAAATTTTTAAGTTCAGTTTCAATTGCGTATTGATATAACAGACAGTTGGTTATACAGTCAGTCAGCTTCCTCCAATACATACATATAAAGATCAAAAGCCAATAATATTGTTATAATTCGACCTATTAGGTATGTAGTGACATACCTACTTCAAGCAGTCTTATCGCTAAAACTTAGTTTACTACTTTCTTCTAAGCAATCTAGTACTTATTTACGCTATATCATTTTCACATTTCACAAAGGTACTTGTCTACACTTTTTCTTCTTCTTTTTGGCTCACTAACGTCTCACTGTTGGGCACGGGCCTTCTCCACTTCAGGAGAGATTTCCTTCTACTATGCCACGCTCTGACGAGGCGTCTTCGCATTGAATTCAATTCCGAGTTTTGCATCTCCAACAGTTGATGTTAGCTGTTTACAATATCCCTTAGGTGGCTTCTTCTTGTGGAAATGAGGCCGTGATGATGATTTGTATTCTTAGTCGATCACCACACAAATGTCTTGTCTAAACTAAAATATTGCAATTACGTAATTCGAATATCAAATTTAAGAGGATACCAAAATAGCTTCGTGCATTTTTCTACGTACGAAGTTTTCATTGTTTCTTTAGATTGAATGGCTAGAGCGCTAATTTTTAAGTATATGTTTTTTCAATATATAATCTAGGATCGCATAAACTCAGAAACGCGATTGAAAAAAGTTTTCTCGATAGAAAATCTTAGCGAAACAACCTCTCTAATTTTTCATTTTTTTCATTTGTCGGTCTGTTATCGCGTATTAACTAATGAAATAACTTTAAAAACATAAGTAACTATTATATATTATTATATATATTATTAGAAACACGTAAATCAGAATTAAAATATATTTAGTAGATTTTGAGTAAATAGGAAAAGTATCCCTAATTCTTCATTTTCTGTGCCTACTGGCTGTGTTAATATGTACGTGTCGGCGATAATATACGATAATATTGATGTAGGCCCTTAAACTAGATTGCAAATAATTTTAAATATCGTAATAGAAATAGGCCCACGTTCAACGTATTCGTACAAAAATTTGCTAATAAATAAATTGTAACCTTCAAACTACATAAGTATGACAAGGTTATAAAACATATTTGCACGAAGCGATACTGAATATAATTTTATTTTCACAGTGTGTTATGATTTATTTAAATATTGCTTTGTTTATCTAATATATAAAATTCTCCTGTATTCCTCCTCCACGGTGTTTGTAATTATACTCCTCCGAAATGGCTCGACCGATTTTCGTGAAGTTTTGTGTACACATCCGTTAGGTCTGAGAATCGGATAACATCTATTTTTCATCCCTCTAAATGTTAAGGGTTGTCCACCCCTACCATTTACATGGCAAAACAACGTTTGCCGGGTCTGTTAGTTGTCTCTAAAGAACTTTGTAGTATTTGTACTTAAACTAACTGTTGCCAACAAATTCGTATGCGTAGCCTTTGGAATCTCTACACACCTTCCTTGATTAGTATTAATTGCTTTAGACTATTACTAAGCAAACATTTTTTGCTAGACTATCTGTGTACTTAATTCATTCAAATCGCTTCATAGTTTTGGCATGATGTAGCGACAGAACGTAATCTCCTTCTTTTCAAATCGATTAATAAAAAAATATAATGATAATAAACATTTCACACAAAAAAAGAGAGTTACTTTTTCTTTTGTTATTTTAAGAAAAAATAAGTAAATAGATACATTATATATTATAGACTATATAGTCAAACTACATTGGCGTTTTTTTATTTGAGCTTAAATATTCACAACATTTAAAAAAAATGTCTTTTTCACTTTTATTATACTCATGCCAAACACAAACTTCACTTCAAACTAAATTTAAAATATAATATATATATCATTATTGCATCTTTAGGTCCCTGAATATTCATTAATCAGACTCCGATTTTCGTGAGTCTTAAAAATTTTTAAAACTAGATCAAGTACTTATCATATTTTTATTAAAATACACAAGCGACAGATGAAAGAATTTGCATTTGTAATTTCCGGTCTTTAGATCTCAAGTTTTCATAACTTGTTTCAGCTTTGATGAGTGGGTACAAAGTTGCTGAAAATATATATTAAGAGTATATTCAAAATACAACTAAGTTTAATTGAAACAAGAATTTACTAATAGCTTACATAATTTAAAATTCATGTTTATGCGATTTTAAACAAAGCTTTATTATAATGAAACCACTTAGAGTCATTTCGGTGAACATATTAAAAGTTATAAAAAGGAAACAAATTACTTATAAGTGGTTGCGTTCTCTTTGGTTATTTGTGATATCTCGTATTTTGCATTTGCAATTTATTGTTTACTAACTGTTGCTCGCGACTTCGTTTGCGTGAAATTTAGAAATCAAACCTTAACAAACAGAAGTTTACTCTTCTGCTCAATAGATGGTGTTGTACGTTTTTTAAATCGCGCTATCGTTTCGTTCCACACATTAACACTTAAGCTCGTCAAAATTATTATTGTGTTATCAATTATCATCCGGATTTCGCATTTATAAATCACTAAGGAAGGATAGTAGTTATGTACAATGTACATAACTACTATTACGTACTCTGTTTCGTAAAGGTATAGTAGGTATACTAATTGTATCCTGCGACTTCGTGCACCCGAAATTTCTACATATAGATATAACTAGCTGACCCGGCAAACGTTGTTTTGCCATAGGTACTAAAAAAAGGCTTGAAAAATAGATGTTGGCCGATTCTCAGACCTACTGAATATGCATGTACAATTTCAAGACAATCGGTCAAGCCGTTTCGGAGGAGTACGGTAACTAACACTGTGACACGTGAATTTTATATATTAGATTATAACTTATAGTACTCTCTGAGCTTCCTACTAGTAAAAAGTTTTTATGATTAGGCCATTACTTTCGGAGATTAACAATCTATATTTCTTGCGTCTTCTGGCATGATTAAAAATAATTCTACGTGTTTTACAACAATAGCTAGAGTTCAAGTATTTGGGTAAATATAAATTAATAGAAGCTATTTTTGTTAAGAAATTAACATTAGTCAAATACCAAATTTTTTACGGTCTAACATTCTGACATGCCAACCTTATTTGTATAACCTAATAGTTTATTGTTGTGTATGTGTTTTGTTTTTTCGCTCATGAAATGAAACAGCCAGATGTGTTATTATTATTTAACACCTATCGACCTATTTGCATAATATTATTAATATTCAAAACAAGGCATGCAAAACATTACGGTGCAGTGTTGGGCACGGGCCTTCTCCACTTTTAGAAGGATTATGGTCTACTGTCCCTCACTGACCAGGCGTGTTCGCACGGTGTTTACTTACGAGTTTTCTGAATCTCACAAAGGATGTTATCTGTGTACAATATTCCTTAGCTGTGCACCCTGTGAAGGAAAAGGAGTGGTGACATTTGTATTCTTAATCCGTCACTATACGGACATCCATTTACTTCAGTCCTCATTAACTCAAGAACGAATTTTATTTAAAATTGCACATTTACAAAAATCATCTCATTTTATTTGGATTTTTCGTTAAAATCAATTTAGTATGTTAGTCCGGCAAAGTATAAAAATTAAACCTTACAAACTTTTGTATGTAATTACAGCTTCTAACGTAGTTGAATATTTTACAAACCTGTTTTATACTTACAAATTTATTCTAGGTAAACGCATGTGTCCTGGAGACGAGTTATCTCGGATGCTGTCCTGTGGTTTAGTGGCGCGACTATTTCGTCGCAGACGCATACGACTGGCTTCTGAGCCGCCTTCGCCAGAAGAAATGCAAGGAACTGTAGGCGTTACTTTAGCGCCTCCTCCGGTAGATTTTTATTGTGATATTTTGTAATTGAATAAAATATGTTTTAGTAAATACAGTGACAAAATAAATAGTATGAGCATTTCATTAGTCCTTTTATTCCAAGGTTGTTAAAACTAATTCATTCCTCTATAAATACTATCGAATTCTCTGACATAAATAAAAAATAAAATGAAAATAGACATAAAATGAAAAAAGACATAAAATGAAAAAAGGGT
Source organism: Orgyia antiqua (assembly GCA_916999025.1). Classification (NCBI taxonomy): domain Eukaryota; kingdom Metazoa; phylum Arthropoda; class Insecta; order Lepidoptera; family Erebidae; genus Orgyia; species Orgyia antiqua. The sequence continues at coordinate 30,102,731 of OU779864.1, forward strand.
ACGTAACTATTTTATTTATTAAGTACTAAATTAATAAAAAGACGAGCCTCGTGGTCTAGTGGTTCATATAACGGACTGCCCTTCACGAGGTCTCGGGTTTGATTCCCGGCCAGGACAAATATTTGTGTTTTTTTTAATTGTCATACAAATGTTTGTACTGCGTCTGGGTGTTTACTATGTATCATAAGTATGTATTTACAAAAGAAAAGTAGTATATGTATTATATCCGTATTCTGGTACCCATAACACAAACACAAGCATATAAGCTTAGCTTGGCACCAGAGGACGTTGTGTGAAATGTCCATGAATATTTATAAAAAAAAAGAAAATTGGAAAAAGAAAAATCTACTTACAAAAGTACTGATAAAATCGTCTGATAAATCAAGACAAAAACATAAACAGACATGCTAATTTTATACGTAAGCTAGCTGACCCGGCAAACGTTGTTTTGCAATACTAATAAAAAAGTTTTGAAAAATAGATGTTGGCCGATTCTCAGACCTATACATGTAAAATTTCAAAATAATCGGTCAAGCCGTTTTGGAGGAGTACGGTAACTAACACTGTGACACGTGAATTTTATATATAAGATAATATTTTCTTACAAGGATGACAAGCAGTGAAAGCATTGCGATAATCAGAAATTTCTAAAAGGGCAATGAACTGTATTTTCATATACGTTTCAAAAATATAAATATAAGGAAGTATTTAATGTAAACTGTGATACCAATTCTATGTGCATAACTAAACTGAAAAATTTGAATTGTTAGTGTAAATAACACAATTCGGCAATATTGATGAATTTTTTTATTAATTTTTTTTCACATTTTATACAACTATTTTAACTATTATAAATTTGTACAGCGAAATAGCCAATTAATTGAAATACGTAGTTGTTTGTAGTTAAATTAGGTTAAGGGCCTACATCAATATTATCGTATATCATCGCCGACACGTACATATTAACACAGCCAGTAGGCACAGAAAATGAAGAATTAGGGATACTTTTCCTATTTACTCAAAATCTACTTAATATATTTTAATTCTGATCCACGTGTTTCTATACATAATAGTTACCTATGTTTTTAAAGTTATTTCATTAGTTAATACGCGATAATAGACCGACTAATGAAAAAAATAAAAAATTTGAGAGGTTGTTTCGCCAAGATTTTCTATCGAGAAAACTTTTATTAATCGCGTTTCTGAGTTCATGCGATCCTAGATCATATATTGAAAAAACATATACTTAAAAATTAGAGCTCTAGCCATTCAATCTAAAGAAACAATGAAAACTTCGTACATAGAAAAATGCACGAAGCTATTTTGGTATCCTCTTAAGTTTTTGACGCAAGAGAATTGGCCTCTAGGTATGTCTATTTTCAAAGAGATGTCATTCACATAGGCATAATAATGTAGCAAAACTACGTTGCGATAAATAATTCAATAGAATACCATTAATTTACTACGATAGTAATAGTAAAGTGTAAGTTATAGGGCAAATGCTTATCGTCCGTACGTTTCCCTGTGACTAATGGGAAAGACCGTGAGTAATGTCGAATAGTCGATACCCTCGTAAGAAGTGTACAATAAGTCTATGCAGGCGTCCATATCGGTGACGTACCTATTAGAAGGGTCATTCACCTCAAACATTACTTAATAATATATATGTTCACGCAACTGCACCTTTACAAACTAGCATACCAGTTCAATTCAGTTTAAGATATTTAAATAAATCAGTTACGAAACACCAAAAGTTCAACAAACTCAGTATTTTGTAAGCAGTTTATATATAAAATCTTCATTATAAATTATTGCAATAGTATAACTTGCTCAAAAAACTACTAAATGTATATATATTAAATTCAAAGAGCCTCCCTTCGTTTTCCTTTTAAAAGTAATTATTTTATCAGCGAGAGATTCGGTCCTTTATATATTTTTTTCTTTATTTACCATTTATATAGGTTTTGATCATCAGCCGGCGTATTATGAGCTTTTTAAAATCATTCAAGTTCCAGGCAGGCCGTAAACTACATGGCTAAATTAGGTATTATGGCAAAAATAAAACTTATAGTTGAAAATTTTTAGTTAGTACTTTAACTTTTAGTTGTGCCTTCTCCTTAAACATATTAACGTATACGTACTGGTTTAGCGAACTGATTGACTAATAATTTGTTCATAATACGAATTTGCCAGACAGTTCAATTCACGGTGTAAACTGCCTGTGAATAAAAGCTCATAATACGGCCGCTGGTGATCGTGTTGTCCTTTTTATTTTTATTTGTGATATTCATAGCATAGACACTTGGGTAGAATAAAACAGAGTATTTGAATTCAGAATTTTTTCACATAATTTATTATCTAAACTGTACATTCTCAAATACTATTTACAAAGGTTTTAAGGAATTTCAACAAAACAACGGCGAGTTGTACAAGTAGCTTACAAACTTATTCGATTGAATTTCAGTACATAGCAACTGAGTTGCAAACAATTATATTTTATAGACGAACACTAATTAGGCGCGGTGGGCGCCCTAGACTAGTTGCTGGTTGATACACTACCGTACAATGTACATTCTGGTAGGTACATTCTAAACTAAATACATCTATGAACACTTAAAAATCTTATTTCTATAATCTCTCTCATACTGCCACAAACATGAGATCATACATACCATATCAATATCTCACAAATGACCCTAATAAATAATGACCTAGAATTATACATTAATTTGGTATAGGTACTAGAACTTAAACGAAACTTATACATAATATACAAATGTGTCATAGTGTGAAATGCTGAAGATTCTATCTCACTACTCTACTAAAGATAATACTGCAAGTTCACACTTATGCCATATTAAAATCTCAACGATGGGATTAATAACATATCTTAATTGGTCTACTATTAATTGAACACTATGCACAGCCTCAAACATCGTCAGGGCGATGTCGTTACTTATAAAATAAACAAATAAATGGTAGTAAATACTGGTGGGTGCTTGGCGGCAATGTTGACGTCATAGGGCTTTAACGCTAATGTGCGCCTACGTGACGTAGGTGCGGATGGTCCGGCGTCAAAGCGATGGGCGGGGGCTGCGCTCTCGCAGCGAACTTCACGCGGAAAGCTTGAGGCGCGACCGTAGCGCCCACTTTCCCTTCAAGCGAAGGCGGTAAGTCATCAACTTCCATCTGTACGTCGAATTGCTGCATTATGGATGCAAAAAACATGAACATCTCCATTCGAGCCAATACGTCTCCAAGACACATTCTTCGTCCAACGCCGAATGGCATAAAATATTCTGGTCTTTTAACTTTGCCGGTTTCATCGATGAATCTACTGGGGTTGAACTTGTTTGGCTCGTCCCACAGATTAGGGTCCATGTGTACGCAATTGATGAGTGGCACGACTTGTGATCCCGCTGGTATTCTGTAGCCATTTAGGTTGACATCCCTGTGAAACAAAAATATTAATTAGTATTTTATAAAACAGAAAAATAATTTAATAATACGCTGTGTTATTATAAACTATGAAACTTACTTTGTTGGTGAATGTGTGGTTGCAAGTGGCACGATGTTGGATACACGCAGAGTTTCCAAGATTGTTGATTCAGTGTAAGGAAGGTTTGCCATGTCTGAGATTTTTGGTAAACGTTCTCGACCAACTACGGAGTCGAGCTCTGCCTGCACTCGTCGTCTAACATCAGGGTTTCTCAACATAAATACAATCATCCACAATAGAGATGACTTGATTGTTTCCATGCCAGCCGAGAAAAGGTCTCCTAAGATTTGTTTCAGTTGTAATTCTGTAACAGAAAAAATCCGATTAAATATATGTTTTCAGCAAACTAATTTATGTAATTTATATCAATGTATATTTTACTACCATTGAATAATGTCGAAACTTACCGTGGTCTTTACCTTCGAAGAGTTCACCAGATCGACCTTCAGTTTTGGCTTTTTCAATTTCAACCAGATAAACATCAATGAGATCTCTTACGTTATCAACATCTAGAGTTTCACGATGCTCTTCTATCAAGGTTTCGTAAAAGGCAAACATTTCCTCGCGGTTCTTAAGCACCCTCTCTTGTGCTTGCGCTTTCCCAGGAAGATACTACAAAAAACAACATACTATTAATATACAATTAATATTTACCATTTTTGTGTATAATTTTTGCATGAAAGTGTTATAATAGTTAAAATCAAATTGTTAAAAGTTAAAATCAAACTTACGTTATAAAGAGGAATGTATTCTCCATAGTGGACTTCGCCAAATAGACGCATTCCCTCTTCAATTAAGTGATTAAGCCTTTCAAAACGCTCATCACCGTGACTGAAGCGCACGGACATTGTGATGCCACAAATAACATTGGAAACGCCTAAAGCGAGTAGAGGATTCACATCAATAGGAGCGCCTTCTGCGCGGTGCAGGTTGCTAATTAGGTCTTCTACCTCACTCTATAAAAAAAAACATCGGTTACTATTGGCTGATAAAATAACTATTTTAAATGAATTTCAAGTTTTTGCGTTTGTACAAAGAATAATAAGCACAAATTTTTATTACAGTGTAATAAACATAGCAATAACAAACCTGAATTCTGCATTCCATCATTTTTTTGCCGTTTCCCATGTAGGTCATACCAAATTCGCGCAATTTCTCATGTAAGAAACGGCGCTGGTTCTTCCATAGGCGGCCTTCACTGTTTACGATACCTGAAGAGAAGGAGGCGTTTTATAGCGAGGGCTAAACTTATGTGGGCGGTGCAAGCGCATGTCGGGAGGGACAGCCTACCAATGACGACACGTGCGTTCACGCATTACTTATTAGCATAGCTTACTTATTGGCATCTTATAAGAAGCATATTTATAACTTAAAACAGGTTACTTACAAAAATTAAATTATCAAAAGTTACTCAGTCAAAATTATGCACTTTAAATAATTACTAAATATGAGCGTACCTAAAAAGCATTATGCATTATGTATATTTATGTACTCACCTAGACCATCCAGAGTATGCATAAGTGGAGTACTGGGGCGTCCTGTGAATTCTTCTTTTCTAAAAGCCTCTCTGATAAGTTTGTAATCACTGAGTACAATCGTCAATTGATTTCCAAGTCTTGCAGAAAACAGAGGGCCGTAGTTCCGAGAGAGTTCCAGATATGTCTTGTGGCGAACGCCTAAGAATGGTAGATATCCAACCACTGGTGGACTCCATGGGCCGGGCGGCAGCTTGCGAGCATCTCTAATTAATTTCGCTATTCGCGAAACCAACATCAGCGTGCCTGCCACCAGTAGAAATGGTATAGTAATTTTTCCTACACTGTAGTTGAACACTTGACAAAGTCCCCACAACAATTTTGAGTTAGTTATCATTGTTATCATTTTAACAGTCTATTATTGCAGTAACAAAAATAACGATGTTTATTTTTTTATTTTGCAAAAGATAGCATTAGTGCGCGGAGCGTAGATCGCGATACTATGACGGATAGAACTCGTCGATTGTATATCGCGTGTGACGGACGTATGCGCACTGGCTCGCGCTGCTGTGGCCTTTTGCAATAAATACGTTCACTGCTTCAAGCGGGGTGGCGCACGCGCAGGCTCGTCCCACCGATCGCTCCTCTCTCCGTCGCTTTTCCGCTCGACGCGCTACGAAACCGTAGCACTTACTACGTAGAACATCCTTATTTCAATGTATTAAGTATTTACTTCATAATTATTATCAATAAGTAAACAGTTTACGGAATAATTTTAAATTGCTAATTAACTTCACAACTATACTGCTACTACAATTTTAAGTGCTATACAAATGTTTTCAAACCTATAGCTACATATTTAATTACGTCAAAAATACACAAAACCAAATAAATCAGTATTAAACGTTCCTTCATTATAATACATAATTTTTTATTATCCTGCCAGACCCTTTACCAGGTAACCAGAAAAATCTGAAAACCAGAAGACTGTCAGTACTTACATGCATCTTTCGTTCTTCTTATATCTTGTAGGTTTTGTATACCTACATATTAAATTTACAACGACTATTAATTAGGTACTGTTAATTTTTCATCAATCTTCTATGTAAAGTGTACAATATAACAATATTATTAAAACGATAGCAACTTTGTAGAATGGTGTGGATAAAATTGTAAAGACTATGAAATAAATATTCCGAAAATACCTGATGTTTATTTAACACACGGGCTTTATTTGTGTTTTTGTGCTTCTCAGTACATATCAAGTGCTATACTAATAAATAATCGTATCTACTTGTATTTTATTATTTCTATATTTCTATGACATAAATTTTAATACAGAAAAAAAGTACCTAATAAACAACTTACAACTTTTAAGTACTTAAACTATTATCATTAAAACTTATTGGAATATCCGTTTCGAGAGAAAAAAAAATATAATTTCAAAAATAATTAAAATATTTTTTTATAATAATTATGTATTATGTACAATTTTCTTAATTCCCGGTCCCGGTTAACCTATTTGTAACATTATTTTTGACACACAATTCAGGTGATATAAAAAGTATTTTTATAAATAGTATCATTTTTATGTTTTCACGAGTATTTACAATAAATTCTAATCAACAAACTATTTTATTTATTAAAAGAAATTATGTAACACTTCATAAAATTGAAAAACTTCACACGGTCTATTTGAATAGTCGTTGCAGCAAAATGTACTTACCCATTTCGCATGTTAAATACAAATCGACTTTGGAAATGACCTTACTCGTTTTACCTAGTGATGTAGGCGTCGAAATTCGGCGAGGGGTGAGCGAGGTAAGAGGGGCGAGATCGAGGTCGCGCGGGTGCGCATGCAGATGATAAGATTAACGAATTGCGTAAGTTGGCGCGAGGCAAGGTTACTGCGGGTCGACGACTCGCGATTGAGAGCCTTGGGCGAACTTCTATTATACACAACCTCTAAACGACACTTAAATATTACTCTCAAATTATACAATATAATTACATGCTCATTCATTGTTTGCTCATTACAATTATTGTGTCAGCTCTATCTCATATAGATATCTATTATACTGATAGCTAAATGCTACGCTATAAATATTTATGTTATTATCTTTCGAAGAATGGGTGGTTCTAAGATGTTTAAACGCTGCCCTTGAATTAGGCGGGCTACGTCGCTTGATGAAACAATAACCCCGGTTTGCCCTATGCAGTATTAGATAGCACACTATTCTGTATTTGTTTAATTACAATCATAAGAAATCAGTGCAAATGAAACCTAACATTTTAGTGTATTCCATTGACTCCATTTTATCGTAACCTACTAATTCTATTGTTATTTGCTCAAACATAAACATAATACTCGAGATAAAATAATAATGTAAATAAACACAAACTTTCTCTATTAAAACAAGTTATGTGTATTATAACTGTTATTATAGTTATACTACACTACTATCGCAAGTTTATAAAACTCACTTTACCATGTGCTCAGTTTTTACCAGTAGACGTTGTTTGTTTAGAATACCTGTGAATATTTTATTTATTCATAATAAGAGGGCACGATACCAAATTATGCTCCATACAAAAATATGGGTATCGTACTTCCCTTTGTTCTTCGCGAAAGTTGAACCGATTTTAATTGTTTCTACGCTATATTATAGATGAAGAGTATATCTATGCTTCTGTTACTTTCTTTTTTTCAATACATAATAAATAAAAGAAATATGACCATCAAAAACTCGCGTTTTTATCGGTTTTCTTTAGGTAAAGTTGCAGCAACTATCACACATATTTGGTAACGATTTACCAAAAAATAAAGTGATACCAGCATAGATATACTCTTCATCTATAATATAGCGTAAAAACAATTCAAATCTGTTTAACTTTCGCGAAGAAAAAAGGTGACTACGTAACGTCTTTTTTTCAAAGAATTTGTAGGTAAAATCTGTGTCAGCTATATTTGTCCCTTTCAGCACGGTGCTCGGGAATAGGGATAGCAATACCTAAGGCAAATACCTAAATTAGGAGTACAGTACCCTCTTTAAAACTGAAATAACATAAAAAGATTAAAGTCATAAAAGTTTTGTTACGGGCCGATAATACCATTGTACCACATAATAAGAAATCATCCTGCGCATAAACTGCTTGACAATTATAGATACAACTTTTATCTATAGTTCTCAGGATGCGGTTTCAGTTGCCTATCATTTTATATTATTTTGTATAGGACAAATTCAGGATATATGAGATTTGGGGTGAACTCGAACACTGTATTAGACCGTTAGCTTAGGCTCTACCACCAACCACGCCACCGAGACGCGCAGGCTGAGACGATGGGTGGTAAGCCCTCCCTACACTTTATTCCGATTGCTATGCGTTTTTTGTGAAGTTGAAAAACTGAATTCAGAAATTCCAATTTCCTATAACGATTTCATTGAAAAATACTATTTGTGTTTCATTGAAAAATACTATAGTCCACTTATCGAGTAAGGCTATGACGAATAGGAGCGAAGCATAAGTGAAAAATGCCTAAACGGAGACCATTTTCTAAATTCCACGCGTACGAAGTCGGGGGCGATAGCTAGCATTAAATAAAAATCGCGATTTCAAACAAACTTTAAATACTAGATTATACTCGGAGTGATTAATGAGCCTTTATATAAATCTCATGTCGAAACTAAAATAGCGATGTTAGCATTATTTCATTTAGTGTTGTCCTGTGTTGTAATTCAAATGATATATAGTTTATTGTTGTTACTAACACGTGGAAAGAAAAAAAATATAATCATTTAAGTATTTAGTAAAGTAGAATAAAGTTAGTGAGAACCGGTATAATGTATTTAATTGTTATGGTGCCATTGTGTTATAAGACTAAACTAAAATAGTAAAAGTAGAATTATATATACTGGAAAAGTGAATCATAATTAACTCGTTTTGTTAAAAACTAATAAACACATAACAAACACATAAAACAAATAACAGAAACTCTTAACGAGAACCAGCCTAAAGAGCAGGCTGGTTTTAGAACAGGCTATTCAACATTAGACCATACTGTCAGGCAAATCTTTGAGAAAAACAAAGAACTCAACGTGCCATTCTACTGCTGCTTTATTGACTACAATAAGGCGTTCGACACAATAGAGCATGCAAATATCTGGCATTGCCTAAAAAACCAAGGAGTAGAACATAAATACATTAGAATCCTTAAAAATATATATACCAATAGCACAGCTAGAATAAAATTAGAAAAAGAGGGAGAAGAAATAAAAAAAAAATTAAAAAAATAAATAAATAATAGAGGTGTTCGGCAAGGAAATTTTTCGAAAATTAAATTTTTCGAAAATTAAATTTTTCGAAAATTAAATTTTTCGAAAATCTACACTAATTACCTACACATAAACCTACATATACATTTACATAAATATTAACCTAATCAATACATATTATATAATATACCTACATAAACGAATACATAAATAAATAGTACATCACAATGAGAGGAAATACTTCTTAACTTTCTTCCTGAAGACACTCTGAGAAGGACAAGACCGCAAGGAATGAGGCAGTGAGTTCCAAAGGCGAACTGCGCGTACGTTGAAGGATCCATCATACCGACTAGAAGTGTGACGAGGAGTTCTAAGAAGGAGATAAGAAGTAGTGTGACATGGTTTACCTCGAGGAATGAGATATTCAAATCGTTCTCGAAGGTAATGAGGAGAGCTAGCTATTTTCTCTTTAATATTTTTAAGAATTTTAATGATTACTTTTGCATACTACATTAAATTTTGCATATATACATTACAGACGAGCCTCGTGGTCTAGTGGTTCATGTAACGGACTGCCAATCAAGAGGTTGCGGGTTCGATTCCCACTCGGGACAATCATTTGTGTGATGTTTATAAATGACATACAAATGTTTCTTTCTATATATTATAAGTATGTATTTACAAAAGAAAAGTAGTATATGTATTCCATCCGTATTCTGGTACCCATAAAACAAGCAATATTAGCTTAGTTTGAGACCAGAGGGTTTTGTGTGAAATGTCCATGAACACTAAACAATTGACTGTTAATATTATCTTTAATAATAACATAGGTAAACCTTAACGCGTATCTTTACTTATTATAAAACAAAGTCGTTATTTTTGTATAATTTGTTAAGTCTGATTTTTAAATTCCACGCGTATGAAGTTACGAGGTGCAACTAGTTTAATAATAATATTTTTAACACGCTTATATAAGTTCAGTATGTATCTATCAATATTTTAATCTACTCGTATGTAACGGAATCTTTGAAATAGGTTTAAACTCTCCAACTTACAGTAGTTGGATTGATCTGAAATTTTGCACATATATCAAGGACCGATGACAATGCAATAGTTTAAAAAAAATCTGGATTTTCAAGCGTGTTTTTTAGTTTTTAGGGTTCCGTACCCAAAGGGTAAAAACGGGACCCTATTACTGAGACTTCGCTGTCCGTCCGTCCGTCCGTCCGTCCGTCCGTCTGTCACCAGGCTGTATCTCAAGAACGGTGATAGCTAGAGAGTTGAAATTTTCACAGATGATGTATTTCTATTGCCGCTATAACAACAAATACTAAAAATAAAATAAAATAAATATTTAAGGGCCCCCCTTATTCCCATACAACAAACATGATTTTTTTACCGTTTCTTGCTCGATACTAATAACGTTGCCTTATGTTGCATAGATAATGGTACGGAACCCTTCGTGCGCGAGTCCGACTCGGACTTGACCAATTTTTTATTGAACTATTATTATATAATCATAAGTAAGAGATGTATGTTGCGATATGTTGCGAGATATGTTGCGATATGGTTTGACAATAAAGTTGGTCTACTGACGGGTTAATAGTATATTAGGTAGAGGTTTAGTTTCTGAGCTGTCTGGGCACCGATTTACAGATCAACTTAGATTTAACCAACCATTAAGCAATTAATGAGCAATAATCCTGTGGATTTTTTACTCAAATTATGCTGTGTCTGACCCAATTCTTATTGGATTAAACAATTATTCAATTATATCCAATTATATATACAACATAATAATTATAGGTGTGTCAATAAAAAATTGCGTTGCATTGAAGCTTGCATGTACATCATCAAATGACGGAATGAGATCAAAATTTAATTCAAGCACTGTGTCTTAAAATCTTTTATTGTCTTTTAAAACGTGTGTTAAATATTTAAGTCTAAGGGCCTCTTTCACCATTCTCAAGTAAAGCGCCAAGTAGACTAATCGCTAGTTTAAGTCACCAGTAACTACACGTGCGACGTTCACGACGTTCGAGTAGCAGTAATCTTAAGATTAAAAAATTGAAATTGACAGAAGATACTCGTAACTATTACTTGACAATTAACGCTAATCGATAAGTAACTAATCAACGCTTTACTTGAAGATGGTGAACGAGGCCCTTAGCCACTAACCAAGCTAACAGAGAATGGTGTTAGCAAGAAAAGTGAGCATTATAGGTATAGCATTAAAAGTAGCTGATGTTCTTTCTCCGGCTCTGAACTATCTGTGTATCAAATTTTATTCAAATCGCTTCAGGTATATCGGGAAAACACTAGTTAGACGGAGTTACAATCGCGTTATAAATATTAGTTACGATTATCTTTACTTATTATAAAATAAAGTCATTATTTATGTTTGTATGTCCCTATGTGAGCTTATATCTTCAAAACTACGCAACGGATTTCGATGACATTTTTTAAACCGATAAAGTAGTTCAAGAGGAAGGCTTTTTTGTATAATTTATTAATGCTTGGTGTATATTTACGTTTAACGTGAGCAAAACTGCGGTCATTAGCTAGTTATACCTATATAATATCTATGATAAGATATATATAATGACTTTCAAATACCTTTCCAGTACATACTTTCCATCTCACGGTTACCTGGAAGAAATCGCCGTGTGTGATAAGACTGATAAATATAAATAAATAAATATAAATTTATATATTTTAAATTTATATTCATGGACATTTCACACAACGTCCTCTGGTCCCAAGCTAAGCTTATATGCTTGTGTTATGGGTACCAGAATACGGATATACTCCATATATGTACTACTTTTCTTTTGTAAATACATACTTATAATACATAGGAACAGCCAGACGCAGTACAAACATTTGAATGACAATTAGAAAAATCACACAAATGATTGTCCCGAGCGGGAATCGAACCCACGACCTCTTGATTGGCAGTCCGTTACATGAATCACTCAACCACGAGGCTCGTCATGAGGTTGCCAATTATATCTACTCGTATTAGTTTCTTTAAGTTTAATTTTTAATTCCTCTCTTTGTACAATAAAGAGTTTATCAATCTATCTATCTAATGACTAGTCGTTTATCAAATGCTAAGAATTGTGACTAAGAGTAGAAATGTAATGATTGCGTCTAATCTTAATTACGCACAATGTCAAGGCTACGTGATAACAACTATAGCCTGTGCTATAATTTCATGCTGAATGAAATTTGTTTAATCTATACTTATAATAAATCTGTAGAGAGGTCAATTCTGTACATGAAATATATTTTCAAAATAACTATCAGGGGCTTATTAGTGATCGATACTGATGCCAAAAATGTAATCAGTAAAATTTTTGTCTGTCTGTCTGTCTGTATGTTCCTTATAGAAACAAAAACTACTCGACGGATTTTAACGAAACTTGGTACAATTATTCTTCATACTCCTGTGCAGGTTATAGTATACTTTTCATCACGCTACAATCAATAGGAGCAGAGTAGTGAAGGGAAATGTTGGGAAAACGGGAGAAGTTACTCCATTTTTTAAGCTTCCGTCGCGTGTGCAGCCTTAATGGTTAAAGTTACATAGAAATCATGTATGACGGAAATATTCTACATAAAATTGTCTAAAAAATATCCCGCAACAGCATATATCTATATTTTATGGTTGACTCACAATAACACGTGTAACTCCTGATAGCTTAGCAGTTCGGAGCATTCTGATTATATTTGTTTACTCTTACGTTTATAATACTCTCACTCAAGCAGTAGTTAAAAATGTTGCAAAAACAGGGAAAATTTCCTTAATTTTACGCGGACGGAGTCGAGGGCAACAGCTAGTTTATAATATTTGGGTAGGTATTTGGGCTAATAAACTAACTGTTATTATTAAGTTAACGTGCTTGTTGACGATTCAGTTTCAAGTTTCCTATGCCTTGTAAAGCTTCTCTCACCACTTTGGGAGGGATTATGGTCTACTGTACCGCGCTGACCAGGCGTGTTTGCACAGGGTTTACTTTCGAGTTTTCCGTCTCTCACAGAAGATGTTATCTGTGTGCAATATCCCTTAGCTGACTTTTACAGCACCCTTGGGAGGAGATGGGGTGGTGACACTTGTATTCTTAGTCCATCACCACACGGACAATAATAAAGCTTAATATAGTCTTAATAGGCCTAGTAGTATAGCAGTATTGTATTCGACTGTCGTTTATGCGATCGTGGGTTCGATTTCTATACTTCTTAATGCACTTCATTAGGGTAATTTTTATTTATTATTCAAAAAATTTACAAAAATACGTTATGTACCTATTATATCCTACTAATGGTACCCATAACACAAGCCTAATAAGCTTGAAACTAAAGCATGTTATTATTATGAATTTTCTTTGCATTTTGTTTATTTAGACCACCTATGAGAAGAAATGTAGTAACCAAATGGGCTTATTTGTAATCCGTCATAGATAAGATGTTAGTGTGAGTAAATTTCATTAGTGTGAGTTAGCTTAGTATAAACATGTAGTTAGCTTAACTTCGCATTATACGAATGTAATGGTATATCTAGTTGGAATATCAATTACAAGTTTCATATAAACAAAAGTACTTGCGCCTAGGCCAAAGGTTTAATGACCTCTGTTTTTATCGTGACAGTTATGATTTGTCTTTATTTATCATATTTCGTTAATACCTATAAGCCCTCATTATTAGATTACGTATGTACATACAAATATGTGTATCCGATATTGGCATAATCCGTTACATACATATTTTTATAAGTAAATTATGCCTTAAAGGTACTACAAGCCTAGAATTTTCAGATGCGTGCTTATATCTTCAGAAGTACGCAACGGATTTTGATGCGTTTTTTTAATAGATAGGTATAGATAGGATGGTTCAACAGGATAGCTTTTTTGAATAATTTTTCTACGTTTGGTTACTAAATTTCATGCGTACGAAGCTGGAGTCAACAGTTAGTTTTAATAATAAGCTAATGAAAAATTTGTGATATTGGATTGAGCTAATAATTTTAGTCTTTTTTATCCAACAAAGCGACATTATGAAGCAATTGAAATTATTTGAGTTGACTGCTGATTTGTAATATGTATATTCTAATAAAATTAATATTAAATAAAATTAATATAAAATAAATATTTAGGTACCTAAATTTTTTGTAAAAATATTATTGAAAAACATTGTTTTTGGGTCAAAATTATCTATGAAAGTGTACACCCAACCGTCCTAATGCGTATGTATAACGTATGGACCCCGTATCCGTATCTGGTGTAACTTTAAACTAGGCTTATCAAAATCCTTATTACATTTACATGTATTACAATGTAAAAGAGATATGTTTTATATTATCTAATAGGTTTGAAGACGTCCTACTGTTGCGGCCTCCTCCACATTGGAAGGTATTATGGTCTACTGTGCCGCGCTGACCAGGTGTGTTGGCATAGAGTTTAGTTTCGAGTTTTCGGTCTCTCACAGAGGATGTTATCTGTGTACAATATCCCTTAGCTGGCTTTTACAACCCCCTGGGAATAAATGAAATAAATAAATAAATATTCATGGACATTTCACACGACGTCCTCTGGTCCCAAGTTAAGCTTATTATGCTTGTGTTATGGGTACCAGAATACGAAAAATGGGAAGGAAATGGGGTGGTAACAATCGTATTCTTAATCCGTCACCACACGGACGAGATTAGACAGATTATTTAGGTTTATTAGCACATTTTATAAAATCAATCTGCGTTTACGAATAGATTGTAATTCTCGTATATCAGTAAGCTATTTCTACCACGTGTCAAATTTTAACAGCGAATAGTTTCATCAGTTAGTTATTAAAATGCGTTTAAAGACAAAAGTTTGAATTTTCCTGTGTTCAGTTGCAACATCTGAAGAAAGGCAGGATATTGAAATTAGCCGTAAGAACACAAGAGTCAGCTTGGTGATAACATAGGCAGATATCGTCTGTCCCAAATTCACGTCTGATCATCCTGGAATAGTAGACCAAATACCCTCCTGAAGCGGGCCCGTGCCCAACAGTGGAACGTTACTGAGCTAGGGATACGTTAACAAAGTTGAGTTTCAAAAATTGGTCAAGTGCGAGTGGGACTCGAGCACGAAGGGTTCCGTACCATTATCTATGCAACATAAGGCAACGTTATTAGTATCGAGCAAGAAACGGTAAAAAAAATTATTTGTTGTATGGGAGCCCACCTTAAATATTTATTTTATTTTATTTTTAGTATTTGTTGTTATAGCGGCAATAGAAATACATCATCTGTGAAAATTTCAACTGTCTAGCTATCACCGTTCTTGAGATACAGCCTGGTGACAGACGGACGGACGAACGGACGGACGGACAGCGAAGTCTCAGTAATAGGGTCCCGTTTTACCCTTCGGGTACGGAGCCCTAAAAATGCACGCAAATATTGCAAATAAACAGTGTTTATTTAAACTGTGACGCGTACGTGGTACGCCCCAGTGCAAGTGTACTCGTACTAGTTCATGAGAACATTCAAAAGTAAACTCTCACGCACACACACATCTATTTCTTACACCTGTTACTATTTACAAGTCGTAAGAACTGGCGAAAACTCGATTTTCGACAGCCTGTAATGTTTGTCATTCATTTCCATTTTGGAAAGTAAAGAGTTTAACACGGAATAAGTTTGCTTAAGATCGAAATTTGAATTATTTTGAGAGATATAAAATATATATTAATGAAGATGATTTACATAGTTAGCGCATTGTTCTCTGGTTCCAAATTAAGCTTGTACTTATGTTAATAGTACCAGATTACGGATAATATCACTTTTGGATCCTTTTGTTTTGTGAATATACATTATTACTAGCTGACCCGGCAAACGTTGTTTTGCCTTACTAAAAAAAAAAGTTTGAAAAATAGATGTTGGCCGATTCTCAGACCTACTGAATATGTATGCAAAATTTGATAAGCCGTTTCGGAGGAGTACGGTAACTAACACTGTGACACGTGAATTTTATATATTAGAAGATGATTGATAAAAAGCGCTTGTCCACAGCATAAATATTTGTAATCATCACATACATAATTATCCTGAACGGGGATGGAACCTACTATCTACTGAAAACAAGTCGGTTTCTCTATTAATACGCTACGATTTCCGTCTATGATATGATATATCTATTATTTTCTAAGAAAAAAAATCTATGTCTCGAGAAGTTCCAGCTTTTTTAACGTAAATTTATATTAGTTAATATTGAAATGATTATGAAAAAGTTATACTTAAAACTAACTGTTGCTAGTGACTTTATACGCATGGAACTTAGAATTTTTTTCCCGTTTTTGCCACATGATTCTTCGCTCCTATTGGTCGCAGCGTGATGTTATATAACTATGTATATAGTGCGTGATGTAATATAGCCTACCTCGATAAATGTAATACCCAACACATAAAGAATTTTTCAAATCGGCCCAGTGGTTCCTGAGATTAGCGCGTTCAAACAAACAAACTTTATTATAAAAAAAAAGCTTTATCATATTTATTTATTTAAAATATCGTAATCCCTTGGATTATTAAGTTCAGATTGCAGTTGCTCCGTAGAGAATTAGTTATCGAGCAGATAATATTATTGATTCTCTAAATTAATTAAAAAATTAATTAAAAAGAGATTAATTAAAAAACATAATTAATAAAAAAAAAAAAAAGAAATATCGCTAAATTAATTATTGATTCTCCAAGAATTTGCTGGAATGTTTAAATTGTGATCTCTATGTAGTAGTAGTAGGTATAATATAGTAATCTGCATAGTGGTCGTGATAAGTGGTGATAGCGTTCGTAAAGGTGACCTCGGAGATGACAAGGTCATATATTAAGATATTGACATTCATTCAGTGCTGTACTTTCTCTATTACTCTTCTTCTTTTATATCTATGACTAGCTGTAACCTTTAAATTTTCCCCGTTTTAGCCACATTTTTCAATAATGCTTCGCTCCTTTAAGTCATAGCATGATGTTATATAGCCTATAGCCTTCCTTGATAAACATACTATCCAAAACTGAAAGAATTTTTCAAATCGGACAAATGGTTCCTGAGATTAGCGCGTTCAAACAAAAAAAATTGGTCAAGTGCGAGTCGGACTCGCGCACGAAGGTTTCCGTACCATTATCTATGCAACATAAGGCAACGTTATTAGTATCGAGCAAGAAACGGTAAAAAAATCATGTTTGTTGTATGGGAGAACCCCTTAAATATTTATTTTATTTTATTTTTAGTATTTGTTGTTATAGCGGCAATAGAAATACATCATCTGTGAAAATTTCAACTCTCTAGCTATCACCGTTCTTGAGATACAGCCTGGTGACAGACGGACGGACGGACGGACGGACGGACGGACGGACGGACAGCGAAGTCTCAGTAATAGGGTCCCGTTTTTACCCTTTGGGTACGGAACCCTAAAAACAAACCCTTCATACATGTCGTTGGAGACTTGAATAAAATAGTTTACGTAAGGATTTTTAGTTTTAACTCAGGTTCCAAGATTGTGAAGTGGGTCTTCAAATTGTGTCATTGGTGATTAATTCGTTTATTTGATGAGTTTGAATGGTGACTCGTTGAATATTCATAAAATGATCCTTCCAAACCAGTTACACGTGTCGTAAGCCACGGATCAAACTCATCGCAGTTAATAGAATGTTGTAGGTAGTTAACGTAGTTAGCTTGTCCAGTATTACAAGGTCCTTAGATAGATGACTGCTCTGGCTGTAAATACAGGTAATGTCTATGATGTTTTTCCGATATACATAATATTGGTACCTACCTATAGATTTTTAGATATTCATGAAATGATTTCAGCCAAGAAGTAAATGCCTAATCCTTTACTAAATTTCTGTGTTAACAATCGTAAACTGAAACCCGTACTTAAAGGGACCCTACTACAGTACTGAGACTTCGTCGCCCGCCCGTCAATTAGTCTGATACTAGACTATGTCTCTGAAACGATAATACTAAGCTCCTCTCCAGCCTATTTACGTCCCACTGTTGGGCACGGGCCTCCTTCACTTTGGAGGGATTATGGTCTACTGTGCCGCGCTGACCAGGCGTATTAGCATAGGGTTTGTTTTAAAATTTTCGGGCTTTCATAGAAAATGATATCTGTATAGTGTAGGTATATAATATGCCTTAGCTGGCTTTTACGGCACCCTGGGAAGGAAGTGCCTAACCCACTTCCTTTCAGTGCAGTGCTTGATGCAGTAAAATCCAAAACACTTATATTTTTAATCCGTCTCCACACGGACAATGTGGAGCTAACCCCTATTCGTTAAATGCATGTATCAATTTATTCCTAGAACAAATCTCCGTGTCGGATTATGTTTAGTAATTACAACTATAATAATATATAACGCGGATTCACATGTTTAATTCAATATGTTCATTGACAAAGCAACAATAAATATAAATTATATTGTTAACACTTTTTCATTGACCTCAATTCTATAATCACATAACGCAAACATTATCTGACTTCCTATTACAAGCAATCGTAAGAGATATTTATAACATTGAAGGCTCCATATTATCTGCTTAGAGCTATGTCATCTATGCTAAATATATAAAGCTGAAGAGATTGTTTGTTTGCACGCGCTAATATCAGAAACTACTGGTTCGGACTAAAAAAATATTTTTGCGTTCGATAGTACATTTATCGAGGAAGGCTATATAACATCACGCTGCGACCAAGAGGAGCAAAGCATTAGTGAAAAATGTTGCGAAAAAGGGGAAATTTTTCTAAATTCCACGCGTACGAAGTCGCGGGCAACAGATTGTAATGAAATATATTTTGTGTACTCGTAAGGGATAAGATCACTCATATATGTAATAACATGTTCATATTTCATGTTTGAGTGCCATTTAAAGATCTATCCAAAGTTTAGATGGTATTCAAAAGGTTCTCCAAATATAAAGTTAAACGATAATGGTTCAATTAAAACACATTATTTTACATATCATACTTTATTTACCGCATCGCCCAAGGATATTCAAGATTATGAATGAAGGAAAATTAACTAATTTATCAACGAAATTTAGTCTTAAAATCTACTTAGTTCAAAAACTAAAAAACACGCTCGAAAATCCTCATTTTTTATTATTGCATTGTCATCGGTACTTAATATGTGTGCAAAATTTCAGATCAATCCGACTACTGTAAGTGGGTGAAAATCACATTTAAAGATTCCGTTACATAGATTAATACATTGATAAATACGTACCGAACTAATATAAGCGTGTTAAAAAGATCTCAATACTGCCTGCTTTTTAGGGTTCCGTACCCAAAGGGTAAAAACGGGACCCTATTACTGAGACTTCGCTGTCCGTCCGTCCGTCCGTCCGTCCGTCCGTCCGTCCGTCCGTCCGTCCGTCCGTCCGTCCGTCCGTCCGTCCGTCCGTCCGTCTGTCACCAGGCTGTATCTCAAGAACGGTGATAGCTAGAGAGTTGAAATTTTCACAGATGATGTATTTCTATTGCCGCTATAACAACAAATACTAAAAATAAAATAAAATAAATATTTAAGGGGGGCTCCCATACAACAAACATGATTTTTAGGGTTCCATACCCAGTATCTCAAGAACGGTGATAGCTAGACAGTTGAAATTTTCACAGATGATGTATTTCTATTGCCGCTATAACAACAAATACTAAAAATAAAATAAAATAAATATTTAAGGGGGGCTCCCATACAACAAACATGATTTTTAGGGTTCCGTACCCAGTATCTCAAGAACGGTGATATCTAGACAGTTGAAATTTTCACAGATGATGTATTTCTATTGCCGCTATAACAACAAATACTAAAAATAAAATAAAATAAATATTTAAGGGGGGCTCCCATACAACAAACATGATTTTTTTACCGTTTCTTGCTCGATACTAATAACGTTGCCTTATGTTGCATAGATACGGAACCCTTCGTGCGCGAGTCCGACTCGCACTTGACCAATTATTAAGAATTATTTGGCTTTGTAATACCACACAATCACAAAATATTCAAATGAAAACATTTCGTAGGTAAGGTAAATTTTTTTTGGTCCAATTGAAATTGGGCTTAATAATGACTATTCTAGTTTCCTTGTCCAGATTTTTATTTTATTTTTAACATGTATGTAGGCTAAGGACAATTTTGAAGTAATATAATATTTTAACTATATTAAAATTTTATTATTTCCGGATACACGCCCTTAATAGAATACTAATTGCGTTATTGAATCATTATATAATGAATATGAAGATACCATCATTATAATTTATAGTTGTCATGTTCGTATGTTATTGACATCATTTTTAATTCAAGCTTAATAACAAAGGCAGAAGTAGGCACAGTACAAGACCTGTAGGGAGTGTTGTCTTAGGAACGTATTTAAAAATGAGGCTTCCCTTTAGCAAAGAGCACCCTACTCTAGCCTGGTGACTAGATAAGCAAGAAGTGACAGTCATAGCACTTTTTGATTTCCAACTAACCAGTCCAAGAACTACTAACATTAAGCTCGCCACAAGCTTCCCTCCTATTTTTACTCGTACACATTCTAGATCATTTTGCGACATCTATTAAATGTACGTTTCTTTAAGCTTCATAATTTGAAACAATACCTTAACAATATTTACAATTACTTGTCGGATTAGATACAATTTACATTTAAGACAGGCAAGTTTACCTTCTATTAAAAGTTCATTTCTGCACAGCAATGGAGTTTCAAAACAGTCAATTTTTCTTTACTCATCATTCTCGTTGACTTACTTAACAATAACTTCGAAGCTATGCGCAGGGATCGACTTTCCAGACAAATAAGAATCAGCAAAATGTTTGTTATTTTATGCAACCAACTGTAAGTAATATAATATGTCGGGATATTTGAAGCTCCCATGTTGACAAATACAATATCGATCGTTGACCTGTGATTTATAAGAAACATAATTTAAAGCAAACATGCACTTTTCTGCGATAGCATACATACCTATGTAACATCTTCTAAAAGAGGGTCTAAAAGGACTATTCTTGTCTTGACAAATACGTTTTTAATAAAGTTGAATAAAAATTGGTGTGAACACTTTTATCTTAGTGCCATAGAATTGCGTCTCTTCAATTTGGGCAAAATACAGATGTCGTCACTCTCCGGAACCCACAATCGTGCCAGTCCCAAGACTGGGCATAATCATTCTATACTACAACTGTTACTATGACAGTGTGATGTGAGCCGGATATGTCATCTCCTTTGATTTTCTCTTATACAACACTAAAGACATCTGTGTAAGGAAAAGGCCCGGTGATAAAGGAATTCTTAGGTAATGATGCGACCACGTACCGGACAACGCAACGTGGAGCACCCCTCAACAAGATGGAATGACGTCATCGTCAAATGTGCGGGAAGCCGCTGGATGCTGATAGCGCAGGAACGCGCGTTGTGGCATTCTATGGAGAGGCCTATGTACAGCAGTGATCTAAAAAAGGCTGATAAATGGATGCACTGATGAATGATGATTAAGACCAGAGAACGTCGTTTTGAATGTCCGTAAAAATAATCGTGTTATGACTTAAAGTTTTGGTTTCTTATTCACCATTGATGTCATATAATTAGGTCATCGCTCTTACTTCAGACAATAGTTAGTTATTGACAATAGTTCTTTACGTCATTGGACATATGCGCACTCGTTTTGTTTATTTATCCTCGATTATTATTCCTTGACATTAATATAATTGTTAATTCTTTTAATATTGTATATTATCACCTTTGCTACAAAATTTTTTGTATGATAAATTGATCCTAAATATTGTTATGATTTATTTTATATTGTGATTTTGACATAGTCAATCCTTATAAAATATTTTCCCGATATTATTAAAATTCTTACGCAAAGTCTCCCCAATAAATCATTACTCATAAGTCATAACCGTTATTCTTTCATATTTCATGATGATGATAATGGGTTTGATATTCTTCTTACTTTCGCCTGGCAGTATGGCTCATAAGTATATTTTATTTATATGGAAATGGAATGTATTCGATGGGTCATGGTAGGAATAGTTTAGCGGTTGGTTGGCAGAGACTGGTCTAGTCACTCCTTGTGAGAAATGACGTTGACTGAATTCCCTAACGTCATTTCTATTAAACTCCATAGATGGCAAATTCACAGCTACTAAAGATGCTATATATATTCATATTAAAATATTTTATAAATTAAATATATACTTGCAACAGGACAAACAGTCATGTGGTGCCGGTCACGTGTCATTCCACTGCCTATAGGGCTTCAAGTTATCATCTTCTTATCGTGCTCACAACTGTATAGGTAATGAAAAAATGGTGTCACCTACTTATGCATATTGAAGGTCGCTGATAATACAATTTTATAATAAAAATCATCTTAATCATCAAATATAGAGATAGAACGTGTCAAGGACATTTACATACTTATTTTAAGTGCAAATATTATTGTTACTAAGTAATACTTTTACAACATATTAAGTTTCTTGTGTATTATATACAAGTGTATACAACATAGCTCGAAGGGTTAGCACAAATTATTAATTCAAATAAAATCTTATTGGTTGCTTTTTGGGGGCGATATAATAATAATGTGTAAAATGAAAAGAAATCGACAAGAATTTAAATTACCTTGTTAAGTTTAATCAATAAGAATTGTAGAATTGAAGAATGTTTTGCTGTTGAGTTCTGAATTGTTAATTGTGTCTTGTTTAAATATAAACCTCAAACATAGGTACACAGAACGACTAGACACAGTAATACTGCGGCCGTATTATGAGCTTTTATTTACAGGCAGTTTACGCCGTGAATTGAACTGTCTGGCAAATTCGTATTATGAACAAATTATTATTCAGTCAGTTCGCTAAACCAGTCATACATTAATATGTTTAAGGAGAAGGTACAAATAAAAGTTAAAGTACTAACTAAAAATTTTCAACTAAAAGTTTTATTTTTGCCATAATACCTAATTTAGCCATGCAGTTTACGGCCTGCCTGGAACTTGAATGATTTTAAAAAGCTCATAATACGCCGGCAGGTCGGTATTCATCATGAAAATAATTGTCCTGAGTGGGAATGAAATACCGAACCTAATACACAGATGTCAGTATTAATACCAACTTACGAGAACCTACGAGGTCTGTCTAGGATTTATTTACCCCAAGTTCGTTTAAGATATGACTAATTTCTTCGATGGTACGAAACAATAACGTTAAAAGTAAACATACTGACTTCTACTAACTTACATTCATCGTGGACAATAATGTATCTATAATGTCGTCAGGAATATCGTCATGCTGCCGTTACGTATATTGTAAACGTTTAATAACTTAATCAATATATACAACTAAATAATCGTACGTATTTTATTTTATTAAATACTTCTTTGCGCCTCTAAATGTTGGTCGTCAGTCTTATTCTTTCCAAAAAAAAAACTCGTCACTGGTTTTTAAAAAGTAGTTGTAAATTGTCCGTGGGATAACGGACAAAATATAAAGTGTCATCTTCTTAAGACATGTCCGCGGGGCTCGTAATATCCAACGTCACGTGACTCCTGGGTATATACCTAAGGAGGGTTGACGTCAGGCAGGCGGCCGGTCGTAAAAATCAGGCAGAACTCAACATGAACAACAAAGTCAAGTTGGGCCAACCCCGAATAACGAGAAAAGCTTATAAAAAAAATTGTTTTATTATAAGCAGTTCTTTAGAATTCTTTCTGACTAAGGATTTCTTTTAACCTCCACTTGGTATCAATTTCCTGGGCTTTGCTCCGCTCTCAAAATTAATAAGGTAAAGGCAAAACAGTTTCAAAGTCACTTTCAGTGTGCGTATCCCCACTTCATTAGCATTAATTATTTTATTAATCTAGACTAGCTTTTCACGTTCAGTGATCTACCTTACCTATATTTATTTTTAAATTAAAATTTTGCGAATATATCTCTCTCCAGTTCATTTACCACTGTTGGGCACGGGCCTCCTCCACTTTGCAGAGATTATGATCTACTGTGCCCCGCTGACCGAGCGTGTTGGAACAGGGTTTCTTTTCGAGCTTTCCGTCTCTCACAGAAGATGTTATATGTGTGCAATATCCCTTAGCTGACTTTTACAGCACCCTTGGGAGGAGATGGGGTGGCGACACTTGTATTCTTAATCCGTCACCATGCGGAGGAATATATCAGTTTGATGATTTTACTTATTTATTTTCATATTTTAAAGAAATTATTGAAATAATAGAAACTGCTGCAACATTAAAGTAATGTTTCTTCTTCTTCTCCATTCCATTTACGTCCCACTGTTGGGCACGGGCCTCCTCCACTTTGGAGGGACTATGGTCTACTGTGCCACGCTGACCAGGCGTGTTGGCATAGGGTTTATTTTCGAGTTTTCCGTCTCTCACAGAGGATGTTATCTGTGTGCAATGTCCCTTAGCTGACTTTTACAGCACCCTTGGGAGGAAATGGGGTGATGACACTTGTATTCTTACTCCGTCACCACACGGATAAAAAAGTTAAGTAATGTTTAATTTTGCTAATTCATCATATTTATTTTACTGCACATAATGCAGCTGTACCACTTTATTCAATCTTTTGATTGACATACATCTTGCGCGTGTTTTATAATAAATGATGACTAAAATTTTAACTAACTTTTGTCTGCTACGACAACAAATATATAAAAAAGTGATTGATGGACATTAAAACTTTTATTAAACACTTATTATGCAACGTTTATAGTAGAATTTGCTCTGGATTTTTCTATTTAGGTAGTTGCGGGAGAAAAGGATACCAATAATAAGTAATGGATAAGTACCTTAGCATTTTATTGGTTGCGCAAATTAAGTTTTACTTTGCCTATATGGGCGTCTTAAAATTAAAAACTTGTAATTTTACTAAACCATTACTTAGGAATTGCTAACGTACGAGTTTTGCCATTCTGAGTTAAGAGGATACCAATTTCAAATTTCGTGCATTTTTCTATGTACGAAGTTTTCATTGTTTCTTTAGATTAAATGGCTAGAGCTCTAATTTTTAAGTATATGTTTTTTCAATATATGATCTAGGATCGCATGAACTCAGAAACGCGATTGAAAAAAGTTTTCTCGATAGAAAATCTTGGCGAAACAACCTCTCAAATTTTTTATTTTTTTCATTTGTCGGTCTATTATCGCGTATTAACTAATGAAATAACTTTAAAAACATAGGTAACTATTATGTATAGAAACACGTGGATCAGAATTAAAATATATTTAGTAGATTTTGAGTAAATAGGAAAAGTATCCCTAATTCTTCATTTTCTGTACCTACTGGCTGTGTTAATATGTACGTATTGTACGTGTCGGCGATGATATACGATAATATTGATGTAGGCCCTTAAATAACTACAGTAAATAAATACAAATATGTATTGAGCTCAGTCCACTCTACAAGTTTTCGGAGAACGTTACGAAGTGTTTACGATAATGTTACTGTAATTATATAACAGATTTACTATATAAGTACCCAGTAAATAAAATGAAGGTCAAGTTCAAGATAAGAAGTAACAAATATAGTTGTTTACCCAAGGATTTGTATATTTAGAATACACATACCTACCTATCTTTATGGTATAGCTCATTGAAGAAGTATTGTAATGTAAAGACTAGGAGATAGTAACAAATGGAATAAATCTTTGCAAAATAAATAATACTGGAAGCAAATTCAGTATACCTACATTTATAACCAAAAATAATATGAAGTTTCACTAAAAATAAGCGCCCGTTTAACTATAACACATAACTACCAAAATGTGGAGCTTATCAAAGGCTTGCAACGTTTTTTTACTCAGTAAAATTTAGACAGCATTAGCGCATGCAGCATTTGATTTTTATTAGATAAAATAGAACTAGTTAGACTATTTAAGCTGCTAAAGTGATGCCTCTACAAAATCGTGATTAATACTTTTTTTTTTTTATAAATATTCATGGACATTTTTACACAACGTCCTCTGGTCCCAAGCTAAGCTTATATGCTTGTATTATGGGTACCAGAATACGGATATACTACATATTATTTGATTCTAGATTGTAAAATGCTGATGATTGTTTAATTGTTCAAGGATACAAGAGCAATATCTAATTATAGCAATCGCGATAGAATTCATTAAATATTGGTAGAATTTTTACAATTCATCATCATCATAATCATAACATCACGCCTTTTTCCCATGGGGGTAGGCAAAGACTATAGAGCGCCATCTGCCACGATCGAAGCATACTTCCTTGGCTTCATCCACACTCATACATCTGGTCATACATGCCCGACGGTTGTAAGTGCTACGCATTTGCCCCTTTTGGAGTATCCCGGCGATGACATCGGAGTATATTTCTCTCGGGCGTCCTCTCCCAGCATTTCCACTTACTTTCGCCGTGTATAAGCCTTTCGTTAAGCGTCTCTCATCCATCCTCTCCACATGACCAAACCACCTAAGCATACTTTTCTCCACCTTAGTCACTACATCCTTTTTCAGACCGCAACGTTCTCTTATAACTTCATTTCTTAATCTCTCTTTCAAAGTCACACCACACATACTTCTCAAAGAGCGCATCTCTACAGCATTTATTCTACTTTTGTGCTTCTCCTGCCACACCCAACATTCACTTCCATACATAAGCGTAGGTAACAACACGCCATTGTGGATCGCCATTCGAGCCTTTTCAGTAATCGCTTGGTTAGCCACAATAGCATGCAAGGCACCATTCAGCTTATTTCCCGCTAACACCCTTCTTTCCACATCAGCATCAACTTAACCATCTCTTGTAAAAACACTTCCCAAATAAACAAATTCTTGTACCTGTTCCACACTTTCATCATCTATTTTAATATTACACGCAGACATACACTCCTCTTTTTCAAACACCATAACTTTCGTCTTGTTTACTTTTACTTTCATTCCTTTTAGTCTAAATGCTTCATTCGTTCTAGTTACCATATCTTGCAATTCTTCCGCAGATGGTGCAAGTAGAACTTGATCATACGCGTAAAGAAGACACTTGATAGGCAGCTCACCCATAACCAATCCATCATCACTCTTTCTCAAATCTACCAGACAACTATCCATGTATAGATTAAATAGCCATGGTGACGCTACACGTCCCTGTCTCACACCCCTAGAGATACTAAACCAGTCAGTGTATGCCCCATTTATCCTGACACAGGCTCTGGAATCCCTATAAAGAGATTTCAGTGCCTTTTTACACCTCTTGGTGAATTATCTTGGTGAATCATTTTACAATTCTTGGTGAATTATTTGTATACAATTATGCCTACTTTCCCCTAGTGGTAATTCAACTTTTAGCTTGACGCCAAATCGGCGCCTACAATCAAAATGATGATACATTGCTTTATACAAACGAGATCATTTGGAAATAAGCAATTTCAAAATAAGCAGAAAAGTCACGTATTGACAGATTTCAGTCTTTTCTTGTTTAGGTATATTGCACAATAAACTGGTGACTAAACTATAACTCGACATTTTATTAAGTTAATTATTGTGTAAGACTTAATAAGCACGCATGCATCTCATGATTTTCATTTTTGACGGGCTTCGTGGTGAAGTGGTTTATGGACTTCCGATCACGAGGTCGCGGGTTAGATTCCCGCTTGGGACAATCATTTTGTGTGATATCCATAAATGTCATACAAATGTTTGTACTGCGTCTGGGTGTTTTCTATGTATTATAAGTATGTATTTACAAAAGAAAAGTAGTGTAAGTAGTCTATCCGTATCTGGTACCCATAATACAAGCATAGAAATATAGCTTACTTTGGGACCGGAGGACGTTGTGTGAAATGTCTTGAATATTTATTATTATTATTATTATATCGTGACACTTGCATTTTATATATTACCACATCACATCAGAATCTTTTTATGAGAACCAAATTAAATTTCTAAGCCAAATATCCGTTCATTAATACAGCCTAGTGACTGACGTATTCCCCGTGTGGATCAATAATACAAGTGTCACCACCCCATCTCCTCCCAAGAGTGCTGTAAAAGTCAGCTAAGGGATATAGCACACAGATAACATTCTCTGTGAGAGACGGAGAACTCGGAAATAAACCCTGTGCCAACACGCCAGGTCAGCGCGACACAGTAGACCACAATCCCTCCCAAAGTGGAGGAAGCCCGCTGGAGAGAGTGACTGACGGGTGGATAGAGGGACAGACAGATGGGTCTTAATAATAGGATCCCTATAATCTCTTTCTCTCCAACCTGTTAATGTCACACGGCACGGCACGGGCCTCCTCCACTTAAGAAGTGATTATGATCTACCGTGCCGTGCTAACCGCGTGTTGGCACAGGGTTTTATTTAAGAGTTTTCCATCTCTCACAGAGGATATTATCTACCCACGTTATCCCTAAGGATAACGTGGGTAGACGTTAGCTTTGGTGGTGGCTTTAAGTGCCAATTTAAATTGGCACTTAAAGCACCAAGAGGAGGAAATAGTTGAAAATTGTGTTCTTAATCTGTCAGCACCCTGGCAAGAAAAGGGGGTTGTGATACTTGTATTTTGAATCCGTCAACACATGGAAATTATTGCTATTGGGAAATTATTTAAATTGGATCTCTCAAATACGGGCTCCTAAAAAGTGTTTTGATTCGATTTTAATAAATTACGTAATATTATTTTCTATGTATTATAATTATGTATTTACAAAAGAAAAGTAGTTTATGTATTCTATCCGTATTCTGGTACCCATAACACAAGCATAATAAGCTTAGCTTGGGACCAGAGGACGTTGTGTGAAATGAATATTTATTTATTTATTAATTATTATTCTCTCCGTATTTTCCACAATGATGATATTTGTACAGCCGTCGCTATAATATTGTTTTGACTATGACATGTTTGTGATATATCTGTAGATTATTATGACCACTATGTGTAGTAAAATTAAATAATATTTCCACTTGTTATGTCAACATTATGTTGTAGGTAATATTATGTATTGCGTATGTTATCTTATCTATCTCTATTTATGAAAGTGACTGGAGCTATTTACATGTATTACGACTTCAAAAGATATTAATATTCAAATAAACCACTTGGTACGTATTTAGACGCGTAAATATCTATAAATATATAAATCTAGAAATAAATCTATAAATAAATAAATCTATAAATATATAAATATATAAATCTAGTCTAACGTTTCGGAGACTTCAGTCGCCATGATAACGAGTAGGACAGAACTTTGTCCTAAACTACTAAATACCTATACACCTTATGCTTATAAAGTATCCTCTGTGACTAATTGTTTCGGACATAGTCTCCTTTGATAATATTGAGATTGAATATAGAGATAGACTTTACCGTAAAGTATTTACGATTTACTCAGGCTACATAAAATCAAAACAGCAACCAAGGACTACCAGCCTATTAAAATAATAATTAAATATTTCTTGACTCTCTCTCTCTCCAGCCCATTTACGTCCCACTGTTGGGCACGGGCCTCCTCCACTTTGGGAGGGATTATAGTCTACTGTTCCGCGCTGACCAGGAGTGTTGGCACAGGGTTTAGTTTCGAGATTTCCATTGCATCTCTCACAGAGTATGTTATCTGTGTGCAATATCCCTTAGCTGACTTTTGCAGCACCCTTGGGAGAAGGGGTGGTGACTCTTGTATTCTTAATCCGTCACCACACGGAAAATTTCTTGACTACGACTACTATTTAAACCATTAAACTTTCTTCATGAACTCTGATTTAATTACTAGTAAAGAATGACAGCTGTTTAGGTTCTTTTCAGCTCATTATCATCTTATATATTAATTGGGACTTACCGAACCCTGAGGAAGAAATAAGATGGTTAAAGTTGTGTTCTATATAAACAACATGTTAACTGTATAAATAACAAATTATTACACCGTGACCCACAGGATGAAAGCGTGGTATACATTGATTTAATGCAAAGTTTTGGGGCAGAGGGTCAAAGCCACTACACAGCTAAATAAACAACGCGATAGAACAATATGTACGGGTTTTTGCTAGTATAATATAAACGATAAATAAATAAGCGTAATACTAAAGATAATAGACCGTCTGTGACTGTCACTATTACGTCACAGTAGTTTATTCAGCTCGAACGTTCAGTAACGCTATCTTTGCCTACTATACCTATACTCTCAACATGAAAGTAATATAAGGGGTATTGCTTTAAAGTTAAATATGTAACTTTAGAAGCAGTTGTAATTTTAGAATCTAAAATTTTATTTTATATGTGATTTTATTGTATTCTACTTAGGCAGTGTAATGATAGATATAGGAAACGCGAGTCACATCCCCATTAAATTTTCCTATTCCGTGTGTGCTGTGAGATTCATAAAATATAGGTACATTTCTTTAATGGAGAAGGCTCTTAAACAATAATAAGTTTATATGCTACTACATAGCTGCAATAGTTGTTGCCCGCAACGTGGTAAACGTAAAATTAAGAAAACTGAACCTTAAATAAATTATACAAAAAGGATAGCTTTTTGTATAATTTATTTAAGGTTCAGTTTTCTCATGAACCACTTTATCTATTAAAAAAACCGCATCAAAATCCTTTGCATAGTCTTTTAGATATGAGCTCATATAGATGGATATCTTAGCATAATGATGATCAAAATTAAGACCAGCCGTTATAGACTTTTTATTTCCCTCTGTGGACACGTTAAATATTGCATAGTTTAAATGCGTTTGCAATTCTTTAATAAGTACCTACTGTCATATTAGAGGTCGTTACACTGAATAGGTACTTCATTGCTCATTTGGCGAAATATTAGACATAGTAAATACTTATGTAAGAAACACCGATATGTATTCGCGGAATCTAATACGATGTCATAAATTGACGCATCGTATTTCAGACAAAACACTGTCGATATCGAGTACAACTGGTTTGGTATTTTTATGTTGATACTTGTTTACACCCGTGGCTTTATTCACTTTGATTACTGGAGTACTAGTCTATACATTCGTGTGATAATGAGTTAAGTAGGTACACAAAGAACACCACTCTATTTTCCCAGACAGGGTGCTGTAATAGAACAGCTTAGGGAATGTACAAGAAAACTCGAAACAGTGCATTATGCCAAAACGAACAAAAAGGGCCTATAAAAGTTTACGAAAAATCACAAAAAATGATGAAACTTGTCTAATTTATTTAGATAGGTACACATTTACTTGATATTAATATAAATTCTTATTACTCGCACTATTAGTCATATTTGAACGCAAAGTATGAATAGAATATTAAAGAAATATTATATTTTCTAAAAAGGCTTTATAAACTCAATGGTTGTGAGTAATAATTTCATTGTTTGTTATCGATGTTATAGTTTAAACAAAAGCAAGCAACATTCAAAACAATGGCATCAATTCTCTTGCGTCAAAAATTTAACTAATTATAACTTAAGGCCATTTACAATAACCAATCTTCTCACAATTCTATCTTAGGTCAAATTTTCAATAGATAATGTTATCATTAGCGGCTTATTGATATACAAGTAAGGACAAAAGTTTAGATTAGTCTGAAATAAATAGCAAGAATCGAAGATAGATATAATATTGAAAGCGGCCATAAAATGAAACCAATTTTGATCTATTTTGATTTTATTTATCTGGTTGTACATATCAATATTGATGATTTAGTTAAGCAAGAATCGGTACCAATGTCACCTTCTCAATTGTAATAAGCAAATGACTAACATAAAGAAACAATTATTATTATTCCGGATGCAGTAGCGAATTTTTTTACCAACAGTCATTGATGATAAATTAAATAACCCAAAAGCTTTGCACAGTAATGATAGCTTCATACTTTTGACCTATACCTACCATATTTCGATTAAGATATTTTTGGGCAGTCATGCCTTATAACAAGTTTTCGACATGAGATGGAGTTATCTGATGTAGGTACCTGCCTATCATCAATCAACTTTGCCTCTGCTTAATTTGCTCGCATTTCTTTTCTGGGGTGCTGGAATAGTCGACGATAATGTCGTTAGGATACATTCTCCCTGAGGAAAAATAGTCTATGAGATCGATTTAGACTCCTTATTGTAAAATTTTGTAAAATAAAATTTTATAGAATTTGCTTTAGCTTAAGCTGGTCAATCTCACGGGGTTCACGTGTCTTTACGTGGAAGTATAGGTACCCGCTAACTTTGACCGTGTCGAAAATATAATGTGTTCCCGGGATTGCAACGCGACAACACGACGTAACCCGAAACGCTTCTCACGTTACGTGTTCGACGTAATTCATGCAACACACCATATATTATGTAAGCATACTCATAAAAATTATGACATACCACTTTCCTTTAGTCAAATACTGTGATGGACTTTGCAGACTGTAATAAAAGTACGTGGAGACACCAATTTACTTATTGTTTTATTGGCTAAAGATAAATTTTGTAATAAAACGACCAATGCTCTACAGTTTCACCATCGATCAATACTTGATCGATGGTTTCACTTGCGTGTATCCTCCGGTCCCTCTTTATATCTTAGAAAAAAACAACTTACATGTTATTCGTAGATGCCTCTGAAAATATACAATTTAATAAGAATCTGTCAAGCTGATTCTGAGATAAACAGTGTTACACGAGAATTTCAGAAATGATATTAGTAGCTTTGGTGTTTTATGCATACTTTAAATTCTTCATCTATATTACAATTTTAATACATTACCTATGAAACTTTACTGTAGTAATCATAAATAATAAAGTAATATTTTAAATAGATATAAAAAATCCAGTTTCGAAGTTTAAAACACCCAAAAATAAACAAGCGCATAATAAAACTTGAACAAGATTAATATCAGTTGTCCAAGAACTGATAATTTAAACTGTCAATAATTTAATGAAGTTATTACATGTTATTATTTACTGTCCCAATTACAAAAACTTAGTATAAAAGACATACCTACTATTAATTTAAATTCCTTTATAACATTTTAAAACGACTATGTTTTCGAAAAATGTGATATTTTTTCTTTTGTGTTTCTTTAATATTTTTTTATTCATTCATGGACATTTCACACAACGTCCTCTGGTCCCAAGCTAAGCTTATATACTTGTGTTATGGGTACCAGAATACGGATATAATACATATACTACTTTTCTTTTGTAATTACATACTTATATACATAGTAAACACCCAGACGCAGTACAAACATTTGTATGACAATTAAAAGCATCACACAAATGATTGTCCTGACCGGGAATCGAGCCCGATGATTTCTATAAACCGTTTGCAGGTTTATTCGATATAAAAGTCTTAAACTGCAGCGTTTTTCTTTTCCAAATTCTTTTAAATTATAGACGTTTTCATTTATTGTATCACTTTGTACAAAAAGTTGTGTTTCAAATATCAAAATGTCAGCGTAAATAGTAAAGGTGAATGATTTGTTTAGCGCAGCAAAGTAAGTGCAATGCAAGCTGCTATTCGATAAGCGCTTGCGTAAGCATTATGCCGCCCTCTTAGTCCTAAGGAATTTAAGCAATTTCCAAAAGATATTTACGGCTGTTTAGTAATAAAGTTCATTTTAATATTATGATCATGATTGTTTAACTTCCCTGAAGGGTCGGTTACACTAGCCCTTATCAGGTCGCGGAAGTAAATGGTAAGTGGTTATATTAAACCAGTTTTGTGTAGGTACATTTAATTACTTTCACAGAAATCCGGCTTTGTCGTGTTTTTGTTTGTAGACGTTGTTGGTCACATTGTTAATACATTTTTGTATCACAATTGCGTTATAACTATTGTTGCCAATATTTTAAGTTAGTGATGAGATTGAATGGTGACCCGTTCAATATTCATAAAAGGATCCTTCCAAACCAGCTACACGTGTTGTAAGCCACGGATCGATCTCATCGTAGTTAATAGAATGTTGTATTTAACGTAGTTAGTTTGTCCAGTATTACAAGGCCTTTAGATTGATGACTGCTCTGGCTGTAAATACAGGTAATTACTATGATGTTTTTCCGATATATATTCTTTTAAATAGAAATATATATATATATTAAAAAGTTAACATTTTAATTTTCGAAAGTTCCCTGGAAATTGTCATAGTAGTATAGAAAAATAGAAATTGTCATAGTCATAGTATTGTATAGTGGTTGTTTCCTAAGTATAAGTATAACGGTCAGTGGGAATTAGTTCTATTTCTATTACCCAGTATGTGACGTTATTTCACCAAAACTATCAGCGACGCAATTCTTAGGTCATATGATAACCTACGGCACCTACTTACTGAACTGACTATTGCGTTGCAAAAACTAACTAGTCTAACTACTAGTTTATTGATTATACAGATATAGTTCAATTCAATTCGTATGGCGTTCTGTGAAGTCCTGCTTATTCGGGAATATCTAGGTGCTGGAGCCAGTCAGCAGCATCTGCAGTTAATTCGTGAAGGTCTGCCATACCTCCCGGGAAGCAGCGAATAAGGCAGTCGTTAACAATGTGCTGCATTGTCTGGTCAGGTGCTCCGCAGTCGCACATCGGTGAATCAACCGCCCCCCATAAGATGATATGATGCCCCTATGACATACAGATATAGCAATCTAAACTTAATACTATAAAGCTGAAGAGTTTGTTTATTTGAACGCACTAATCTCAGGAATCAATGGTATAATTAGAAAACTTGTTTTAGTGTTGGATACTACATTTATTGAAGCAGGGTATAGGTTATATAACATCACGCAGCGAACAATGGAAGCAAAGCATTCGTGAAAAATATTGCAAAACCGGGGATTTTTTTTATAAATTCCAGGCGTACGTAGTCGCGTGCTATGGGTAGCAAACTATTAAAATAGATACGTTAACTTTTTACTGTACAATAAGAGGAATAACAAAATTATACTTAAAAACTACGAGAGTACAGTTGGCGAACTTATCGCTCACGGTGATTTATTCCAGGTAACCGGGGGATAAAAAGTAGGTAGGTACTGAAAGGATATTTCAAAATAGGGTAGCATGTTTTGTAGTAAACTATGTGCATCAATAAATAAAACCGGTCAAGTACGAGTTGGAATCGGGCACGAAAATTTCCGTGCCATTCTTATCATAATAAACTCCAGCCCTAAATAACGGGATAAGGGCAGGAGAATGGTTATTTTGAGTATGTTTATTCTTATAGCATCAACTATATACATAAACTGTGGTTTTTTCAGTGCTCTAGCTATCATAATTATTGCATAGATCGATGTCTTACAAACGGTATGTAATTTAAATATTGGGCCTAAATTACTTTTTACTATAGAACAATATGGTAAAAGGCGATTTTGAGTACAATCCAAGTTACGATATTTCCGCTCTCTCCCGTCCACTTATATCGAATATCAACTTGCAAAATACCCAGTCGATTTGGTATTGGATGTTGACTTTAAATACTGCGTTTGTTATACCACAACATATGACATAACGTGTAAATGAAAAATGTTTTCATAACAATTCTCGCACTTACGCTTATCAGTTGGCCTTTTACTGCTGAATTATGTTATATCGCGTGAAATAGGCATGATCATAACCTTGTATAAAGTCATAGTATATCTAAGGATAAATGAAAAACAATATTAATTGCCTTGATTATCATGATATGGAGATCGAACGAAAATTGACATTGGGAAATAATGCTTAATTCTTAGTCACGTGCTTGTGATAATACGATAAATAGTTTATTCAAAATACAGAGATAATTAATGTAAATACATTATCAGTCAATGGGAAACACTTGTATTCGTGTATTGAAAAAAATTTACAATACAACATTTTGTTTGTACATTATATCCTTTACGTAAACTACTGTGTATCTTTACGCTTACTCACTCCGGTCACCTAGGTAAACACTGCCATGGCAAGTGAAGGTACTCTGTGTAGTGTCGAACTCGATAATGAACCGAATACCGGCGCTCTCCACATCTTCCAGAGAGTGCCAGATAATCCCTGTTCAGTTGGCCCGATGACACAACTGATTAGTATGAATTAATTTTAGTTTAATAAATTTTTAAATAAGGCATACATTCGGAATATACAACATTTTACTTTTTGATTTTGTTTTGAATTTACTAAGGCGTCGGTGTCTTTTACAATATCTACGTACTCGTATAAAGTATGAATCAACAACTGTAGGTTTATTTTACGCCACCGTAGGGATTTCAATACAACTACATTAATGATTCACGTCACCCATTCAGTATTACAGTTCATTGACATTGCTTATGCAACAACTGAATTAGTTTAAATATTTTATAGTTTTATACTATCATAATATACTAACTAGCATTTAGTTCCATAGTATTGTATGTGACATCGTCCAAGTTGTACATTTTCTTCCCTTTCTTTACTTATTATGAAATAAAATCATTATTTTGTACGTATTTATGTCCCTCTGTGAGCGTAAATCTTCAAAATTACGCAACGGATTTTGATGTTTTAAGCTATTGCATAGCTTCTATTGCGGGCCTTTAGCGTGGAAACAGGGGCGTAGCTACCGCCGTATCAGCCGTATCAATTATACGGGGCCCACGTCGTGCGTAAGCAAAAATTAATAAACACTTTCAAAATTCTTTATTATTTCAGAAATTTTATGCGCAGTTTTAATTTTCTTTTGTGATCTTTTTCGCGTATAATTTAGAAAATTTTCATCCCTTTTTTCGCAATAAAAGGTAGCCTATGTCCTTTCTTAGGGTCTAAAGATTGTCTGTGCCAAATTTCATCAAAATCGGTTGAGAGGTTTAAGCGGGAAAGCGTAACAGACAGACAGAGTTACTTTCGCATTTATAATATTAGTAGGGATTTAACCAAAATAAAATTGGTTAAAATGCAAACAACTCCTCATCAAAGAGTAAAATTTCATACATTTAAAGCGATAATATTACGCGGATAAAGCTATTTCTTAACATTATCATCTACACTATTTTAAAGCAATAGCGAACTCTACAAAAAAGTATTCGTTTTTTACCGCAAACCATGTAAAGTAATTTGTGGCTAAACTAAAGAAATATTTACAAAAAATTTGCAAAATTTCTCTAGTCTGTAGGTCGTTGGAAAATAAAAAACGCAACGTCCGCAGCCTATATGTCATTGACAAAGTAAAAATGCAACCTATTCTAAATTAGGTTTGACCAAAGCCTCTACACCACCATGAAATTATTCCCAGTTTCGGCTTTTAACTGAATTATTTGTAAAAAAAAAACCAGATGTGGCGTCGTGGGACACCAGGATTGCGTAGGTAACGAAAAAACCTTACATTATCGGCATTACTGCGCATGCGTAATCCCCTCTTCGCCCCGCAATTTATTTCATACTGTTGATACCAAGGGTAAACGCCTTCCTCTGAAATGATGATGATCTGAAATCTCCAGGAATGACCCCCTCACCAGCGCACGCTTAAAATACCGACAAACTATTGCTTTTACTGGGTTATAAGGCGTTAAAATTCCAAAAATTTTGATCAATTCTTATATGTACAGACGTACTAACCTAGGTACGAACCATTTTATATTATGTATAGATTTTATGCAAATTCTATTACATAGTGCATTAAATTAACCTTTTCAACCTCGTTATC
Source organism: Orgyia antiqua (assembly GCA_916999025.1). Lineage (NCBI taxonomy): Eukaryota > Metazoa > Arthropoda > Insecta > Lepidoptera > Erebidae > Orgyia > Orgyia antiqua. The sequence continues at coordinate 30,140,609 of OU779864.1, forward strand.
AAAAACATTGTGTAAATGATGCAATTATGTGATTCCTCGGTTGTATTTGAATAGTGTTAGGTCATAGAATAAGCAGTAGGGTTAAACTCAAGTAGATCTGCAAGATTTAAAAATTGCTTGATTATAAAAATTGTAGGAGATAAGATTTTGTTAAATTCCGAGGACATTTCACAACTTTTCGACCCAAAATATTATGTTATATATCTAATTTTATATTATAGATACCGTATTACGCATATTATTTCTACGTAAATAATAAACTCTAATTTTACTAAGAGTTGCACGAAGCGGTTAAGAAACGGGATAAATAAAGTAATAAATTCTGTTTACTTTCAGAAAAGTAGACCATTTTTAGCAAATATTCGAGAGCTATGATGGCACAGACAGACAGATTGATACACAGACATACCTACTGTCAGACATGTCACACATATAACGCCCTTCTTTTTCCGCCGGCGGCTAAAAGCATCAACCAATTTATACTATTCACTTAGGTAAAACCTGTGTTACAGATCACTGAGGTTCCTCTGGAACTAATCTAGAGTATATCAAAATTGGCAGTTACCGATGTCTAAAAATGAGATATATAAATAATACAAGGCCACATAGTTTGATTCTGTTTAACCAAAGACTAAGAATGTGTTTAACCCACTGTCCTTAAACCATTAAGGAGGCGCCAATGAAGTACTGATAAAGACAACCTTCATTAAATATAAATTTAAAGATAAAATAGATTTTTTATTCATTAAATAAACGATTATAATTAATTGTTGTGTCTAATAATGTTGTATTTATTGTGTAATATCATTTAATTAATATTTATTATCTGGTACTGAAATTAAATTCTTACTCACAACAGAACCTTAAAAAATATGGATGCAAGTTGACTTAACACATGTTCTAGTTAAAATATGAACTCTTTTATTATTTAAAAATTAGAATTTTTTTTGTTAAGCATATTATTAAAATACAAATATTTTAACATTTTTAATAAATAAAGTTATTTTGCAACCATAGGATAGGATAGGTCACAAAGGTGGAGGCGAGATTAATGGAAGTAGGAGACTGCCTAAGAGCGGGAGACGTGGATGAATAAAAAGATGAGGCCGAGATTTGCCTAGTAATGAGACACTAAAAATAAAAAAGGCGAAGTCTTGTATCTTCTATTTATTTAAACAAAACCTCTTTTTACGGATTTAAACGCGTGTATTTGTTTTAAATTTTAGCCCGACGTTCTCACCTCAGTCTCACCCGTGACCATGGTGACTGCAAAGTCTCCGAAACGTCGGGCTAAAATTTCTTTTTTAAATTTAAATCTAAATCCGTAAAAAGTGGTTTTATTTAAACAAATGAGTCGCGCAAGTGTTAGAAAATATTCTATTTATTTTATAAGTTTTGACAGAGACAGAGACTACAGGGCTTTGGACTGGTGTAATAAATGATAAATGAACTTGTCTGGAAGAAAGGAAATCTACAGACAGTGTTTTTGAGAGAACATAGATTTGGCAGTAAGTACCTACACATATTAGTGCTTCTTAGTCACTCTAAATATGTTCTGCTATGTGCTGCTTTCGCTAACTTTTTTCCGTGTGGTGACCGATTAAGAATACCAATATACTCTTTTTCATTCTCAGGATGCTGTAAAAGTCAAGCCAAGGTATATTGTATACAGATAATATCCTCTGTGAGAGACGAAAAACTCGAAAATAAACTCTGTGCCCAAACGCTTGGTATACGCGGCACTGTGGGCCGTAATCCCTCTCAAAGTGGAACTGACCCGTGCTAAACAATAGAACGTTAAAGGCCTGGAGTGAGATATCACATAAAAGACCAAGTGTGAAAAATAAGGTTTCTAGTTTTCCATATCGCGTTAAAGACGTGATCTGCTTCAAACAGTTATGCAATTGTCAATACCCAATTCACGACAAGGAAGTGCAATAAAGACAATTTAGATACATTTGTTTGATGATTCCATTATGAGAAACGGCAAACAAGCAATGGCAGCAATTGATTCTAATAGCCGACAGTAAGGAGGTCGATGAGTTCAGGGCCAACATTTAATCAGTGGAACATGCTTGATATATTATCTACACAGAATATTTAAACAATTTGTACGAACACGTGCGTCACTATACACGATTAGCTCTTATAGTCACATCATGCTAATTGCCATGGATGCTGTGGTAGGAACAAATCTCATGGTTGTTCTATACATGTACTGCTTTTTTATTAATATCGTAGTAGGATAAATCAATGGCAGCAGGCAACGGATAGATATGTCTACAGGAGGCTGAATTAGCGGTGCAACCACTGTTACGCTAGAGTTCCACATACAAGGCTTCTTCCTTTTTTCGTCATATAGTCAAACACAATTTATATAATTGATAGAAAAAAAATTAAAAGACACTTATCTATGTACATATTTTCATCTTTAATTAGTTTACCTCCTCGAATATTACAGCAATTTAATGGCGAAATTGAGCTATAACAAAATCTAAGACTCTTCGTGTGGTAACAGATTTTGAACCACACATAGAACGCAGGTTCTCCTGCGGGTCCTTCGTCTTCACCTTCGGGTACTGTAGGAGCTTGCTACAAGTAAAAGCTCTGTGGGAGTTGGGAAACTCTAAACAATGCAATATATCAAGAAACCTGGTCCACGTAGTATAATCGACCAAAAATTAATGGCTAAAGATAAGTTAATGGGCTAAAGAGAAGTTTAAAACAGTTGTTTAGTTGTTGGGTTGTCTTAGTTTTAATTTTTTTCATATCTTATACGAAACTCTCCTAAAACGTTCTAGCTTACATGTAGAGTGCGTCTCTACAACTCTACGTAGAGGAATCAGTTGAAGCGAATACAATAATGTTCGCTACGATATAAAGACTATTTTACATGAGAGTTGATACGATAAACTTTAGTCTAGACTATATACTATTTGAATTAAAATAATTTGCTTAGATCAAAAACTAAAAACCACGCTTCAAAACTCCGAATTTTTATTTTTATTTTTATATAAAGGGCTTGGTCGCTTTGAAACTATATTTTTTAAATTATTGCGTTGCCATCGGCCCTAGTTAAGTGTACCAAATTCCTGATCAATCTGACGACTGCAAGTGGGTGAAAATCGCTGTCAAAGATTTCATTACATAGATTAACACATTGATGGATAGGTACCGGGGTAATAAAGGCGTGTTAGTTAAAATAGCGTTGTCGTGGGGTCAAACAGAGCAAACATCCTTATTACATGACTAGCTGTTGCCTGCGATTTTGTACGCGTAGAATTTAGAAAATGTTCCCCGTTTTTGTAACATTTTTCACTACTGCTTCTCTCCTATTAGTCGCAGCGTGATGTTATATAGCCTATAACCTTCCTCGCTAAATGGACTATCCAACATTGAAATAATTTTTCAAATCGGACCAGTGGTTTCTGAGATTAGCGCGTTTAAACAAACAAACAAACTCTTCAACTTTATAATATTAGTATAGGTTATTAATTTAACGTTTTGGTTTCGTAGTTATTTATTTTTCTTTTTACCTCTAAAAAAAAAATACAAATCTCTATAATACCTCAACTGACTCGGTGATAAGCACTTAGGAAAGTCTGCTAAGTGTGTCAAAGATAAAAATTACGTCACACGATAAAAGTATACAACAATTTGATTAGTTAATTATTTGTTTACAAACTATTGTTACACACATTTGTTGTATGAAATTGATAAAGTTATTTTTAGAATAACTATCACTATGTCTATTATTAGCAATGTATTTATTTACATGTACTAATGACTCATAAACGTTTTAAGGGCCTACATCAATATTATCGTATATCATCGCCGACACGTACATATTAACACAGCCAGTAGGCACAGAAAATGAAGAATTAGGGATACTTTTCCTATTTACTCAAAATCTACTAAATATATTTTAATTCTGATTTACGTGTTTCTATATATAATAGTTACTTATGTTTTTAAAGTTATTTCATTAGTTAATACGCGATAATAGACCGACAAATGAAAAAAATAAAAATTTTGAGAGGTTGTTTCGCCAAGATTTTCTATCGAGAAAACTTTTTTCAATCGTGTTTCTGAGTTGATGCGATCCTAGATCATATATTGAAAAAACATATACTTAAAAATTAGAGCTCTAGCCATTCAATCTAAAGAAACAATGAAAACTTCGTACATAGAAAAATGCACGAAGCTATTTTGGTATCGTCTTAACATAAAAATTAGTCAGAACCCAGTCAATAAACTTAGTATTTTATCTTAATAGTTACTCTCTTCTTGTTAAGACGATACCAAAATAGCTTCGTGCATTTTTCTATGTACGAAGTTTTCATTGTTTCTTTAGATTGAATGGCTAGAGCTCTAATTTTTAAGTATATGTTTTTTCAATATATGATCTAGGATCGCATCAACTCAGAAACACGATTGAAAAAAGTTTTCTCGATAGAAAATCTTGGCGAAACAACCTCTCAAAATTTTTATTTTTTTCATTTGTCGGTCTATTATCGCGTATTAACTAATGAAATAACTTTAAAAACATAAGTAACTATTATATATAGAAACACGTAAATCAGAATTAAAATATATTTAGTAGATTTTGAGTAAATAGGAAAAGTATCCCTAATTCTTCATTTTCTGTGCCTACTGGCTGTGTTAATATGTACGTGTCGGCGATGATATACGATAATATTGATGTAGGCCCTTAAACTAGCTGTTGCCTGCTTTATAGGCATGGAATCAAATTTTTCCAATTAAGTATCATCTTTAATAAAAATAGACGGATAGATTAATTTTTCTTTCTTAATATTACTAAGGACTAATAATAAGTTAATATCAATAAACCTAGACAAGAATCCTAAGGTTTTCATATACGTTAACGGATTACCCAACTAAAAGTAATCTCCGAAAGTAATCGTTCAAATCAAGTTCAATTTTTTTTGCGTTAATAGGAACCTACATCCTACCTGAGTGTCTTAATACGCTAGACTATGAAAGTTAGGAATTTCAGCAGCTAAAGGCAACGAGTAACTAAGTAAGTATGTATAAAATAAATTAATATTTATGGACATTCCACTCTACGTCCTCTGATCCTAAACCTAAGCTATAAGCCAAACCCATGTATAAATCAATTATAAATATTAGCAATGGCTGTCTGTGTGATAATGAATAGATAAGACAAATGTCACAACTTCATCTCCTCCCACTGCGTGCAGTTAATGGTACAAGAGCTAGCTAAAATCCAGCCACATGACATCCCCTCAGGGAGATGGAAAACATAGTAAATTAACCAACACGCACAACGGCACAGTCAGCTCAATACTCTTTCTTGTCAAATGGGCTCGAGTCCAGCAATGATGCGTTAAGAGGGAACCATGAGGCTGAGCGAATTGAAAATAAGATATTTGTAATATCAATATATAAAAAACAAGAAACACATAGGTACATGTCAATATTAGCAAATATTTTATGAAAAAAAAAAATTGCTCTACGGGCATTACTCAGGGCGGAAATAGAGGACTACATTTGTATGGAAAAACTGCCTTTGTGATGCGGGGCAGTTTTTCCCCGATTTTCCAGTTAGCTTCTTGTGCTAATAAATGTACTAAGAGTCTAAAGAAACCATTCATCTTTTATTTGTAAAAAGAAAAACGTCCAACCCTAACTAAGGCTCACTTCTAATTATTATTATGTTCTATATAATGTTATAGACTTGTTTGTCTCAGAGTCACGGTCACTTCAAGTATTTTGCTGTTTACGAGTGATTTGTTTTCTTTTAAGGATATGCGTCATGCTTTATCTAAGGAGCATTTTTCGCAAAATCCTATTTATTTTTTACAATAACAAAATAACAAATTCTTATAATATAAATTAAATAAAACATTAAAAATTTTGCTACGGATAGGTTTTATTGCTTATTAATTGAGTATAGTATATTCTCAATATTAATAATTATGTTGTTTTACTAAGTTTATCAATGTAATTGCATGTCTCTTTCTTTTATGTTGGTATTGCATCTACTACTAATGTCTCTGCATCACCCTAGGTTGACTGGTAGATGACGCTTTAGCAATAAGTCCTATGTACTAAATTGTCTTGAAAGTTTTAAATAAATAAATGAAATAAATAAAACGAGTTTTATTTTGCTCAGTCTCTAACAAATAAAATTGTTTTCATTGTGTTATTACTTTATTAGTTACTATAAATTTCTAAAGTAATTTATTAATTTTTCTATTGACTTGCTATGCTTTTACTTAATAAATTAAATTGTACTGGAAAAAGTAATCACCGCAAGCGGAACTTGAAACTACGACCTCCGAATACCGTTCCGTCGCTCTACCGACTGAGCTATTGCGGCCGTGCCAACAGTAACCAATTTCTTCTCTACATTACTCGAATGAGTCTACATCGCATTTGATGTAATACTATTAATACTATTTTTTATTTTTTAGACATACATATTTACGTTCCAAAAACTCGATCGATCATGCTAGATCCGAGTTAAATTCTCATAAAATAAAACGTTTACAGTAATTAACTCTATCCTTATAAATTTTAAAAGGTAATGAAGACATAAAATTTATGCAAATGTACTCATTAAAATAATATTATAAGTTAGCTAGAATTTGGTTCCGTAAAGCTAAAAACTTTGGACCAATTTAGTCCCGTTTTGCCTAAAATACTATTAAAAGTTAACTGGTTTACATCTAACACCTGTTTAGGTCAAGCCAACAAGTTTATGTTGGGGGTCAAAACGACCGCAACAACAGCTTTGGTAGATAGGTGTCAAAAAACTTTAATAAGAGTAGTAGATAATTGATTGACACCGATAGGTACAGCTTGAATACTACGTTTTATTTCCGTTTTAGCATTTTTTGCATTTTATCTACGTTTTGTTTTAGAGGCAAAACCTGCCATTTTTCAGTATTATTTACTTCTAAGTATTATTCTAGGTTGGCAATAATCGGCAGGAGTGGTGGAGCCTAATAGGAAAGAGACCGACGAACTATACGGGCGTAGTCTAGCAAGACTGTTTTGTGCATCTGAGCTGTCACCGACTTGCTATGAACGCAGAGCCTCTCGAAGTGTTGTGAGAGGCTCTTATTATTTTAATTCTCTCTCTCTCTCTCCAGCCCATTTACGTCCCACTGTTGGGCACGGGCCTCTTCCACTTTGGGAGGGATTATAGTCTACTGTGGCGCGCTGACCAGGCGTGTTGGCACAGGGTTTATTTTCGAGTTTTCCATCTCTCACAGCGGATGTTATCTGTGTGCAATATCCCTTAGCTGGCTTTTACATCACCCTTGGGAAGAGATGGGGTGGTGACACTTGTATTCTTAATCCGTCACCACACGGAGTTATTCTAATTATTATTGATTTAATTATAAAGTAGTTATATTCCTGGATATGACCAGCCAAAGACATCATCGCTTGTTCACATGCAGTGTGATTTATCGCTTGGTAAGTATTCCCAATGTCCGTGTGGTGACGGATTAAGAATACAAGTGTCACGACATCTTCTCCTTTCCAGGGTGCTGTAAAAAACAACTAAGATATATTTTACGCAGAAAGCCTCCTCTGTTAACCAACACGCCTGATCAGCGCGGCATAGTAAACTATAATCCCTCGCAACGTGGAGGAGGCCAGTGTTTAGCAGTGATTTTAATAGGCTGCAGAGAGAGAGAAAAGTATTCGCAATGGAGACCACAATACTACTCACTTTCTGTCCGATACGGTAAAAATAACACCTTATTAAATATTTTGCAAATACAAATAATTGATGTGAATTTATGTCACTACAGCCTATTCGCTGTATTAATTTTCTAATCCTAAAGAGTTACCTACTTCATCTGTTAGATGCTGCTTCGTTACGAAAACATTTTCGTAATTCCGTTTTTGTTAAATAATTAACTTTGTCAGTGACACAAGGGAACATCTGCGCAGCTTTACTTCGAGGTTTCATTAATCATAACTAGGACCGCTTTCGCTGGCAATTGAGTTGAAATATTTTATGACGTTATTACAAAGTTCTATCTACATTTCTGAATACAAAAAGAATATTAAAATTGACGAAATGAGGTAAGGAGTTTACGAATTCAGAAAATAACAAACAGAATAATCGTCGTACTAAATCAATACTTACTTGCATGCTTGCTTGCTTGCTTACTTACTTAATTAATTAATTAATTAATGAATTAACTAATTACTTACTCGTACACATATATGTTAGACAGGTAGTTCCACAATGTGTAAGTTAGGAATAAAATTCGGGAATGTCATTCAAACAAATATGCATTGCCTATTTCACTTTCTCTGTTACGACTTATTCACAGTTGTAGAAATTATTGTAAACACTAATAAAATATATTATATATCCTCTTAACTAAATAAGATGAAAAGTAAACAAGTCATGAAAAAAATTTCATTGAAGTCTTCTTTACTTATTATTAAAAAAGTCGTTAATTTTATATATGTATGTCCCTATGTGAGCTTATATCTTTAAAACTACGCAGCGGATTTTTAAGCGATTTTTTCAATTTACATGTAAACTTTCCATAATAATCTAATGCGTAGGATCACTTTAATGTTGCGTATTTCCTTTCTACGTTGTGAGAACCAGTTTTTATAGTAAGTATTATGTAAAAACTATAGGTGTTGTTTATTGTAGTAATAGATTTCATTTAATAGCGTTGTATTTTGATGCTAGACTCATGTTTGACATATTTGACCTGAGATCCAAAGTCTAGCTTTTTATGTTTGGAAGCATGATGCAATAGTAATATTACCTATATTTTTACGACGTAAAAGCAAAAATAACTTGCTTCAAATGTGCAAAACAACCGCCAAAAAAAGTAATATTCGAATTTTTAATATTAATAAATTAATAATAAACATTCATGGACATTTCACACAACGTCCTCTGGTCCCCAAGCTAAGCTTATATGCTTGTGTTATGGGTACCAGAATACGGATATACTACATATACTACTTTTCTTTTGTAACGTAGGTACTACGTACATTTAATACATAGAAACACCCAGACGCAGTACAAAAATTTTTTGTATGACAATTGGCATTGTTCATATTTTTTTTAAACTCTTAATTCGAAAACCATTTCGGGGAATAGAGTTTCTGATGATGCATTAGCTTTTTTCGGAGAATTTGCTATATTAACGATTATTTTTCCAAAAAAGCAAATGATCTCTATTTGCCCTTGAAATGACGGACTTAAATTATCAAGGCGTTAGGGATATACTACTGTGTGGTTGAGTTGAAATTGGTCTATTATATCAACATGGCAACTTTGAAAAGATATATTTCAATCTGTCTTAAGGGCCTACATCAATATTATCGTATATCATCGCCGACACGTACATATTAACACAGCCAGTAGGCACAGAAAATGAAGAATTAGGGATACTTTTCCTATTTACTTAAAATCTACTAAATATATTTTAATTCTGATTTACGTGTTTCTATATATAATAGTTAATTATGTTTTTAAAGTTATTTCATTAGTTAATACGCAATAATAGACCGACAAATGAAAAAAATAAAAATTTTGAGAGGTTGTTTCGCCAAGATTTTCTATCGAGAAAACTTTTTTCAATCGTGTTTCTGAGTTGATGCGATCCTAGATCATATATTGAAAAAACATATACTTAAAAATTAGAGCTCTAGCCATTCAATCTAAAGAAACAATGAAAACTTCGTACATAGAAAAATGCACGAAGCTATTTTGGTATCGTCTTAAGACTATCAGTACAAGGCAATACACAGATTGGGTACAACGATGACGTAACAACATTGAAAATAATATATTAAAGTTTTTTTTTTAATTCTATTTTATGAATATATCAATAATATTGAAATCAGTTGCTTCAAATAGTCTATATTTTCAAAAAAAAAGTATAATAACAGCAGGTGAAAAAATATGAACAATCCCAATTAGAAAAATCACACAAATGATTGTCCCGAGCGGGAGTCGAACCCGCGACCTCTTATTCGGCAGTCAATATTATGTTGTTTATGTAATTAAATCTTTTACTTACGCTTCTACAAATCTTTAGACAATGCGACACGTTATTAAGATTCTTCTTTAAAACTATAACTTTTTTCAAGGCTGGAACGGTTGGCTCTGAAAAACCGAGATTGGGTTGGGCTTTTTTACCATTTAACCTTATTGTAACTTGCTAATTCGGGCTCTCTCCAGCCCATTTACGTCCCACTGTTGGGCACGGGCCTCCACCACTTTGGGAGGGATATATATAGTCTACTGTGTCGCGCTGACCTGACGTGTTGGCACAGGGTTTATTTTTGAGTTTCCCGTCTCTCACAGGCGATGTTATCTGTGTGCAATATCCCTTAGCTGACTTATATAGCACCCTTGGGAGGAGATGGGGTGGTGACACTTGTATTCTTAATCCGTCACTACACGGAGAAGAGTTTTGCTAGTTCGGCCATAATGTATTATTATATTGACACAGTAAAGTGTAAAAATCAATTAGTGATAGTTTTACCTATTACAAAATATATCAGTAGGTACTACATTGATTCCCGTGGTACTTAAGAGGAAAACTAAGTGAAGCATAATTTATATTCAAATTTTACAAACTTCCACCACAACGGGAAAGCTCAAACAAACCTCATACCTTTTTAGATTGCTACTGAAAACTTATATACCTACCTGCATATTCATCATAGCACAGAAGAGGCTATGATGAAATTAAAAGTTCTAATTCAAAAATAAACTTAGTTTATTTTTTGCACACAGAATCATCATGGCCTATTGGAGGCAATACAATCCTTGTTAGATAAAATACTTCCGTCGACACATCGTAATGTTTACAATTATGTAAGTATGTACGAGTACTTAGTAGGTATTAAATTAATATCTATGTGTGTGTGTGTTTAGGTGATGATAGATCACGGCCGGTGCCTGAACCCGGCAGAGACAAAGTAAATAGAAGTACATCGTAAACAAGATGACCAGAAGTGATTACGCAATAGTTTTGTTTCAAGGTTTCTAAATCATTTAATTAATTATAGTTTAACTAGCGGTACTTTTGTTCAGACAAAAACAAATGATATGCGTAAGGGAATCAGTGTTTTGAATAATTGGAAGAACAAGGACACGACAATAAATTGTCCAATTATAAAAACATCGATCCAAAGATTTACCAGACAGTGTATTGGCGTTCAATCTTGAAGACACGTAACTTAAACCTGGCTATATCGTACTTCATAGAACAATGACGTTTCATATGACGTATAGCCTGTATACCATACAGGATTTACCTCAGTACACACACATAGATACATATTTCAGGCACACATAGATATAGGCTGTTGCCTGTTGGCGGAGTCAAACCGCTAGTTTTATTTCCACACTGTGACAATAAAGTGTTTATAAATAAATAAATAAATAAGTATAGGCTTCAAGCCAGTAGTTGAGTGATGTAGCTATAGACACAACATCTGGAGCAATCCGTGCATCTATGCAGTTTTGGGATAAGCTGCATAAACCGTAGAGTAAAAACCTATTTAGTTAGGTATACACATAGACGTTTATGTTTTGAAGATGTAAATATACTTAGTATAATAAAATACTTATTGTAACACTAGATCCAACTTTTGTGCCTTCTGCAATTCTTCTGTTTAAGTGTCTTCTGTTTTTGCCTCTCTGTATATATTTGAATTAGTAAATAGTTTAAATGAAAGAGACTAATCTCCACAACACAGGGTATCCTAGTGTGGAGATTAAAGCTACAACCTATGTAATATTCACGTAATATTTAGTTTTAAAGTGTCTCAATAAAGCATTTATTTATTTATGTATTTATTTAAATCTTATTCTGCATTTTTTTTTAATAATCACGATTCAATTTCCAGAGTGATCTCAAACTTTGTGATTCTGCTGCTTATATCATTAACGGTTTTCTATATTTAGTTTGGGTTAAGATTTAATAAACGGCAACATATCGCAGTCAACTTGTTTATCCTAATATTTTTCTTTACAAATCAATAACAACGAATACACATAACATATTGAATTGTACCAACAGACCTATGGTACCGCATTTGGTTAGAATAGTTACATTTCAACTTTTATACCTAAAGGCTTATAATTAATGTTATGTATTGTAACTATTTTGACCTTATATTATGTTACATCCGAAAAAACGAAAAGAAATTTATTTATTTTGAATTTGGAACACGAAATGTCATGGAAAAAAAAAGTTTTACGTGTTTTTTATTTTTACATGTTTATCATCAAAATACTCGTATGTTCAAACTTAAAATTATGAAATGGAACTGCAACGACCATGCTACGTTTACCTTGCAGAAAATAAAGCTTATATCGTAGAAAGGCATACAGCAACAGCGGTGTTATCGGTAATCCCGATATCACCAGCGCGACGCAAAGGATACATTACCTATGTCCTATGTAGGGACCCTAGATATATAGGTATCAACACAGGTACAGGGACCAAATCATCAAAAGCTACGAAAACAACATTAAGAAAAATGAACTAAATAAAAATTTTAACACTAGGAAGAAGCATACTATGTTCAAAATTAATTGTAAAAAAATATTTATAAATTCAATAAACATATTCGTTATTTAAATAATTGTTTGATTAGTTATAATTATTTAATTGTTTCTTTATAAAAATATAACTGTTAGCAAACAATTTAGTTGATATTTTATTTGAATTTCGGTCAATCAACCAATAGTTCGAATAATTTTTGTGTGAATATTACAAAGCTTCGTAGTATATAGGTATTTTTAAAGTCTAATAGATAGAGTATTGGGCATATACAATGGATTTCAGTGTTGTAAATTGATGTAATCAGCGTTGACTAAACTCGCTAACTAAAACTATATCACAAAGTAGAATAGCGTATTTTAAGAAAACAAAATACACATTACACAACATTACGAATAAAACATAATATTTTTCCGGTTAGATGCTTATATTTGTATTCATATTTAATGGTTTGCCGTATTTTTCAAAAAAAATCATACAACGGCCTGAATAGACTTACCTAAACTTAATATAGCAATGGCCGTAACCATAAAAACGCTAGTGGACATATTCAAACAAATAAATCAGCAATATTATGTTTACTTTGGCAAGGAAAAGATGTCCAATTCGCGTAGTTAACCTTCACTGTAAATACCTTCGGTTAACGATGACGCAAAACTCAGGCCAAGGTTATAAAGGCGCACTCATTTTTCGGCAGTCCTAGTTACATAAATATGCAATGCAAATTTTATCCTACTGTATTAAAACTGTACTAAACTGCATATTGTTTAAAGATTAATGGTCTTATTCATAATGATTTATCGGAGGTTTAAACAATAACTTTATCGGAGAGATAATAAACATTTTATCGTAAAAAGACTATTAATAACAATTTTTGACAATTTTAGCGAACCGATTTTAGCGAACTTTTCAACCTCCGATAAGTCATTATGAATAAGACCATAAACATTTCTAAATAATGTACAATTCAGTTTATACTACATACTAGCTGCTGCCCGCAACTTCGTACGCCTGGAATTTAGAATCCAAACCCTAATAAATTATACAAAAAAGTCATCCTCCTAAATCACATCCTGTATTTAAAAAAATGGTGTCATAATCCGTTGCGTAGTTTTAAAGATATAAGCTCACATAGGGACATTCATACAAAACTCTCTCTCCAGCCCATTTACGTCCTACTGTTGGGCACGGGCCTCCTCCACTTTGCAGGAATTATAGTCTACTGTGCCGCGCTGACCATTCGTGTTGGCACAGGGTTTATTTTCGAGTTTTCCATCTCTCACTGAGGATGTTATCTGTGTGCAATATCAATATCCCTTAGCTGTCTTTTACAGCACCCTTGGGAGGAGATGGGGTGGTGACCCTTGCATTCTTAATCCGTCACCACACGGAGATACGGACATACAAAACTAACTACTTTGTTTTATAAATAAGTAAACATCATCAATGTTATTATTTAATATCATCATATCCGTCAACGTGGTGACGGATATGATGATATTAAACTAATATAAATAAAACTAAAACTAGAATAAATGCCATCCCAAAGTGGAGGAGGTATGTGTCCATCCAATAGTGAGACATTATTAGACTGAGATGATATTATTATACATATTTCAGATCAGCTTTGAGAGATTACTAAGTGAGGGACATGAACCACTATCTTATATTATGCAGCAGGTACTTTGATAGCTCAGGTAGAGCAATCAAACGATATGCCAAAATCGTGGTTCCAATCTTATACTAGTAATTTTATTTTCATTTCAATGTAGGCATATATCTGCAACAACACTCTCAAATAACTTTTTATTAAATTAAGACTCCGTTTTATTATAAAATGTTAATGTACAGAAATCCTGTCAAATCTCTAACTATAGCCGGTTCAAAAATAGCTAAAAATAAATTCGCGTATCCTTAACTTAATCTAATAACTTGATAATAACCATAAAAATACACTATAAATTTTTATTTCCAAAATCACAAAGAAACGTTTGAATATCATATTTTAATTTATCTAGATATTTCGTCCATTATAACAAACGGTCTATAAATCAAATTGTACTTATAATACAGAGCACAAGAACAGATGGTCTGTAGACATTAGTTTTATCTACGCATCATCAGATATTTCATTAACATTCTCACTTAAATATTCTTAGAATATTAAAACATATTTTCAACAAATGTTATTGACCTATCTACTATTGTAAGCAGTTTTCAAGGTTAAAACATCGGCAATAATAATAAAATTGTCGACATTTTTGAACAGCAGTATTTCACATTAATTTAATTAAATTAATGTGAATATTTTATTATTTAATATATTTTGGTATTTTTGTTAAGAGGATACCAAAATAGCTTCGTGCATTTTTCTATGTACGAAGTTTTCATTGTTTCTTTAGATTGAATGGTTAGAGCTCTAATTTTTAAGTATATGTTTTTTCAATATATGATCTAGGATCGCATAAACTCAGAAACGAAAAAGTTTTCTCGATAGAAAATCTTGGCGAAACAACCTCTCAAATTTTTTATTTTTTTCATTTGTCGGTCTATTATCGCGTATTTACTAATGAAATAACTTTAAAAACATAAGTAACTATTATATATAGAAACACGTAAATCAGAATTAAAATATATTTAGTAGATTTTGAGTAAATAGGAAAAGTATACCTAATTCTTCATTTTCTGTGCCTACTGGCTGTGTTAATATGTACGTGTCGGCGATGATATACGATAATATTGATGTAGGCCCTTAACATAGGTATGTAATTACATACCTATGTTAACAAAAATACCTATATTTGTAGGAAAGTTCTCGAGTGGCGACCATGTGGCTAGGCGACGTAGGGGGGCTTCTAACAAGGAGCATATCATGAATAGTCTAGCCGTGGACAGAGAAAGAATCATATATATATGCAAATTTAACCTTATTTCAGTAATAATGCGATTAATTGAAACCGACAAGTTTCTAAGGGTTCTACGTCCAGTCCATTATCTTCCTTCGTGCTTTTCCTATACTAACATTTATTCGAAACTCAAATGAGATACATGTACTAGAAAATACAACAAATAAAACAAACTCATTAGTAGAGGAAACTGTAGAGTGTGTAGAGTTACGGGTAAGAATAAAATGCTTAAAGTATTGGTACCTAATTTGAGCAAACTGACCACAACAACTTAAACTTATTTCAACACAGTTTTACACTTGAAAAGGTGATATTTTTTAACTGCTTATCTATCAAAAATACCCAAATATATATATATATATATATATTAACAAAAATAATGTATCCCTAATCACTGGTTATCACACAATACCTGGTTTTATATATCGGTTAAGATAAAAAATGAGGTCTCACATTTTTAAAACGATTAACGTACCTAAGTATGTCATATATAATGATTATTGTGCAGACAATTTATTGGTTCCGCCCGATTTAAGAATGTGTTCTCGGCGCCGAACAGCTTTTTGTTGATATCGACCTTGACCCGTCTGATCAGAACCAAACCTGTTATGTACTTAAAAGTAAAAGCTTTCGCCAATTAGGGTACTATGTGACACATAGTTCTACATACAATGAGCTGTTATTGAACTATTTATTTATTACCTTATTTGGATAAGGCAAGGCTATTAAAAATTCATTTATAAGCACGCTGCATTTGTAATTAGCAGTATCCGGCTGACTGTGCTTACCTCGGTTAATATTTTTTTTTAAATAATCATATATATTTTGAAAATCGAAGAGCCGTTATCTATTATCACTCTCGGAAACCCTATTTGCAGCTCTCTTATTTTGTTATAGTAACAGTGTGCTAGCTGTAGTTATATTATTATTAGTAAATACGTTTGAAATATCTATGTAGGGGATAATCTCCGAAAGTAGTCATCATCCCAGCCCAAAAAATTTTTCACAATATGCAATCTCTATGGTTGCTATTTATCTATGTAGTGATTCTATGACAAATTCCTGGCATCCAAAATTGTGGGTAACATCATGTATTTAATATTTAAATGTAAATTCTCTTTGATGATCCGTATTCTAAAAATATCAGCTATTTTATAGAACCGATAAATATTAAAAACTAGCACTTATGTGTCCAAAGTTTATTGATTTAATGTATTGTGTATCTATTGAATACTAAGCAAAAGGTATTATTATTATCATAATCGTCGAATAACTTGTAGTTATTATAGATGTTAAAACATGATGTCATCACTCATATTGGAACAATAACTAAAACTACATATATCTAGCTACGAGACGTAACTATCGATATTTAGCATATTCAAAATCTTAGACTTACACCATACGTACACCATACATATTATCTTCTTTTACTTATCTTTAACAATTGCTGTTCCGCTAAAAGTAGAAAACGACTGAGCCAATTCAGCTGTTCTTGTTTTAAAATATTTAGTTTTAAAGATTGAAACATTGAACATTTCGAGGACGTTAGCAAAGATAGTTGTTTTATTTTTCTAATTAAGTATGCAAGTAAAACAACGAAGCGCAGCTAGTATACAATTCTGTCGTTTTTTTTGGGTTACTTACGAGAAAATTAAGTCACGACCCTACAGTATTCTATAGGTAGCACTTTACCAGCTAAGCATTGGGATCGTCTTTATAACAACAGGTACATATTTTATTAGCATTATAATGCAATCATTTATAGATTGGCCACCCATTAAGACTTGGAATCTAAGTGTGTTCTAATAGCCTAGTAACTTTAAAAGGCTGTATATATTGATAATTGTTAACTGTCGTACCCGAAGCAGACAGTCGGTAGATAGATACCTACTTTAATTGTATGTTCAAATATTATAAAGTAGCTGGTTCGAAAACCGAAACAAGGCTCTAAATAAGCGAGCATTTCGTAGAAATACAAGTAGATAGTGAAAAACACCCATTTGTCGGCTCTGAGACAGAAAAACAAATAAATAATAAAATGTTTAATGGTGACGTAAGGAAGAATGATAAACTCACATTATTTTCGCTTTGAATTCTCAGATATCGAAACAAACAACATCCATAACTATCGAATGAAATAAAATATTCAGGTATTGTTTTATTATAGATAGATCGAGGCAATAAGACATCAAAGACTTAATAAACGGTGTCTAATTAGGCTTGCCGGTACTGCATTGCCTGTTTACAGTGAAACTTTTTTGGTATAAATTTAATCTTGTATCTATGAACCAGTCCAGGAGTTATAAAATGCTCAATATTTGTGGGAATTTGGCTAATTTTGCACCGGCAGATACTAAAAAATCTGTGGGATAATCACGGAATAAAGCAAGGCTTAAATGCACGCTGGGTCCCATTGGATAACTGGGTCAGACTTTGCGGGAATCCCTACTATTAACGAAGTGCACTCGATATGGACGGGCGGCAGTTAAGCATCTGTTAATATATTTGTATATTTATTATTCTGGTTGCCTTGACGTAAAGAATAATATTAGTGGCGTGCTCGATTTTTACTTCAAATTTATATTACGAAAGCGTGCAAAATTAAAATAAGTTAGTGACCTTACGCACCACAATTGTTACACAACTAGATCCTAGCTGTGGCGTTTCTCAATAGTGGACGTGTACTGCCTTTTGTTAGCTCGTCTCGACTTATTGTAATTATTATTAGTAAAGTTCTGTCGAAATAGTTTTTTTTAAATAAGTATACATAAAAAATATTTTATACGTTAAATTTCAACATTACATGAGATTAACGTCTTATATAAAACTATGTAAAAACTAATAGGTAAAACTAAGTCATCTAAAGTTAACTTTAGCAAAACGGATACAACGATTAACATTAAGGGCCTACATCAATATTATCGTATATCATCGCCGACACGTACATATTAACACAGCCAGTAGGCACAGAAAATGAAGAATTAGGGATACTTTTCCTATTTACTCAAAATCTACTAAATATATTTTAATTCTGATTTACGTGTTTCTATATATAATAGTTACTTATGTTTTTAAAGTTATTTCATTAGTTAATACGCGATAATAGACCGACAAATGAAAAAAATAAAAAATTAGAGAGGTTGTTTCGCTAAGATTTTCTATCGAGAAAACTTTTTTCAATCGTGTTTCTGAGTTTATGCGATCCTAGATCATATATTGAAAAAACATATACTTAAAAATTATAGCTCTAGCCATTCAATCTAAAGAAACAATGAAAACTTCGTACGTAGAAAAATGCACGAAGCTATTTTGGTATCGTCTTAACGTGTGAGTATAATAATTACGCAATAATATTATAATTCGCACACAAATGAGCTTGAGCAGCCATCGTAAAGTATACAAGACTCATAACATATGAACACAATGAAATCTTTGACCTATAAAATTTCATAAAAGTTCAGTTCATACCAAAAATACACATCAGTCCTTAACATGCCTTAATAAGAATAGACTGTGTGTGAACTTTGAGTATAAAAAGAACAGGAGTACTATCACACGTTTGGTGACAATTAAGAATACAAGTATCACCACCCCATTTCCTTCCCAGGGTGCTGTAACAGACAGATATACAAATAACATACGAGTACATATGGAAAACTCTAAATTAACCCTTTGCCAAAACGCCTCGTCAGTGCGTTATAGGCATAGTAGACTATAATCGTTCTTAAAGTAGAAGAGGTCCGTGCTCAATACTGGGTCGATCATGGGCTGGAAAGAAAGAGAGTAACACACGTTTATTTTTCGTCAAATGTATTGTCAGGTTGCTAGAGTACCTACCTAACGCACACAAAGACTAACGTAATAGTTGCTACGCATGCACTAAACGAAATTGGCATACACGCACTAAGAGACGGCACTGTCTGTACATTATGAGTATGGTCATTGCCTTCGTACCTTTTTCAGCGAAGTGCGCCTGTTAACTGTGCCCACTCGTGTTGGATTCATGCTTTAAGATTACCATTCACATAATTGCAACAATGTATTACTCATTTTCGTGGAATATAATTTCGCACAGATGTTACACAATCATGGGTATATGTTTATCAATTAATACTAAAACTAATTCCCTACAGCCTTGGTCCTGTATTAGTGTTACAGTTACAAAGTCAGCTTAGCTTGGGACTAGAGGCCGTTGTGTGAAATGTCCGTGAATATTTATATTTAAATCTTATTACATAGGATAGCAAATAGCTAGAATAGCAAATAGCTTGAACGACATTTATATAGTTTAAATAACCATAGATATCGTGACATAGTTAGCTGCATGATCAAATTATCAGGGAATATTTTTAAAGTATCAGTATGAGTGGGTTTTTGTTTATGTGTGTGTCTCAAGTAAACATGGTGTGGTAGACTCGTAGTATAAGTTGCATATTCTTAAAGAGCAATTACATATAAAATAAATTAATTAGTAATCAGTTATTTGTGATAATTGATCATACGATACTCACATATACACAGCAAACGAGTACATCGTTACGTACTCATACAATGTAGTTACAATTATTTATAAGAGCGATATAGTCACTAAACGAAAAAGTCCTTTAAGAAAAAAATATATCTGGACATGAGAACTCTTCGCTAGGGGATTCCCTCTTTGCAAATATCCATAATAAATATTTAACTAAGTATATGATCAGTGATCTAGCCGGCTTCAAAGCTTAATTTTGAAGGCAAAAAAATGTATTAAAACTGGGTGAGTTTTCGAGACTAATCTTATTAATTTTAATCCTACTCCTAATCGAGGAAGGCTTTAGGCTATAGAAAATCACGCTGCAACCAATGGGTCAGTGAAAAATCTTGCAAAATCTAGGAAAATTTTGCAAACTACGCGTTTTTGTGTGTACATACACAAAAACTCAAAACATGAGGAGCGAAGGTACTGTGCCTTCTGAATTTAGTCGTACAAGTATTAGAAAATATTATATAACTAGCTGCTGGTACGTACGCGTGGAATTTAAAAAATAAAAATACTTTACAAACTATACAAGAAAGCCCCATGAAAAAAAACCGCATCAATATCCGTTGCGTAGTTTTGTAGATATAAGCTCACATAGGAACATCCCTATGTACGACTCAATTCAGAAGGCTCAGTATCTTCGCTCCTCACATTTTAAATTTTTGATCAGATCTTAATATAAGGAAAATATTAACATATTGATATGAAACATGTATAGGAAAAATACTACTTTAATTTCGCCATTTATGACGTACGGGATTATTTCAAAACATGATAACCCAGTAATGTTAAAGCTATGAGGATAAAGTGCATTTCCTACAACTAGTTTATTATTTAGTTATGATAATATAATAAAGAATCAATGTCGTTGTTGCGATATAAATTACAATATTGCAGAATGTCATTGTCATCTATTTCTAGTCTTCCTTTTATTGTTTATTCAATGTTGTGTTTATCTGTTTATATTGTACTAGCTTACCCGTACGTAGTTGTACGCGGGGAATTTGGAAACTTGGGATAACTTTCTGCAACATTTTTCACTACTGCTTCACTCCTATTGTTTGCAGCGTAATGTTATACAGACTTCCTTGATAAATAGACTATCTAAAACAAACATAATTTTAAAATTCGAACCTGTAGTTACTGAGATTAGCGCGTTCAAACAAACAAACTTTTCATTTTTATAATATTAGTATAGAAGTAGATATTATGATCATTTCCAAAGCTCCTGTTCTCTTCCGTTCAATGTTCATATTCTCTGCCGTTTAATTATTGTAAATGTACAAATATCCAGACTAGCATATCACTTTTCATACTACGCTTAATAGTGGACAAAAATCACAAATTTAACTTACTTACTTTGAAGTTTTCTGCACCACCGCACCGAAGCACATTGGCGCTTATTAAAATTCAATAAACTCGTAACCTTAAAACCTTATGAATGTCTGAAACAATTTTTACGTATAGTAAACAAAACCAAACTATACTAATATTACAAAGCTGGAGAGTGTGGTGTTGTGAGTTTTTTGTTTGGTTTAACGCGCTAATATCAGAAACCACTGGTCCGCTTCAAAAAATTCTTTCAGTGCTGGATAGTACATTTATCAAAGAAGGCTTTATGTTATATAACATTGCGCTGCGGCCAATAGAAGCGAAGCATCAGTGAAAAATGTTGCAATAACAGGAAAAATATCTAAATTGCACACGTATGAAGCTAATCGTGAAAACAGTTTCATAAATACATACAAGTAAATCACCGTATTTAGAACACGGTTAACGATGTAACCCTCTATACTTGTTCTTGTCTCTTAGATATTGATAAACTTCTCCTATATCATTTCTTTTTAGAATTTTTAGGAATCGACTAATAACTTAACCCATTTTTAATGATATTTTTTATTGAATCGACCCGAAATAGGAAAAGAAGGTATTAAAACGTTATTCACAAATAAGTAAAGGTTATCATTCCGGCATGTTTGATACTATGGATTGGTACACACAGCGTACTGATAAAATTGTAGTTTTTTGGATGAATGGTTTCATTTTATGAATGATTTAATCTTGTCTTTTAATAGTTATTTTAAATGATTACGTATATAATACCCTTACAAATAAACATACACATTTGTTATTAATTTCATATTATTTTTGTATTTAATTATATTTTTTTATTTCGTAATGTCACCAAAGTTTAAATGGCCGTTTTGTTTGAAACCAAATTTTGAAATAAAGTTAATAATTTAATTGTAAAAATATATTTCATTTAGTAATGATTTTCACTAATACCGTAATGACTTGATATATATTTTACATAACTTCTGCCCGCGACTTCGTACTGGTAAGATTTAGAAAAAGTTATGTCTTGTTAAAGTTATGTAAAGTTTTAAAGTTATGTAAGTTATGTCTTGCAACATTTTTAACATTTATTTTTTTTTTTTTTTTTTTTTTTTTTTTTTTTTTTTTTTTTATGTATGTATATTGCAATCTGTCACGTAGGACATTCAACAATTGGTTTGTATGTGTCATTGACTTGTGCGGGCGTCATCCATGTGTAACTAGTCCGCTATATTTTACTTTCCTAAATAAGGTCTTGTGGTATTCTTCTTTTCAGTCGTCTAACTGTCTTTGATGGGTCCATTAAGTTGATGGCCAATTTATTCGGATGTTTGTCAATTCGTTTTTTGTAATTTTTGATTCTGTCGGAAATCTCGTCCTTTACAAATTTTATGCCTAAGTCATGGTGTAGTCTGATATTTGTTATGTACCATGGCGCATTGGCTACCATTCTAAGGATTTTTGATTGAAACCGTTGTAATATTTCAGTGTTTGATTTGGCCGCGGTTCCCCATAGCTCTAATCCATAGGTCCAGATGGGTCGGATAATACATTTGTAGAGTAGCAATTTGTTAGTCAAAGAGAGTTCAGAATTTTTATTTAGGAGCCAGTGCAAATTTCTAGCCCTTAGACCCAGAGCGCAGCGTTTGGTAAAAATGTGTTTTTTCCACGTGAGACGCCTGTCTAAGTGGATACCCAGATATCTAGCATCATCAGCCTGTGGTAGCAGTTTTCCATTCAAGGACACAGGGGGGCAGGTATCTTTTCGGGTAGTAAAGGTCACTTGGACAGATTTAGTTTCGTTGGCTCTAATTTTCCAATCCTTGAGCCATTGAGCTATGTTATTGAGGCTTGTTTGGAGTTTATGAGATGCTATTTCCGGTGAAGGATCCGCAGAGAATATTGCTGTGTCATCTGCAAATGTTCCTGTAACAACTCCCTCGGTAGTTGGTAGATCTGCTGTGTACAATAAATACAGCGTTGGACCCATTATACTCCCCTGGGGGACTCCTGCTAAGATTTTGTTTAGAGAACTGATTTCATTTTTATATCTGATGTAAAAGTATCTGTCGTTTTAACATGCTTATATTATTATTAGTTTGGAACGTATCTATCAATGTATTAATCTATGTAACGGAGTCTTTGAAAGTAATTTTCACCCACTTACAGGAGTCGGACTAATCTGAAATTCCGATCACAGATATTGAGTACCGATGACAATGCAATAATAAAAAAAAATATTCAGGATTTTCAAGTTTGTTTTATAGTTTTTGAACTAAGAAGATTATTCACTAATGCTTCGCTCCTATTTGTCGCAGCGTGATATTATATAGCCTAGATAAATGTACTATCCAACACTGAAACAATTTTTAGCGCGTTCAAACTAACAAACTTTTCAGCTTTACAATATTAGTATAGGGTAGTTTCGCGACAGTAGATTATCTGTGACATAAACGAAGTTCAAAAGTTTTGTATCAAATGCAAATCCTTATTGTCCGACTGTAAAAGAAGAGATAATTTATTATTCCTTTTGATGTGTAATTTACCTAAGCCCTTATAATTGTATTGAGAATATACTATTACCTTTTGTGTGGCGTAGTTTATCTGTTTCAGAGATAAACTTATTAAAATACAAACCAAAAAAAAATATTAAAAATAGATTAGCGAAATAACCTTTTTACAAGTAGTTTACCTTGACAATAATGTTATCTAAAACATTATATAGATATGTTTTAATTTTATTAAACTACAATCACTTAATTTTGGTAGAGGCGTTGCATATAATTATGTCATCGTAAAATTGCAGTCATGACCTTCGTATCTATAATTCGTGAGAGAAAACAACTCTATATAGGTACCTATTTTTTTAAATGTCAACTCATATTTAATAAGCAATTCTTTAGATAGTAAATATAAAAAGCGAAGCTAACTTGAAGGAATATTGTTAGTTTGGTTAGATATAACTGACGTATTGATTGAAGGGTTCGCTACTAGAGTTAGGTAGAGATTACATGAGAAAGCCGTAGACTATACGTCCAAAATCTTAAAGTAATAAGCCTATGGGAGTTACATACGCTGTTTTCTTTGACGAATGAATTACCAGATCAGTAGGGTAGCGAGGTATCGCACACAAAGACTATAACGTAATTTCAGTCACACACACACACTACACAAAATCGGCAAGCGCACACTAAGAGACTATACTATCCGTACTCCATGAATATGTAATATGTATGTATGTATGTGTAAGTATATTTTATATTATTGAAAGCGTATTTTATGTATATGTACTATAACATGTTGATATATTGGTATATAAGTTCCATTATTAAAATATTTATACACCTTCCACTAATTTGGTTGACTGGCAGAGAATGCCTAAAGGTGAGTATAGACTACAACATTTTCTTAATGTAACGTCCCTGCGAATGCTCGGCGTTATGTTACGGGTAAATGCTCACAGCGAGTGTGCATTTACCATTTTTTTTTTTCGTTGAGCCTTGCGTTTATTCTTTTTTGAAATGTCAGACAGACAAGTTGCGTGTTCTGCGTTTATCTTGATGAATAATTATATTAGAAGAAAAAAGGAAAATAGAAATAGAAGATGGTGGCACCGAAACCGCGCATCGCCCGCACTCGTGGCGCGACGACATGTTACACCAATATGCTCGTTGGTTTGTAACAAAGAGGGCGAGCGTGCTCGACGTTTAGTTCGTAAAAGGATGACACACTAGAACATATCATAGAGCGGCTCGTTGTTCTGTTACAAGTAAATGTTGTAGTCTATACTCACCTTAAGGCATTAAGTCCGCCTGTATACAAGTGTGTAGGTATATAAAGAGAGAAAAAGAAATGAGCATCGCTCTATTACCTTCCTTTTAAGCAGGTGTCGTGTGAAGTCGACTCTTATTGGATGGATGCAATGTCCTTACTGTTTTGGGGTGAGGACAAAATGGTAAGAGCATCGGGCGAGTAACTCGAGACAACTAGGGCACAATATAGCACGTCCATTTGAATACCATTATAGGTTGTAAGTTAATGTATTTTCTAGACTACGTAATCTAAAAATACACATCAATAGGTTAGATACAAAACCTAGTCAAATAGACATAGCATCAAAATTTAGTGTCTCTAAACAGACGACCAAACTATGTCTATTAAATTGGTACCGGTGTAAAACGATTGATATAAAAATTTATTAAGCAAATAAACATGATTATTTCCGTATCATCGTTATGACCATTGTACACGAGTGATTGTCAATGTAATTGATGTGCATCGCGTTGCGCAATTGCATGACGTCACTGTACAAGGATAATAGCGTTCACCTTGACCTCAAGCTAATGTCAACATGGCGCCCGCGCCCGTCCGCGCGTGCCACTTATGTAACACATTTATGATAAGCTCATGCACAGGAAATGCAACTTGTTAGATAGTTCCATTAATAAACAATAACACCCATCTGATACCTATTTATTTAACTTTAATGCTAATCGTAATCCAATGCTACGGTCGATCACGTATAGAGTTCGATCGAGTTCCGAGATATGCTAAGCTACTCGTAAGATATACGAAGCTATGATATGCTGAGGTAAGATATGCTAAGCTTTTGGAAAGTGCGATTATTCTTCTTCTTAGTCTACAAACTTCTACTACTAATCTCTTCCCTATATTTTTGGTCTACTATCACACTCTAGCGAGACTTGTGAAGTTGTGGTTTCGAATTATCCGTCCTTCATAAACATGTAATCTTTTTACATTATATCAAATTCCTCGACAGACCCTTGCAACACCCTCAAAAGGTATCAAAACAATGTCTTATTTTTGTATGTATGTCCCTATGTGAGATTATAATAATATCTTAGGGTGTTTGAAGAGGATGGCATTTTTGTACAACTTGTTAAGTTTTGCTTTCTAAATTCCACGCGGACGAAGTTGTGGAGAACAGCTAGTATTTGTATATAATTCGACATAACGGGACAAGATGGGCTTCGTGGTGGAGTGGTTCATGTAACGTTGACTGCCGTTCACGAGGTCGCGGCTTCGATTCCCGCTTGTGACAATCATTTGTGAGATATCCATAAATGTCATACAAATGTTTGTACTGCATCTGGGTGTTTTCTATGTATTATAAGTATGTATTTACAAAAGGAAAGTAGTTTATGTAGTATATTCG
Organism: Orgyia antiqua; assembly: GCA_916999025.1. Lineage (NCBI taxonomy): Eukaryota > Metazoa > Arthropoda > Insecta > Lepidoptera > Erebidae > Orgyia > Orgyia antiqua. The sequence continues at coordinate 30,167,105 of OU779864.1, forward strand.
TATTCTGGTACCCACACCACAAGCGTATAAGCTTAGCTTGGGACCAGAGGACGCTGTGTGAAATTTCTAAGAAAAAAAATAACATGTAGGTGTAACCACGGTATAAAACACAAGTTTATTAAATCTCTAGGTACTTAAGTGTTGCATTAAAATACGAATAATGTAAATACAGTTTAGTTACGTAATTCAAACTCAAACACTGAATAAATATGGTAGTCTGACTGAGTGCTTAAAAACTTATACATTAATCGCTTTGTAAGTGTTGCCTAAATTATTTATGCGAAGTTTCGAGGTTATTGTTATAGCATACACACAATATAATTTATGTTACAAATACTTTGTAAAGATGTGCAAATATGAAGAACATTGCTTAATTTTTTGACCTAAATACGCCTTGTCTTCTGTTAAAGCGCGCACAGACAGATAAGTATATCTTTTCGTTTATAAAAGAGTAATAAAACGAGCTAAGCGATTTTTTTAATAACTAGTTTCATAAATAATACTATAATAATAAATACTATATAATAATAAATAAATAATAACTACTAAAATAATTCCTTTAATTAATAATTTATTTATAACACAGTATCATAAAGTGCTATTCGAAGAGAACCCATCAAAACTTTTAACTATCTCTGAACCAAAAACAATATCAATCGATAACCACACGCTCGAATATGTACAAGAATACACCTACTTGGACCAAATAATCTCCCACAAAGACCAAACAAGCAAAGAAATTAGCAGACGTATAGCAAATGGCTGGAAAAAGTACTGGTCTTTGAAGGAAGTAATGAAATCGAAAGATTTGGGTATTCAAACAAAAAGCAAAGTATTTAATACGTGTATACTCCCAATTATAACCTATGGATGTGAAACCTGTTCACTCACTAAGAACCATAGAGAGAAGTTAGCACGCTGCCAGAGAGCCATGGAGAGGAGTATGACAGGAATAAAGAAACAGGACAGAGTAAGAAGTACTGTAATAAGAAATAAAACTAAAGTAGTTGACATACTCGCACAAATAGATTTACAGAAATGGAGATGGACAGGACATATGATCAGAGATCCCCAAGAAAAGTGGAGCCAAAAGGTTACAGACTGGTATCCCAGAGAAGGCAAACGCAGTAGAGGACGACAACAAACAAGATGGGAAGACGACATTAAATTCACAGCAGGACTTTTTTGGAGAAGAATAGCTCGCGACAGAACACAGTGGAAAAGTTTAGAGGAGGCCTATGCCAGAAGGCACTCAGAATTGCGCGATATATTGTAATATTATATCCACTATGCATGTTTATTTTACTAGAGTTGTGATTCTGATTAAATGGCTAAAATAAAATAAAATAAATCATAAAGAAGGAAAACTCTTCTTACTATAATTATTTTGTCCGCATTTTGGTACCCATAGCACGAGCATATTATGCTCTACTTTGGACTAGAAGAATACCTCCCAAAGTGGAGGAGGCCCATGGCCAACAGTGGGACATTAATGGGTTGGAGAGAGAGAGAGGAGAGGGGAAAGAAGTTTTGCTTTGAGAACTACAGACTCCTCATACCAAACCAACAAGAGAACTATGTATACTGTCACTTTCTCGCCTATTCTTTTTTCGATATACATTTGTCTCTTTCTCACTATATTAATATATCGTATAATTATGCCGTTTGTGGCGCCCTTTATTAGAATCATAGTGTATAAATTAACGATGTTATGATACAAATAATAAACAGAATAATCATATTATATTATTGACCTTGTATGAAGTCAGTAATTAACATCTAACCCACACACATTTGTTCAATGTTAGATATGTATGTATGTATCATAGTTGTCAACATCCTGATCGATAGAGAGATCTAACAAAACATATAAGAATGAATGAATGAATGAATGAATGAATAATTGTTTATTAAAGTAACCAGGACTCAATCACATTAGGTAAGTGCATGTCATAATAATAATAATAGTATTTGTTAGTAAATTATGCAGCTTAGTGCATATGTTAGTATCTACAATACGAGTACACTTAAATAACATATATATAATAAAGTAGATAAACAAAATAGAATAACATTTAAATAATTAAAATAATAACATATTTATTTATATATAATTAAACTGGGACTTGTACGGTGTCTCACCGCAGCACCATTCCGTGGGAAATTGAACTGCAGTGGTTCACATATGTGCAGTCCAGCCGGCTCGCAATCATCTCTAAGATGCCGTTGGAGCTACCCCGCACCCTGCTCACCAGAGATGCACACCTCTTACGCATTGTTGTGTAGAAACAATCAACACGCGCGTCGGCGAACATCCCTGACGCGCTACAAAAGCGGGGCAGCCCCACCAGCATCCGGAACGCGTTATTATATTGAACACGAAGGGAGCTGTAGGACCTAAAGAGAGTAAGCTTTACTGGAAGTGAGCAACGCGAAAACCTGCGAGCCAACATATTCGCCCTTACCGACAGCGCCCTCCGCTCTCGTTCAACATCTGAGTCATCTTCCAGACCGGGCGTCAACACATGTCCTAAATACTTAAAGGTAACAACACGAGCTTTACAGGTGGCACATTCTCTATGTGTTTACGCCCCGCCTGAAAAACCATGTCCTCTGACTTTTTACAGTTATATGATAACCCATGTGTTTGCACATATTTCTCACAAATGTTAACAAGCTTTCTTAAACCACAAATAGATGCACTCAGCAGCACCATGTCATCAGCATTACTGATGTTGTTGATGCAAACTCTATCTATATGGCTACCGACTCTAGTGCTACTGAGCTCACCTATTAAATCGTTAACGTTCAGGTTGAAAAGCGTTGGGGAGCTCAACCCTCCTTGCCTCACCCCGCATTCCAACCTGTACTGTCAAGAGTGACCTCCCACCCATCGTACAGAGTTTGTGTGACTGTTATACCAAAATTTTAATATATTGATTACTTATTACGTCAGGAAGATTTTCTTTTTGTAATTTATTCCTTAATAAATCATAAGAAACCAAATCGAAAGCCCGCGATAGGTCAAGAAAGCAGGCATAAATTGGTGTATCGCGCTTTATACAGGGTGTCCCAGAACGTAACGTAGCTGGGAAGGGGGGTGATAGGGGGGGTCACAAGGGTCACCAGAAAAATAAAATAAAAATTCCCCTCTGGCTATTTAAAAAATAAATGGCATTTTTTTAAAAACTAAAAATTTTACACCTTGTGGGGCTATTTTGCTAACTGTACCTACAAATATAGCTGTTTAAAAAAAAAAAAGATGTTATGTAATCCTCAATAACCCTTCATCAAATTGAATTAAAAAAATAATACATATCCAACCAAGATTTTAAAGAAAATTAAGTTCTTTTCCAGTCAAGGACTTAGTAATTACAATTTCACTAAACTTTCTCCAAGTGTACTGAAAAAAAAATGTACTATGCAGCTCCGGCGTGTAACTTAAAAAGATAGGTAATTTTATTGCAATTCCAAAATGGTATAACACTTATTTGAAAAAATCATACTTAGACATTTAAAAATAATTTTCGGGAACAATACCCCTGCAAAACAAAACATATCAATAAAACAATAGTCTCAAATTCCTAAGAAAATACATTTTTAAATGTCTCTTCTGTTCCTCTAATGTTACTGCCCGTTAATTCTCAAGATTGGAGTACTGTACATACCTCAAACACTCAAGTACAGTCTAGGCCAGATAAAGCTTTACCATATTTTATGACAGGGAATTTAAATGAAACTCGAAAATAAAACAAAATTGTAATTATTTATTCAAATTAAGTGCTCGAAATGTGCACCACCAACATAAATGCACGCCCTACATCGTTTTAAAAATGAGCGGGAAATGTGCCGAGCAAATCTTCTATTATTGATTGATTCCGCGGCCTCTGTGATCCTCGCCTTCAAGTCACCCAAGTCCCTGATGGGTTTCCCATAAACTTTTTCTTTTATAGCACCCCAGTAAAAGAAGTCCAACGGGTTTAAATCCGGTGAACGAGCTGGCCACGCTATAACACCGGCCCTTCCCATCCACCTACCAGGATATTCGTTGTTTAGGAAATCTCTTACTGGGCGTGCATAATGTGCTGGGCACCCATCATGCTGGAACCACATATTCCTTAATGTTTCCAGCGGCACATCTTCCAATAAATTGGGTAATTCGTTTTGTAAAAAGTGCAAGTACGCCTCGCCAGTCAGTGCCTCAGGTAACTCATAGGGTCCGATTATTTTACCGTTCAGTATTCCGGTCCACATGTTCACTTTAAAACGATATTGGGATCGATCTTCTCTAATAAGGTGGGGATTTTCTACGTGCCACTCGTGTAAATTATGTAGGTTCATGTAGCCGTCCTTTTTAAAAGTAGACTCGTCGGACCACAATATTTTATTAAAAAATTGAGGGTCCTCCCTATGCATGCGCAGCATCCTACTACAAAATGCAAGTCTCGCAGGAAAATCGCGTGGTATCAGACTCTGTACGCGTTGCACGTGGTACGGGTGGAACTTTTCTGATTGTAATATGCGATGAGCAGTACTTTTTGATACACCTGTATTTGCTTCAATTGTCCGAACTGAAGTACTCGGGTTGTCTGCGACGGTTTGAAGCACTACATCTTGGACATCGAACCGAGATCTGCGTTCATTAACCATTTGATGTGGAAGTCGACCCTCAGACAATAGTCGGTGGACATTGACAAAAACACGGCTATCCGGGTGACGTGGGGCGTTCGGATATCTTTCTCGGTACAGTCTTGCTGCAGCACCGGTATTACATCTACATTCGCCGTAAATGAGATGCATGTTCGCATATTCATGTGGAGTGTACGTGGGTGGCATGGTGGCACTGTATCACACACTTTAGTCCTTGAGAAAGCCAAGTCGTTGGAAGAAATCACAAACAATGTCCAAAATCACAAAGAAATAATCAAGTCCAGAAAGCGAAGCAAAGTTGTTAGTACTAAATGAACACAAACGAATACAAAGATGTGCAGTAAACGAGAGAGCTTAATGTACTGCCCGACTATTTGGCTAACCAGAGACAGCACCCCTACTTTTTCTCTTCCTTTAACGTATCTACCTGTCTCTTTCACTCCCTGAACTTGTTTTGTTTCATTGTTCTCGCGCATGGCTAACGGTACGAGAGGGGTACCTGCCTACCTGCCTGTACAAGGAACAGGAATATTTGCTTAGGAATTTGAGACTATTTATGTTGGTGGTGCACATTTGGAGCACTTTATTTGAATAAATAATTAGAATTATGTTTTATTTCCGAGTTTCATTTAAATTCCTTGTCATAAAATATGGTAAAGCTTTATCTGGCCTAGACTGTACTTGAGTGTTTGAGGTATGTACAGTACTCCAATCTTGAGTATTAACGGGCAGTAACATTAGAGGAACAGAAGAGACATTTAAAAATGTATTTTCTTAGGAATTTGAGACTATTGTTTTATTGATATGTTTTGTTTTGCAGGGGTATTGTTCCCGAAAATTATTTTTAAATGTCTAAGTATGATTTTTTCAAATAAGTGTTATACCATTTTGGAATTGCAATAAAATTACCTATCTTTTTAAGTTACACGCCGGAGCTGCATAGTACATTTTTTTTTCAGTACACTTGGAGAAAGTTGAGTGAAATTGTAATCACTAAGTCCTTGACTGGAAAAGAACTTAATTTTCTTTAAAATCTTGGTTGGATATGTATTATTTTTTTAATTCAATTTGATGAAGGGTTATTGAGGATTACATAACATCTTTTTTTTTTTAAACAGCTATATTTGTAGGTACAGTTAGCAAAATAGCCCCACAAGGTGTAAAATTTTTAGTTTTTAAAAAAATGCCATTTATTTTTTAAATAGCCAGAGGGGAATTTTTATTTTATTTTTCTGGTGACCCTTGTGACCCCCCCTATCACCCCCCTTCCCAGCTACGTTACGTTCTGGGACACCCTGTATAGTATGTGACAGCATGCTTAAGGCACAACACCGCATTTTCTGTCGATAATCCTGGTCTAAAGCCAAATTGGTTATCACAGATCTTAATAGCCTTATTTAGTTGTGCATTAAGCAAGCTGTCAAACACTTTGGCTATTACTGTAGAGTGATATAGGTCTATAGTTACTCACGTCATTGACGTCGCCAGTCTTATTTTTTATAATGGGCACTACTACAGTTCGAATCATCTCACTGGGTAAGTAACTATGACTCACACAAAAATTAAATAGCATTGTCAGCACACGGGCCCAAAGTAGTTAAAGTAAGGTATGTAGGGAATAGGATAGATAGATAGATAACTCTTTATTTGCACAAACACCAATTTTACACAGAATTTTAAAAATACAGTCTTAAAAGCTATTGTACAAAAGGCGGCCTTATCACTAATGTGATTACTTCCAGGCAACCGCATAATGGATAGAATCTAAAATAGACATTGCGGAGGTTGTTGGTGTATTCTACGTTATATATAAATTATATTGAAAATATGAACAAATGCATAAAACAAAAAAAATAATAAACATACATATACATAAGCACACTAATAAATAAGTAAAAACTACTATATAATATACACACACTCTTTATAAATACTAAGATACAGATTACTTAAACACTATTATAACGATAGGAATAGGTAGTCTCCGAAAGTAATGGTCCGATTCTAACAATTTTCAACAGAATACCATTTTCCTATGGAGGTAGGCAGAGACTATAGAGCTCCAATATTGTTTTCGTTGACGTAAAATGGAATAAAAAATAATTTTATAACGCATGCCACAAAAAAATTTTTTTTTGCTCTTATTATAATAGGAAGCTACAGTTTTCGAGAGTGCTATAAGCTATATAAATGTCTATAGATTTATAACGATTCAAAATTCTTGCCATACCAAGTCCAAGGTAATACCTAGTAAGCTATAACTTACCACATTAATTTTGAGAGAATGTTCCATGGGCGTAGCTAGGATTTAATTTCAGGGGGTTTTCAGTGCCAAATCTTGCTTTTAGGCACAATTTTTTGCATTGTAGCGTATAAATTTTTTTCGCAAGCCTCTGTAATTACATCATTCAAATTCTGTGGTATAACAGAACGTTTTCATTGATTTGATCACAATGGTAGTTATTTGAATAACAGGCTTCTACTGCTCTACCAAGGTCAGTAAGGGTCTGTCAAAAGAAGACGGCCCCGCTCCCTAATAATAGTCAACGATTTCATCCCCTTCAACCTTGACGATTAGGTTCAAATGATGGTTTACACGTGGCGTTTTTTAAGGGTGAGTTTCAATATAGTGTGAATCGTCATATTTTATATTTTGTTGCGTTTTTGGAAATACGAATAATTGGTCCTGAAATCTCCTGCAAGAAAATGATGACAATCACTGGAGCAATTACTGTGATTTAGATTATGTACAATTACAAATAAAATAATTAAATAAATAATTTATTGCCAAAAAGTTCATACAATTTTTACTTAAAGCTAAACTAAGAAATCTGACACAAAATATACATTCTATATACATTATATAGGTACATTGCTGTTTATATGTACCTAAATATGTTAACTAACTACAAACTTTGTATCAGCGCAGCATTCGCTATATTCTTCTGACGATCTAATGATATTAGGATACGCTTGCACAGGAAAATAGTGGAATTATTCATGATGCCTATTATGTCAATGTGACGCATATCGTAATTCTACAATACTAAAATAACATCTCGTATGCATGCTAATTACTAATTTTATGTAAAACCCCAAATAAGTTCTGTAAAGATATTAGGAAACCCTGAGCATGCTTTGACTAACAATCTATATTATATATCGCCGCGGCGCTCCAGTATCGACAACTACACGCAAATGAACTTCATCATTGTTAAGATATTCATTATTAATATTATAATTAATGTAACTATGTTAAAGGAACTAAACTTTTAAACCTTGAACCTGTATCATAAGGTTAAGTGACACGTGATTATGAAAATATTCCATAAGTTCTCCCTTCCGACCTTAACATTTTATTTAAAATTACGAGGTCAACATTATAAAAGGGATAACCAGTTTAATTAAAATATGCATTATATAATACATGGTTTTATTTGTGTGTATTATACGCCCTTTGATTCCTGTGTCATGAACCGTGAATTGAATTAAATGTTGAAGGACAGCCGTTAGCTATGTAAATCTTTAGTGCAGAAATACAAAAGCTTTTGAATACTTGTACATAATATCCTGTTTAGTTTGTTGTGGCCATTTAACGGAAAGTAATGAGAACTTTTGTAACAAAAGAAATTAATTTCAATACAACTTTCTGCGGCAACAAATTTACAATTACATTACCGAAATGTGCACCAGTCACATAAACATAAAATTAGTTTTTAAGAGGGTACTGTACTCCTAATTTAGGTATTTGCCTTAGGCATTGCTATCCCTATTCCCGAGCACCGTGCTGAAAGGGACAAATATAGCTGAAACAGATTTTACCTACAAATTCTTTGAAAAAAAGACGTTTCGTAGTCCCCTTTTTTCTTCGCGAAAGTTAAACCGATTTTAATTATTTTTACGCTATATTATAGATGAAGAGTATATGCTTGTATCACTTTCTTTTTTGGTAAATTTTACCAAATATGTGTGATAGACGCTGCAACTTTACCTAAAGAAAACCGAAAAAAACGGGATTTTCGGATGGTCATATTTCTTTTAGTTATTATGTATTGAAAAAAAGAAAGTGACAGAAGCATAGATATACTCTTCATCTATAATATAGCGTAGAAACAATTAAAATCGGTTTAACTTTCGCGAAGAAAAAAGGGAAGTACGATACCCATATTTTTGTATGGAGCATAACTTGGTATATAATAATATAATTAAAATCGCTTAAAAGGGCACCTTTCAAGCGATTTTAATTCCGAATGCAAAGAAAGTTTTTCATTATTCTGTATTCTACATTGCGATGTATTAATACAAAAAAGTGTTGTTAAAACTGAACTTGTTACAACTACTCCTGTGACGCCCACATAATTGTGATCATGTTATTGTATTTTATCACAACCAAGGCTATTGCCAGAACTGCTTAAAACTTTGTAGGTACTTCTAGACGTGTAGGTAGGTCCTGTCAAAGACGAAGGCTACAGTCATATTTTTTGTCTTTTAGTTATATCCACGTATCTCTTATTCGTAACTAGCTGGCCCGTGGTGTTAGCCGCAGTAAAAAGTATAAAAAATTAGGCAGTAAACGGTGCTTTCAGGACACGCACGTCAGAATAGCCCGCAGATGGTAGATTTTTTTGTACTTCCTGACACTTATTCAGAGGCGTATTTTGCGCCCCGGGCCATTTGATTTGACGCCCCGGGCCAATTTAATTAACCGCTCTATAAATTAATAGCAATAAACCAAAATTTTAAACTTAATGGCTTTCACCGCCCGTCTCAGGCCGGCCGCCCTGGGTCATGGCCCCTATGGCCCTAGGGCTAGGGTAAATACGCCTCTGCACTTATCGTTAAATTATGGACAATTTACACAATGTCTTTTTAAATTGTAGCCTATGTGTTATTCTGATGTTTATGCTACATTATTGTAAAGTTTAATTAAAATCCATTCAGTAGTTTTTGCGTGAAAGAGTAACAAACATCCATACTCACAAACTTTCACATTTATAACATTAGTAGGATATTATGTCGTAGTATTTATGAAATATTCTTATCAACAATGTTACATCATTATATTTTTATGTAAGTAGGCATTAACGAGAGTACAAACGTACTATTAAAAAACAACAGATATATCATTGAGTACATTTTAATCTCTTAAAAAAAACTATATCGTAACCTCTGCTTCGTAGGTACCTACTTTTACAAAATTGAAATTATTTAACCTCAATGACTTTAGTTTTATCAAAATTTAAGTAATTATCAGCTTACTAATTGATAATAATGATGAAATTTAATTCAATATCGTATGAGCTCTGTTTTATATTCATAACATGTTTACTAATTTGTAACATTATACATAAACAAAATTTTATTTTACTCTTCGGAATTGTAGCGAGAAATAGAGTTTTGTTTATCTAGTTTAGACAGAGTTCGAGTTTCCACAATGGAAGAGTTAGGTCACCAGTCCAATACATATTCAGAATAGCAATGTAGAGACAAACTAACATTCAGATCACTGGCCTATAGCACTAATAAAATAGTATTTAAATAGGTGTAATATATTACCTACGAATATGTCTATCTCGTTATCGACGTCTTGGAATCCTCCATGCTATTTGTCCAGACCTTGGTTTTGATATTTGCCATAGTACCTATACTTACTTACACGTTTTCAAAGTTCTCACTAGGAGCTTCAGGAGTTCCTGATAAAGTTCAAATTCAGAACTAATAGAATCATTTAAACTTTAATAGACTTTATTTGATATTCAAGAAGTTTCTAGCAACGTTCTATTATAAAGTTTAATTCAAAAACTAGAATACATAAATTTAAAACCTATCAAGGTTATACTTACGAGCTAGGTGTGTGTGTTTGTTGCGAAATGTAATATATATCGTCATTTTTTTCAGTAAAAATGTCACTTGGGTTTTCCCTAATATTATTCGTAATATTATGCAACTGGTGAAAGTTGTGTAACTTTTGTTGTTCTCTGACTATACCCATAGGGGAAAAAGGTAGTATACATTCTACCTAATTATTACACAAGTTTTGTTCTTTAGGGTAATCTATAAATTCAACCATTCATTTAAGTAGTATTATAAAATAATGTTACAAATTCATCTCTTAACCAGAGGCGTATTCTGAAAATTGGCGCCCCGGGCCATTTGATTTGACGCCCCGGGCCAATTTGATTAGCCACCCTATAAATTAATAGAGAAAGAGCAAAATTTTTAACTTGAAGGCTTTCGCCGCCCGTCTCAGGCTGGCCGCCCCGGGTATGGCCCTAGGTTAAATTCGCCTTTGCTCTTAACACCTTACCGTCCATTAAAGGACGGATAGATAAATTATGTATAATATTGGTCTTATTAGACGTATAGTAAGACAAAAGTTTCCAGAAGCAAAATTGCACTTTCCGTTATTGATTGCATTTTTCTTCATCTTGTCCGTATTACTTCCTACGATTGACCCGTCTAGAGTCTAGACGTCTATATTGAACAAAATTTCTTTACGACCGTGCACTCCGAACATTTTTATAACCCAAGCTTGCTTTAAAATGCAAAGGTCTTCTTGTAGTGTGTGTGTTTAATGTTTCTGAAACCTTCCTCTAACTAATAATTAATATGCCAACAAAGTAAATATATTTTTAAATTAGATATGTGGCCAGATAGAATTTTTAGTTCATCCATTTTTATATTCTACTTTGATTGTTTGATATGGGGCGAGTACGCTACAAAATGCAATTCTGCACTGCTTGCACCCAGCTGTCATCAACACTAATTTAGGCGCCACAGCAATTAGTCTTCGTATCCGCCTAACAAATTCTTAATTCTACTCTTGTTCCGCTATTTCTTTGAATAATTGATTGCGTTAGGTGAGACTTGAAAATCCATCACAAATACCTGAGAAATCTTTACTTATTATAAAACAAAGTCGTTACCTATATTATTTGTATGTATGTCCCTATGTGAGCTTATATCTTTAAAAAGTACGCAACGGATTTTGATGCGGTTTTATTTAATAGATAGAGTGGTTCAAGAGGGTAGCTTTTTTGTATTATTTTTTACGCTTTAGACTATAAATTACGCGTGGCGTACGAAGTTGAAGGCAACCGCTAGTAATGTATAAAAAATGACCTTTTCGTGAAGACGTTTGGCAATACTACGCAAATAGTAATCACATTTAAGTACAACATGTATGCCAATACACTAGTGCCTAACGAATACGCATCTAATCCCATTCTAGGAATGTTTGTGTCATTTGTAATGTATACATACATATGTTCAATGCCGGTCGTTCACATCGCATACATATGTGACATAATAGTTTAACTAGACTTAGGACAAAGACATAATAATATATTACTAGCTGTACGCTTAAGCCCATATTAATAGACATTTTGAAGACACTATTTTGCTCCTGAAAATCGCAATAAACCTAAAGTTTCACGACGTAAAACCTTCTTCAAAAACTGTACTTATACAAAAAATATCGGTCATATACCGATATACCGATCTATCTATAACTAGCATTACGTTTTCGCCTTATAAAGCATACTAATTTGACATTTAAATAAAAATATACTATACATTAAACGTTTCACTGAAGAATTTTTAGAGAATACACCAGCCAACCTTAGATTTCTAAGAGCTAGTATTATTTGTATGTAGAAATATATATTGATTTAATCCATTTGCACGCTTTATAAACACGCACGTATTAGGTACACCTTACATTATTCTCCTTATACGGAATAACAGACTGTCAATGCAAATATATCCCTAAGCTAAATACATTAATAATTTGTAAGCTACATCTAGGTATGTTACTCCTTAGACTTTTTAGGTACTACTTGTGCCTTGTCACCAATAACTTGTTTAGTAATCTCTCTTTCGAGCCCTTTAACGTCCCACTGTTGGGAACGGGCCTCCTCTTCTTGAGGAGGTATTATAATCTATTATATTACGCTGACCAGGCGTGTTAGTAGAGAGTTTATTTTCAAGTTTTCTGTCTGTCAAAGAGTATCTTATCTGTGTATTCCTTAACTGGCTTTTAGCACCCTGGGAAGGAAAAGAAAAACACTTGTATTATGAATACGTCACCACGCAGACAAGCACTAGGTTAAGTCTATTAATGTCCGTATAAGATAACACAGGCGCATTAACCGCGAAGGTCACATCATTACAGTATACGAAGGACTTACATAAGCAGCTGTCTAGATTGGATAACAGTTCATTGACCTTTATCGGTACGATATTATTCCGGGTTCAACGATCTCACAAGGACGTACATTCATGTGTTATACTCATTAAATAAAACACGTGGTAATGATTATGTTATTTTATTAAAAACTTACAGTGCTATTAATATAAAGTTCAATTTGTATTAAGTTTATTTTTACTATGTTACATAGAAATTTTACTACTAGCAGTAATTAGATACAGGTTATTCACTTGCAATAAATTAAACGTAGCAATTAGATTAATTCTCGCAACCTTGTCTCTCAGTGTCGGTTTTGTTTCTCTCTCTCTCTCTCTCTTCAACCCATTAACATCCTATGTTAGGCACAGGCCTTTGGAAGGGATTTTTGTCTATTGTGCCGAGCTGATCGGACGTGTTTGGTTTAGAGATTTCCGTCTCTCACAAAGGATGTTATTCCTTAGATGGTTTTTATAGCACCCTGGAAAGGAAATGTGGTGGTGACACGTATTCTTAATGCGTTACCACACGGACCAGGTCACTTCCAAATCAGATTATTTCGTTCTCTACTATATACGCCACACTGACAAGACAAACATGTTTGCGATAGGTCTCTTGTAGGATCGGCCAGCCTATATAAAAAGTAAAAGAAATTATTTCTACTAATTTGAATACGACCGCTGCAAGAATGTAAATGGAAAACATTCCCATCACCATTCTTGATATCCAGTGAGGGCGTTGATTATGTTGTAGACATTTTCCTAACATTGCAGTACTAATAACCATATCACCAGCCAATTCATGGCTAAAGCTGTGCTAAAATTTGAATAAAAGAGAATAAAAAATTACTGCCTTTATTTATTAGTAAGGTTTGCACCAACTTTGCACTCAATGGCGAGATAATAGATTAATGTTTCTACTTTCGCTTCGTCTCGAACAGATAGGTTCAGCATTTTTCAATACAAGAAGCCTAAATAGTGTGTCAACATGTTTATTTTGGAATGCTGAGTTGTAACAACTACATTATCGTTCGCGTGTGTGTGTATATGTTTGTATATATCGATGTTGTCTAGCCGAGTGGTCAAGCCTACATTTTTAGTAATTAACGACCAACAAGCCTTTCTTAATTTTTACTTAAATAAATTATCGAAGTGAAACTAGTAAATAACAATTAAAATTAGGTGCGTGAAATGTACCTACCGTTATCGTGAAATATAAAAAAAAATGTGAAGGGTTTCAGTTTCTCTACCAAAAAAAACATATTTTTGGCTGAAATTATCAATTTAAGTATTCATGAATAGGTATTTATTGTAAAGAATGGTGAAAACATTCTCCATCGTTCCGAAATATAATAATGTCACTTGCAAAAGATAGCGACTGATGTGACGTTTAAAAGTGGGCTAACCCATGGGCTATGGGAAAACTCATTTTAAAACGTCAGATAGGTTTCTAGATAAAATAAAAATTCTTCTCCCAAAATATGAAACAAAAATAAACTTGGTTTACATCGGTGTCATCGAAAAGAATCATTAGTAAATAGTATCAATTAGTATAATCATACAAGTACGAAAATAAACAGTCAATATAAAAGTAGGTCTACACGCAATGTGCGATGCGTATTACATAATCATACTTAGATAAAGTTTTGCGAATTTGAAGCATAATTTAGACCTTACTCAGAAATCTTAAGAACTAGCTATCTTGCAACATAATTACCTACCACATTATTTTAATTGCATGGCAATCAAGTCAATTTTGGATTAATTAGCTCAGATTATTTATTTATTAAATCACTTAACTTTGAGTAAGCTTAAGGGCCCCCGCGCACTAGGCGGCCATGGCTGCGCAGCCAGGCTGCGGCAGCCAGTCAAACATATGACGTTGTATGGGAGCCAGCGCACTAAGCAGCCACGAAATCTCGGCTGCGGCAGCCAATGAAATGCGCCAGTTTGCACGGCAGCCAGCTGGCTGCGCGCAGCCAGAACGTGTGTAGGCGAATGTATGTGGCTGCGATCAGTCTCCGCACACTAGTTGTAGCAGCCAGACATACAAGCATTGATTGAATTTCGTATTTTTTCCAAAAGGTTATCAAACGATTGCACTGATAATCTCGTGTAGTTAAAAACCGGTCTGGGAATGCGCGAATATCTTTGAAATAGGTTTGGAATAAGCCTTTTGAGTCTCTTTCTAGAAAAAGAGGATGAATCCAGTGTCTTTTCTTGGTTTAGCGTTTTTTACGAGATAGGTAAGCAATAATTATAAGTTCTTCCACGTCCATATTGCTCGACAGTAGGATCTAGTCGTTGGTTGGCTGTTATAACTGGCTGCGCAAATATTCTGGCTGCCGCAGCCTGGCTGCGCAGCCATGGCTGCCTAGTGCGCGGGGGGCCTTAGACCCCTATCTATCTATATGTAGATAAACATCAGTTATCCGCTATTCCATTGCCTTCTATATCTTTTTAGGTACATGGCAATCTATCTATCTAACCTACCGTTTCCACTGCAGTCCACAGAAAAGATTATATTGTTAGGGTAAAATAATCACTCTCCAGTTACGGATTGAATCCGAATAAGGTAGTTTCTCCAATATTTGTACATAATTACAATATTTCTTCATGTAAAGCAATACTTTAAAATGTTTCTATTTCCCTATTTTCCCTATTCCATGCAATGTAAATATTAATTAAACGAAGTCTCTCGCGTGTATAAGCGTGGCTTACGAATAATCCTTGATGAAGTAGTGGAGTCTAATAAAAAAGAGCCGATAGTCACAATTCGACGTCAATGGACCTCTTACGTTGCCAAGATATCTGATATCTTGTCACAGCAAATGACGTCAGAAAATGTATTAACATTTAGAAACATTTAAATTCTAGTACATTATTAATTTGGGTCATCAATTCTTACGATTACATTATGCGTTTAAATCAGTCGACAAAGTATTGAAGTGTCATCGACCCTATGTGGCACTAACCTATATTACGTATATTTTCCTTAAAGCTATTTGCACACGATTCAGTTAGTCTTTATATGCATTTCTTTTACGTAAATTTTTACGTAACGATTGCGAACTATTACAGTTCATGTGCCTCTCCAAAAAAGTAAAATTGAAAATAGATTCAAAGTGTAAAAACAATGTTTTCAAAATATTTTTCTACAACTCTACGCACTTATGTATTTGCACTTAAGTTTATTCAAATTACTTAGTTCTTTAACACTGAATACTGATATAAGTTTTTATTTAAGTACTTAATCTTACTTTGGGTCTAAGTTTTATTTGATGAAAGTCATATATTTTATGGATGTTAATATTTTTTGTTATGCCCAGGGCTGGGCAAAATACATGCTTTGTTGTAATTGAAATACAAATTACAAAATACTGCGTTTGCAAGTAATTGAAATACAAAATACTAATTACTTTTGAGTGGAGTAATTGAAATACAAATTACAAAATACAGTATTTTGGCTGTTTGTAATTGAAATACAAAATACAAATTACAAAATACATTTATACTATAATTTTTACCCAACTTTAAAAAACAGGAGGTTTTTTTTAATGTTTGTTCACAAATAACTTTGACGTTTATCGATTTTAATGCTTCTTTTTTTGTTGGAAAGAAATTTTTTAAGAGGTGGTTCTATGATAGGGAAATTAGGTTTTCGTGATGGCAGTCCAGGGAATTAGATGGCAACTTTCAAAAATCATAGGGCACTGTTTGAGGTCGGTTTTTTATTGTTAAAAGCTGTGATATGAAAGAGGATAAATTTTGTAATACATATTAATATTTATTATCTCTGAAAATATTGTCCGTGGTGAAGTAGGTATTAAGAATACAAACGTCAGCACCCCCATCTTCCGCGAGCATGCGGCTCGCCAAGGTGGTCCGCCTAGTCCTCGGGAGTGGGTTGAGGCGAGGCACCAACGGAGGACCTGACGTACCACCTCACCCAGCTCCTCACGGGTCATGGCTGTTTCGCCAAGTACCTGTGGGAGCTGGTTGGTATTGAGTTGGATCCTAAGTGCCGCAATTGTGGGAGTGGGGCCGTGGACACGGGGAGCACACCCTCGCCGTGTGCACGGCCTGGGACACCCAGCGTGTTCACCGTCGGCGTACTGGGCAAGGATTCGTCACCCTCAATGAACAATGTTGGGCTGCCGTCGCCTTCTTCGCCAGGGAGGTGATAGCGGCAAAGAAGGAGTCCCTGCGGGAGCCTGGGTTCAAGTTCCGCTTACAGTAATCACTTTTTCCACCACAATTTATTTTACTAAATATTTCGTGATTTTTAATAATAGACATTACAATTTTTCGGTATTATATTAAAATCGGAATTTCAAAATTCGGAATAAAAGTTTTTCGGAATATTTCGGTGTTCCCGGGGTGGTGACATTTGTATTCTTAATCGGTCAACACACGGAGAACCAGCGTAAAAAACCACTATCCGTAAATATTACCAGCCTTTATCAGCATTACCTTCCACCAGTCAGTACTTTCATCAAAAGCTACAATGGTACAAAAAATATTTTTTTAACTTGTTTAACTTACAGTAATATAGGTATTGATTTTACAATTAACTTCATATCTGTATATCAATTTACTGTAGTTACCCCAAACAGCGCAAAAATATAAGCCCCTATGAGATTATCGATATGAGATTATTATGACGGGTCTCGTGGTCAAGTTGTTCAAATAGCGGACTGCCGATCAAGAGGTTACGGTTTCGATTCCCGCTCGGGACAATCATTTGTGTGATTTTTCTAATTGTCATACAAATGTTTGTACTGTGTCTGGGTGTTTCTATGTATTATAAGTATGTATTTACAACAGAAAAGTAGTACATATATGTATTCTATCCGTATTCTGGTACCCATAACACAAGCATATAAGCTTAGCTTGGGACCAGAGGACGTTGTGTGAAATGTCCATGAATATTTATTATTTATTTATTATCGTATTTGTGGCACACGATCATTTTCGACACCGACTTCAAACTAATGTTGGTAACTGGACTGGACACTTTGCGTTTTAAATAAAGTGACGGCTGTACTTAAATGTATTTTAAAAATGTATTTTGAAGCCTCAAGTAATTGAAATACTAATTACAAATTACTTTGACGTCTGGTAATTGAAATACAAATTACAAATTACATTTTGAGGCAGTAATTGAAATACAATTACAAAATACGTAATTGTATTTCAATTACGTATTTCAATTACATGTATTTGAAATACTGCCCAACCCTGGTTATGCCTACATGCAGCATCACGATAACACACAAACTAGCACTTGCCCTAAGAAGTTACAACAGAGTAGCAAGCTATTAAGATATGTCATGGAATATGTCCACATAAATTATGAAAGAATTTATTGTGTAATTTCGTTTAAATATGTGTTCAAAGGTGTTAACATTATTGGATATGAAGCGGACCGTCGTAGCTCGTAGCCAGTGTCCACTAGCGGATACTCACGACTCACCCATCAATAAACAAATTCGGCCATACTAATTTATCCGTATCGGTACTTAACATTTCACTTTCTACGAGGCGATACATAGCCGCTGCAAACGATCTGAAGTCAATGACCCGGTGTCCTCGCGGCCGCGTGCCGATTAGATAATTTCCGCGGTGCGTTGTCAAAATACTCATGACCCAATGGTACAGTGAATACAAGAGGGCAATGAACTCTCACAAATACATACATGATCAGAATTTTTTGTTTTCTTTTAATAATGCTATCGGTCAATTACATGTTGACCTCGTGACTGTATCACACCTGTCAATATTTTGGGAGATAATTAGTTTTATTAAATGCTTGTCCTAGTTTCCACCGATAACAAAATTAACAAAGAACGATAGTAGAAACAATAGTAAACCATATTTTTTGTAACATTAAGTTTAAAAGATATTCAATACCTACCTAGATGTTATTTTATCTAGCTAATCGATAAGCGGATTGTTACTTTTAAAGATGTATGTACTTATGTATATTAAGGCTAATGTACTTTCTATCTTATCAGTAAAATATATGTAATAAACATAGAACTTTTTTTTACTATAAAACACCGTAGCATTTAATTATGCATCTTCAATAATGCTTTTTTGCATTAAATACATAATGATAGAGACAATACACCATAACTAACAATTCTCATGCATACTAGGCACATGTTTAAATCAGGAAATAAAAATCCAAACACTCGCCTACCTATCTACTACCGGCTAAAAGCCGAATATTGGCTTTCGACAACATTGTGTGGAGACCTTTATGTAAATAAAATCACTCGTTGCATACTATTTAAGCTCTATATCCTTCTTTCGATATATTGAAGAAATTTTAAACAATGTATAGCGACATATTATGTTAAGAGTCCTCAAAAGATGTTCGTAATACAAATCTGTAGGAATACTATAATCCAATCCTGAAGGTGCTGTTAGTGCCACCTCAAGTATATTGTAAGAAGAACATCCTTCGTAAAAGACTTAACAAAACCGTTACGCCAATACGTCTAGTCAGCGTGGCACAGGAGCCTGCTAAAGTGGAGGAATACCGTGCCAAATAATTTTTTTATATCACTAAGGTGGCGAACAAGCTAACAGCCCGCCTGATGGTAAGCAGTTACTGTAGACTATGGACGCTTGCCACACCAAAGGTATCACTGCACTGCAGAAATCTTTAATGAATGTTAATGGGCTGGAAAGAAAAATAATTCACAAGCAACAACAAGCATAAAATAATTACATATTGATTAACATCATTATAGTATATACCTAGGAGAATTTAATATTTCACTTCCAAAACAAGTAAAATTGTATACAGATCCAAAGAAAACTACCTTTTATTTTAAAGGTACTTACAGTTTAATATCAAGTTAAATACCGAAAACGTCACACAGGGCGTCAAAAAACTTCTAATAAATTGATAACATCTAGGAAAATAGCCGGAATATAGAAATCACTTCTATTTTTCTTTTATCTGCAAACAAGATTAGAAACTTCGTAACAATTTCGACTTCAGCTTATCCAATTGTGTAAGCTAGGCGACAAATAAAATCTATTTTACTTGTCCTGCTTGTCCATTCCGATAAATAATATCTAAAGCCTATACACCAAACTTTGTTCATGAAAATAATCTTTCTGTCAATAGTATGAGATTTGATTTTCGCGATATGTGATTACTTTTATAGACAATCATGTTTATGGCTCGTTCTTTTTTGTTTTGAAGAAGAGTTTTCTTTTATTATCTAGTCTAGTTGTTTGTTTGAACTTATTGATTAGTTACTTTGATTTGGAAGGTCAGACCAAAGATTCTATCTTTCGAAGTTGTGTTATTATCTTCTAGATATTATCACAACTTCTATTGAACTGTGATAGTATTGATGAGTTTTGTTTACTTGCCAGTTAGCACACACAACAATTATAATAGATGTCTATTACCTGTGCTATGACGGACCAAAAGACACTATCTACTTCTTCGTCTACGACAACGGGCTACGGTTCCAGATTAGCCCATTCCGGTTGTTTTGTACGTCTTTTACCAAGATGTATAATTTAAGTTGGACTTTTACGGGATTGCCCATACTGCTTTTTGTAGGTACGCTAATGTATACTAAGGTATCTCTGTTTTAATGTTTTACTTTCTCAAACAGTTATTTTAATATTATCAAATCTCAAATTCAGACACCATTCGCTTTCGTCTATTGCTGATCACAATCAATCACATTTATTGACAGCCTTTCTCCTATTTCGATTAGCCTCTTACCGCATCACAGTATGATATCTATTACCAACTATTTATGTAACATCTTTTTAATTTTTCTATCTTAAATACGTATCGAGCAGATAGCGATATACCCACATTGCTTTCAGTTTTTCCTATAAATCCTTATAACTAATGCGGCAGTGAATTCTTTAGAGGGAAACATCCTTTGTAGACATACGGGTGATTGTTATGCCGGTACATTTGTAATGACGTCAATAGTGCAATGGAATTGGACTAGAGTTCATCAACACACGTTAGATACTAGATACACAAACAATAGTATTGTCATCTGGGAGCACAGACTTTAATCTCTTAGGATTATCTCAGTGCGTTACTTTGTTGTGATAGTCATGTTTAATACAGTGTTTACAAATAAAATATATTCACCTTTATATTCCCCCTATACACATAAATATGACCGGATGTGTTAATCCAAGTTGTGAGTATCTCACACATGACTATTTCTTACAATTTGCTAGCAGCAGTTATAGTTAAGAGCTCAGACCAACAAATTAATAACTTATTTTATTATACCTATCAACGTCTGTTTAGAGATGTTTTGGGAAAAACCATATTTTACCCAATTTTCTGGGAGTCTTCACGGGTTTATCCAGCGTGATTGATTTAGGTGATGACAGCCGTAGGAATGGCCAGCTTACTAAAAAAGCTTAAAGATATTTCACATCATTAAGCAACTAAAAGCATTGAAATCATAGATTATGACACAAAAATACCTCAGCAACAAGTTCATTGAACTTAATTTAGTATTAATGCAATTTTAATATGAAACAAAATGACATACAAATTGATGTACCTATTACTTTTATCGATTATGAGAAATAATGCAATGTGATTAATGGTTTCGTTCGAAGTCTAGGTCCGTTGCACATAGGCAACTAGTTCAATTTTATGTCGAGCAAACGATTTAGTTTTAAGATATCATCATGTATATAGGTACATAATTGTTAGTATGCAACAGAGCTCAAAGTCAGACCAGAGCCCAGAGCAGATAGGTGAATTTAAGTTTGTGTATGCCATGTCTGTATTTTCGATAGTTGGTACTAGTTAAAACACTTAATATGTGTTTGTTTTGTATGTGTGAGGTGAGTATGGTTATAAAATGCTTATTTGTAAATTTTAATACACGAACGGTGAATGCTCGCGCACATTGGCGAGGCCGGCCGATCACCTCCCTTATGTAATATGCCATAAAGTGCACGATTCAAAACAAACAACTATAATATAAACCGAGCACGACGTTCTTTGATCTTGGACCGAATGCATAACACCTGTAATGTTCATAAGTATGTATTCATATGATTATAAATTGCATTCGTCAACAACGTCGTGCCAGTTCGTGTCAATAATGTTATCAACCTAGGGCTTACAAGTTTCGAAACGTGAAATCACAGAGACAATAGTATTTAGTAGTATTTTTTTCTTTCTTAGCCAAGCCTACCAGCCTGTCTTAACTTGGGTACATTATGATTTTGATCGCAATTTTGTCCTGAATTAAAAAAAAACCGTGGAACAGGCATTTGTTTTTTTTTGAGCAAATCTGACGGTCTGTGAAGTCCATACAGAAAGTTTTTCAGAAATCCTTTTTAGGTGAATTTTTTGCAATAATATTTCGAAAACTCTTATCAGTTTGTACGTATCTATAAGTTCTCTTTCAATCTTCCCAATCATACGAATATTATTTATCAAAGCAAATAAAACAAAACATGCAATGTAGACAGACTTTATTTTTAAAACCTAATTTAATATGGCACTATAATAAATAACAGTCAAAAAGATTATATTTAACGCGAAGAACCGGATATCTTGCTTACATCTACGATATAATAATAATATTACTAAAATATCATGATATGTAGAGACACAGCTGCGACTGCATTTTACAATACCTAACATAGTGAAGGGCGTGTACTGATTTATAAATAGATACAATTTGTTCAAAATGTTTTCACGATCTCCTCTCACGAGTCTATGGGCAGATTTCTTTTAGAAATACGTAGACCCCTACACCACTGCTTTCATAAATAAATAAACTAAAGTTACGCTGCTTAAAATCTGTAAATAAATAAAAATAATAAGAAAATTGTAATTGCTTGATTGTTTCATACTATTCGACAATATTCGACCAAATGAGAGAAGTGAGTACGTAAAATAGGTCGAATTTAAGAAATAGACTCATACGACATGCACCAAAGATGATCATCGATATTATACATGCCAAAACTGTGGGTTTAAATGAATAAATTTATTATGTATTGTATGTATAGTATTCTAGATATCTAAGTATATTATGTATTTTATGTTTTAGTAGCTTATGTAGTTTACACTAGTATGTAGCACACACCACAAACTACCGCGTTATCTATCGTAGATACTTTTATCCATCCTAAGGTTGCCTGGGAGAAATCACACTAGTGTAGTACTAATAAGGCCGCCCTTTGTACAATACCTTACTTTAAGAAATTATTATGTACCTAAGTAAAATGTATTATTGTGGTGTACAAATAAAGAGTTTTCTATCTATCTATCTATCTATGAATGTTATTGAGTTTTTATATCGCCATGTCTGTTATTTTGGTATGTAGGTATGTCCCTATGTGAGCTTACATCTTCCAAACTACCCAGCGGATTCTGATGGGGTTTTTTTAATACATAGGACTCAAGAGGATGGCTTTTTTTGTTTGGTTTTCGAAAACACGCGTACCAAGTTCCGGGCAGCAGCTGGTTCATTGTAAATCAGTACATTTATAATTAGACAATATTAGTCATTTTTACACACCTTGCTACTTATAACTGGTATTGATTTTGTAAAAAAAAAACTTACATCTAAACGTGGATAAAAAAAACAATATGCATAATGTAGAATTACAATTTAAAATACTTATTTTGTTCTAAAAAACAACACATATATTGAATTATCTAGCGAGCTACACAGTAATATTACAGTCTTTTATCGGTTTTTACAACACGCAGTATATTTTTTACTTTTAAGTATGAGTTTTAAAACATCGGTCGTTGTTTTAATGAATACATTGAAATTTATTCGTATCTTGTATGGGTAAAGACATTTCTATTACTTATATATTAGTATTTTATGTAAAATAGAACTTATTAACTTACTTATTGCTCTTGTATATACACTAACATACGAGTATATAATACTAATAACATTACAGATATTCTGTAGTCGCGGATTGGAAAATATAATCAACATTTTTGTTCAATCACCGGTGAAAATAAATCAAATATAGTAAAATATAATATATAATAAAATCTCAATAGTGTTGCCGATTCAATTTAAGAACCATAACATTCCGAAGGGGGGTTTAACTAATTGACTCTAAAAAATCTATTGTTTCGTATCGAAAACACATCAAGGCGCATACAAGTGAGCCATTTTGTATCCACCTTATGACTAAAACAGAATGGCCAAAAAGCCTTGCTACCTTTCTAGGAAAAATCTAAATAGCGATGATAATCTAAAAGCATCGATTCCACGTTTGAAACAAAATTTAAAAGTGCAGACTGTTGACGGAAGTATAGGTAAATAAACATTGCGATATAAATAAGACATACCATTGCAATATATTTCAAGAATTTTGGGAAGCATTTGAATAAAGCAATGGACAGTCTTAATATAAAAGAAAGCTGAGCCAAAAGGAAACTAAATCCAAGATGAAATTTATTTATATGCAACAAAATTTGTTCCACTGCAGATTTCGAGTGGCTAACACATAATATGGTTAAATCCATGTCCCCAGTCATACCGCTACTGCATGCCGTAAAAAAATATCCGAGAGAAAACTTAGCAAAAAATCGTAAGCTCCAAATGCACACTTTTAATACCAACTGAGTACAATTTAAAATGCTAAACTAGTAATGAGATTCGAGCAATGTGACATTCATAGTACATAAAATCAAAACTTATGACCATAGATCCAAGTATAATTTATCCATGCGTATGACCTTGTCATTGATCGACGCAAAAACATTCTAAAATATTTGGTAGTCCATTATTTATCTAACCTTGCAATGTCTTTGTGAATACATATTGTTGATGTGAATGATAATGTTCGGTTCAAGGTTCCCTCTAATCCTTCCATCAAAATTTATATCATTTTGATAAAAACTACAATCTAGATCTTTAGATATATTAATAAAATTGCGTATATAAATTACACCAACAACAAATCTAATAAGTAGGAATAATTTTAACTAAAACTGAAACTGAAAATTGTTTGGGATTGAAACAACATCTCCAGGTGGCGCTAAGTAGCACTGTCAGCAAGTCCCATCTATAAACCATATCGTGAAAACTGACATGGTCATCGTCGATCACGTAGTAACAAAACTGACAATACTGGCTTTTGGTATACGTGTATTCTTTTTACACAAAGTCTTCTGGTCCCAAAGTAAGCTATATTTCTATGCTTGTGTTATGGGTACTAGAATACGGATAGACTACATATACTACTTTTCTTTTGTAAATACATACTTACAATACATAGTAAACACCCAGACGCAGTACAAACATTTGTATGACAATTATAAAGATCACACAAATAATTGTCCCGAGCGGGAATCGCACCCACGACCTCGTGAACGGCAGTCCGTTACGTAAACCACGAGGCCCGTCAAACTTTTTACCTTTAGTTGCACATTACCACTAGTAAACTTTCTTTAACACATAACTGATAGGAAAATTCTTTAAAGACTTGTAAGTTCTTTAAAATATAACCCGGTAAGTTTTCCAGCAGTTCGGTGATTTTAAAAACCTAATTGCGGTTTTAGAGTGCAAGTTAAATTCGTCATGATAATTTGAATTAATTACTTTCCGTTAGTAAGTTTTATCCTTAGTGGAACCATATCATATAATAAGTAATGCTTAGCTAACAATTTATTAGGAATCACACAACAATTCATTTATTTTTATAGTCGTACAGTAGTAATGAAATTTACATTGTGGTTAACGGGGTAAGATTTTAACAAAAAAAAACTAACAATCTCTTTCAATCGAATCTTTAATGACGGTCTGTCTGACCATTAGTGTAAAAAGGACATGTAGATATCCCTTTCCATCTCACCTCTGCCCTAATGACTTAGCAAACATGAGTCTTATAGTAAATTCTTTAATAACATTTTTAGTTGCGACTACGTAAGCCTCCATAAAACGGAAATTGCATAGTGCCATCAAAAATTGGTAGCGGAAAAAGTTTAATAAACCTGTAGATAAAATGGCTATCGGACTTGTGAAAAGCATACAATGCTGGAAATCTCTCGATACATCACTTGAAAATCCAGTGCCCATTTGAGAAAAAAAAAACTGTTATTATAAAAATATGAATGGCACAAAGAGCTGGCTTATGTACAAGAATGAGCTACGGAAAGACGAGCCTTGTCGGATGTATTTAGGCAGGTGTATTTAAGTGGATAAAAAATTTTGTATTATTTATTATAATATTATTGTCTCAAGCTGAAAACAGGCTTAGAAAAGATATTGCTGCAGAATCCGGGAAAGGATACGACACTTTATAATGTCGCAATTGTACGTGACAAATCCACAAATAAGTCGCAGTAACCATCTGAAACGCTATCAACAGCCGAGGTTCTCGTGAGTAAAGGCTACACTGACAAATTCTGGTACAGCCATGAATATTTTTTGCAAGTTTCCAAAAGCAGTTGCAAAATTGAAAAACGATTAAATGGAACCACGTTCGGCGGACAGCCTGTATTCACAGATGCTATAGAAAAAGTTTTGCCAGATCGCATAAAATACCGGGTGCTTCAAAAAAATGTATACACACTTTGAACTTCCATAGAAAATTTATTTACCGTTCTACAAAGTTAAATTTCAGGAAAATAGAAAGCTGAAAGTCCAATGTAAATGAAACATAAATAACAAATGTTAATACTGTTCAAATTGGTGACCTGCACAATCAATACAATTCTGAGTACGAGTCACCACTGATTCTGTACATCGTATCAAAACGTCCAATGAGATTTCTCTACACACTGCTTGAATCTCATTCCAAAGAATGTCTAGGTTACGTGGTTTACGTTTGTACACCTCATCTTTTACTGTGCCCCACAAGAAGAAATCCAGCGGTGTAAGGTCTGGAGAGCGTGCTGGAAACTCGATTGGCCCCCTGCGTCCTATCCACTGGCCTTTTCTTGTGGGGCACAGTAAAAGATGAGGTGTACAAACGTAAACCACGTAACCTAGACATTCTTTGGAATGAGATTCAAGCAGTGTGTAGAGAAATCTCATTGGACGTTTTGATACGATGTACAGAATCGGTGGTGACTCGTACTCAGAATTGTATTGATGCTGCAGGTCACCAATTTGAACAGTATTAACATTTGTTATTTATGTTTCATTTACATTGGACTTTCAGCTTTCAATTTTCCTGAAATTTAACTTTGTAGAACGGTAAATAAATTTTCTATGGAAGTTCAAAGTGTGTATACATTTTTTTGAAGCACCCTGTACTTAGTTTTCAGTCAAACTACCACATGTTGGACACAAGCAGTTCCAAAACGCGAAAAGAAGTATATTTCCTGATGGAAGTAAAACAAAGAATGGGAAGTATCGACTAATTTAACCAGAAGCATAGAGCGCACCTGTTGGCGCCTGATAGTATGACTTCATCAATTGTTATATCGTTACTATTATGAAAGTACAAGGCGCTAAGAAGTTCGTCAATTTTAATGTAAAAAATAATAAGAGTTTATTCTTTCGTTCCACTTTGAATAGGAACCACATATTATGCTAAAAAATAATCTGTAATAATTTTTTATTAAAATTAATTGTGTGAAATACTAAAGTAATTTATTATTTTTGCAATTGACATGCTATGCTATTAGTTAATAAATTAAATTATAGTGGAAAAAGTTATTACCGCAAGCGGGACTTCAACCCTTGACCTGAAAGAATGTTTTGCAACAATCTCGACGAGACACCTAGTATTCTTTACAGAATACAATTGGGTTGAAATTAATTTTGCAATTGCAAAATTATTGCATTCTCGATAGATGGCGTTGTACGTAAAAATACGATATAAACTCAATCGAGTGACGATTATGGTGGCCTAATATATATAATTTCATTACTGAGAGCACGACCGCAATAAGCTCAGTTGGCAGAGCTACGGAACGGTATTCCGAGGTCGTGGGTTCAAGTCCCGCTTGCGGTAATCACTTTTTCCACCATAATTTTATGTGTGAAATACAGTTTTTTTTTTCACCTTGAGACTGCAGAGAACGTTTTTCGCATTTGCCAGTTTCCTCTGCACGTTAGGTGTAAGGTACGATACCTGGGTTTTTTCCCAACGTGATGTGAATAAAACCCGGTCGACGCAAAATTAATAAGAAACGTTAAAAGATGACTAAAATAATTATGAAAATTGTGTATTAGTTTGATTTTGCTTGAAAGACTCTTATTAGCTACCTTTCGTCTACTAAATTCCTTTTGTACTTAATATTTCAGTTTTATTCAAATAGACATCAAGATATGATTGTAGGAACTAAGTAAAATAAAGAGCTGAGTTTTGTAGACTACCCACGTTTTAAATAAAATATTTCATTTTATAAAACAAGACATATTTTACAGGAAACCCTTTAAATAATAATTATAAAAAGGCATTACCCAATTCCTATGCACCAATTTTTGCAGTTATTTTCAGAGTGACATTAGGATATTATGATTATAGATACTTAGTAAAATGTAAACCTGGGAAAAGACTACACATATCATATAAAATTTTTTAGCTTGTATAAAAAGGCATATTACTCAATTCCTTTGTAGCTAATCTTGCAGCTCTATTCAAAGTAATATTACAATGTGTATGTAGTGCTTCTAAACTATCAGATTCTTTTTTACTCCATTTCGATTCCATAGCTACTGAGAAAGCTGTACATGAGAAAGTACATAACAAACTGATAAGTATACAAACTCTCATTCTTAAAGCATCGCTTGGTTGTTCTAATAAAGACATGAAATTAAAATGGTCATCTTCAAATAGTATTTTTTCTACAACATCAGCATGTTCGGGCAAATCTTGTAAAACCGCTATGAGAAGTCCAACGATGTTTAAAACTATTCTTGATGATTTCGAATCTGTTAAAAGATCAAATAGCATTTTATTACCTACTTAGTTAAGAACTTAGAGAACATGACAGAAAGGAAATCTGTTTGTTTATATGCAAAGTAATTTTTATGTGTTATCAAATTAGCGATATTACTAACTTAATTATAATATAAGATTTAGGCATGTATTTATTCATATATTTAATTTAATATTTAATATATATGACACCAACAACCACTGCGATGTCTATTCTAGATTCTATCCATTATACGGTTGCCTGGAAGAAATCACATTAGTGATAAGGCCGCCCTTTGTACAATAGCTTTTAAGACTGTATTTTCTTTTCAAATTCTGTGTAAAATTGGTGTTTGTGCAAATAAAGAGTTATCTATATATAAGTTTAAATATTTATGAGATCTAAAACAATACCAGTTTATATGCACGGATGAAATTATTTGTATTATATAAAGCATTTGTTTTTAAAGCCGAATAATATCGAACACATTTTGCTCAAAAAGATTTGTTTATTTGTTAATGTTATTTACATTAATTTTGGAATTAAGTTTAATCGAATTTTAAAAACAATTTTAAACTTACATTCTTTCAAAAACTTCGTGAACACCGAGTGTGCATTGTACGAACTAATTGATGTAGCGAACTGACGAACACCACGACATGAACGAACACACAACCAAGCGCAGACTTCTATCATACGACTTACACCTTGTAATCTGTGGACAAATAATTCAAATAACGTGAAGCCTATTTTCAATACTTCTATCTATATTCGATATTCTAATCCACAACAGAAGAAATAAGCTTAGCTCGTGTCAGAAAAACTACTACACTAAAGTGGAGTTTCTTGAAAACTACCCTCGAAAATGGATGTGATATAACAATTGCGCGTATGTTATAACTAGAGGTCGGAATTAGGTAGAGTTATTTATGTACTTACATTGATTTCATACAGCGAAAGAATAAAGTGCATATGCCTCAAATCCCGAGATTAATTTTAAAGAGCAGAAAAAAATCCCGTGATTATTCAAATAAAAATTTGATAGCGACTGATTTAGTAAGAAAAGTATTCGCTAGTATTTATAAAGAAGGCGGAATATGCGTATGAGAATTTGCTTAAGATATCAATAATTTGTATTGTGAATTAATAATATAATAATAATAATAAAATTTTTTTATTTCAAGATAAAATTATCCATATGTAGTTAGTAGAAGGTTAATAAACAATTTTTCTTATATACTATGTTAGTAATGTTAGTAAATACATAATACTTAAATATAAAATTTATTTATAATATACATATATAATTAAATTATTGTTTTTGTTTTTTATTTTTCAGAAAAAGAAAATAAATTACCAAACAGAGTTAATAATTTATTTTCTTTTCCCTAACATTATCTCCATCCAATGTTTTTGAATGGGGCAATCCAATCTATTAACAATCATTCTCAGGATGCTGTTCCGACTGTTACGTAAGCGCTGCAGTATGGAATTAGTTTTCTTACGCATGATGGCGTAGAAGTCATCCGTGTGGGCTTCAGCAAACATATTGGACGCACTGCAGCGCCACGGCAGTCGCAACAGCATCCTGAAAGCATTGTTGTACTGGACGCGCAGAACGTTGTAGGCTCGGCTCGTGTACCATACCCATAGGCTGCTGGAGTAAAATGACTGACAGAACGCTTTAAATAAAGTAACTTTGACGTCTGTCGTACAGCGGGCAAACCTACGGGCGAGCATGTTGCACCTCACCGACAACGCTCTGCGCTCCCGCTCAATGTCCTCATCATCACGTAGGTCACTGGTGACAACGTGACCTAGATACTTAAAACTATCTACTACCTTTAGTACTGTGCCATTGAGATATACCGGAGGCACATGACGAGCTGGTTGTTTAGGTGCTTTGAATAGTAAGACATGGCTCTTTTTTGAGTTATATATGAGGCCATGCGCCTCCGCGTACTTCTCGCAGATCATCAGTAGCTCACGTATTCCGCCTATCGAAGGACTCAGCAACACCATGTCATCCGCGTAACTGATATTATTGACACAGACGTTGTCAATATGACATCCAACATGGGTGCTACTCAGTCCCTCGACAAGCTGGTTTATATACAAGTTAAATAACAGAGGCGAGGTTAGGCCACCCTGCCTCACCCCACACTCCATCGTGTACTCATCCGACAGGGCACCGCCCCACCTTACACGGTTCGTCTGGTGAGCGTACCAGTATCTGAGGAGTGCTGTGTACTGCGCCGGTACACCCGTGGCTCCCAGTTTGTCCCACAGCACGTCATAGGTCACCAGATCGAAGGCTTTCGACAAGTCAAGGAAACACGCGTATACCGGCGTCCTCCTCGTGGTGTAGTACTTGACTGTGTGTTTCAGACTGAGTATCGCACTTTCAGTGGATAGTCCCGGTCTAAATCCGAACTGTGCGTCATGTAATTCAACGTTATCAGATAGACGGTCATTCAACAGACAGTCAAGCACCTTCGCCGTAGTAGTGGCAAGTGATATGGGACGATAGTTACCCATATCAGAGGCGTCACCCGTTTTATTTTTTACTATAGGAACTACTATTGTCCGCATAAGCGGTTCTGGCAGATAAGAGTGACCCAAACACAATGTGATAAAAAGAGAGAGCACTCGAGGCAAATGAACCCCTGCATGTTTGAAATGTTCAATGCTGAGACCATCGTGACCCGGAGACTTACCGCGTTGCATTTTTGAGATAATTAAGGCAATAGTTTTAGCTGATATTTTTTGATTGCTTCCTGTCACAATGGTCTCAGCATTAATCTTGTTACTAGACACAGAGCTCAGAGGGGAACACACAGTAAAGTGATTTTTAAAAGCATCTGCTATTTCCTTGTGTTCAGTAACTCCACCAATGCTCACCGGGAGGGGCGGCCTCACATTCATTTTATTAGTGTTTTTCCAAAACAATTTAAATTTTTTATTTGCATGGATGGATGCGAGGATGTCCATTTTAAGCTGATCCTGTCTGTTTTGACACCATTTCAGCTTGGTCTTGAAAAGTCTCCTCGCATCCACCATTTCACAGAATATTCTACCATTGGCTGGGCGTCCAGCCATGACCCATATTAGAAACTTAAGCCGCGCCTCACGGTGAGCTGGTGCAACATGCCTATTCCATCCAGTAATATATCCACCTTTCCTTCTACACTTAGTCTTTGATGTCTGTATAGCCGCATGAGACAAAATATCTATAATATTAGAATACATTTTATCAAGTATCAAACAATGTTCAACCTGATTAATGTAAGCTAATAAAAATTGTATGCTTTATCTTGTAAAATTGTATGCTATCTTTGTTTTATTTGTCTATTTCTGAGGTTTTTATTATTATTTATTCGTAATATTGTTGGCCACACGGGATTGTCCATTAGAAATCCCGGGAAGGTCCACATTAATATCAACATTTCGATGCTAGTACATAAATAACTCTACCTAATTCCGACCTATGGTTATAACACATGTAGTTTTGAGGGTGGATTTGGAGTTTACAAAAGTATTTTCTTGAAAATTTTATAACTTTTACGCTCCTAATATAAAAAATAATTAGGTTCAGCAATATTGTACTAACCTGTCTTGACGTCCATCATCATTGTCGTCACTATCTTTCACCAGTGTATTGATGGCTGCCACAAAATTGTAAACAACTTTGGCTTCTAGATAAACCTGAAAATTATGTTTATATACTAAATAAAAGTAAAGTTTTTTGACAATCTGTAACAATTTCCTTAAAGTACCTTATGTATGTAAAACATAAAAAAACTTATAGACGAATTGAGCACCTTCTCCTTTTTTTGAAGACCGATTTTCTTTTTTTTCCTCCATTTTGGGAGGGATTATGGTCTACAGTGCCGCGCTGACCAGGCGTTGGCACAGGGTTTATTTTCAAGTTTTCTGTCTCTCACAGAAGATGTCATATATGTGCAATATGCCTTAGCTGAGTTTTACAGCACCCTGGGGAGGAGATGGGGTGGTGACACTTGTATTCTTAATCCGTCACCACACGGAGAGTACCAATATGTTTTTACTAAATAAACTAAATTATAGTGGTATATTATATTAAATAGTAGTAAATTATATGTCCAGCTCATGGTTATAATTTTTTCCACTATAATTTAGTTTATCAAGCTATCTAACTTTGAAAATTCTGTAAAAATCAGTTAAGCCGATCCTCACACAAACAAAAGCTAACAGAAAAAAAATTGCTTTTAAGTATTGTCATTCACAATACCTATTTAGAAAATATAATGAATATTATACTAACATCTTGTATATTGAGTAGTGTATGTCTAGGCAATGTATTCGCAAGCGCAGGTAACGCTAACAAAGCGGCCACAGCGCCACAGACTCGTGCGCCGGCGCCTTCTCGAGCTTTCGCCGCGCTACCAACCACGCCTATCACCATACTCACCTGATTATGAACAAATATTAAAGTTATTTATTAATTTTGCAATTGACATGCTATGCTTTACTTGATCACTATATCTTGGAATACTTGGAAACTGGCAAAGGCGAAAAAGGTTCTCTGCAGTCTCAAGGTGAAAAAAAAAACAGTATTTACCGCAAGCGGGACTTGAACCCACGACATCGGAATAGCGTACCGTAGCTCTGCCAACTGAGCTTATTGCGGTCGTGCTTTCAGTAATCAAATAAGGCCACCATAATCGTCACTCGATTGAGTTTATATCGTATTTTTACGTACAACGCCATCTATCGAGAATGCAATAATTTTGCAATTGCAAAATTAATTTCAACCCAATTGTATTCTGTAAAGAATACTAGGTGGCTGGTCGTCGCAATCTGACTACTGTAAATGGTTTAAAATCGTTTTCAAATGTTCCGATACATAGATTAATACATTGATAGATACATACCGAACTTATATAAGCGTGTTAAAAATACACACATCAATACAAAAAAATATAAAAGTATGGATCTAAACAAGAAGCTGCGTTAAAAGTTTTGCGTTATAAAAGACTGCCAAGAACAATTTAATTAAGCAATTAGTTAACGTAAGTAAATCCACAATAGCTTAGTTGGTTAATGTGAAAATGTTAATACTTACAAACATTTTTACAAATTCTTTAAGAATACCTTTTAACAAATTGGGCTTTGAACCACTAAAGCTTTTTGTGAAGAATATTATTCTTTACATACCATATTCAGTTGAGTAAGCGATTCCACATCACCGTCCATAACTTCACTGATATTTGAGTTAAGGAATGCTTCCCATTCTTCCAATTCTATCGACGATGGTTCTTTAACTGTTAACAAAGCATACATTAATTTTTCTAAAACAATATTTGAAATTAAGAACTGTAACGTAGCGTTACGTAACGTAACGGAATCTATACAGGATGTTGTAAAGTCATACACTTGGAGTTTGGAATTACTACATATCTCTTTCTCTCTCTCCAGCCCAGTTACGTCCCACTGTTGGGCACGGGCCTCCTTCACTTTGGGAGGGATTATAGTCTACTGTGCCGCGCTGACCAGCAGTGGTATTCAGTAAGAAAAAGTGAAGTGAATTTTCGGTGAATCTTGATCACGTGACAGCGCTCCTCCAATAAAAATAGAGGAGCGCTGTCACGTGATCAAGATTCACCGAAAATTCACTTTACTTTTTCTTACTGAATACCACTGCTAGCGTGCTGGCACAGCGTTTATTTTCGAGTTTTCCGTCTCTCACAGAGGATGTTATCTGTGTGCAATATCCCTTAGCTGACTTTTACAGCACCCTTGGTAGAACATAGGGTGGTGACTCTTGTATTCTTAATCCATCACCACACGAAGATCACTATTCGTTCATTCTGATTATATTTGTTTACTCTTACGTTTATAATACTCTCACTCAAGCAGTAGTTAAAAATGTTGCAAAAACGGGGAAAACTTCCTAAATTCTACGCGGACGGAGTCGAGGGCAACAGCTAGTAGATAATAAAGACGTTAATCATTACTCTTTATTAATAGTATAGACTGAAAAAGAATCTTACCATCATTTTTATCATCAGGTATAAGTATTTTATCATTATTCGCAACTTCTTTATCATCAGACGTCTCCTCAATTACTTCACATTTCTCAATATCCTTATCTTTATCTTCTTTAGAACATTTCTCGTTGTCTTTCACATCTATGATACTCGGTACCTCAATTGCCGGTTCACTAGTCCTACGTTGAGTATCATTTTTATTTTTATCCCAACTTCTACTAAAGTGAAAAGATCGTTTAATACTCCTTGTCAATTTATTCCCTCCACTACCAAATCTAAGTTTGTCACGTGAAAATTGCAATATCTTCTGTTTGTACGAAGGTGGAACACTTTTACTAAGACCTGAACTAACATCACTGCTGCATTTGGTTGAACTTTTAGGATTTTCCAAACTATGTGATGCTGTGTCAACCGATTTACCTTTTTGTTTGATGTCTACATTTTCATGTTTATTAGTTTTGATATCAGTGTTTGGTTTTTCTTCATCAATTTTGTCCATTTTATTTAAATCTGTATGTTTTTTATTAGCAGCCATAAGTTGTGCCATATTGTTTTCTAGATTGCATACAACTAAATTAGAATTGTTGAGTACATTGTATTCATGTCTAAGTAGTTTTGCGTTAGCGGCAGTGATAGGTAGTGATTGGTCCTCATCATCAGTTTTAAGACTATCTCTAACACTAAAGGCACTTGTTGCTCTAACACTGTCATCATCAGACATCGGTACACATTCCATAGCTTGCATAACCCTAACATTTCTCAAGTCATGGTCTTTTGTAACAGGTTTTGTTTCTGGTAATGATCTGAGGAATAAAATATTAAAATACAGACATTACAGAAGATAATGATATCAATTCTATGTGCATAACTAAACTTAAAATGAAAACAGCTGTGGTGTATCTTGAATAATTAGCTATTTTGTTGCATACATTTATATTACTTACAAATCTTTAGTCGATAATACACAGTTTTAGTTTTATACTAAGACAGTTCAATTAAAATTTCCAGCTAGTGTTATTGACACATCAATTTTCATTTTTAGGGTTCCGTACCCAAAGGGTAAAAACGGGACCCTATTACTGAGACTTCGCTGTCCGTCCGTCCCTCCGTCTGTCACCAGGCTGTATCTCAAGAACGGTGATAGCTAGAGAGTTGAAATTTTCACAGATGATGTATTTCTATATATCAACAAATACTAAAAATAAAATAAAATAAATATTTAAGGAGGGCTCCCATACAACAAACATGATTTTTTTACCGTTTCTTGCTCGATACTAATAACGTTGCCTTATGTTGCATAGATAATGGTACGGAACCCTTCGTGCGTGAGTCCGACTCGCACTTGACCAATTTTTTAGTTAGGTTAGGATAGAATAGAATACTCTTTATTGCACACCATAAAGTTATACAGAAGTTTAAGGATTACAATAGGCGGTCTTATCGCAGTTTGCGATCTCTTCCAGACAACCTTTGGGTGGATATGATTGCTTTGGAGAGGGCTACTTGTGGCGCACATCCTAACAACTACTGATACACTTACATACAATAATATAACACATAAACAATACACATACTAATACATACACATATAAATAAAGATATACAATACATACATACACAAATAAAAGTCTATAAATACATATATACAATAATTGGTCAAGTGCGAGTCGGACTCGCGCACGAAGGGTTCCGTACCATTATCTATGCAATAAAAGGCAACGTTATTAGTATCGAGCAAGAAACGGTAAAAAAATCATGTTTGTTGTATGGGAGCCCCCCTTAAATATTTATTTTATTTTATTTTTAGTATGTGTTGTTATAGCGGCAATAGAAATACATCATCTGTGAAAATTTCAACTGTCTAGCTATCACCGTTCTTGAGATACTGCGTACGGAACCCTAAAAATCATGTTTGTTGTATGGGAGCCCCCCTTAAATATTTATTTTATTTTATTTTTAGTATTTGTTGTTATAGCGGCAATAGAAATACATCATCTGTGAAAATTTCAACTGTCTAGCTATCACCGTTCTTGAGATACTGGGTACGGAACCCTAAAAATCATGTTTGTTGTATGGGAGCCCCCCTTAAATATTTATTTTATTTTATTTTTAGTATTTGTTGTTATAGCGGCAATAGAAATACATCATCTGTGAAAATTTCAACTCTCTAGCTATCACCGTTCTTGAGATACAGCCTGGTGACAGACGGACGGACGGACGGACGGACGGACGGACGGACGGACGGACGGACGGACAGCGAAGTCTCAGTAATAGGGTCCCGTTTTTACCCTTTGGGTACGGAACCCTAAAAAAAGAAAGTATCCAGTTAAATAACACTATTAAAAGCTAGAAGTGACTTATTACGAAATTATTCAATTGGTTTGCAATGACAGATAATGTTCTTTGAAGAGTCTTTTGAAAGATGTTAATGATTGAGCGGTAGTTATATAGTTCGGCAAGGTCTTCCACAAACAGGTTGCTTCGATAGAGAATGATTTATTAAAAAAAAGTTTAGTTGTGCACATAGAA
Source organism: Orgyia antiqua (assembly GCA_916999025.1). Taxonomy (NCBI): domain Eukaryota; kingdom Metazoa; phylum Arthropoda; class Insecta; order Lepidoptera; family Erebidae; genus Orgyia; species Orgyia antiqua. Next base: position 30,204,377 of record OU779864.1, read on the forward strand.
TTGGTACCAATATATTATGTTACTAAAAGTTAACACATCAAATCTATTTATTAAAAGAAGGATTATTAATTTGCTAGTATATCTATCTAATACAATAAAGCTGAAGAGTTTGTTTGTTTGTTTGAACGCGCTAATCTCAGGGACCACTGGTCCGGTTTGAAAAATTCTTTAAGTATTGGATAGTAATTTATCGAGGAAGGCCAGGCTATATAACATTACGCTGCGACAATATGCAAAAACAGGGAAATATTCGTAATTTACGCGAATATGAAATCGAGCAGTTAGTTAAGCAATAAAATAATTACTTTACCTTGCATTACTACTGATCTTATCTTTTTGGAGTTGTTTGGCTTCTTGCTGGCTGCGTGTTAATGGTTTAGTAAAAGGTGATTCACTTTGTACATCTTCTGGAAGTATTGTCACATGACCAACTACAAATGGATGTTCCAATATTTCTGGCCATGCCATTCTCTTCATAGGATCTTTGTGAAGTAAACCCTTGACAATAAATAAATACATCCTATAATAACGCAACCAGTAGTAGAAAAGATGTCGTAATGCGTCGAAGTACCGACAGTACAAAACAATAATAATTATGAAGACCAAGTGCGGGTAGTTTTTGAAATTTCCGCTGCCTCACTCACCAGTTCACCCATGACCACGGTCGATACAATTCGATCGAAACGTCGGAACATAAAACAGGTATCGTGCCCACAGATCGTACACCCATAAAATAAATTGTATTTATCGCGAAGTAGACCCGTTGATTATATATTAATATGTGTACAAGCCGCGAAAGTTTAAAAGCATTAAATAAATATGTGACCATTGCAGAGCTAGTTTCATAATTTCTTAACATAAATACCCCAAAAATATGAAAGGGGGGCCTCTTTTAAAATGGAAGGTTATTTATTTAGTACAATAAACCGATATAATACTAACATGTTGGTTGGTATGGTTATTAAATAGTTTGTAGTTATGCATGTACGTAAGAAGTTATAGTTTTTGGCATAACGAAATAGAAATCCGTTTTTTATCTTTAGCAAAGAAATTTTTAAATATTTTACAAAAAGGACACGTACTGTTTTCAAAAGTTAACACCATTTTATTTAGTGTGCTGAAATAAGTACAACAATAAAAACAGTAAAATAAAAAATCTATGAAAGTAATTAAATAAAACTACTTACTTGCAGAAATGACCTTGCTTCAGTGCTTATAAAACTTGGCCATTGTACAGGCTTATGTCTTATCATACGAACTAGCTGCCATATAGACATTGTGCAAAATGGTGGTTGGCCTGCTATTAACTCATACACTATGCAGCCAAGGGACCATAAGTCAGCCTTAAAAGAAAAACATTTGTCTATTGCTGTTATGCTAGTAAGTACTTACAGACTATTTTATATAAAGAAATACAACAAAAATTATGGGAGCTAAGAATCTGAAATATTATTGTATTTTACCGCATAGGATGATCATTTGTATCAGTTGTGTCTGGGTGGTTCTATGTATATGCAAAAAAGAAAAGTACATAGATACATTTCATAAAAATCAGTACATATATTTCAGAGCTTGGTAAGAAACACAAATTCGGTAGCAGTAAGGTGGCCGTCACCAGAACTATTTTGACCTCCAAGCCAAAGTAACAGAACTGGCAAGCAGCACTGTCTTTACTTATTATAAAACAAGTATTCATTATTTTGTATGTATGTCCCAACGTGAGTTTATATCTTCAAACATTCTACTCAATTAGAGGCTCAATAACTAAAAACGCGGGTGAAATCGCAGGTATTACCTACTGTAATATATGCAATTTATGATATAAACTAAGGCCTACCTGATGATCATATGGTTTTTCTTCAATTAATTCTGGTGCCATATATAAAGGAGTACCTTTTATAGAAGTAAGGATATGAGTTGCATTCGTCATAATTCTTGCCAAACCAAAATCACATAGTTTAGCACATCCAGAGCTATCTAGCAGCACATTTTGTGGCTTTAAATCTCTGAAATAATTATGTATAATTTATTTAATAATATTTCTTAGAGGATATAGGAAATATAGGAATATAGGAAAATTTCCAATTATTGTCCATAGGTCTTTTCTTTAAATGATAAACATAGTGAACTGCCATATACAATTCAATTCGATAACCATTGTATTCATAACCTGGTACCAACAACACAAGCAAATAAGCTCAGTTTGAGATGATTATTATTTAGTTTTACATTGATTTAGTTAAAAAGGAGAATCATTATTTCTACCAAGCATTTATCACTTGCTAAGAAAGACCTATCAAGTCTAAAAAATGAATTTTGGTAATGACTAGTACCAGAACTGAATGTGGACCTTTCTATGACTGTCCCAGAGAGTCGCCTTACAGAAGTTTCATATGATAGATCCACCCTAGGCACATACCATGGCTCAGTTTTGTTAGGAGCCAAAAAATTGTCTAGTACCACCGGAGACAGTGTTGTAATCAGGAATACCTGTTACATACTCACCTATGTAGCACTCTATGAGAATGCAAGTAATACAGTGCTGACACCAAGTCCCATGTTATTTTTTTCACCTGCTCTTCATTCAAACAGCCTTCTTTAGCCAATATACTATGTAGCTCTTTTTCAGCATATTCTGTGACTACTACTAACTCTGAATCAGTGTCAAAACTATCTATCATACGAATTACATTTGGATGTTTTAACTGTCTCTGTATGTCACATTCTTGTCGAAGATTTTTCAAATCTTTTAAGGATCGCCCTTTCTGTAAATACAAATTACATCACAAAATTAAACAAAGAAACTTTTAAAACATACATCTGCACAAGTTACAATTTATTATAAAGCCATATAGTTTAAGGTCATTAAATAGGATAAATACAATAAATCATAGATATTAATACTGAACATCTAACAAGTGCGGGTAATAAAATATTACAATATAACACTACAGATTTCCACATACATAGGTAGTAATTAAATATAACGTCTTCTTAGTTTAAAATCTAAAGACCATGCTCGTAAATAATTTCAGATAACTCTGACTATTGCAAGTGGGTAAAATCAGTTTAAAAAAATGTTTTTAAATAATAATCACAAACCTTTCTGATAACTTTTAAAGCTACTACATCTTCAGATTCTTTATGCTTTGCTTTAAATACACGCCCAAAAGATCCTTCACCAATGAATGAAATCACCACGTAACTTTCCATTTTAAAACAAAGTTATTCATAAGTATCACAACTTTATGAGTATAAGACATAAGACCATCAATTACTAGCACATTTCTGGTAGGTACCTATTTTACAAAAATATATAGGTCCCATGGATGAACATTAAACAAATTTTATGAGTGATACTGATGCATTGCTCCTTTATTATACATTATTAAAATAAGCCCTAATTTTATCATAAAACATAATTGAAAACAATATACATTACAAACAATACAAACATTAGTCAGTCTAAGTCAGCTGTCAAAGTAAAATATATTTAGGTTAGAGCATTATTTAAAAATATAGGAATATTGATATTTTTCAGTTTACATTCGTCGTATCAGTCGACAACAAGTTAGTATTCAATATCAAAATCGTGTACAGTAGATATATTAATTACGTCTGTAATATTTGTAATAAAGTATGTGGCTACCTGAAAAGTAACCGTATCTTTAAAAATAGATTTTTCCATGTTGGTCCAGATTTAATTTTGTTGAAAGAATCGAGGGCATATATATAAAAAACAAGATTCTGACATTTTAAGTCCCTGGTCTTCTTAAGACAGTTAGTTGACCGATGCGCTACGTATTTATTTTTCCTTGATAGCAGACAGATATTGATATTTTTATAAATATCGATATATCAAGAAATTGATAATGCTTCTACAGTTACTACATCCCTAAAAGATGCATGTGCCATTGTAGACCTCTACATGCATCTTTTAGGGATCCCCTCGATTACAGGTGCTCAAGTCTACTATTTTGGAACAATTGTCATACCGGCACAATACCGGCACGATACCGTTGCAATTGAAGTCAAATATCCGTAGTCTGCTATATGCCGTCATAACGGTCGTTCAATGGTAATAGAATTGTCGATGTCTTTTATCTATGCATTGAATTTTCGGTCTCTTTTATCTATGAATTGTGTTAGAATGGTATGTATGTGTTGCCGTTTTTAAAAAATGCGTTAGTTGACGTGATTTTCGAAAAACTACTAATAAATTTAAACATTTAATCATGCTAGACTTCGTTTAGATATATTTGTACATACTATTTATTAGTATAAAAAGCAATGTGAAGTTTAGGAGATTAGTAAATTGCAATAAATTACAAAGAACAATTTCTAATATTTCTATCTATCTATTTTTTATTTATGGCAATCTGTCGACACATGACAATTTAAAAATATTACTGTCAAATTCAAAATAGCAGACAACCGAAACATTTCAGTCATTGAATTGCAATTGTGAAGCAGTTGTGTACGAGACTAGCAATTTATGTCACTTTGACAATTGTAAGTCAATGATGATGTCGTTATGACGACACAATAATAGTAGACTACCAAAAATTTTACTATTGCACCATAATGGTACAATAATGGTACAGTTGTGACACCGTTGAAATACCCGACTCAGGGCCCTGGTGAAATCTATGGTAGCGTCCTCTACCTAGAGGGCGCAACCCTCAGAACAATAACAAAGCATAGAAGGCGCTTTACGACATTTGAAGTGTACGCTGTCATAGACAAAAGAGTATTAGCTAGTAATGTGACTATGCATAAAATAAATATCGATATCGACTTCTTGGTTTATGGTATCGCTCCATGGCAATAAATCTAAATTTGCTAAGGTGAAATAAAAAACTCACTTCTGTCTGATCAACTTATTTATTTATAAACACAGGATAAATTATTAACAAATTTAAATTACTAAGAAATTTCATTACTCATACGTACGATTCGCTCGCAAGACCGTAGGTATTTAGGTATTTATTTCACTCATATATATTTAATCCTTCCCAAAACTACGTGTGAAGAAAAATGATGCAATAATTTAGATGATGCTAGTTCTATCGATATTCTATCGATAGTTTATTTTAGCAAGCACTATTGCAAAAATGTATATGCCGATTTAAAATGTATTATTTCCATATAATCGAACTATTAAATTGCATAAAATATTGATTACAAAACACTACAGTGTACACTTAGTTCAAATAATTAGAAAAAATGCCAAAATAACCTACAATAAGAATGCAAAACTGACAAAATGACCATATTTGATTACTTACCGATGGAAGCTTATTATTTCCGCATCATTTTCTTTGCGGGATGAATGTGATTTACATCCCACTACAATGCAGGACATTATTTAATCTTTAAGCTTTGCGATTTACACTAAATCACTGTTAATTTTGTTCAATTTTTACAAAAACACGTAAAATCAACGAAGCACTTCAACTCACATGCGCCCCTAAGCATTATATGACAAATTGCGATGAACAAAGTCATAGACAAAAACCTGAGACGTTAAGTAGCTTTTAAACTTAGTATCATAAAGGTAGCAAAGGTAACCAAATTGACATTTGCTTTGTGACGGTTTGCATTTTGAGCAACCTACATCTGTCTCTTTCTAATGCTGTTTTAAGTGTATAAGAAAACAGAGACAACTATATTACTTAAATTTAGCTTCCTTCTATGCTTTGTTATTGTTCTGAGGCGCAACCATAGATTTCACCTGTCAAGTGTCAAGTCGGCTCATAGAGTAGCATAGAGCCGGCTATGGAATTGGAGCGTAGACAATAGTCTTCAATAGTCTACGAATTGGAGTAAAACTTAGGGTGACTTCACATATTCTGTGGGTGACTTATGGCTCTAATCAACTAATGCTACAACATTTACTTTGGAAAAAAAAAAAAGCGCGGGAGCTGACGGGCGCGAATTTTAATTTTAATTTTATTTTATTGAAATTAGTTATTACATTCGTGTAAATATTACTTATATTGTGTAAATATAATGATAAAAGTTGATAATTAGTAAATGTAAATAGTTAATGTAAAATTTTAAGGCACCGTGGGCAAACCCGTCGGGTTACCTACCGCGTGCCCTTTGCTATGGCTGATAGTGAAGAGATGTTCGATGTACGATCCTGCTCAAGAAAGAGCAGCTTAACCGCTGATGAAGAAGAAGTAATTAATGAGTTCGTGAGACAGTGCAATTTGGAAGAAAATCTAGTAGAGGACGTTTTATATTTGGAACCACCATCAACATGCAGGCCAGATAAAAGGAAAGTACGAGAGGAAGAGTGCTTATGGAACGAGGTAAAATCTAAAGAGAAAAAACGTAGGCCCTTTGAGAATAATATACAGATTTATATAACATGCAGTGAACAACTACCAAAAACATTTTCATTGGCAAAATGTTTAAAAGACAACGGTATAAAAGGCATTGAAAAAGTTAAGTATGTGAACCCGTACAAGGTACGTTTAGATTTTAAGTCTGAAATTTATGCAGAGGCTTTAGTTAACTGTAAAGCAATAACTGATAAAGGCTGGCACACACAAAGGGCGATGGAGAAAAATCTTTCTTATGGTGTTATTCGAGACGTTGACCTAGAATTAACAGAAAATGATATATTTAATAGAATAATCTGTCCTGAACACATTCAATTGGTGTCAGCTTTCCGATTGAACCGCCGCGGCGCTATGAATAATGGGTGGATGCCGAGTGAGTCAATAAGGCTATGCTTCAGAGGTGATAGTGTGCCCGAACACGTGGATGTTGATGGCTTAAGAATGCGTGTTTACTCTTATGTTTTTCCAGTATCACAGTGCTCCTTTTGTTGGCAACTAGGACACACTTCAAAAAGATGCTCTTCTAGGAAAGTTGTATGCCCGAAATGTGGAGGGAATCACGAAAACTGTGAGACCACGATATTCAAGTGCGTCAACTGTCGTGGAACACACATGGCCATGTATAAGGGATGTCCGGCTTTTATAAAAGAGAAAAAGGTAAGAAATATTATGGCAGAGTTTAACGTCACCTACAGGAAGGCACTCACAATGTATAGATCACCTAGTCCTCTAAGGCAAGTAGAGATGAATCCATTCACAGCTGCGCCTGCGCCACCATCAATTGTATCTTTCCCACCCCTTAAAAGAAAGGAGGTTCAATCATCTGCCACACCTTCACATAGAGGAATTTTAACTTATGCTGATGTTGTTCAAACGGATACGGCTTCCCAAAGCCATTCAAAAACAACAAAAAAGAATTTGCAGACACATTCAGTATCGTCAGCACGTCGTTTAACTAAGCAAAAAGAGGATAGTGCAGCCTTCGAATTTGGTTCAATTGGTAACTATAAAGCTCACGATCACACGTATTCCAAACAAGATAGTGACACGGGGAAGAAGTCAACAGATATAAACTGGAGTGCGCTACTAGACAGACTGAAAGAGATAATTTTCTTAAAGGATGTGTCATTTCAAACAAAAATGAAAAGTGTATTTAAGTGCTGTGTAGAGTGGGTATTGTCAGTAGCTGTAGAAAATATGTCAGATTGGCCAGTATTAAAAAATGTGTTAGAATTGTTTATGAACTATGTCTAAAAAAGGAAAAACTATTAATTTTAATATTGTGCAGTGGAACGCTAGAAGTATAAGGCATAAACTAATTGATTTTGAAAATATATTGTTTAAGGAAAAGGTCCATATTGCTGTGATAAGTGAGACGTGGTTGATCCCGGACATTCAAGTTAAGGTATCTAATTATAAGGTTTATCGTAAGGATAGGAGCGAGGCCTATGGTGGAATTGCAATTTTGGTACACAGGTCAGTACAATCTCAACTTTATGATATTGACATATCTAATACAGGTATTGAAATTATTGGTGTTAAACTATATAACTGTGCAGAAGTTGATTACGTTACCGGTATATATTGTGCTTCATCTGTACATACAGTACAACGGGATTGGGATGCTGTTTTTTCACTAACTAATAGAAAATCATTAATCTTAGGTGATTTTAATGCACATCACATCACGTGGTCTACCAAAACAGATACTAGAGGAAAACTTATTTTTGAATCGATACTAGATAGTGGGTTCATATCGTTAAACAATGGTGGATTCACACGCATTAGTTTAGTTAATGATTTGCCGCACCAGACTGCGCCTGACGTAACTTTTGTTTCTTCTGATATAGCATTAATATTTGACTGGAACATCTTAAATGAATGTCTGGGCAGTGATCATTTTATTATTAAAATAAGTACGTCGATGAAATGTTCAATATCAAATATTACACGTAGAAATTTAAAAAAAGCGAATTGGTCTAGTTATAAGGAAACGTTGCAAAAATTACTTTTAGGTTTCGTTCGCACAGACTGTTGTCAAACTAATTACGACAACTTTTTAGGATATTTAAATAAAGCGGCAGATATGCATATTCCTTTCATACGCCATAGTACAAACCCTAGTGATAAGTTTAGTCCTAAACCATATTGGAATGTGGAACTATCAAAATCAATAGCTGAACGTAGGTTAGCATTGGCTAGATTTAGACGTAATCCTACACCAGATAATTTAATACTGCTTCAAAGTAAAACACGTGCCTCTCAAAAGTTAGTACGGGATACTAAACGTAAAGCTTGGCAGGAATTCTGTTGCTCTGTTGATAGCACAACGTCGCAGAAGGTAATGTGGCAGAAGTTAAGATGGTTTAAAGGTCGTGGGGGTTCTAGTCATTACGTAGATGACGAGAAGGCATATGCGCTTCTCCGCAGTATAACACCTGATTATGTTAGTCCGTTTGATCCAGTTTTTAATTCGCTTAACCCTAAATTAGAACAGCCTTTCACCAAACACGAACTTATGCGTTGCATTCGTGATAAAGATACGACGCCAGGCTGTGATAATATTTCATATTCTATGATTAGAAATTTACCAGACCTTGGTATATCAATACTTTTATATCTATATAATGATTTTTATCAAACTGGCTTTGTACCCAAACAGTGGAGAGAGATCGCAATCGTACCTTTGCCTAAACCCGGCCGTGACTCAAGCAGCTTGTCTGCCCTCAGACCTATCTCTATGATGTCATGTGTCTGTAAGTTGTTTCATAGTATATTGACAAATAGGATTGAATGGCACATAGAGAAAAACAATTTTCTCGCTGATAATACTACAGGATTTAGAAAGTGTCGATCTACGTTAGACAATTTAGTAAGTTTAGTTTCAGATATACAGACAGGCTATTCAGAAAACAAGGTAACCATTGGATGTTTTCTAGATGTCGACAATGCTTACAATAATGTTAACATTAACGCATTACTACAAAAAATGGATGAAATGGGTGTCGGTTCCAAAGTATGTCGATATCTATGGAATTTTTTAAAAGAAAGAACTTTAAGAATTCTTTTAAAAAATTCCTATATATGTCGTACTACTGGCCAGGGCTTAGCACAAGGCGATCCGTTGTCCCCTCTGCTGTTCAATGTAAGCACGGCAAATATTTGTCAGATGATAAATAGTAATGTTCACATATCACAATATGCGGATGACTTTGTCTTGTATACAGTGTGTAAAAATATAGCAGATGGTGCAGTTCTTTTACGTAGCTCTTTAGATAGTTTAGTTAAATTATTATCACTAATAGGCCTAGAAATTTCATCATCAAAAAGTAAAGTTTGCATCTTTAAGAGAGGGGGTAGAAGAGTAGAGATCAATATAACAGTAGACAATACGACATTACAAGTAGTAGATAATATAAAATACTTAGGCATGTGGTTAGACTGTTCCTTAAAGTGGACCAAACATATAAACGAATTAATTCAAAAATGTTCCAAATCACTAACTCTTTTCAAGGTTCTTGCTGGGTCTGGGTGGGGTATGCACCCTCAGCACTTGAGGCGATTGTACATAGCAATTATCCGTTCAAAAATAGATTATGGCAGTTTTCTTTATGATAATGGACTTAAAAGCGTATTAAATAAGTTGAATACAGTTCAAAATCAATGCATGCGTGTTGTAGGCGGATTTGTAAAAACTACTCCAATACACGTGATGGAAAATGAACTTCACCTGCAACCCTTGTATATTCGGAGACACTATCTGGCCGGAAAATATTTTTTGAAAGCATTGTCATTTAAAGATAGTGAGATAATTAGGAAATTAAATTATTTATTAGAACTAAGTGATTCTAATTATTGGAAGTGCAAAAATAAGCCGTTATTAGTTTCAATGAATAGAAGTATGTCTTCATATACCATACATAGGTCTCATCAGTTAGAGAGATTTATGTTAGACACATGGCTCAGCAATATGGATCTTACAGATACAATTAGAATTAATGTAGATAAGGTTATCAAAGGAAAACATCAGTACAAATGTAATGATTTAAAACAAAGTTGTGAAGAATATCTACTACAAAACTATGTACATTATTATTGTATATATACAGATGGATCTCAGGAAGAGGGCAAGTCGGGTTTTGCCATATACGACCCACAAACCAGGACAGCTGTTAAAGTTAAAGTTAATGCTAGTGTTAAATTGTCTATTATGTATATTGAACTCCTGGCAATCGCGGAAGCCATTTCGTATATTAAAAACTCATGTACAGCAGAAAACTATGTGATACTGACAGACTCCAAGAGTGCTTTACAGCACCTCGCACGTTGCACCTTGAATTTCAGAGGCACACCGATAGCATATAGTATCTTGGAGTCCGTCAGTAAAATAGATAACAAAAATATTACATTACAGTGGGTTCCTTCCCATATAGGTTTAAGTGGAAATGAGGAAGCTGATCGCCTCGCCAAAGAAGCGACTACAAATGGACAAAATTTTGAATGTTTACCTCACTTTACAGATCTTATTCCCATAATTCGTAGGCGTTGTGTAGATTTGTGGTCTGAACATTTTGACGAAAGGTCCAAGGCCAAGGGAATATGGTACAGGACCATACAACCCAGTCTTTCTCGCTCTCCTTGGTTTGTGGGTATTGATATGCATAGAGATCAAATAATAACTGCCTTCAGGCTTCGTTCCGGACACATTCCTTTAAATAAATTTATGCATTTAATGGGCAGAGCAGAGATTACAGTGTGTACAGAATGTAACCAAGTGGAGGATGTGTTACATGTATTAGCAGAATGTGTCCGAAACGAAGCCGAGAGATACTTATTTTTGATACAATGTAATTTTAATATTCTAGAAGTTGGTCTGTTCAATAGCATTCTGGCTAATCCTTCGTCCCGGGAAGCCAGAATGATATATGAAATAGTTAAGTTAGGTTTAAGGCGAAGACAATGTAATTATTAGTAAGTTAGATATTTGTAAGTGAGTGACCTTTCGAGGGTGACATTATCATTGGTGATAAAATCCTCTTTTATTGAAATAAAGATATAAAAAAAAAAAAAAAAAAAAAAACTAATGCTACCACGAAGTATAGATAGAAGGAGTCCGAACGGTATAGGCTTTTCCATAATATTTCGTGTACACATTAATAAACCCAGATCATAGTTCTATTTTCTGCCACTGGCTGCGCAAGTGTTCAGGGCGTACCGATGCTATTATTATTATTACATGTAAACACGCGCTGGCTCGTGAAAGTTGAATTTAATTTAATTATTATTATTAAATTAAATATTAATTTAATTAAATATTTTTTTCCACAGGTGTCAATAGCAATAACATTTCCCGCGTAAGAATTCAAACGAGTACTCCTTGAAAAATGGCGCGCTCTACCGGCAAAAAATCTGTCCCTTAAATTGAGACCATTCGTTCAACATTACGTTTGGACTCCTTCTATCTATACTTCGTGAATGCTACTATCCGTAGGTACCTACGGTTTCCCGCTGATTTGTCCCAGCCTGTTTGAAATTGTAAAAGGAGTTCTTGAAAAACACGGAAATAAATTCTTTTTCCGCCCAAATATCCGGAACTTTTTCCAAGTAGCAATCCAACTCCAAGACAAAACAACTAGGGGCACAGTTTACTGAATGGCAGCTTTACTTATATAAAACAACCTAAACTAAAGCAATGTTACAATGATTATATCAATTTAACCCGTCCCGTGTACAATAGGAAATCAGTAAGTATGTAAGGTACCTATATACCTAATGTATATCTTTATCTCTCCAGCCCAGTAACGTAGGTACTACTGTTGAGCACGGGTCTGCTCCACTTTGGAAGTGATTATCTACTATGCCGCGCTGACCGGGCAATGGGTTAATTTTTGGGTTTTCCGTCTTTCACAGAGGATAGTATCTGAATACAATATCCATCAGCTGGCTTTTACACAGAGGATAGTATCTGTGTAGTACAATATCCATCAGCTGGCTTTTACAGAACTATATGAAGGAAAAGGGGTGGTGGCTCTTGTATTCTTAAATCCGACACCGCACGGATTAGTAAGTAGGTAGGTATAACTAGCTTTAACTAATGAAAAATCTACAAATATTTAGGCAGGTATGTACGAGTAAGTATGTATGTATCAATACAAAATACTTATGTATTATCACATATGTATTATCTAGCTACTAATGCATTCACTCGCGTTTATCATTACTGACCCGCTTCTTGGCTTTAGCTTTTCTTTACCGAACTTTTTAATTTATGTAAAGAGACCTTTTGAAAATATTAACCAGGAGTGTACCTACTGCACGTATCAATCCTATGGGGCTACCAGGCTATAGCGGTCCTAGATAATCGAAATAGTTTACGTAAAGTAAGCAAGATGTTTTTAGAAAATTTTCCGCTTTATTTAGACGTCTATTGTGATCCAAGAGTTTACTATGTAAGCTACATAGCTCCTCTTTGACCAGCTACGCCACTTTTTCCATCATGAACTTATTCTAATGTATAATTATGAATAGGTAAAGTAATACCTAATATGCTAGAGGTAGTGTTGCCCAAATTCAGTCTTGGTCTTGCAGTCTTGGTCTTGTTCTTGCATTTTTGCAAGACCAAGACCAAGAATAAGACCACATATTTTTAGCAAGACCAAGACCAAGACTGACCGTGCAAGACTTGAGCAAGAACAAGACTAATCCGGCAAGACCCTTGCGTCTTGCAGCTAGGATTTAGCGCTATTTCACGGAGTAGTTAGGTATAACAGTTCGGTGTATAGGTACGCTTAGGAATTCTATGAGACGCAAAAAACTGTATCAAAACTGTATAAAAACTTAATTTTTAATCCTAATTTTATGCAAGGAATACTAGTTATTTTACCAGCAACATATGTTCCCGTGAAATTAGGCTTATTGCCGATTCTTTTGATATGCATATGTTAATAATTAATTAAATAAATAAAAATAAAAAACAATCAAATTCACGTCGATCGATCAGATTCGCAATTTTGTTATTATAATACGTATTTTAATTATAAAAGTGTTTGAGTATGTTTATTTTATAGTAATTTACTAATATTTTAATAAAAACACGTAAATTAAATAAACACAAGACAATAAAAGTTTACGACATGAACGATTTCTTTGTTTACCCGGCACCGACATTTTGAAGACCAAATTATAGTCGATCTAATTCGTGAAACTCAAGCACTTATACAACGTGAAACAAAACTCCTGTGTTATGCTTGAAACCAAGCATTCTTTAGGTCATCAGTAATGACTATGTGAAGTTAGAAATTAACTTGCATTATAATTTAATACGATTTTTGATGTTGTAAGGTTTTGCAAAATTTTTACGTTGCACAACCCTAATCAGCTGTTTTTATGAACTCTATTTGACCTAATAGTGATCATGTCCCGTAATAGAGATTAACGTAATATGCCTAACTGCTCATTGCCTCTGTGAGGAAAATTGTTTAAAATTTTTCCATGATGGTGAAGAAAATTTTGTTGGGTGTTGATGGAAGAAAAGCGAGAAGAATACAAAAATGAGCGAGTTTTTTTGAGGAGTAATATTACCGAAAAAATAATGAATAATTGCATGTCGAAGATGACGAACGTGAATTGAGGAAAAGTTAAGTGTCAACTACTAGCAAAATGTGACGAGGGGAGCGAAGATATTGGCATATTAACGATGATATAATTTTTCATAAAATTATGTTAGGTAAAAAAGTCACATATGCGACTGTCCACTCTAAATAATTTAATCACTTTTGACGAATCGTGATTGGTTAATATTAGAAATACGTCAACCAATTGTATTACTTGATTGGCTACTTGAGTCCTTTGTAAAGAGCGACACCTTTGTCAAAAGAAACCGACTTCCTTTGATGTCAATGTGCCGCCCGCGCCGCTCCGATAGTCGGGGAATAACCCACATGAAGACACGTGTACATAGAGATGGGTCATCTCTATTATGTATCTATATTTTATTATATTTTATTGTATCAAATCAATACAACGCGAACGGGGTAAAATACTAGATCACACGATAAAGTGATCGTCGTATCGTATCGCTGGTGTTTATTTAATAAATATCGTATTGTAAAACATGGTCTGTCCACAACAAATATTATTCATATTGGCTTATAATTATTCGTTGTAACATTTTCTTATAAACTTATTTCATTCCATTGAAATCCGATAAACTTTTTTACATGCTAGTAATAGTTACTCAAATTGCAAACACAATATGGTTGTAGCTAAGATACGATTTCAGGAGAAGTTTCGTAATAAATTGTAGGTTAATATACGAATTTGATAGCACATAATTAACACATAGTATTGTTTTTACCGATACAAATATTAAGTGTATTCTATTGTATCGAATTACCATAATATCGATATGTATGTGAGCATAGCTAAAGTGCATGAGCAAAACCCTTTTACAGTATTATAGGTAGTAGTGAGCGTTTAAACGAAAAGCTTAAAATAAGCAAAAAAGCACGCTGCCGTTTATAAGCAATCATCGCTTAGTGCTTATCTTAAAATTGCAACACAGTTGTGAGAATATTTTCAAAATGTTGGTAAAAAGAGAAGAGGAAAATGTAAAAAGAGATGTAAGTGTAAAATTTTTATTTAAACGGTAAGTAAATTTTTAGCAGACAACGTAAATTAAGTTCAGTTAAATGTTTTAACGAAAAAGTTAAAAAGCATAAAAGCTAAACAGTAAGCAAATAGCATATTATGAATTTTAAGCAGACTACAAAAGTTGTCCTTTAAAATACAGTCAAGTTATTGTAATTAATTTGTTTTTTACATGTTTTAGCACATGTAAGCTTATAAAGCGTAAATGTTTATTAAGAAACAGTTACTCCCATGGAAAACGGCATATAGCTCAGTTGATCACCATGTGGCAGTTAATTTTTCGAATTTCTCATCAAATCTTCAGACATTTATTAATCTGATTGTTCTTTACTATGGCTATGTTAATTCAAGCTCACAATGTTCCAATTCTAATACGTTTTTCTAAGATCTAAAGTAAACTTTAATAAATAGCAATAGTCTAATAGGTAATTGCAAGACTTGCAAGACTCTTGCTGCAAGACCAAGACCAAGACCAAGACTGGGAGCGCAAGACCAAGACCAAGACCAAGACCAGGTGTATTGGCGCAAGACCAAGACCAAGACTGGCTAAGTCTCGTCTTGTTCTTGCATTTGGGCAACACTAGCTAGAGGTAGAAATATGTGACGTTTACCAGTAGTAAGCCTACTTACTCATTACCTACAGTGAAGTAAGCTTGATATAACAAATTCGACAATATGAAACCGGAGAACGTAAGTAATAAGATTGATGAAAGTTCGAGTTCTTTCAGTCTTTATTTGGATAAATCTAAAATTACTATCAATTACCAACTAGCGCAGATACTTAATTAGTTGTTGGTTGCTTGCTGCTTCATATCTATGAAGCAGCAAGCAACCAACAACTAAATAAGTAAGTAAGTACCTAAGTAGCGTTTACCAAATATTTATGTAGAGTGATGCAGAGCAATTGAGATGAAAACGTCTGGAAATAGAATATTTTAATATTACAGAACGATCATAAAATAAGCCTATACATAGCGCTATACATTCGACAGCACCAATGGTATCTGATACGAGTTGGGTTTGTTGATGCTTTGTTGTCTATATGCTATTTATACCCAGATTATACAACAACATAGAGCGTAGCAAACAGCTGTATGAGATAAAATTCTGAATCGCGTACACACAATAAAACACCAAGTGAGCTTGAGTTCGGACGGGAGCATTATTTCTTGTTGAAACATATCATTCCACAATCCACAGCCGCGAACGTTACTGTAAACAAATGAGACAGAACTGGCGTGGGCGCATGTGTAGGTACTTTTGTAATTTTAGTAACTCGCTAATTTATCTAATTAAACTCCATTTCTTTAAATTAGAACAGTACAATGTAATTGCGACGCTCGCTTCGTGACCAAGTTTTCTTATGAAGTGTGGTCACTATATGTGTGACTTTTCACATTTTCCAACTTCATTTCTACCCACAGATAGATACAGGTTTCCAGGTATGGTACTGTAGGTATTAGTTGATGCTCGTTCTCAAAACTTGTATCTATCGCCACCGACTCCTAGCCAGATGTGCCTACATAGCAAATATAGTGACTAAAATATATAAATAAACACACAAATTATACACGCACCTAATAGGTATTTTAAACTCTTAAAAATACAACTGGAATACAGATAACTTAACGAAAATCGAAAAAAGTCTAGAAACTTTTTTTAAAAGACGATGATAGGACGTTGAAATTCAGAAACAATAAAGCATCATTTGGTACTTAGCATTATTTGGTAGATTTGCATGTACGACTTTGAGTCATATGCCAGAGCAACGGAACGGTATTTCGAACTCGTGAGTTGCAGCCCTGCTCGTAACCAGCTTTATTTTGATTTTTATTTACGATTGGACTGCTTATGTTGAAGATTTTGCAACTCGTTAGAATTTTTACTCTATTTTTAGGGTTCCGTACCCAAAGGGTAAAAACGGGACCCTATTACTGAGACTTCGCTGTCCGTCCGTCCGTCCGTCCGTCCGTCTGTCACCAGGCTGTATCTCAAGAACGGTGATAGCTAGAGAGTTGAAATTATCACAGATGATTTATTTCTATTGCCGCTATAACAACAAATAATAAAAATAAAATAAAATAAATATTTAAGGGGGGCTCCCATACAACAAACATGATTTTTTTACCGTTTCTTGCTCGATACTAATAACGTTGCCTTATGTTGCATAGATAATGGTACGGAACCCTTCGTGCGCGAGTCCGACTCGCACTTGACCAATATTTTTTTCTATAGCATCGAAGTGACGAGCACTTCATAGTGTGGAAACGTACTCGATGTGCAACATTGTTGTCGCACATCGAGTACGTTTACGTACGTGGGGCGGCCGCCCCACGTACGAACCAATGGCGATTGCGTGGCTCTTCGGCCGGTTAATGTACACAGATCAAGAGTGAAGTATTTGCATAAAATCTGTAATTGTATATAACTAAGCGAAAATGGGATTAGTTTAAAATATTAGGTATTCCTCTATCTTATTTACATATTGTTGTAAATCTTTATGACTGATCACCATGCACAGTTAGTTTGTATAATTTTACATCTACCTATACATCATATAACGGAACATCAATCAATTGCAGAATGTAATAACTATATTAAAGTCCCTATTTTATAAAGATACTCTAGGTACTAATAAGATTTTTATTTATTTATAATAATATATACTTTATTGTACACCAATGAGGTACATTCAATTTCCATTAAAAAAAAAGAAATATAATTGAAAGAACCCGTACAATGGGCGGCCTTATCGCTTAAAGCGATTTCTTCCAGGCATTTATAAGCATTGCAAACTAATAATACATCGATAGATAGATGAACTGCGTAATACCAACAGCAAAATGGTAGCAATAAACTAATTACTGTTATTTAAATATTGTTAGGTATGTACTGATTATTATTAAATCAATTAATTATTAAAATTTTGCGACAATTTTCTCCAACTAAATATTTATTTAGCTATATAGTACTTAGAAACATGCACTTCATTTCATCATTAGCTCTTTCTTATGGATGAACTACAACAAGAGCTAACTAATCAAGAATAATTACAGCGTCTACGGAATAGAATCAACGTTTTTAAATAAAAAACGCTGACGTTAAATTTCATTAAGTATACTGAGCTTAAGATACCTACATATTTATTATTTAATAATAACGTTTACCTACTTATTTGCTAAATGAAAGAAGAAAGATATATAAAACAAAACTAAAAACTTTGTTTCTCTGTCCCAATTTTATGCTACAGTGCGTCATCAAACTTGGCACTGATTTTGGTAAAATTGTGCATCGTTAAAGTACGAGTATAATTACCTCCAATGATTACCTCTATCATAATCAGACTAAGAACAAACATATTATTTCGACCTTCAATTGGTTTTAGAACGTATAGACGTACCCATTTCTTTCTCGTCTTGAACTACACAGATTGTGAAAAACTTTCAGTTCGATCAGTTTATTTAGGGTTGGCAAATGACTAAACTCATCCTGATGGGTGAAAGTGTAAATCATACGCGAGGAAGACTAGTAGGTACATGGTCCGTGTCCAAGCCGTCTCACACCGCTTTACACCTAGCTTGAAAGATTTCATTTCGTAAGAAGAGGGGTACTCTATGCAGAGAGAACTGAATATATTTGCCACAAAATTGAGTGGCACGATTTCACCCGAATTTATATTATTATTATTGCAAATTAAATCAAAAGTTTGTAAAAATAGAGTCGTCAAGAGTGTCTAGTTTCTGTCAAACTTCAAGTATCCCTTAGTCATTGATCCACCCACGAGAAGGAATAAAAAAGGGTCATTTCTTTTCACAACATATCATCACGCAGATTGTTCTCTAAATTATGTTCCAAATATAAAGTATATTAAACTGAGGGCACAGTTACTAAATTACAAAATATGTAGTGATGTTAACTGTCATCTGCTGGACAATTTATGATTATGACGAGACCAGGTTACGATTGCCAAAGCCGCCAAAAATCAACACATGAAAAGCCCACAGTATAATTTATAAGTCTATAACTGTATTCAATAATTTTCATTACATTTTGATAAAATAGAAAATGGTTTTCAAAATGAAACGGATATATTTTAAAGCGCCATTAGTATAATGGTATTTTTATCATAAACTATGTTCATGTCAGTCTGATAATTCAATAAAATCTGGAATGAGTTTAAAATTAAGATATGAATTAATTTATTTAATATAAATTTTATCAGCTGGATTAGTTGCAGAGACAAATGATTTCAGATTAATTACAAAATGCTTGAAGCTAGTCCTCTCCGCGCGGAAAGGATTTTTACGTTTTAATTTTTTTTTAAATATCCATTTGGTGAAAATGCAAAGTCTTTGTCTTGATATTCACAAGGTTCTGCCAAAATAGACATAATTGGCAAATGAGGCAATGTTGTAACTGTGTAACTTAAAAGAATTTCATGATTAAGCTTCAACATCAAATAACTTTTGTGCATATTGCGACACTTCGCGAAAATTGTAATTGAAATTGAGTGAAAACATTTTTTTCTATTCCATTGATGTCTCGTTTGAGGCAAAATATGTACCTATGGATTTTTAAAAGTTTTTTTGTGTTACAGACATGCTAGTGCATCTTCTTGTCGTGTTCTTCTAAGCTTTGTGTATTAAGGTGATGTTACATTTCTTAATAAATATCGTAAGTGGGCGGAATAATAATTTCGAAATATACACACACACACATACAGCATACAATTCAGCTATATGTATAGAAATTAACAAATCAAAATTCTGAAATTGTTTAGTCTGGACCATTCAACAAAAACTGGCACATAAACGTTGTTTACAAATATTTATTAATATTATTTATTGAACATTAGCTAACTCCTGTATTCATGGTTTCTGCTTCAGTCAGTGGTTTTTAGTATGATGATATATTGCATTGGCCAACAACAAATAACATACGAAATAACATGCTCGTATTATCAACATTTGAAGTTATTTGTTGTAAATTTTAAGAAAATCTGTTTAGTGAGTTTTAGTTTTATTATTTAATTAAGGGCCTACATCAATATTATCGTCGACATGTACATATTAACACAGCTAGTAGTTATAGAAAATGAAGAATTAGGGATATTTTTTTTGTTTACTCAAAATCTACTAAATATATTTTAATTCTGATTTACGTGTTTCTATATATAATAGTTACTTATGTTTTTAAAGTTATTTCATTAGTTAATACGCGATAATAGACCGACAAATGAAAAAAATAAAAAATGAGAGAGGTTGTTTCGCTAAGATTTTCTATCGAGAAAACTTTTTTCAATCGCGTTTCTGAGTTTATGCGATCCTAGATCATATATTGAAAAAACATATACTTAAAAATTAGGGCTCTAGCCATTCAATCTAAAGAAACAATGAAAACTTCGTACGTAGAAAAATGCACGAAGCTATTTTGGTATCCTCTTAACACTTTTATACACAACTAGCTGGCCCGGCAAACGTTGTTTTGCCATACCAAAAAAAAAGTAAAAAAAAAATTAAAAAAGAAAGAACTATAAACCTCACGGAGCCCGAGACCTTTCCAACGAATGCAAAACCGTGGAAATCGATTCGTGCGTTCTGGAGTTATAGCGTCAGGAAGGAAAACCCGACTTATTTTTATATAGTAGATTAAGGTAAAAGGGCGGCATTAATGCCGTATTATGACAGATCAACAAAAATAAATTTAAGAAGTCACGTTTGCGTATTAACCATATCTTATATATAAAAATCAATTGCTGTTCGTTAGTCTCGCTAAAACTCGAGAACGTCTGGGCCGATTTTGGTGATTTTGGTCTTAAAATATTCGTAAAAGTCCAGGGAAGGTTTAAACGGTCCAAATATATAGGGATCTAAAATTCCACGCGTACGGAGTAGCGGGCATCAGCTAGTAAATTTATAAAATAATACCAGCCATGTGGGGACGGAATAAGAATACAAGTGTCACCACCCCATCTCCTCTCAAGGGTGCTGTAAAAGTCAGCTAAGGGATACTGCACACAGATAACATTCTCTGTGAGAGACGGAAAACTCGAAAATAAACCCTGTGCCAACACGCCTGGTCAGCGCGGCACAGTAGACCATAATC
Organism: Orgyia antiqua; assembly: GCA_916999025.1. Classification (NCBI taxonomy): domain Eukaryota; kingdom Metazoa; phylum Arthropoda; class Insecta; order Lepidoptera; family Erebidae; genus Orgyia; species Orgyia antiqua. The sequence continues at coordinate 30,225,481 of OU779864.1, forward strand.
CCTCCAAAGTGGAGGAGGCCCGTGCCCAACAGTGGGACGTAAATGGGCTGGAGAGAGAGATACCAGCCATACAAACACAACCAACACAACCATTGTGAGAGGCAGAAGACGAGGTAGAGAGAGAGGTAGGAAAATAGGGAATACGAATAATGTAGTGGGGACAAAGATAAATCTTTTCCGTAGAAAACCTAACAAAATGTCGAGACAAAGCTGAAAGCTTAGAAAATATTATATGATTACATAAGTACCTACATACCTACCTTAAAGTCTCGCTAGAAGATTTAGCTACAAGCAGCTTTTGTTGTTTAAAAATAATTTAAACGTCCTTTTACATCTTAATTAAATTTACAATAAATACTTTATATTATGTGTGAATACTTCTCGTTGAAGATTAACTTATGGCTGTCCCATTTTCAAATTGTTTTACGAACTGCGAACTTCGAAACAGTTGCTCAAAATAACCTGTCTCGAGATTTCCAGTACTCATAAAAATGGGATTGATTTATGTTTAGTACATTTGAAATAGCAGCCGGCCATTACATTATACTATGAATAACGTTAGTTTGTTTGTACAACTAATAAATTCGTACAACATTATTTAACTACTAAAATATTTTAAATAAATTATGTTATCTAGATGCTGATTGTATGAATTGTCTTATATTTTAGCGAGGCCATACAATCTTCCAGCTCTACAAAGATATTATGAACTCGTTGATAAAGTTTTCATTCGACGTGGGCTTTATAGTAGGGTAGCCCAAGAGGGGATTTCGGGATTTACTAAAGCGCGTCAGATTAATATACAGGAGGATACCCTGTACCCGGTTAAGTACCTCCACAAAACATGAGACCCATATATAAGGCCGCCCGTGAAGGATACAGGATCAGATTAGTAAAAAAAAATTGACCATCAGAAATTCTCGAGCGCGTCAGATTAAGGTAGGGTGAGTTAATTACATCCTAAAAAGTGTATATTCCACTAATCTGACAATTTGAGAGTGACGTAAAAAAAGGAGAGGGCAACAAAGTTGTAAAAAAAAACGTCATCTCGACATTCTCGAGCGTAGCAAAATTTTTTTTTTATTTTGTAGGTAATAATTCAAGAATAATGAAAAATATATAATCTGACAATTTCCGCAAGCCGAAATAACAAAAATTCGTCGATAAAGTTAAATGCGTGCAGCTGCGTGATGCCTACATTTGGGTCATTCCCAGTCCTCCACACCCCGTCGTCCACAGTGTGGAGCTATGGGAATAGTGTGGACGAATGGGAATAAAAAGGGTGTGGAGGGAAAGGTGCCGTTTATTCCCAGTCCTCCACACTATAGTGCAGGAGCCGACACTAGAAAAAGTTAAATTTAGCTAGACAAGAAGCACAATTAAAAAGCTCTTAGGAATATTTACGAGTATGTTTTAAAGAATGTGGATTACCATTACCTTCAGTCGATAAATTATGTCGAAGCAAAGTGGTAAAGTAGTACACCAAGTGGCTCGACTGAAAAGTCAACCTTGTCCTATATCGAAAGGAGACATGGGACTGTCTTACTACATGATGGTCGACAATATTATAAAAGAAGATTCCATAAAAGTGGATTATTTGTTTGGGCTTGTAGCCAAAATAAATTAAAAGGTGGTGTAAAGTGCAGTGGAGTGTTGAGAATTAAAGTAAGTAGTTTATACACATTTTAGATATATTATTATTAATACATTAGTGGTATTCTTTATTTAAACTCATCATAAAATTATATTTTTAAATATAAAATTACAAAATAAAAATACAATATATTACATTTTTTTACATTATTTATTTTTATTTATTACGTTATTAATGTGACTTACATATTATGTTTTTTTGCTTCAGGATGATCGGATTATAGAATAAACGCTTCATAAATGTTTGCCAGATTTTGAGAAAAATAAAATTGAAGCGACTATATTCAATACTAAAAGAAAGTTAGTAACTTCAACGTTTCCTTGTGTACCAAATACTTACACCTCAAAAGTAAATAGTTTGAAGAACGAAAACATTAACGAAAGTATTTACACTTTCAAATTATTGTCCATTATGTGATAAAACTATTCTGTGATACAAATTATCTTAGATCATAATATTTACTTTCTTTTTAATTGTTGTAAATTATAAATGATCACGCTGTAATAGAAAAAATATTTTATACTTGTCTAAAAATTTGTATGATTTATCTTTACAACATACTCATAAATATTCCTAAGAGCTTTTTAATTGTGCTTCTTGTCTAGCTATGATTCAATGGAGATGAGATTTTACGACTCTATTGTCCTTAAAATCTATTGTTATCTCTTATCGGTGACTCCGGTTGGCTAGACACAGAGCAGCTGGTAAATCTAACAATTTAAAAGCCGACAGTGTAACTTTGCAACTTTTTTTACGATATATTTTGATGGCTTAATATCTCATAAACAGTCCTAATTAAACATTCAGAAGTCCAACTCATCTTTTTAAAATTTAACCTTTTCTAGTGTCGGCTCCTGCACTATAGTGTGGAGGACTGGGAATAAACGGCACCTTTCCCTCCACACCCTTTTTATTCCCATTCGTCCACACTATTCCCATACCTCCACACTGTGGACGACGGGGTGTGGAGGACTGGGAATGACCCGCTGAGTTCAAAATATAGTTCAAACTACAATTTTAAGCGCCCAGGAATGGAATTAGCGGGAAGTTGCAGGGATGGCCTTTAAGGTGAACCGTTTTTCGAATTTTTTTTTGTCAGATTAGGCGAATCCCTCTAGATAATCGTCAGATTATGAGACAGTACGTTTAGAACATAAAGATGAACCATATATATCTTAATCTGACGCGCTTGAGTATTTCAAAATGGCGAATTTTTTTTGCACATTATGAAACTGGCCGTGAGTTTGCGTCCCATTGAAATCGTCAGATTAGTGAATGAGAGCTTTTTTTTGGTGCACTTAACACTCCCTTAGAAAATCTGACGCGCTCGACAAATTTTTTTTTTTTTTCATTTTCAACCCTTAAATACAACCACCCGCATCATGCAAACGATCAGATTAACATACGTACATTATTAAAAATACGTAGGGCATTGATGCTATCAATATCTGACGCGCTCGAGAATGTCCATGCAACAGTTTTTTTTTACATATTTAAAAATCTATAGCCGCTTCCCCCACCGATGTAAAGGTATATATCATATAACATTTTTTTATTCTTATCATCTAAGCTTTGCATCCCAATAGGTCTCTACGACGCTCGAGTAAATCCCCATTTAGCATCGTGGGCTCCCCTACCATTACATAAAAAACTGATCGCGGGGACGTGACTATCGGATGATTTGATTCCCAAACGGATTCGAAACGGATTTGGAAGATTTGATGTTTGTATTAACAAACTGATTTTGAAAGTTTATTATCATAAAGCTCTACCGAAATTTGCAAATACCTTGCATTCCGTAGATCGACCTTTTTAGGGTTCCGTACCCAAAGGGTAAAAACGGGACCCTATTACTGAGACTTCGCTGTCCGTCCGCCTGTCCGTCCGTCCGTCTGTCACCAGGCTGTATCTCAAGAACGGTGATAGCTAGAGAGTTGAAATTTTCACAGATGATGTATTTCTATTGCCGCTATAACAACAAATACTAAAAATAAAATAAAATAAATATTTAAGGGGGGCTCCCATACAACAAACATGATTTTTTTACCGTTTCTTGCTCTCATACAACAAACGTGATTAATTAAGTATTATGTGTGTTGTTTGCTCATTTATTAATAACGTATGTTGCATAGATAATGGTACGGAACCCTTCGGGCGCGAGTCCAACTCGCACTTGACCAATTTTATTATTGTGATTATTACCCACATTTTTTTTATTTATGATCATTTTGCATAACGTCTTCTGGTCACAAGCTAAGTTTTTAGGCTTGGGTTATGTGTACCAGAATACAGATATATTCAATAAACAACGTTACTAAGTTTAACCCATTTTTATTACAAATTGCTAATTAGTTAAGAAACATTGGAAATCATGCCTGAAACTAAATTTGATTTTGATTAAACTAAACTTTTCGAGGTCGTCTAAGCCCGTACTCCTACAGTAAAAAAGTGTTTTTGTAGTCAAATAGCAAGTTAAAATTTTTACTGATAATTGGACTAACTTATTGCTAGCTATTTCAAGCAGTCTTACGAATAGTAGCCAACGACGGATGGAATATTTTATTCAGCACATAAAAATATGAAAATAATCAGAGTTATTTATATCACTCTACAAAATATATTATAAAAAAAAACACTTTTAAATTTGTCAACGTTTCCTCAGGTGAATGATCTGAGGTCGAAACGACGATATTGCTACGAAACTACTTTCAGTGCCAATTTAGTTTACTCATGCATCATCTAAGTGATGATTAAATACGTTTTCAATGTATGTTTACGTGACTCGTAAATTTTTATTTTGACAAAAATTTCAAAAGTCATGTCTATTTGAAATAAGAAAGTTTTCTTTGTTTACTCAATTTTAACTTAAAACTAAACATTTGTTGTTATTGAAACCGTAATTAGTATGTGCTTAGATTAAGACTACCATGTCGTTTCCACGACCATCCCTTATGAGCGCTGTAAGAGTCAGTCTTCACTCTCGGAACTCTACTTATACAGACGTCGAGTAGCGTAGTAAGATAGACTAAATAGGTGGGTCCTATTTGTGGAATAGAGTGTATGACAATATTTAAGTGCTTATACACTTCTTCCGTGGCTTCAAACTCAATGGATTCCATAAAATTGTATAAATAGTCTTGTTAAATAAAGCCGAAATATAATAATTTCCATCCTTTGAAGTCGATTATATTGTGCTACCGAAACTATATGTATAGATACCGGGTATGTCATCATAATCATCGTAACATCCCTGTGTATGTATAGACACAAATATGTTTACAATCTGGATCACCTTAAGAGCAGGTAAACTTATCACCGATGTAAGCTTTTAGTAAATCAAAGAAGGTTTAGAAGGTATCGTTTCATTCTAAATTGACATTAGGAAATGTAAAGTTCCTCGTTTTTTAGTAGTAGAGTGCCATGCTCATGAACTTGCTACTAAATCTTCACTTATTATAAAACAGTTATTAGTTAGTTATTTTTGCATGTATGCTCCTGTGACCATGTATTTAGAACATTAGGAAACGCATTTTGTTGCGTTTTTAGTAGATAATGGTTAAAGAGCATGCCTTTTTTTGTATAATTTGATTAGGTTTATTTTTTGACCACGCGTACGCGTACTAGCTGTTGCGGGCAACAACAGATAGTTCAAAGATCTACTATACTTAAAACCTTTAGTATAAAACCGTAGAGGTTGTACAAAGCACTTACCAGTCTTATTAATACGAACGTACAATAATAAAAAATTGAAATAAAAAAAGACGTGTGGCCCTCGGGGACTGCCGCGGTAACGCTATTGTATAGCATTTTTATCAACTTATGCATTTATAATGATTTATTTATTTTATTTATGCAGTATTTTTATTCCTTTGTTTTTTTTTCTTTGATATTAATTCAAATTACACTTTTTGAGCGTGGTGACCGTTGGGTGACCTGTCTGTATGTCTGTCTGTATGTCCGTCCATCCGTCTTTCCGTCTTTCCATCTGTCCGTCCGTCCGTCCGTCCGTCCGTCTGTCCGTTCGTCCGTACGTCCGTCGGTGTTAGGTTATTTTCGCTACGGAATTTCTGGATTCGGTCTCCACGCTCAAGGCCCGCGATAGAAGCTATACAATAGCTTAAAACCTCTTGACAATTAAGAATTAAAACACGTTCAGAACAGTAATAATAATAATTTATGCCGTCCGCAAGTGAAATAGGATCACTGCTCAGCTTTGAGTTGTGAAATTACTTCCCAGCGCTGATTTTAATTAGAGACGTATTATATTGTATTCTCTAAAGTCACTGGGAGTTGGAATAGGGACGTTCATAGTATGCGTACAATTTACTTTTCAGTTATTAACTATTCTAATAAGCCCGCTAAAACGAAACTGTAGTAAGAGTTGACTACAAAGTTTGCTAGAACAAACAACTTTAATACTTTACTTAATTATTCGCAATTTTAACAGAGGTGTAGGTCGCTTAGGCGGGCGGCAAGGCTACGGGGGGCGGGCGGTACGTTATACACTCCAGCATCGCACGCACCGCTTGTTTACGTTTTTCGTAACCACGTTTCTACTAAAAATACTTTAGCATCCTGCCGTTTGAGGCTGATGTGATTGGTCGACGCCAGCGCAGGAAATCGGGGAGAACTTGGGGGCCAAAGGGGCCGCCCGGCGCTCTCCGCACACCCGCTACCGTCCTCTTATATATGAAAGTATCAGAAAGGCCAGCCTAACCCGTGAGGCAGCAGAAATAACCCTGAACGTTGGAAACATCAGACATTCGGGCAGTCGTGTTGTGCGTCTCATAGTGTTAACTTGTGACATCAAACATGGTTCTGGATACAGAAGACTGGGTAGGTTTACAATGAAAACATAATTTATTAACATTAATATAAAACAAACTAAAACAAAAAAATAACTTCTTCTTGAATCATACTGAAATTTAAATGAGTATTAGAATAAAAAAAGAAAGTTGATGAGTGTTCGCCGACAGGAGATGCCTAACGTTCTTTGTAAATAACCGAACAATATCGCGGCTGATTGACAGCAGGTGTGACAACTAATTAAGCGTATCTATTTTTTTTTCTGACATCTAAATGACTTCCGTTTAAAAACATGACAAGAGACATTGTTCACCTGTCACCACCGCTTTAAGAAAATATGAATATTACTCATTGCTTTCATGATTTAAGTGCTTCAAAACTATTATAAACATTTATAATTTAAATAAAACATCAAATAATTATCAAAATTCGGTGTGGAACTTAATGCTTTTTTTATTTCTTTAATTGGGTTAAGGGCCTACATCAATATTATCGTCGACATGGACATATTAACACAGCTAGTAGGTATAGAAAATGAAGAATTAGGGATATTTTTTTTGTTTACTCAAAATCTACGAAATATATTTTAATTCCGGTTTACGTGTTTCTATATATAATAGTTAATTATGTTTTGAAAGTTATTTCATTAGTTAATACGCGATAATAGACCGACAAATGAAAAAAATAAAATATGAGAGAGGTTGTTTCGCTAAGATTTTCTATCGAGAAAACTTTTTTCAATCGCGTTTCTGAGTTTATGCGATCCTAGATCATATATTGAAAAAACATATACTTAAAAATTAGAGCTCTAGCCATTCAATCTAAAGAAACAATGAAAACTTCGTACGTAGAAAAATGTACGAAGCTATTTTGGTATCCTCTTAAGTTCAGGAGGTCAGTATTATTTGCCGGAAAAATTAATCTTGTAATTTTTTCCTTAACGCACCACAGTACATAAAACTTAAAATGTATCCTTAGCTTTTGCTATTTGAACAATTATTTTCAAAATTTACCTACTGAATATAATAACTAGAAACCTAATGAGGCAAATAATAATATGATTAAAAATATTCTAATATGTGGGACTAGAGCTATTTAAATTGAACTATGGATTTAATAGTATGTAGGTACCTACATAGCTATATATGAAAAAAGTTATGAATCTAACTTTTCTTTCATATATGTGGTTATGTAAATCTTGATTGTAATCTCCTCTCCAGCCCATTTACGTCCCACAGTTGGGCACGGGCCTGCTCCACTTTTGGGGAATTATGGTCTACTGTACCGCGCCGACCAGGCGTATTGGCACAGGGTTTATTTACGAGTTTTCCGTCTCTCACAGAGGATGTTATCTGCGTGCAAGATCCCTTAGCTGACTTTTACAGCACCCTTGGGAGGATATGGGGTGGTGACACTTGTATTCTTATTACGTCACCACACGGACAACAAAAAAACAAATAAGTAAATTTTAATTGTAATAACTAATACCAATTTTCAACACATATTGTTCAACGAATCAAAAGCTTTCATTCCCTTTACAAAAGCTACGTTAAAATCAAAACTGATGTATGCTCAGAATATGTAAGTAGGTACCTACGCAAGAACATCAAATCTATTTCAGTTTCAATTGCACATAAAATAAATTTATAATGCTCTAGTAACGCAATCTTATGAAAACTTACGTTTATAAACTCTATTTTATTTGCGTCGAAACTTAGTATTTTAAATTTCACTCAAATATTTCTAGATAGAATGTTATTTACATACATCGTATAAAAATAATGGTTTGTATAGAATGAATAACGTAGACGTTAAATTATGGCAGCCATTACTTGTCTACAACTTTTTTATATTTGATTCAACATTTGTTTATATTTATATTTTTGTGCTTCTCTCAAGTAAGAGATATGTTCAAAGTGTATATCTTGTATGTACATATGTAAAATATGTACATAAATATCTTTTTCTTTTTTTTTTTTATTGCCCCCATCAACATAGACAGATTAGTCTTTTTGTCTGATTCTTGTGAAATAGGTTTTAAAAAATAAAAACAAAATGGCGGAGTTTTGGAGCGAAAGAGTAACACGAAGCGAGCTTCTCGAATGGGGTAATAAAATTTAAAAAGTAGAGGATTACGAAATTACTATATTTTATGTAACCAGTTTAAATAAATAATTTTCAAGAATTGTGGAAAAATAGGTGTAGTGAACCTTTGAGTTTTTTATTATTTTTTTAATTTTATATTCTTACGTTTCAGGCCGATGAGCTCCCCCCAGAACAGATTGCCGGTAAGATCATTAACGTTTTATTCAAATTTTTTATTAGAATTTGTAAATGTTTTCCCTATATTATATACAGAATTTGGGTTGATACATAGTTGCTCGAAACTGTTGTTGCAATTTAAATTTTGGCGTAAAGCCATGTGTTTAATATGGGACAATTTTATTAAAAAGCGTTTGTTATGGATTAATTATTGATATTTTGCATGCGGTTCTCATTAGTGATATAAAAATAGTGTAAACATTTTTAAATGGAAGTGCGAGGGCCAAGGTCTTGCCTTGAAATTATATAATATAATCCTAATCCTAACTACTTTATAAACGTGGAAACGAGTTGATGACACTATAGTAATTTTGATGAGCTTAAGTGTTAATGTGTCGAACGAAACTATAGCACGATTTAAAAAACGGTACAGCGCCATCTATCGACTGTCATAGTAAACTTCTGTTTGTTAAGGTTTGTTTTCTAAATTTTGCGGGCAACAGCTTGTGATAAATTGAAGATTGTGTAGAGATTGCAGGTGGTTCTATATTTTGCACTATCTACCATGAGTTTCATTACCAATGTTAAAACAAAATTATATCGTCATAAGCTTATAGGAAACCACATTTTAAAAACATTGTAAACGAACGAGGAATAAAAAGGCACGTTGCGCCGACCTCATATAAATATATAAGGGCAGGAAAATAATGATTTAATGAAAGACACTCTATATAATACAATACAATAAACTTTATTGCAGAAAAAATAAAAAACAATGTTAGAGAATAGATTACAATACAAATATTATGTAAAAAGGGCGGTCATATCGCTATCAGCCATCTCTTCCAGACAACCTATATGGAGATAGTTGTTTAATGTTTAGTATCTAATAGGCGGTGTTGGTGCGAATAAAAAAAAAGTAAAAATAAATAAATAAAGATAACAACACTGAATAAATTAAGAAAAAACAAAACATACACATTAGGGTGGCCCAAAAAAACGAATTTTTTTTCGAGTCTCGTACTAAAATATGTAAGTTTATAATGTTTTAAGAGTCCCCTCCAAACGACAGGTCAAAAAAAAATTTGTAAGGGTTACTCCTCAGCTCTGAAAATCGTCAAAAATCGTTTTTTTTTTTTAATTATTTTTCTCATTATTTTATTTATTACGTAGATACATTTTCTATACAACAACAGAAATAAGTTTATCAGATGTAGGTATAAACGAACTCATAATCCATTATTACGAGCAGATTGCAAGTGAAAGTTGTTTACTTGAGCTGGTCATAAAGTCAGGCGTGTTTGGGCGGTTTGATAGGCGCGTCCGGCGTGGCAACACGCTTGGAAAACCGCCAATGTACCGTGAAAATTAGATAAAACGTGCTATCGTCATTGTTTAACTACTAAACTGAATCGAATTTCCCAGAATACTGGAATATATCGGTTACGTAAACCCTTCTTATTATCGATATTTCGCTTTTAAATCTGAACGATGACTAATTGAATATTACAGCTATGCTTCCAGTTTGATGTTTATTACAAATAAGATTATTTTCGTACTCACGAACGGTTACTGCTATTTCGAATGTTTACAACCGCTTGCGTTTTGTAAAACAGTATTGTTTACATTTCATGAAACATAAACAATACGACAACACAATAAATAGAAAATGAAAGCTTTGTGGAATCGTTGTGTTTGAGATTTGAGATAATATAAAAACTGTATCAAATGTTTTTGTTTGATTTCCAGAAAGCTTTGGTAGATCGATAACTTATTTTTTATTTCGTCTTTCAATCCACTGTCTAGCCAAGGTACGGCATTTCAGCTGTTCAAATTTAGTGCCGAACGATTGTAATCTGAACTATGAAATTCATTTTAAAGTTTTACCAACTCACCTAAAGATTAAAAATCAAGATCTCTACTAGAGATTAAGATAGTAAATCATAATTAAAAATACTTTCGAATGGACAGGTAATTAAACTCCAGAATATAATAATACGCTACTTCCCGTTACCACGTGGAAACTAAGCAAATCTAACTACCACTGTGGTCAGACTGAATATTCCTAACATATCAGTATACTTTCATAAAATTTTTGAGTACCTATTAGTTTTTGCCAGCAAAGAACACACACATCGCCTAACTAAAGGTTAACTGGCAGATAAGAGCAAGATAGAAGAGCCTCCATCTTAGAGTATATCTTACTTTATATAAGTAAGGGGATCGCAAGTTACCCCAAATGGTTCGTTTAATATAACACACGATGCTACTGGCCAGTTCTGTTACTTAAAGCTGGCTTAAAACGCATGTGTCTAGATAAATTCTAATGCTTCAGGCCTTAGAGTTTATCTATCAGACTTATTCATTCATTTATTAATTCTGCATACGTAGGTACAAATTGTATGAGCATAAAGTTTAATGGTCTTATTCATAATGACTTATCGGAGGTTTAAAAGTTCGCTAAAATAGGTTCGCGAAGATTGTCAAAACTTGTTATTCATAATAGTCTTTTTACGCTAAAACGTTTATTATCTTTTCGATAAAATCTCCGTTTAAACCTCCGATAAGTCATTATGAATAAGACCGTTAATCTATAGGTACTTATTAATATTATAAAGTTGATGAGTTGAGAGAGTATGAACGCGCTAATCTCAAAAACCACTGGTCCGATATGAAAAATTCTTTTTGTGCTGGATAGCACATTTATTGAAGAAGGCCATAAACTTTATAACATCACGCTATAACCAATAGGAGCGAGACATCAGTGAAAAATGTTGCAAAAACGGGGAGAACAAATAAACAGTTACCAACCATTAATGACACTAATTTATATTTCACTGACTGCCATCGATATCTTAAAAGATTCAGTTGAAAAGTATAAACATAAAATATTGGCTTGGCTTTTCAAATGCATGATGCATTTGAAAAGCCAAGCCAATATTTTAACTACACCTACTCCAGTTATAAATACTTATTAAATTTTGGAAGGTTAGAACGATTTAAACATAAAATATACGCTAACAAATGTGTGGCAACTAATCTAAATCAAGCTTATCCAGCACTAGGTGTTTAGTTACAGAGTACATGCGTTAAAATATTAGTACCTAATTCTATGCAATTTGTTACACTGAGTCATATGTTTCTAGGGAGATTATTAATTATTAAATACACTGTAAACAAATTACTTACAATATTACTGAAGTTAACAAATTATTGCACTTAGTCAATTTGTGAATTAATTAAATTAATACTGTTTATATCTTATGGCTAGTAATGCCGTAATTCAATAAACATTATATTAAATAGACATTTTAGCTAGGGGGGTATTTATATCGTAAAAAAAATAGGATATTTAAAAGTCATTTTGATAAATAACACTTATGCACCATACCATATAATATTTTGCTTAACTTTTTCCTATGTTTACCATTGATCTCTGTACTAAAAAATTATCTATCCTGAATATTTTTTAAATTATTGCATTGTCATCGGTCCTTGAGACATGTCCAAAATTTCAGATCAATCCGACTACTGCAAGTGGGTTAAAATCACTTGCAAAGATTCCGTTACCTACATAGATTAATACATTGATAGATACGAGTACATACTGAATTTATATTTAAGCGTGTTAATGATAGATACATACTGAACTTATATTTAAGCGTGTTAAAAAACACAATCATACTATTCTCTGTCCGTTGAATCGAACTAAGGCATTTGGTTTACAATAACTAATAAATAGAATAGAGTAGAATAGAGAGACTAATAAATAGAGTTAACAAAAAAGCACATTGAATATAGAAAAAAAGTTTTGCGATGTTTTTGCTTTTATAATTCGGTTTGCAATAAAAATTGTATATTTTTTGCAGTAGCTTGCAACAGTGGTGATAACGAGTTTGTAGCTAGTTCGCAACCGGCAATCGTGGGTGGATAATTAATAAACAGCTAAACTTCTAAAAAAATAATGTAATAAAACTCATGGGGCTTTGAGACAACTGCCAAGAAATCATGACGATTAAAATTAACGCAGGCTAAAATAAAAATCATGTTTTTAAAACTATTTTGTTGCCAAATATCATGGAACAGCTGCAAGATGTTGTATAATCTGTGCTATCGTAGTCTATTGATAATAAAAATGTTATAAACAACTTTTTTAAAGTAACGATAATTAGGAGATTATAAAGACGGTTTTACTGTAAAACTTCAGCCTTGATTTTAATTGCGCCTGTCACAACACTATTCACGTCAGCCTGGATAATTTTATTGAGGAAGCTTCTCCAGTGAACTGTGCAACTGTCACGTTTAGATTTATTACCCTGTCATAACTGATATAACATCTTGTAGGAGACCGAGAAGTATTATGATTAATTTCGTTTGTCGTTTTTGTAGCGAGTTGGTAATTGGAATAGGCGGTGCGTTCTTACAGTGATTTAGATACTGCTTGATTAGTGTACCACGTTGTGTTTAAAGTATATTATCATCATAATAACATCACGCCTATTCCCACGTTGTGTATAAAGTATATTATCTTCATAATAACATCACGCTTATTCCCCATGGGGGTAGCTAGAGACTACGGAGTCGAGCGCTATCGCCGTAATAAAGTGTATTATTTAACCACCAAATACGATTTTTACCTCAGTTTATTTGTACTGCCCTACTTCTTAGCTATTAATGTGAAGATATATCCTTTGCATGTACTATAATGCAAGTTTAATTACAATTCAGGTAGATTTTGCGCGAAAAATTAATAATGATCCAAACAATTTTCTTCGTTTTCATACATATTCGGTAGGGATTACAAGAAAGTGACACGCCCTCTCTTTTTCTACATTTTTTTTTACTTCGTTTCCCTTAGACCACATTATAATTAATACTTGCCCTTAGGACATTGCAACTTTAGTAGTTAATAACTGGATTAACTGGTGCATGCGATTATGGGTTCGATGCTCAAAATGCTCATAACAGAATAATTGTCTGGATACCTAAAGTAGACAGTAGATATTTAGTAGTGTAACCGTAATCTGACACGAGTGGAATTTTGCCATATTTCCATCTTAAAAAGAAATTTAGTTTTTTATTGAAAGCTAACGTAAGCGTCTATGTGCAAGCTATTGCATACATCATAACAGAGTGCGCCTGTTAAGAACTGTGAGCAATATCCTGTACTACCAAATGTAGACGTAAAGCGATGTTTCTCTAATGAAATTTGTTGCCTCTTCTGGTTAGAATGCCTAGAAAACTAACAGTTTATAGTTTATAAATCTCTACTTTCTGTACTTGTATTCTGAATTCATTGCTTGATATATTAATTTAGTACACCATGATTGCTTTTTGTAGGTAGAGCGGATAGAATACCACTTGCTATTTTGTAAATTTATTGTTGTGTAGACACATAACTGTGAACTTTTCACAAAAACTTAGCTCTCTCCACGTAAAAGCAAAGTTTTATAAAGTTTTGACGGGCTTCGTGGTGGAGTGGTTTATGTAATGGACTGCCGATCACGAGGTCGAGGGTTCGATTCCCGCTTGGGACAATTATTTCTGTGATATCCATAAATGTCATACAAATGTTTGTACTGCGTCTGGGTGTTTACTATGTATTTTATGTATGTATGCATTTACAAAAGAAAAGTAGTATATGTAGTCTATCCGTATCTGGTACCCATAATACAAGCATAGAAATACAGCTTACTTTGGGACCAGAGGACGTTGTGTGAAATGTCCTGAATATTTATTTATTTATTTATAATGGTAATGAACCCAAATTAATATTAAATAGGTATTTAGCTCTTTTTCTCCGTGTGGTGACGGATTAAGAATACAAGTGTCACCACCCCATCTCCTCCCAAGGGTGCTGTAAAAGTCAGCTAAGGGAAATGGCACATGGATAACATACTCTGTGAGAGATGGAAAACTCGAAAATAAACCGTGTGCAAACACGCCTGGTCAGCGCGGCACAGTAGACCATAATCCCTCCCAAATGGAGGAGGCCCGTGCCCAACAGTGGGACGTAAATGGGCTGGAGAAGGTATTTAGCAAAGTTAAACTTATAATACATCTAATATGTCTATCAATAAAAAGTCTATTACTGTTCATTACTTTTAGTAAACGCCATGAATAGCATGTTTAGCTGCTTTCGGTTTCATAACTTTTTAGATAATCTAGTGGAGGTTTAACAAGCAGAGGAATAGAATCGGTACCAAAATTTAATGCATGAGATAATTTAATGACGAGCCTCGTGGTTGAGTGGTTCATGTAACGGACTGCCGATCAAGAGGTAGCGGGTTCGATTCCCGCTCGGGACAATCATTTGTGTGGTTTTTCTAATTGTCATACAAATGTTTGTACTGCGTCTGGGTGTTTCAATGTATTATAAGTATGTATTTACAAAAGAAAAGTAGTATATGTATTCTATCCGTATTCTAGTACCTATCCATATTAACACAAGCATATAAGCTTAGCTTGGGACCAGACGATGTTGTGTGAAATGTCCATGAATATTTATTTATTTATTTAAATAGGTAATTATTTAACATACTAATTTAATTTGGTATTTGATAACCCCATATCCAATAAAACAAATAAGCCTTGAATAAATAGTATTGTATGCGATCAATTTTTCTCATAGGTTAAACGATAGATATGTAATTGAAACTGCTGAGTACAGCTATTGACGGTTTGAATGGAAAATAGCTTTCAATATCTTCTATACAACGTGTTTCAGAAAGGTGTAGTCATATTTGACCATCGTTACGCATGGCCGGTGACTAGGCACTAGGCATGGATGAAATTACAAATATATAATAATATCATGTTATAATAAGACTTTTATGTTTTCATACAAATTTAATTAATTTATTAAATTAATCGATCTTCTTTAAATACAACACTACTATGAGGTCATCTTTTATCGTAAGGTTCAATCGCATTCAATAAACCGTAAACATCTCATAATTGATGCGTTTCTGGTAGTTATTCAATATTAGGCTATAAACAACAAAAAATTTACCAACTGTATTTTTCTATGTGTAACTGTAATATTTATAATATTTAAGGGCTATCCAATACAACCTTAAAATATGACTACACCTTTCTGCAACACGTTGTATATATTATACTATCAAAGAAACGAGTGAATTTATCACTACGAGTTTATTTCAGTTCACCTACCTAAGATTTATATTTATGTATTTGTATAATATGCGGTGACGCAGAGTCGTTATTACGGCTATGAAACCAAAAGTCAAGATATTAATGAAGAAAAATTTGCAGTCGTTTAGTCATAAGAAATAATTATTGATCATATTTCAAGCGTATTATGGGAGCAGAGTGTATCTACCTCATATCTAAATTAAATATAGCTAGGGGTCATACACATAAACCTTGTACTAGAAACTATCTGTAAATATTAAACGATTTAGTTTATAGTACAAACATGAATAGTTGATATATTAATTACGATGTAAATAGTCTACGATTACGCATTCCAATATTGTACTTTAAATAACACGCTTTCATAAGTTCGGTATGTATCTATCGATATATTAATCTATGTAACGGAATCATTCAATGCGATTTTCACCCACTTTTCATAGTCCGTTTGATTTGAAATTTTGCATACGCATCAAGGACCGATGACAATGCAATTATTTAAAAAGATATTCAGGATTTTAAAGCGTGATTTTTAGTTTTTGAACTAAGCATATTATTTTACATTTCAAAGAGATAATGTATTCTTAAAGTTTCTTTCAGCTGAAAAATCTTTTACATCCTGAAATTTATTAAACGTATTGACTATTAATTTTATTGAGACAACTATTTTAGTTAAAATGATAAATAAAAATATGAAAGTGATATATTAAAGCCGCTTGAAGCTTATGGAACATGTAAAAAACAGATAGTTTTCTAAATTAGTCTTCAATTCATGTTAGAGTTAGAAATAATTAGGTTAGAGGAGTTCATACTATAAGAATAGTTACTACAGGTATAACCATCAACTCAATGAATTATTCTTGCAACTATGTATCAATTTAAAATATTTTACCTGTGTTGCTGCATTTTGTTGCAAGTTTCTAATGTTTTGATTATTTAGTGTCGGCCTACATACCTCATACGTTGTTTCGTAGTAGTGCGGCCGTGTGCCGTCTGTCCAATGCACCATGCTGATGCACAGAAATAGCCACGTTGCACAACTTATTAGCACCACATCTCAGTGCATTGAACCGATGCCCTAATCTCATCGCTAACCGCCTAGTCAAACGATCAGTTTGGCTAGCTTTATACCGAGTGCAACAGTGCATATCTCAAGTCTTCAAAATCACTTTTCAACCAAACTTTCAAACTACGGAATTCTATAGTAATACTAAAAAAATGTCCCACCATTCTTTGAATATCGAAGGTGAAGATGGAAAACTATTAACGAAACTATCTAGTAATAATTACGTAACATTAAAGTGGATTCTTATTATTCTTCTTGCCAAAATTGTTTGTTCCAGTCCTTCGCAAGGCGTTCGATGGCTTCGACCACAACCGCTCAGGAAGCATCCCATGCGATTTTGTCGCAGATATCCTTAGGATGATGGGGCAGCCGTTTAACAAGAAGATTCTCGAAGAGCTCATCGAAGAAGTTGACGCTGACAGTACGTTTTATTTTACTTATTAATTTTCACAACTTTATTCTAAACGAAGTTTAGCGTACTCGGAAACTCATTACACTATCAAGATAGAACACGAGTTTCCAGCTGCTAAAGCATAGAACTTTTCGAATTATTTATATACATTATACATTGTATCTACATAATAATATTTAAACTATATTTTTTACGATATGCGACAGGAGCGGACTGAGTGCAGTTTATAATTTTATCGTTATGTATAATAACATCATAACAGTATTAATGTAACACGTTTTACAATGCTTACAGAATCTGGCCGTCTTGAATTCGGTGAGTTCGTAACGCTAGCTGCCAAGTTCATCGTAGAAGAGGACGCGGAAGCAATGCAGAAGGAGCTCAGGGAAGCCTTCAGATTATACGACAAAGAAGGTAAGAATAGCGCTTTTATTCAATGCTCGTTTTATTACCTACGTATGAATGATATCAATTTTGTGTGAAGCATTTAAAATATATTTTAATATCTAGTACTTATTCTACTAGTTTAGTAAATGACACCAGATGGAACTGAAGGAAGCCAAGCCAATGCATACATTGTTCAAACAATATTATGATGTTTCTTATATTATATTTTTACTCTATGTCTAATAAGTAGACGTGCTTGAATATCAAGTTAGTCCCAAGTAAAAATAACATTGATAATTTAATCATACTGCAATCATGAGATCGTAGAACTGATTCTGATTATTACGACTTTTTGATCCTCCGCACATGAGGCAACCAGGGTGTTCAAGATCATTTGAATCAATTAAAGCAGCCAAGCATCAGTTTGTGATCCTTTCGATATAGCGTGAAAGATATCATATTTTTATCCAATTTTGTTGCTACAAAGCCTTTTTCCACCAACAAATTTATATGCTAATGTAGAATTAGTACCTACTAACATAATTGCAGTTACAAGTATCAAATTATAGTGGAAAAAATTATCAATTGCAAAAATTTATAATTGCAGTTGTTTTTATTAAGGTTTTATTATTAACGTTTGTAATTTCCAGGCAACGGTTACATTCCCACATCAAGCTTACGTGAAATCCTCAGAGAATTGGACGAGCAGCTGACGGAGGAGGAACTTGACGGACTTATCCAGGAAATTGATACTGACGGCAGCGGCACCGTAGATTTCGATGGTACGTTAATATCATGGTAAATTTTTAGAGATCTCAGCGGTCTGTATCTATTTCATATACCGTATTAACTAGACGGTTGAAATTTTCACAGATTATGTATTTCTATTGCCGCTATAATAACAAATACTAAAAAATAATTAATAACTATTTAGGAGCACTCAAATAAAACACACTTTTCTTGTGACATACGATGGTTTGATATGATGACGAATATAAGTTTAATGGTAAGAAACCTTTCACCCGCGAGTCCCCTTGATTTCATAATATTTATAGACATTTCACACAACGTTCTGTGATGCCAAACTTAAGGGTTTATTCTTGTACTACGGGTACCTGTTGCAGATGCCAACATTATGTTAAAATTTTGTTAATACAAACATATTATCACTTTAATTATTTACGTTGATCATGCAAATTGTTAAAGAAGTCTCTTTCGTCTCACTGTTGGCCACGGGCTTCTGCCACTTGCGGGAGTTTTGGTCAACGATGCCACGCTGATCAGGCGTATGGCTAAGTTTTGACATTTTCGTCTCCCTCAAAAGTTGTTATCTGCCTATGTTATTTTAGCTGGCTCTTACAGCTTGGGAAGGAAATAGCGTGGTGACATTTGTTTTCTAAATCCAACTCAGTGACGTAGCACTGATAGATACACGCCTCTTCCTAAGAATTATAAAACGCTTGATCCTTTACCATTTGTATCCAGTGTCTCCTTGTGATGTTGACGACCATTCCAGTTATTTCATAGAAAATTTTTGTTAATACAGCGTACAATCAATCTAATTGAAACCGTATGCTTGTTTCAGAGTTCATGGAGATGATGACGGGAGAATAAATATCTATATCAACTCATTTTATATATTTATATGTTAATATAAGTCATATTTAATACGTTACTTCAGCTTTCGTGTTTTGGGAACATTGGACAAGATCACTTCAAAACAATCAGTGGAAATTATCATAACTGTTATATTGGTTATTACCCATACAAGTATTATGTATGTATTGTACAAAATAATATTTTGTTCTTGTTTAACTGTTGTGTGTGACTGCGTATAATGTTTATATCTACTTTATTAATAAATCTTTTATTCTATTACTTATGTTTTAAATGAGGTCTACGAAACCACTACAAAACTATTTTAGAACGCAACGCAGTGTAAAAACGACTAATTCTTAAAATAATATTCGTGTCGAGAATGTTGAGATATCATTTTCATTTCTTAAGATTTCTATTCAAGATAAATATAATGACTCTACTGTTTTTAGAACGGACGCCAAATCGTCCTAGATAATTTTGATGACATAAAACTTTAAGATATTTGGCGTCGGGCCAAAAACAAGTAATGGGACCATTGCATATAACATTCCGGTTAAACATTCATATTTTTAAATGGCGACTACAAGTCTGGGATATCAAAATATTCATGGACATTTCACACAACGTCCTCTAGTCCCAAGCTAAGCTTAAATGCTTGTGTTATGGGTATCAGAATACGGATATACTACATGTACTACTTTCTTTTGTAAATACATACTTATAATACATAGAAACACCCAGACGCAGAACAAACATTTTGTATGACATATATAAACATCACACAAATGATTATCCGAGGCGGGAATGGAACCCGCGACCTCATGATCAGCAGTCCTTTATACCAACCACTAGACCATTAAGCCCGTCATAGAATATTAAAACAAATTTAATTAATAATTATTATTTATTACGTAGCTCTTTGTTCATTATTTTTACAATCAGTAACGCCATGTAACATTTAAAATATTTTTGCAACTTGGATGTGTAAAATACACTTACATAAAAATTATTCACAATATATGACACATTTAGATATATAAATACCAATAATATTACAATCTTTGACATAAACATTTAAATTATTTTATACAAATTATTAAAAATATTATAATTTAGACTATTATAATAGAATACAGTAAAAATATTCAAGTTGTGCATGGTAGGCAGTTGAAATAATAATCAAGACATATTTGTTTTGAACATAAAATAAAATCACTTACCAAATAAATCATAATATTATTATCAAATAAATCTCTTAAATAACTTAAAAGCCTACATAAAACGTAGACTTAATAATACAAATTAAGTAGTAGTAAAAATTTAATTTTTTTACATGAAATGGAGAGTTTGCGAAAAGCGGAGTAGGTACAATTATAGTTGAAAAGGAATTTCCCATTTGCGGCTATTAGATATTATTGTTATAGATAAGAAATATCCGGTTTTTATATTCCCAAACGATGATTTTTTGACTTATCGGAGGTTTAAACGGAGATTTTATAAACGTTTTATCGTAAAAAGACTAATAAGAATAACAAGTTTTGACAATTTTCTCGAACCGATTTTAGCGTACTTTTAAACCTCCGATAAGTCATTATGAATAACATCATTAATATTTATCTATTTCTACGCTTATTTATTTTAAACTATGTCATGGATCTTTCCAGTTTCTATAATTATCTCATATGAATGGTTATGGCTTGAAATAAGCCCTAAGCAGAAGATGAATCGATGCGTGATAGGGGTCATGAATAATATTAATGTGGAAACATATAACCAAGACAGTGGAAGGAAAAACATATTGGGTCGGCCCGAAGTATAGGTATCGGCACGAATCTTGAGCGCTGGTCTTTACCTGCGCAGAAGTAAATTATTCGGTCTATTTGGAGGTGAAGCGCGGGAGCGGTTGAATCAAATCATCATTATGTGATTGGCCTGCTGTGCGTCGCGTGATATCTGCCACTCGTGATTCGTTCTCTGTGCTAGATGCACTTTCCTTACGACTTAGTACACTTCAAAACAATTAAATTGATACATAAAAATTTTTGAACTGAAGCTTTTAAAATTAAAATTTTTATATTTGTTTGTTTTTATTGACGGGCCTCGTGGCGTAGCGGCTATGTAGCCGACTTACGATCGCGAGGTCACGGGTTCGATTCCCGCACAGGACAATTATTTGTGTGACGAACACAGATATTTGTACTGCATCTGGGTGTTTTCTATCTATTATAAGTATATATTTACAAAAAAAAGTAGTATAATATGTATTATATCCGTAATTTGGTACCCATATCACAAGTATCATTACGCTTTGTTTGGAACCAGCGGACGTTGTGTGAAATGTCCGTAAATATTTATTTACTCTTAATTAGAAACAATTATTATCCCTAAAATGATATAAATAATAGACAATAACACAAGTATTTTAATATAATTTAATTACCACTTACCATCAGGTGGAATGTAGTCAAGCATCGTCATGTATTATGTAAAAAAAAAATCTGAATATAATTTTATTAAAGTAAATCATCCCCATTTTTTGCAATGAAGTGTACGATGCGCAAAGCGATCCCCACTCTACCACCGAGCGCTCAATATTCGTGCCGGGACCTATAACTGGAATAAGGGCTAGAAATAATTATGTAAAATTCGCTTCAAATATGAAGGAGCGTGCGGTTTTTGTTTTACACTCGTCACTATTTTATTCCACTAACTAGACTTTGAAGGAATATAAAAACCGATTTTATATAAAATAATAAAATCGCAAATGCTCTCACTATAATATGGAGTACATTTATAAACAATGATGCCACTATGGCGCCATAATGGTGTCATTGTGACAACATTGTATTAGTAGACGGGACCCCCCAGGGGTCATTATGACAAAAAATTAATAGTAGACTACCAATCTTGATAAAATTTCGCCATTAAGACACCATTATGGCGTCATTATGACACCAAACTTTATTTTTTGACACAAATGATGCCACTATGGCGCCATAATGGTGTCATTGTGACAACATTGTATTAGTAGACTTGACCCCCAGGGGGCTAAAAATCAAGTTTGGTGTCATAATGACGCCGTAATTGTGTCATAATGGCGTCAGTGACTAATCATTATGACAACATACTATAGCATACTTGGGCCCCAGGTGGAAGCACTGTGATCGTTTTAAGAATAGACCATGACAGACAACAAGCGAGTCTTGGAAACAATACGACCAACATTGAAGGCGGCTCATGCATAACCACAACATAAAGAACTGGAAAAACGCAATGCATGTTTTTTTTACAAAGACTGGTAAAAGACATCTCTTAGGAAAAACAAGAAATACTCATTTTGAAGATTTATGTAAAAGGTAAAATGGTTTAAATTCAGCAACCTTATGTAGAGTTATATTCTATCGAAATTTCCCAGCATATTTTTTTCATAAATTTACAGACATTCTAACGTTGATTAAATACACAGCAATATAAATTTTAATGGTTTGCAAATTTATTTAGTTTTAGTTTGAGCCAAGTCTTCAATTTTAGGTAGGTACCTACAGAATATTTTTATTCTTAAAACCAGTACTTCGACTGTCTCGTACTTACAAAATTATGACATCGGTAACTTCTAAACAAGAAGCTCTACAGAATAATTTGAAAAGTATTTATACTTTATAAGAGATCACAGTACATAATATTGGCTCTATTTTACAATAGGTACAATGGTACATATATAATATTTTCAGAGGATAATTAGAAAAAAAAGATAATTAGAGAAAATGCTTTCTACATATGAATAGCAACGTAATCGATATTAATTTGTATTTTGCTAATTAAAAAATCGATATTATTTTGTAATATTAAGTAAAGACAACATAATATTATTATATAATTGTACTTTCATTTTATTTTGCCGTATTTTACACAAAATATTTTAGCCAATTATAGTAAAGAAACAAATATTTCGAGATTTCTATCGACTCTATTCGCAATTTCGGCAAAACTTTATGTAAAAACTTTTATTCATTACAGATAAACAGATTTTATTCGTATATAAAATAAATTTCATTAAACTTTTTTCATAAAATGGCAACAGATATTCTGGCTGACACACATTTTAGTTCGGGAATAAAATCCCAACATCAGTCATTTCTATTAGAGATTCGGAATTAAACATCGTAATTGAATAGCAATTGGAACAATAAAAATAGTATTAAGTAGGCTATAATCGCATTGAGGCACAGATAAATAGACACAATTATCACAATTTAGTAGATTTCAGCCGCCGTATAATGGCACTTAGAACATTCACAAAAACCAAAAATCCATCATCACGTCATTGCCGAAGCAAACCGCAATGACTACACACAAATACCACTATAATTATGTTACATACATCAAAGTCAAATATTAAAAAAATCATTGGTAACGTATTTAAGAACTAAGCTTTACAAAGAGTCTTCTAATAAAATATAACAGCTATTAATTCTTAATGTTATATTATAATGCATTATTTGTATGTACATCTTTACATATCTCTTACAATCTCATTAGCATCTTGGCTTCGGATAGCTAGATTTATCTAAGATTTCGTAAAGAACTACCTACAGATGAGATCTTAATTTGAACTATGTGTACCAAACGTCTCCCTCTTGCCTGAATATTCAAAGCTAATTATATCACATTTTATAGAAACGTCTAGCGTTATAGGGTAATAAATTACTAATATATTTTCATAAACAAACACTTATATAGTGTTGTCTATCACATTATAAACAACCAGCAAACATAATGTATCATATTATTGAATATATCGAGCATTAAAAGCGATTATTTTATCACGCATAGCAGTAATATATATTTACTGCGACTCGATACAAAATATAAGTACTAGAGGAATGAATAAAAGCATGCTGGTCGGAGCTGGCGAGGCAATAGTGAACTATAAAGGTGGTCTTAGTTATAATATTCTTGTTTACCTAACTACAAATAGTTTTATGAATACTGTTTAAGTAGATAGATCTTCATTCCTTTAAAGCTGGTTGTGTTATTCAGACGCAACCCACGTACAATTCAGTTGCGAAATATTCATAATACTCTGAAACAAAATGAATAATATATTAACACCATACAAATTATTTATGATTATTATATCATGTAAAGTTTTGGCAACTGTTGTTATAGTATAATTCGTTTCAACATCCATTCTATTTTGATATCAAACGAGCGGATGCAAATGAAATATAACAAAATATTATTATTAACAGAAACTATAATAATAATAAACATAATTAGTGGGCAATGTAAATACCATAGTTATTTTAAAAACAAATATAATTCATTTAGGTAATTGGAATTTGTTTCTAAGATATCTCTCTCCAGACCATTAACGTCCCATTGCCATTGTTGGGCACTGGGTTCCTCCAGTTTGACAGGGATTATGGTCTACTGTGCCACGTTGACCAGGCATGTTGGCTCAGGGTTTATTTTAGAGTCTTTCGTCTCTCACAGCGGATGTTATCTGTGTACAATATCATTAAGCTGGTTTTATAGCACCCAGGAAAGGAAAAGGGGTAATGACAATTGTATTCATAATGCATTATGAAGAAATGCTATATTTACCTCACATCGCCGCATTGGATTTTGACTAGTAGAAGCATCGCCTCAAACATTGTAATCAAGTATGGGCGGTGGAGGCCGAGACCGACTACCATTTCGTTTCGGTATTACACTTGGATCTAAAAGACTTGTTTGTTTCAAGTTTGTTTGTCGTCCAGCTCCTTTATGACGGCGAGTTAGCCATGGAGGTGGAGGACCTTCACACCAAGCAGCCTTCGCCCAGTCTCGAGGCTCAGCTCCAAGTCTTGTACACTCACGAGCATAAGCACGATAAGCCGCACAGTGACAGCGAGTGCCCGAACAACTTCTAGCATCCACTTCACAAGCTTCCTGATAATTGTGTGGATTCACTTTAGTCGTACAGTCCGTGAAAGATTCATATCGTACAAACCCACGACACAATCTTCGAGCTTTCAACAATTTTGACTGTCGGTAGTGAGCATTCACACCTGGATGTTTCTGACGTCTTGTGCAGGCTCGTTTCCCACCCACACGCCATGAAGATCCAAATCTCCAAGTATCATTTAGTAGCCTACCATCTCGAGTTTTCATATCGTCTCTGGCTACAGAATTAAAATTACCACACAAACCGCACAATTTTCCTTTATAGACACTGGAAACTGTCACCTCCAGAAAGCCATCACCATCCCAAAGCATTTGCACACCGATATCTGCTTTTAACAAAACTGTTCCATTACTACGCGTTATATCTGCTATGCCATTTATTTTATGTGGCAAAGGGACTCTACGGCCGTTTACTTTAATTCGCATCCTTTTACCCATATTTATTTTAGTGGAACCTATTCGTAAGGTGGCTGTTCGTGTCCAGGATGAATGGGAAGTATTTCTGGCATCATTTGATATCCTTATTGAGAAAGTGCCGTTAGCACAATCTGAAGCCAATTGATACTTGCAGGAACCTTGGAAGCTATAAAACTTGCCATCAAATGTTTTATAGTGAGGGTCCCCAAATACTGTACAGATTCCATCAATATCAACGCACTTCTGACAACATTGGCCGGGTAGTTGTTGTAGAGTTTGGTCTGGGGGACAGGTTATCATTGGGCATCTTTCCATAGCGCAGCGTGGTTCTCCACCGTGACATTCACAGGATTTACAAGCATCCAGGTGCCAGGTTTCACCATCCTGTAATAAAAAATATAACACGTTTATAATTTTTATCATAAGTACAATACTAAATTATGAATAAAATTATTATCCTACTCCTTGCTAACACTTTTTACAAATGCCTATAAAATAAACAAACAAACTCTACTACTATAAACTAAACTCTAAGAATGTCATATTGTGCAAGCGAAAGATCAGAGGGAATGAGAATACAAAATATCACTATCCTATTTTCTCCTTAGAGTGTTGTATGAGCCAACTATGTGATAATCTTCTTATATATAAATAAATAAATAAATATTCATGGACATTTCACACATCATCCTCTGGTCCCAAGCTAAGCTTATTATGCTTGTGTTATGGGTACCAGAATACGGATAAAATACATATACTACTTTTCTTTTGTAAATACATACTTATAATACATAGAAACACCCAGACGCAGTACAAACATTTGTAGGACCGTTAGAAAAATCACACAAATGATTGTCCCGAGTGGGAATCGAACCCGCGATCTCTTGATCGGCAGTCCGTTACCAGAACCGTCATATATAAAATTCACGTGTCACAGTGTTAGTTACCGTACTCCTCCGAAAAGGCTTGACCGATTTTTATGAAATTTTACATGCGTATTCAGTAGGTCTGAGAATCGGCCAACATCTATTTTTCAAACTCTTTTTTTTAGTATGGCAAAACAACGTTTGCCGGGTCAGCTAGTATAAGTATAATATACCTACAATAACACAGCTGATTCAGCGAAGTATAACATACAGAGTTTAGTTTACCTTCCGAAAGAAAAAGATTTGTGACTAAAATCCATAATAACAAGAAGCAAAACGAATAGTATCAAAATTTACCTGATAAGTCTTTCTTCCAATAACACAAGCGGCTTTAGCCTCTTCGACTTGCGGGCACTCCGGGCAGCATTTCCCTGGTTGAGGCGGCAATGCCTTCGCACACGTAAGTACTGGACAAGTATGCCTCGTACATACTGCAGTGCCATTCATACAAGTACAATCTGTGCAGGGATCTACCCGGAATGGACTCAAATGTGCATGGTACTCTTTACCGATGATACAGGGCTTTGACAGCATCGTACCTGAAACTGATTTATATCAAAATAAAAACATGGAAATAAACTTGTGTGATTATAAAAATCCCATGTGTTGACGAATTTAGAATACAAATATCAACACCCATTTTCTTTCCCAGGGTGCTGTGAAAACAAACTCAAGGATAATGTGAGTTGATAAAATATAAGCCACAACAGTGGACGATTAGAGAAAATACTACATTTGATTGCTACCATTACACAGTAGTCAGTATAAAGGCTTGCAAAAAATTTATATCGGGTTCTAGTGACGGGCTATAATAAAAATATATTTTTTCATAATAATAAGGTAAGAAACTAACCACAAAATTAAAGAAATAATTAATATTTTATCTAATTAAAGTTAGGGCATAACCTAAAGCGTCGCCCAGCACAATTTTTGCGCTTAGTATTAAAGATTTATAAACTTACCAGGCAATAGTTTGTCAGAAGTCGGATGTATACACTTCGGGCAACAGTCACCAGGTGGCGTGTATTGATGTGTTCGTGTGCAAGGCAATACAGGGCAAGCGCGTTTCGCACAAGACAGCGTCCCTCGCACACACCGACATGACAAGCAGGGCTCTTCAGAGATACGCACGTCACGACCCTCCCAAACTTGCTGGCCGTTGATTACGCACTCTGGAATATGAGAAAAAAAAACATTTAAAAAATTGCGCAATAAAGGCAACTATGAAATAGCATTTTCTGCATAATAAATAAAGTACAAGTAATTTTTATTTAGCAAAAATAAATCACAGACAGATCGCAACCTTGCAGGCACGGGGTATTCACCTAAGACATTTTTATAAATTCTGATGAAAATAACATTAAAAGCGATCACAAACTAAGCGTTCGCTAAGCAAAAAAATAATTAATTAAGCATTTTAACATTTTATGCATGAATTTATTTACATATATTTATGGTGACGTTAAATATCGGGAGCCGGAGGACTCTACTTAACAAATAAATGAACGCGAATACAAAAGAGATTCCATTTAGTGCGAGCACACTCTGTAGATTAGCAAAAGTATAAAACAAAAATCGAAGCCATTGTTCAATAAATGGGAATGAGGCCTCGAGCGGTGAAGTGACTGTTGTAAAACTCAAGCTCCATAAATTAGTACGGGTAGACGATGAATCAATCAAGGGCTAATGAATGACGTAGCTCCGACGGCCGCACACAGAGCTTCATACATCAACCGCAGAGCTACCAAGCTAACATTGTTTTGCCGTCTGTAGTACGAACTTTGATAGTGTAAGATTTCTTCATGGATGGACACAGGGTTACATGATAAAAGAAGTGTATTTGGTGTACTAAACTAAACTAGGATGTTTTTTGAGTTGTCAGTTAGTCACAGAAAAGTCTGCTTCAATTCTCTTTTAGCTTCCTGTTACAGCGTCCATGGTTATTTTAATGTACATTTCAAATCTGAATAATTAATTGCAAGGAAGATTTTAAGTTAAATTAATCTAATTTAAAATCTTCCTTGCATTGCAACATAAAAGAAAATGTTGGAAAAGAGTAGTTCTGTAAGTTGCGTTGACGGATTGTTTAAGTTTGTAACGTAAAATTGATGCTGATATGCAATAATTGACATGCCGCATATTTTCATGTCTTCACTAGGCGCCACCAATACCTACTTAGATTTAGTCGTCATATTGATTCGCGACCTACCGGCAATCTATGTAAAATAGACATGGCATATTCAAATCTTAGATTTATAATAAGACTAAAAAACGTGACTTAAGTTTATAAGCCACCTAAACAGTTTCATTTAATAAAAAATAGACTTGAGAATCAGTACAACTTATTCTTATACTAGTCTATAAGAGTCGCATAAAGGAATAGGTACATGAGATTTTTAATATTCTTACCATATAAATATAATAAACATATAATACTTTTTTTCAAAACACTCGAGCGTAGGTATTATTGTCACACATAATGCAATCTTTTGCGCAGAAACTACAATATCTTGCACAGAAGTAGCTATGCTAACAATTCATGTAGCAAAGCCCTTAATTTCAACCAACTAAGTAACAAGTTTGCATGGAGCATACAGAACTCTTTGTAGCATTGTCAAGACGATGTCTTTTACAAGGGGCAATCCTATGTTGACTATAACACAAAGTAATCATTTAACAAACAGTGACTCGGCATGACACTAATAATGATAGAGTGTTTATAGTTTTATTAAACAACAAGAGTATTTATTTTGTAGACATGTTAGAATATAATGCGTACCATTCACGCATATAGAATTCATGGACACTCGATTCACAGCGCGGACCGCCGCGTCGACGCATAATTGTGACAATGAAAACGGTCAAGTGTCTGTCGTAAAACTAGAGACGAGTACACAATGTAGGCTGTCCTTTTGTAGGCAAACAATTAAGTATTCATCATGAGTACGCGCCGTTTTTATGAGCGATGTGCTTTGTCATATAATATTCCCCTGACATGAGCGTGCTTATGTTTGGATCATTCCTACTCTTTTAATATTAATCTCTCTCTCCAGCCCATTTATGTCCCATGTTGGGCACGGGCCTCCTCCACTTTGGGAGGCATTATGGTCTACTGTGACGCGCTGACCAAGCGTGTCGGCACAGGGTTTATATTCGAGTTTCCCGTCTCTCACAGAGGATATTATCTGTGTGTGGTGACACATTCTTAATCCGTCACCACACGGAAACTTAATATTAATGTCAGTTTAATAACCCTTTATGAATTCTGAGACCAACAAACGCTGAAAGATATTCGCGTATATTAATCGATAATGAACTAAAATTGTATTCTGTACTTTTGTATCAATAACTCTATACCTGAAATAATTGCGATACAAATGCCGCATACTTTAAGGGCTTTTCAAAATACCAATACCTAATGTCGATGTCTGCGTTAACAGTCAAATATTTGAAACTTTTCAGTTTTACTTAATAACACTTCAACAATAAAGTCTAGATGTAAAGTTAGGCTTAATGCTGAGGTTTGGGACTTTATAGTCAACTTTGATTATTCATAATCTCATTGAGACATAATAATAGGGTACAAGCTTTATTTATGCACGAAGTTCATGAGTTACATTATATTTTTTTGGAACAAAATCAAACATTGTACAACTATTGTAGACAATTTAACCTATTAAGCCTACTTTCAACCCTTCGACATATGTAAGTAATCAAGACTGAATGATGTCCAATTAGTTACCTACACCTGGATAAAATGGTACATCCAGTATTAGTTTAGCTTCGCAGCACAAATGTATTCAGTAAAGAAATATATCTTTCTACACAAAACGCGTCAGAAGGATGTTTTAGCTTACAAATTGTGTAGGTGAATATAAAACAGACACGCCCATGCACTTAGTCGGAATATATTTTCTGGATTTCGTCTTTAGACACTATAATATGGCCATTAAAACTATTATACATTCACATCATGTTCAACTAATATATCACAGATAATTATTTCAATTTCTCAGATAGCCGTTCCAGGCATACCGAATATTAGGCGGTCAACTCGTACCATCATATGAATTTTGATTAGTTGGGTTTTTTGGGAGAATTTCTCTTACATTGTAACATGTTTATTGCTTTGAAATTCACATCAAATTTTTAATTCATAGAATGCTATAATAAAAGCTTATATACTTGTTTACCGTAAAATATTCTCCTAATTATGGTAATTAACGAAAATAATTCACATAGCTTATTTAAATCTACACATTAGCAGACATACTGACAATGTCAAGGATATAGTCATGCAAACGCATATTTTATAAAAATAATTCTTTTAAAAGTATTATCTTCGTACAGCATCTAGTATATGCTAGCATAATGAAATATATATATAATAATTCTATGAATATATGGAACATTATAACCTTGACAAAACCAATATGACAGTGGTACCTAAGCTCAGTGCTCTATTATCAAGCCCATCTAAAAGGTCTGTGTAAATTTATTATAGCCAAAAGCGCTTCAAACGTCATCATTCGTGGTTTAGCTTAATTACACCTACCTATATAGAATAAAATAACTACGATGTAAGTAGTCAAACAAAATATCGTTAAGTACACTTCTATAAACTGGAAATAGTCGAAACCCATCGTGCCTTTTTTCTATAATATAGCAAAGATTTATAATAATGCTGTAGTGTGCAAATCGTAATAAAAATCGCTGTTTAAATTGTATTTAATGTGCCTACAAAAACTTTTCCCATGTTGATAAAACAAAAATCGTGAAGAATTAACAAGTAGAAATAAAAAATCTAATGCACTGTTGGGATCGTAAAACAAACAAACAGAGGGCACACGTCGAGGCCCCGCAGCCATGGAGGCGGCGGTCGCTTTGACCACCGCACAAAAACCCAACCGCCCCAACCTTTTAAGTAGGTTGTTAACTTTTTGATTTATGGACAATAATAGAGACGCAACGTCGAACGCCGTGGGAGACTAACAGACCACCACAAATATCATTTTAACGAACCCCCGTCGACTATAATAAGGCCTTATTTCGTTGTCAATTTCTTTGTCTATACTTAGAAGCATCCAATAGAAGAAACAAGCTCTCGCGAATCACTAAATCATGGGTGGTCCAGCAGAAAACCATTTCAAAATAATTCCAGACCGTATAAGTATCAAGAACATTAAGACAATACATCTTAGAAATCCGTAATCATTTTCATTGGCACTAAAATTTTCAACAATTATCACTCTGTATTACAAGTTCGCGGTTCATCGAAGATTTTTATTGCACGTAGACTTTAAATTCTTTTGTTGTTTATTCAGTATCTACTTTCAGAGTAATTACTCTTTGGCGCCACCATTATGTATATCTACTACATCGCATACCATATATAGATGGCTTATTGAATAGCAAATAATTGTATAACGAGTTTTTTGTTGTAGGTATGTCAGCTCAGATATGTGATATATTAAATTACACACATTAAATAACTAAATTATTCTGTTGTAACAGTGATCTCCGTGATATGAAGCAAGAAACGGGATTGGTATTATAGCAAAGTGGTCCATTGTTTATTGGTCTGCTATGTCACCTTGCTGTGTATATTGTCGGATAACAACTTGTGTGGGCGAAAACTGCCACAAAGCAGTACTGGAGATCACTTACCCTCGGCTCACATGTAAAATAACCAATATAATGCCTGTTTCTGAACTAACCGAAGCATTAGCCTTTGCTAGTATAATTATGTACGAGTTACATACAATAAAGCAATATACGACAGGATTATTTTTACGTTCTGTATCCGATATTGGGAATATGCGTGACGTAATAAAACAGTATGTCGTATGTAATTTTTCCTTGCAAGAAGTTGCGTGGCAGATCTAATACATTTCATATGGTTGCACTCCACTCTCACAGGTCCACTCCTATTGACTGGCCTCGTGGTCTAGTGGTTCAGATAACGGACTGCCGTTCACGAGGTCGCGGGGTCGATTCCCGCACGGGACAATCATTTGGTTATACAAATGTTTGTCCTGCGTCTGGGTATTTACTAGGTATGTATTATAAGTATGTATCTACAAAAGAAAAGTAGTTTATGTATTATATCCGTATTCTGGTATCCATAACACAAGTATAATAAGCTTAGCTTGGGTCCAGAGGACAATATGTGAAATGTCCATGAATATTTATATATTTACTAGCTGACCCGGCAAACGTTGTTTTGCCATACTAAAAAAAAAGGTTTGAAAAATAGATGTTAGCCGATTCTCAGACCTACTGAATACGCATGTAAAATTTCATAAAAATCAGTCAAGCCATTTCGGAGGAGTACGGTAACTAACACTGTGACACGTAAATTTTATATATTAGATTTATTTTATGGCATATGGATATCAAAATAGTTTGCACCCTATTCTCAAACTAATAATATATTAGTTTGAGAAGAAAACATATAAATCGGTAAAATCATTTCGGAGGAGATATTATATGAAACATTTTGACTCGAGAATTTGAAATATATTAAGAAGCTTTAGTAAATGTAGTATTTCCATAGCGTATACTGTAAATTACTAATGACTACTCATACTTAGATATGCAGTCGCGAAGATAAAAGAAAATTATCCACTCTTCGATTATCAAGTTTTGAAGCAAAATTCATTGATCCCTTGATCTTCCCGCGTATAGATTGACGAGTAATTAATACAATATAAACATAGCCAATAAAATACTAGATTGGTATGTGTCGGCAAC
This sequence comes from Orgyia antiqua, assembly GCA_916999025.1. Taxonomy (NCBI): domain Eukaryota; kingdom Metazoa; phylum Arthropoda; class Insecta; order Lepidoptera; family Erebidae; genus Orgyia; species Orgyia antiqua. The sequence goes on from OU779864.1 coordinate 30,258,867, forward strand.
ATTCAAAAGCAACATCAAGTCGTCATCTTGTAAATTACTATTATTTGTTATGGAATTTAATAAACTTGTTAAGGTTTGGAAGTGCAGGTAAATTACCTGCCGTTATGGTTTTATTAAGTTCGCGTGGCGGGCTCTGTTTGTTTTTGTATGGGATTATGGTGTTTTCTTTTTTGTGCTCGCGAGTATGGGTGGGCGAAATGCGCTCTCCGAGACATGGCTGCGCCAGCCACAGCCGCTCAATAATTATCTGAGTTAAACAATGTGAATACTTGATAAGTATATGGTTTTATATGAAACACTCTTTATGGATTTTACTTCATTTGGAGTTTATTTTAATATTATATATAATCCGTAGAGAAACTTTATTTCAATAAATGGGTACCGCAAGTATAAGAGTAAAGAATATGAGGTTGTTAAAATAGAGAAGGTATAGTATTCTTAGCAGAAAACGTTCTAATACTTAAGAAAGTTCAATTACATCATCGGTAATTTAACGGTTGAAAAATATCAAATCTTAAAACTTACGTCCAATAAAATAATAAATAGAAACGACAAATGCAGCACGAAATCTAAGAAACAACCGCTGAGATTGCTATTGGTCGAAATTGTATTGGTATTGACGGGCTTCGTGGTGGAGTGGTTTATGTAATGGACTGCCGATCACGAGGTCTCGGGTTCGATTCCCGGTTGGGACAATCATTTGTGTGATTTCCATAAATGTCACACAAATGTTTGTACTGTGTCTGGGTGTTTACTATGTATTATAAGTATGTATTTACAAAAGAAAAGTAGTTTATGTATTATATCCGTATTCTGGTACCCATAACACAAGCATATAAGCTTAGCTTGGGACCAGAGGACGTTGTGTGAAATGTCCATGAATATTTATTATTATTATTTATTATTATTTATTGGTACGGTAATAGTGCCCGTCTAATATATAAAATTCTCCTGTCACGGTGTTTGTAATTATACTCCTCCGAAATGGCTCGACTGATTTTCATGAAATTTGTGTACATATCCGTTAGGTCTGAGAATCGGACAACATCTATTTTTCAAACCCCTAAGTGATAAGGGTTGCACCCATCCCCCCTCCCTGACATTTGTATGGCAAAACAACGTTTGCCGAGCCAGCTAGTTATAGTATAAATAAATAAACTGAGATGATAAATATTTCAAAGAGTAGTAAACAAATAAAATTATGAATTCGATCACTTACCGTCACAAACAGGACAGTTATAATGCGTATGTCTCTGGTGTTTAGGTCTATCACAGGGGACGTAGCACTCTGGCTTAGTGATAGTGATTACTCCCGCCTCACATCTGATCACTCTATTTTCTTCATTCCATTCTGTATGTGACGCGTGTTCAGTTCCATTATACCAACATCCTTTGCATTTCGCACAACAACCTTCTCTCGGCATCACGACAGCACAATCATCCATCTGGCCGCACTCTTCAACGCCACTGCGACACTCCACAAAACCGTTCTAAAAATAATAAAAAACAAATTTTAACCACAACAAAGTTTGCTAAGCAGTCAGGTATCAATCCCCTATGTACTAATCATATAAAATTCTAGAGTCACAGTGTTTTATTTCATTTTTTTTTTATTGCCATAAACATAGAAGACAATATGATGGTGTTAGAAATTTTAAGCACTAACTTGTTTAGCTATATTGTAGCATAGCACGCAATAATTTAATTATTTTTATGTTCTTAAAATTACAACAATAATTAATATGCTCTGTTTATTTTGACATAACCTGAGATCAAAAATTCCTATAATGCCAAATTAATATAAATTTGAATCAAATCAAGATCATAAATGCATATATAGGTAGAGAACTTTAAAATGGACAAAACCACGCGTATTAACTTGTATAATTACAAAAGAATTGTACTACAATGACAAGGATTTACTAATTGTATTTAATCTACAAAAACCGATGTAACCAAGGCCATACCAATGGAAGCAAATACTAATTTAGTTTCGGCTAATTTAAGGATAAATGTTAATCCAACTGTTCTTAGTATTAATTATAGTAATAAGTAATGACATCCGCGGCGACATGTTAAAGAAAAACCTGATAATATTATCTAACATTACTTCTCAGTTCACATCTATTCTAACACATATTATAAAGAGGAAAAGTTTGTAAATTGTGATTAAAGAAAAAGATTAAAAAAAGATTAAAGAATAATCTTCAAAACTAATGTTCCGATCCTAAAACTTTTTTATTTTACAGAATGTTACGGTCTCTCTGACTTAACGAAAGAAAGAAAGAAAATATGTTTATTTGGCAGACAGCGGGGTTAATTATATCTAGTACATCAATATAAAACAGTTTTGAATATTTTGTATGCCCCACGGCTGCGCCAAAAGTGAATGAATATAATATAATGAATGCTATAGGCTATTTTCTGATACCTGCAAATCAGAATAAAAAAATATCTGCTTTGCACATGTGAAGGATTTCTATGAGTATTTAAAATATACCTAACGAATAATTGTTATATTTCTCCGTTTAAGTTCCTATAAAATATTGAAAAGTGTAATTTTATCAACAAATCATTCCTATATTTAATAGTGAAAGCATTCCATAGAACGTAAGAATGTCATTATTATATTTGTCCAGCATTTATTGCGAGTTCCCACACGACTCTATCTTAGTCTTCTAAGAGATAGCCCAGAACATTTTGACCCTATTCTACTTTTTTCTTCTTTAGTGATCGATAAATCAAGTGATGTGGTATACCTATTACTTCTCAACAATCGTATATCATCGATACTTTCGTTTATATCGGAATTTCTCGTTCCAAAACGAATCTTCGTACTTTAGATACAAAATCTATCTATTTTACTACAACTAAATGACATAAATACTAGCTAATATTGCATAAATTATAGGTGTATAAAGATTCATTTATTTTGGCATTTTGTTATAACATAACTAATCATATTTATTATTATCACACGATTCGTCCACTTGACTTCTACATTTTAATTAACATATAATTGCTAAAATCCTGTGTTAGATTAATTAAAATATAGAAGTCTATTAAAACAAGCCAACTGTAGTATGTGTTTTGATAAGAATGAGATTTCAACCTATATTTTCCTTGTTCAAAACGTTCGAGTTCTGCAGTTCAAGGCACGGATGTACTTTGTACCTACTTGACATTTTATTGGTAATTCATTTTATTTACTCAAGTAAATAAAATCTTCGTTCGTTTCGTTCGTTCTTGGTATACATTACTGTTGTAATCTGTGGTAAATATTAATAATCTGTATTTCCATTTACCATGCGCCCTCTACTGGCTTTCTTAGTTAACTATATACTCTTTATTGATTGGTAGATTAGATGTCAGTGTCAATAAAATGATTAGTGTGAATTGTCAAAATGACGTGTAACGCATTCTTCCCTTTCCACGACGATTGCCAACTGGAAGCCATTAAAATGTACTGTACTAGAAATAAAGAATCTAAATAAAGCTATTCAAGAATACAACGTCCTTTAATTTAACCTATTGTTAACCACTTCCTCCAACATGGTAGCAGAGCGTGGTTACAAAGGTTATTAGGGTTGTAAAGAAGAAATTGAAATACGCGAGTACCGCGCCATTAGAAGACATTTTACATCCATAATAATCAAGACGAAACGTTTGCCAAGATGAACAACCAAGGTAAAATAGAGAATATTTTGATTCCAATATTCGACGGAATTAATTATTCAAGCTGGAAATTGCGATTAATGACTTTATTGGAGTACAAAGAATGTCACATGGCCGCCATAACCAAGATGCCGGCTAAAAGTACTATTCAAGATGTCGAACTGAAGAAATTGGATTTAAAAGCAAGAACAATCATCATAAGCACAATTTCGGATAAACAGCTAGAATATATTGGTCAATGTACTACAGCCTACGACATGATTAACAAATTTGACCAAATGTACATCACCCAGTCTACTGCTATGCAAATAATTTACAGAGGAAAACTTGAGGAAATCAAGCTAAGCAACTTTGACACAATAGAAGATTTTTTTGTGGAATTTGAAAAGGCTGTCAACGATTTTAAAACTGCTGGTGGAACACTTAATGAATCAGAAAAAATGAGGTATATACTCAGAGCTTTGCCTCCAAGTTACAGCTACATTGGAGATTTTATTGACATAATTCCAGAAGAACAAAGAACAGTTGACTATGTGAAGTCTAAAATCAAAGAAAAAAACTTGACTACTAGTGATTCGAACAAGAAGAATAATATGAGTACATTCATAACTAAAGCTAAAGTACAATGCTTTATCTGTGGAAAGACAGGCCATCTGAAGAAAGAATGTTGGCATAATAAGAAAAATAATCAAAAGCAACACAATTATCAAGGAAGAAATCCAAACAACCAACATCGTCAAGGAATACAGAATGGGTACAACACAGGTGGTTATCAACGGAGCAGAGGTCGAGGTCATCCAAGAGGTGAATCAACAAGATCTCATCAGGACGGCTTTGTAGCAGAGTCCTGGACAGCCCAGGTGAACCCGGAAATAAACCAGGTAAGAAGGGATTCTTATGAAAGAAATGAAATAAATTGGTTATTAGATAGTGGGTGTACAGATCATATTATAAAGACAGATAGATTTTTTCAAAATTATGTGGATTTAAAAATACCAATTGATGTGAAACTGCCAGATGGTAATATACTAAAAGCAACCAAAGTTGGCACTGTTAAAATATACTTTAAAAATTATTATAAAGAGAAATTTATAGATCTAAAAAATGTTTATTATGTAAAAGGTATCAAGCATAACTTGTTAAGTTTTTCAAAGATAACTAAAACTTGCACTATAGTAGCAAGAGATGAAAATGCAAAAATTTATAACCAGTTGAGAGAATTAGTAGTTGTTGCTAACAAAATAAATGATTTGTACTGTATAAAAAGTTTTGTTTCAGAAATAAATTGCAATAAGATTTACATAAATTCAACAAAATTAACTGCTAAAGAAAAATGGCATAGGGCACTTGGACATGTAAATTTTCAATATTTAAACAAGTTAGTTAATAACAAATTACTAGTAGGCTTGCCAGAAAAGATTGAAAACAGAGAAATGAAGTGTTCAAACTGTATTCAAAGTAAAATGACTAATGTACCTTTTGAAAATAGTAGAACTAAAACAACAGAGATTTTAGAACTGATTCATACAGATTTAAATGGTCCACATAGTACAACAGGCTATGGTGGAGAAAAATATTTTCTGACTTTTATAGATGATTACAGTAAATGTACTAGAATTTTTTGTATCAAAAGTAAAGCGGAAACTGCTAGTTGTTTTATAGAATTTGTTAATTTAGTAGAAAATAAATTTAACAAACGGATAAAGAAATTGCAATGTGATAATGGTAGGGAATATTTAAATCGAGACATTTATAATTTCATTAGACAAAAGGGAATAGAGTTATTACCTTGTCCACCTTACGTCCATGAATTAAATGGAGTAGCGGAAAGGTATAATCGATCTGCTATGGACATAGGTAGATGTTTAATGAGGGAAGCTAAAATTCATAAAAGATATTGGCCTGAATTTATAAAAACAGCAGCATATTTAAAGAATAGAACTATTGCTAATACAGCGGAGAACAAAACTCCTTATGAAATATTTTTTGGTGTCAAACCAAATGTAGAACATTTAAAGATTTATGGAAGTAGAGTTTATGTCAGGGTTCCTGAAGTTTTAAGAAAAAGTAAATGGGACGATAAAGCTAAACTAGGAGTATTAGTAGGTTACAATGAAAATGGTTATAGAATTTTATTAAATAATAGGATAATAAACGCTAGACATGTACAAGTAGTTGAAGAAAATACTCAGTTAATTTGTTTAGAAAAGCTAGATGATAACAAGGATAGGGATACAGAAAATAAAAGGTCTTTAGATATTACTACTGAATTACCTATAACTGGTAGTGATGATGATTTTGTTGATGCAAAAGAGTTAAGTTCTGATGATCCTGTTAATATTTTTGATGATAATTTAACTAATGATAGGGATGAGATGGTAACAGAGGAAAAGTCAAAGAGAAAGATAATTCCTGTATCTAGGTATGGTAATCCAGTATCACATTTTATTTATGTTAATTATGTTGATGCAAATGTACCAAATACATTTGAGGAGGCGATAAACTCCCAAGATTGCAAACAATGGAAAATAGCGATGGATTCTGAAATAAATAGTTTAAATAAAAATAATACATGGCAAATTGTTCAACGGCCAAAAGATAAAAAGGTAATTGATGTTAAATGGATATTTAAAAAGAAAAGCATTAATATGTATAAAGCTAGGTTAGTTGTACGAGGATTTCAGCAGAAAGATTATTTTGATAATGTTTATTCACCAGTAGGCAAAATGCAAACTTTAAAAATTTTGTTATCATATAGTTGTAAAAATAATTTAATTGTAGAGCAAATGGATGTTGAAACAGCATTTTTAAATGGACATGTAAAATCAGAAGTCTATATAAATCAACCAGAAGGTTATGAAACAGGGGATAATAAGGTTTACAAATTACAGAAAGCACTTTATGGTCTAAGGGAAAGCCCCAGAGTGTGGTATGATTGTTTTAATGATTTTATTAAAAAATTAGATTTTGTTAGAAGTAATTTTGATCACTGTTTATATGTTAATAATACAAGCAAAGATGCAATATATATATTGATATTTGTCGATGACCTTCTAATCTGTTGTAAAGATAAAGAGAAAATAAACAAGATAAAAGTTAGTTTAATGAAGAGATTTTTTATGAAAGATTTAGGAAAAATTAAAACATATATAGGCATAGATATTAACTACAGTGATAAAAGAAATAGAATGACCTTAAGTCAAACAAAATATATTGAATCTTTGGCTGTGAAATATAATCTGAAAAATACAAGGTTGTACGATACTCCAATGGAAACAAACTTAAAACTAGAACAAGCTTCAGAAGTAGATAGTAGTATTAAGTATAGAAATATAATAGGAGAATTGTTGTATATAAGTACAGGCACTCGGCCAGATATTGCATACAGTGTTAATTATTTAAGTCGATATCAAAGTTGTTATAGTCAAACACATTATAAATATGCATTAAGAATATTAAAATATTTGTATAAAACTAAGGATTTAGAGTTAACATATTGTAACGATGCGGACACTGACACATTAGATTGTATGGTAGATTCTGATTATGCAGGAGACAATATAGACAGGAAATCTACAACAGGTTTTGTAATTAGATTGTTTGGAAACTTAATTTTTTGGAAAACCCATAAACAAAGTACTGTAACTAAATGTTCAACTTTTGCAGAATATGTTGCCTTGTCAGAAGCTGTAACTGAAATACTTTTTATTAGAAATTTGTTGAGTGAATCGTTCAGTTTAAAATTTGATAAACCAATAAAATTGTATGAAGATAATTCTGGTGCGATTTCAATTGCTAAATATGGTAATTTTACAAAGAATTCAAAGCACATTGAAGTGCAGTATCATTATATAAATGAAAATTATGAAAAAGGTTTAATTGATATTGTAAAAATTGATTCTCAGTTTAATTTAGCAGACATTTTGACAAAAAGTTTAGATAAATCCAAATTCTTGAAAAATAGATTACAGTTAAAACTAATTTAAAATAAATAGGAAATGTTTTTGTATTAATATTTTTTTGTAATGTAAGTGGTGTAAAATCCAGATTATAAATTTAAGGAGGCGTGTTGTAATCTGTGGTAAATATTAATAATCTGTATTTCCATTTACCATGCGCCCTCTACTGGCTTTCTTAGTTAACTATATACTCTTTATTGATTGGTAGATTAGATGTCAGTGTCAATAAAATGATTAGTGTGAATTGTCAAAATGACGTGTAACGCATTCTTCCCTTTCCACGACGATTGCCAACTGGAAGCCATTAAAATGTACTGTACTAGAAATAAAGAATCTAAATAAAGCTATTCAAGAATACAACGTCCTTTAATTTAACCTATTGTTAACCACTTCCTCCAACAATTACTATCAATAGTAATGTATACCAAGAACTGTTGAATTTCTATAAAACTTGTAGGTAAATATTACCTGAGCTTTAATAGACTCTCATACCAATGTTTGCGTTTATCATAAAAATATTATTGTACTCCGTTTGAATCGAACCCACAACTTCATGCATAAAAACGCATACTCGTTTTAATCAGTGCCGGACTAAGACAGCGCGGGCATAAAAACAAATTTGATTTTTTGATTGTTAATATCAATATTAGCAATTCTTGAAAAAGTAATTTAGGCGTAATTATTTTATTTCAGAGCCCCGCCCAAACTAGACCCGTAGCATTTTTTTTCAAAGTCAAGGTCAAAAAGTCAAAGTAAAGCCTGAAAAAAGATTAAGCTATAAACAAATTTAAAAAAAACCAGTTTACACAATTAGGTGATTTTTTAATAAGTTTAACCAACAAAAGTAGCGCATAACTTTTTAGCTTTAGTATTAGTTTCTACTGAAAAATCTCATTATGCCGTATTAAATTATGACGTCAGAAAAGCCAGTTTATACCTATGGAATAACGGTAACTAATATGACTAGATAACTCTGAGAAAACTGGTTGTTATTGTATTAAATAGTTAAGAACCCGACATGCATTCTTGATATATTTACTATGCTTAGCCAGACGAACTAAACTATGCGTAAATAATAAGCTCCTCGATGGCTAAAGAAAACATACATTATGAAATATGTTTACAAAAAGATTTTTAATACAGCAATATTTTATACAACTTTTCTTACGACGTCTTTATGGAAAGAATGTCGGGTTGAAAATTTTACAATTGGATATAAGTATACCAAAGTAACTTAAGATTAGAAATTCGCGGCATAGTTATTAGTTAGGCTACTTTCTGAGCAAGAAATTATAGTTTTGATTTCCACTCGAAATAATGTTGGTAGGTACCATATAAAATATACCATACCTACATGGTGGATTTCCGATGACTAAAGAATGTAGGACACACCATTGCTAGGTGTTCGGATGACCTCGAGACGTTGTGATAAGGAACCGAATGTACTGAATGTGGAAGTCTGAGGACGGTGTGTTGGGGCGCAAATTGACAGACAACTACATGGCTGCTGATATGGTGATATTTTATAGATAGAAATTTATAATTTTATGGAATTTACACGGTGTAATAGTTTGTTACCCTAATTCAAACCCAAGGGAGTAGGCTGATGGATAGATGAATGGATAAAAAGTTTGGTATGACAAACTTCATTATTCATATTAACTTGTTCATACTAGGAAGTGGACAGTTAATAACAATTATTTAACCATCGAAGAATTCAAGCAAGTTATTAGCATCTGAGCTCGCAGACATAATCAATATTAGAGTCTAATATTTGCACAAATCTGTTAACTTATCGAACGTTTTAACACCAAACATTATGGCGTCCTAATATGTACAAGTTTAGGTTGCTATGGGAATCCAATGTAGTACCAATAACTAATAAATTACCCTTATCTAAAACTAAACTTAATATATTAGTTCTTCAGAAAAAATAATAATTAAAGAAAGCTAGGTTTAATATCAATGATAGTTTTATGGCTTTTTAAATATTTTCGAAGCAGCGAAGCATCAGTGAAAAGTGTTGCATAGTCGGATAATTTAAAAAAAAATACATAGGTACGTACGAAGACGTGGTCTACAGCTAGTCCTTAATAAAGTGTTTATTACATTGTCTAACCCTGGCTGGGTTAGACAATTTACAGTCACGAGACCTTCATTTTAAGTTGCAGTAATTTGTCAAGTGGTAGTAAGGTTGTATTCGTGATTGTATGCCGTTAAGTCTAGACTTGACGCTATTGTGTTACCTTCACAGCCCGTTATTCATTTTAAGCTTTTGTCATAACTGTCTTTAAGATAATCACCACAAATGATTAATGAGGACATAAGCACTTTTTACGAATTTAGACGCGTATATTTAATACTTACTAGCCGTTGCCCGCGATTTCGTACGCGTAGAATTTAGAAAAGTTATTGCAACATTTTTAACTAATGCTTCGCTCCTATTGGTCGCTTTGTGGGGTTATATTCCCTTCTTCTTACAACATGGGGTCTTTCAAGCGAGGCGTGAGGAGGCACCTTGTGGGCCGGCAAGGTGGGGGCGGCTTGTGCTTTTACACTGTACTAGCAGTCCTCACATTTGGATTGCAATTTGCCTAACCCTAGCCATAAAAAAGCCTTCCTCGATAAATGGACTAACCGACACAAAAAGATTTTTTTAATTCGAACCAGCAGTTCCTGAGATTAGAAACAAACGAACACACTCTTTAGTTTTATAATATTAGTATAGAATATAGATTTTGTCTCCCGTGTGTTAGTGTATATCGTGTATTCGCTATCACTCTCTAAGACCTTGTCCAGAAGGGGCAAATTCGTCGCGAATCGTATCGCGCGAATTCATACGCGCGTTGTCGAGGTACTTAGACATCAATATTATCGTCGACATGTACATATTAACACAGCTAGTAGGTATAGAAAATGAAGAATTAGGGATATTATTTTGGTTGCTCAAAATCTACTAAATATATTTTAATTCTGATTTACGTGTTTCTATATATAATAGTTACTGGTGTTTTTAAAGTTATTTAATTAGTTAATACGCGATAATAGACCGACAAATTAAAAAAATAAAAAATGAGAGAGGTTGTTTCGCTAAGATTTTCTATCGAGAAAACTTTTTTCAATCGCGTTTCTGAGTTAATGCGATCCTAGATCATATATTGAAAAAACATATACTTAAAAATTAGAGCTCTAGCCATTCAATCTAAAGAAACAATGAAAACTTCGTACGTAGAAAAATGCACGAAGCTATTTTGGTATCCTCTTAACGCGCGAACTCTAGAGTGAATTCTAAAGCTAGTACTGAATTCCTACCCAAATGCTCGCGCGTTCGTACGCACCTTGTAGACGCAACGGTCGCGCGTAGTACGCGCAAGAGAATTGCAGCGAATTCGCCCTTTCTGGACAAGCTCTTATAAGTTATATTTTTAATTTATTTAAACAAATATCATAAATGCCAAGTTTTAACGTCAAAGTTAACAGCCTAGCTTACGCTCTAGAGTAATTAATAAGTTACACTTAATCCCGGAAACATGCTATATTCCCATGGAATAATCGGATATCTTAGATATGAACAGGCTTAAATGGCGATAGCGTCCAGTTAGAAGTTGGAAATTTCAATGGTTTTGTTACGACACAATTTTTTTTTTACTAATTGACATTGTGTAATTGACATTCAAACTATATATAGAGTATTGCAGTCCCAGAGAAAGGGTCCAAGCTATCGTTGATTAGAGCCAAAAGGAAAGAAACCGCCTTATAATGCGGCCCCTTTGGCCCTAGGGTAAATACGCCTCTGATAATGCGGGGCGTATTGAAAAATATCTTTTGTATCAAGTTTTTGGACCATGTGCCTAACGCGAGTTTCTTCAGTGTAGATTAAGTATTGACTTTATTTTAAAAATCAACTTAATTATTTTAATTTATTACATGAAACTAAAACAACTTAATTATTCTAATGAAACGAAGTTATTTGTTTATTGATGTTGTATAAAAGCGCAATCAAAATGATGAAAACTAGTTTTTAAAAAAAGGTTCAAAAGGCTATAAAGATCTTATAAACGTTAAATTTGGAACAATGCCTGAACTCGTTGTGCTCGTTTGTAAGCCAAGTTAAAAAAAATACATGCAGTATTATTCTCGCTAGGCAACCTGCCAGACACATGAAATATTATATTAAGTATTTATTTTTATTTTTATTAATATTGGTCTATTAGGAGAAAATGATTAAAGTGAAGGACATTTTGCACAACTACGACGTCGTGACGTTAAGACGGGCTTCGTGGTGGAGTGGTTCATGTAACGGACTGCCGATTACGAGGTCGCAGGTTCGATTCCCGATTGGGATAATAATTTGTGTAGTATTTATAAATGTCATACAAATGTTTGTACTGCGTCCGGGTGTTTACTATGTAATATAAGTATGTATTTACAAAAGAAACGTAGTATATGTATAGTATATCCGTATTCAGGTACCCATAACACAAGCATATAAGCTTAGCTTGGGACCAAAGGACGTTGTGTGAAATATCCATGAATATTTATTTATTTAACTACCGCTGGTCACACACTACTGACATACTACTTAAAGTACTTTTTGTAAATGCATAGATAATAATAATTTTAATAGCCAATTCCTCGTATCTGGTTTTGTACTAAGCGACATTTTATTTATATTTGCATTTTTATGTACATACAATTAAATTGACGTAATATTGCCAAATATTCAATTAAAGCATTAACTAGTTGCCAATGTAGACACACTAATGGATAACAAATATTGTGTTATGTCAATCGTCTAGAATAAGACAATAGAGAATTATAGGTAATTTTCTTAAATACCTATATTCATTTTTCCTGTTAGCTAAAGAATTGGGAATACACATGTCACGCAAATTTTTTCTCATTACTGTTGTAGGAATCAATAAGGTATGAGATATACAGAAAATATGTAAACTAACTGAAAAGACTTTATAGCAGTGATCTTACTCATTAGTACGTATCATTTAACAGGGAGTAAGTACATCTTACATTACAGTGATGACAGCGTAAAAACACTTTAAGACGTCTCCTCAATTCTAGCGAGATTCAGCTAAAAAAAGATTACAAACCTTGTAATTAACCTATATTACACTCATCCTTAGTGTGGTATGTTTCATAAATTATCATGTAGTCTTGGAGGACTTCAAGCCCTAGTAGTGAGACAAATATGTGATAGGAAGTTGAGTATATTATATGTATACGTATACCCTGCCCAAAAATGGAACGTTATGGGCTAAGATTATCATAATAATGATGATATTAACATACAGTTACCGAGGTCGCTGGTTGTTTATTGGTTTTCAATACTTGGCCGAATTTCACGTGCGGCGCTCTTTGAAATTACTCTCAAATAGCGTAATATTTACGTTACACGTTGTATAATATCAGTTAGTCTATCAACAGTTCATTACTTCCTATAAATAATGTGTTGGTACTGAATAAAATAGAGCAGATTAGGAATACAAATTTGGGTAGACAAATCGAGGATACGTTGCCAAAGAATAGATTGTATCTAACTGGCGGAATCTATTTTAAAGACAAGGTCTTTTAATCGCGCATATTTAGCCTTAAAGGGGTAGATAGAAGTGAAAAGTTTTTTTCGTTATTTGAGTACGAGAAATTCTACTATATTAAACACCCGGCTTGAAATTTGAAATAAAAGACATGAATACTTTGGGAACCCGAGGTGTTCGAAGCATGGTTCCAATCAAGTAGTTTTTTTTTTATAATAATAAAGGAAGATATTTAGGTTTATATATTGTTATCTGTCCACAATTGTTACTACTAAAGCACCTTTGAATCAACTTCGTTAACTATTATAACTCTTAAAACATCTAGGTATATTTATACAATTCTAATGAATTTATCAACGTATTTTGGTAAAAATCTATCAGAACTCTTATCGACCTACATCAAGACAGTAAATTTTCACACTATTATTATACAGCAACATACCTGTATAAAAACTGGCTAATGAATGGTTGTAGACGGTTTTCCAGTCATGTGAATCAATTAGATAAACATAGACTATGTAACGACTTACTGATTACCTGAAATTTCAAGAATTTTCTAAACATGTTTTCATTTTATAGTGAAAATAGATACGGAATGCATTTATTATTAGTCAATGGCTCGTATCAACATAACTCTTATTTAGACTAACCATTACTCGTTGGTTAAATAAAGTTTCACGCAAGGATTATATTAGGTAACACTATGTTTAAAATTGGAATGCTTTTCTATCGATCTCTTTAGAACCTATTACTGAATGATGCATTAGTTGCCTGTTTTCAAATTTTAATCTATCTTCAATCGATGTTACTAAAAGCACATAAATCTAATCTTTTATCCATAATGTATTTCAATAAGCTCCTAACGGATAACATTTAAATGAAACATGGACTGTGGATAAATTATCTTTCTGATAAACGGGGATCCTAGGCTAAGTAATCCTAGACTGTTTATTGAAAACATCCATAAGTCTTGATTCATAACGTATTCATGAAATTGTTGTTGATATTTTAACAATAAAATTCTTAAAAATAGAGTTGATGAAGTTAATCTTGTTAGCCTATGTGGAAGTAAATAAATTTATGTAGATATTTGGATAAGATTAGTCATGTTTTCAAGGAAGGCGAATAGATACGTTTTAAGTCGGGAAGCTGTACGAGATGACTCACGTAAGACTCCTGTAGGTTTGTTCCTCTATTTATAACCTACAAAATTTCAGGTGATTATATGTAATTTAATAAACATACCAGCAAGCGTATTATGAGCTTTAAAAAAAAACATGCAAGTTTAAATAAAACTACTTTTTACGGATTTAGACGCGTATATTTGTTTTAAGTTTTGGCCCGATGTTTCGGAGACTTTGCAGTCACCATGGTCACGGGTGAGACTGAGCTGTGATGTCTCTTCTACGGTTAGTTATTACATTACCCACATGGTGACTGCAAAGTCCCGCAAGTGTTAGAAAATATTATGTTAACCATGCAAGTTCTAGGTTTACGTAAATAAACTGACTGGCTGGGGATTACGTTCCGAATTTGCTAGTTGCAGTTCAATTCACGGCGTAAACCGCCTGGAAATAAAACCTCACAATAGGCCCGCTGACGACTTCCATAGTGTTCCTCACTTAAAAATTGTAAAGGAGTTAGAAGCAAGAGCTTTAAAGTTAAAATTTACGTGATTAACATTATTAGTATCATACAATTTATTACCTATTGCGTATATATTATGTTTTTAATTCAGAACTTTTTGTAAAGCGAAATGCGTAGGAAAGGTCGATGTAGTTGTAGCCATTTTTAGGGTTCCGTACCCAAAGGGTAAAAACGGGACCCTATTACTGAGACTTCGCTGTCCGTCCGTCCGTCCGTCCGTCCGTCCGTCCGTCCGTCCGTCCGTCCGTCCGTCCGTCCGTCCGTCTGTCACCAGGCTGTATCTCAAGAACGGTGATAGCTAGAGAGTTGAAATTTTCACAGATGATGTATTTCTATTGCCGCTATAACAACAAATACTAAAAATAAAATAAAATAAATATTTAAGGGGGGCTCCCATACAACAAACATGATTTTTAGGGTTCCGTACCCAGTATCTCAAGAACGGTGATAGCTAGACAGTTGAAATTTTCACAGATGATGTATTTCTATTGCCGCTATAACAACAAATATTAAAAATAAAATAAAATAAATATTTAAGGGGGGCTCCCATACAACAAACATGATTTTTAGGGTTCCGTACGCAGTATCTCAAGAACGGTGATAGCTAGACAGTTGAAATTTTCACAGATGATGTATTTCTATTGCCGCTATAACAACAAATACTAAAAATAAAATAAAATAAATATTTAAGGGGGGCTCCCATACAACAAACATGATTTTTTTACCGTTTCTTGCTCGATACTAATAACGTTGCCTTATGTTGCATAGATAATGGTACGGAACCCTTCGTGCGCGAGTCCGACTCGCACTTGACCAATTATTAATTTTAGCATAAATAATGATGTTTTTTATTTTTTTTTCTTTAACTCTCTGTAACACAATTTATAGAGTAATATCCATAGTGTAATTTTCATGGCATTGTTTTATGTTTTGTTTGTTTGTCTGTCTGGTCTGATCTTGGGCTCGACCCTATTTTTTATTATTTTTTATTATTTTATTGTATTTTTTTTTATTGTTGTGTTTGTACTGTGCTGTATTTTGTGTTTTGTTTTGTTTGTATAATTGAAATATTATTTTATATCGTTTGTCCCGAAACTTACCTCACTATAAAATTTTTTTTAATTTTAGTTTATATAATTTTTTTGCGGCAATTGCTATCCGCCGTCCGACCGATGACAGGTTTTTACGGGCAGGACGCTGCTGAAAATCGGCGTTGTGAGATGGTCATATATTATATCTATCTCACAACAATAGCCGAGTAGCGTTCCTATTTTTCAGACACACGGGTCGCTGTTATTTTTTTTTTTGTTGTAAATACCTAACCTTTTTATTTGTATCAAGCTGTTTTTTTGTTATTTTTTTTAAAATGCATGTTTTGTTATATATTGTGTTCCCAGTGTTTTCGAGAAATAAAATTTTTTTCTTTCTTCTTTCTTTCTTTCTTTATATATATTTACCTATTGCGTAAGAAATATAGGTAGACGATATAATTAGAATAACGTATAATTATGATTGATATAAAAAAAATCACTATGATCAAAGAAATTAAAAGTAAAATAAATATGAACCATCTACGATATCGCTACGAGCCTCTACGAGATAGACCTGACAAAGACATTTTATAATAGTCCGTTAATTTGTAAACTCAGTCTTTCTTTCATTTTACTTTTTAATAATACTAATGTTGTAAACGCGAAATTTTGTAAGAAGGGCTGAAAGAATGATAAGTTGTTTGTTACTTTTTCACATAAAATGTACTACATAGGAAACGAAACTTTACAACTATCAAGATTAAGATATTATATAAAAAATAAGATCAGAGTAACACATACGCTATATATCATCACGCTTAAGGGCCTACATAAATATTATCGTATATCATCGCCGACACGTACATATTAACACAGCCAGTAGGCACAGAAAATGAAGAATTAGGGATACTTTTCCTATTTACTCAAAATCTACTAAATATATTTTAATTCTGATTTACGTGTTTCTATACATAATAGTTACCTATGTTTTTAAAGTTATTGCATTAGTTAATACGCGATAATAGACCAACAAATGAAAAAAATAAAAATTTGAGAGGTTGTTTCGCCAAGATTTTCTATCGAGAAAACTTTTTTCAATCGCGTTTCTGAGTTTATGCGATCCTAGACCATATATTGAAAAAACATATACTTAAAAATTAGAGCTCTAGCCGCTCAATCTAAAGAAACAATGAAAACTTCGTACATAGAAAAATGCACGAAGCTATTTTGGTATCCTCTTAAAGCTAAGGAGTAGTAACTATGTGGTAAAAAGCCAGGCATTAGCATTTTAAATAATTTTACAACTGACATGCTAAGTTTTTAATTTTAAGAAATCAAATAAATTAGAAACGTATTATAACAAGTAGAATTTGAACTTGATAATATGATATTATGTTTGTGTTGTTTTATTAAATTAATAAATAATAATAAAAAAAAATATCACGGCAGTTTGTTAGTTGAGAGCAGAGGAACAGATTTTCAAAAGTCTTGGGTGCAAATTTTACTTGTGTTAACAACATTTTTTAACACACTTTTATTTGATTTGTTAAAATTAATGTTACTTTTATTATATCACTTACAGTTTTATTTCTGTTTACGTGAATCAATAAAACATGTATCTTTATTATCAACAGACACTTTTATACCAAAGTGAGTTGAAATTTATTTACAGATTATTCTGTCTGTATAGCAACAATACTAACAGTACCTACTCTATTAATTAAATGTGTATTTATTTCGCTATTATATAAAAAACTAATAAAGGTACCGATTCTACCTACACAACTATACTTAGCGTAACTAAAAAATTAAAGTTGATTTTATTTATTTATTTACTAACTTTATGCACATTAGTGTACAAAGGCGGACTTAATGCTAAAAGCATTCTCTGCCAGTCAACCTTGAGTGGTGCAGAAATATTAATCGTAGCAGGTGCAATAACTAGAGTTGGTAAAAATAAAATGAAAATCTAATATATAAAATTTACGTGTCACAGTGTTAGTTACCGTACTCCTCCGAAACGGCTTAACCGATTCTTCTCAAATTTTGCATACATATTCAGTAGGTCTGAGAATCGGCCAACATCTATTTTTCAAACTTTTTTTTTAGTATCGCAAAACAACGTTTGCCGGGTCAGCTAGTTATACTATAAAAATCATATTTAAGTCCTTAGTAAATTTATAAACATACATATACATACACACATATTCATACATAAATGCTATATAATACACAAATATACATATAGACAGATAAAGATACAAATACCTACATACATTACACATACCTTCAAATAATTACTCAAATTAAATAAGAGTTTATCATTGTCTTTGCGTTGTATCTGCTGTTTCATTGCGAAGATATTCGGGCACTTTGCGTTTAAAGATGGAACGACTTTTCGATATCCTGATGTCGAGAGGTAATAGGTTCCAAAGTTATGCCGAACGAACAAGAAACGAAGAACTGACGCTATCTGAGGAATGTTTTGGACAGAGCAGAATCGGGTTATCGGTGGACCGAAGATCTTTACTATGAGTAGACGACAGAAGTTTGAAGCAGGACGTTAAATAACTAGGAGCAGAAGAATTGTTAAGAATAGAATAGATGGTAGTAAGAGCACGTAGATTACGGCGTTGACGAATAGGCAACCATTTCAATTGAGAACGATAAGCAGAAACGTGGGTGAATCGAATGCAGTTGTTGAGAAGACGGTCATATTTATTAAGAAGATCTGCATTCAGGTCTAGATAGCACACATCACCATAGTCGATGATAGGAAACACCAAACTCTGCACAAGCATTGTCTTAGTAGTAGTCGGGAGAAAAGATTTAAGGGGATAAAGTGAGCGTAGTACTCCTGTAGTTTTTTGGCACACGGAGGTTGCTTGCGCTTTCCAGTCAAATCAGTCGTCCAAGAAAAGGCCGAGGTTTTTCACTGTAGGGGAAAAAGGTATAATGGAGCTGTTAAAATGTATAGGTGCCAGATCTATCTTTATTCATCAAATGGTCACTACCTAAAAGAATTGATTGGCATTTAGTCGGATTTACAGAGACCCCAAATTCAGTAGATAAACGTTGAATGGTTTCCAAATCCCTGTTGAGTAGATTGATCGCCGAGTGTATGTTAACTACTGTGGACTGAGCATACAACTGCAAGTCATCGGCATATATATGATACGAACACTGAAGATGAGTGTTAAGAAGATTTATAAAGATAGTGAATAGTAATGGTGTGAGAATTCCACCTTGTGGAACGCCAATTTTTAAAAGCCAAAAGCCAAAGCCAAAACGCCGATTTTCTCAATACATGTAATAATGGCTATTTCGTTGTACATATTTATATTAATTAAAATTTTTAAGTTATAATACATAGTTTTTGTAATAAGAAAGTTCAGTTAACATTGCTGAATTGCGTTACTGACGCAACCGATTTTATTTTTTCAGTTAAGTTTGTTGTGTACGTGAAATCGGTACCAATATCATTTATATTCTGCCATATATAAAAATTCTGATTTGTTATATTAGACAGATAAAGTAATAACTACTTCCATAGAATGTGGAGAGCCTCAGGACCCCATCTCTCCATATATTACATAACATAATTGAAGGCTTTCACTATTTGTTTCTAAAGTGGCAGTAGACATAATATCATCTGTGACGTTACGACTGTCTAGATATCACTTTATATGAGACCAGATGGACCTCCAGCGTGGTTTTGAGCATATTATTGAAACTCCGCTGTAAAGACTTCTTTTACACAATCCATCCATCGTATCTTCGGCCTTCCTCTGCTTTTGTTTGCCTCTACATTCATTCTCAGAAAACTTTTAACAATGTTATTAACCTCACGTCTCATTACATGGATAATAGGTAGGTACCTAAACCATCGACCAATAAATAAATCTTAAACCACGTTTGATGTGAACTTATTTGTCTACCCTCTAGAAACATAAGCGTAATGATACGTTTAAAAAAATTCAGTATATCGTTCGTTGTATAAGACGTGAATACCAATAAAAGGGACTAGCTGACGGATAGATGGACTATCCGTCAGTTTGTCCCATTTTGCTTTTTGTTATCCTATATAAAGATTCGTAGTAAATTATTTTTCGTTTTATAAAATGCTATAAAAGATCAAGCAAAATTATGCTTAACATAAATTAGAACAAGAGTCATCTCTAATCGTCACCGAGCTGTCTGTGAAGAACTCGACACCATTATGTAAATTAAGAGATAAACATTTTAAATGAATATTGGTATTCACGTTTTATACAACGCACGATATCCCACTGATACTGGATATTTTTAAAACGTATCTTTATGTTTCTAAAGGGTAGACAGACATGTTCACATCAAACGTGGTTTAAGGTTTATTTATTGGTTTAGATACTATCCATGTAATATATAAAATAAATAAATAAATAAATATTCATAGACATTTCACACAACGACCTCTGGTCCAAGCTAAGCTTATATGCTTGTGTTATGGGTACCACTGTACCAGAATACGGATAGAATAGATATACTACTTTTCTTTTGTAAATACATACTTATCATACATAGAATGTCAACATGGTAATGAGACGTAAGGATAGTAACAATGTTAAGATTTTTCTGAGAATGAATGTAGAGGAAATCAAAGGCAGAGGGAGGCCGAAGAAACGATGGCTGGATTGTGTAAATGAAGATATGAAAGTAAGAAAAGTAAATAAAGAAATGACGTCTAACAAAAAAGCATGGTAGAAAGATGCATGTTGCGCCGGCCCCAAATAAAGGGATAAGGGTAAATGGCAATAAAGGGTAAAGGGCAATGATGGATTACATATCCACGAACTTTTACAGAGCTTAACAGAAAGACACCATCGCAATAATATGACGAATTCATAGTAAAGAAGAATTTCATACCGGTTTCATAGCAACTGCATATTAATTGGCGGGATATCGGGAATCGAACCTACGACCCCTTGATCGGCAGTCCGTTACATAAACCACTCAACCACGAGACTCGTCAATTAATAATAAATAATAACATTAATGAGGCAGCAACTGCATATTATTGAGTGATATAGTATTTTATTTCTTTGTGGAGAAGTAGGAATTCAAGACACCGAATTAATTGATCTAAACATGTGTGATCACATTAAGTCTGTAGATAAAATGAGATCTTATTTAAGACTATGCTAAAATAGTTTTATAATAAGCAGAATTCTTGCTACCAAAATTTTGAATAAACTATTTAATATGTAAATGAGAGCAATAAAAAGTTCTTAATATATAAAAATTTTTAACATTGTGAGAGGTTGATATCTAAACATTGTAGAATTTTAAGAAATACTCTTAACCAAACTCTTAAACATTTCCTCCCATTATTGACCATTATAGCAATAGAATAAAAAATAATATTATTTTTATTTTTTTATGCATAGGTACGTGCATTAAACAAAACTACAACATGCTATTTTTAATAAGTGATTAGGTATAAATCGCTCTAGTTGTATTACATGCTTTGAAAAACATCATTGTTAAACTATTTTTTTTATTAATTTTGTATGTGCAGAAATATGTATTTCCGACTTTTAGACATTAATAAATAAATAAATATTCAAGGACATTTCACACAAAGTCCTCTGGTCCCATGCTAAGCTTATATGCTTGTGTTATGGGTACCAGAATACGGATATACTACATATACTACTTTTCTTTTGTAAATACATACATAGAATGCATAGTAAACAGCAGAGACATTAAATCATTAAACGGATTTTCATGAAAGCTTAACATAGCTTGAAAAAATTTATGCATGTAAAATGAAAATCTAATTTGGGGTCGCCCCCAAAAGAATAACAATTATAGGCCGATGCGGAATAATTCTACAACTAGGCATATTCAAATCGCATCGCAAAATGAGCTAAAAATCTATAGTAATAAACAATAGTAAGTAGGTATAATAATTCGCTTAATAGGTACAAAAACTAAATAATTGGTCAAGTGCGAGTCAGAATCGCGCACGAAGGGTTCCGTACCATTATCTATGCAACATAAAGCAACGTTATTAGTATCGAGCAAGAAACGGTAAAAAAATCATGTTTGTTGTATGGGAGCCCCCCTTAAATATTTATTTTATTTTATTTTTAGTGTTTGTTGTTATAGCGGCAATAGAAATACATCATCTGTGAAAATTTCAACTGTCTAGCTATCACCGTTCTTGAGATACTGGGTACGGAACCCTAAAAATCATGTTTGTTGTATGGGAGCCCCCCTTAAATATTTATTTTATTTTATTTTTAGTGTTTGTTGTTATAGCGGCAATAGAAATACATCATCTGTGAAAATTTCAACTGTCTAGCTATCACCGTTCTTGAGATACTGGGTACGGAACCCTAAAAATCATGTTTGTTGTATGGGAGCCCCCCTTAAATATTTATTTTATTTTATTTTTAGTATTTGTTGTTATAGCGGCAATAGAAATACATCATCTGTGAAAATTTCAACTGTCTAGCTATCACCGTTCTTGAGATACTGGGTACGGAACCCTAAAAATCATGTTTGTTGTATGGGAGCCCCCCTTAAATATTTATTTTATTTTATTTTTAGTATTTGTTGTTATAGCGGCAATAGAAATACATCATCTGTGAAAATTTCAACTCTCTAGCTATCACCGTTCTTGAGATACAGCCTGGTGACAGACGGACGGACGGACGGACGGACGGACGGACGGACGGACGGACGGACGGACGGACGGACGGACGGACAGCGAAGTCTCAGTAATAGGGTCCCGTTTTTACCCTTTGGGTACGGAACCCTAAAAACACACTTGAAATTCCTAAATATTCTTTAACATTATAGCATTGTTATCGGCCCTTAATAATTCTGCAAAATTTCGGATCAATCCGACTACTGCAAGTGGGTGAAAATCATTGTCAAAGATTCCGTTACATTGATTAATACATTGATAGACACATAAATATATGATACTAACACGTTTCTGGGATATACCCTAAATTATATAATTCTATTGTTCATAAGGTCATTCATTACGCAAATTGTCAGGAAGCGACGGGGATTGGTAACGATTCTACTATCAATAGCGGGAAGTGGCGGTCACTAAATACTGCGACACACTTCCACCATACTAATCACTATAAAATATTGTAAATATAACATAACATTATTCTTCCTTTAATAATATCTGACTGTTGCCGGCAACATCGTACGCGTGGAATTTAAATACCAAACCTTTACAAATTGTATAAAAAAAATCCATCCTTTTAGGGTGGTTACCCTATTTAGTAAAGAAAACCGCATCATCAAATCCGTTGCGTAGTTTTGAAGATATAAGAGCACATAGGGATATGCAAAAATATCAACCTTGTTTTATAATAAGTGAAGACAACTCATGTCATCATTTATCCTAGAAACTAATCGAAGAAACTAACCTACGTAGTAACCTAAGTATTCTAAAAATTTATTATATTAATCCAATTTTTAGGGTTCCATACCCAAAGGGTAAAAACGGGACCCTATTACTGAGACTTCGCTGTCCGCCCGTCCGTCCGTCCGTCCGTCTGTCACCAGGCTGTATCTCAAGAACGGTGATAGCTAGACAGTTGAAATTTTCACAGATGATGTATTTCTATTGCCGCTATAACAACAAATACTACATATACATGATTTTTTTACCGTTTCTTGCTCGATACTAATAACGTTGCCTTATGTTGCATAGATAATGGTACGGAACCCTTCGTGCGCGAGTCCGACTCGCACTTGACCAATTTTATTGATTTCTTGAAATCAAAGTCCAGCGCTTGCAAAAATAAATTTATATTGACAAAAAAAAATTGGGAAACTCAAGCCTCCAACCCATTTCTGTCATAGATAAGCTAAAGGATGATTTAATCAGTAAACAGATAACACTCTACAGTGTTTCTTCAAATCCACAAGCAGGTGCTCAAGTCCACTATTTTGGAACAATTGTCATACCGGCACAATACCGGCACGATACCGTTGCAATTGAAGTCAAATATCCGTAGTCTGCTATATGCCGTCATAACGGTCGTTCAATGGTAATAGAATTGTCGATCTCTTTTATCTATGCATTGAATTTTCGGTCTCTTTTATCTATGGATTGTGTTAGAATGGTATGTATGTGTTGCCGTTTTTAAAAAATGCGTTAGTTGAAGTGATTTTCGAAAAACTACTAATAAATTTAAACATTTAATCATGCTAGACTTCGTTTAAATATATTTGTACATACTATTTATTAGTATAAAAAGCAATGTGAAGTTTAGGAGATTAGTAAATTGCAATAAATTACAAAGAACAATTTCTAATATTTCTATCTATCTATTTTTTATTTATGGCAATCTGTCGACACAGGACAATTTAAAAATATTACTGTCAAATTCAAAATAGCAGACTACCGAAACATTTCAGTCATTGAATTGCAATTGTGAAGCAGTTGTGTACGAGACTAGCAATTTATGTCACTTTGACAATTGTAAGACAATGATGAAGTCGTTATGACAACACATTAATAGTAGACTACCAAAAACTTTACTATTGCACCATAATGGTACAATAATGGTACAGTTGTGACACCGTTGAAATACCCGACTCAGGGCCCAGAAAGCATGACCATACATAAGTATGTAGTTACTATGAACAGAAATGGTACGTCTAAAAGTTTTTAAAAATATAAACAACATAAAAATCCCTCCTTTTGGAGTTGTTAAAAATAAAATTGTCAAATGAACGTTTAAATTTACGACTAAGCATTTAATAATATATCAACATAATAATTTATTTCTACAGTGGAATTTGATATACATTCCAATGTTAATACCGGATTTCCACAAAAACTTTTATCACCAGCAATTTGAATAGTATAGTTAGGGAATCCCTATTATGCAAATTCTTGTTGCTATAGGAAAGTAAAAACAAAATATTTTAATTAAATGATCCGTGATCTATATTTGGTATACAGTAGTATGTTTTAGTTTAACTTACATTATTATCTAAAAACGCATTATATTTATATTTTGATCATGTTTAACAATTTTATTGATGTGGTTTTTAATAGAGCTCGATGATCTGTGCATGTCGTGGCTGCCTTTAACGGGTACACAACTGCATTGTTGATGTAACCAATGGCAGTCCTTAATTAAATTAAATTAAAAAAAATTTAATTAAAATTAAAAACGCTATTATGATTTATAGTAGTCTAGTACCTGATATTCTCTAACACTTGCACGACTCACGTTTAAATAAAACTACTTTTTACGGATTTAAAACATATACAAGCGTCTAAATCCGTAAAAAGTCTAGTACCTAGTTATGTCTATAAACATAACGAATTGATAAAAATACGACCACCTTATCCTATTTATTTCATTCGTCAAGGGGTTATGCGATACCACTGCGATACATACATCTGAGGGGTATGTATGTTAGATATACATACAATCACAGAGTAGTAAATAGATAAACAAATTTAACAAGTTATCTTATACATGTAGTCTAGTCACTAGTGACTACTTGGAGGCTGTAATAATATCTAGGCGAGTAAGTGATCCCAGGGCGGCGACATTGAAGGCCGAATGTGGGCAGCGCTTGTAGTGTGGCGCCTTCGTGCTGAGCGTTGTTTTCCGCTAGACAGTGGGCACGTGCCGTCTCACTATTTTGCACTTAGAGTATATAAATAGATACATATTTATTCTAAGACTATAATAATCAACTATAAATTTATTCATTCATAAATATTTATATTGTAACACGCTTTTATTAGCTTCGTCCGTATGTATGTAACGGAATATTTAAATGCGATTTTCACCCATGGAAATACGTCGAACACTGATATCTACATTGAACACTTGTTTTGGAGTGATGGCATTGCAATATTTTAAATAAGAAGCTATGGATTTTTTGGATAAGTTAATATCAAAGCGGATTTTTTTCATATTTGAAAGTATGTAAGTAGTCTCATGTTACGGATATTTCGTTAAACGTATAGTCTTATACCTTATGATATCGCCTATACTTAAGGCTTTCTTCATCTATGGAAGGTAACTTTACAAAAACAAACTCAATATGAGTCATGCTATTGCTATGCACTAACTAAGGTCATTAATCATAGAATTCCGATATATAGCACTTAACCGTAAAAACTAATAATTGCGGACGCGGATGCAGGATAAGCTCTTCTCGGTAAATCAACTACTTATTCTGCGACGTAATTGTTTTCCATTTTATAAATGAATGAAATTACAGGGGATGAAAAACTAGTACTAAGTTTTTCTATCACCATAAGACAAGTTCGGAGACTCTCCGTAGCATTCTTTGGAGGATATCTTTAATCAGAACTTAATTAAAAATACCAAAACACGTTAAGAGCCAAGAAGTTAATATTTTCTAACACTTGCGCGATTTTCTATCCTTGGCCCTTGATATCTACTGATTGCTGCTACAAACTGGGAAGTTTTCAAAAAGAATTTTGGCGACATTGATGATAGTAGATGAAATACTAATATTTGTAGATGATACGAAATATTAAACAGTTATTTAATAGTTACCTTTAACTTTGTAAAAACGTTTCATGTACAAAGTAACGTTAACTCGTGTACAAAATATTTGCATCTGAATTAAAATTTGATTTTTTACACGCTAGCAAAACATAACAACAATGTGGATGATGTGTGGTGTGTAAAAAATACGCGTTGCTAGAAGAACCGGTGGGACCGCATACCTTGCGCGCTTACGGCAACGCCTCACAGCTGAGATCTTGCTACCGCCTGCGCTAACACTGTCTTCATCATCTATGTACACGATAGACCACATTATTAGATATTCATCCCACCGTTGGACATGGGTATACTCCACTGCAAGATATTAATCAAACTAATTTTATGGAGACAAAAGTATGGTAAAATCTATATGGCGTTGGCTTCAAATAAGAAGTCTGTATGATTTTTTCCGCCCGTTCTATCTGTGTGTATTTTATCCATATTTTCATAATAATGATCAAAAACTAATGACTTATATGAACTGTTACAAACATGTTTTAAACCATTCTAGAGTCCACGCAGAATTAAGCAATTTCTTTACATTCAATTTGTTAAATATTTATAAAAGTGATGTTCACATTGACATATCAAACCAATTTTTAGTTGTAATCAGGCGTTGAAATAAATAATTGAAACCTATCAAAATTATTATAAATAAGTTATGAATCAGATATGAGATAACACGGATTTATGTTATGAGTAATAATCTTAAAATATGACTTGTTATCGACACATAGACGGGCATTACTGTGGCTCAGTTCGAGACGAACAAGGTACTTGAATTAGTAATTTACTTGGACTATAAAACACAATTTATGTGATATTAATAGATTGCAGGAACAAAAATAGCCATTCGTACAACATTTAATTATAAACAAGGAGTTATAAAACACAGTTTAATCAATGTATTTAGAAATCTATGTTTAGAATTATTGTGACTTCTTGCTATGAATATTGTAGAATTAATTATTTTACTGAAAAGAGGGGGGGGAATTTGTTAGGTTTTTTTTTTTTTTTTTTTTTTGTCGCCTCACCCTAACCGGGCCATGGTGTGTGCCCTGAGCCTGACCATGAACCGGCAAGGGGTAGCCCCATTACGAGGGGCTCAACGCAGTGGGGGGAGCGTTAGGTCCCCCCATCACGTGTGCCACATTCGGCACAGCAGCAGCACGCCGCGTTCGGCCTCCTCTCCTGCCAAGGGCGCCAGCGTTTGCCCGCCGGCGGCCCCGAGTTGGGCCCCTGCGGGGAGGCAACGTGTCTCCAGCACGCTCGCGCTCCCGCAGGGCTTCTCTCTTAGCCGCCATCACCTCATGAGCATATGAGGTGACGGCAGCCCAGCACCGTTCGCTCTCGGCCATGGCTGATACAACGGCCGAGAGCGACAGGTCAGGCCCAACTGCATCCACAATTGTGGTGCGTTGGGCGGCCCAGCCCGTGCACACAGCGAGCGTATGCTCAGCCGTGTCCACGGAGCCAGCCACGCAGTGGTGGCAACCGGGATCCGACTCTATCCCCACCAGCTGCCACAGGTACTTGCCGAAGCAACCGTGACCTGTGAGGAGCTGAGTCAGGAAGTAGGTCGGCTCCCGGTGCCCCGCCTCTACCCACTGCCGTAGCACTGGGCGGACTGCCTCGACAAGCTGTTTGCCTGCCGAGGGGTTCGCGCATCGTTCCTCCCATCTCCGGAAGAGATCGTCGCGACATTCGCTCCTCCAGCGGGCGATCTCTTCCGTGAGGGGCTCTGTTCCCGCCTGCCGCATCAGGGCCCTCCGTCGGTACACCTCTGCCTGGGCCTCAGCTTCGAGATCCCAGGGGAGGCTGCCTGCGGGGGAATTTGTTAGGTTAGGTTAGTATCATTGTTCGTCGTTATACCTACTTTCGGTGTAAGTGGTAAATGTATGGGATTCAGATCCTGCCTAAATATTTCGCGCTTAAGAAAAATACGTTTGTTAGTTGTGTGTTTGAAAAAAAAATACACTAAATCAATTGGAAATATTGTCAAATGATGAGTGATGAGGCTTTATAGGTATACTTTTTATGTCTATTCATTCATTCATTCTATCATTTAGTCTATTTTTTATGTCTTCAGAGCCGTATTTGATGACCTTTTTTTATTTGTATACTGATTTCCGTGTAATATCATTTTAATATGGTCTAGTTCTGACTATGACATGCATGGGAAAAGCGGCCTTTGTTTGAATTAAGTTTCTTTTTTATAATTAGTGGACATTTTTTTTTGGACATTATTGAGTCACCAAAACCGCAAACTTTCATTGCTATGCCCAACAGTTATAGCATGTAAGTTCTTAGTCTGTCACCACACGAGCAAACTTATTTGTTTAGCTATAAGTATATGAATAACATTCTATGCACATTTGCAGCAAAAGTCCAGCCAACTAAAACGTAAGGAATTTGCTTGGTCTTGATTCAATTAAACTGTCGTAAAGAAATACCAACGCAATTATAGCGGCAGTCTAGAAATTTTACTATTTGTATGGAGCTTGCTTTAATATTATTTTATATACGAGTATAGTAATTCACTAAGCTGATAAGCTACTTACGTATTACAGTAATTAGCATTGAATTGTTATGTTTAAATTTCCTATTAAGTATAACATTTACAAACTTGGAATTTTTATAGGGTTTACCTATCAGAATAAAGTTTTGGTTATCGTCTCGTTAAAAACTATGAAATCGAATGGTAATTGGTAGCTATGAAGACACATAAAACTGTAGGCTACCTATAGTAAAGAAACAAAAGGAAGGAACAGCAAAATGCTGAAAGTAGGTGATGTTTGTACCATATATAGCACTAACCGCAGACAGCAACCACTTTGTTGCGCCTATTTCAATTGGCAATAAAAATGATTAATCAAATGATGTTTTCCTTCTAACCGCAACACATGTTTGCGGCCAATGATTGGCAATAAAATTAAGTGCCCTATGCACGTAAGAAGTTGATGTTTGAAGGTTTATGATATTAGAAGTACGTTATATTATAGAACTATAAATTCGTTTTATTCTAACGACTCTAAAGGCACCGGTAAAAATATGTTCGAATTGATACCCAACTACAGAAATACTTGGTCAGTGATGTGATGCACATTATTTTATCTAAATTGATAATATAAATGCAGTAATTAGACCTGCGAAATAAAAGGTCAATTGATTGACTTATACCGTTGTGTTACTGACTTGATTGCTACAAAAGCGCAAGCCCATATTGGTAATCTGTTCGGTATAAATGGCATCGGTCATTAAAGTAAACGGTGCCCGGTAGCATCGAGATACTATCAACCGGCTTCTGGGCTGCATAAAAAACCAAGACTAATCGCAATCTCGGGTCAACATAACGACCGTATCATATGGAACATTGCCATTATTAAAACTGACACGAGAAAGCATAATCCATGCCTCCAAGACTCCTAAAAGACTTTGCTAAGCAGTTTCAATGCCAAATACGTTGATAAATCCTAAAAAAACAGCGCGGTGTTTCCTAGTCGCTATGACACGTGACAAAAACACCTATTAACTGAGTAAATGTATATTTTAATTCAGAATATGCGATAAATCTTGCGTTGGGCTTTCGAATTCCGCGCAAGTCATCCAACGAGGTGAGATCGGATGGGAAATACCATTATACTTGTATATCTACCTCTACTTACGTGGTACATACATACTGATGTCGTGTCGATGCCAACAGCTGTACCAAGATAACGTATTTATTATCTTTTTATTATTTTATAAAATACCAAACGCTTTAGTTTTTATTGTATGTACCTATAAGTTTTTGAGACGAAGGCGGATCTATTAGTAATAATTATTAGAAATAAAAATCTAAGTTTAGGAATGCGGTTGGGTAGAATTATTAATGGAATGTTAGGAACAGTTGCTTTAGTTTACAATGCTTGCAATTATTGTTATCTAATAGTTCCGCATTGTTTTTTTTTATGAGTACGGATACTGGGTATTCAGTATAATGCCTTTTACTGCTTTTCTATTTTTTATTTTTTATTTATTTGTTTGTTTATTTTTACTATTGTGTCCATGATGATATTATTATGTTTCTATGTATTTACGTTATTTGTGTAACACACTTTGAAGTTTTATTCTTTGCTACTGATTTTTTTCTAATGTAGGTATATTGTATTGCTTTATGGTTTCACTGCTTTTTGTTAATAATTGTTTGTATGTATTTAGGTATTGTTATATTATTGTTTATCTTACTTATTTATACTTATTTAGATGCGATGGCTTTCAGCTCCAATACGGGTCAACGGAAGACCAGCGCTAGTTTTAACTAGCACAACGCTGAGTTGATCCGTATTTGCAGCTTGCATTGGAATTGTTATCTTTAGTTTTTATGTATTTCTCGTCTTTTCCTTGCAAGTTGTAAATAAAACTATTTTTCTTTCTTTCTTTATTTAGTATTAAATCTAAAATCCTTAATGAGTGAATAAAATAAATAGATTATCTAACCTTCAATAGCAGCATGGATACTAATGGATACACCCCTGGCATGAGAATTTTCGGGCTTTGAAAACCTCGAATTATGCGTATATAGCTTTAGATTTTCAGAATATTCCCTCGAATTTTTAGAAGCTTTCCTAAAATGGAGGAATCTTTCAGCTTTTTTTATTTAATTTTATCTAGTCTTTTGTCTTTAATTAAATATATGTGATGCATGGCTAACACAATGATCGATTAAGAAAAAAAATAAGTATACTAAATAAATAACGGTCACATATTATACTTGACATAACTCTAATATACTCTAATTCTAACGTATTCTAATTTCCGTCATAATTATATCAAAATGTCACACTTGCAGTAGTCATTATCACTATTATTCTATACACACATTGTATAACTCTATTTCTTCAGTTAGAAGGCGCTAAACATAAGGTAAATGAACCTTAACTTATTATAAACACTATTTAGGCATGGCTATTTAGTATGGCTGAAAAATTTCATAAGAATCGGTCAAGCCGTTTCGGAGGAGTATGGGAACGAACATTGTGACATGAGGATTTTATATATTACTAGCTGTCCCGGCAAACGTTGTTTTGCCATACTAAAAAAAAAGGTTTGAAAAATAGATGTTGGCCGATTCTCAGACCTACTGAATATGCATGTAAAATTTCATAAAAATCGGTCAAGTCGTTTCAGAGGAGTACGGTAACTAACACTGTGACACGTGAATTTTATATATTAGACTAGCTGACCCGACAAACGTTGTTTTGCCATACTAAAAAAAATAAAAGGTTTGAAAAATAAGTAGATGTTGGCCGATTCTCAGACCTACTGAATATGCATGTAAAATTTCATAAAAATCGGTCAAGCCGTTTCGGAGGAGTACGGTAAATAACACTGTGACACGTGAATTTTATATATAAGAAGATATAATTAAATTCTTAGTAATAATTAAATTACAAAGAATTTAATTTTTTTACAAAAGTAATAAATAATTCTATAGATTTTTATCTATTAATATTCAAATAACTAAAACAAAATGCAGTACATCACTATTCGTTGTGAAATTCCAAGAAAACATGTCCGCTAATCAAATTACTCGTTATTGTCTAGGTGTGAGCTTGTAGCACGCGTCTTTGAATTATTATTCTAAACTTGGTGCGTGATAAATTGATTTGGTGACAGTGGTCGCCGTGCAAGCATACAAACTGTCCATAACTAACAGACAGAGACAATTACGAGTCTCGTATACTGTATTTCACACCTTAACATTATATATGTTCATCAATAAGTGCGTAACTCGTTTAGATCATAGTGTTGTTACAAAGCAAAACGAATATTTCAAGTACTTTTAATACAACATCAACATTTTTTTTTTTATCTCATTTGCTGGTAACAATTTTACTGGCAAAACGAAACTTAACTAAAAAAAATAGACGTGTGGCACTTGGGGACTGCTGCGGTAAAGCTATTGCATAGCATTTTTTCTTATGCAATTATAATTATTTATTTATTTTATTTAAGCAAGAATCTAAAGACCATAAACTGAAATAAGATTAATAATCCTTATTTACTGATGCCTACATCTGTCCATTGTTTATGGTAATAAAATAGCGGTCGTCAATCAAATGTCAATCTGCCGAAACTGGCATGAGTCATAAAACGCCCGTTTTACGCCGATTACGCATGCGCCCATAATGTAAGGTTTTTTCATTACATTATTTTCGTTACGGAATTTCTGGATTGGGTTTCCACGCTAAAGGCCCGCGACAGAAGCTATGCAACAGCTTAAAATGAAAACAACTATGGTGCAAGTTGATTAATTGGCTACTTTGTTATGCACATTTATATTAATCAGAATAGTTAGTCTATAATACACAGTTTTTGTAATAGTTAAGTTAACATTGCCAATTTGTGTTATTGACACAATTAATTTTCATATTTTAGTTCAGTTTAATAGTGCACGTGGAATTGGTACCGTTGTCTAGTTATTATATCTTATAAATTCATTATAAGTAATACGAGTGGCTCTACAATACGACAATTTTAAAGTCGAAAATATTTTTTTTTAATTTAATGCTATTCGGTACGGGTCTGTTCTGTGGTACAGGTAAGGCTTTGCCGAAACATACATAAGTACATGCATGCTCATACAAATCTCTATTGCTAAACTATCTGCAATTTATTTACATGATCATATTTCTTAAGGCCTGTCAAACCATTATTAGGATACAGTAATACATACATTGTAGACAGTCATCAAACAGCCGGCGTTTGAATATAATCATTATTATTATAGAGGTATCCTTCTGTGACAATATTGTAATATATCACTTACTAGCTGACCCGGCAAACGTTGTTTTGCCATGTAAATATTAGGGGCGAATAACTCTTATCACCTAAAGATAATATATGAAAAATATAGCCGATTCTCAGACCTACTGAATATGCATATAAAATTTTATAAGAATCGGTGAAGCCGTTTCGGAGGAGCATGGGAACGAACATTGTGACACGACAATTTTACATAGATAATGTTCAAATTAAACAGTAACGAATTAAAATGATAAATTCATAGACAAAAATTATTTAAAAATAATACCACAGTGAATACCTACAATACAACTTAAACGACATCGATAAATATCGACATAAGATTATTTGAAAAAAAAATTGCATCAAAAAAAACTATAGGTAAAACTTTTCCCTTCGGATATTCTAATAATAATCGCAATATTTCATACTAGGTTTCAAACTTTCTAAAAACTATATCAATAAACCAAAAAATCAATTATAAAACAACAGTAATTTTAAAAATATGCGAAACATAAAAATAAACAAAACCTCGTCCTTTATTTTAGTTTACATTTTAAAGTCATCTTATATATTTATATGTGGTTCACATATTTTGTGAGGTGATTGACCGTCATTGATAGATAAATATCAAGGGCATATAAGCCTATTATATAAACGTATATACACATATAGATCTTTGTCCAAACACTACACCATTTATAATAGCATCGTTTGAATACTATGAATAAGCTTTTGTATAGTAAAACTAGCTTTTTACCAGCGAGTTCGTTTGCCTAAACTCGAATAATATAGCCTATAGCATTTAGAAAGAAGGTAGCTTCTTATAATTGAAAAAAATGTTACGATCAGACCATTGCTTTCAGAGATTACCCCTACATACATATTTTATTACAAACTTTTCCTGCATAACATAGTAGCTGAAATCTGTTACACTTCGTTAAAGGACGTTCACGTCTCTTATATTAGAAATAAGCTATTAAAAAGTGCTTTAAAACCGCCCTCATATTTATAAATGATTTTGACAAAACATAGATAGAAAACCTTTCAACTGAAGATACTAATATTCTTTCAGATGCTGTTAGCATTCAAATCGGTTCGTCGAAAAGGTTTTGAAGTTAAGTATGATAAACTCAATATTTTAAATAAAACATCCTTCCTTACCTTACAAATACAACGGAAGCAACTACTCCAATCTTGCTCCAGCCTCGCGTCCTGCAATCGTACAGGTTCACCTTCGTTAGAACACGGCGCACGCTGCCCTTCTGTAATCATAATTGTCAACTATTATTAATAGTAAAAGACGACATTTCAGAACGGCAACTGTAAAAGAACACATATTTTAAACATTCAATCTGCCTGGTCAGTGTGGCGGACAAGTATTCGGATTTATAATAAGGTACGTTCCACAATGTTTCATTGCAAGGTTCTTTCAAAAATTCACATATTTAAAATGTGTAAGACATGATTTTAACGGGAGGATATCAATTTCTCATAATTTTAGCAATAAGTGACCTTAGATGATCGGCATAGTCGATTAAGATTAAATAATTTACAATTTTATCTTCAAACACGTGATAGATGTAAAAAAGCATTTTTTTTTTGTAAACACATTTTACAGAACGTCCTCTGGTCCCAAGCTAAGCTTATATGCTTGTGTTATAGGTACCAGAATACAAATAGAATACATATACTACTTTTCTTTTGTAAATACATACTTATGTTACATAGTAAACACCCAGACGCAGTACAAACATTTGTATGATAATTAGAAAAACCACACAATTGACTGTCCCGAGCGGGAATCGAACCCGCGACCTCTTGATCGGGAGTCCGTTACATGAACCACTCAACCACGAGGCTTGTCAAAGCATGGAACTATTAAAACTATTAAAACAAACCCGGAAAAGTTATGACAAACAATAAGGAACAACATGACTTGACGTGACGAAGTGAAGAACGTACTCTAATCAAGAGCACTAAACCGTGGTGAAAAACTTAAAAAAAAGAAATTAACTGTTAATATAGACAAACAACATAAAAAAATGTATTGTGTTCACTAGGCTTAGTATAGGTTTCTTATGGTGGAACGTAGAAGGGATTTTAAACAGGTCCAGTAATTTCAGTGCCCATTTAATTTAAACAAACACACAATGAAATAATTCCTCTTTATAATATTAGTGTAGTTATAGATGAGCGGTCACAATAACATATTTGTAATACACGTATGCTGTACCTGCCAAGAATCATATGAACGACCGCGAGAAGTGCGAAGGAGTCTGCGGTTTAAGCAACTTGCGTGGGAAACCAGTGTCCTATATAGCAATAAACCGAGATGCACTGACCATTGTATACATGCCAATTTATTTGCTATAATCGCTCGGCTACTATTCAATACTTAGTACAGTTGTTATTATTCAAAGCAAGTTTATTTACAACCTTATTGTAGAGTTGCTATTGCACGCAAAGCACGAAATGGCTTATAAAAATAGCAGTGTGAGAAGAGTTAATCGAATAGTTATAAGTGAATGTAGTACAAAATGAAAAGATTATCAAGTTGTTACGTATGCAGATAATAGGTCACGTTAGTATGTGTTTGGCTAAGCCAAGTAAATCTAAGACACGAAGTAGTAAGCTAAGATTGTTAATTTTGCCCTAATTCAAAATCTAATTCACCTAGGTTTATAACTCAAAAAGATGGACTACTGTTTATCTGCAGTTTTATAACAGGCCGTAGCTATGAATTTTAAAGCATTTTTTCAAGAAATTGTTTAAATTGTTAAATTGCTGGTGAGATAAAAAAGGAAGTTTGAAATAGTGTAAAATCATCTTTTGGCAGAATTTTCGGCATTATTGGGAGGGACGGCGTCTTGAACCCCTGGCTCCGTCCATGAGTTTAATCATAAAATATCAAATAACTATACCAAAAAGCAACAGATATATTCTCTTAGAAATTCGCTTAGAAGTCGCAATAAATGACAAAAATAAGACACGAATAATTTAATACGACTTAAGAAATGTTGTCGTCCTTCAAGATGGCAAAGTCTAATTTAATTGGAAAGCTATTATTAAACAATTATAGAGATAATTTGTAAATAAACGGCACATTTACAACGGTTCTTTAAAATTAACATAAGTCTTTTATTTCGACTAATACAATATCTTGTAAACAAGTAATTTTAATGTCCAGTAATAATAGGCATTTAAAAAGAAATAAGCAAAATAGAATGGGACTCTAATACCTTGCAAAAGATATAAACATAATTAAACAAGATCTGCCAAACGGAATATGAAAACTTAAATATACAAATTCCAAAAAGAGATTAAAGCCTTTAATTTCTATTGTATACGTATTAAAAAGTAATCTTGAACACTTGGAATTTACCAAGGCGGAAAATGTAGAAAGAATAGAACTTCCTGACAGTCTGATACCAATCCTTCAGCGTAGCTACCACGGTAGCAATCATATCAATACTACGGGGTTCCAAGACTAAATGGTCTACGAACCATGTAAGAAGGATTTCTTTAAAAAATATATTTGTCCAACCCCGTCGGAGTGTACTGCCACCGAGCCACCTTTTGAAGCGAGGTAAAATGTCATCCTATTAACTTTTAATATTATAAATGTGAAAGTTTGTGAGTATGGATGTTTGTTACTCTTTCACGCAAAAACTACTGAATGGATTTTAATGAAAGTTTGTAATAATGTAGCTTATACATCAGAATAACACATAGGCTATAATTTATAAAGATATTGTGTGAATTGTCCAAAATGTTTCGATAAGTGTCAAGTAAGTAGGAATTCCAGAGCAAATATAAAATCCTTAATAGCAATCATTTTCTTTATACTATTATAATAATTATTTATTAGATCGACATTACGCCTCAGTTTTGGTACGGCGTCCGTCTGATCACTCGTTACCTTGATTAATATCCACGGATCCGCATTCTTATTACGTAGTCATTTCGGGCGCCACTAGTCGCACTGTCCTGCGGCTCGCGTAAATATTTTTGTAGGTAATTAATATATATTCGCTCGTCTCTAAGTCAGAATTCCTCACCAAATGTTTGCCCGTCCTCGAACGCGCTCATAGCTAATATTTAAATATGACAAAACATTGAATATCATTTAAACATTTATATTACTAGTTTGTTTCAACAATTATTTATTTATAGTTTATTAGAGACAATGAATCAGAGTTCAAT
Source organism: Orgyia antiqua (assembly GCA_916999025.1). NCBI lineage: Eukaryota > Metazoa > Arthropoda > Insecta > Lepidoptera > Erebidae > Orgyia > Orgyia antiqua. Next base: position 30,296,282 of record OU779864.1, read on the forward strand.
TCAATTGTCTATTGAAATCTATTGATGAATTTGTAATCAATATGCAACTAATATTTTTTTAAACAAATATGTTTAATGTTTGGCATAAGTTTCCGATAAGGTGCTCACGTGGAACTCGGGAAATCGTGCGACATCTCATAGCAACAAACGGTTCTCAAGGTAAACAGAATAAATAGTTCGTCGAATTGCAAATTAACTTGTTAAATAAAAACGATGTCAAGAATGTAACTACACAAAAATCTGCTAAGAATGTGTATCAATTTATAAAACAATTATCCGTTCTGTCTGTCTGTTCGCGACAGGTATTCAGGATAAAAGTTAAATAATAGATTTTTTTGCAGTTTTCAGCAATAAAATGGTTAAGATATTATATTATCGGGCTTTTATTAAGGGGATTCGTTGTCTAGTGGTTCATGTAACGGACTGCCGCGGCCGTTCACGAGGTCGCGGGTCGATTCCCGCTCGGGACAATTATTCGTGTGATGTCTATAAATGTCATACAAATGTTTGTACTGCACCTGGGTGTTTTCTATGTATTATAAGTTATTATTTACAACAAAAAAGTAATATATGTATTCTATTCGTATTCTAGTACCCATAACACAAGCATTTATGAGCTTAGCTTGGGACCAGAGGATGTTATGTGAAATGTCCGTGAATATTATTACTATACACTGCCTCGCCTCGAAAGACGGCAGGACCCACTCCGACGAGTTTGGCAACAGGCGACCGGAGTGGTGGAGCATAATGGGATGGAAACTATCTCATTATTATAATACTTATTCTTTATTTAAAATTTAAACTCATTTTAAAATTATATTTTTAAATATAAAACAAATATTCATTAATTAATTAACTATTAAGTTAAGATTTTATTTAAATTGGTGGATATATTTTTTTGTAGAATTATGTGTCAAGTGTTTTCTTTCAAATAAGCTATACTCGTAATGTAGTACATAGTTCAAAGAAAATTCTTCAGTAAAATATTATGTAAGTAATTTATATTGACGCAAAACCTTGTAATGCGAATTAGTCCCGTTATTGATGTGTTATGAATGTATGGCATCACGACCTTCCTTCATATAACTATGTATTGATATATTGGATGGATGTAGATAACTATTATAGATAGATAGATAAACTTTATTATTCACACATCAATGTCGTTAGACAATGTCACAGAATGACACTGAACTTGTCTATATGTAGGATAGGACTATCATCCATCCCTAGGGCTATCATCCATCCGGTTATCCCCTGATTTTTCCTAGCCTGAGTTTGTAAAAGGTCAAAGGTCAAGGACGTTTTTAAAGTAAGGGACCGAAAACTGAAAGCTAAAAATTATAAGAATGATTTAATAGGGCTATATCACACTGCGATAGAACCGAAGCATCAGTAAATATTTTGTAAAACGAAGAAAATTTTCTAAATTCCACGCGTACGAAGTCGCGGCTACAGCTAGTATATTATCGATTGACATTCTGTTAAGTATATTATGACCATAAACTGCATTTTGATATTATATAAACATATTGTTAGTATCATTATTGATATTTAAGATGCAATACCGTTCAATAACCCTTTGATGGATCGGAACAAATCTAACATGAACATCAGACTAAATCTGTCTCACGCTGGAAGTGAAGATATTACTACACCCATCTATATGTCAGAGCATCTGACTCCAAACACGAGAAAGCTATACTTCACAACACGTCAACCAAAAAAGCAAAACAAGATCAAATATTGTTGGACCACAGATGGAAAGCTGCTCTTAAAGAAGACGGAGCTACTACTATTTACATCAAAAATAATAAAAATATAATAGTTTAAAAAAACTAAAAAACACGCTTTATTTAATCGAATTATTGCATTGTCATCGGTCTTTGACAGGTGTGCAAAATTTGAATAGAATCTGACCGTTTAAAGTGGGTCAAAATAGCGTCCAAAGGAGTCGGTTACAAACATACAAACATACAAACAAACAAACATACAAACAAAAACATACAAGTGAAGCTAATATAAAGCGTCTAATGAAGCACAACTAGAAGCGTTATTGGAAAATTGACTAGAAATCATTGCCATAGATCATGAGTGCATGTTTATTAGACTTAAGTTTTGTTGTTTTCTATATCCCACTTCTCACATTTCCTATATAAATTCACTAACGGATTACACAAAATATACGTTCCTTACATGCTAACATTCATAACTTCTTTGCAGCTACAGCTAGTATATTATCGATTGACATTCTGTTAAGACGATACCAAAATAGCTTCGTGCATTTTTCTACGTACGAAGTTTTCATTGTTTCTTTAGATTGAATGGCTAGAGCTCTAATTTTTAAGTATATGTTTTTTCAATATATGATCTAGGATCGCATAAACTCAGAAACACGATTGAAAAAAGTTTTCTCGATAGAAAATCTTAGCGAAACAACCTCTCTAATTTTTGATTTTTTTCATTTGTCGGTCTATTATCGCGTATTAACTAATGAAATAACTTTAAAAACATAAGTAACTATTATATATAGAAACACGTAAATCAGAATTAAAATATATTTAGTAGATTTTGAGTAAATAGGAAAAGTATCCCTAATTCTTCATTTTCTGTGCCTACTGGCTGTGTTAATATGTACGTGTCGGCGATGATATACGATAATATTGATGTAGGCCCTTAAGTATAATATGACTATAAACTGCATTTTGATATTACAAAAACATATTGTTGCATCTTAAATATCAATAATGATACTCATTATTGATATTTAAGATGCAATGCCGTTCAATTAGTATCCGATAACAAGGAAAACATTGTATGGAAGGAGATTTTGTATGTCATTGGGTTTTAAAAGAGATGTTTATGTGATTATCATTTTTTTAAGGTTTGTTTAAATGATACGGCTCTTATCACTTGGAATTGTTCGCCTTTAAAATAGTGCAGTTTTTTTTTTACTGTAGCTGATAAATTGGTCTACGGGCTACCCTGGCTTTAGCTAGTGGGGTTTTTCTAGGAAGGAAGTAAACGGAGCCGTGTCAAATAAGGATGTATCGTTGTATTTTTATTAACACGCTTATATTAGTTCGGTACGTGTCTATCAATGTATTATCTAATCTAGGTAACGGGATCTATGAAAGTCTAAATGGGTGATTGCCATACCAATATATATATATGGCAATCACCCACTTGCCATATATATATTGGTCTGAAATTTTAAGGATTAATAAAGCAAAAATATAAAAAAATACATCCAGAATTTTCAAGCGTGTTTATTAGTTTTTAGGGTTCCGTACCCAAAGGGTAAAAATGGGACCCTATTACTGAGACTTCGCTGTCCGTCCGTCCGTCCGTCCGTCCGTCTGTCACCAGGCTGTGTCTCAAGAACGGTAATAGCTAGACAGTTGAAATTTTCACAGATGATGTATTTCTATTGCCGCTATAACAACAAATACTAAAAATAAAATAAAATAAATATTTAAGGGGGGCTCCCATACAACAAACGTGATTTTTTTAACGTTTCTTGCTCGATACTAATAACGTTGCCTTATGTTGCATAGATAATGGTACGGAACCCTTCGTGCGCGAGTCCGACTCGCACTTGACCAATTTTTTAATTAAGCAAATTACTATTAAATAAACCTGAAAACAACTACGACTGCAATTTATTAGTAAAAAATATTTTCGAAAGCAAATAGAATTAAGACGTTAAATTAAATCGGTATAACCCACGATTATCCAAATGCGAACAGGTTAAATTTTTAGAGGCCATTGTAGATTGCTTACTAACCCTACTTTTTTCATAACTACTTTTTTATAGTGATGTTTTTTTAATAACAAGAAAATAAAACAAAAATAACAATTAAATATTTTTGCTTTAATTATAAGTTTTAATGTGCCTATAATTCTCAGTTTTTATTGGGAGAACATCCTCCGAAATCAATTGTAAATTATATTCTTCCGGTATGTGTGAAAAAATTATGCAAATATATAAAACATATGATATTTTAAACGCTTTAGGATATTAAAATACAGTTTTTTGGGAACTTCTGTGTTCGTAAAATGTCACGAAGAATAATTTAAGAGAATTTATCGATGATACTGATCTAATAGAAAAAGACCAATTAATGCAATAAGCTCGTCCGAATATCTACGAGTATACTATCTAAACTAATATTATAAAGCTGAAAAGTTTGTTTGTTTGTTTGAACGCGATAATCTCAGGAACCACTGGTCCTTTTAGAAAAATTATTTCAGTGTTGGATAGTACATTTATCAGGGAAGGCTATAGACTATGTAACATCACGCAGTGACCAATGAGAGCGAAGCATCTGCGAAAAATGTTGAAAAAACGTAGAAAATCTTCTCAATTCCACGCGTACGAAGTAGCAGGGAAATGCTAGTCTAGATATATTTATCCTGTCTAAGACGCAGTGGCAAGGTATACAAAGATATTAAAGAAATTTTTTATTTTCACGTCATTTCGTACTAATAATAGATGTACAAAATATTATTAGCAATGTACGTGAAGAAAATTATCAGATATTTCTTTCAACAACATCATCATACTTGTTAATAAACTTATTTCAAAGTAGTTTGGATCAATTACGTGTACGAATATTTGTGTCTATTTTGATAAAACATCGGTACTGATTCTACGTGCTTACCTAAAACTTAAATAAAAAATTAAAATTGGTATGTAGCGTCAATAACACAATTCGGAAATGTTAACAAAACTTTTTTACATTAATTTATAATTTTTTGCAATTAACTTGTTATGCTTTTACTTAATCAATCAAATTCTAGTGAAAAATTATCACCATGAGCGGGACATGAACCCACGACCTCGGAATACCGTTGCGTAGCTCTGCCAACTGAGCTTATTGCGGTCGTGCTAACAGTAACCAATCTGTCCACCACAATGTTCCTCGATTGAGTCTACATCGCATTTTTGATGTGCGACGCCATCTATCAATATATACACACAATAAATTAAAACCCACGACCTCGACCTCCTTATGAAATAAGCTTTCATTCATAATGTTTCAATACCGATTTGCTCTCAAATGATTTCTGAATAGAGCCTAATGAAGTCAAACTTCTTCTATTCACGACAATCTTTTCGTAATTCCCTTGCATACTGTGATATAATTTTCTTTTTGCGTTAATTTGGGGTTTCAGCTATACTAATAATAAAAAGCTGAAGAGTTTGTCTGTTTCTTTGAACGTGCTAATTTCAGCAACTACTGGTTCGATTTCAAAAATTCTTTCAGTATAAGGTAGTACATTTATCGAGGAAGGTTATATAGGCTATATATAACATCACGCTGCAATCAATAGGAGCGAAGCATCAGTAAAAATGTTACAATACTAATAAATAATCGCAGATTGGTTACTAAAAATGGCCGTAAATCTACTTCGTCAAAAACTGCAAAACTATATGAATGAAACACGTGATGGGTTTCTATTTTTATCAGACCACTTAGATATTCGCTTGATTAGTGTCCCATAACTACCTTCTTTCAAAACCAATAATATTGATTTAAAAAATAAATATATTTAAGTTTAATGTACTTTGAATAGTATTGTAACGACAAACCTTGCATTATGTTTGAGAGTCAAACGAATGTATGATCAATGTGGGAACGGTTTGTGGACAAAGTTTCGCAACTAACCGCTTGTTATGGTTTGTGCAAGTTGTGCAACTTGTCAGACCTTATTATTTAGATATCAATATACCTAGGTATTGTATACGATATTGAAAATTTTCTGACTCAGAATACAAAATACTCCTTTCACCAATCCAAAAATACTGTAAAAAAATGTTAAAGCATCTATTTATCTAACGACAATATAATAAGTACTATTATCTTCGCATAAAGAAAATCTCGAACCAGTGCTGCAGTGCCGTCTCATGTCTGATTAACAAGGTAGATATAGAAAATTAAACAGTTAGTCTGACTCCTTAAGTGAGCTACCTAATCCAATAGTACACCTTTTCTATTTAAAAGATAGTCAACAACAAATCAATTTCTTTGAACTAGATTAGAACTATAGACAAATCGTTACGTACTGATAATAGCAGTTGATGCGTCTACAAGTGAGAGTGCAGCAGTGGCAACAATGAGTAGAATGACAGCGGGTGTGCGGGCAGTTCGCAGGCCCCGCATGGTCGCGGCTACTCGCGCCGCCGACGACCTGAGCTGCGCCCGAAGCGCATCACAGAGCGCCACGCCCCACCTGTCTAACGCCTGAAACAAACAATTTAATTCATTATTTACACAGTTAAACTACTATTTATTGCCCAGTAAACCGCCCCGTGTAAAATTATTGACGAAATCTACTGTTTATTCAAGCTGTAATACTTTAGAGGATGGCTTTTTTGGATAATTAATTACGGTTTATTTTCTAAATTCCATGCGTACAAAGATAAGGGCAACAGGTAGTTGCTTATTGTATACTTTATGTTGTATGTCTACGCAATTAAAGAATAAGGACAAAATACATATTTTGAAAACGTTACTATTGTTAAAGTCTACATTATAATAAGGTTTATTTGTTGTTTTACGTCACAGTTCACACACGCGCTACGTGTTCATTCAACGTATGAACAAATAAAGTTATAAAGATAAATATTATATTATCAATAACTATTTGTTTTCAATGAACCTAAATATTTATTTAAAAATCTAAATAATTTGATTAGCTATTACAATTATCTAATGGCAATAATGCGTTAAAGTATTTATTGTGTTTTATTATCCATTATTTATCTAAAATTTTAATATATAAAATTCTCGTGTCACAATGTTCGTTCCAATACTCCTCCGAAACGGCTTGGCCGATTCTTATGAAATTTTATACAAATACATGTTCAGTAGGTCTGAAAATCGGGTACTATCTATTTTTCATACTTCTACGTGATAAGGGTGGTCCACGCCTAACATTTAGGTATATTGCAAAGCATAAGCATTTTATCTAAGTATAAAAGTTTAGCTTGGGACCAGAGGACGTTGTGTGAAGTGTCCATGAATATTTATTTATTTATTTTTATCTCCATTTTTCCAGCAATAAAAATAACGTTGTAATATAGAAATTATGTCTGCCATTTCACGCGCGTTTTTTGGTTATTGAGCTCCTTTTTCCAAATATACACGAAGCCTTAACAGATTGTACAAAAAGCCACTGTATCTATTAAACAATTGGTCAAGTGCGAGTCGGACTCGCGCACGAAGGGTTCCGTACCATTATCTATGCAACATAAGGCACGTTATAGAACCAAATATTCTGTGAATAGTTAAAGCGTCTACCTGTCAACGTTATTAGTATCGAGCAAGAAACGGTAAAAAAATCATGTTTGTTGTATGGGAGCCCCACTTAAATATTTATTTTATTTTATTTTTAGTATTTGTTGTTATAGTGGCAATAGAAATACATCATCTGTGAAAATTTCAACTGTCTTGCTATCACCGTTCTTGAAATACAGCAGGACGGACGGACGGACGGAGGGACAGCGAAGTCTCAGTAATAGGGTCCCGTTTTTACCCTTTGGGTACGGAACCCTAAAAACCGCATCAAAATCCGTTGCGTAATTTTGAAGATATAAGCTCACATAGGGACATACATACGACAAAACAAAACAAAAAAATAACGACTTTGTTTTATAAAAAGTAAAGATATGGTCTTATTCATAATGACTTATAGGAGGTTTAAAAGTTCGCTAAAATAGGTTCGCGAAAATTGTCAAAACTTGTTACTCATAATAGTCTTTTTACGCTAAAACGTTTATTGTCTCTGCGATAAAATCTCCGTTTAAACCCCCGATAAGTCATTATGAATAAGACCATAAACGTATGTATTATATCTGTAGTCTGATAAACTTAGGCATTACGCTTAGTTTAGGACTACAGGTTATTGGGTGCAATAAACGTATAAAATTTCTAAAACAATATGCTTGGTAAGTCCTCGTTACTCCATAGTTTCTGAAACTTGGCATCACCAAAAGACAAGTTAAACTTAGGCACGTTCCACGTTGTCTTTTTTGTTTTTAACACAATTATATTAGTTCGGTAGGTATCTATCAATGTATAATCTATGTAATGGAATCTTTGAAAGTGATTTTCACCCACTTGCAGTTGTAGTCGGATTGATCTGAAATTTTGCACAAGGACCGATGACATTGCAATAGTTTAAAATAATATTCAGTATTTTCAAGCGTGTTTTTTTAAGTAATTTTTTTTTGTCACTACCTATATACTTAATATTATAAAGCTGAAGAGTTTGTTTGTTTGAACGCGCTAATCTCAGGAACCACTTGGCTGATTTAAAAAATTCTTTTAGTGTTAGATAGGGCATTTATCGAGAAAGGCTTTAGGCTATTTAACATCACGCTGCGACCAGTAGAAGCGAAGCAGTAGTGAAAAATATTGCAAAAACGGGAAACGTTTTCTAAATTCCACGTGTACGGAGTCGCGAGCAACAGCTAGTTTTCTGTATAATTAAATTATGTATGATGTAAAAATATTATTGTGTAATTATTATTATTATTATTCTACCAATCATTAAATTAATTATTCATGTTTAATTACAGAATTAATGACCTCTCATATAGTGGAACATTGGTTTTACAGTTGATAGAATGCGGGGCTGATGTCCTTAACTCATTTTTTTACAGCATTCCATACGTACATTGACCTCGAGTACTCGGACTTATAGAATTTATTTATTAATAATAACTTAAAGAAGCAAAAAATGGTTCATAATCTGTGTGAGTCTATACGGCGCTTCATATAGTGTACCGATTGCTTGGCGCCTATCTCCACGGAATATCACGAACTTTATTGTCAATTAGTCTAGTTCCGGTTACAGATCCTCCTTCGTAATGTATTTTAGACATTCTTTACAAAAAAATATATAAAAAAGTAATTGAATCACTCAATACAAGTATACTTTTTGTGTATAGACTTTAAATAAAACGTGGCTACAGTGTATTAACATGGAATGAGTTAACAGATCATAATTGAAATAATAAAGAAAACGCTATCGCCATTACTACTGGTATTTGATTATACATTTTTAATTATAGGAGCTATATTGTACTCATATACAGGGTGTCCCAGAACGTAACGTAGCTGGGAAGGGGGGTGATAGGGGGGGTCACAAGGGTCACCAGAAAAATAAAATAAAAATTCCCCTCTGGCTATTTAAAAAATAAATGGCATTTTTTTAAAAACTAAAAATTTTACACCTTGTGGGGCTATTTTGCTAACTGTACCTACAAATATAGCTGTTTAAAAAAAAAAAAGATGTTATGTAATCCTCAATAACCCTTCATCAAATTGAATTAAAAAAATAATACATATCCAACCAAGATTTTAAAGAAAATTAAGTTCTTTTCCAGTCAAGGACTTAGTAATTACAATTTCACTCAACTTTCTCCAAGTGTACTGAAAAAAAAATGTACTATGCAGCTCCGGCGTGTAACTTAAAAAGATAGGTAATTTTATTGCAATTCCAAAATGGTATAACACTTATTTGAAAAAATCATACTTAGACATTTAAAAATAATTTTCGGGAACAATACCCCTGCAAAACAAAACATATCAATAAAACAATAGTCTCAAATTCCTAAGAAAATACATTTTTAAATGTCTCTTCTGTTCCTCTAATATTACTGCCCGTTAATTCTCAAGATTGGAGTACTGTACATACCTCAAACACTCAAGTACAGTCTAGGCCAGATAAAGCTTTACCATATTTTATGACAGGGAATTTAAATGAAACTCGAAAATAAAACAAAATTGTAATTATTTATTCAAATTAAGTGCTCGAAATGTGCACCACCAACATAAATGCACGCCCTACATCGTTTTAAAAATGAGCGGGAAATGTGCCGAGCAAATCTTCTATTATTGATTGATTCCGCGGCCTCTGTGATCCTCGCCTTCAAGTCACCCAAGTCCCTGATGGGTTTCCCATAAACTTTTTCTTTTATAGCACCCCAGTAAAAGAAGTCCAACGGGTTTAAATCCGGTGAACGAGCTGGCCACGCTATAACACCGGCCCTTCCCATCCACCTACCAGGATATTCGTTGTTTAGGAAATCTCTTACTGGGCGTGCATAATGTGCTGGGCACCCATCATGCTGGAACCACATATTCCTTAATGTTTCCAGCGGCACATCTTCCAATAAATTGGGTAATTCGTTTTGTAAAAAGTGCAAGTACGCCTCGCCAGTCAGTGCCTCAGGTAACTCAAAGGGTCCGATTATTTTACCGTTCAGTATTCCGGTCCACATGTTCACTTTAAAACGATATTGGGATCGATCTTCTCTAATAAGGTGGGGATTTTCTACGTGCCACTCGTGTAAATTATGTAGGTTCATGTAGCCGTCCTTTTTAAAAGTAGACTCGTCGGACCACAATATTTTATTAAAAAATTGAGGGTCCTCCCTATACATGCGCAGCATCCTACTACAAAATGCAAGTCTCGCAGGAAAATCGCGTGGTATCAGACTCTGTACGCGTTGCACGTGGTACGGGTGGAACTTTTCTGATTGTAATATGCGATGAGCAGTACTTTTTGATACACCTGCATTTGCTTCAATTGTCCGAACTGAAGTACTCGGGTTGTCTGCGACGGTTTGAAGCACTACATCTTGGACATCGAACCGAGATCTGCGTTCATTAACCATTTGATGTGGAAGTCGACCCTCAGACAATAGTCGGTGGACATTGACAAAAACACGGCTATCCGGGTGACGTGGGGCGTTCGGATATCTTTCTCGGTACAGTCTTGCTGCAGCACCGGCATTACATCTACATTCGCCGTAAATGAGATGCATGTTCGCATATTCATGTGGAGTGTACGTGGGTGGCATGGTGGCACTGTATCACACACTTTAGTCCTTGAGAAAGCCAAGTCGTTGGAAGAAATCACAAACAATGTCCAAAATCACAAAGAAATAATCAAGTCCAGAAAGCGAAGCAAAGTTGTTAGTACTAAATGAACACAAACGAATACAAAGATGTGCAGTAAACGAGAGAGCTTAATGTACTGCCCGACTATTTGGCTAACCAGAGACAGCACCCCTACTTTTTCTCTTCCTTTAACGTATCTACCTGTCTCTTTCACTCCCTGAACTTGTTTTGTTTCATTGTTCTCGCGCATGGCTAACGGTACGAGAGGGGTACCTGCCTACCTGCCTGTACAAGGAACAGGAATATTTGCTTAGGAATTTGAGACTATTTATGTTGGTGGTGCACATTTGGAGCACTTTATTTGAATAAATAATTAGAATTATGTTTTATTTCCGAGTTTCATTTAAATTCCTTGTCATAAAATATGGTAAAGCTTTATCTGGCCTAGACTGTACTTGAGTGTTTGAGGTATGTACAGTACTCCAATCTTGAGTATTAACGGGCAGTAACATTAGAGGAACAGAAGAGACATTTAAAAATGTATTTTCTTAGGAATTTGAGACTATTGTTTTATTGATATGTTTTGTTTTGCAGGGGTATTGTTCCCGAAAATTATTTTTAAATGTCTAAGTATGATTTTTTCAAATAAGTGTTATACCATTTTGGAATTGCAATAAAATTACCTATCTTTTTAAGTTACACGCCGGAGCTGCATAGTACATTTTTTTTTCAGTACACTTGGAGAAAGTTGAGTGAAATTGTAATTACTAAGTCCTTGACTGGAAAAGAACTTAATTTTCTTTAAAATCTTGGTTGGATATGTATTATTTTTTTAATTCAATTTGATGAAGGGTTATTGAGGATTACATAACATCTTTTTTTTTTTTAAACAGCTATATTTGTAGGTACAGTTAGCAAAATAGCCCCACAAGGTGTAAAATTTTTAGTTTTTAAAAAAATGCCATTTATTTTTTAAATAGCCAGAGGGGAATTTTTATTTTATTTTTCTGGTGACCCTTGTGACCCCCCCTATCACCCCCCTTCCCAGCTACGTTACGTTCTGGGACACCCTGTATACTTGGACACAGTGTACAGTTAATTACAAAAAGTTTATTGAATGATATCTGTTTAGGTTTGTTGCAGGAACACGTCGGACATAAGAAAATAACAAATAAAAAATTTATAAGTGCAATAGCATCTTATGTAATTACTGCTTCAGAATGAAGTATAAGTTTTCTTAGAAACTAGCGTCGACATCATTATTTGTGTTATATTTCCGCGAAGACTCAAGAAGATCATTGAGAAAAACATATCAATGGCAGTTACTAAGATTCCGATAACAGCCGGTAGCGAACGTATATGCTACTAGTATTGTTTTATTTTTTGTTGAACATGTCAATCATTCCGTTGGTAATCGAGAAAATACCAATCGGACAATAGAAGCTGTAAAAAATATAAGTTGATATAATGAAAACAAATACATGATTAGTATACTACAAAATATAATGTTATCTCCAATGCTTTGTTACCTCATGACTGCTCACAGTTCGACTTAAATTAATCATAGATAAAATATATGATAATTTGTATGAGAGCGGTTGTTGACTAGATTTCGGGTTAGTAGCAACGTGGGTTCTTCGACTTAAGAATATTGATATTATATGTTATGACACATGTACTAACTTTTAAAATTGTAGCCGTGGCACGTAGTGTGTGGGAAACCATCACAGAGAACCGTCAACAAGTCGTAAAAGATATATAAAGACTGACTGAAAGATTAAGAAATAACGGGTTTTCAATAGAGGTGTCGAATTTGCAAAAATGCGAAAAGTCCTGGAAGACAACGCTAAGCATTTGATTCAATTTATTATGTGCCATACGTCGACATTATTTACAATGGAATATTTCTTCGAACGCGTTGTGCAAGCTGCTTACTGATAAGTGTTGCAAAAGAAAGTTCATGTTATTGTACGCCACATTCTTCGCTACTTACATACCTTCCTTAAAGAAATAATCTCTTTATAAAACGCAATCTTTAGGGTTCCGTGTATCCAAATAAATATCGAAATTTTTACAGAATGGGTAGAAAGAAGTTGACATACTGTCTTATCGAATTGTACGGAATGAATTCGAATTCGTAATTCGGTATTTGTTTCTACAATATTAACTAAGTAAGGCTTTTGGAAGGAAAAGATCTTGAGTTAGGGTTTGTGATAGAGCATTAAAGGCCGATTTTTATATGTAACATATCAAGTGACTTATTACTTGGTATATCACTTAGAAAAATTGGCTTAATATGTAGAATAAATTTTTAGACTAGGTGTCTAATATCTAACATTAGCAAAACGGTTCCCTCACATTTATGGCTTTCTATAGGAATTTATATTAGTTTTAATAACTGTGATATTAGCTGCTTACAACTAGTAAGAGTGGTTCAAAAATCGAATACAGTTATATTCATGATTCGTCACAAAACGTGAAATACGAAGTTATTTACTATTAAAAGATTTTTAATAAATATTAAATTACCTACTGTGAATATAATGTTTTCATGAGGATAAATCGCTTAGTTTAGATCATTGCAAAAAGATTAAAGTTTATCCAAAAAAAGGTTTAAATATTGATATAATGTACAAAAGAAAAATTTATTGTTTCTTTAGCTTTAAAGATACTCGGGCAACTGTTACCAATAGGCCTGTATTTACAAGAGACCCCAAGTGGTGTTATCAACATAACATAATGTGACAGTGGAGTGTGGACTGACCATACAGGTACAAACATACGAGAACATTTAGAAAGCCGCTTTTAAAATCGGGCGTAGGGCCCGTAAGTGCCGCAAGCGAGTGAAGACGGGTGGCACCGCAGCAGGCGAGCACCGTCACCTACTTTCACAGAGGCAGCAACGGAGGAGCGGCCGAGCCGGCAACGTGCGGGGGACGGACGCTGCGTACGACAAGGTCGCCGTGAGGCAAACCACTCGTCGACAGAATTTCTTCGGCGCAGAGACACGCGCATACCAGTCGGGGAGCGGAACGCGGTCGCAATAAAAACGCTCGGATATATTTCACGCGTGCGCAACATTATCTCGTGGTTCTCGGCTCCGATTACTTAATGCTTCGCGGCTAACTGTACATGCGGAGAGAAACAAGATCAGGTTTTTTTTCTTAGCAGGTTCGACGATCGCAGGGCGACACCTCCAGGGTGCAGTACTCTGCAAAATTCGTCGCACTCCTACACACGGCGTAGCAGGAAATCTTCAATATAACCTCTTTAGGTTTAACCTAATAGCATTGCGTAAATTTCTATATTCAAAGCATAGAGAACATTAAACTCTGTGATTAAACCTTATATTTTCGTCGTTGCTGTGTGTGATTTTTGTAATTGAGTGATGTAAATAAATAATTATTATTTTCATTATATCCTACCAAGTACAGCTTATTAATAAGTACCTATTCTCAAGCATTTACTAGTATTGAACCAGATATAAGTTCTGTTCTCAATAAGGCAACTAAGAATCATGTACCTATCTTGAACATACTATTTTATTTATGTTTGCTTGTCTATAATTTTTATCCTCATGCGTTCTAATGATCTATGATTTCCTACACAAAATATTTATCTCAACAACGTAACACAGTTACATTGTTGAGACAACATGTTATGAAAACAATCTACGTAAAACGTATTAATTCCAAAGAGCCAATACGTACGTGTATAAATGTGGTGTTTGCCTCAATAAGCTCTATAATCTCGCTTATCACTAACAGACATTATTTATAAAGTAAAGTCTGAAAACTCACCTAACCGCTTGTTACTAATGCCTCCAAAAACTACACCTAAAAGTTAATAAAATTCTCGTTCATAGAACCTGTATTATATCCAAGTTATTTTTACTCTCATTAATACTGAGATTAACATTATGCCACTGCGATTTATCTTTAGCAAATATTGAAGGTGAATCTGTAATTACCTTTTGTTTGTAGTTATAAGATAAACTCGTTTCGTGCCTATGTGCGAATGGATATTTCCTTATGTATATCATTGTTTTAAATTTTATGAGAGACTAGCCTGCTGTTGCCCGCGATTCCGTACGCGTGGAATTTAGAAAATGTTTACCGTCTTGCAGCATTTTTTACTAATCCTTTTTTCCTATTGGTATCTTAAATAAATGGACTATCCAACATAATTAGTCCTAAACGTCCAATAATTAGTTTTCAACTCGAACTTATTTTATATTTTTTTTTTATTTTTCGTTCATGCGATTAGCGCATTTAAACAAATAAACTCTTCAGCTTTGTAATTTTAGTACAGATTAAGATGAAGAATGTGTTAAAAACGTTATGTTTTGGTTTTTAAAACAACGAGAACCGTTGATGGAGCGAGCTGGATAATAATTGAATTAACAGCCCAAACACAATATGTCCATTAAGTGCCCTCTACAAACAGCGGGACGTATTGACTTCGGTCTTGAAAGCTCATAACCGAGACAGGTCATCATACTCACGAGTTCAATTCCATACAAAGACAATTAAACAACAGCTGTGTGGCAATTGGAAGTGTTCATTTAGATTACAAAATTTTTGTAAATACTTTTTAAATTCAGTTTCAAAGAAAAGTTGCTTTGTAATTTGTGTTTTATTCCTTACTACTTATGATTTCCTCGTCTGAAAAATTAAGCTGATTTAGAGATTATTACAAAATCTGTCGGAAGCTAAATTAGATATCTTAAATCCTTTAGTATTATAAATGCGAATAATTCTCTCATCACGCCAAAACTACTGAAACTATTTAAATGAAATTTAGTACAAAGATAGCCGGAGAAACGATGGGTTACTGTTTATTGCTAAGAAAGGTGATTCTAAATTACGCACGCACGAAATCTTGCTAATGCCGATTAGCAAGTTGAAAATAATGCTCATGATTAAAACCTCCACTTGAGCATAGGATTTTTTTATTGTAATAAGTAGTATATAATAACTCACATAAATACTAAATTATAATCCTAATAGGTTATTTTGTTATAGGCCGAATAGGGTCTTTAGTTGTATGAATGTTTTGTAAGAACTAAGTAAAGCGTTTATATAATATTTTCAAGTTTTCCTAAATAAAACTTAATATTTATCTGTCACACAAAAGGTCTGATGTCAACATATCCATTATTACATAATTATAACATTCGGAGTCTCGTGTAATATATTTTTTCAAGATATTTAGATATTTCTTATGTTCATTTTTTTGCACATTTCCTCAAAACGGTTGATAAATCTAGCATTTAATGGCTCTGGAATACAATTTATGTGAGATTTGAACATTATTTACGGTCGGAAATAATTAATAACAACATACACACACAAAACAATATATTAAATAAAATAAATGTGTTTTTAAGTGTTTGCAAATTGTCTATTTTTGTACCTCTCTACATTTGAATTTTACACAAGGACGTGTTTCTTGTACGAGGATGTATGTATGTATAATAATTGTAAACTAAATTAAGAAAAAAGTCGGTTGAAAACTTCTATATATCAAAAGAACTAGCTAAAGGAAAGGAACTAGCTGTATCCTGTACTTACTACATGTAGTCAATACTTACTATTCTAAGCTTTTAGTCATGAAAAGATTTTATAAAGATAATTTTCTACCCCGTAGACTATTTCTTTAGTACCTATTTACTGGAATTTATACCCCTAGGTCATAGTAGGGACTATGACTTAGGGGTATAAAAAGTTATTTTCATCGATTCTTAGACATCGATTAGCGATATGCATTTAAAGTTTCATTAAAATCGGTCGAGTCGTTTTGAAGTAGTTTGTTAACAAACACCGCGATACTAGAATTGTACGTATTAGATATGCGGAATTCTTTATTCTTTTGAATAACAGGTACCATTATTTTTTTTTAACCAGTAGATATCAATAATCAATGGAATTTTAATAATGCTTTAAAAATCAAAGGTCAATTGCTTATTATTTAATACTTCACCTCGTTAATTATGTTTCAATATTGACAGCGACAAATAATGTTTTTAATAAGATTTTAAATTTCTGTAACGTTCATAAATAAGTTTTTTTTCTTTTTTTTTTTAATTTTTTGTACTACAATCTGTCTCCTTTCTGGGACATTCAATAGTAGGTTTATTGGTATTATAAATAATGACATGCTCGGTATGCAACCAATGTCGCATCCTACTTTATATCACAGGCACTATAGTAAAGTGTCCTGGGGCATTTTCCGTTTGAGTCTGCGATTGGGATTTTCTGCCATAAATAAGTAGAAATCGTTATTAGCGATAAGGCCGCCCTTTGTTAAGTTTAGATGTTTTTGTTTAATTAAGTTTTATAACAACCGTCAACCGTCGGGCATGTATGACAAGATATATGAGTGTGAATGAAGCCAAAGAAGTATGTTTGGATCGTAGCAGATGGTGCTCTATAGTCTCTGCCTACCCCAATGGGAAAAAGGCGTGATGTTATGATGATGATGATAAGTTTTATGATGTAGAATAACGTACAAATTAATAAATACAATTATGATGGTTATAAAAATCGTATTTTCAGGTTTCGATAGTATTCCATATTAATTCAATTACTAGTATTACGCTGTCTGTCTGTCATCTAATTGTATCTCGCGAACCATGACACCTAGAGAGTTGAAATTTTCACAGATGTTAAATATTACCTCTGTCACTATAACAACAAACACTGAAAAGCAGAATAAAACATATGAAACCAAGGAAGTGTGTTTATAGCGGTCTATAGACTCTACGTCCTCCCTCGTGTGCGATTCCAACTCGAGCATAGCTGTTTTTTTTTTCTAAATACGTACATAAAATAAAAAGAAAACAACCAGACACAGAAGTCCAACTACCAGTATGTCACGAGAGCCGTCGAGCTATGTAAAATACTAAATATATTGTGCATATAGAAACATTGCATTAATGTTCTGATTGATTGAATGAAATAAGTGATCGGTGCATTCAATCAAGCTGTCCTATTAAAATGCAAACACTGGGACGTGGGCAGTCTAAGACATTATTAATGTTACACAAACAACTGGACTGGAAAACACAATCCTTGCTAATATTATATGTATATGCGAAAGCAACTCTGTCCTTCTCTTTTTAACGCCGAATTTCATCATCATCATCATAACATCACGCCTTTCTCCCATGATTTTGATTTGCTTAGGTGGTTTGGTCATGTGGAGAGGATGGATGAGAGACGCGAAATAACGAAAGGCATATATACGGCGGAGGTAAATGGAAATGCTGGGAGAGGACGCCCGAGAAAAATATACTCCGATGTCATCGCCGGCATACTCCAAAAGGAGCAAGTGCGTAGCACAACCGTCGGGCATGTATGACCAGATGTATGAGTGTGGATGAAGCCAAGGAAGTATGTTTGGATCGTAGCAGATGGCGCTCTACAGTCCCTGCCTACCCCTATGGGAAAAAGGCGTAATGTTAATGCCGAATTTGTTAACCAATTTTAATGAAATTTTGTACAGATGTAGCCTAGTGGTATAGCTTAGTCTGAAATAAAAACAATGGTGCCGATTCTACGCGCACAACTAAACAAAAAATTGAAAGTTGATAGTTTCAATAATACAATTATGCAATGTTAACTAAACTTTCTCATTATAAAAGCTGTGTATTATAGACTAACGATTTTAATTAATATAAATACCTATGTACAACGAAATAGAAAATAGTAGGTAAATTGACACTACCAAATTTCATGTAACGGACTGCTGAACAAGAGGTCGCGGGTTCGATTCCCGCTCGGGACAATCATTTGTGTGATTTTTCTAATTGTCAATATAATAATAATATAATGTTTGTACTGCGTCTGGGTGTTTCTTTGTATTATAAGTATGTATTTACAAAAAAAAGTAGTATATGTATTATATACAACTTTTTTTTGATATGCTACATAAACTACTTTTCTTTTGTAAATACATACTTATAATACATAGAAAACACCCAGACGCAGTACAAACATTTGTATGACATTTATGGATATCACACAAATGATTGTCCCAAGCGGGAACCGAACCCGCGACCTCATGATTGGCAGTCCATTACATAAACCACTCCACCGCGAAGCCCGTCTATGTATGTAAAACATGTATAATGATGTATAAATGAACATGTAAAACACTATAAGATTGTCTCTCATATCATTAACTACCCTACCTGGAGATTTGTCTCTTTAGTTCAGCAACTCGCCTCTAGGTGGCATTGGTTGTATCGGTGTATATTCCAAAGAAACAAAGAAAAAAAAAATACTGCATTAATAAAATAAATAAATAATTATAATTGCATAAGTTGATAAAAAATGCAATGCAATAGCTTTACCGCGGCAGTCCCCGAGTGCCACACGTCTTTTTTTAAATATATATGAGTATCGTTATCGTATACCAATTGTATTGAATTATTGACAATAAATGATAACATGATCAAATAATATTACTCAATAATCACAAGGTCCTTATATTTCTTTCAGTAGTAGGCGGGTATATCATATATCGCCACGCCCAATTACCTGGTCACGCCTACCTAGATACTCACCTTCAGTTATATAAACACTAGATATATTTTTTAAATAAGTAGTATATTATTCTCTAACCCTTGATCGACTGATTTATAAAAAAAAAAACACTTTATGCACTTAACAAAATATTTATGTAGTTAAAACAAAATATACGCCTTGAAATCTGTAAAAAGTGGTTTTATTTGAATATTACTTGACTTCTTATATCAAACACATTATAAAAAGAATTGTTTAAATCTTCTTGCGAAAATGTTTGGTATAAACATCTATTCCGTTTTATATCTAAATAACCGCATAATTTAAAAAATAAAATCATGGATATATTTTTTTTATTTATTGCATGTCATCGGTTTTAGATAAGTGATTAAAAATTTCGGATTAATCTGGCATCAGAGAGTGAGTGAAAATCACGTTCAAAAATTCCGAAACGTAGATATGTACGAGTATATAGAACATGTGCAAAGCTCGTAAAAGGGCGTTAAAAGTTTAATACGTTGAGCAGCTTAACAAAGAACGAAGAGCAGCAATATTATGACTATGGATAATAAATGTGTAGTACACAGCATATAACTAACGAATGGAAATAATCTGGCAGAACAATAGGGTTGAGATATGAGTTGAATTATTAATAGAGCTAATGAGGCAGTCGACGATAGCGCGGGGTGAGCGAGGCGACCTCGTCGCTGCGTGCGATAGAGCCCACGCAGCCTGATTGTCGCCACCTACCTAAACTCAGGGTTGTCAACTAGCAAATAATCTGTTCAGTTTAAAAATTAAAAATCACGCATTAAAATCTTGTGCTTACATTTTATTTTTCAATTTTAACATGTTAGATCAAATATAAAACGACTATAACAAATGGATGACCTTGGTACCAATTCTAACTAAAGTAAACTATTCGCAATGTTTGCTGAACTCTCTTATTAAAAAACTGTGTATAATAGAATAACGATTTTATTTAATACTTACTAGCTTCTGCCCGCGGCTTCACACGCATTAGTGGCCGCATCGAATTTGAAATCAAACCTAAAATAAAAACTGAAATCTGAACTGAAATTAATAGATACTAAAATCAATACTGAAATCCATAACAAAATTTACCTCAATCAACAATCGATACAAAATACTATACAGTATATCTACTAAAATCAAAGTTAAATACGATACCAAAATGACAACTACAATTGATACAAACCAAACCAAATACTAAGTTCAATTGTTATCAAAATTGTAAAAAAATTTAATTCAATACTGTAACTCTTCTTTCTGCCAAAATAAAAAAAAATTGACGTACTACAGAATATAAATACTTAACTATTCCAACTTCTATAATCATCTCAATTAAAAAAAAGTTGGAACTAAGTAGTCTGTACCACACAAGGAGTTTCTATTCCGAGCTACCGCGTAAATCGCATGTGTCAGTCTGGGATAAAAACATTCTTGGCGAAATTAAAAAAAAATACCTGTAAGTCGACGGATTCTATGTGTTGCTATGACAACTGTAAAATAAACAAGATGGCTGAACTGTTACTTTATACCAACATTTGCGTTTATTATCTCGTACTTCCAGGACTATAAATTATCTGTATACCAATTTTCGTGCAATTCCATTCGGTAGGTTTTGCGGGAAAGCGTCTCAAACAAACAAACAAACAAACTCATTTTCACTTTTATATAATAAGTAAGGATAAAATATGTACAATGAAATAGCAAATAATAGATATATTGACGCTGTCAAATTTAATTTTTTAGTTACGTACGTAACGTTAGCTTCTTATATTTGAATGTTCTACTTGCACAACTAAACTGAACTTAACTAAAAAATGAAAACAACTATAGCGTATTAAGATTAATTGGCTTTTTCGTAGTGCACATTTTTATTTATTAAAATAGTTAGTCTACAAAATACAGATTTTCTAATAAAAAAGTTCTGATAACATTGCCGAGTTGTGTTATTGGCAAGATCAACTTTCATTTTTTTGTTAGGTTAAGTTTAGTTGTGAATGTAGAATCGGTACCATTACAGATTTTTCACAAGAGTATAGGTAAGCAGATTCGTTGACGTTTAGTTTCGTGAGATACAGCCTGATGTGACAATATGATGGTGGGACGGTCAGCGAAGTCTCAGTAATAGGGTGTTTCACCTTTTGATATGGAATACTAAAATAATTTCGGTCTTAATCCTCGTAAGCCTTTAAATCAATCGCCAATAAAAAAAAATTGAGAGAACCAACCCTACGTTGCATTTTATACGCATTAGTTTAGAATGTGTATCTAAACACAACGTATTAAGAGCACAGATTAAACGATAATTATACATTGCGTTTATACACATTTTTTTATCAAACTGTTTAACTTGTTAAAAAAGTAAAACATATGTTATCAACACACTAAATTAATCAGTAAATCTTTTGATACTTCAGACTTAGAATATAAGAAGAGTGTTTGAGCTAGTCTAGTTATACTAATCTCTAAATAGATGTAGGTGAAACACATATTTAGATTACCTACAAGCTTTCATCGGATTTTTCATTCCTACTTTTTATTACAGTTTTATTTCCTTACATTCATTTACTACATGTAACAATATTTAGAAATTAAAGCAGAACAATACCGTTTACTTTGTTTCTTCGTCTGTTTTATTTTCGCTTTTGCTTTACCAATTTCCATGTTAAATAAAAAATTTAAAGAGTAGATATTATAGACATAATAATTTAATATACGAGTACGAGTAAGTATCTCAAAAATCAAACTGCTTGGTGTTACTTTCTATAGCTAAACTAAGTATACTTACATAAATATATTACAATGAATGGCTAGCGTGACCTTGGAAGTATGAGAGCAAGGTTTCCTAACACAATTTTCAACTTATTTGAACTTCTCAACATATTTTTAATACAGGACCTTTTTGGGCAAGGTATGCTAATGTAGAGTAATTAAATATGATCGAACACAGAACTATCTCGGGAAACATCGAGCTCTTAAGTCCACATATAAGCCAAGTAAGGATAGTAATAAGGATAGTATAAGTCAGGGCTATCTTTTACCTAACCTATCTATTATAGACTATGAGTATATTAGGATGACCTATTAGATATAAGTAGAAAACTATAACGAAATAGTCTAGAAGGCCTTAATAATTGGGCGGTCCTGGGTATGTGCCCAATGTGCCCAGTTAAGAAGACGGGCGAAATAAATACAGTAGGACGAGCCCTAATACCAAATTAGGGCTCGTCCTACTGTATTTTTTTTTAATAAATGTCATGATGAAATACCTAATAAATATAAATTAAATCGGTAGATATTACAGGCTTTACTTTCCTGTCAAGATTAGTGAATCTTGATAATGAGTTCAAAGTTCTTTGTCCGATATACGAATGTATATATTTTAGGAACATTGAACTTTATAACATTTATAAAAAAAAAATATTATACATATATAAAACGCAAACAAAATTAGTTAGTAATACAATTATTTTGTAAATACATTAATATTAAATTGTCATTTGCATGTGCCGCCCTTTGTAAATTGTCCATTCTCTTGCTTCTAGCTATAATTATCTGGTTGTACAATCTTTACTTATTATAAAGCAAATCTTCACTTTGTATGTATGTTCCTATATCAGCTTATATCTTCAAAACTACACAACGGATTTTTATGTGTTTTTTTAATAGATAGAGTGGTCCAAGAGGATGGCTTTTTTGTATAATTTGTTAAGGATTGGTTTTCAAATTTCACGCGAAATAAGTTGCGTAGAACAGCTAAATTAATAAATATAATTATATATTATGAACTTGTTTAAAATAATATTTTCTCCCAGCAGTACTGTAACGGTTAGCTAAGTAATAGAATCAGTTTTGTTACAAAAGCCATCATTAATTTAATAATGAAAAGAAGGAGATTATTTACAATGTAAGGTTTCATTACTATCAAAGAGTCGCAAAGCAAAAATGTTAGAAATTATTAGTTGGATAAGAGCAAAAGCTGAGCCCCATTAGTATCTATCCACTTATGGTTAAATTTGAAATAGATATAAGCACTCTTCATGTAGATCCCGTCTTTATAGTTTTCTAACTAAATCAAGTTGAAACCCGTTCTTCTATATCACAAACACACAGATAATGTAAGCTACAGTATATTAAATGTCTGAACAAAGTTATAGAATATAGTGATATGATTTGTTCTCATTACATATGTAAATAAAGTAATCAGATGATAAAAGATGCCGTCATGATACAGGTCAAGCTCATAAAAGTAAGATAGAAGGGAATCAATAATTATCTAATTAGCGTGAGGGCTAATCTTTGATCTCAGAAGGCCATGAGCTATACAATCTGTTTCGAAATTCAAATTTTGTAATCCATGGGCAATAAAAAATCAATAATCAAATTATTACTAGAATATTCAAGAACATGGCGGGACCATTGAATATTTATTTAATTAAGAAAATAATGTTGAAATAATCGTTAAATAAAAATACGGCCGTGTCCGTCTGTCAATAACATAATAATTATAGCCACTGGAGTTTAAAATAGTATTTTATAATTATTACGATTCCTAATAATAACATATAAAATAACCGACTTAGATAATTTATCATTGCGGATATTTTTCCCAAACATTTTTCCCTACGCCATTTTTTTTTTCAAAAAACTTCATAAAAATATTTATTCGGCATAATATTTTCTTTATATAGGATTATGTTATAATCTTCCTTGTTATATATATTGATGTTACATCCTATTTATCATAGCATGGCTAATGGAGTAATGTGTAACGTGCACGGATAGAAGCTGAGAGAGAGTACATAAATCACATTATTTTATTAGATTTAACTTCAAAGGGAATCGAGCATCCCTAGTAATAATAGCACATCACTTTAAGTGAAAAACAAGTTAAATCTCAATGAATATAAATATTCCATTACACTTATCAAAATGTACTGGTAGTACCTATAATATATTAATATTATATACTTCATAAGCTCGGATTGAGCTCGCCACTCCGCGTGCGTCGTTCTGACTCCTGATAACAAGGGTCGCCGTCTATTCATTCAAGTTGTAATTAATATAAAATGAATTAGTTGTTTCAAAAGTTCTTATGAATAAAATACACTGTATTATTACTCATTAAGTATATCTTTAATATCGTAAATGGAACAAGTGATACATTATTATATTTCAAGTTGGTAAAGGTCCGGGAGAAAAACGTAAGACATCTAAACGGTAGATGAATGACGCGGGCATCTTGTTCGATGTAGCTACAGATAAACGCGAGATGGCCTCGATAAAGCTTAATGAGGTGCTGAAAAGTATTCGCCGCATGAAGAGTTAAAAGGCCGTGGGACTTGACGATTTATTTGAAGCAGAATAGGGAATCGTCTGGTCCCTGTATGCGTACCTATTAGTTTCATATTGATGACATATTTAAATGAGTACAATAGCAAAAGGTGAGCTTTGTTCGTGTTCGCGTATACGTCATTTTTAACACGCTTTTATAAGTTTGGTATGTATCTATCAATGTATTAATCTGTGTAAGGGAATCTTTGAAAGCGATTTGCAGCCACTTGCAGTAGACGGATTGATCTGAAATTTTGCACACCTAACAAGGACCAATGACAATGCAATAATTTATAAGAATAATCCCAATTCCTTGATCAGAATTACTAGAATAGCATGTTGAAGTATCACTATGACCACATTTGTATTTTTTATTATACACGTAATAGTTTAATTGTTTATGAGTAGACTCTCCAAGATTATTGTGTTTCTACGTATGCCTTTCATATACAATCAGATAATTTCACATAAAAACGCTTTGTTTATAGAATCAGTTAAAAATATCATAACTGTTTACTTGTGTTTACTACGATTGACAACAGAAACTTATGTCTCTGACAACATAAACTGTCAACGTTTTTTTAAGTAGGTAGCATAGAATTGAGTATTGATGACAATGCAATCATTTAAAAAATATTCAGGATATTTAAGCGTATTTTTTAGTTTTTTTAATAATAATAATAATAATAAATACTCATGGACATTTCACACAACGTCCTCTGGTCCCAAGCTAAGCTTATATGCTTGTGTTATGGGTACCAGAATACGGATAGAATACATATACTACTTTTCTTTTGTAAATACATACTTATAATACATAGTAAACACCCAGACGCAGTACACACATTTGTATGACAATTAAAAACATCACAACAAATGATTGTCCTGACCGGGAATCGAACCCGAGACCTCGTGATCGGCAGTCCGTTATGTGAACCACTACACCACGAGGCCCGTCATTTTAAACTAAGTAGATTATTTTATAAGTATATTTTTTTCACAGATATTTTTACAGAGGTGTGTGTGTGAAAAAAAGTGTAATACACATTTTGACACGAACTTAAATTACTATGTCAAAACACAAAACTACAGGTGTGATAGCTTTTCTGTAAAGTGCTTTACAAGACTGCTCAGATTTTGGGATAGAATTGGAGCTTCATTCACCTTAATTAAACATTCTACTATAATTTATGTTATATATATATATTTATTGAGTATAGTATAGGTTTATCAATAAATTTAATCACTCTTGATTTTTAAATATTAGGTACACCACTTTACCCCAGTTCCAGGTCAATTGAGTCCATCCAAAAGATGTCTGGAAGAGATCGCAATGTGCGATAAGACCGCCAATTGTACATAATTCATTTTAATTTCGTTACTTAAGTGACATGTAATATGTTCTGGTGTACAACAAAGTGTATTCTATTCTAAATATAATTAATACATTTTCATGTGGTTATGAAAAGATGTGACTAAGAGGTCGTTTCTTATCGCACGTATGTTCTGATAGCTGACATATAATATGACGCGATTTTTATCGATACTTATCGCATATCTCTGATAGAGACATATCGTCACGCTTCTGCTATTGTCATTGACATGTGACAACTCCCCACTAAAAAAAATTTAAACTATACTACTCTATCTTCTTCTTCTTCTTCTATACATATAATAAATCTGTAGAAAATTTTTTTTGTACATTGAATATATTTTCAAAAAAAATAGTCAGATGGTTAAAAGACAACCAAAAGAACCCTTTTCCAGAATGAATGAAGAAATATTTGTCTGTTTGTCTGTTTAGATGTTTGTCTGTGCACGCATCACGTAAAATATACAACACTTATAAATATTTATAAACGTTATACGAAAAAATTGTACATAACTCAAGGTATTACTTGGTCTTTGTTTCATCGCAATCGGTCCACTCAATTAAGAGATATTTACATAATACTAAATTTCTTAATTTGGTTACTTACAACGCCATCTAGCGGCTAAAAAAGAATAAAATAATTGATTGGATCGATCGAAAAAAGAAATCTATCCACGCGGACGGAGTTGTGGGCACAGCTAGTACCGTATATAGCTTTTCTTTGTCCGTAGCTGAATATACCTAATCCTCTCGCATAGAATACCACAAAGCGCGATTTTGCATCACATGTCTTCCGCGGCATCAGTTATCTCGATGATATCGTTGCTCTAAATTGCTCCAACCTACACTGCGTCATCCAATACGGCGACTACCGTCTTAAAAGTATACTAACTTTGTACTAAAACTCACCATTCATTGTGATAAAATATTGAGTCATCAGTCATTGCTTATGACGGGCCTCGTGGTCTAGTAGTTCATGCAACGGACTGCCGAACACGAGGTCGCGGGTTCGATTCCCGCTCGGGACAATAATTTGTGTGATGTTCATAAATGTCATACAAATGTTTGTCCTGCGTCTGGGTGTTTCTATGTATTATAAGTATGTATTTACAAAAGAAAATTAGTATACGTAGTATATCCGTATTATGTTACCCATAACACAAGCAATAAAAGCTTAGCTTGGGATCAGCGGACGTTGTGTGAAATGTCCGTGAATATTTATTATTTATTTATTATTGCTCAATTGTTTTGGTAATTTCATAAACACAAGAGAAGCTGTGCAAATGTTTGACAAATAGATATTTGAGATTATAAATTTTCCTTTTTCTCCTAAATAACTTCACATACGGATTATTTCTTTGAATTTTACGAAACTCCGTAGTTAGTAGTAAGAGTTTGATCCTTCTAACTTTTCTGACAAAGAGAATATAGAATTTGCCTAATTGGTGCAGTATGCGTAAAACCATGATACAATTATGTGCCTACCTATGTAAATGTAAGTTATAAGCCGTTATCATATCATCAATTTCGACTTATACAACTGCTATAAATAATCAAACAATATCAATTTATATAAATATTAGCAAGAACTTGAGACCTCTATAATAAAATGCCACTTTTCCACTGTACTACAAAGGCAGTCTGTGTTAAAATATATGTAAAAAAAATCTATTGTATCAGCATTACATCACTAGCAGACACTATTGTTAAGGAATGCAATTATTATCAACTTGTTATCAATCAATTAAGATATCGAGAAAACAATCGTACCATTGAGAGTTCCTTCTTCATTGTAAACTGATAATACTGAATTCCTTAAACATGTAGTGATTACGAAATCTTTATTACTTCATATAAAACAAAGTCGTAATTTTTGTATGTATGTCCCTATGTGAGCTTATATCTTCAAAAATAGGCAACGGTTCTTGATGCGGTTTTTTTTAATAGATAGAATGGTTCAAGAGAATTGCTTTTCTGCATAATTTATTGGGCTTTGCTGTTATATTGGATGAGATATGATTAAATTTGCCGAGAAACTCGGACGCGTGCGAGCTATAAATGAAAACGCTGCCTTATCTATGTGAGGTACAACAAACTAATGTATGGAGGAATTGTTTGTTACCTATATATAGTTCTTCAAAAAAGTCCGCGGGCATATGTCTATATGTTAAGGGAAACCCGCTGTGCCCATAATAATGTCCATACTCTAATATTTGGATGTTTGGTTAATGTTGGATTGTATGAATGTAAGGATGTTTGTTGTTTTTTCACGTAAAGACTGGATGGATTTTCATGCAACTTTCCTAAATTCCACGCGTACGGAGTCGCGGGCAACAGCTAGTTATTGATAAAATGACAATGCTTCTCAATAGCTATATGACGTGTTTGTTGATAAATAGATGAGTGTGTTATTTTGTAAGTACCTAGATCCTATTTTTAACCGACTTCAAAAAAGGAGGAGGTTCACAATTCGTCTGTATGTTCCTTTTTTATGTTTGTTTCCTCATAACTTTTAACTGGGCGAAGCGATTTTAATTATTATTTTTTTAAATGAAAGCTGGTGGTTCTCGTGTGGTCCCATTGGCACCAGGTACAGATAACAGGATCTGATAGTTATCTCATAAGAAATCGAGGAAAACCCTCAAATTTCAAAGGCATATGAAGTCGGCTCAACGTTTTTTTCATAAATACCCAATTATATTGCGACATTTTTCTTATTTTTATTATATATTGTATCTAGATCCTATTTTATTGTGACATTTTGTACGTAGATCCTATTTTACTGTGACATTTTGTATCTAGATCTTAGTTCACTGTAATATTTTGTACCTAGAATCTAATTTGCTTCCATATTTTTGTACCGGAAGCTATTGCATTCAGCGGGAATGCAAATAGCGTAGGACCCGCGATGTCTTCTATGGGGCAGGCCTATATCCAGCAGTGGTCGAAGAAAGGCTGATGGTTGAATGAATTTTTATATCTAGATCCTAATTTGCTGTGAAATTTTAATTTTTTAACTACAGGCGTTTAAAAATTAAAATTTCACAGCAATTAACTTTTCTTAACCAATGTATCTAATTATTTACTTTTTATCAATAAATTTAGTTATCTATTAATATTAGACGTGTAACGGAATCTCTGAATTTTCCAACTTATGCAAATCTCGGATTAATTTGAAGTTATACACAATTATCTCAAAACACAATATAATCTGTATTAACTTGGGTTTTTGATAATTTAAAAAAAAAATTTGGATGTAATCATAATCAACGGTAGGAATAGCAAAATAGTGAAATTTCTTTTATGCAACATCTTGCTACTTGTAGTGAAAATTTATTACAAGTACTAGCTGTGCCCACGACTCCGTCCGCGTGGATTGATTTTTTTCGATAGACCCAATCAATCAGACAAAAATCAATTATTTAATTCTTTTTTAGCCGCTAGATGGCGTTGCATGTAACCACATTGAGAAAATTCGTATTATGTAAATAACGCTTGATTGAGGGGACCGATTGCAATGAAACAAAGACTAAGTAATACCTTGAGTTATATGTAATTTTTACGTATAACATTTATATTTATAAGTGTGGTACATTTTACGTGATGCGTGCACAGACAAACATCTAAACAGACAAAAATTTCAAAAATGCTAGAAATGGGTTCTGTTGGTTGTCCTTTAACCATCTGACTATTTTTTTTGTAAATATATTCAATGTGCAAAAAATTTTTTGTACATAATAATATGTATTTATTTGGTATATGTATCATACATTTCATTTCTAAATAAGTCATTATCAAGGCAGCTAGACAGCGAATAAACCCACTTTAAAGATTTATTTTCAAGTAATTATTTTAATATTTATACCTACTTAGGCGATCACGTACCTTCTTATCAGTCAATCACTGTGTAATTGAATTAGTTGATAAACTATTTTGAATACTTAACCACATCTGATCGATCACAATAGCCTAAAATATAGTTTGGGTTTTCCCATTTTATATCAATGAAATGCTTACGTCACTATTCTCTAACAAAGATGATGACGTAATTATGATAAAAATCAATTGTAACAAACAGAAATATTTTGAAGATTTGATTTAGTATTCTATTTGTCAACTTAATATGCTTACAAATCATCAAAATTAAAATTTGGTTATGTGTCGTTTCTATAAAAGTGTGTACCTACGCAAGTTAAACTGTAGAGCGCCATCTAGTATTACTGTCATAAATGGGTACGCTTGTTGATATAGCAACAAGGAGTAAGTTTAATCTCTGTTAAATAATAAAAATTGGTCAAGTGCGAGTCGGTATCGCGCACGATGGGTTCCGTACCATTATCTATGCAACATAAGGCAACGTTATTAGTATCGAGCAAGAAACGGTAAAAAAATCATGTTTGTTGTATGGGAGCCCCCCTTAAATATTAATTTTATTTTATTTTTAGTATTTGTTGTTATAGCGGCAATAGAAATACATCATCTGTGAAAATTTCAACTCTCTAGCTATCACCGTTCTTGAGATACAGCCTGGTGACAGACGGACGGACGGACGGACGGACAGCGAAGTCTCAGTAATAGGGTCCCGTTTTTACCCTTTGGGTACGGAACCCTAAAAATGGACATTCCACTGAGTAAAGGTCACGAAAAAAAAACAGAATGACATTGTAGTCACTTAGTAAGTACTATCCTATATGCCTACATTAATATAAGCTTACAAAAGCCATTAACCTAAAGATAATAATGGCAATTATAAGATATGTATTATAGATTAATAATAACTACAGCAATGTAAATAATATAATAAATAGATTACAATTTTAACATTATTATGAGAGCGCTAAATAAATGTGAGTGGACAATAGTCGAGACGGATGTGCAGAGCAATTTTAGACTAGAGGGCCCTATAAGTAACATGATATTTGTAGATTAGCATATTCCAAAGCTTTTTTACCTCATTAGAAAATAGACTAACGCAATTTTTGAAACTATTAACTAAATATCTATACTATAATAAAAAATTAAGCTTTTTAAGTAAAGATTTTAAAATCGTTATTTATCGTGGCTAGTGTAAATTTAGTAATCCTACTAATATTATAAAGGCGAAAGTTTGTATGTATGGATGTTTGTTACTCTTTCACGTAAAAACTACTGAATGGATTTGAATGAAACTTTACCACAATATAGCTTATACATCAGAATAACACATAGGCTACAAATTGTCTGGACCGATTTTGATGAAATTTTATTTTATACAGAATTGTATGGCAAAACAACGTTTGCCGGGGCAGCTAGTATTATTATATGATAGCATTTACCAACATTTAAATTTGTCACTGTGGCGACGGATTAAGAATACAAGTATCACCACTCTTCACTTCAAAAGAGAGCTAAGGGATGTTGTACACACATAAAATCCTCTGTGAGAGTCGGAAAGCTCGAAAATATGCCCGGTCGGCGCGGCACAGTAAACCGTAATCCCCTTCAAAGTGGAGGAGGCCAGGGCTCAACATTGGGATGATAATGGGCTGGACAGAGAGAATCATCATTTCTCTTAAAAAAAAATGTCTCGACATTAAATCACTAATAGTTATTTTTATTTAACATTAGACATTTTCTTTTCAAATGATACGTACAATAACAACAATATACTTGATTAATGTATAAAAAATTCCTTTGTCTGTTGGTCAGTAGCCACAATACAAAACATTTATTACCATACTCGTTTCAGTAATGTAATTTATGGCACAATCTTAACGAAAAACCTCATACTACATTGTAATGTACTTTTTTATTGTGTTTCTACACAAAGAATGGATCTTAACTTGCTAATATTTTATACTAGAATATTATTGTAGTAAAATAACTGCTGTTTCTTACATAATGTTATGAAATAATATCTATTTATACATGTACAACCCAAAGATGGATGTTAACTGTATGAGAGATGACGTGAAAAAAGATGTTAATAAGAATGTTACAATCGGTTAGAAGAGCTTGAAAGAAAAAGAAATGTTGCGCGAAAATTATTTGGGACAAGGGCAGCAAAAAGAAGCAGAAGACCGTGTTCATGGTTTTTTGTCTTAAGTCTAATAATTATCTCATAATTACTTAACGCTGTTTAAAAAAAACTTCAGGTATTGTTTTTTATTTGTCTTAGGTATGAGCATATATCACCTCAATTTCCGATGACATCCAAATTGCCAAAGTTCAAAGTGCCAAAAATCCCGGTCGTTTGAGTCAAATGTGGTTTTTGATCAGACATCTTATTTTGGGATTTTTAAAATTTTTTTTTTAATAATTTGTCTCCCCGGTAACGAAAAGGGTCGTCCTTCAATACTAAGAAAAATCCGAGGAATTTTAGATGGATGGCAGCCCTATCTTAGGCCCATGGTATTTCTCAAGTTTTCTTGTATGTACAATTAAAACCCCTGATGTTGCAAACGTCTATAGGCCACTGTACCTAATAAATCATCATCAGGCTTTCTGCTTATTTGTCACCATAGTGATATAAAATAATAATATATTTGTCATGACATCTCAATCTTCACACACTATTTGGACTCTTGCTGATGTTGCTAACAATAGCACGATGTTTAATGAATACATTGTATTTTAAAGATAACCTTTTAATCTGAATGATAAATCAAGAACTATCAATGAACATTTATTGTGACAACATGGCTAATAATGATTACTCGACTTACCTACGTATAATTTACTACTTATATATTTTTAAATTGACATAAGTAAATTGGCATACATAGATTTGCGTTTAACCATCGCCATTTAATCACATCCCCGGATTTATCCTAGTTTGAAGAGGGTTTCGGGGGACCGTCTGGCAGATGATTGTAAAGAGATCCTTACCACTATCACCCTATGTAGGTACTTGGGGAAGACAAATAATAAAATACTACAATTCACACAGTTCACAGCAATGTCTGGGATTTTTGCTGAGTTTAACCAGCATCGGCAATTTAGGTCAGCGTTAACTTTAAAAAAAGTGTGTGAAAAAAAAAACATATCCCAAGTAACAAGCGTGTGAAAGCCAATCTATAAAATAAGAAGGAAATAAATAGTACGACTAGTTATTTCTTCTTAATTTAGTATTTATATATTTTAGTAGAGGTAAAATACTATCATTTAACATCATTTTGATGTGTCACCCTAAAAGACGTAGAAACAAACAATCCTTTTTTTAGAATTCTAGTTAAATCCATTAAGACGGCACGATACCAAATTCTGCTCCATACAAAAGTATGGGTATCGTACTTCCGTTTTTTCTTCGCGAAAGTTAAACCGATTTTAATAGGTTGCGTTATATTATAGATAAAGAGTATATCTATGCTTCTATCACTTTCGTAATAAAGAAATATGACGATCCGAAAAGCCCACTTTTTTCGGTTTTCTTTAGATAAAGTTGCAGCGTCTATCACACAAATTTGGTAAAGTTTTACCACAAAAGAAAGTGATAGAAGCATAGATATACTCTTTATCTATAATATAACACAAAAACTATTAAAATCGGTTTAACTTTCGCGAAAAAAAACGGAAGTACGAAACGTCTTTTTTTCAAAGAATTCGTAGGTAATATCCGCTTCATCTATATTTGTCCCTTTCAGCGCGGCGCTCGGAATTAGGGATAGCAATACCTAAGGCAAATACCTAAATGAGGAGTACAGTACCCTCTTAATTGCTCTGAATATTTATAATTATTAGTATTAATTATCATTATGACGTTAGGTGGTTATAGCAGTGTTAATTAAAATTAATTTAGTACTTCCTTAATATATCATACACAGATATACCTATATTTGCATTATGCTTTATGCTTTATGTAGATTAGTGGGTACTTAGAAATAATGTTCATTTGCGTCACATCTATTTGAGAGACAAGTTATGGCGTCTGTCAATGACTATCTTATAAATCAAGAGGACCAGATGACTCATAAAATAACTGAGTCACGTTTAACTTCGCCCATGGGGAATCACTATTCCCTTTAGTACGGTGAAATACATTTCATCACGCTGGTTTGTACATAAAAGGGTAGCAAGACGGGAATTTGACAGGCGTGACAGAGTGGTTCAGGCAGACGTGGTCGAGTGGTTCATGTATCGGACTGCCATTTACGAGGTCGCGGGTTCGATTCCCGCACGGGACAATTATTTGTTATTGTGATGTTTATAAATGACACACAAATAATTGTACTGCATCTGGGTGTTTTCTATGTGTTAAAAAAGTAGTATAATAATATGTAGTCTATGCAGAGGACGTTGTGTGAAATGTCCTTGAATATTTAATTAGTAGGTGTTTCTCTATTATCTAAATACATAAATGCACCAACAACTGGTTATGGATTCAATGTGTTGAGTCTGTGTGAATTACTGAATTTCAGACAAATTTTCTTCGAAGTGCTATGGGTTTTTTTTAACAATAATGTATTTTCCCCTCTTATGAAGGTTTTCAGAAAACCTTAAAAATAGAGAAAAAGAATAGGATTTAAATCAAAAAATTTCATTGGAAATATTTACTGCAGTCGTATAGATAGCATCTGCTACTATTATATATATATTATTCCCTTTACCTACTGAGCGACTCATGAATGACTCAGTCATATTTAACTGAAACGGTGTAACACGTGCGCCTTCATAGGGAGTGATTCTAACATTAATAAATATATTAATGTTGTCTGTTCTATGAATCATGCGAATAAAAACAAAACTACAACAAAGAAATTTTTTTTACATTTTACGAATAATCATAACCGGGATTTTAATTATAGCCAAAATTGTAATGATTACTCAGAATTTTTTTAATAAATTGGAAATTTGTTTTTTTTAAACAATAAAAGCTAAAAATATTACAAGTGTGCTATTGTCCGTTTTACTTAATGAGCAATTTGGAATCTTTTTGACGGTATTATGTACTGAAAAAAGAAATACCAACAAAAGTAATGAGTTTAAAATGGTGCTAATTCATTTTACAAGAAAAATATAAAAGCAATAATTGGCATTGTTCATAAGTTTTAGTTAGTTTTAGTTTAGTATTTATATTTTTTTTAGAAAATATAGACTATATAGAAATATTCACTATATAGAATTTTTTTAAATACTTAAAGATATTATTTTAAATGTTGTGACGTCATCGTTGTACGCAATCTGTGTATTGACTTTTCCTGATAGACTTGAGACAGATTGTAATACATCTTTTTAAAGTTCCCAAGTTGATATAATAGACCAATTTCAACTCCACTACAGAGTAGTATATCTCTTAGAACGCCTTAATATTTTCCTTCATTTCAAGGGCAAGTAGAGATCATTTGCTTTTTTGGAAAAATAACCGTTAATATAGCAAATTTTCCGAAAAAACTAATGGATCATGATCAGAAACTCTATTCCACGAAATGGTTTTTGAATTAAGAGTTTTAAAAAAATTTGAACAATGCCAATTCACTGAGAAAATTATATAAAAATTAAATGTTGCTCGCTACTCCCTACGCGTGGTATTTAGAAAATTTTCCCCGTTTTTGCAACACTTTTCACCAATGCATCGCATCTCCCTCTCCCTCTCCAGCCCATTTACGTCCCACTGTTGGGCACGGGCCTACTCCACTTTGGAGGGATTATGGTCCACTGTGCCGCGCTAACCAGGCGTGTTGACACAGGGTTTATTTTCGAGTTTTCCGTCTCTCACAGAGGATGTTATCTATGTGCGATATCCCTTAGCTGACTTTTACAGCACCTATTACTAAATTTTAAGAAAGCATTCAGTGATTTTTACTATTTTTCGAAATAATTTTGAAAACTATTTACTGTATTTTTCAAAGCAAAGGATTAGACATAGATACAGAATACTTCTTACTAAATTACTACCTACAATAGGCAGATTTATTGCTAAATCGTTTCGATTTTCAAATGATTAGGTTTTTAAAAGTTGAATAAACTTTGTTTACAATTTTTGCATTTATTTATTTGTGCATTAAAATTTTTATTCTGTGCCTGACATTTCTACATTACATCCATCCATCCATCAGCCTCTATCAGTCCACTGTTGGACATAGGCCTCCTCCATAGAACGATACAACGCGCGGTCCCGTGCCGCCTGCATCCAATGTCTCCCTGCGACCTTGACGATATCGTCGCTCCACCTTGTCTCCACCGCCCAACGCTGCGTCGTCCGGTACGTGGTCGCCACTCTAGGACTTTTCTTCCCCAACGATCGTCAGTCCTACGAGCGATGTGGCCTGCCCATTGCCACTTCAGTGTGCTACCCTTTCGTGCTATGTCGGACACGCCAGTTCTCCTACGGATCTCCGTATTTCGGATTTTATCCGGTAGTAATTAATATTTTCTAATTTATTATTTATTTGTACTTGTGCTTAGGTTGCAGACTTAGAGTGTTGGAGTAATGCTCTTATGTTGCAAGTGCCTCAATTGAAAAAAAAACAAATAATTGTTATTTTTATTATCACTATTGCTCGGAATTTCGTAATCTTATATTTGTTTTTATTGCTAGTATTGCTGATCTAACTCCCAAATAATTTGTCAAGTTTTGTCACCAGGTGCCTCAAGTGTTAAGCATGAAGTAAACACAATTTCCCATAAAAGGATTTGTGAATTGTTCTAAAATTATGGGGAAACAATAATGTTCATATAGCAACATATCATTAAAAATATAAAATATGAAACTGTTAAAATGTACCTAAATAAATGTTCGAAAATTTCAAACAATATAAAGAGGTGCGGTTTCAGCATACAATATAGGTTATGGGCACTACCGGGAAAAATCCAAAGTACTGTAAAGCTTCTACTTTACGTTAATTTATAATAATAATTTAAAACACATTTAATTACTTTGTTATATTTTTAATAATAAAGAAAAACTATTTTACAATCATTTTTCCAACATCCTCTCTTCATGTCCTATTCTCAACTCCTTTTCTTTTTTGTCATTTTCAAATTTTAAATTTTTTATTCTTTTTTTTTAAAAACAAATCTTAAGTGGCCTGTATCATTGTATAGGTTATATTCAATGATCACAACCTTTACATTTTATAGTGAGAGGTTGCTGATAATATTTTTATTTTATTTATTGGGTAATAGTTAGATAATAATGATTGTAAAATAGTTTTTCTTTATTATAAAAAATATAACAAAGTAATTAAATGTGTTTTAAATTATTATTATAAATTAACGTAAAGTAGAAGTTTGTAAAGCTTCATTGTAAAGCTTCTTTACATTAATTTATAATAATAATTTAAAACACATTTAATTAATTTGTTATATTTTTTATAATAAAGAAAAACTATTTTACAATCATTTTTCCAACATCCTCTCTTCATGTCCTATTCTCAACTCCTTTTCTTTTTTGTCATTTTCAAATTTTAAATTTTTTATTCTTTTTTTTTAAAAACAAATCTTAAGTGGCCTGTATCATTGTATAGGTTATATTCAATGATCACAACCTTTACAGTACCATGCAGCTTTCTTACACTACAATTATTATATGGAGGTATCCAACACTGTGAATGAATGAATGAATGAAAACTCTTTATTGTACGCCAGAAAATAACTTACAAATATTAATAACAATAAATCTTATATGGGATTTATATATTATGATATTATTAGGGTCCATATTGTGTCATTAGGTTTGTGTAGTAAAAATAATATTATAATGAATCATGATTTTCTCCTTTTTCACAAAGTGATGCAATTCTTGTAAATAATTAGTATATTATTATGATAGAAAATACATACGTACAAATTAGTATAAGAATACAAAGAGATTATTTACTAATGTAGTTATCTAAGAATGATCCAAGATCGAAACAAATAAAATAATTTAAGTGTGTTGTAATATTAATTATAATTTTAATGTATCTATTGAGATACATTAAAATTTTTAACATAACAAACGAATCAAAAATAAATTAAATCAAATATGACCTTGAGTTACGGACGGTATCCGTGACAACATATTTTTATTTGTTATTGCCTACATTTTCATTTTTGATGATGGCTTTCTAAATTTATTCGACTTGTATGACAAGTTGTATACGTAAAGTTCGTATCGAGTCGTTACCTTTTCGTATTAGGTAGTAGGTAACATATGAATATTAAAGTTACCACATCATTAACTGGTTTATAGCAGTGTTGACTTAGTTATAGCCCAGCTACGACGTCATCTTACACTACTACGCTTTACTAACATTACTTATGTAAGAATTCTAATCAAAATATTTGTTAGAAGGTGCTTTTTAAGTTAAGAAAAATACGTCAAATCAATAAGGAAAATCATGATTGATTAAAAACTATATAGAATTTTAAAATATCTAAATATGCAAATATATTTCAAGAATCTGACATTATTTAACTTGCTTCAAGATAACGAGGTTACATCAACTCAAGTACCTACTTACTTCATACTAAGTTAACTTGTTTCGTAGCTGTGCAAGTGACTTTCTAATATAACAAAATATTTTCATAATGAGCATAGCAATCATATCCTATATTAAGCTTATAAAATTCAGTGGAATAAATGAAAATCTTACCTTAAAATAAATATCGCAGTATCTCCGGTAACAACAATAATAACTACACTTGCGATGCACTTAAAAGAAACTTCGTTTTGCAAATAAAATAACACTTGGGAAATCTAAATTGAAGTAGCCGAGTTGAAACTCACGTGTGTGAAATATTTGCAAAGAATAAATCGTAAAAATAACTAGTTGGTATTTTATTATGATAAGTTTAATGGTCGTGTGTCGCGTGTATCGAGTACGTCGACAGCGATCGAGAAACGGTCGCACAGACCGGCGGCGGCTAGGCAGCGCGTGCACTGAGTGGCGGCTTTGGCCGGTGGAGCGTCGCTGCCGGCCGCCGCGAGACTCTGCCCCGCGCCTGCGCTGGACCAGTTCCGACGTGACAGCCTCCCGCGCGTCCAGCCTTTGCAACACTGCAATCCTGCAGTGCTTGCACATAAGTACTACTTATTCGTACCTTCTGAACACCAAATGTCTATTACAAAAATTAACCTTTTCTAATTCCTAGTACATCTTACTTTGCTTATGTACAAATAACGTAGATAACATTTCTCTTAGCACTAGCTAATCCAAATAATCCCGCTCAATATAATATAATATAATAATATTTATTTTCATAACATAACAACTAAAAGAAATATGACCATCCGAAAATCCCGTTGTTTTCGGTTTTCTTTACGTAAAGTTGCAACGACTATCACACATATTTGGTACGGTTTACCAAAAAAGAAAGTGATAGAAGCATAGATATACTCTTCATCTATAATATAGCGTAAAAACAATCAAAATCGGTTTAACTTTCGCAAAGAAAAATGAGGAGTACGATACCCATATTTTGGTATGGAGCATAATTTGGTATCGAGCCCTCTTAAGTACCACTAAGCGAGTATGACAGTTCTTGTTCATAGGGTAATAGATAAATTGTTTTAAAATAAATAAATCCTCATTATTCATAGTAGGTACTAGGTACCCAGTAGTACCCACCCACTTAACATTATTTGATATTCATAAATAATAATAAATAAAACCACAAATTGCAAGAAATTGCTTTATTTTATTGCAAATGGCATTAGCTGTGTTCATTATTATATTTTTTCTGGAAGCGGGAGGATCCCTAGAATTATTACAGGTAAAATTGTTGATTCGGTCGGATTAAATAGTAAATCATATTTTTGCTATTTAATCAGACCGTGATATTAAACGAAAAGTCCGATCAGAATAGATAGAATAAATAAAAGAGCAGTTTACATATTATTATATGTACGTGTAAATTTCTCAATTTAAAGCTGTTGCGTTACACCTTTCAAGGTACCAGCTGACAAACTTTCCACTGAGATACAGCAAGCTGACATTAATTGTCATTCATAGTAGTATATAAACAATCACCAGGTAAATTTTTAGTTGAGAGGAAATCATTGAAAATATAATTTTTTTTTTCATGTTCAAGTAGCCAGCTGACGTATAATCCACCGTGTTATGGTCAGCTGACTTTGCTTTTTAGGGTTCCGTACCCAAAGGGTAAAAACGGGACCCTATTACTGAGACTTCGCTGTCCGTCCGTCCGTCCGTCCGTCCGTCCGTCCGTCCGTCCGTCCGTCCGTCCGTCCGTCCGTCCGTCCGTCCGTCTGTCACCAGGCTGTATCTCAAGAACGGTGATAGCTAGAGAGTTGAAATTTTCACAGATGATGTATTTCTATTGCCGCTATAACAACAAATACTAAAAATAAAATAAAATAAATATTTAAGGGGGGCTCCCATACAACAAACATGATTTTTAGGGTTACGTACCCAGTATCTCAAGAACGGTGATAGCTAGACAGTTGAAATTTTCACAGATGATGTATTTCTATTGCCGCTATAACAACAAATACTAAAAATAAAATAAAATAAATATTTAAGGGGGGCTCCCATACAACAAACATGATTTTTTTACCGTTTCTTGCTCGATACTAATAACGTTGCCTTATGTTGCATAGATAATGGTACGGAACCCTTCGTGCGCGAGTCCGACTCGCACTTGACCAATTATTTATCAAAGCACTCGATAAACTATAATCTGATTAATTTAATAAATTTTTTTTTTCTCCAATTTTGGGAGGCTGCTACTGCCCACCCCACCCACGGAGTCGCAGCTGACGGTCGCGAGTATTCATAGTATAAGTCCCTTAAGCATTTTACAAAGTTTCACTCGAGAAGAAATCATTGACCAAAAATGTACCTGGCTCCCGGACCATTATTTAGGTCCACGACGAAATGATTTAAATGACCAGGCAAAACTAAATTTGATATCTACAATTGAAGCACTTGAAAATTAGATTTTACTGTGATTTAAGTATCAGCCATACTTCCAGATTTTGACCTATCTAACAGACACACGCCAGGAACTCGGACAAGCTCAGTCAAGAAAAGAATTTAGGTTCAGAAATAAGAAGTCAGACGATAAAAAGCTACCTATAAGGAGTGAATGAACAGCAGCCTAATGACGTGTCATAAAAAGAAAATGGCACAGGGCCAAATTTTTTCATGACATAATACACAATACACATTAGCTACGTTTTGGGTACACTCAATTTGTTCACACATTAAACTTCGAAGCTAAGTAGACATAAGTTTAAAATATCATCACTAATAATAACACTTTTTGCCAGATCCAGGGATTAAACACATTGCAATGAAAAATTCCATGTAATTCATTCAGATATACTCAATAATTCTTCGTATTTGTAAGATATCATAACAAGACATGTTTAAGATTGAAAC
The DNA here is from genome assembly GCA_916999025.1 of Orgyia antiqua. Classification (NCBI taxonomy): domain Eukaryota; kingdom Metazoa; phylum Arthropoda; class Insecta; order Lepidoptera; family Erebidae; genus Orgyia; species Orgyia antiqua. Next base: position 30,337,767 of record OU779864.1, read on the forward strand.
AGCAGCACTTCTACTGAAAAGTTCGAGGAAAACGGAAAAAATCCTGTTTAGTCATAAATAGGAATACAAGCATATAAAATCGTTCGTTCAATAAATTTTATTTGCTAAAGAACTCACAAATCAAAGCACTAAATATTACATGTCAATCTGAGTTACTAAGATGTTGTCACATACTTTACATATCAATGCAATAAATATCTGCTAATGGCCATTGATGCCCTTATCTCAAGCGAAGCGGGGACCAAAATACCGACCGTACATAATTCGTTCTGCTCAATTTGATTAGTTTTCTTTTCTTACAGGTTTATTCTACAATCCTTGTTATTTATGCTGATTATCCAAAGTAAATAAATGTTTTATTATTGTAAAGGTTGATTGGTCTTAAATTTAGTGATAAAAAATTTATGTGTATAGAAACCAAAGGCGTAACTTCTTCAAGGTTATTTTAATAAATAAAATGTACAAACTAAGGAATACTTGTAGGAACGTTTCGGTATCTCTCTGGCTGACTGTCAAACTCTTTTACTCAGCAACGGTTGAAGGTACTAAATAGATAACCACTATGTGTACGCAGTCCTTTACCGAAAAAAACACAATCAACCTTCTTAATTCTATTTTCAAAGTGGTGGTATGAGGTTCTAAAGGTAATTGCTGCGTCCTTTTCAGATTTCAGCAGTTCCTTTTGTTATATGTATGTAGTCTTTCATTAATCGTTTGATGTACAACATGTAATTATATAAGCTCTTATAAATATAATCATTAAGATAATAACAGAACTAACGAATTCACTGAACTATATCAACACTTACTAACAGTTTAAACATACACTTGTTGAGTTATATAAGACGGCAATTCCTACTAATATAGTGATTTGTGAAACTCCAAGTTTCCCACGAAACACTTACTATAATTGTTACACAATATTTTTGACTCAAAACAGAATTTTTCATTATTTTAAAGTTTAACAAAAAAATTATTTAAAATTGTAAACTGTTATACAATTCAAAAAATATATTGTGTTATATTATGTAGTAAGGATTTACCTACTAAAGATCGAGAAATTGGATTCTCCAGGCTTGTTCGCACTATCATTGATAAAAGGCCTTGTTATTTATATCATAATTATGTCCCGAATCCTATTTTATTCTTCATGAGTAAACATCGCTGAAAAAATTCAATTCTGGAGAAATCAATATTTATTACCAATCTCTCTATATCGCTGTGTCCATCACAATAAATTTACTTATTTATTTATTTTCAACTCTTCTCAAATCCTTAAAACTTTATTAATCAGCAGAATTCACATATAATCAACAGACTAATTTAATACCTAAATACAATGAAATAACAAAAAACATTAAAAATAAGCGATAAACCCTTTTACGATTAGATTTATTTGACGTCAATTGAGCCTATGTTTAATTTTTTAGCACAACCTAATTACAAACATGTAAGAAACATGTGTTCGGCTAGATACCACTCCGTTGATAACTACAAATAGGGTGACCTCTGCCCCGCATTGGGCACATTATAGGTTGTTGCTATTTGCTCGTTCAGAAATTTCATTATCATTCATATGTTTATTTAATGACTAATTGGCTTTTGTTATCGCTTCAGTATTTGGGTCGATCACCGTATCATTATTTTTTAAGTTTTAGATATAGTTGTTTACTTTATTCAATATAATGGACACCTATTTCTAATTACGTACGAGTAATAAAGATATACTCCACCCAAACTAATCTAAGCTGATTAAAATAGTTTATTTTTTAAAAAAGTTTTAAGAGCTTATAATCTAAAGCCAGTTAGAATATTATTATAGCGGATCTCACCATGATCAGGCTCAACGTACTATAACATGACCTGGTCCCCTACCAGGCCAAGTTATAATGCGAGGAGGAATACCAAAAAAGCGTTTTGATCACTTAATACCCCATATACCTTATGTTTAACTTGATTAAAAATTCTTGAAACGAGATATGAAACCTATGTAGACATTAATATTTATATGAAAGACTTTTATTTCCCTGGCTCTAAATGTGAAAATTAAACAAAAATACTATATTAACATAATTAAAATAAAAGCTGGGGTACGAAGGTCGAGCCTTATGTAAATTAAACATTAGTAAATTTATCTTATCATTATGACACGACATATTATATCGTAGAGGTCTACGACCTAAAACATTACAAAAATAATTATAAAGTTTTAAACCAAAATGGGACTTATTACTCAATATTTTTAAAAGACTTTAAAAAATGAGGAGGTTCTCAATTCGTCTGTATGTATTTTTTTGTTTTTACTTTATTTTTTATGTTTCTTACCTCATAACTTTAACTAGGCGAAGTGATTTTGATGATTCTTTTTTTTATTTGAAAGCTGGTGTGGTTTCCGTTTGGTCCCATTAGCACTAGATCATGATTTGATGGTAAAAGTCGAGAAACCATCATCCTGAGAAATCGAGGAAAACCCTCAATTTTCAAAGGCACATGAAGTCAGTGTTACAAAATGGGGTAAAGGTCATCATTCAAATTGGGCTAATTTTTATTTTGCCGGCCAATAAAAATAAGTGTTTGATTTTGATAGAACACAATATTGTAATCATTTTTTATTATTACACCAAAGTTCTAAATCGATTCCTTGAGATTTTATTTAAGGTTAAATATTTAGCCTGAAAGCGATATACATATACCTACATACTATACTCGTAAGCGCACATGCCGAGACTGTATTCGGCCTCGAAGTAGGTAGAAAAAATCCCCCCCACTAACTTCACTTAGATGTTCGGAGGGTATTTTGTCTATTTATTTTATATATTTTTTATTTTATTTTTTTTATTTTTATATTTTATATATTTTTTTTATTTTAAAAATGTTTATTTTGTTATACTCTATGAGAATATTAAGTTTATTTGCGTTGGCCGGCACTTTCGAAATTAGCCCAAAAATGTATGGGGAGTGAATTATCTCTTTTTCTAAATGAATTCATGCAATCACGCGTATGATGTTGCGAACAACAGCAGCTAGTGTACCATATTTTAACAGTAGGATACACAAATTTAATTAATGGAGAGGCAAGATAATTGCAAGGAACCGGTGCAATCAGGCGATTCGTAACGCTAAACGTCGTCATATCCTTCAAAATATTTCTTCTTCTTCCCCAGCTACTGTGTGGAAGTTCCTTGGGACCCTAGGCATTGGCAAACAAACACCTCTTGAGTTCCAGCGTGTGGTCGGTTTGGATGACCTCAATCGCTTTTTCACCACTTCTACTTCGCTTGATCTTCAAACCAAAGACCACACCCTGAACTATTTGGCGAGCTTACCTCGTCCTGTTGCTAGTTCTTTTTATTTCTCACCAGTTGCCTCCGAGGATGTTCAAAGGATAATCCAATCCATAAAATCTAATGCAGTGGGTTGTGATGACATAAGTCGCCGCATGATCCTTCCCATCCTGCACCACGCCCTTCCTGCATTTTCTCACATCGTTAACTTTTTCTTGGACTCTGGCACGTTCCCATCCTTATGGCGTAAGGCGTACGTTACCCCCTTGCCCAAGATATCTAATCCTTCTCTCGTTAACCACTTCCGCCCCATATCCATACTTCCCTTCCTATCCAAAGTGCTGGAGGCTTGTGTGCATAAGCAGCTTACTGCTTATGTTCAAGAAAACAGCCTCTTAAGTCCTCTTCAGTCGGGCTTTAGGCAGGGGCATAGCACTATATCCGCACTCCTAAAAGTGACTGGCGATATTAAAGCTGGTATGGAGGACAGAAAAGTCACTGTCCTTGTTTTACTCGACTTTTCAAACGCCTTTAATACCGTCAGTCACGACATCCTTCTGGCTATCCTCTCCCATCTAATGATCTCCTCGGAGGCACTGGACTGGTTCTCATCTTACCTTCGGGGACGCCAGCAGTCGGTTCGTATTAATGATGATACCTCTAGCTGGCGTAGTCTAGACGCTGGCGTTCCCCAGGGTGGTATCCTCTCTCCTTTACTTTTTTCTATCTTCATAAATCTTATCACTCAACATCTTCAGTGCAACTACCATCTATATGCTGACGACTTGCAGCTTTATTCTCAGGCTTCGGTGGATTCTGTGAGTTTAGCGGTAAGCAAAATTAATAATGACCTGAATTATATTAGGGACTGGTGTGGTAAATTCGGTTTGACTATAAATCCCACGAAGTGCCAGGCTATTATAGTTGGTAGTCAACATAGCTTGACCAGGCTTGAAACTTTATACGTTCCACCGGTCACATTTGACGGCTCAACAATTAAATTTAGTCCTACAGTTAAAGACCTTGGATTGATTGTCGACGGTAGTCTTAACTGGCAAGCTCAAATAACTAGCGTCAGTCAAAAAGTTACCAACACCCTTCGTGCGCTTTATCGATTAAAGAACTTTCTCCCTTATAAGACCAAAGTGATACTTGTGCAAACCTTAATCTTTCCCTTAATTGACTATGGTGACCTGTGTTACTTCGACCTGAATGCAGAGCTTCTCAATAAATTAGATCGTCTTCTTAACAACTGCATTCGTTTCGTTTTTAGCCTTCGCAAATATGACCATGTGTCTACTTATCGCTCTCAATTGAAGTGGCTTCCCATACGTCTTCGTCATGACCTACGTGCTCTCACTACGTTATTCTCAATTCTGATGTCTCCCTCTCCTCCTTTATACTTCTCCTCTTACTTTCAATTTCTTCATACTACACACGACAGACACCTTCGCTCGACCAATAATCGTTTGCTTCACTGTCCACCCAATAAGACTGGCTTTGTTCATTATTCGTTTCCTATCCAATCAATCATAATGTGGAATGCACTTCCCTCTGAGATAAGACTGTTGAATAACCGAGACACCTTTAAGAGAAGAGTCAAGGAGCTTTTACTTCAAAAATTGGCTGTGTCATCAATGTAATATCACTTACACGTATTTATATAAGTATACATTATTATTTTTAAGGCATACAAACAGTTATAACATACACACATAATATGTATTATATATGTATGTTTATTATTTAAATTCTATGTATGTTATATTATGTATCTATGTAGGTATTTGCATGTAAGTTTATTTGAATCTGTTAGTTGTAATGAATAATGTAAACTAAGCAGAATTTTGTTATTTTAATAGTTAAAATATACACCCACCACTTTATTTTTTCTGCACTGCCCAAGGTTGACTGGAAGAGAATGCCTTAGGCATTAAGTCCACCTGTACTACCTTTTGTGTATATAAAGTTAAATAAATAAATAAATAAATAAATAATTACTTAACTATAGGGATTGGACTAACCAGCCTTTCTCAAAGTGGGTGATAACTCCCCTTTTGGGTGCTGCAGTCCAAAAGGTAGAAAAAATGGTATTATAATGATTTTTAAATAGGATTTGCTTGGTTTTGAACTAGATTACTACATAATTTTTTTATTTACTTACAATACAAATCATTGCTTGAATAAAGTATGAATGAGCAAACATATAATAAAAGAATGATAGATACAAACATGAACACACGTCATGACATGAATAATATAAAAAGAATTTAACAAAGACGGCATATTTAATGAAAGACATGCAGTTCAATACCTTGTATATATTTTTTCCTTATAAAGATAAAATTTTTATGTGCTTATTCGCTTTAAATTCATGTTTTTCCATGCAAGTGATTTTGTAAATTAAAAAAGTATGAATCTCTGATAAATACTGTCTAAAATATTAGATGACATTAATTAAGAGGGTACTGTACTCCTAATTTAGGTATTTGCCTTAGGTATTGCTATCCCTATTCCCGAGCACCGTGCTGAAAGGGACAAATATAACTGAAACAGATTTTACATACAAATTCTTTGAAAAAAAAGACGTTTCGTACTCCCCTTTTTTCTTCGTGAAAGTTAAACCGATTTTAATTGTTTTTACGCTATATTATAGATGAAGAGTATATCTATGCCTGTGTCACTTTTTTTGGTAAAACGTTACCAAATATGTGTGATAGAAGCTGCAACTTTACCTAAAGAAAACCGAAAAATCGGGATTTTCGGATGGTCATATCTCTTTTAGTTATTATGTATTGAAAAAAAAAGTGACAGAAGCATAGATATACTCTTCATCTATAATATAGTGTAGAAACAATTAAAATCGGTTTAACTTTCGCGAAGAAAAAGAGGAAGTACGATACCCATATTTTTGTATGGAGCATAATTTGGTATCGTGCCCTCTTAACGTTATAAAAAGAATATGAGACTTCATGGGACTTGGATTTTTCGTTCTATAGGCATCGCTACCAATTCTTCTGATTTGGGATTAAGGATCAATAGCTAAGGTCATTTCTCGTGTGGTGATGGATTAAAAATACCAGTGTTTCCACCCCATTCTTCGCCAAGGGCGCTGTAAAAGTCGGCTAAGGGATATCTTAATTCTATGTATAATGTTTTGATTGACTGTAACTATGACGTGTAATTATGAATAAAGGAATATTTGAGTATTTAACATACATATTTGCGAAACCCGAAATTAAACCCTATGCCAACACGCCTAGTCAGCGCAGAATAAGTGGATCAAATACCCTTAACCAGTTAACCCAGTTTTAGCCAAAGTGAAGGAGGCCCGTTCCCAATAGTGGAACAGTGAAGGAATGAAAGAAGCTAAGATCAGTCGACAGGTTAGGATTAAACCCTAGAGACTTGAAAATTTAATTACTCACGCCATGATAATCCCAGAAAATTTATTGAACAGTGCTGAATAATTGAAAGTCAATTGTAAGTTTACACAATGGCAATGTTGTGGCGCTTAAATCTTGCCACTAGCTCTAGAAAGAGTTAAACGCCGTATGAAAAATTTCCGCGTGTATTTTTTGCTACGTACCAGCGCAAGCACGTAACACAGGCGGAATAGAACACGCGTGTATTCTTTGGCGCCAGTGACCTGGGCACGCGTATTTCACATCCTTGTGACGAAATAACATGACTGCGAAAAACTGGCGCTGAAGACTTGAATAGAAAAAAACGACCGGCAGTTTGCTTGTTTTCCAGTAATTTTATTAGAACTGAGATTGTGGAACCGCAAAATTGTTATCGTGTAAACTTACTTGTATAATAGAAAGCTGGATAAATGTATCAACCAATTTGCATATTTATTTATTTACTCGTATATATTCATAAAATTCACAATAACAACAGAAAATGCCAGTTATTCTAAAATAAAATTATATATTACAGTTCTAAAGTTACACAATGCATCTTAAATATTACCATATTACCATGATGAAATGTTATGAGAATAAAATTGTAAGCGTGAACACAGAAACTCATTGGTTTCTACACTAGGCTAACTAAGCCTGTCTTGTAAACAACCACCATATTGCAAAGACGATTAACGTTTTCCTTGTTACATCTTAAGAGGATACCAAAATAGCTTCGTGCATTTTTCTATGTACGAAGTTTTCATTGTTTCTTTACATTGAATGGCTAGAGCTCTAATTTTTAAGTATATGTTTTATCGATATATTATCTAGGATCGCATAAACTCAGAAACGCGATTGAAAAAAGTTTTCTCGATAGAAAATCTTGGCGAAATAACCTCTCAAATTTTTTATTTTTTTCATTTGTCGGTCTATTATCGCGTATTAACTAATGAAATAACTTTAAAAACATAAGTAACTATCATATATAGAAACACGTAAATCAGAATTAAAATATATTTAGTAGATTTTGAGTAAATAGGAAAAGTATCCCTAATTATTCATTTTCTGTGCCTACTGGCTGTGTTAATATGTACGTGTCGGCGATGATATACGATAATATTGATGTAGGCCCTTAATTAAACTAGATTATATAAAATGAGAAAAGCCAAATCAGATAATAATTGTGGAGAAATTATGAATGTGATGATGAAAGCGCTGAAAGCTTGGAAATGTTTTAAATTTGCATAATTACGTGAGTGTGTGTCTGTGTGTGTGTGGCTGTTTGTGTGTGTGTTGTGTGATTGTGTGTGTGTGATTATGAGTATAAGCTGCTATCTGATTCCTTTTAAAATATCTTCAATTTTGGAAATAGAGAGAGTAATACATACATAATTTAAAAAGCAAGTTGGGTATAGTTTAAGCAATTTTGACCAAATTCTACGTAAGAGCTAATAGAGCTAAAATGTCTGGTACCGCATTTAGGCCTTTATTTAAATGACATTAGCGGACGTCACGTCTCGTGCGACATTGGTCAAATAAACGTCAATTAGGTAGTATTACAGATACGTAATCAGTGTACACGTGCGATGTGTTTTTACTCTCCTTTTGTACTTAGTAGAATGAATGCCACAAGAAAATATAGTAAAAAACTTTGATGACCCGTTGAAATCTAATTTTGTCGACTTTCTGTAACCGGAAGATTAATTTTAAGCCATTTGAGCAACTACGTCTGTAAGGGTTCAATGGTGTTTATTTTTACATTATGCATGATTCCTCTCTATTTTGTCACTTTTACCACCTTTTGGTTCTTTATTTTTTAATTTGTGCATCATTTATCTCTATTTTGTAACTTTTATCAATTTGTAATTTTTTTACCCTATAATAGGAATATACCTGTTTCATATTATAATAAAATTCTGTTTCTCTAAATAAATAAATGGGCAGGGGTCGCCGGCGCGCAATAGCTGGCGCTCCCCCCCGAAGAGGTGGACGCGCGCGGCGGACTGGTACTCAGAGACCCGCCGCGCCAAACATGATGGGGGGACCTAATGCTTCCCCATCGGGCTGGGCCCCGGTTAGCGGGGCCACCCCTCGCCGGGTCATGGTAAAGCTCAAGGCACCATCATGGCCCGACAGGGCCAAGCGAAGGAGAAAAAAAAAATACGTGTTCCAGTAGATCCGAGATTGCTTCAGTTGGTTCAAAGTTTAATTTTAAGTAATATTTCAAGAATTATTGACGTTAACAAGCTATTTTTCAATAAATATTTTTTGTTATTACTATCAATCCAGGACAAGTAGTTAGTTACATAATAAATAGATATCAGTAACAAATTCTTATAAATAATGCATATAGCTTTTTAAAAATGATTAATAAGTGCAACTACGAGTATGTAGGTTAGAAGTCACTAATTGAAAGAAAAAAATGTTTTAACGATAGAAGTAATAAACTGCTTGTATAATGCCTTGGTGGGTAAAGCAACAAAATCGCATGTAAGCGAGAATAGGAAACACATGACTTTCTGTAAACTGCTATATACATAATGTTAACGAATCTTTATTTATTATACAAAAATAACGACTTTGTTTTAGCAAAGTCGTTATTTTTGTATGTGAGCTCACATACAAAAATAACGACATTTCACACAACGTCCTCTGGTCCCAAGCTTAGCTTATATGCTCGTGTCATGGGTACCAGAATACGGATATACTACATAAACAACTTTTCACATAGAAACACCGAAACGCAGTACAAACATTTGTATGAAAATTATAATGATCACACAAATGATTGTCCCGTGCGGGAATCGAACCCGAGACCTCGTGAACGGCAGTCCGTTACATGAACCACTATACCACGAAGCCCGTCATCCGTCTGAATATATCGTGATATATTCATCATGTTTCCGATCCCAAATAACGGGATAAGGGTAGCCGAATAACAATGTTATGGATTTGTTGTTATAGCATCAACTGATATACAAAAACTCTATTACCCAAAAGGGTTTTGGAATAAAAATTTTGAAAAATAAAGTCTTTAGCTGAGTGAATAAAAATCGTATCCGTAACCAATATAAACAGAAAATAGGAAGGTTATACATACACGTAGAGATTTTCACACTCCATACTCTACTTACCTACTAACTATAAATATTACAATAATTATGTTTTGATACATGGAATAAATTACTACCTAACGAGTCCCAATAACATTGTGTAAATCGATCAATAATAACACATAACGAGCGAACTACAATGATTCAACAAAGTAATGAATTACCTACCACTTCCACAATACAAGCAATTACGCTAGAAATATATACCTTGATAGCAATCATGTCCTTACATTATGATTAATAATTCACGAGACGCGAAATAATGATAGGCGACAAATAAAAATACGCAACTTAAGAGGGTACTGTACTCCTCATTTAGGTATTTGCCTTAGGTATTGCTATCCCTATTTCCGAGCGCCGCACTGAAAGGGACAAATATAGATGAATTGGAGTTTACCTACAAATTCTTTGAAAAAAGACGTTTCGAACTTCCGTTTCTTTTTCGCGAAAGTTAAACCGATTTTAATAGTTTTTGCGTTATATTATAGATAAAGAGTATATCTATGCTTCTATCTCTTTCTTTTGTGGTAAACCTTTACCAAATTTGTGTCATAGACGCTGCAACTTTATATAAATAAAACCGAAAAAAGTGGATTTTTCGGATCGTCATATTTCTTTTAGTTATTATGTTTTGAAAAAAAAAAGTGATAGAAGCATAGATATACTCTTTATCTATAAAATAACGCAAAAACTGATAAAATCGGTTTAACTTTCGCGAAGAAAAAACGGAAGTATGATACCCATACTTTTGTATGGAGCATAATTTGGTATCGTACCGTCTTAACAGATCCAGAATAGGTAAACGAGAACAATTATGTCGCAAATAGCTGTTTCTACGCACTACCTGAACGAAACATGTCATTTTGTTCTTATTATTTTTAACAAGCACTACCCCGCAACTTCGATTCTGTTAATAAAAATTAATATTTAGTTTTCACTGATTAGTATACTTTCTTTGCTCATAAAGCCTGTATAATAAAAAGATGATTTTTAACTGACTTCAAAAAAAGGAGGTTCTCAATTCGTCTGTCTCGTTTTCTTTGAATTTTTTTTATTGTTTGTTAACTCATAAGTTATAACTTTTAACTAGACAAAGCCATTTAAAAGTTCTTTTTTTATTTAAAAGCTGGTAGTGCTCGTATGTTCCCATTGCCACCAGGCCAGGATCTGATTGATATGCTGATCATGAAAATAATGTACAAAAACAGTTGAATACTAAGTTAATAAGAAAGGAAATGCGTAAGTTAGTAAAAAATTTTCACGTTTCACCATTTTGTAATAACGATCTAAAATAGGCAATTAAGTTGATCGTAAAAAAAACTACTAACTACGTAATCAATGTGAGTATAAAAAGAGGACGTCTATTGAAAATGAAATAGGTCGGACCAAATGCCGTGCAAAATGATTACTGCCAACTCACAGTCTGTAAAGAGCTACTTTTTTAAATCCTCTTTTTAAAATCTTACTGCTAGTTCAGCACATTTGAAGTACCCTTAAATTTTAGCTGCGTTATATAAATATTTTAATAGGTGCATTTATCGATAGATCAGCCGTAATGAACTATTCAAACAAACAAACTCTACATCTTTATAATTATTATTAGGTACAGACATGATTACTTTGGCGAGACAAGGCGCCAGCGTTGTCCGCCTCTTGTAAAGGACGATTATGCTAATACATCGCAACTGTCTATATCATAGGTCTTATAAATAATTAAATAAAATCTAATTGTTAGTATGACATCCATCAATCAATAGTTACGCGCAGGCAAACGTTTGAACCACGCGTGCAAGAATGTAAACTTAGTCTCTCATAGATAAGCGATACGGTTTACCTGGAATACATTTTGATTAGCCAACCAACAGTACTACTATTTCAACAAATGGCTGTCCATTTTATATTACTTATCATTAATAATTTACTTAGTTCTAAGAAACACGCTTTAAAATCCTGAATATTTTCGAAACTATCGCATTGTCTTCGGTCCTAAGGAGGTGCGCAAAATTTCAGATCAATCCGATTACTACAAGTTTTCAAAGATTATTATCGGTCATTTAGATTAATACTTTTATAGATACGTACCGAGTTAATAAGAGCGTGTTAAAATAGGCAATTTCTGATAATAATAGAAATATTATAATGCATTAGAACACAGATATTAAAGAGGTTTGATTTTGTTTAATTGACTTTATCCGATATACGAGTACATTAAGACTTTTAAAGCATGTTATTTTTTTTCATTATCGTTACCAATATCATTTCATATAATGCGGTGTTCGGCACCCATTTGTTTTCTGTCTTGTTACTCGCTATTTCTCGTTTAGAGGTGACACATACATAAATAATTAATGGGCGTTTGCGAAATGTTACAAAATATACAAAACAAACCCTTTCAGTACTAGAACGCTGTTGCCCGTGACTTCGTACGCGTAGAAGTTAGAAAATGTTCCTCGTTTTTGTAACATTTTTCACTACTGCTTCTCTCCTATTAGTCGCAGCTGTTATATAGCCTTATAGCCTTCCTCGCTAAATGGACTATCCATCACTGAAAGAATTTTTCAAATCGGACCAGAGGTTCCTGAGATTAGCGCGTTTAAACTCTTCAGCTTTATAATATTAGTAAGTTTAAATTACAAATAGTGTTTTTTAGGTTTTTGACTAAGCAAATTAATATCACAATAGATTAGCTATTATGAAATCTTAACTCAAACGACGTCCGTGTGGTGATGGATTAAGAATACAAGTGTCACCATGGCATTTCCTCTCCATGGTGCTGTCAAAATCAGCTAAGGGATATTACACATAGAACAAACACATTATTTGACAGATGAACAAATCGAAAATAAACCCTGTACCAACACGCCTGGTTAACGCGGCATAGTAAACCAAAATTCCTCCCAAAGTGGAGAAAGCTCGTGCCCATTATTGGGACATTAATGGGCTAAAGAGATAGAGAACCTAAACAAAGTTAACTATGTGGTCATAGTTAAGTAGAGAAGACTTGTTATAACAAACTCAATGTTTGTATAACACAATGAGATAGTACTTTTTGCCCCATATTGCATAAAAAATAACGCTACAGTCATTTTGTCTTCTTTTAGCTAGTCATGGTCCTTTACGATATTTACATTACGTCTGGCACAAATATTGATTAAGTTTATGTATAGAATAACTTCAGGCCATCTAATGTTTAGAAGGTCTTAAGGCTGGACTGGAAACACTGTTAGAGCGACGGTCAGGGCTGACGGTCGATAGACGCCGAAATCACGCGCGTACCGTCGGCGTAGCTGTGTACTCATTCATAGACTTGCATAGATATTTTCGCGACGTCAGCGCTGATCGTCGGTCTAGCATTGTTTACAGCCTAAGGATTTTACAAGCTTAGCTCTTTCCTTTTAGACTTCTTTCCTCCCTCATTATAAAGATACGAGGCTGACATTTAAAGACCATGTTTCAAATCCATTTTTTTTTTTCTTTTTTATCTACACAATCTCAGTCCAAATAAAGAACATTCTATTATTATTATATATATATTCATAAATAACATTACGCGCTAGGGTGCGAAGCTGTGACGTCACGCCACAAGGGGGGAAATTTCATAGATGTCACCATAAGTGCTTATTACATTTTTCTAAAAAGATACACTAGAAACTAATTGTAATATTAAAGCAAGACTGGCCTATAAGCACTAGACGTGTTAAGAAATTTGTCACTCTCTCTTTTCGTAGCGTCTTATCTTATTTGAATATATTTGCGAAGTTATTGTTACAATATATGTATATTGCCCACAATTTCATCTGAGTTTGTAGTTACTGCCTCGCTCCTTGGCGTTTACGGTGATACTGTTTGTTTAGCCTGTATGTTCTTGGTAAGATATACAGTGTAGGGTTTCAATATAATGGAAAAGTTAGTTTTTGCCTGAAAAAGTAACAAACATGCTTACAACCGTCCATTTTTAGAAAGTTGGCGCATAACATTTATAAGATTTAAAGCAAGTGTAATAAGTACTTATCTAAGACAAGGACGAAGGAGGGAGGCAAGAGCCATGGGATTTGTGTGACGTAAGTAGATGGCCTCTAGTTCGGCATTGACCAACTTTACCACACTGCCTGGCGCCTCGCTATAAATACTGACTTACATCTACAGTTACCTATTAAAATAAACATAATATTTTCTGGAAATTAAATAACCCTGGAGTTTAATAAATTTATATTCTTAACACAATGAGAATCACTTCTTCTTACCCATAAGTAATCCAAAACTCGCCAAGTATGAGTGGGACTCGTACGCTACGGGTTCTGTACCAGTAGAATCAAAATGTTAATGTTATCATATTATGATGTAACCATCACATCGTCATAAACATGTCATCTAGATCAAGAAGACCCCTCAAATCTATAATTTTATATTAATACTAATTACTAATATTTATCATATAGCTGAAGAGTTTGTGTTTAATAAATTAAATTATGGTGGAAAAAGTGATTACCGCAAGCGGAACTTGAACCCACTACCTCCGAATACCGTTCCGTAGCTCTGCCAATTGAGCTTATTGCGGTCGTGCTTTCAGTAATCAAATTAGGCCACCATAATCGTCACTCGATTGAGTTTATATCGTATTTTTACGTACAACGCCATCTATCGAGAATGTTTTGCAACAATCTCGACCAGCTACCTAGTATTCTTTACAGAATACAATTGGGTTGAAAATAGTGACGCGACTTTCATTACTAATTGTTTTTCCACCATAATTTAATTTATTAAGTAAAAGCATAGCATGTCAATTGCAAAATTAATAAATCACTTCAGTTTATGTGTTTGTTTGAACGCGCTAATCTCAGGAACCACTGGTTCGATATGAAAAATTCAGTGTTAGATAGTATATAATACATTTGACGAGGAAGGCTATATAACATCACGCTGCAACCAATAGGAGTGTAGCAGCAATGAAAAATGTTTCAAAAACGGATAAAATTATCTCAATTCGGGTTTGCTGGCAACAGTATTAATTATATTATCGGTTTTAGTATTTTGTCCTTAAAGAAACATAGTCATCATCTGTGAAAATTTTAAGTTTAAGTTCTAACTATCACCAGTCTTGACAAGCAGTCTGGTAACTGACAAACAAATGGCCTGACGGATCAACAGCGAAGTCTCAATAAAAGGGTCCCGCTTTTAGTACAGAACTCTAAAAAGGACATATAGAAGTCAGCTCAGGGCCAGATTGTCTGATATGTATAATTGTATGGGTGTGATACATGGAGTGAGCACTCGATTTTGTGTGTCTCACATACAAAATGCCTCATAAACTCATAACATACAAATCCAAGTGTTACTAACCGCACAATTACATCACCATTACCTGCCATTCCAGACACACAATTGACTTTGACGTCTTCTTTAGTGATCTTACTTTGTAATGATAATCCTACGAAATTAACTTTGTAGTCAATTTAAGATCCAGGACGTATATTACGATAAAATAACAAATGTCCAATACTAATTATTTAAGATTACTACTGTAGTCAACAAAGATCTTTTTTTTTACTGTGTTTAGGGTTCCGTACCCAAAGGGTAAAAACGGGACCCTATTACTGAGACTTCGGTGTCCGTCCGTCCGTCCATCTGTCACCAGGCTGTATCTCAAGAACGGTGATAGCTAGACAGTTGAAATTTTCACAGATGATGTATTTCTATTGCCGCTATAACAACAAATACTAAAAATAAAATAAAATAAATATTTAAGGGGGGCTCCCATACAACAAACATGATTTTTTTACCGTTTCTTGCTCGATACTAATAACGTTGCCTTATGTTGCATAGATAATGGTACGGAACCCTTCGTGCGCGAGTCCGACTCGCACTTGACGAATTTTTATTCATTCTTTCTTTCAGAATCAGGATTTTAGGCAAAAATTTCATTGAAATTGATCCTGCAGTTTTGACGTGAAAAACGGACAGAGAAATAAACAAACAGAGTTACGAGTACTTTCCTGTGTAGGAAGACCTGGGACCCTGAGTGTTAGGCCTCTGTTTGGCTTAAAATAAGGCTTCGTAACTTTTATTTGCAATTCATGTATAAAAATGCTTCTATTTTATCTAGTAAGTGCAAATGTCAAACAAAATAGTGAAATAAGTAGTCAAAGTCAAAGATTTTTATTGCCAAAACTGTGTACAAAGATGATATAAAAGAAACATTGGTATCAACATAGCATTTTATTTATCTTTGCGGTAAAGTTATTCCGATACATAGAACTAATTTACGAGTACTTCTATGTATATATGTATATAATTCGCCTAAAAGAGTTGCTTAATAAATATTAAGCAACTCTTTTAGGCGAATTATAATAATAAATAATAATAATAAATATTCATAGACATTTCACACAACGTCCTCTGGTCCCAAGCTAAGCTTATATGCTTGTGTTATGGGTACCAGAATACGGATATAAAGTAATAATAAAGTCTGAGAATCGGAAAACATCTATTTTTCAAACCTTTTTTTTTAGTATGGCAAAACAACGTTTGCCGGGACAGCTAGTAAAATATAACTAAAAGTAATTTCAAAAAATAGTTATTTTATTACCCTAAAATATCCGTATTTGTTTGTGTACTTTTAAGGTGTTAAAAACGGGTAATGTCACAAAATACCTCTCGACATGAGCTAGAAAGTAACTAATAATTTTACACAAATTAAGTAAAAAGTTAACTATCCTTATGAAAATGGCAGTAAAATTAAGAACCCCTCTTCTAACTCTCTGTCGGAGTTATTAATTATTAATTAGATTAATAATTAATAACTCCGACAAGCCTCAGATAGTAAAAAAATGTTTCAGTTGCTTATCAAATATTAATACGTCATTCATTCATTAAATACTTTTTAAACGCAACAGACGTTAACGTAGACTTAACACAAATACAGATAAAAACAGTTAATATAAATAAACTAGCTGACCCGGCAAACGTTTGTTGTTTTGCCATACAAATGTCAGTGGAGGGGAGGAGTTTGAAAAATAGATGTTGTCCGATTCTCAGACCTACTGAATATGCATGTAAAATTCCATAAATATCGGTTAAGCTGTTTCGGAGGAGTACGGTAACTAACACTGTGACACGTGAATTTTATATACAAGATAAGACAAATTAGTAACGACAGGACTTGTCTGAATATTTATTACCTAATAATGGCACTGGAAATTTACATAATGAACAAATAACATAATAATGAGGTTATCAACGGGTCCCCAC
Organism: Orgyia antiqua; assembly: GCA_916999025.1. Taxonomy (NCBI): domain Eukaryota; kingdom Metazoa; phylum Arthropoda; class Insecta; order Lepidoptera; family Erebidae; genus Orgyia; species Orgyia antiqua. The sequence goes on from OU779864.1 coordinate 30,354,819, forward strand.
GGACTAGACCAATGAACGTTGAGTAGACATACAGTGCACTTGCGCTAGATACTCAATGAATCTTAATTATTATTTAGGGCCGGTATTAAACTAACACATGTTATGTGTTAGATATGACACTACTAGGTTATTTAAGCCATGCGAAGTTTATTGGCTAAACGTAACATAATTTGTTAAGTAAAAGCATAGCAAGTCAATAGCAAAAATTAATAAATAAATAATTTGTAGAGTCAAGAGAGAGACAGTTATAAATTAAAATTTTTGTTCTTTAAACAGCTATGTCAGCTGTTTTAAAGGGTGTCCGATTGTTTGACCAAAAGTCATTTGGCAAAACTACACTTGACAAACGTTTGGCAAAACAGTGAATTCGCCTAATTATCATTTTACTACTGATCATTTTACAATTGTTACATTTTGCCAAATGATCAACACTTAAATTTACATTTTATAAATGATTACTTTACAAAAGTAACATTTGGCAACTGAGTTTAATAAATAAATAAATAAATATTCATGGACATTTCACACAACGTCCTCTGGTCCCAAGCTAAGCTTATTATGCTTGTGTTATGGGTACCAGAATACGGATAGAATACATATACTACTTTTCTTTTGTAAATACATACTTATAATACATAGAGACACCCAGAAGCAGTACAAACATTTGAATGACAATTAGAAAAATCACAGTTATCACATAAATCTACTATTGGTCTAAAAATTTGGTATTCTTGTTAAAATGACCATCTATTTCATATTTTTTTGCAAAGCCACTGCTCTGGATTTAACTAGAAAGAAAATACTATAAGTATTAATTGAAATATTTTATTATATTTAGATAGATAGAATGAAAAAAATTATATTTTACATTATTTGCAAAATAATTACTTATTAACCTGTTCGTCTTTGAAGATTAGGTTAGGTAAGGTTAGAACTGTAATCCCCCAAATCCAGAAGCGACTTTAGGGCATTTTTCCCTTTAATAATGATAATGATACATTTAAAACAACTTAATTTACGAAACATACCATTTGGTGAAATCACAAATATGTCAATTGACATTTGAATACTTAACACATTTGTCAAGTGAAGTGTTTGCTAATGGATCATTTGGTGAAACATTTTTTGTCAAATGATTATTTGTCAATAATTTTTTGAGAATCATTAGGGAACCGTTTTAAAGTAATACTAACAGTGACGAGCCTCGTGGTTGAGTGGTTTATGTAACGGACTGCCGATCAAGAGGTCGCGGGTTCGATTCCCGCTCGGAACAATCATTTGTATGATTTTTCTAATTGTCATTCAAATGTTTGTACTGCTTCTGGGTGTCTCTATATATTATAAGTATGTATTTACAAAAGAAAAGTAGTATATGTACTCTATCCGTATTCTGGTACCCATAACACAAGCATATAAACTTAGCTTGGGACCAGAGGACGTTGTGTGAAATGTCCATGAATATTTATTTATTTATTTATTACTAACACAAGCTGTTGACCGCAACATCGTACGCGTGGATTTAAAAACTAAACTTAAACAAAATATACAAAAAAAAACACTTGAAAGTCTATCTATCACAGATAATAATAAATGGTATCTATTAAAAAGATCGCATCAAAATCGGTTGCGTAGTTTTGGATTACTCACTTAAAGAAATACATACAAAATAAAGATTAGGTACCTATATTTTCACTAATGCTAGATGATCAGCACTAATTATTACAACTTTTATAACTAGAAATTTTATCACAAGTTTTAGAAATGTACTCATTAAGATAGATTTATAACTATTTATGTCCTATTTATATTTTAGAACGATCACATGGCAATAAACTCTACAAAATACTACACGGGAGGTCCAACTCAATTTAACCGCGTCCTTGCTGTGAATTTGACTGCAAAATCGGTTGCATAGTTTTGAATTACTCACTTAAAGAAATACATATAAAAATAAAGATTAGGTACCTACGAGTATATTTTCACTAATGCTAGATGATCAGCACTAATTATTACGACTTTCATAGCTAGAAATTCATAATAATAATTTTTTAAGTTCTCTTGTCTCCCTTAATTTAATCACAGGTTTTAGAAATGTACTCATTAAGATAGATTTATAACTATTTATATGCATATCCAATTATATTTTAGAACGATTACATGACAATAAACTCTACAAAATACTACACGGGAGGTCCAACTCAATTTAACCGCGTCCTTGCTGCAGACAATTGATGTGAATTAGTCCCGCCGCTACTTTGCTTACACGTTTTACTGAAACAGGTGAATAGTTTATTTATTTTTGCTGATGGCAATTCCATAGTCACAGTCCATAGTAATAAAATAGATCTTCTTTTCCCAATCACGTACTTGTTGTAGCCCTGTGAAAGTGAAGTTTGTAGGTCGCGAAAACTACTGTCACATGAACTGTGAATGTCATTACCGTACCATATTATCTTATACCATGGGCAAATTTATTAGTTAACTTGATAAAGAATTATCTAAATCTTTACTTATTATAAAACAAAGTCGTTATTTTTGTATAAACGTCCCTATTTGAGCTTATATTTTATACATGAAATAAATTTTCAAGAATTTGATGAAGAATAGCTAGCAAATTCTTGAAAATTCATTATTTTTTTTACCTTTCCCAAAGGCATTCTTATTCAGTTATTATAATGGCGAACATTATAGCATATGGAAGCAGTTTCACAAGTTATTTTAATAATACTAAATGGATTCGACAAATTGAATGCAATCACTCAAACACGCATATTGATCTATTCATATACATACAAGAATTTAGAACAGGAATCTTATAATTACATATACAATTTATTATTCTTAAGTAATGACCAAGTTACTCAATCATGTAAATAGTAGACATGGTAGTATAAATAAATAAATAAATATTCATGGACATTTCACTCAACGTCCTCTGGTCCCAAGCTAAGCTTATATGCTTGTGTTATGGGTACTAGAATACGGATATAATACATATACTACTTTTCTTTTGTAAATACATACTTATAATATATAGTAAACACCCAGACGCAGTACAAACATTTGTATGACAATTAAAAACATCACACAAATGATTGTCCTGACCGGGAATCGAACCCGAAACCTCATGATCGGCAGTCCGTTATATGAACCACTCCACCACGAGGCCCTTCGAATATCTATACTATAAATCTTTGTAATAAAAGTTGTCTGAATCTTCTTTTAGTTATCTATACTATGTATACTAATATTATAAAGAGAAAAGATTTGTATTCTGTATGTAACGAAAAAACCTAAAAACTACTAGCCGATTTCAAAAATTCTTTCACTGTTGGAAAGCTACATTCACCCCTTAACATACACTATAAAAATAATCTTATATCCAACCGCGCGAAGCCGGGACAGGCTGCTAGTTATAAAATAAGTCCTTGTTTTTGTATGTACGTCCCTATGTAACCCTATACATATCATCAAAACTACGCCACAGATTTTGATGCGGTTTTTAAGAAGATAGAATACCTAGTTAAAGTTTGTTTTTTGAATTTCACGCGTAAAACATTTCGAGAAACAGCTAATTTATTTATAAAACGAAAAACTGTTTATAAAGTTGCCAGTAACCAATATGAATTTGATTAAAGGTCTGATTAATGCTATTACGTTATACGCGTAGTCAAAAAAAATTAGTCAGCTGAAAAGAAAAAGAACTAGTATGGACATAAATCTAAGTTAACATACGTCTTTATAAATCAATGAGATATTCGTAGTTCCAGAAAACCTATTTTCTTGAGTCACTTGTATGAAAAAACACATATTATATTCACATATAATAAAGCACCTAATGTTATAAATCGCCCTCAATTCTAGTTTGGCAGACGTCCAGAAGATTAACTGCATGATTTTCAGATAAGTCATTAAAATATTTATTTGTTACGATTTAGGGTACCTTGTAGACTATGTAAAGTTGCTCGAAGATCCTTTGAAGTCCCTTGCTGTTCTTAAAGTAGTATTATTTATGAAGTAATTTTCATATTAGTTTTAGATTTCCCAACCATTTATGAAATTGTTAAGAATTTGAAATGTGGTGCTCGTGTCTGACATTCGTGTGAAAACAATAGTCTGCTTCCACGACCAGAATAAGTGAACTACAATTTCTTTACAACTAAATCTCTTTAGGATAATATAAGCTACAAACCATACTATCAGAGCGGTTTTATAACACATTTCTGTGATTCTAAAAATAACATTACATTTTCAATATTCCTTTCCTTATTTCAACATTGAGAATAAAATATGGGGTAAATGCAGGGTTTACCCACATATTTATGAGTAAACCCTGTATCTACCCACATATTTTATTCTCACATTTCATATTCTTAACAATTTTATAAATGGTCTCAATGTTGAAATAACTGATCGTAGAGGACAATTACAGCTCAGTCTCACCCGTGACCATGGTGACTGCAAAGTCTCCGAAACGTCGGGCCAAAAGTTAAAACAAATATACGCGTGTAAATCCGTAAAAAGTAGTTTTATTTAAACAAATGAGTCGCGCGTCTTTCAAGAATTACACAAATTATTGAATAAATAATGAACATATTATATCTAAGATTAACAAAATACAAACACTTAAAGTTACAGTTTATGAAGATGCAATTACAGTATGTTAGGACAAAGTGAGATTAAGACTCATCTACCATATCAGGACTGATTATTTCCTAAAGTATGAGATGCGTATCTGATATAACCTGAAAAGATAATATACTGAAATAATAAAAAACATCGTCACATACCTTGGAGAATACGTTTTCTTACAGAAGAAAATCATCTGATCATAAAGTTTTTACTAGGTATTACTATATTGGTTGTAGCGATCTGTTTAGGTGTTAAAGCATATTTTAGTATCGGATAGCGGTTAGGGAGAGGATAAACATACACGGGAACAAATTCTAAAATCTCTAATATCAGTATTAGAATTTTCACAGGATAATTCCATAACGGTGTATAATTAAATACAAAGACAAATAGGAGTTTCAAAGGCTTTGCTATTCAAATATTCTACGCATATAGTGTCTAATTGTATCCATAAACTGTAAAAATTATTCTAATAAGAGTTATAATTTTAATGTGGTACGGAACCACGTAATATGAATCTTTTATTTATAAACTACATTTAGTGATGTGCTTCATGAGCTATTTCCTGCCAGATTTGGGCAAATAAAAATGCGTCAGCCGCTTACTATTCTAAGTGAGTAGAAATACTTTGTATCTATTCGTATGTGATAAATCTAAACTACAAGCATTTTGAAACAGCTGAAAAACGCTGTTACTCATCGAATTATAAGGTCTACAAACCTTTAATTCATTACTTATTAAAACAAGTAAGTTTGTATATATAAATTGAAATATAAATCTCTCTCTCTCTCCCCAGCCCATTTACGTACAACTGTTGGGCACGGGCCTCCTTCACTTTAGAGGGATCATGGTCTACTGTACCGCGCTGACTAAGCGTGTTGGCACAGGGTTTATTTTCGAGTTTTCCGCCTTTCACAGATGATGTTATCTATGTGCAATATCCCTCAGCTGTCTTTTACAGCACCCTTGGGAGGAGATGGGGTGGTGACACTTGTATTCTTAATCCGTCACCACTCGGAGTACACGGAGTATACCACAATATAAATCATAATAACTGAATTCAATAAAGCGCAGTTGTTACTATATTGGTTTTACAACGATTAACTATAGCTTAGTAGACCTGATGTAAACTTAATCTAAATATGGATGGATAATATAAGAAAATGGTAGAGAAAATATATTGATCTACTATGACTCCGTGCTGACTAGGTGTAATGCCTTAGCTTTGAGTGAGATTTTCACCTCTTTTCAGAATATGTGCCATTATGACTATACATTGTTACAAGATTATACGTCACTCCATTGCTTCTTAAGATAAGATTATGCTGAATGATTTTGAATGGGCCGATAGATATACTTATCTGGAAACAAGCAGACATGTCCGGTTTGTAATAACAATACTTTCAAATAAGAGAAATAAATACGTAATCAATATAAAATTTGATCGTCATAGGCTAGTGCAGATAGCTTTAAAAATAATAAAAAGTATTCTGATCTGATTATTGCTGATATTTTGACAGGTGAATTTTCGATTGAAAATAAGGGTGCTTTTTCGATATTAATTCAAAATAAGGTGAAAAAACAAATATTTCTAATCAAATAAATTACAGCGTATTTAGGACATAAAAAGAGAAGTTTTCACAAAATTTCGTTAGTGAAAAAACATTTTTGTAAAAGATAAAAATAAAAAACCAATAACTTGGTTTTTTTAATTTTTCACATAAATTTGAGGTTATGTGAATAAAGTGTGAATACAAAAGTTTTAGATCTTTTTATTACCTACAACTTTGCTTTTCAACTTTTTTCCATAGGACTATTAGTTTTGCCGGAAATCGAGAAAAAACATTTTTTACCCTTAAAACCCCCCTCCATCCCCTTCCCGACCTCAGATCGCCCGTAAATTATTTTTCCTATCATTTTTATAATATTCTCCTCAATTTCTAATGGGTTTCCTCCTACTATTATTTTCTTTTGTTTTAAAAATGATCGGCACTGGTCTATCAGTACTTTATGACTCAGTAATAGTTCTGTTTGTACACAAATAACATTCTCGGTAAAAGAAAACTTGAAAATAAATCCAACACGCCTGGTCAACGCGGCACAGTAGACCATAAACCCTCCAAAAGGGACTATGACCAACAATGAGACGTTAAGAGAGAGAGAAAGATAGGTTATCAAGATTGAGCTAAAATATCATTCCGTCACTGTTAAAAAAATACCTATTAATAACTAGCTGGCCCGGCAAACGTTGTTATGCCACACCAAAAAAAAAAAAAAAAAAAAATGTACTATAAACCTCACGGAGCCCGAGACCTTTCCAACGAATGCAAAACCGTGGAAATCAGTTCGTGCGTTCTGGAGTTATAGCGTCAGGAAAGAAAATCCGACTTATTTTTATATAGTAGATTAGCTGCCTGAAAAGATATCGATGGCTGTAAAATAAATATTACTTAAAATAACTAATTGATAGATATTTCTTTAAAAAACACACATGCAAATAAAAACAAGTTATTTCCGATTATTTAGTTCGTTAAGACGATACCAAAATAGCTTCGTGCATTTTTCTATGTACGAAGTTTTCATTGTTTCTTTAGATTGAATGGCTAGAGCTCTAATTTTTAAGTATATGTTTTTTCAATATATGATCTAGGATCGCATCAACTCAGAAACACGATTGAAAAAAGTTTTCTCGATAGAAAATCTTGGCGAAACAACCTCTCAAAATTTTTATTTTTTTCATTTGTCGGTCTATTATCGCGTATTAACTAATGAAATAACTTTAAAAACATAAGTAACTATTATATATAGAAACACGTAAATCAGAATTAAAATATATTTAGTAGATTTTGAGTAAATAGGAAAAGTATCCCTAATTCTTCATTTTCTGTGCCTACTGGCTGTGTTAATATGTACGTGTCGGCGATGATATACGATAATATTGATGTAGGCCCTTAAACCAATTAAACGTAATATTAAATTATATACTTTTTTATATTATTTCAGTTAACTTATTCATCTCACATTGAAAGTGGACGTGGGACGCTGTGGTTTGACCGAACGTGTTGGAAGCTGATAGTCGGTGACACAAAAGCTTCACGACATTATTCCGCAAGAAAACACTAACTACCCCCTAATTGCGACCATTAAACTGACCACTTATATTTATTAAATCCTACGGCAACTGAATGTCTAATGAAGTAACCGCAGTCAATTTCAATTAATAAATATAATACCGCATACAGAGTGGTAATAACATAAAAATATCTGATCCATTTGGATAAGTAATGCACATAAGTGCAGGTACTATACTGAAAAATAGGCAATTAAATACTCAGAAAATACCTAAGATATTTATCTAATAATGCTTTGACATGCCTTATTCATAATTATAACATCTTGATATTAATCGTCTATATCAAATGAGAACTAATAGGCACTGTCTAACGCTCTATATAGGTCACACCATAATGCGCAGGAAACGATCAGTTATGTAATACCATGACAAATATGCAGTACGTTAGTCACATCACTGTAGTGCATGTAGTATCGATAAAAAATGTAAGCACCTTGTAATAATAACTATACTAACTGACTGAACTAATAATAACTGAAGTTTTTGAAAATAATAAAGTTATCTCTCTATCTGTATAATTATCTTAGTAGGATAAATAATATAATCAGGTATACTGTAATATAATAAATAGACATAATTATTTAAATTCTCGTCGGGTTTTTTTTAGAGTCCGACCGAAAGTTAGGTTTCGGTTTCGGCCGGAAAACCAGTTTCGGTCGGACACTAGTATTTTACACCTATTTTAGCCCTTCTATAGGGGTATGTAACTGCTCAAACCTACTTGTTTGGTTTAGTTTTTTTTAATTAAAATATAACCTGATAAGGATTTTGCCTACGTCAATAAATGGCTTTTATTTTCATTTTCGTTTAGTTATTATTCAGACATACAATATGTGAGGTATGTTTAATTATTCTAATTGCACTTGAGAGTTAGCTAAAGGTACTCAGCACTACTAAATCCAACAATATGCCTGGTTAGTGAGATACCAAGATTATACCTGGAGAGGAGATACATGGTCTACTATACCAAGACTATACAGTAGACCACATATCTCCCCTGTCATTGAGATAAATAAATAAATTCATAGACATTTCACACAACGTCTTCTGGTCCCAAGCTATTCTTATATGCTTGTGTTATGGCTACCAGAATACGGATATAATACATAAACTACTTTTCTTTTGGAAATACATACTTATAATACATAGAAACACCCAGACGCGGGACAATTATTTTAATGACAATTATAAATATCCCACAAATGATTGTCCCGAGCGGGAATCGAATCCGCGACCTCGTGAACGGCAGTCCGTTACCTGAACCACTAGACCACGAGACCCGTCAATAAGAAGTGTAGTACGACCATTTATGGTTGAAATGCAAACTATAGCGAGAAACACTGCGCGTGATGACCGTTTTTATTATCATTATTGACATTAGTTTAATCGCATAAATGAATAAAGAATAGCGATATGATAATATTAAATGTATGTACAGGGTAAAGACACCATTTAAGGGCCTACATCAATATTATCGTATATCATCGCCGACACGTACATATTAACACAGCCAGTAGGCACAGAAAATGAAGAATTAGGGATACTTTTCCTATTTACTCAAAATCTACTAAATATATTTTAATTCTGATTTACGTGTTTCTATATATAATAGTTACTTATGTTTTTAAAGTTATTTCATTAGTTAATACGCGATAATAGACAGACAAATGAAAAAAATAAAAAATTAGAGAGGTTGTTTCGCTAAGATTTTCTATCGAGAAAACTTTATTCAATCGCGTTTCTGAGTTTATGCGATCTTAGATCATATATTGAAAAAACATATACTTAAAAATTAGAGCTCTAGCCATTCAATCTAAAGAAACAATGAAAACTTCGTGCGTAGAAAAATGCACGAAGCTATTTTGGTATCCTCTTAAGAGCTTTGTTTCATTGTACTTGGTGAGCGTGGGCGCCCCTCGCTTCATTCATTTCATGTGGTCTGTTTTCCTAATGACGGAGGCTCCGAGGCGCCGTATCAGATATTTTATACACATTTGTCATTTCTATTATAAGATTTCCGAAGTCTTGACTGAAAAGGTCAACGATTTCTTACTCTAGTTACCAAATTCTTCATTAAATGTCTTAGAAAAAAATGTTAATACATTTCAATAAATTCGTATTTGTTTTTCAATATTTTTAACGATTTCACGGTATGTATTATTAACTGATTTCACCCTGATCACCTATGTATGCTTGTTTTACTTTCATATTTAATTTTAAATTTCCCCGTTTTGCAAGATTTTTCGCTCATGCTTCACTCTTATAGGTCGCAGAAATGTAACTATCCAACACTGAAAGAATTTTTCAAATCGGACCAGTGACTCCTCAGATTAGCGCATGATTTTTATTATTTACCCATGACCATATTTTAGAACAATGTAAGTATTATCAAGTACTATAATTATTGCGATGTCAAAAACTTATGAAGTCGGTTTAATTTTCGTAATCTACACGTGTATGAAAATAATTATGCTACTACTAATACTAGTACTACTACTAGTAATGCTACTACTAATACTACTACTACTAATAACTAGACTAGCTGACATATTCGTGTTAATGTAATGTAAATTGTTATGTTTATATTTGTTGGATTTTTCACGGATGTCGGAAATTCATGTTTAATCTAGCCAAAGACAAAAATTATAAAAACTGTTTAAAATTGCCACACTGTATTTTACTCACATTTGATTGCATTCGTTCCAGAGCCAACAATGTAGAGACAAAAAATAATAAACCGCAAAGAAACTATTATTTTTTTGAAACTTAACATTAAAAGACATAAGTAGTGCCGTTTCTTAAGAGGAAATAATCCGAAATGACACATTCCCTAATTTATTAACGAAGTCCGGAACATATTTCATTGCGAGGGTGGCTTGAATGTGCTAGTGTGGGGGATGTCTACAAATCATGTGCTGGAAACACAGAACATATATACTCCTAGCGGAGATCCAAGTATAGAATGGTTTTAATAAATGCAATTTGACATTACTTGTACATTTTATATACCAAGTAAATCTTCTATCATGGAAACTATTTGTTATCTTACTACTATTATTGAGAGGAAAAGTTTTATTAAGCGAGGATTTTCCGTGTCGTAATGGATTAAGAATTCAAGTGTCACCACCCCATTTCTTCCATGTAAGCGTGAAATTGTAGTAAAGTAATTTCGTCCTATATAGCGTAAATTCTACCTTGATCTCTCTGTACAATAGTCGTCTGTTATTTATATATATGTATATATGTGGGTATATGTATGTTTTGTATATGTATTTAAAGTATGTATTGATATATATGTTTTATAACTATTGTATATACAAGTATTGTGTAAGTATGTATACTATAAATATTATTTATGTACCTATTGATTTGTAGCTGTTATAAGTTGAGTTTGTTGAGAACTGCCTCCTGCACCTACCTACTTTAAGACGATACCAAAATAGCTTCGTGCATTTTTCTATGTACGAAGTTTTCATTGTTTCTTTAGATTGAATGGCTAGAGCTCTAATTTTTAAGTATATGTTTTTTCAATATATGATCTAGGATCGCATCAACTCAGAAACACGATTGAAAAAAGTTTTCTCGATAGAAAATCTTGGCGAAACAACCTCTCAAAATTTTTATTTTTTTCATTTGTCGGTCTATTATCGCGTATTAACTAATGAAATAACTTTAAAAACATAAGTAACTATTATATATAGAAACACGTAAATCAGAATTAAAATATATTTAGTAGATTTTGAGTAAATAGGAAAAGTATCCCTAATTCTTCATTTTCTGTGCCTACTGGCTGTGTTAATATGTACGTGTCGGCGATGATATACGATAATATTGATGTAGGCCCTTAACTAATTTTCTGCATCACTCAAAGGTAGACTGGTAGAAAATGCCCTCGGCATTAAGTCCGCCTATGCATCTGTTTTGTGTGCATGAAGTATATAAATAAATAAATAATTATGAAGGAAGCTTGTAGCTACTAGTGGGACATTAATATGCTGGGAGGAGATGATCTCCGAAAGTTATGACCAAGCCATGAAACTTATTCACCTAATCCAAAGCTACTGAACGATTAAAACAAAATGTAGTACCTACACAGATAGTCTAGAGCCTGAGAAAGGATGTAAGCTATTGTCTCTTGCGAAAAAAGTTTCGCTTATGAAGTTCCTATAGAATAAACACAAATAAATAATGAAAAGAGGCATTAAAAGTGTATATTATATAGATTCTTATACATAGAAAGTTTATGTATAAGCACAATTTAGAAAAACTCTATATGCTGTTCCAGTCAATAGTAAGGGGAAATAAATTAAAAAGCAAAAACGAAGCTGGCTGAACGCCAAACATGTATTGCACTGCACAGTCATGGAAATATTTCCAAAGAGCGTTATTTTTCCACGCAAATGCACAAGATACTAATGCTTTTCTCATTACACCCCATCGTTCTATAGGGTTACTTACTCGTATGTTAGTTTAGGTACAATACTTCTTTTTTAAGAAGATACCAAAATAGCTTCGTGCATTTTTCCATGTACGAAGTTTTCATTGTTTCTTTAGATTGAATGGCTAGAGCTCTAATTTTTAAGTATATGTTTTTTCAATATATGATCTAGGATCGCATAAACTCAGAAACGCGATTGAAAAAAGTTTTCTCGATAGAAAATCTTAGCGAAACAACCTCTCTCATTTTTTATTTTTTTCATTTGTCGGTCTATTATCGCGTATTAACTAATGACATAACTTTAAAAACATAAGTAACTATTATATATAGAAACACGTAAATCAGAATTAAAATATATTTAGTAGATTTTGAGTAAATAGGAATAGTATCCCTAATTCTTCATTTTATGTGCCTACTGGCTGTGTTAATATACGTGTCGGCGATGATATACGATAATATTGATGTAGGCCCTTAAATATTAAATTTTTTTTTTTTACTTAGTCCCCTTATCTACACTATTAATAAAATTGCTATACCAATAAATATGTCATGTTTGATAAAAAAATATTTCAATTTGCAATCCATTGGCAACAATTCTATAAAAATACAATAATTCATTTGGAAATATCTATGGGAGAAAAATATCATTTTTAGTTCAGTGTTTAATTAATTATCGATTTATATTTCCCACCATATTTCTTCAAAAATAGCAGTCACTAATAAAAACATGACGTGACTATCAGACTAATAATAACATCATATTTATCATGTCTTTTAATTAAGTGCATTATAGTTGCAATTTTAAGTGGAAAGTATTCGCCACATATTTAATCATCTCCGCCATCTGAAAGATTCATTGGCTGTTAATCTTTGACCCATGTCAGTCAACGTATCAATGAAGAAAAGCCTTGATGCATTTCAATTGTCAGTGATCGTATTACGTTGCTTTATTACAAACTTTTATTATGATACAAGTTAAATTGTTTTTATGCGTAGGCTGTCTGACATTTTTCTTTGCTTCTGTTTTTTTTTGTTTCTCATACCAGTAGATCAATCGATAGTTCCTATTTCAAATTGTCGCCTTTGACTGTCCTGATTTTGGCAAAGAGCTAATTACTAATTTTATTGGGTGGAGGTTTACTCATTACAACCATATCCATTCGCCCATCTACCTTTTTCGGTCCACTGCTGGACATAGGCCTCCCCCATAGAACCCACAACGTGCGGTCCTGCGCTAACTGCATCCAGCGGCCCCTGGCACATTTGACGATATCGTGCATGGTCGCCACTCATCGACCATCAACTCATCAACGATCATCAGATCGTCGAGCGATGTTGCCTGTCCATTGCCACTTCTACAATCATTTTATTTAACATGAAATAAATAATATTACACAAGTCACTATTGCAGTAAAAGATTAATGTCACGATAATAATATACCAATAACACCACTAACAAGCTTTTGAATTAAATCGTTCACAACTTCACACTTAATGGTTCTAATCTTATCAAAATCAGGTACAATTATTCCTTAAACAGTTAACTACGTGATTTCAAGCAACTGTGACAACCAACCAATGACTTTAATAGATACTACATTAATAAGTATACGAGTGTTCCACTTTTAGAAATTTATAATCATTTGACTTTTATCTTTAAGACTGTGCAAATATTATGCACCGGGATTGGTGACTTTTATATTGCTGCTTTAATAAGCACTTTAGGTTGGTCCAAAGATTATCTCTGTCTCGATTGTACATTTAATGTTGCGAAGCGTAATGAAGTCAACATTAAGTCGTTTAACTTCATTTTTGTTTTAATTGAAACTTTAATAGGTTTCATTTACTAATATTATACACAAATCTTGTACATCATCGCCTATTAAACCGCTTGCCCATAAATGGTAACGCTTAATTTTTGTTATTTCCAAGTCCTATATAGACTAACAAAAATAATTATTACAGTCCTGATTAATTTTGTTATACGTCATGTCAGAAATAAACCTAGCACTGTGACCTAAAAAAATGTTTACTTAACCTAAAATTCAAAGGAAGTCATAACAAAACCTTCGTTATTCCTACTAATCTTGGTACAGACTGAGTATATTTAGAAAAACAAATCAAAACAAATGTTTGCCGTGATGCTGATGACGTCATCAACATAAAGGGTAGTGACGTAGTCAGAGATTAGGCTAAGCAAATTGACGCACGACCGTGAATTAGTTAAATAAACTCTTTAAGTGTGTCGCCCACGCCTTCGTATCGCTATTATGTGTTGTCACATTATTATTATGTGTTTGATCGAATATATTATCAGTCATCAGGTTTAACATGGAAGCATTATATTTTTATCTTAAGCCTTTTTATTAAACGACGTATATATTAGATGAGCGTTAATACGTATAACATATCAAAGAATAACGATAGGTAGGTATTATATCATTAGTAATATAACAGTCAATCCGCGTGGTGGTGCACTTAGAATACGTATATCATGACCCTATTTCCTTCCCAGGATGCTTTAAAAGTAACGTACAACATAACGTCCTGCGAGATATGGAAAACTCGAAAATAAACCCTAACATAACACGCCTGGTCAACGCGGCGTAGTAGACCATAATTCCTCTTAAAGTGGAGGAGGCCTGTGCCCAACAGTGGGACGTAAATGGGCTCGATAGAGAGAATATAACAGTAACGTTTATATTACGGCTATAGCTAGGATATTTGTATCTACATGCTCTCGTCTAGTCTCGATTGGCGTATGAAATTATAATACAAGCAATTAAAAGATTCTACCTACTCTGACTGATCTCTGTGTAGGAAGATTTTGTACAAAGAAATCAGTTACAACTTTTTGAACTTCCGCTTAAGGAGACCCTGAGTTCAGAGTTATGTTTTTTCATACAAGAGTTAGCTTCAGTTGTAATGTACTTAAATTAAAATGAACGCCGCACACACAAGCAAACTAGTTAACAGACAAATTACATAATAAATATGAATGTGTGCTCACAAAATGTGTGTAAAATTGCGTTTCAATAACACTGGTGTTTATCATGTTAATTAGTTGTCATATTACGTGTTAATTGAGTAAAAGATTATTAAGCTCGTTACGAAATATGGTCGATGTTTGTGTTAAGGCAGGTCATATTCATACTATCGCCAAGGGCGCCTGTTATGGCGCCTCAACATTGTTATGTTTCCGGCAATAAAATTAAGAATTCAGTTGTTAAAGTAAGTGACACTAAAACAACTGAATAATTTTCTTTTTCTTGTTTTACTACAGTTATCTAATCTAAAGTTGTTATTACTTTTCTCTAATTGAGTCTGAGTAAATAAGAATGTTAAATTTGATTATATACAGTAAACTGTCGTCCTCTATTCTTTACTTACCTATTATAAAACAAAGTCGTTATTTCTGTATGTATGTCCCTATGTGAGTTATATCTTCAAAAGTTCGCAACGGATTTTACTGCGGATTTTAATAGATAGAGTGGTTCAAGAATATGGCTTTTTTGTACAATTTTTTAAGGTTTGGTGTATATTTGGGGAGGGGGGAGCTGAATTAGCGGAAAGACTAGCTAATGAGCTAGTCTTTTATATACGGAATGGAGGAGCCTCACTGACGTATCTACGCACAGCCGAATTTGCAGGGACTGGAAACTTGATAGCTTCAGTTTCACACCGTAGAAGAGCACAAGAAAATGATTTAATGAAACTCAACCCTTAAGTTTGAAATAAATTGAAATA
Organism: Orgyia antiqua; assembly: GCA_916999025.1. Classification (NCBI taxonomy): domain Eukaryota; kingdom Metazoa; phylum Arthropoda; class Insecta; order Lepidoptera; family Erebidae; genus Orgyia; species Orgyia antiqua. The sequence goes on from OU779864.1 coordinate 30,370,769, forward strand.
AAGAGGAAAGTTTATATAAAAATTTGTTTTCACGTGTTATCGAGTTTTCCTTTTTTCACAGAGGATCTATCTGTTTATAATATTCCGTAGCTAGCTCTTCGAGCTCCGTGTGAAGGAAAAGAGATACTAACGCTTGTATTCTTTATTCGTCACCACACGAACAAAATGAACTTAACGGTACCGATCCTACGAGCACAACTAAACATAACTTAACTAAAAAATAAAAATAACTATTGCTGTATCTTGATTATGTGGCTATTTTGTTGTGCACTTTTATATTAATTAAAATCGTTAGTCTATAATAAACAGTTTTTATAACAAGAAATTTTCGTTCACATTATGGAATTGTGTTATTGACACTATCAATTTTAATTTTTTAGTTAAGTTTAGTTGTGCACATAGAATTGGAACCAATATTATACGATTTAAATCAATCACTGTGGGTGTCCCAACGATGAAATTTCCTTATCAAAATCCCTGTCACTATTTTGCTGTAAACATCAAAACACAGAGCAATATAGGACTAATATAATTGTTATTTACAACAATCCATAAATGTGTCTTATTTATATCAAATCAGATAATTTAGCTTGTCGATATACGTATAAATTATAATGTAAATAGCAATGTGAAATCAGGATTTAATGTAAGTATTTTATTATCGAAACGCTTATGTTTTATGGATTATAAATATATCTAAATACAATTGTATAACCCTTAAGAAGAATTTAGTTATTATAATTAGGTCCGTGTAGTGACGGATTACGAATAAGTGTCACCCCCAGGATCCTGTAAGCGCCAGCTAAGGGATAATATAAACAGTTAACTTCTACTGTCATAGACGAAAAACTCAACCCTAAACTCGTCTGACAACACGTCTGGTCAACGTGGCATACTAGACCACAAACCCTTCCGAAGAAGTAAGATGGACATAATGTTCACAAAACAGGAAATTTGAAGTCAACAAGTAGGCTCTGTTGTAAAATTATACTGCTTTATTCTTATTTCTGCATTTTTCTAGACATCAAATGTATTGCCTAAACAAATCTACGGCTGACTACAAAATTAAAGTTCTAATACTTGATGAGAACCGCTCGACTATCCAAAACCAAAACATTGAGTAAATTTTTCAGTAGAAGCTTTTTCATTTTGTAATCAACGAAGTGCACTTGCTAGGTTTATACATGTTTATATCTCTGATTCTATTTAAGACAAAAAATTATAGTTGTTTTTGCATTAGATGCAGTAAAAAAATGGGGAATATTGGTTTAAGAAAAATAGTTTAAAAAATGTCTCTTGCTAGGTTTTGGTTTCGGACAGCCACGCTGCTGCTTATAAAACTTAACTATCTTCACTTATTATGAAACAAAGTCGTTATTTTTGTATGTATGTCCCTATGTGAGCTTATATCTTCAAAATTATGCTACGGATTTTGATGCGGTCTTTTTTAATATATAAAGTGGTTTAAGGCGATGGCTTTCTTGTATAGTTTATCAAGGTTTTGTTTCTAAATTCCACACGTACGAAGTTGCGGGCAACGGCTAGTAAACATATTAATTAACCATTTTAAATTATCATAATTGTATAACAAGTAACAACAGATCGAAAACCTTTAATGAAATGCACTATTGTATGATTATAATCTACACTGATAATGGGGCAAAAGACAGTCGATGCATTTTGAAGAGAAACACGAATCAACTTACCGTCATATAGTGCATTGAACTCGCGGCAAGTCGATGTTCCACATATGTTTGTTATCAATAATTGTTATATTTATTGCATTTCATTGTCAATGTACGATAACTTTATCTCGATAACGATGAATTGTCAAATGCATTTTTATGGCATCTTTGAGATAACAAAGATCTTAACTTCGAAAAAAGTAAAGTTCGGGCTTTTTATCGAAACTGCTAGAATGTATTTGACACTTAGTGTATACTATAGACAAACAAATGATTTCATTACTATTGAAGTATAAAACTGTAAAACATAGAAATGACTGTTAAAATATGTTTTTTCGTAGAAATGCTTGGAATAAAAGGATGTAAAGAAAAGTACAATCTATTAAAATTATGTTTAAAAACAGTTTGCCTGGTAGTAATTACATCATAGAAACGAACAATTTATGTTAACCCAGTCGAGTTTTTAACTGCTTTGAACTACTTTGCATAAAAGAGTTGTAATAAGAATCTTTTTTTTTCAGTTTTGAAGATAAACTCCACTTTTATTAAATTACTTTTCAAATACAGCAACGGGCTTCATGGTCTAGTGGTTCATATAACGGACTGCCGTTCACGAGATTTCGGGTTCGATTCCTGCACGGGACAATCATTTGTGTCATATTTAAAATTGTACCCCAAATGTTTATACTGCACCTGGGTATTATAAGTATGTATTTACAAAAGAAAAGCAGTATATGTAGTATATCCGTATTCTGGTACCCATACCTACCTAAAGGTTTGGTCTAAAGCTTAGCTTGGGAGCAGAGGACGTTGTGTGAAATGTCCATAATTATTTAATGATTTACAATGTAGTTCGACAAAATTGTGCATTCCTACAAATATGCAGTCTATGACTCAAATATGAGGTTTTTTCTTCAACATACCCATAACCGTTATGCACATAAAGCGACCCAGATAAGCCATATTGATTTTGAGTAACAAAAGGTTTGTGTTCCCTTTGCGGCACATCGCTAAGTGGCAACCCACTGAGCACTGCTAGGGATGCCACATTCCCCAGATAAGATAGCGTCTTCTTCAAAATCCCGCCGCATTGCAATCCACTACGTCACACAAAAACTTTCGCGATTTACACAGGGTGCATTCCATCTCATTTATGATGATTGATGAATCATCAAGCCTAACACCACTGTTGGCAGTTAAAAAAGCTTCCATCCAAGGTATTTAATTGCAATTTTTATAATAATGGCTCTCTCTTCCCAAATGTTGCTGATCCCTGCTAAAGCTATACCTAGAAGACAGCAAGAAGCAAATCTTTAGATAATTCGATACAGGAATAAAACACTTCAACTTTTGCAGATAATGGCACCGATTCTAAATGCAGTACTAAACTTAACTAAAAAATGAAAATTGATGATGTCATAACACAATTCGGAAATATTAACTTAATTTTTTTTGTTACAAAACCTGTTTATTATAGACTGACGGTCTTATTCATAATGAACTTATCGGAGGTTTAAACGAAGATTTTATCGAAGAGATAGTAAACGTTTTAACGTAAAAAGACTATTATGAATAACAAGTTTTGACAATTTTCGCGAAACCATTTTAGCGAACTTTTAAACCTCCGATAAGTCATTGTGAATAAGACCATAAAGATTTTAATTAATATAAATGTGCACAACAAAATAACGAAATAATCAAAATACGGCAATAGTTGTTTTAATTTTTTAGTTTAGTTAAGTTTAGTTGTGCACGTAGAATTGGCACCAAGACCTTGCCAAATCTGTGTAATACATAAATATTAAAAATAACTTAAACTGAAGTACACAAAACATATAATATATTTACTTAGACAATTTTATCATCATCATCATAACATCACGCGTCACAAACGACAATCACTTTGTTCATATAAACAACGTCATGTCGATATCCTGTCATATAAAAACTAGTGCGCGTAAGCTTTTATACTTAAACGACATATTTACACTTGGATACGATAAGTCTTTGTCGATTCAGTCATATCTAAAGAGTAAGGAATGGCCGGATGTGTATCATGTATTATTATCATTTCTACTTAAGAGACATTTGATATCTATGTCAGTTAAAGAAGGCAATTAAAAATGTGCTTAAAATATTTTTGTACGAAATTAAAAAACACTGCAAAGAATGTAGCAATTACTTATGTTATAGTATATTTGAGTATATTATAATTAAATACAGCAAAATTACATTGTAATTGTATTAAGTTTTTATCTACATAGTTCGTATTTCACCAAATTATGACCAAATTAATGTTTATACTTAAATAACATAAATGAAATAAATAGATTGTACCTTTAACATCTGGTAAACTAAAAGCTTCTTGAAAAGTGATTACATTTTCCACCATAATTTGATTTATTAAGTAAAAGCATAGCATGTCAAATGCAAAATGAATAAATTACTTTAAAAGCTTCTTTATTAAACTTGGCTATTTTAGAAATAAAGGAAAAATTTGACTCGCGATACATATAACGTTATTGACACCTCTGTGTATAATTAATATAGTATTAATTATATATATTTGCATTATTTCAGAGAAGAATTTCTTAAGTTTTCGTTTCCGTCCACACTACCGAAGTTTACTGGTAATTTTTGTTTCGCCGCTTTTGAAGCTTAATTATTTGTACAGAATTTCGTTAATATTTTCAACTAATAATTTCGTTTAAGTGTAAGTAATTTTATAAATATAATCACAAACCTTCAGCTGTGTAGTCTTCATGTCTATTCATTAAACAAAAAAATATTTTCTAGAAATATCGAGACCTCGGTCAATCTGCAAGTTCAAATTTTACTCTTGAGAATCTACGTCTGTAATATAAAGATAAGAAGCATTCCTAACTAATATACGTATTAATTATCAATCCACATTATATTTAAGTTGACGGGTCAGTGCAAGTCTATAAAGATAACTAATGCAGCTGGCTGATCTCGTAAAATGACACGACACAAACGAAATGTTTGTGTTCGAGTTTTATTACTCCATAATAATGAACGAGGTTATTCAATTATAGGTACATACTGAGAACCAATGTCATTGGATGAGTGATTTACGTCCAGTGGCTGCCTCTGTGCGATGATCTCAATATAATGCTGTCTGTTCGCTCATTACATACGACATAATGAAAGGACAAGTACTCAAATAGCAATAGCCCGCGTAGCAACTGGCCAGCTGATAAAGCCAGACGCAAGAAATTAGAATCGAATTAACTAATTGGAAAAGTTTCGTCGCCAGTCAATTGCTGATGTCGAGCTTATTCGTATTTATCGCTTAAAACATACGGGCAAACAATTTGTCAATTACTACAGAGTCTACAGAACAGACATCTTTATCATGAAATATAACTTTCAATAACGGGAAATATAGCATTCTTAGTAATAAATAGTTGAAATATTTCGATTTAGTTACACGAGCAGAAAAAATAGTTTGTCTTCAATGTCTTATTGTCACATATTATATTTCAAAAAGAATACCTAATCAAATTTTTATTTTTCAGTAATTTCAATGAAATTATAACCCTTAGTATCAAATCTATGAGACGTGCATATTTAAAGTTTTAACTTGTTAATACTGGTCTTATTCATAATGACTTATTGGAGGTTCAAACGGAGATTTTATCGGAGATATAATAAACAAGTTTTGACAATTTAACCGAACCGAACCGATTTTAGCGAACTTTTAAACCTTCGATAAGTCATTATGAATAAGACCATACAGCTATATTTTTATAAGATCTAACGCAAGAGTTTTTTCCGAATATAATGTAATGGTTTGTTTTGTTTTCATTATCGATGTCATCTAGTTTCTCTTATGGTTTGTCTGAAAACAGTGATGTCATATATATATTTACGTCTTCAACATTCTAATAGAATAATCGTTGTAAAAACACAAAGACAATGGATAAAACAGTAGTACCCCATATTATGTTTGGAAATGATGGATGTTATTTTCCGCGGTATGTTTTCGTGTCTCACTCAAGTCACGAATGAATGTGTCAAATTAATCTTCTTCTCATACTCACTAGTACTAAAATTGAAATTCTATCCGAAAAGGATGTTAGTAATATGGATTTAGATTTACCAATTGCTTTCATTATTATGTATAATAATGAAAGCAATTGGTTTAAAATTGGTTTTTTGTAAAAAATAGAGCGTCTATACTTAAAATTTTATTTCTTGAAATATATCACTCCTTCAGGAGAGAAAGAGGCAAGTCACAATTGTTAATTTGTAAGGTACTATTAGGACCCTAACAAGTAACAAAAAAATACAAGAATTAAGATAATATTTAGAGTTTATATTAAAAAAGGAAAACACACTTTAAATAAAAAAAAAAAGGAAAGGTAACCGTAAATTAATCTATTTGGGGTTTAAAAAAATCAATCTAGTTGGGATTCTGGTATGGCGGTTGAGCAATAATTCGTTAGGTCTTCAACTCAGTTCGTCAACCTCATCAATAGTGACAACGGCAGCAGGCGGTATTAGTCAATGATAGCAGTAACGGCAAAGGCTCCCCAAGAGCAAGGTGGTGGCAGTCAGCTATATTATTGAGATTCAATCCACTCCGAAAGTAAGTCCAAGACCTTAAGTGTAGTTAGGCCTGGAGAGTTCAAGTATTGCAGAGTTTAAAGATTAAGTCACTGACCTTTCTAGAATGATTCACAATCCACTATTCACAGGAAATCTTAGAATCCGGACAGTCAACCGTGCTCTCTCAATTCCTCTAGCTAAATGCCTTTTAGTATCCACAGGAAAACTTAGAATCCGAACAGTCTACCGTTCTCTCTCAATTCCTCTAGCTGAATGAATGTCTTCTCGAGATCCATCAAAGTTTTCGAATTTCAATTTTTAAATTTAAATCTTTAATTCCATACCAGAATTCTACAATTCAAATTTTAAGAGAAGGACATAAAAAATATAAGGTTAACAAATGTCATGTCACAAATCTTTTACTTTTTTTATTAATTTATTTATTCTTAAAACGATAGAGGTATTTCAAGAAATAAAATTTTAAGTATAGACGCTCTATTTTTTCATTAGCAATCGGCAAACACAATACATATTAATAATAAATAATAATAAATATTCAGGACATTTCACACAACGTCCTCTGGTCCCAAAGTAAGCTATATTTCTATGCTTGTATTATGGGTACCAGATACGGATATAATACATATACTACTTTTCTTTTGTAAATACATACTTATCATACATAGTAAACACCTAGACGCAGTACAAACATTTGTATGACATTTATGGATATCACACAAATGATTGTCCCAACATATTCTCCCATTACTGTGTGGCGACTGATTAAGAACAAATATGTCACCACGCTATTTTCTCCCCAGAGTGCTATAGAAGCCAGCTAGGGGATTAAAAACATAATTATGCTCTAACAGCAGTTAGTTAGTTATTTTAGAGTCATAGTCAGGTTGATAGTTTCGGTTGTCAACTAATGGCAACATAGGTACGCACTTTTTTATTCGCTTAAAATTACTACCTACTCATAAAATCGCAGAGAGCAGCTGAATCGAACCGGAACCGAATTCTTAAATCTTATTTAGTTGTTCAATTTATAATGTAATTATTTTCCTTAGTATAATGGTATCGGCAATTCTCATTGATGACTTAGTTACAGTTAATTATATAGTTCCTATCTGTATTTATTAGAATTGCAAAATAATTATTCCGTTTCACAGCCATTTTATTGTTTGCTGTTAAAATTATTTATTTTATGTTGACATTAATCATATTTATCCTATCCAGAGAGTAGTAAACAGGAACAATAATATGAACGCTGATACAGACTGTTTTGTTCTTATTGTTATTGTTCAAAGGAAATTAAATTGCTTATCGAAGCGTAGTAAAATCTTTCTGACGCTAACTAGCAATAACAGTAAACAGTTTTATAGTTTACGTAGAGATATAAATCTTATTAATACTAATTATTGCCTAGGGGTAGCAATAAAATCGCAAGCCTTATTTTACTTTCAGCAGTTGTTTTTGAAGTTAATCACTTCTTTTGGTGCTGCACTAATTTAATAAATACCTATCAGTTATAACGAAAATGTTGGATAAGTCTATCGAATATATCTACTATCGAATAGTCCTTTTAGAAATAGAAAATATATCTTTATTGACATAAAATATATACCTTACATTTTATTGAAACCCCTGGTCTTTGAACTAACAGTGTTGTGTTTCAAAGACCAGTACCGTTCCCTTTTTTACACTAATATAATATAAATTTTACTAATATACTGTGTTTTATGTGCATGTGTGTGTGTGTGTGTGTGTATATGTGTTTCTGTGTGGATTATTTACTCATTATCATCATATTTTCAATCATATCATAATTATATTTTTGTAAGTTACAGTTTTATAGTTGTTGTGTTAAAAGTGATGTCATTATTTTATTCTAAGCTATGTAGAGTTATCCCAGCTTAACACTTATTAGTTACACATTTTTTTTAAAGTCTCTATGAACTATTTATTAGTCGCTAATATAAATAGCTGCTAAGGTTTTCGACTACAATGAGGTAAGTAGGCATAATTTTAGAATAGCCTGCAAAAAAGTAAAATAGAAGCCTATTATTACTGAGACTTCACTATCCGTTCGTTCGTCCATCTGTCACCTGTCACCAGGCTGTCTGAACGGTGATAGCTAGAAGTCTGAAAATTTCACAGTACTCAACTCGTACTTGACCAGTTTTTCTTTAACAATATGTACTTTAAATACCGAAGTAAGTATGTAATTAGTTCTACTAAAAGAGAAGTTGGGTCAAATTGATACCACAAACAAACACACTTTAAATGTTCTCATTATGGCGAGTAACATTAAAAATCATTTAATTTTCAGTTGAAGTATGAATGAATCGCAACGCTAATGTATTTGTCACGTCTAGGTTAGAAATAGAGCACACACTCATCGCCTTAATGGAAACTCATTGAGTTTTACTCATTCGATCGAAGAACGGCGCCAAGCCATATCGCTCACGCCTCCGCAGAACACTTAGACAGGCTTAACATCGTCAAACCACCAATTTCTGTAATACCTAGACATATAACTAGATACCAAATTATGCTCCATACAAAAGTATGGGTATCGTACTTCCGTTTTTTCTTCGCTAAAGTTAAACTGATATTAATATATATATATATTAATTAATATATATTAATATATATATTAATTATTTTGCGTTATATTATACATAAATAGTATATTTATGCTTCTATCACTTTCTTTTTTTTCAAAACATAATAACTAAAAGAAATATGACGATCCGAAAAACCCACTTCTTTCGGTTTTCTTTAGATAAAGTTGCAGCGTCTATCACACAAATTAGGTAAAATTTTACCACAAAAGAAAGTGATAGACGCATAGATATACTCTTTATCTATAATATAGCGTAAAAACTATTAAAATCGGTTTAACTTTCGCGAAAAAAAAACGGAAGTACGAAACGTCTTTTTTCAAAGAATTTGTAGGTAAAATCCGCTTCATCCATATTTGTCCCTTTCAGTGCGGCGCTCGGAAATAGGGATAGCAATACCTAAGGCAAATACCTAAATGAGTATACAGTACCCTCTTAATCCAATGGATTAGATACATCTTTACAAAACAAAGTCGTTATTTTTGTACTCTCTCTCCAGCCCATTTACGTCCCACTGTTAGGCACGGCCTCCTTTACTTTATTTTTTGAACGTATGTCCCCATTTGAGCTTATATCTTCAAAACTACGCAACAGACTTTGATGCGTTTTTTTTTAATAGATAGAGTTCATAGAGTGGTTCTACAGGTTGGTATTTTTGCGGGGGGCTAATAACTACAAACGCGGGTGAAACTGCGGGCATTAGCTAGTACTACTAGTACCTATATATTTAAACTTTGTATAAAATTTTTAAGACAGACTTTATAAAGGCATACTCTACCAGTCAAATTTGGGTAGTGCGGAAATAAAAGAAGTAGGTATACATATTATAATAATAAATAATAATTAATAATAAATAAATATTCTTGGACATTTCACACAGCGTCCTCTGGTCCCAAGCTAAGCTTATATGCTTGTGTTATCGGTACTAGAATACGGATAGAATACATATACTAATATTTTTTTTGTAAATACATACTTATAATACATAGAAACACCCAGACGCAGAACAAACATTAGGATGACATTTATAAACATCACACAAATGATTGTCCGAGGCGGGAATCGAACCCGCCACCTCATGATCGGCAGTCCGTTATACGAACCACTAGACCACGAAGCCCGTCAAAGATAATTGTACATATATCAGTATATACGATATTAAACAAACTTAATGTATTTTTTTTAATTTAATTACATACTTTTAAATATTTTTGCGAGTTTCATAAAATAATGGATATTAACCGTGTAACAAGAATATCGTTAGTATATGTACAATTATCTTTTTATTGGTATCTTTTTGTTTTATTTTGTTATTTTTCGTTTTTTTTTATTCGTATATATTTTTTTTGGTTGTAAAAACAATAATAGTATGTATTTTGTTGTGTGCCCATGGGGAGGAATAAAAACTTTTTCTTTCTTTCTTTTTAACAGAAATATCAAATACGACAGGCTCCGTGTCTTTTAGGCCCTGCGCTTCTAAGCTTTTAGGCTTTCAATTTGCAAGTTAATTAAACCCAATAAATGTTTATTTTTTTAAATCCCATCAATAGTAATTGGACGTTGAACAGCGTCATACTAGTAAGTATATGAGTATGTATCGCCCATAAAAACTTTGGTTTGTTTTACTTATAAGCAAGCAAGCAGCTTTACTTTTGTAAATTTAAAATTTAACAGCGTAGGACCCGTAGCATTTACTTATTCTGCTAGGTGGGGTTATCCATGCTTATAACAAATTAATATTATAATAATTACACCAACACAAATCTAAGTTAGTTATGAAAGGAAATCGTGCATGATTTACCTATTCTACCATATATTATTGATATTGAATACCACAAAAGTACAAGTCCTTCATACAAGTTGATACAACTTGTATGAAGGAATGTTTCAGAGCGTACAACCGGTACAACATCTTTTGTTACTTTTAACCAATAGTAGTGTGATTATTTAAATACTAGCTAAAGCCCGCGACATCGTACGCCGTTGCCCCGTAAACTTGCCCCGTTTTGCGAAATTTTTCACTGTTGCTTCGTTCCTATTGGTCGCAACATGATGATATAGCCTAAAGACCTCCTCGATAAATGTACCTATTACCCAACACTGAAATCATTTCTCAAATCAGGTTTCCAGTACCAATGGTTTCCGACATTAGTGAGCTGAAACAAACAAACTCTTCAGCTTTGTTATATATGTATTAGTATAGATATTTTTATTTGGTATATATTATTATGTTTCCCAGTTCTAAACTTAAAGTGACTGAGTTCTAAACGTGAGTTATTTAAAATTAAAATATAATCGGTATTTTGTGTGCTAATCGTAATCGCTTGTATGTATGAGTACGTAAAATAATACATAATATTCTTTTTACGTGTTAAAATTATTTTTACTTATTATAAAACAAAGTTGTTATGTTGTATGTCCCGTATGTGAGCTAAAAACTTCAAAAATACGCAACGGATTTTGATGCGTTTTTTTTTAAATAGTGTGAGTCAAGATGATGGCTATTTTGTGTGATTTGTTAAGCTTTGGTTCCTAAATACGATGTGAAATTGCGGGTAGCAGCTAGTTTGGAATATTTTATACAATAAAGGACAGTGCAATGCAAGCTCTCAATGTTATCACCTGCCTTTTTTCAAATCTAACAGGCACTGCGTCTCCTTTTCAGATAGCTATCTGCTCATTCATGTTTCTTTTGTAGTACTACAGGGTCCATTCTACTAATAAACCATTATTTTACAATAAATCTTCTTCGTAAGTGCCTACCAATTGGTATTAGTCACAAAATAAAAAGCAATAACCGATGAAACATCGTCTGATTTATTTTCAAGTACTTGATTGGAATTCTATAAATAAATTCTATTTGCCCACTTGACTGCGGTTTAATTCACCAACATTGTTTTATTTTTTAGACAATGTGTAATAACGCTTTCCGGTATTTTGTCTTGAGTTTTACTAAAAGGCATTTGAATGGCTGAATGTGATTCATCCATTCGTAAGCGTGTAACGAACTCTGAATTACCATAATTGGCAAGCTTTAATCTGGGCCCTGAGTCGGGTATTTCAACGGTGTCACAACTGTACCATTATTGTACCATTATGGTGCAATAGTAAAGTTTTTGGTAGTCTACTATTAATGTGTCGTCATAACGACTTCATCATTGTCTTACAATTGTCAAAGTGACATAAATTGCTAGTCTCGTACACAACTGCTTCACAATTGCAATTCAATGACTGAAATGTTTCGGTAGTCTGCTATTTTGAATTTGACAGTAATATTTTTAAATTGTCCTGTGTCGACAGATTGCCATAAATAAAAAATAGATAGATAGAAATATTAGAAATTGTTCTTTGTAATTTATTGCAATTTACTAATCTCCTAAACTTCACATTGCTTTTTATACTAATAAATAGTATGTACAAATATATTTAAACGAAGTCTAGCATGATTAAATGTTTAAATTTATTAGTAGTTTTTCGAAAATCACTTCAACTAACGCATTTTTTAAAAACGGCAACACATACATACCATTCTAACACAATCCATAGATAAAAGAGACCGAAAATTCAATGCATAGATAAAAGAGATCGACAATTCTATTACCATTGAAAGACCGTTATGACGGCATATAGCAGACTACGGATATTTGACTTCAATTGCAACGGTATCGTGCCGGTATTGTGCCGGTATGACAATTGTTCCAAAATAGTGGACTTGAGCACCTGTACATTAAATAAACTAGTAACTAATAATAGCACGGAGTAATAATTAACTGCACAGTATAATAACTTATTATCGTCACTTGTACTACAGCGACGATATTAATATAATATACTTATGTATTAGCTATTGAGCACGGTTTGATACGGGATTTAGCGGGATAGTTGCTACAAAAGGATGGATGGTGATATAGGATGATATTATAAGTTGTGTTATTCTGAACTTTATACCTGCACAAAATCACTAAAATCTTGCCAGGAGTTTTTGCGTGAAATAACAACAAACATCCTTACATCCCAGGAAGGCTATAGCCAGAAATTTTAAGTTTATTGGTACTAAAATCCGTCTGAAATGGAGGGAACAACAGGTACCTATCTACATACAAACACAGTCTACAAAGTTAGGCCTGTTGTGTCTAAGCGTCTATCTAAGTATCTAAGCGTATATATAAGTATTATCATCGATTAAGTATTAAGTTATACTTGGTCGATGGTATTATATTATATGTGTAATAATGTACCTAATTATGCTTTTGCCCTTTGGAAGGGGCCTTCTTCACTTCTGAAGGGATTATGGTCTACTATGCCGAACTGACCAGGCGTGTTGGCATAAAGTTTATTTTCAAATTTCCTGGAAAGGAAATGGGGTGGTGACACATGTATTCTTAATCTGTCACCCCACAGACAGAATATACGAACGAATATTAAGTTAAACTTATGCAATAAATAATTTGGTACCTAGACATTCTTACAGAAGATTAGCCTAAGTAATATGACCCGTCATGACCCCAATATTTTATAATGCCTCCAGTAGCCCCAGTATATTAGAGGCTCAACATAACTTTGGTTTTGTACTTTCGTACCATTTTTTATCTCGTTGGTATCCACCGCCGATGTCGGGCGTCAGCCGATCATAGTTGAACGCATGTTGAACGCATCCTTAAGTAATTAAAATGATTGCCAGTGCATAGACCTTCTCGCTGTTTGTAGCGACATCTGGACGTCACCAGCGACATTTTATTTCTGTCTGTCTGTCTGAATACCTAATTAAAAAATTGTTGTATTTGGTTTGAAATATTTACATTTTCAGTCGTATTATGATTGATGATGATTGTAAATGTTATGTGACACTTCATCATCATGCTTATGATATACATATCATACAAAATTGTGATCGTATTTTTTTAATAATCTTCACACGAGTAAATAGTATACACATTAGAAGAATAGATAGTACCTAACTAGCAATCTCTATATTATATTACCTAAATTAAACACATAGCCATTGTGCATTAAAGTGGGTCACATTACCGACACGCCACAAAACCTATGTTCTATATTACTAGAGTAAATAATATCGGATGTAGCATTAACATAATTATCATTTTAGTAATTGTGCTGATGATTTACTAAGCTGATTATAATTATTTATTAACAAATAAGTAGAAATTCGGTGTCTTCAAAGAAAATATTTTTAATAATACTTTGTTTAACGAAATGGTTAGAATTTATAATAAATTTAATTAATTAAACGTTATTTACTTGCGTTCCTAAACTAATACAGATGACAAGGGGTCGTTCTTGGTTCTTGTAAATTGTGTGTATGAATTTTCCTTCTACTTTTCAAAGATGAAGCCAAGATGAAGAATTACAAGGTACTTACGGGTATTATTTTTGTTTAGCTTTTGTTTTTTATAAATGACTTCTGGTGTCCGATTTTGCAAGTAGCACGAGCGATTAGTAGCGATATCACATCAAGTAATATGGCAATATTTAATGTTCTAAAATTGGAATTATTTGCCGGTCGTATTTTTATTTTATTTTCCCATAAATTATATAAAATCAATAAAATATTAACGAAAGTGGAATCATTGTTGAATTAACTGATTTGTGTCATAATAAAACCATAGTTATTATTGTCTTTTTTCTTATAGTTAGTAATTTCCAAAACTTTTCATATTATTTGGCGGGAATTATTTTAGACTGTTGTATTTCGTTTATTTTTATCAATTTAATTTGTGTCGCAATGGATAAAAGAAAACAATACAAAGGGCCACCTTCAAAGAAGTTTAAATCGGGAGATGACGATGAAGAAACGGAAACGCCATGTAGTTTTGAAGAGCAACTTGCTTTTATGGAAACCACTGAATTTGATTCTCAAGAAGTTTTTGGAGATGGACCCGAAAACCAATCTACAAATACGAAGTGGTCTCGACCTCCACCGCCAATTCTTGACCCAAAAAAGGATAACATAGTTTTTCAACAACTTGACATTGATCATTATAATGGACAACCAATGCAAGGCATGCCTGGTTCACAGCTGGCTCCTGTACCTATTGTAAGAATGTATGGTATTACTATGAATGGTAATTCTGTGTGCTGTCATGTGCATGGGTTTACTCCCTATTTTTATGTGACAGTGCCAGCTAATTTCTCAGAATCATATTGCAATGACTTAAAATTAAATTTGAACAAAGCACTTCTTGAAGACTTGCGTTCAAACAAAGACAATCTCAAAGAGACTGTGTTAGAAGTGCGTTTAGTTAAAGCAAAATCGATTATGTACTACCAAGGAGACAATGAAATTACTTTTGCCAGAATATCTGTTGCTTTACCTAAACTAATTGCTGCTGGAAAGAGATTATTGGAAAGACAACCAACTTCATATGGTCTTATGGATCCATCATTTTATGAAAGCAACATTGATTTTGATATTCGTTTCATGGTGGATACTTCTGTTGTTGGTTGTAGCTGGATTGAACTTCCAGCTGGTAAATGCTTCCTAAGATCAAAAGGTACACATTTTAAACCTGAATCTAGATGCCAAATAGAGGTAGATGTGGCATGGAATGCTTTTATTGCTCACCAACCAGAAGGAGAATGGTCAAAAGTAGCCCCTTTTAGAATTTTGAGCTTTGACATTGAATGTGCAGGTAGAAAAGGTATTTTCCCAGAGCCACAACATGATCCTGTTATTCAAATAGCCTCTATGGTTATTAAACAAGGAGAATTAGAACCATATGTTAGAAATGTCTTTACATTAAAAACTTGTGCTCCTATTGTTGGATCTCAGGTACTCAGTTTTGATTCAGAGTCTGAGATGCTCTCTAGATGGTCTGATTTCTTTCGTGAACTAGATCCTGATATTATAACAGGATATAACATTAATAATTTTGATTGGCCATATTTGATAAACAGAGCAAAACACTTGAAAGTCAGTAACTTTGACTTTTTGGGTCGAATCAGAAATGTTAAATCAGTTATAAAAGATGTTGTGCTGCAATCAAAACAAATGGGTCGTAGGGAGAATAAAAGTATTAATTTTGAAGGAAGAGTTCCTTTCGACCTTTTACTTGTACTTGTTCGTGATTATAAACTTAGGTCATATACATTAAATGCTGTGAGTTATCATTTTCTACAAGAACAAAAAGAGGATGTCCATCATAGTATCATAACAGACCTACAGAATGAAAGTGAACAAACAAGAAGACGTTTGGCAATGTATTGTTTAAAGGATGCTTATTTGCCTTTAAAGCTTCTGAATAAATTAATGTGCATCATAAACTATATGGAAATGGCCAGAGTAACTGGTGTGCCTCTATTATGTTTACTTACCAGAGGTCAACAAATTAAAGTTGTAAGTCAATTGCTTAGGAAAGCTAAAGATGCTGGATATTTAATACCTGCTTACCACGGCCAAGGTTCAGATGAACAATTTGAAGGTGCTACTGTAATAGAACCTAAAAAAGGATATTATGCTGATCCTATCTCCACTCTGGATTTTGCTTCACTATATCCCAGTATTATGATGGCTCACAACTTATGCTATACCACACTAGTCCCACCAAGTATGCAAAATAAAGTTAACTTGAGTAGTGACGATTTTACTATGACTCCATCCAAAAATATGTTTGTAAAAGCCAACATAAGGAAAGGGTTGTTGCCTGAAATCTTAGAATCCTTGTTAGCTGCCAGAAAGAAAGCAAAAACTGATTTAAAAGACGAGAAGGATCCTTTTAAAAGATCAGTTTTAGATGGTAGACAACTTGCTTTAAAAATTAGTGCTAACTCTGTGTATGGTTTTACTGGAGCACAAGTTGGTAAATTACCTTGTCTAGAAATTTCAGGAAGTGTAACAGCTTATGGAAGGACCATGATAGAATTCACCAGAAATGAAGTTGAAAAGAAATATACAAAAGCAAATGGCTACAAGGAAGATGCCATTGTAATTTATGGTGACACAGATTCTGTCATGGTTAAGTTTGGTGTTAAAACTCTTGAAGAAAGCATGGAATTAGGTAGAGAAGCAGCTGATTTTGTTACTGCTAAGTTTGTAAAACCAATCAAATTGGAATTTGAAAAAGTTTATTACCCATATTTACTTATCAATAAAAAGAGATATGCTGGCTTATATTTCACAAAACCAGATAAATACGATAAAATGGACTGCAAAGGTATTGAAACTGTTAGGAGAGACAATTGTCCTCTAGTCTCAAATATGATGAGTACATGTTTACAAAAATTGCTTATTGACAGAGATCCAGATAGTGCAGTAAATTATGCGAAACAAATAATAGCGGATTTATTATGCAATCGTATTGACATATCGCAACTTGTTATTACTAAAGAATTAACGAAAAATGATTATGCTGCTAAGCAAGCTCATGTTGAATTAGCTAATAAAATGAAGAAAAGAGATGCTGGCACTGCACCGAAGTTAGGTGATAGAGTTCCGTATGTAATATGTTGTGCTACTAAAAATACACCTGCATATATGAAAGCAGAAGACCCAATTTATGTACTTGAAAACAGTGTGCCAATTGATTTTAGTCATTATATGGAAAATCAATTATCTAAGCCACTTCTGAGAATCTTTGAACCAATATTAGGCGAAAAAGCAGAATCTTTGCTACTCAAAGGAGAGCATACTAGAACTAAAGCAATGGTAACTTCCAAAGTTGGTGGTTTGGCTGCATTTACGAAAAAGAAAGAGAAATGTATTGGTTGCAAAACTGTAATGCCCAATGATACTGTAAAAGCTTTATGTAATCATTGCTTGGATAAAGAGAAACAAATATACATTACAGAACTAATGAAATCAAGACAGCTACAGGAAAAGTTCTCAAGACTTTGGACTGAATGTCAAAGGTGCCAAGGCAGTCTTCATGAAGAAGTATTGTGTACAAATCGGGATTGCACTATTTTTTACATGAGAAAGAAAGTGGGTATAGAACTAGACACTCAAGAAAAAACAGTACTTAGATTTGGAGAACCTTCATGGTAGTTACCCATTTAAATTTGTTTTGTTGTTCTTATAATTAAGTTAATAATATTTCAAGTAAAAACCATTTTTATTTTATCTACTTTTTATTTATTTTTCTTGTATATTATGTTTTCGACATATACATACAGACATGAATATGAATCTTGAATGTAGTTTTACAAATTTACTTACAAAATTTATCCTATTTTATAATGTCTTGACGTCTAACTAAAAGACCTAACAATCAAAGTAGCAAAAAATCTAATTTAGGGGAATATAATCAGTAAACTGTGTCATATTATGCAAGCAAGCATAATATACCTAAGTACAACTGAAAAAAAAAACGTTAAGTTAAGATCCTAATTTTATACGTTGACTTTAAGTAAAGGCGTAATTTTAAGTACGAAATTATTAATATTTTACATAAATAATTGTTTTATACAAATCAAACTTCAGGAAGTCCCCGAATTTTGTAGTAACATTGAACAAAACCACTTATTAACAGCAAAAGCTCAATATTTCACAATTTAAATCAAAACATTATAAAATATTAAGTTAGTTTCTTCCAATTATTTAAAAATTAATAATACTGATACAATCTAGGAAAACATAGAATAAAAACAGTTACGCAACGATTTCAGATTAGTTTCATAACTTTTAATAAAAACATTTAAACATTTTTAACAATTACAAATATCAGGATCTTTTAATTTTTGACTATAGTTAAGATTATATAGTGAACAATTTAGTGATATCTAAATAGCTCAGCAAGTATGATATTACTTTAGCATAATTAAATTTTACCTTTTAAATTTTTACAACAATATTAAAATTATGCAGACTTTAGCAGTCACAAATATTGACAATTTTACACTTGTATAAACAAAAAATATGTGTCAAGATATCTCCTTTCCAGCTCAAAACAAAATTTATCATAATATACAATATGTATTATCTAACGAAATATATGTTTTTACTTAATGCCTGTGAATCTGAAACAATAGTGTCTTATCGAAACAGATTATTCATTAATCTAAAATGGCGTACTAGTAAATATAAAAGAGATTTTTAAAAATAAAATAAAAAATAGAATATAGCCCATGTTAACCAGACTATCTATGTGACTGTAGACATTTTTAGGAAGGTCCAGAAGAAACAGTTTCAAAGCTTATTCAATGCAAACAAACAATGGAATCTTTTCTCTTTAAATATTAATAAGGAAGTAACTATACAATTTCAAACAGTTCGGTATCATATCAAGTTCGATTATACAGTCTGAAGTGTTACACCTATTTTCTCAATTGTGTATACACTCGGCAAACAAGATATCGTTATATTACGAGTATAGCTAGCTATATACGTAATATTAATTTACATTAATCCTTACTTATTATAGTATTTTTGTGTGTATGTCCCTATATGAGCTTATATGTTCAAAACTAGACAACGGATTTAGATGCGGTTTTGTTAATAGGTACAGACGTTTATAAGTATGGCTTATTTGTGTTAAGGTTTAGTATCCTAAATTACACGTAAAACCCAGTCTAAAACAAGAGCCTCCCATTCCAAATTAAGATCAACCCTAATTGAAAAAGAAATGTAACTACCCACACAATTTGTCTTTCATTTGATATATGGATTATGATATTATTACACATTGTTAAACATACATTATAATTATTGTTACAGTTTAACTAACCCATTTACATAAAATATTTTTATATTTATTTTTTTGGCTAATCACAACCATATAATTTTCACCTGTTTTCTTGAGATAATGTCCTACTTATACTTTGTCTAGGTGTTTTAGTGGTAATTGGAGGTTGGACAGAGGTGTTATTTTTTACGATAGGTACTATAATATCATATGGCATAGTATTGGTACCTACATTCGAAGATAAACGCATAATATCTTCCAGTGTTCTTATGAAAGTATCACACGTCGCTGTAAGTAAACTGGATGCGTCATCTATTTTCTGAAAAAGAAAACACTTTGTATTGTTATGACGTAAATTTACGTATTTGATAAACGGAATTTAAATTATACACATAAACATGATAAACAAGTACGGATGTAAGATAGTATACACACTGAATATGTTATCTAAAAGGTTTTGACCCGAAAAATACCCAAACGTATTATGTAGCTTGTTTTATCACAATTTATGCTTTTTGTCTCTTGTCTTTGCAATAGTATATAATACGCATATGTAAATGACATAATGTTCCAAGAACTTAGGTGTTATCAACACTGTTGTTATATTTTCACCATAGAATACAAGCTGTGGTCTGTGAATTTGTATGCCTGGAATTTCGATTCACTTTAAACAGACAGAATATAACACTCCCGGAGACAGTAGCTTCCTATTAGTAAATAGTTTTATCATTAGACCATTTTATTTTTAGAGATTACCCCCTACATACATATTACAAATTTAACTTCATTACTAGCTGACCCGGCGAACGGTGTTTTGGCATGCATATAAAATTTCATAACAATCAGTCAAACCGTTTCGGAGGAGTATGGAAACAAACATAGTGACACGAGAATTTTATGTATTAGATAAGTATAAATTAGATATCATAATCACCTGTAACTCAGGTCCACCGTCTGCCATAGTTGCACTCTTAACAGCATGCACTTGCTGCATCATCAGATCACAATATAACCTCAACTCAGACTTCTTGTGGTTTATCGAATTTACATCATCCAGAGCTGCAACTAAATATTAATATTATGTCACTTGAATAAAACTATAATAAAAAAATTTTGTTAACAAATTTTTCAGATTTAAATATCTGTTATCACACAGACACAGCGTGGACCACCAAACAAGATTCCATGAAGGAATTCAACAATTTTAATAAACCATTAACCGCTAGTCGCTTTTTCGTGTTTAAGCTCATTAATTAAATATTTCTTAAAGGACATTAAACATATTAATTAAATATAGCAGTAGTATAATAAATATATGTATTATCAAAAGATAGTCATAATACAGTTAACTAAGTATGTATGTACTCCGTGTGGTGACAGATTAAGAATACAAGTGTCACCACCCCATCTCCTCCCAAGGGTGCTGTAAAAGTCAGCTAAGGGATATTGCACACAGAAAACATCTTCTGTGAGAGACGGAAAACTCGAAAATAAACCCTGTGCCAACACGCCTGGTCAGCGCGGCACAGTAGACCATAATCTCTCCCAAAGTGGAGGAGGCCCGTGCCCAACAGTGGGACGTAAATGGGCTGCAGAAGAGAAGAAGTATGTACTATGTTTACTTTTAATTGCACATAGATATATAATACTAGCTCCAGCCTGCAAATATGTACACATAGAACTTAGAAAATTTTCCCCTCTTTTGCAACATTAAACACTAACCCTCCTATTATTCGCAGCGTGATGTCATAGAGCCTTCATCCATAAATGTACTATCCAACACTGAAAGAATTTTTCAAATTAGCCCAGTGGTTCCTGAGATTAGAGTGTTCAAACAAAATCCTCAGTTTTATAATATATTATCAGAACAGATTTAAATTGTTGTTAATGTTACAGATTGTCTATGTGTTCTTAATAAACAAATTTAAAGTAGGCAAAAATTAATAGGTATATTATTAAATATGTAAAATAACTATTATACCATTTAATTCTTGTGAATCAACACAAGCTTTGGCACTTCCTAAAGCAACCAGCCATTTTTGTCTATCCTGTGGAGACGGAGCTCTTAGATACATGTGTTGCTGCCCAGGTATTACTAAATCCAGTCTAGTATTATCAATGTTATTTACTGCAACAAACAATTCATAAATTTAAATAACAATTTTTTCCCACTGTTCGCCACTTTTCCAATTTTTTTGTTTTTCCAATAATCAGAAAAATCAGAGTGTCACAAGTAAAAATATTTACTAAATCTTTACTTATATTTATAAAAAGTTTATTATAAATAAGCAGTAGATATAATATATAGTAGTCATATTATAATAAAGTAGTTAAGTGTAATAAATATTTATAGCTTTGTTTCAACAAAGTTATTATTTTTGTATGTCTGTCTCAGTGGCTTATATTTTCAAAATTTTGAGATGGATCCTGATGCCGTTTTTATGAGATAAAATAAATTGTTAATTTTTTTCTTTCTAATAATTCTCACACATAAGAAGTTGCTGGCAACAGCTAGTTAATTAAAATATTATAATTTAATGATAACAATAATTTTCCATGAAACACAATTTATATAAATATTGATATGTTGAGTAACTAAAAATATTATAATTGTGAACATAATTTATGAAAGATTGACACCAATATAGTAATTGATTTCCGAGGTGAAATCAAAATAATCTAATAAATAATTTCTGTAGTTTTATATGGCATTACATAAACTAAAAACAAAACACAACAGCTGCCTTAAAGCTAGAACAACTCACCATTTATCTGGCAAACCGAAACTTTCACGGATCCTTTGCACCCTTGATTAACTTCATCTTGCGATTTATAATACGATAATATACCATTTTCTAAAATAAACCACCTGGTTTGCCATCCTGCAACATTTACATGACATTATTACCGACACATGAAATTTATCTTCAGTTGAGTCTGAACCATGCGTTTAAATTAACAAATACCGTTCCAGTAATTAGTCCACTTCCACAAAACACCTTCCATATTTACAAATTTATTGCTTTTATACTCCAAATTTGTTTTATTTACAATCAAAATTAAATTAATTTCCCGACTTTCCCGTCTTGTTGGAATGAAAATGTCAGTTTGCAATGGTTTACAGACTAAATAAAATTTTCTTAAGATGTGATGGTCAAAAATCGATCAATACTTAGAACTCAATCGAGTTGAATCAATTTTGGACTATATATTATTAGCTATTTTAAATCTAACAAGGTTTCTTTACGGAGATATCTATCTATTAATAGATAATATTATGTGTATAAAGAAGTGCAAATATACGATGTAATGTTGTTTAAAAAGATCTATGTATATTTACTGTTATTTTTCGGCATCGATAATCAATATAAATGTAAAACGTTATAAGAACGTACGCATCCCTAGTGCTATTATTAGCCTATGGTAGGGATACCAAATTAAGTGATTTCTCGCCATTTACGCTACCTTGGAAAGTCGTGAAATCCAGTCGAGTTAGAAGCTTCTAGGGTATAAATAAAAATAATTATGACATTATTATGATAATATATTCCTTGTACTGCAACCACCAATTTCCAGCTACATGACATTAAACTCATTTCATGCTTCTTTTTTTTATATATCCTTTATTCGTTTTTTTTTTATGTGTGAATATTGACACAGCCTGAGTGATTGAGGCAAGTTTTCTAATGTCTAGAACTCAGAAAACTCATTACGTTTAATTATGTTTATGTTTTGACAAATATTTTAATTTCAGCTCTCACTCAGCGAGTAAAATTATGCGAAATTAATTAGCAAACGTCTGGCAACCCGCTACGGTGTGGTCGTGGGTATCTGTGGTCGTGGGGTGTGGTAAAGACTAGTAAAAAGCGTTGTTTGACTTGTTTGTTTTGATTTGTGTAGATGAAATAATATTTTTTTTATTATTTATTAATAAATAAACTAGTTCCACGTTAAAAATGGGTCAATTATACATAATGTTTAGTTTTTTCATTTTACTTATGTTACAATATTCAAGTGGTAAGTCAGTTAAAAATTTTCATCATATGGAAGAAAATGTAGCTGTAAATTAAGTTTATATTTAAAATTTATTACAATTAACAGGACTTGAATGCTATGTTTGTGAAAATCAAGAAGATAATAACGAAAAATGCGTTAAAACAATTAAGAATTGTGAATCTAACCAAGATGTTTGCTTGACTGAAGTCAAATGGGGAAGTACACCATATTGGTCACAGGGAGCTAAAAAACAATACTACATATCGAAACGGTGTTCAAATAAGACTGAATGCGCCACCACTAGACAACGCAATATGCCACGCTGTACATATATTTGGTATCAAGATTGGATCTGCTCACATTGTTGTCTTGGTGACCGTTGTAACTACTATATTATTGTAAGTGTAACCCAAGTTTAGTTTAAACCCATATTAAGATCCAACTATCATGTCTGTTTTAATGTCTTAAATATTGCCCACAACCAGAGGTTTTTATCTAATCCAATATGCTGCTGGTATAAAAATTTCCTTATACCTTTCCCTTAGTCTATTAAAAACATTTAATTAAATTATTTTATTTTAACTGTAATTATTGTATTTATTTCAGAGTGGCAGTGATGCTGTTAAACCTCTTTCGATAATTCTAATTGGACTGCTTATTATAAGCAAAGTAGTTTAGAAGGGTATACAAAGTACTTACAATAAGAAATAAGTACACACTTCTTCAGTGGCAGTTTTTATACAAATGAATTTGTAATAGTTATAAGGAATTAAATTAATGGATTGAATTTATAAGCTGCTGAGTACATAAACTAGCTGAAATCTTAAATTAACAATTTACAAGACATGTTACATGATAATGAATGTATTGTCTAAAAAGAATTTGAATAGCCTGGATAATTTTAATACATAGTATTCTTTTAAAGTGATGCAAAATGTATGTTTTTAAATATTTTTCTAGCTTCATATTGTACTAAGGTAAGATTTACATAAAAATAAAATTGTTTATAAGTAATAATTTTAATAGAAGTAAACCAGGAGAAAAATATGTTTAAAAGTATATTTCTGACAACTATTAACAAAATTATCTAAATGGTTGTGTAAGTTGCGTTGTGACCATTTCTACAGAATCTCAAATACTATTAATACTGAATCTCGGATTATATTATGTTTTAGTCTAAGGATGATTGTGTTAATAAAACATATCATTTAAATATGAATGCTTAATAGTTATATTCCGTCCAAACACGCTTATTTTTAATTAAGACAAAATGTGTGTTTTTCATCATATTTTAAGTAATTTTTTTATGAGTAGAAAATAAAAATGATACTCTTTTTTACATGTGAATTTCATTGGTACAAACATTTCAATCATATACTCAAAAAATTTAAATATGTATCCCATTTTAATTTCTCTTTTAATAAAGATAATAGAATTACCATTAACCGATAAACTAAATACATTTCCCAAGTGTCCCACCATAGCGTGGTCGCGAACCAACGCCTAAACGGGCTCATGGCCCGACAGGTAAATGCATTGAAGAAACAAATTGCCTTTTTTCCATAGATACTGTGCAAATACATTAATGTTTTGCGTGACGGTCTATAAAATTTAAAATAGTCTAAACTAAATGAAAGTCGCACTCGCCGAAGACGATGCCAAATCTTATTTTCTCAACTGCCAATATTCGAAACAGACCTGGCATTTCTTAGAATTCTGCACTAAAAGGTCAAACTCAGGGGCGTAGCTACTGCCATATCAGCCGTATCAATTATACGGGGCCCCCGACGTGTGTAAGCAAAAATTTATAAATACTTCCCAATTTTTTTATTATTTCAGAAGTGATTTTTTTGTTTTGTGGGAAATCTTTACCCTTCTTAAGGGCCCCCAAATAAATTTTTATACAGGCCCTGTATAAAAATTTATTTGGGGCCCTGTATTACAGGGCCCCACCAAGGCACGCTACGCCACTGGTCAAATTGCACCCTATTACTGAGGACTGAGACTTCTTTGTCCGTCCATGCGACAAGGGTGTATGTTAGAAATAGTGATAACTAGAGTATGGACATTTTTACAGACGATATAATTTTGTTGCCACTCTAACAAAAAATACCAAAATAAAATAAATATTTATTTTTTCCCTAAAACAAATGTTTAAGGCTAATGTAAAGGCTAAGGGTGTTTCTATGTATTATAAGTATGTATTTACAAAAAAAAAAGTAGTATATGTATTCTATCCGTATTCTGGTACCCATAACACAAACATATAAGCTTAGCTTGGGACCAGAGGACGTTGTGTGAAATGTCCATGAATGAATATAATGAATGAAAATATGAACTTGACTATACGATTAGAAGACGATGAACATTTTTTATATTAATGGTACGGAACCTTACGTGCATAAGTAAAATTCGTACTTAGCCGTTATTTTTATAGAGTAATTATTACAGAAGCTTAGGTCATATTATTAAGAGGGCACGATATAAGCCACGCAAATTGGTAATGCGCTGGAACCTTGTCAAATTAACGCCGTTGTCATCGTCACGTCATCAGCAAAGAAAAAGTAGAGCTAACAAAATGTAATATTCTCATCTATACGTCACTATGACGTCACCAACATGGCCGCCAGGCGCATTACCAATTTGTGTGGCTTATACCAAATAATTATGCTCCATACAAAAATATGGGTTTCGTACTCCCAATTTTTCTTTGCGAAAGTTAAACCGATTTTAATTGTTTTACCGCTATGTTATAGATGAAGAATATATCTATGCTTGTATCACTTTCTCTACTACATTCACCAGATAGTAGCCGATTCTCAGACCTACTGAATATGCATACAAAATTTCATAAGAATCGGTCAAGCCGTTTCGGAGGAGTATGGGAATGACGGAGGGGTATGAGTATGAGAGTGACACGAGAATTTTATTTATATTTTATTAGATTATTCAAAAACTTTATTTTGTGTTGGTTATATTATAAGAGCCTACTATTTCTGTTGCTTGTTTTTAATTACTCGTAATAAACATATAGATATTTTTTTTGTGTTTCCTTATCATCACAGAAAGTTACATTGTTCACCCTCTATCTAGGACTTCTAGTTCCATTGAAGATTATTTGATTATGCCAAAGAAGTACATCAAGAGTGGCATAATTCAGCAATACTGATTAAAGTATTAATTTCTTTGCGCTTACAGGGTGCAAATAATTCTAGGTCATCTTTTCAGCCCATTAAAGTTGGGCACACTGTTGGGCACGGGGCTCTTTCACTTGGGAGTGTTTATGGTCTAGTCACTAGACCATAAACACTCTCATACTATGGGATATACTAGACTCTAGTATATCCCTCAGCTGGCTCTTACAGGTACCCTGGGGAAAAATGGGGTGGTGACACTTGTATTCTAAGTCCATCACCACACGGACGATAGGTCTAGGTCAGGTGTGGCCAAGTTTTGTGCACATAAGATCTACTTTTTATTTTAAAATTGAGTCGCGATCGATGTATCTCTAGGTAAGAAGGGGGATGTTGAAATGTGCTTTTATACCGCTTTTTATACCTCTGGGTTAAAAAAGTTTGCCCAGGGGAATTAAAACTACTAAAAGTGGTCACGCTGAATGTCTCCCTACTCGAAGCATGAGCTGCGTATATGTTCATTCCTGTATCAAGTACTAGAAACATTTGGCATTGAATGCGTCCCCTCATGGAACCTGCGAGTGATCGACCAAAATTGGTCGCGCGGTTGACCTCTCGATAGCGATCGACTTGTTGGCCACTCCTGGTCTAGGTCATTTATTGACAAAATAATATTCCTTTTTTTTGTGTCATAAAAAATCGATTTTTTAGATCCGATGTTACATCCCTATCGCTCACACATTGTGTGTGCTGTAGTTTACTCTGTCTACCACGAAGTATAGATAGAAGGAGTCCGAACGTAATGTTGAACGAATGGTCTCAATTTAAGGGACAGATTTTTTGCCGGTAGAGCGCGCCATTTTTCAAGGAGTACTCGTTTGAATTCTTACGCGGGAAATTTTATTGCTATTGACACCTGTGGAATAAAATATTTAATTAAATTAATATTTAATTTAATAATAATAATTAAATTAAATTCAACTTTCACGAGCCAGCGCGTGTTTACATGTAATAATAATAATAGCATCGGTACGCCCTGAACACTTGCGCAGCCAGTGGCAGAAAATAGAACTATGATCTGGGTTTATTAATGTGTACACGAAATATTATGGAAAAGCCTATACCGTTCGGACTCCTTCTATCTATACTTCGTGCTGTCTACGGTGCTGTGCGCATAGTGAGGCGACAAGTTTGAAAAATAATCGATAACAACTATTACTCGATTCATAATTGAAACATTTTTAAGTTGAATGATTTATTTTGGGATATTTATACCAGATTTTGTAATTTCTTTACCCTTAAATGCTCCAAATTATTTTGAATAAAATAATAACGTATACTAAAGCCAAGATAGCAATTTAAAAAAGAATATTAGGTAGCTTATTATGCTTTATGTACATTAGCTCCCTTATGTAAAAGATATCGTATCACGTATAACACAACATGGGGTCGTAAATAATTTCTAGTTAGGTGAGACGTGCTTTAAAAATTTAATTTTTAGTTAGTCTATTAGCGGAAAGCTAAGTCTGTTCCTACTGCAAGACTCGTCTTTTATAGTGTAAAGTTATCTTGTGTATGTGTTCGTTTCTGATATAACACTTCTAGAAATAAAGTTAAGTTTTGGTACGGAACCCTAAAACGAATTACTAATGTGTTGAAGCGCTTATTTCGAATACAGCTAAACTGATTTTATTATAATACACAGAAAATGTTCAAAAATTGCCTGATAAATATACGCAAGTGAAACTGCATGGCACAGCTAGTAGGTGTATAAATATAATATAATATATTAATACAGAGACACATCACTAGTGGCCTGCTGTCAAGCAAAAGCCAATTGCCAAGTGCCAACTTATCCAAGTGTCAGCCTATTCTGCGATTTGACCAGCGGTTCCGGCTTTTAATTTTCCTTACTTTCTGCGAAATCAGTAGGAATATTCGTGTATTTACACTATGAGTAGAAATATTAATAGTGTTTTCAATTATAAACCATTGGCATGTGTTTTTATTTTGGTAAGTACCATGTTCAAAATGTCTGTCTTTTGCCTAATAGAATCGAAATAAATTGTTGATTTTATGGTCTGTTATGATGAAGTAATTACTGTTTAATGATTGCGGATTGTTATGTTTCAGATATGTCACAGTTTTTACAACCCTACCGATAGCGGTGCAGTGCAAATTACGCAAAGCAATTTGGATATGGTTTTAGGTGAGTCGGTGTCTTTTCGGTTTTGTGATCCTATGAATAACATCTTCCATAAATTAAATCTTATCTGTGCATCATAAATAGTGTGACTAGCCGAACTCGTATGATATTATTTGTTTTAATACCTATTTTAGTCACATTCTAAAATTCTAATGCTGTACTTTATTTCTAAGAAATACTAATAATGGATAAAACTATTAGTAGTCTCATTGCTTCATATCATTTTAATAAAAAACTTGTTCTGTTGTCCTCTAATATCCAATTTTATATTTTCTTAATATTCACGTCATCACCAGAAAATGTTTTTATTAACATAAATTAACTTAAGATATATTATAAGTTTGTATGGTGAGGTTAACACAAGCCTCAAATACTGCTATATCTAATAACACATTGTGAAGATTAGATTATTAGCTTCTACAAGTTATTTTACTACTAGCCAATGGCTGCCGTTTCACACCCATTTGTAGTTAATGAACCACATATCCACCAAACCTTAATAAATTAGACATAAAAGCCATCCTCTTGAACCTAAATACTAAAAAAACTGCATCAAAATGTGTTGCATAGTTTTCAAGATAAAGGCTCACATACATACAAAAATAAGGACTTTGTATTTTAATGAGTAAAGATAAGGGCCTGTACTCTCAATATTATTTGACTACTTTAACATGTTTATTGTCGAATTGCTCTATTTGAAGTTACCATCAAGCTCATACCTTCAAGACTATAATTGGAGTCATAATTAAAATCAAATGTAAATATAATATTAAGTTAATACCACCTATGCACATAAACCATAGAGTTTTAATTTTAAAAATTATGATAAGCAGTTTTAAAATATTCTTGTGTAGCAAAAATAAAAGAAAAATAAAAACCAGTACATTTACATTTGATTGTGACTATTCATTTAAATATTTGAAGTTTTAAATTAAATATTTCAATTGATTTAACAGTTGTTTAAAATTAATTTTGTTTCAGCTTCCAATGAAATAGTATTTATTAATTTTTATGCTGACTGGTGTAAGTTCAGTAATATGCTCATGCCAATATTTGATGAAGCGGCAGAAGAGGTGTCAAAAGCTGGTTATGACACCGGTAAAGTTGTTATGGGTAAAGTGGACTGTGATAAAGAAGGTTCTGTAGCAACTAGGTTTCATATAACCAAATACCCTACTTTAAAAATGTTTAGAAATGGGTTGCCAGCTAAAAAAGAATACAGAGGTAAGCAATGTTGGAGACTATTTATTTTCTAAATCATTTTAACATGTTTTTATTAGATTTGTTCATATCTCATCATCATCATCATAACATCACACTTTTTGCCATGGGGGTAGGCAGAGACTATAGAGCGCCATCTCCTACGATTCAAACATATTTCCTTGGCTTTATCCACACTCATACATTTGATCATACATGCCCGGTTGTAAGTGCTTTACATGTTTATATCTATGCAATGGAAACTATAAATGCGACAAATTAATGTATAAATGCAGTTTTTACTATTTTGTGTTAATGTTTAATAGTCTCAAGTCTGAAATTGCTGTAATTTAGTTACTGTCCCATAAAAAAAAGAACAATATTGTTATTGAAATATTTTTGTAATCCAAATTACTCCAAAATGATCGCAGCACCTACAAACTGATGATAATGAAGATATAACAGATTATCTTAAAGTTAAAGTAATTTATTGATTTTGCAATTGACATGCTATGCTTTACTTAATAAACTAAATTATGGTGGAAAAAGTGATTGCCGCAAGCGGGACTTGAACCCACTACCTCGGAATACCGTTCCGAAGCTCTTTCCAACTGAGCTTATTGCGGTCGCATGTCAATTGCATGTCAATTGCAAAATCAATAAATTACTTTAGTAATGAACGTCGCGTCATTATTTTCAACCCAATTGTATTCTGTAAAGAATACTAGGTGGTTGGTCGAGATGCTGCAAAGTAATCTTGATAGATGGCGTTGTACGTAGAAATACGATATAAACTCAATCGAGTAACGATTGTGGTGGTAAATTTGAATGCTACAAGCACGACCGCAATAAGGTAAGTTGGAAAGAGCTTCGGAATGGTATTCCGAGGTCGTAGGTTCAAGTCCCGCTTGCGGCAATCATATTTTCCACCATAATTTAGTTCATTATCTTAAAGTATGCCTTTCCGGGTAAATTGTGCTGAATTTCTAAAATCTTTATGTAAAATCTTATGTACCACAATTTATACAATAAAGAGATTATTATTATTATTATTAAGTGTTTATATCTATTTTTAACAGGCCAGCGATCTGTAGAAGCATTTGCTGATTTTATCAAGAAGCAATTGATAGACCCTGTTGTTATATTTGGAGCATTGAAAGAATTACACGATTTAAGTGAAGAAAAAAGACACATCATTGGTTACATGGATAGAAGAGATCAGCCTGAATATGAAGTTTTCAGAAAAGTAGCTGCCAGTCTTAAAGATGAATGTTTATTCCATGTTGGGTTCGGTGAAGCCTCTCAACAAATGCATCCACCAGGTATATATTGAAACTTTTTATTTAACTACTAGCTGTTGTAGGCATCTACATACGGAATTTAAAATCCAAACCCTAATATATTATACCCTAATATATTATACCCTAATATATTATACCCTAATATATGTATAATGGTCCTTAAATGTCGGCCTTATAAATAAGCTCAAGGTTGCACAGCGTGCTATGGAGAGGACTATGCTCGGTATTTCCCTACGGGACAAAATCCGAAATACGGAGATCCGTAGGAGAACTGGGGTGTCCGACATAGGCCGAAAGGTTAGCACGCTGAAGTGGCAATGGGCAGGCCACATCGCTCGTAGGACTGATGATCGATGGGGAAGAAAAGTCCTAGAGTGGCAACCACATACCGGACGACGCAGCGTTGGGCGGCCCCCGACAAGGTGGAGCGACAATATCGTCAAGGTCGCGGGGAGACATTGGATGCAAGCGGCACAGGACCGCGCGTTGTGGTGTTCAATGGGGGAGGCCTATGTCCAACAGTGGACGACGAGAGGTTGATGGATGGATATTATATAAAACGCCATACTGGTGAAATAGTCTATCTTTTAAAGAAACCATATCAATATCCCTTGTGCAGTTTTAAAGATATAAGCTAGAAGCCACATGAGCCTGGCAATAATCCGCTAGGTCAGTGGGTTGCCACAAGTGGGGGAAAAAATAAAAAGATATAAGCTTACATAGGGAAATACATACATAAATGACCTTGTTATTTTATAATAGGTAAAGATTAAGATACTTACAATTATTCCTTCCTCTATATTTCCTACTTGTCAAAACATCTATCAGTCTATCTGCGTCCACCCATAATTCGCCATTTGCATCCAACATCGTCGTTTTGACCTTGTTGGGCGCCACCCTCGGTTGCTTCATCCGGTATGTGGCATCGTCACTCAAAAACTTTAGCTTCCCCATTGTTGTTGGTTTGTCAAATGATGTATCTTGCCCATTGTCACTACAGCACGTTAACCCTGCTATGTTTGATATATTTTTACTCATACATATTTTTTCTATTTTGGATTTTATCTTGTATATCTATACTCCGTGTGGTGACGGATTAAGAATACAAGTGTCACCACCCCATCTCCTCCCAAGGGTGCTGTAAAAGTCAGCTAAGGGATATTGGACACAGATAACATTCTCTGTGAGAGACGGAAAACTCGTAAATAAACCCTGTGCCAACACGCCTGGTCCGCGCGGCACAGTAGACCATAATCCCCCCAAAGTGGAGGAGGCTCGTGTCCAACAGTGGGACGTAAATGGGCTGGAGAGGATATCTATCTACTTACGAACTGTCGATGAGCTTGGTTTTGAGGCTTGATATAAGAGGACTATTTTTCTATGATTGAAAAAAACAAACAAACTCTAGCTTTATAATATCAGTATAGATGAATTCTTGTTATTAACCCATTGCTGAAAAACGCCGTTGAATGACAATACATATTGAACTAGCTGTCCCGGCAAACGTTGTTTTGCCATAAAATTCTGTGTAAAAATCAACAACAAAAAATTTCATCAAAATCGGTCCAGCCAATCGTGAATCTAAACCATCCTCAAACCCCCTTGAATACACACAACAAATTTCATCAAAATCGGTCCAGCCGTTTAGGAGTTCAATTACAAACACTCGTACAGAAGATTTATAAAAATTTCATCAAAATTGGTCCAAACAATTGTGAATCTAAACCATCCTCAAACCCCTTTGAATACACACAACAAATTTCATCAAAATCGGTCCAGCCGTTTAGGAGGAGTTCAATTACAAACACATGTACAGAAGATTTATATATATAAAGATTTAGGAGAAATGAAACATCTAGAATGTTGATAACAATGCAAATTCGAAAGTAACTGTTGTTACATAATATATGACATGGCTGTAAACAATTGTAAATTACACTAGTAGTACAAAATAACTCGTATTTCTTTATGTAATATTTTAGTATAACAACAAACCAATTATGTTCAAGACAAATACTTTATGTATTGGTAGATTGGTACCACTTCACCACAATTATAATTTTTTGCATTAAATTGGATACATGCTGAACTAGACAAAAAATACAAATTTCGTTATTTCCATTGGGATTTGTTCAACTTATTTTGGTCAGTTCAATACCCTACTAGGAGTTAATTGTTAGATAAACTATAGCAGGAGTGGCCAATAAGTCAATCGCGATCGACCGGTCGATCATTCGACCAATTTTTGTCGAGCACTCGTAAGTTCCATAATGGGGACGCATTCAATGCCAAATGTTTCTAGGTACTAATGTACTTGATACAGGAATGAACATGCACGCAACTCATGCTTCGAGTAGGGAGATGTTCGGCGTGACCACTTTTAGTAGTTTTCTACTATTTTCAAGAGTGCACGGGCGACGGTATAAAAGCACATTGCTTCAATATCCCCCTTCTTACCTAAGAAATAGGTCGATCGGGCCACAATTTTAAAATAAAAAAAAGTAGATCTTGTGTGCACAAAAGTTGGCCACACCTGCACTGGCAAATGATAGTTAATAAGTACAAACAAACATTAACACAATAAAACATTGATAGTGTGTGTGTTAGATATCACATAAGATAATTACAGAAAAATTTGCCGCATTTTCGTATGTCACAGTAATATTTGCTCTATTTATTTCACTATCTTCTCAATCTATATCCGTTTTTAACCTATTAGGCACTGACCTGTTTAGGAGTGTCATTTAGACTACAAAGTGCGTAAACTAAGATTCTGTATTTTGTTAGATGATCTCGTTAGTTAGTGCTAACAGACTATTGTTAACGTCTCTAGTTCGATTTCCGCACAGAATCATTAGATATAATGGTGATAATTCGACGTGCGAGACTAAGCTTAAATGAAAAATGAAGACAACTAACGCTGTATTTTGATTAATTGGCTATTTCGTTATGCACATTTTTATTAATTATAATCTTTACGGTCTTGTTCATAATGACTTATCGGAGGTTTAAAAGTTCGCTAAAATCGGTTCGCGAAAATTGTCAAAACTTGTTATTCATGATAGTCTTTTTACGCTAAAACGTTTATTATTTCTCCGATAAAATCTCCGTTTAAACTTCCGATAAGTTATTATGAATAAGACCATTAGTCTTTTATTATACAGTTTTTATAACAAGCAAGTCCAGTTAACATTGTCAAATTGTGTTATTGACACAAAGAAATTTTTTTTTTTAGTTACGTTTAGTTTATTTGTGCACATTGAATTGGTACCATTATAAGTTGTTTTTACCTACTTAAATGTATGGAATATTCGAATCCTGGTAAGTACCTATTACTTAAAAAGTTGCAAACTTGGATGAGACTTTGCACATTCTTCTTCTTCTCCAG
This sequence comes from Orgyia antiqua, assembly GCA_916999025.1. Classification (NCBI taxonomy): domain Eukaryota; kingdom Metazoa; phylum Arthropoda; class Insecta; order Lepidoptera; family Erebidae; genus Orgyia; species Orgyia antiqua. Next base: position 30,405,515 of record OU779864.1, read on the forward strand.
CTCATTTACGTCCCACTGTTGGGCACGGGCCTCCTCCACTTTGGGAGGGATTATAGTCTACTGTCCCGCGCTGACCAGGCGTGTTGGCACAGGGTTTATTTACGAGGTTTCCGCCTCTCACAGAGGATGTTATCTGTGTGCAATATCCCTTAGCTGACTTTTACAGCACCCTTGGGAGGAGATGGGGTGGTGACATTTGTATTCTTAATCCGTCACCACATGGAAATGACTGCACATACAAAGCACTTAATATTTTACTGTTTTAACGTCTAAAAAAAGAAAGTGATAGAAGCATAGATCTCTTTATCTTTTCTAAACTATTAAAATCGGTTTAACTTTCGCGAAAAAAAAAACGGAAGTACGAAACGTCTTTTTTCAAAGAATTTGTAGGTAAAATCCGCTTCATCTATATTTGTCCCTTTCAGCGCGGCGCTCGGAATTAGGGATAGCAATACCTAAGGCAAATACCTAAATGAGGAGTACAGTACCCTCTTAAATAGTAAAATACAAAAACTGTACTATACCTAGTATTTAATTCATATTTTAAGTTCGTACTATCAACGCAAATAGAAATTCAGGCTAGTTTTATGTTCACGCGAATACTATATAAGCTGATAAGACTACTTGTAGTTCTGTTATCTATTGCGTTGTTAATAAATTTGCTCTTTGTTACCAATTTTTATCAGTAACATCTTCAGTCACCGAATTTTAGGTTTTAATAAAGCCATGTTAGTGAAAGAAGTTTAAAGGGGAGTATTACGGCGTGTTCATATAAAATACTCAAAACATTTCGGTATTGTTTCTCCGAACTTTCCCTGACTTGGGAGTAAAAATGGCTAAAAAGTCAGATAAGGGATATTGAACACAGATAACATCCTCTGTGTGAGACGGAAAACTCGACGATAAACCCTATGCCAATTTGCCTGGTCAGCGCGTCACAGTAGACCATGGTCCCTCCCAAAGTGAAGGAGACCATTGCCCAACAGTGGGACGTAAATTGGCTGGAGAGGGAGAGAGAGAACTAGAACTCCTTTTGTTAGAGATAAACAAAAATAGGTTACTAGGAAAGTCTATTTAATATAATAAGTAATATATTATGAATATTTTTGTATCAGGTCAACCAGTAGTAGTATTCAGAACTGACAAGAAAACATCGACGGAACCCGATGAGACCTATTTAGGGTCTTTGACCAACTTTGATGATCTAAACAAGTGGGTGCAAGAGAAATGCATACCATTGGTACGTGAAATAACATTTGAGAATGCTGAAGAACTAACAGAAGAAGGATTACCGTTTTTGATCCTGTTCCATCATCCTACAGATTCTGAAAGTGTGAAGAAATATAAAGAAGTTATTATGAGAGAATTGGTGGAAGAAAAACGTAAGTAGTGTTTTGTAAAAATAAAATCACTTTTTACGGATTTAGACGCATGTATTTTTTTTAAATTTTAGACCGTCGCTGCTTGACTTTGCAGTCACCATGGTCACAGGTGGGACTAAGCTGTAAAGTGTCCTCTTCTGTAAAGTGTTCTCTGCTCTGTTAGAGAATATTTTGTAGAGAATATAGTGTTTCGTATTTTAAATGTTATGCTATTATCTTATACATGCACGACAGTTGGAGGTGAAGAGATCTTGGGCTTGGGTGAAAGACATTTTTTGTTTTCCTGTGGGCTGGGGTGAAAGACATTTTTTTAACACGCTTTTATAAGTTTAGTATGTATCTATCAATGTATTAATCTGTGTAACGGAATCTTTGAAAGCGATTTTCAGCCACTTACAGTAGACGGATTTCGGACGGATTCGAATTTTGCACACCTAACAATGACAATGATGACAATGCAATAATTTAAAAGAATAATCCCAATTCCTTGATATGAATTACTAGAATAGCATGTTGAAGTATCACTATGAACACACTTGTATTTTTAATTATACACGTAATAGTTTAATTGTATATGAGTAGACTCACCAAGATTATTGTGTTTCTACGTATGCCTTTCATATATAATCAGATAATTTCACATAAAAACGCTTTGTTTATAGAATCAGGTAAAAATATCATTATTGTTTAGGTACTTGTGTTTACTACGATTGTGACATGTGACAACAGAAACTTATGTCTCTGACAACATAAACTGTCAACCTTTTGTAAGTTGGTAGGACAGAATTAAATATTGATGACAATGCAATTAAAAAATATTCAGGATATTTATGCGTGTTTTTTAGTTTTTAAACTAAGTAGAATATTGTTTTCCTGTAATAGAAACGCAAATAAACTAATTATGTCATACTTCCCTCATCAGTCTATCTCTCTCTGTCTGCTGGTTAAAAACTGCCTCTAAAGAACGCCACGACTAAATTTATATAAGACAAAAGTAAAGTGACGGCTAAATTGCATATTTTGCATTGAGCCTTCATCAGGTGAACAAAAAATGACACACTAACAAATTTAATTAAATGCCGATAGTAAAAAATAATGTTTCTTAATAAAATATATTTTGCCTCAGAATATTTTAAGTTATATTTTTTGAGACTCTAGATTTTTAAATTTATTTAGATTTTTAAACTAGCCAATTACACGAATTTAGCGTTGAGATTATACGTAACTAGAACTCCGCCCTGTTTTCGCACGGCAATAAAATGTAGACTATTTTCGTAGGGGATAGTATAGCTACCCAACTGTGACATATTTTTTAAATCGGTCTCGTAGTTACAGAACCTAACAAACAAGCGAACAATCAACAAATTGTCGCATACAATTAAATGCATATTTTATGCTACGTAATAATCTCACGCTTAAACACTTAATGCGTACTTTAATAGTTCAATTTATCGTAAGAACGTGACTAATGAAGTTTCTGTTATTGGTACGCCTACTTAAGGTTTATTCGTTTGACACCAAAAAATGACCTACTAAGATAGTTGTTCTATAGTCTGTTTTTTCTACATTTATATGACATAAGTTCGTCAATTGTACATTCTGTTTCTTTTACAAAAGTTTAAATAATATTGATATGTATTGGTGTACAATAAAGAGTAAATAAATAGAATATATAAATAACACTATTATGTGTATCCATATTTATTAACTATTGTATTTAATTACAGAAAACGTAAACTTTTTGACGGCCGATGGCGTCCGTTTCGAGCATCCACTGCATCACTTAGGCAAATCTGTATCAGATCTGCCATTGATCGCCATCGATTCCTTCCGTCATATGTACGTGTTCCCTGACTATAAGGAAATGGAGAAGCCTGGTAGACTTAAGCAGTTCCTCCAGGATCTATATTCAGGAAAATTGCATAGGTATGTTATAACTTAATTGTGTTGGCATTTAACCAATACCTTTCTTAGAGGATTGGAAAAGATATGATTGACTTGCATATATTATAATTCATCAATCAAAAATAAATTAGACAAGGCATACACAGACAGGTACTAAATGTGGTTCTAAAAGGGTTCCAATTTTTTGTAAGGAACCAAGAGCTTGTCCAACTCAAGTTTATATTTCACATTTTTAGCAATTGCAAAAAGAAAGGAAGGCATAGTAACTGTTAAGTTTATTAACCATTTTTTTACAACTTAATTTTTATCTGAAAACATGAGCAATGTCATCTTTTTTACTGTGTAATAAAATTCGATAGTAAATTGTGATAGCAATAATTGTTTTACTGTAAAATATAAAAAATACAATGATAGAGAATATCTGTCCATTACTGAATATAAATTTCCATAAAAAACGTCGTAATTAGCGCGTCCTTTTGTACTATTTTCATCCAGCGGATCCAAGCAATCCAAACATAAATTATTTTATCACATATGTCATGACCAATTTGAAACCAGATTACGTTTTTTAAATTACCATTACATTTAAAAAATGAACAATTATAAGGAAGGTAGTTGCATATTTTTTAGACTGATGTTTTTTTAATATAGATAAATGTCATTGTTGTATGTTCGAATACGATAAACACTCATCATAAATACAGTTGCATATTTAAATAATACGTTATTAAATAAATTAATTAATATTTAAATGAATTCACTTAAAATATAATGTTCAAAAGTAAATAAAAAATAACCTCGTCGAATATTTTAAGTGTTAAGTTCAATGCTATATAAATTGACTGCAACGGTTAATGCATATTGTGCTAACGATTAATTGTTATCGTAGGCCAAATATTCTCCTGATTGTCTAGTTCAGCTTATGCCATAATCACCTTTATATACGCATTTTTTATGTTTTTTTGTATATAAGACTAGCTGGCCCGGCAAACGTTGTTTTGCCATAAGTACCAATAAAAGTAAAAAAAAAAAAAAAAAAACTATAAACCTCACGGAGCCCGAGACCTTTCCAACGAATGCAAAACCGTGGAAATCGGTCCGTGCGTTCTGGAGTTATAGCGTCAGGAAGGAAAACCCGACTTATTTTTATATAGTAGACTAGCTGGCCCGGCAAACGTTGTTTTGCCATACCAAAAAGAAGTTTAAAAAAAATTAAAAAAAAAATTAACTATAAACCCCACGGAGCCCGAGACCTTTCCAACGAATGCAAAACCGTGGAAATCGGTCCGTGCGTTCTGGAGTTATAGCGTCAGGAAGGAAAACCCGACTTATTTTTATATAGTAGATTAGTTATACGACAAAATCACCAATCTGCACAATTATGTGTCTATTTTGGTAACACTAGGTAGTGCAACATCGGTAGGGCCCATCGTTTAATAAAAGTAGTCATTTAAACCCATAAATATTCTATTTTCTTTATTGCACACAGAAAGTACATAAAATCAAAGTTACAAATCCAATATGACATTTACAGAGGAAGGCTTAATTCATAAATGAATTTTCTACCTGCAAACCTAAGCGTGATAGAAATTTGAATAAAATAATCAGGGATAGTGTACAACAAAAAACAGTAAATTACATATTTTGGCAGCAGAGGGGGCAAATAAAACCCAACTACGGAAACTAAAGCTACATTTTTTATATTTAAATTACATTTTTAAATATACTTATTCTAACGCTAAACTATAACTAATTGACCTAATTGATCGGCGATCGACCAATGAGTGAAAACTTCACCAAAGGGAGGGTTTCCTCATCGACTGACTGGTATTGCTGTCATCAGATTTGCATTACTCACATTGACGAACACCTGATCATTGATGCTTCACTCGCTATTGTAATATATTGAGAATGTGCAAATGTAACAAGTATATAAATATCAAGTAAATAAGATTATGTATCTATCATACATTGATTTTTTTTTTTTGTGTGATTAATGTTTGCAATTGACTTGTTATGCTTTTACTTAATAAATTAAATTATAGTGGAGAAAAATGATCACCATGAGCGGGATTTGAACCCATGACCTCGGAATACCGTTCCGTTGCTCTCCCAACTGAACTACCGTGACTAAATGTTTACTAATATCAATGTTTTGATTTTCAGAGAGTTCCACTACGGTCCAGACCCAGACTCACAAGTATTGAACTTAGAAGTGAAAGTGACCACTCCTCCAGAATCTACATTCAAGAAATTAGCGCCTTCCAAGAACCGTTACACTTTGCTCAGAGATGAATTATAAGGGAACTGCATTTAGGTTATGAATTTAGTTTATCGTTTACTAAAGAATTACCTTATTGTGTATAAATAGTTTTATCAAGTTTTTTTACCTACAGATTTTCTTGTTTGTTTTTTTGTTTGTGAATTGCATTGTGCAGAAGTTTTTCCTAATTTTTCTCAATTTTTTCTTGTTTTTCTTTCTTTTTTTGTTACTAACAAAGTCTTTGTTTGGTTACAATAGTTTTATTTATTCATAACTAGCTGTTGCCCGCGACTCTGTCCGCGTGGTATTTGGAAAAAAAAATTTTTCGCAATAAAAGGTAGCCTATGTTCTTTCTCAGGGTCTAAAGATTGTCTGTGCCAAATTTCATCAAAATCGGTTGAGCGGTTTAAGCAGGAAAGCGTAACAGACAGACAGAGTTACTTTCCCATTTATAATATTACTAGGGATAGAAATCAGTTTGAAACATTGAATGAACTAACAATGTACCAAAATAATAATTTCATTATACTCTATCTCAGATACAATAAAGATGTGAGTTAATATTAAAAATAATCTTCGGTGTTTACAGGATTATGTCATAATAGGTAGTAAAGTTGTTCTCTATTAATGTGGGTTCGATTCTCAGGACAAACATTAGTACCACTGCATCATAAATCTACTTAAATTCATAATTATTTGTGATAAGTTTAGTATTTTCTGTCTACATATTTTTTATTGTTATAACTAAAAGTCTTATAACAACATTTTTTTCCAATATTTCGTAAAATCATTTTGAATGATTATTTACTGTTGTTTAGTGTTTTAACTATAAACGAGACTACAAAAGCCTAGTGCTCATTTTGGGTCTATATGCTATGTGAATTGGCATTATTCATATTTTTTTTAAACTCTTAATTCGAAAACCATTTCGAGGAATAGAGTTTCTGATCATGATCCATTAGCTTTTTTCGGAAAATTTGCTATATTAACGATTATTTTTCCAAAAAAGCAAATGCTCTCTATTTGCCCTTGAAATATTAAGGCGTTCTTAAGGATATACTACTCAATGATGAGTCAAAATTGGTCTATTCAATCAACTCGGCAACTTTGAAAAGATGTATTGCAATCTGTCATAAGTCTATCAGGAAAAGGCAATACACAGATTGCGTACAACGATGACGTCACAACATTTAAAAGAAGATCTTTAAGTATTTTTTAAAAATACTTTATTTTGAATATTTTAAAAATATTGAAATTAGTTGCTTGAAATAGTCTATATTTTGTAAAAAAAATATAAAAACAGAAGGTCAAAAATTATGAACAATCCCAATTATTCAACGATATGAGTTTGTATGTTTTATTCTTTATTTAAGAAACTTCGGCAATAAGAGCTTGTATCTTACATACGAGTTAATAAATTAATATTTAAATTGTTCTAACATTTATATTTCCGTGAGCCGAACTTATTCGGTAACTACAGTGGTATTCTTTTCCTTTATTGTTTTTTTATTTTATTTATTATACACTATATGTAATATTATTTATAAAGAATTTCTCCTGTGTTTGTCTAGGTATAATATTAGGTAGTTGTTTATTAAATAGCTTTAAGTTTTCTGTTTCGAATTTTTCACTAAATATAATTTTATATGAAATTGAAAATCTTTTTAAAAGTTTTGTAAAATACACCTTAAACTTCACACTACTACCGTCATTCTTGCAAAATATTTATAGCAGTTTCACTATTTTTAACCGATTTAAAAAAGTAGGATGTTATGCGTTTGGTTGTATATCTTCAATAGTACTTTCGGAAACAGTTTAAATAGCTGTATATGAAATATTTATGTGTTATTAATCAGTTATTATAAAATTTTTTAAATACTAAATGGTTCTTAATAGTTAAACGTATTTTAGACATACGGGATGCAACAAAAACACTCCTACAGATGTTAAGACATGGCTGGGCTATAGATTATCAACAAAATTTAGTTAAAAATTATCAAATGGTAAATGAATAGTTTAAGTGAGACGAAGATTTAATTGCTCTGGAGTCAAATACCGTGACGCTAATAAAGTTTTAGTTAAGCCATACGTAAATATCCGTTTTTTTTTTATTAAATATATACAACGTTTTGCAGAAAGGTGTAGTCATATTTGACCATCGTTTACACATGGCCGGTGACTAGGCACCAGGCATAGATGTAATTACAAATACTAGTTATATTATGAAATTTTATGTGTTCAAACAAATTTATTTAATTTATCAAATTAATCGATCTTGTTTAAGAGGATACCAAAATAGCTTCATGCATTTTTCTACGTACGAAGTTTTCATTTTTTCTTTAGATTGAATGGCTAGAGCTCTAATTTTTAAGTATATGTTTTTTCGATATATAATCTAGGATCGCATAAACTCAGAAACGCGATTGAAAAAAGTTTTCTTTATAGAAAATCTTAGCGAAACAACCTCTCTCATTTTTTATTTTTTTCATATGTCGGTCTATTATCGCGTATTAACTAATGAAATAACTTTCAAAACATAAGTCACTATTATATATAGAAACACGTAAACCGGAATTAAAATATATTTAGTAGATTTTGAGTAAACAAAAAAAATATCCCTAATAATTCTTCATTTTCTATACCTACTAGCTGTGTTAATAGGAACATGTCGACGATAATATTGATGTAGGCCCTTAATTACAACACTACTGTCATCTTTTATCGTAAGGTTCAATCGCATTCAATAAACCGTAAACGTTAATAATTGATGCGCTCCTGGTAGCTATTTAATAGTAGGCAATAAACAAAAAAATACTTACCAACTTAGAAATACTATATTACCGGCTAACACTCACAGTTTTGGGATCGAAGATGTCGACCCAGGTTTCGAGCATATCCGATGCTCATCTTCAGGACGAGTGCGCAGCGGCGTCTGCGACCTTCCGGCGTGCACTGCGGGCGACAGCTCGTACAGCCCGCTGCGACAGTGCGGGGGGTGGAGGGTCTTGAGGTGGGGGGGAGTTTCTTTACTGCTGGTGTTCACCGACCCAGGTGATGAGTGGTCGATGACACAAGGTGATATTATCTTGCTGTCGGCAATCACTACGTCCTGGTTAGCGCGAGTACCATCGCAAACACTGCTTACTGTGTCGCTCTCTAGATCAACCACTTTCAATTTTGAGGTCGCATTAAGAACAGGTATCCAAGAAGGAGATAGCGTCCACCCAACATCTCTGTTCATGTTCGGATATCGACGAATTTCTATGGCCTCGCGTATTTTACAAGGTACCAGAAACTTTTCTCTTGCTAATACGGAGGCTTTGTCAAATCGGATGTAATGATTTATATCCGTGAGATGTGCGTGTTCCGCCAGAGCTGATACGTTCGTGTCATTGTTCTTAATGCACCTTATGTGTTCCGTTAATCTAGTAGCTAAGTGTAGTAGCTAAGTTCTAATATGACTCAAACTCACGAAAATTTCAATACGAAAATACTTACCAACTGTATTTTTCTATGTGTAACTGTAATATTTATAATATTTCAGGCCTATCCAATGCATAAATTAAAATATGACTACACCTTTCTGCAACACGTTGTATAACTACTAGTCCGGCGTATCTTTAAGTACTTCGAGAGTGGTTTTTGTGACCAGGGAAGTGTGTTTAGATCGTAGTAGATGGCGCTCTATGGTCTCTGCCTACCCCCATGTGAAAAGACGTGATGATATGATGATGATGGTTTCTTTTCACCTTATTTGTTTAGAACAGTCGGATATAACATTTGAAGTTAGTGTTGACATTCATAATGCCCAAAATCTACCGTATTTAAGTTTTGCTTGCAGTTTCCAGTTTTTGTACCTTAATAAAAATATTTTCTAAAAATATCTTCCATAAACGATTACTAACTACTTTTTTCTTAGTATAAGATTCAATGATGGTTGTAAATTATTTAAAATTATTATATTAGATTTGTTAATCTGTAGCATCGACAAATTGCAATGGCTGAAAACATAATTTTTGCATACTGATTTAGAAAATATGTGATTAAAATATCTATCTTATAAGAAATATGTATTATATATGATTTACAACAAACTTTTGTTAATATAGAAAAGAAAAAAGAAAGAAATTAAGGTCTGAATTGCAAATATAAGCATTTGCATTTTGTTTCATGGTTCTTATCATTATTTCCATGTGTATAGATATATACAGTAGGTATTATTTTCTTACATCTTTTGCCCAGTGAATAAAATATATGATTGATTGTAGCTAAAGTAATGTTGCATAATCTCACAAGAAAGTTTAAGATTGAAAACCAGACTAAATGCGCTCATCTACATTCTTATAATGCGATAAATGCTTGTTTCAATCAATTTTTTATCTAGAAAGTTTATTTATAGCATTACTAGCCAATGACCGCAGTTCCATCCTCTTAAACCACTATATTTAAAAAAAAACATCAAATTATGGTGGAAAAAGTGATTGCCGCAAGCGGGACATGAACCCACGACCTCGGAATACCGTTCCGAAGCTCTTTCCAACTGAGCTTATTGCGGTCGTGCTTGTAGCATTCAAATTTACCACCACAATCGTCACTCGATTGAGTTTATATCGTATTTCTACGTACAACGCCATCTATCAAGATTGCTTTGCAACATCTCGACCAACCACCTAGTATTTTTTACAGAATACAATTGGGTTGAAAATAATGACGCGACGTTCATTACTAAAGTAATTTATTGATTTTGCAATTGACATGCTATGCTTTACTTAATAAATTAAATTATGGTGGAAAAAGTGATTGCCGCAAGCGGGACTTAGTTTATTAAGTAAAGCATAGCATGTCAATTACAAAATCAATAAATTACTTTAAAAACATCAAAATCTGTTGTGTAATTTCGTATATATAAGCTCAGTTAAGGACATAGGTATATACAAAAATAATGAGTTTGGTTTATAATAAGTAAAGATGAAGTCAAAATTTTTGTTTGTTTAGTAAACAATAATAGGATTAATATCTATTGAAGCCTACCCTCATAGCGAAAAGGCGTAAATTTTTGACGCTACATTGCCTATTTAAAAATATAAAATATTATGTACTAAGTTTAAACTATGAATCCATCACACACGAAATCTTCTCATTATTGTAATTCTTAATTTCTTATTTGTATAAATAATTCATGGTAGTTTATATTTAAATATGTTTATAAATGTGGTTCAGGCCTCAACATAATAATCAGTGACGAGAAAAAAACATTCCTCGATCTAATCTGAATAGTCATTGGTTTATCTTATTGTATAATGTGAAATAATTGTACAAATGTATGTTATGTGACGTGTGTTGTAATAAATTTTTCGAGCTGAACTTTTATTTTATTGTAGCGTGTCTTTTATATCCTTTCTTATTGACTATTCTCGTGGTCGTCTAGTGGTTCATGTAACGGACTGCCGTTCAGAGTCGCGTTAGAGGTCGCGGATTCAATTTCCGCATGGGATAATCATTTGTGTGATATTCATAAATGTCATACAAATGGTTGTACTGCGTCTGGGTGTTTCTATTATGTATAATATTAATATGTATGTATTTACAGAAAAACAGTTTATATGTAGTATATCCGTATCCGATACCCGTAACAAGCATAGAAATACAGCTTACTTAGGGACCAATTGGAAATGTCCAGAATATTTATTTTTTTAATAAATCGACTAATAAAAAGGCGAATCATAATAATGTTGTTATCAAGCTATAATCGAATAGTTGTCGACACTATAATAGTACATTACGATATTAGTGCGTTAAGATATCGTACGACGTTTTTTAACACATTTGCGAGGAAACAGAAAAAGAAAACATTAAATAAACTCAATCTGTGAATGCACACTGTTGCTTTCCCGCCATTTTAACAGCGCGCTAGCGCTGCCTACTGACTGGCGCCGCGCGGCGATTAGTTTGAAATTTGAATAGCAACAGCGCGCTGCTCGAGTCGTGCGGCGGCGATCGTTTCCATATTTGAAATGGCAAATAATACTGTTATGAAATTTGTATGGACTATAACTTAACTATTTGCTTTGGTAACACACGCGTTTCTTATGACCCGCTTTACATATTTAAAACCGGTGGAATTACATCAGCTTTACGAGCAAGGGTGTTAAAAAATGAGAAACGATTGAAAAACCATTTAAAAAATTCTTAGAACTATCGTTATTAAAAGTTGTTACGTTTTAAAAATCTTAATTTTCAAGACAATTAAATATTTAGTGACATTTAAAAAACGTCCTTTGCTAAGCATAAATGACATAATAAATAGAAAACAAACACTACAAACACACATTCATCTTACAAATGGTTTACCTTAAGAATTGACTCATGACCTCGTGCACAGCAGGCAACTTCACTACCGGTAGGCCACAAAGCCAGTATTAATTTGTTGATGGTTATGTAGTTCCGTCTAGAGTCACTAGATGGCGCTACAACCTCTTAAGTTTAATCTCTTCATGGTACAGATAAACACAATAGTGTCAGTTTGTAAAAGACCGAATTTGAAAAACCTATACTGTATAAGGTATACTTGCACACGAAGGGTTCCGTGCTGATAATATCGTAATATATTCACTATTTTCCCGACCCCAAATAATGGGATAAGAGCAGGAGAGTGATAATGAGTATTTTTTGTTATAGCCAACTGATATGTATTGTACATAACTTGTAAAATTTAGCTCTAGCTATCACCCTTACAGAGATACAGACTGGCGACAGCGAAGTTCTAGAAATATGGTCCCATTATACCTTTGAGAACCTCCTCTCCAGCCCATTTACGTCCCACTGTTGGGCACGGGCCTCCTCCACTTTGGAGGGATTATGGTCTACAGTGCCGCGCTGACCAAGCGTGTTGGCACAGGGTTTATTTTTGAGATTTCCGTCTCTCACAGAGGATGTTATCTGTGTGCAATATCCCTTAGCTGACTTTAACAGCACCCTTGGGAGGAGATGGGGTGGTGACACTTGTATTCTTAATCCGTCTCCACACGGAGAGATTAACCTTTTGGTACAGAACCCATATATTATTATTCTCTGACAGAACCCTTTAAATGAACCTTTACTGAAATCGACAATTTATACTAATAATCAATCTTCCTCGTGGAATTAAGAATAATTAAGTGCATAAATGGCACCCATTCTACGTGGACAACTAAACTTAGGTAACTAAGAAATAAAAACAACTATGGCACATTTTGATGTATTAGCTATTTCGTTGTGGACATTCTTATTAAATAAATTCGTTAGTATATAATATGCAGATTTTCTAATAAAATAGCCGAATTGTGTTATTGACAATATCAATTTTAATTTTTTAGGTTAAGTTTAGTTTTGTGCACGAAGAAAAAATCACGGAAAGTTAATGGGCTGGCGAGAGAAGTGCATAAAATAGCTTATTTATTAATTATAAGAACGAACTTATAGTGTGCAAGAGCCTGTAACAAGCTTAGCAAATTAGTTGACTATATACTATTGACTATATATGTACGTTGACTATATAGAATAAAATTTACTAACTGTATATTTATTATGTTTCAGACTTGCTAAAAAAACCTTTTTAAGTGCTCTTTCAATAAGCTGACACTAATCGTGCTCAATAATATTTCCCTAATTACTAACAAAAATAGCCATTTTACAAAAAAGGGTCTTAATGAGAGCTATAGATTGGCGTCAAAGACGTGTCATTCTTATATGGGTTCTGAACGGCTTGTTGTGTAAAACAAACTGCTCTCGACATGTCGTTTTTTCTGATATGGGGCAATTTCGGCTGTCATAGTTTAAAGAGAGGTGCGTTTGTAAACTGCCGCGGCGCTACGGGGTGCCATATTCCGCAAAAATCTTTTACCTAACTCTGAATATTTTTTGTGCAGTCCGGTTAGTTAGATGGACGACGTTTTCGGCTTGTTTTATTTGATGTTTAATAATAATATAGTATCTACAAGCTATACAAATATACAGCGATATTAATATTACTATTTGCAATAAAATTATTTCAAAAGAGACATTTGTATAGAATAGGAAAGCACCTATGGATACTTGGATATAGGGCAAGGAGGAACAATGCAGATCAAAAAACGTATTACCATAAAGTGACGTAGAACTTATGACAGTTATTACCTAACAAAGTTATTTTTGATTACTTCTTTAATTATATCTACCTACGCTTAATTGTTTATTAGATACGAAATTGCTCTGAAGTCGTCAAACCGAAGCAAAAGGAACGGTTTTATTATGCAACTCAGAAACGTATCAATATCATTTGCTTTATACTTTGCATATAAAACTTTCAGTTCTACAAATCTAAGAATCTTTTTTGGTACCTACCTGGTGGTTTGTTGGTTTTATCAATAAGACATCGCGAAATAAATAAAAAATTGGCAATAATTTCTATCTCCTACCATCTTCTTCCATAAATTATTAGGAGAAGAGAGTTAATAGGTACTTTAATTTCCACTTTTTACTACAAAAGCGTGTGAATTTGAAAAATAATACAACAAAGATCTCGAATTCCATTTATAATGAGAAACTGAAGAGACACACGGAAAGCAAGGCACATCGTTATGGACATCGTGGTTTTTTGCGCAACGACAGACTGCAGCCATGCTCTTCCTCTAGCAGATCTTGGGTGAACACACTACATGAATACTGAACTTTTTGTTTATCTCATTTGCTAGTCGAAGTACCTACATGTAGATATCCCTTGGATAAGATTTTAAGTTTAGATGTCTTTGTTTAAAAACCGATACCTATAAAATATTGTGATTATATCATGTAAATTTTATTCATAAAAATAATATCAATTGCCTGACGCAACAAATCTCAATCGTTGGGACACATTAGTCAACAATAGTGCGACAAGGGAGCATCTGTGGTGCGAACGAACCTGTGCATTAGTCATTGTTCGAGGACAGGTACATCAGATGATCTTGTTACACTATCACAATAGGATCTTCACTCCTTTCAAACTACGCGAAACTGAGCGGAATTCCGATCAGATATCAACAATGTCCGTCGATGTGATACAAGAGCGATCTAAAAGTAAGTAACCTGTGTAACATTTGAGCTTTTTATGCCTTTTGTTAGATACCATATCGAATTACGTTAATAAAAAAATTTACAAAACGTGTAACTTTTTGGAATGGCACATGTGTCTTGGCGCGGAAACTAGCTGACAGTCACTTTAATCTGTATCCAACTACATAGATGTCAGAACACGTAACACGTAACACTTTGCTATTTTTACAAAAAGACCCTATAGACAAAATGGTAAAGTGTTACGGTACAAGTCAACTATGAGTGCTACGATTTTAGTAACATACGCTATCAATAAATATTTAGGTATGTAACTCCTACTGTCAGAAATACAACACTAGGCAAAAAATACTACAACAAACTATTAGGCCACAATGAGAATAAATAGTTCCATATTGAGGAAACTTATAAATTGAGGAAGCTTTTACTAATAATATATTATGATAAGTAGCTAAGGTATAGCAAGTTTGTCTGGTCTAAAATGTGAAAGAAGAAACAAATAAACTACAACAAGGCAACTTCATTAGATTTACCTTCATCAATCAATGCGATCTGCTGCACTTTTTAATAGGTTACGAGATAACGATTTATTAACAGAAGCCGATAAGAAAATTCAGTGAACGTCAGGTTGTCTGGACCAACATAGAAATCCAGTGTTTGGTATATACTAAAATTTAGTACCTTTCTAGTACCTTTTAGTACCTAAGTTCAAATATTTAGTACCTCGATAGATTCCGAGAAAATGCGAAAAAAGGTGGTCCAGACAACCTGACGTCAGGTTGTCTGGACCAATTTTTTTTCTCATACTTGCAGACAAAACAACTGAATTATTTTGTTGTCAGTATTTAGTACCTATTTAGTACCTTCATTATTATTTTTTTCAAAATTTTTTGACATACCAGAAGAGAGTTAAGCAAGTTTGAACTTTTCCAGTACTTGGTCATTTTGCGAAATATATGACTTATATCACTTTCTTATGGTGTATACTTAGATACGTTTGCGTTGCTGATTGGAAATCATACGTTCTGAACAAGTTGGGACAAGTCTGATATTTACCTTAGGTCCCAAAATAAGCATAATTTTAGGATTCAGCTCTTATTTTTTATCAATGCTTATAAATAAGTTACGAGTAAATAAAACGTTTGTTTCTCTCACAATGTACTTAAAATTACATGCTTAAAAAAAGTACAAACTAAAAAGTTTAAATGCCTTCCGTCCGTCTGTTACCAGGCTTTATATATTGAAATCAACGCAGAGAATAACGTGAGTTAAGTGTGGTTCAGGCATTTGTACCGTATGAAAAAAATTGTCTGTATTTATGTTGTTTATGTGCGAATTCAAACTCAGCTTTTACAATTATGAATAAGTTTGAAATTATTGATATATGTAGTTTCTTTTGTTTCCTTTCTAGGTTTTAGGCCTTCATCCGACTTTAACTTTCCTAGATTTATAATAACTTTCAATCTATATATCGACGACGGAAAGGCAAAATTACTTAAGCGCCAATTTGTCGAAAATGACTTATATATATACCATTCGCCTGGTTTTTTTATCTGCGTCGAATTGTCTAGGTTTCTAAGCGATTGGAGAACTTTCTTGGCGCTTAAGGTTTCCGAAAAATGGCCAAATTTTTTTGTCGCATTGCTTAAGCGACACAATTTGAGGTCTTTTTTTATGTGTGTCCCATAAGCCATTTATTTTCAAATGCAATATTTATAAGTTATATTGGCTTCCTAGATGATCATCGCGAATAACTGATACGTAGCTTTAACTTTTCATGTATATAGAATTGTAAACTTGGTACGCATTTTTGTCTTTTACTAATTTTGTTGTTTATCTCGTGTTGGTAAAATTGCTTTGCCCTGATAAAGTGGGTAAACAGCAAGTAAGTAATTTTGACTTATTGCGCTTTTGATAATTGAGGTAGCTAAGAAATTCAGCTTTGCACAAATTTACACACTACCTGACGGTTAAGTAAACATGCTTTACGTAGTATTATCACACCGGGTGTACATCGGCACATTTGAATTACTACAATTTGGATAAAAACATGTCGTAATCAAAAGGAAAGCCGATAATTTTGAAGTCTTCAAAGGTTAAAGTAAATCGGTAGTACCATTTCTTGTAAAAAAATACGTTTTAGTAATGTTTTGGTCACTTTATTTTTTGTACTTAAGTCAGTTTTCACATTGTGTTTTTATGAGTTGCGAGTTATAAAACTTAAAATCATAGTAAAACTATGATAAATTGTGAAAAAGTGTACCTCTACGGCATCTTGAATATCAAAATAAAATCTGCTGATGAAAATATGTAGTATAAATAAAAATTAAGAAAGTCACCCAATCTGTGTGAATATCAATAATGATAATATAGATTAAGACAAAGATATTAAATATGAATATAAAGACATATAGAAAAACATAATAAAAGAGATGATCAATAGGTACATTGAAATAAAGATGATGACAAAAACAAAAACAAAAGTAGGTCAACTTTTTGTCAGACAATGAAGATTTTGTTTGGAGCTCAAGTTCTTGGGAAGGTTCAGATAATTATAGAAAGAACAGAATGATAAAAAATTAAATAAGGAGAGAAGAACGAAAAGAAATCAAGTTAACAAAACAAAAAAGAAAACATTTTTACAATTTTATTTTTGTCATTTTTAAGCAACAGACATGTCTGTTGCTTAAATGGCTGTAGCAGTGGGACTTGGCCTCTTAATGTAAGTCTGACGACGCCTGATCAGTATTACGAGACTTACATTCAGAGGCCAAGTCACACTTCTACAGACGATTTTAAGTAACAGATATTAGTTTAGATAAAAGACTAAAGCTTTGAGGTACTAAAGTATTTTCAATACCAAGATCTTCCTCGTTTTTTGAACTACGCAGCCCACTGTGTGTAGTTAATTGTCCTCTTTTTCTTATTTAGCACTACCCAGTTAGACTATCTGTCCTAGGTAGATGCATAATGGCAAACTTAGACCCACGTAATAGAAAATACTAGTACCTAAGGTTC
This sequence comes from Orgyia antiqua, assembly GCA_916999025.1. Lineage (NCBI taxonomy): Eukaryota > Metazoa > Arthropoda > Insecta > Lepidoptera > Erebidae > Orgyia > Orgyia antiqua. The sequence continues at coordinate 30,423,152 of OU779864.1, forward strand.
CCCTACCGTGGTAGAATACTAAGATCTAGACTAAAATCTTGATATCGCTTGCAAATCGAAGATATGTGATGTATTCGCCATTTATGTTGATCCCAAGGGCAAACTAACGTGGAAGTTTTAAAAATATAGCACACTTCCGTAAATTTTATATTTAGATTTAATTAGAAGGTGTTAGTAATTTTACAAATAAAATGTACCCAAGACTACTTCCGAAATGCAAAAAATTGTTGTATGACAAGAGCCGCCGCTCTTCCTTGTAGGGAGCAGGTAAAACAATAGCTTAATCAGTTTCGTGGAACCGTTGTATGTGAACGACACAGAGACACAGGTTATTGTGCTTTAGGGTGAGGAGATATGTGCCACACATGGCTGAAAATAGCTGATGGATGATGCCAACCAGCTTAGAACATTTTGGAACCACCAGAAGGACAGATTTTGTGTGATGAAACCTGGTGAAATCCAGACTTTTTACCTTCAGCTGCATTTTTGCATTGCAAAAATGAAGCTGAAGGAGTGGTAGAAGAAGGTGACTCTCGTAAAAAAAAACACTCTGTTGTTCATTTCTACCACTGACTGACTCACACTTCCTTTTCAGGGTTTTGACGTTAGATCGATGTAGCCTGGATTTTGTATGTCATCAATCGTCAACTGGTGTTGGCAGAATAGAATAGCATCTTATATCTTCTCACCGGTATCGTAAAACGCGATTATGGCAGTGTAAAACGTGCGGATCTATTGTAACTTTTTCACCATCACTGAAACATGAAAACATGTTGCACCAACACAAGTAATAATGGCAGGAGAATGATGATCAAACTTACACAAGCCCATAATATTAAGATTAAAATATTTTTCACAATTAAAATGAACTGGAATCCAACATTTAAACGCAAAATTTCAGCTGAAGAAGTGGCCCGTAGAAGCTGACCCCCATACTCGGATTGACCTCCTCTACGCGTTCATTACATTTCTTTCACTAGCTTGGCACTTCGAATTGGTAGTTGGGGCCGTTGTAAGCGAATAGTAAAATCAAGCAATGTGGTTCATTTAGTGAAAGAGATATGTTCCGCAGAGGACCGAAAACAGCTGATGGATGTTGGCAAACAGTTAAGATCATATTTACACAAGCAGATGTTTACATTTTTGTAAAATAAAGCCTTCTGAAATCCAGACTTTTAAACACAAAAAATACGCTGAAGGAGTGGTGATAGAAGCTGACCGCAACAATAAAAAATACTCGGAAGGACCGCCCCAACACGCCTATCATATTTTTTTCGTTGTTTTTGAATCTATTTTTAGGCCTAAGAGTAGGTCTAAACAACATTAATAATGTTTAAGTAAATTTGTCTCCCGAACATGAAAGTCGAATGTCGTATCAGACTCTTTTCTTGGTTGTTTTGTGGTCAGTAATCTATCTGATGGTATCTCACCCAACGTAAAAATGTTATGTTAGCAGTTTTAGTCAACGTAATATAGTTTTTGATAGCATGGGAGGTAAGTGTGATTTACTCAAAATTTCTTATTATGATAGTCTTAAGAATTTTACCCTTCAAATTATATGTATATTATTAGTGATATCATCGATCTGTGTCTATGGTGATATGCATTTATTCTACTATACAGAAATTTTGCCGTTCATCGAAAGGAATAATTTGCTTGGATTAGTAATTTTGCCTTACCTGCTAACAAAACGATTATAATAGTAAGCAATTTTGGCTTTCTTTGAATAAAACATATTTTCAATTTAAGTAATTTTGCCTTTCGTTAAATAAAACATATTTTCAATATACGAAACTTTGCTTTTCTTTGAATAAAACATATTTTCAACATAAGAAATTTTAAATAAAACTACTTTTTACGGATTTAGACGCGTATATTTGTTTTAAATTTTGGCCCGACGTTTCGGAGACTTTGCAGTCACCATGGTCACGGGTGAGACGGTGACTGCAAAGTCTCCGAAACGTCGGGCCAAAATTTAAAACAAATATACGCGTCTAAATCTGTAAAAAGTAGTTTTATTTAAACAGATGAGTCGCGCAAGTGTTAGAAAATAAGAAATTTTCCCTTATTATGATACAAAAAAAAATAGAAGTCCCTTTTACTTAAGCGCCCATTAATTCAAAAACTCAGCACTTTTTCAATGTACCCATATCTTTAAAAAACGGCAAATAATTCAAGCACTTGAATGGTCTTGGTTTCAAAAAATTATACTGAATACAAAATTTTATACGAATTTTATCCGAAAAAAAAACTTTAAAACTCATTTCCCAACAATGCAGTTTTGGCGCTTCAGTAATTTTGCCTTTCCGTCAACGAATGTATAGTACTCACACAAAGTACACATAACAAAGTTAAATTTTACTATAAACTGTAAAATTTTTAGCTTGAGAGCTACAATTTTCGCATTGTTCTAAAAACACAATATTATTTACGGCATTTAAACTTTTTAGTTTGTACTTTTTTTATGCATGTAATTTTAAGTACATTGTGAGAGAAACAAACGTTTTATTTACTCGTAACTTATTTATAAGCATTGATAAAAAATAAGAGCTGAATCCTTATCTGTGAAACCTAAGAAAAAAATTATGCTTATTTTGGGACCTAAGGTAAATATCAGACTTGTCCCAACTTGTTCAAGACGTATGATTTCTAATCAGCAACGCAAACGTATCTAAGTATACACCATAAGAAAGTGATATAAGTTATATATTTCGCAAAATGACCAAGTACTGGAAAAGTTCAAACTTGCTTAACTCTCTTCTGGTATGTCAAAAAATTTTGAAAAAAATAATAATGAAGGTACTAAATAGGTACTAAATACTGACAACAAAATAATTCAGTATTTTGTCTGCAAGTATGAGAAAAAAAATTGGTCCAGACAACCTGACGTCAGGTTGTCTGGACCACCTTTTTTCGCATTTTCTCGGAATCTATCGAGGTACTAAATATTTGAACTTAGGTACTAAAAGGTACTAGAAAGGTACTAAATTTTAGTATATACCAAACACTGGATTTCTATGTTGGTCCAGACAACCTGACGTTCACAATGTTTATTAAGTGAAAAACCATGTCATTGTATTATATGCGGCTCTACCGTCTGAGTCTCTACACTACCTAAAGCCCTTACCTAACTTTGTACCTAAAGTAACAAGTCTTTTAAAATCATTAATGGCATCTTAAATGAATCCTTATTGGCTAACTAAATAAATAGCTAGTTATGCAAATCAAAATCGTAGTCACAATATAGTTTTCATAAAACTACAAAAAATACGTTAAAAGAACATTATGAATGAACAATTTACTTCATATTTCGTCGGGAGCAGCGTGGGTGCCGATATGGCTACCACAATAGTTGTAATCCGAAACCAAGTCGGTAAGTACTTTGTATGTTCGCATAAAGCGCCAGTCCCATTGAGCACCCTGGCAAAAGACAGGAAGTGAAGGACAACGTGCGATAGAACCAATTACCCGCCCACGATATAAGAAACCTGTAATTAGTGTAAAATACACCGAGCGGAAATAGTCGTACGCACTCAATGCCAATGTCGATATTTGCTAATAATTTTATGATAGTTAGAATGTCTACAGAGCCAACTGCAAAAAAATTAAGAATTTTTTCAAATTTAATAAATGCTCTATCTCGTCGTGAAGGCATGATTTTGTTCTTCTTTTTCGCTAGTTGTTGTGGCTTTGCTCATTGTTTGCTGTCAGATGGACGGACGGTCTAATAGTTCACGATGATTTTTATAAAATAGTTTCCATTTTATGGATTGAGAAAATAATTAGGTACTTGTTTCAAAATCACTGAAATCAATATTTAGTAATTTGATTTACTTACTAGCATATTTACTTGTTTACTTATGCCACAAATATATATGTTACATAAATATAATATAGGTTAATACTATTCTTTAAACACTTGTTTGAAATTTGAAATGGTTCTCATTAAAAAGATAACTTACTGAAACATAAAGATAAAGAAAGTAAGCAAGATTTGAAATTAGGAAGCTATGGGTCTTATTTCATGAATCTAAAGGCATTTAAAAGACAACTCTACTAAGATGAGAATAGCACAACATAAAAATAATAAAGCAAAATATATTTTCAAAAACAACATTGCAACATGCCCAAGAGCAGGCTAGAGAAACCTTATGTTCATAAAAACTCAGTAGCCCGAAGATTTATGGCGAGAGGAGCCGATCATAGGACATCAGTACCCGGCTTTGTCTGTCATTGTCCACGGCATGTGGGCTTTGTACCTTGGGTGCCGACTTCTACACAGTAGCTTGTCATTTCATCCATCGATCTGAGTCTATTGTTCTTGGAATCGTAAACATGTCGACAGGTTAACGCTTTTGTACTACGTGTATAACAGTAGTAAGTTCGTAGAAAAATAGTACAATAACTTAAGATCTTTTTAAGCTCATTACATTATATTTTTTTCTAACACTTGCGCGACTCATCTGTTTAAATAAAACTACTTTTTACGGATTTAGACGCATATATCTCTCCCGTGACCATGGTGACTGCAAAGTCTCCGAAACGTCGGGCCAAAATTTAAAACAAATATACGCGTCTAAATCCGTAAAAAATAGTTTTACTCATTACATTATTTTAAATTTTATTGTTTTTAATGGAAAGGATCCGAGGGCATTTTCATAGAGTCTTAGAGCATTGTTTCTATAGAAAGTACGAACTAGGTACGTATTTAGAACCTAACCATTAGGTAGGTACCTACTACGAATGTTTAATAATGAGGTACGCATCCAATTTATTTACGCGTCGTAGCAATATAAGAATATACTCGTACCTCTACATTATGAAGTGCGGAAGTTCAAGTCTAGATTATTTATTTATTTATTTAACACTTCTATACACAAATAAGGTACAGAGGCGGACTTAATTCCGGAGGCATTCTCTTTCAGTCAACCTTAGGAGGTGCAGAAAGAGGAAGTAGTAGGTGTGTTAAATAGTCAGAGAAAATAAAAATAGTAAGTTACCAATGTAGGTATGGCACTTCTTTACCACGTCACCCATTTCTTTGAATTTTTTTGCAAGATTTGTTAAGTATGCTTGCCTTAATGTATCTCTTTTATATAATGTTCTGTGTAGTGGGGTTTTGGCGGATTATTAGCGTAGTTACATGTCTTGTTTCTGTAAAAGTCAGCTTTTCATAGGCTAGCTTCTAGAACAGGCAGAAAACATGAATAATAAAACAGTTGAGCAACGTGTTTTGTAGACTAAATATCCACACGTTAAGGAGGATCTGCTTTGTACAACAATTATGAGAAGTAATGGAGTGGTGACATTTGTAATCTTAGTTTGTACACGTCTTAAATATAATTAACATAATTATCTGTAGAACGATCATTTAACACTGGAACTCACATGATACGTTCCCATGCCAACTGATAACCAACTCTCAAAAATAAACAACATATACTCGTAGGTAATTGGAAAGGCAATTATAGAAATAAAAAATATAAACATTAAATTTGGTTGAGGAAAGAAAAGGGAGCGTGGTCTCTTAGAGGCGCGGTGTTTAGTAAAACAAAAGCAGTGAGAACGATTTAACAAACTGCCATATTTTAACAACGTGTAATTAAAGGTTTGGCTGCGCTCGAATATGCATAAATCATGCGTCTGCCGCAAACTGCCGACCGAAATAGAGAAAAAATTAAATACATTAAGCTCTCTTGATCTTCACTTGGGAGTTGACTGTCTACAAACTAAATGTTTCTTATTTTGTAACTTTGTATTGAAATATGTACCTATTGCAAGCTATAAATAATAGAATTGAAAGAAATTGATCGAATCTGATAATCGATATCATGTCGAAATATCGATGCCAACCGTAGACCATGGCAGACATAGACAAGTTTGTTCTAAAGAAAGTTCGCATACTATGACTGCAATATAACATTGGTAGTGCACCAGATCTTTGCTATTCTCTTCTATTTCCATTCTATAGGCTGTCGTAATAATCGGCCTTAATTTTGGTACCCATAACTGAAGCATATAAGCTTACCAGAGGACGTTGTGTGAAATGTCCAAAAAAGAAAGAAGAAGACGAAATTCAAGTACGAAAGTACTAAGTGCGGTTTGAGCTAAGAGACCGACAGGTATGTGAAGAATCGCCTGAATCGCTTCTTAAGAAAGTTCTTTCTAAACTCTAGTAGATTATTGTGCGTTGTTTGCAATAGATATTTATTTTATTGGTGAATAACTGCAAAATATTAAGATTTCTTTATGTTATATTCTTCGAAACATTAAGATATAACTACGTTAGGTTGAAATTGTAGTAGGCTATTTAATTACTTTTGATGGTTATTCATACTTGACACAGTTATTTGAGAACCAATCTTAAGTGGATATGGCTAATATAAGCAAAAAGTACCAATATATGCAACATTATTAATGTTAGTTTGAATGGGTTTTAACTACCATATTATTATGAGCCGTTATTATTAATACTTTGAACCGCATTATGAAGATAAAGTTCAAAGTAAACAGTGTTGGCCCATCGTAACCTTTGTTTGGACGACTGTCGTCTCGCTCTTTCTCCTGTTCTTTAGATGTGGTAAGCTCATAAGTCACGGGGCAGAGAGGGGTGTGCCGAAGGCTGTGCTGGCAAGGTGAAGTAAGAGACGGGGAGGGTGCGCTCGCGCCGATCGTTCCCGCGGGGCAGGCGCGGGGCCGGGGCGAGGTGACAACCGCTTGTTACGTCTAGTCCAAGCCAGTTATTAAAAACGTCTCGGCGCGAACGGTGTGCCGCCCTGTAATTATCCTGTTGAAGGTTTCGTCGCGCTAAGTTGTCACCACAGTTACCGGAAATGCAATACGTGGATCCGCCCGCGCAACAGGTCCGTCCGCCCGCCCAACAACGTTATTTACAGTCCATAAAAGCATTAAAGACATAAATAATTTAATTGCATATAATTTTGTGTAATTTTTTTTTAATACCGTAATGTTTCAAATCTTAAGGAATTGTTAATATACTCAAATTCTTTGAATTGCAGATGATGAATATGATGAGTGGATATGGATGTGGTTATAGCCGCGGTGATGCTATTTCTCCAGCGTCCGATCTATCAACCTGCAGCAGTGCTTCATCAGGAGCTTGGTGCGCGACTCCTACATGGCGAGAGCTGCCTCCGTACCCGGCCCAGTACCCTGCGTACTGGTCACCGACACCTGCTGCTGCTGAGGAAGCTCGGGAACTTCAGAGGCGTTGTGCAAAGTGTCGTTGTCCCAATTGCTTAACCGAAGCAGCTGGTTTTGGACCCAATTATGGCAAAGATGGCGCTAAACGGGAACATGTGTGTCATGTTCCTGGTTGTGGAAAAGTTTACGGCAAAACTTCGCATTTGAAAGCTCATCTGCGCTGGCATACGGGAGAACGTCCCTTTGTATGCAATTGGTTATTTTGTGGCAAACGTTTTACCCGATCCGATGAACTTCAACGTCATTTAAGAACACACACTGGTGAAAAAAGATTCGCATGTCAACTGTGTACGAAACGATTCATGCGTTCTGATCATTTGGCAAAGCATGTAAAAACTCATGCCAATATGTCGAGGAAGAATAAGAAATCAAAAGAAGATGATAAAGATGAACCAATGAATGTTGCAAATGAGAAGTCAGAGTGTCCAGTAGAACCTCAACCATCTCTTCCTGTATTGGATATTGGTAGCTCGAACTATGGAACTGTTCCTGCCGTGCCTGTTACGAGTGCTTCTAAACAGATGTCATTGAATTATGCAGCAGTAGCTCCTAATATGGTATCTAGTGCAAATAACTATAGCAGTGCTCCAGTGTTTGGAAGTGGCATGATGGGTGGTTGGTACCCAGAGGTTAGGCAAGACGCTCTGTATCCTCGACCGTCCGTACGGGACCATAGAATGTACCAACAATACCCTACACCAATTACATCGTATCAGTGTGCTGCTAAGGACAACTACGCTATGTTTCAGGGACATTATAATTTACAACCACCAGTGGCATTAGGACAATAAGTGTTATAAGTGTAATGGTGAATAATGGACGCGAATAAGGTTTGAATATTTCTGAGAATAACTTAAATGTGTTCTAATTTAGTGTTGTACAATATTCATTTAAGTTACCAGGTCAATTTCATTGTGATGTTTGTAAATTATACCTAATGATAAGCTAAGCCCTGTAATAATGTGCCTTTTGTTGTTTAATGGAATATGTATCGACTTATTATCAGTAAAATAAAATATATTTTTGCACATTTTCTTTTATATTCGTTCTATAAATTATGATTTCATAAAGATATCAACATTGAATTTTATTTGAGTATTTCCTTTTCGCATAAATGTGGTCTGTTATGAACGTTACAATTATAACTAAGTATAAAACAAAGTGGTTATTTTTGTATGTAAGCTTATAACTTGAAAACTACTCAACGGATTTCGATGCGGTTTTTTTATTTATTTATAGTGTGTTTCAAGAGGATAGCTTTTTATATACTTTGTCAAGGGTTGATTTCTGATATCTATGCGTATGAATTTGTGGGCAACAGCTATGACGTATAAATGAATTCATCTGTATTACTCTACCATATCTTAAAGATTATCATAAATTCAGAACTAGAATGTGGAATAAATCTTGATTTACTATGTTTATTATAATTAACTTAAATTAGAGAATCACGAAAAACGTTCCGTTATTTAAAATTATGCAAATATTAAACATATCATAAATCAAAAGCAATCTTTGCAAAGTATAAATTATAGTCTTATTAATCACTGATCGAAACACAGATAACGGAATTATTATACATACTTTTTGTATCATTTAATAAATAGGCTATTATCAGAAAGAGTTTTATAATTAAAGTATTTTCATGGTTTATAGTCTCGAACTTAATAAATTAGTTCTATAACTACTTACTTACGATTGACTGTATAGAATACCTACTTTACGCAATCTACTTTTCAACCAATTAATTGAATTAAATAAACAACTTCTCTGACAATTAACAGATATGACACGATATTTTTCGAAATAAATACGTAAGAAAAGAAAAAAGAAAAAGAAGAGTAGTTAGTTTATTAAAACGTAAGAGGTTAAAAAGATATTGAAAATAAGTTGCTTAGTTAAAACTACCACGCTTGAAAATCCTGAATATTTTTTTTAGTTGTCGAATCCTCATTGGTCCTTAATATCTGTGTAAAATTTTAGATCAATCGGACTACTGCCAGTGGGTGAAAATCACTTTTAAAGATTACAACCCTACAAAAGCATAACTTGAATAGGTAGGTACAGAATTTAAACTATGACAAATAGTCTTGCCGACATTTTCCTATTATTTACTGGGGAAGGTTAAACAACGCACATTATAGTAATTACTGCTAAGAGATTAATAGGTATATAAAGGTACGTCATCAGTGAATATGTTAAGATAGGTGCTACGCGGGTGCTACGCAGCGCTACGAGATTAGCTCTACATTTAATTTTATTACGGTGTCGATTTATTATTCTGATATTATTTATTTATTCAGTAATGTCTTGGAATCTAGAAAGCCAACGCTAGGTACTTGATTGAAAATTTTTATGTCTAGGAGTCTTGGACAAGAATTATGTAACGAAAAGCGACCAGATATCTACTTTTTTGGATTTTGTTGGAATTTCGGTTCTTAAATAGGATAACATTTGATAGGATATAAGATATATTGGTAGGTATAGAAACCGTATAGATATTTTTCTGAGTTCAGTTTAGTAATTTTTGAGATTGCTCTTATACCTAGTGAATTAATCTGTTTGCCGTTTTTCGATACATTCATTATCTACTAATATCTAACCTATAAAATATTAGATATCAAATATAAGGTCAAGACATATAAAAGTTTAATAAATACACATATTATAATATAAATGATTCATTATTTTTGTGAATTTGTGGTTTAGTTCATCCACCCGTCGCAAGATGGCGCCACATGTCTAAATCTGTGACATCGCGGTTGAGTCGTCACCGCGTTGCGACGTAATTGCACGCGGCTATTATCTGGGCGGCGCCAGGCGCGCATGGCGGCCGGTGCGAGCGGGATGCACTCGATAATACGTAAAACAAAACGAGGGAGTAATAATGGTAAAAAACGAGCAGCACGCAAATTATAGTGAGAAATGAGGCAGCCGGTAGCGGTGGGGGCCGCGTGGGTCGTAGGAGCTGCGGCCGCAGTCGCGCTAGCTCGGCGCTTGCAGACCGCCCGCGCCGCCGCCAACACGCGAGTGTAGTTTGTGACATGCGCGCGCGCCAACACGAGACATGAGCGGCAAACCCTCCTCGCCGGACCTACTCATGAATGTGAGTCCACGCTCACGCATCGCTCACTAACACTCCTTGTACATGCTTATTAACAACTATATACAACTCTACCACTAATACTCTATGTTCCGACTGTAAGTTCTGATAAAACATTTGGGCACTTACTGCCACTAGTGTCTACTCTCTACCGATAAACTTATTAACAAATTCTAAATAAGTATAATAATCAAAAATTCTGGCAACAAGTTTGACATCTTGCGTATCTTAAGTATATAAATATGTAGGAACCATAGTACTCGTAAAATGAATGTTATCTAGTGGCAATGAAAAGGCATACGATTAGAGCAACCTTATCAATAACATTTTGTATGTAGCAAATAGCATAAATTATATCTTGGTTCAAAACTAGCCTAGGAAGTTGTTTAAATATGGAACTTGTGTTTAATGCCAATTAATGCCTTGTGTGGTTTTAAAGAAGCGCATCAAATTGATTTCTTACTATAACCGCTGGTTAAATAAACTTATTATAACTGTAGTCAAAGAATTATTAATGGTCCTATAAGGTTAAAATTAAAGAACAAATCGAGCCAAATAGGTGAGTGGTTGAAACGGTTTATTAGTGTGAAGCACCCCAGGGTATAGTCGATTTAGTACGCACCATAAGCGACACATTATCCGCGATTGAGTCTGCTAGAACTGAGCGATCTCCCTCGAGCCCTAACCTCTATTACTATTCATGGGCGCTCCCTCGGGTCGAGTGGACTGCCCCACCCGCATCAAAATACACCCAAACGTAAGAGAAAACATTAGGTATGTGGAAATTTTCTTCACATTCCAGTGCTTATGAATAATAATGTGGAACCTTCATTTACTGAATCATACGGCCTGAATAATAAATTCTACAGTAATTTATTTAAATAGTATAACTGGGAAATAGTAATAAGGCCTGAATTACATATGTGTCTTTTCAACGATGTGGAACAAATCACTGTATTGTAAACTACCTGCTTGTTATAGAGCACAATTTTCTATTCGCCCGAGCGGGTAAAAGTCGGTAGGACTATTTATTATTTAAAAAGCGATATCCGTCACATAAACATTATTGTTATTAACTGAAAATAGGCAATTACATTTCGTTCCGAAGATTTCTAGCACTTCATAAAAACATAAAAGTTAATTCAATTAAATGAAGTCAAACAAAGTAAAGGTTGCGCCGGCACTTTAGGGGCGCATCGAATTCTTAATGACACATATAGGCTTCATCTATTTTCTACTCAATTTCCTTTTCATATTAGTTTAATCTAGAGGCAGGACTACTGGCGCCAAAAATTATGCCGCGACGGCCGTGTCGGCGAGGCCAGCTAATCTGTTTAACGTTATATTGTAGGCTGCCCGGCTCCTTTGTGCGGTGAAAAAGGAAGAAATTTATGCGTTTCGGTGTTGTGTGTGAGTTTTTTGTGAGAATGTAATTAATAATTCGGCGGCAAAACTAACAGTGTTTTAGTTATAACGTCGTTCAAGTGATTGATGCTCAATGCCACGGTCGCTATTAGTAAGTAACCAGGAACAAAAGATCTCATTCTTATTTGCTTTCTTCTCATTTCGTCTTCAATTGTAATAAAGAAATGAACAACTTGAGTGGCAAAGTATTAAATATTTCTCTTATCTGAAGGGTCGGTTTAGAGTTATTGGACCTCGTTTCAAATTTTCTGTCTCTGAGTGGAGTGGGTTTATTTATTTAGTATATATATTGAACTTACACTATAATTACATCAACTCAAATATAACCACTTTTTACGGACTATATTTAAGTCAAAGTGGTCTTATCGGAATAAACAAGTCGCGAAAATAATAAGGAATATTAGATAAACTCATACAACAGGATCATGTCACCGTTCCTCCAATAATATTAAATATCATACGAGTATGTATGGTAAATTGTGCTAATCTTCTAAGCACCGGTCCATGTTGGTTATCGAAACGTAAGCTATCAATGTGTTAAGAAAAATGAAACTCTATCCAAAATACACAACGATACAAGAAATAATTAAACATAGGACAAGACAATTGGGATTGTTCATAATTTTTGACCTGCTGTTTTTATATTTTTTTTATAAAATATAGACTATTTTAAGCAACTAATTTCAATATTATTGAAATATTTACTATACAGAATTCTTAAAAAATACTTATAGATATTATTTTAAACGTTGTGACGTCATCGTTGTACGCAATAATGTGTATTGCTTTTTCCTGATAAACTTAAGACAGATTGTAATACATGTTTTCAAAGTTGCCAAGTTGATATAATATACCAATTTCAACTCCACCACAGAGTAGTTTAACCCTAAAAATGCCTTAATATTTTAAGTCCTTCATTTCAAGGGCAAATAGAGATCATTTGCTTTTTTGGAAAAATAATCGTTATTATAGCAAATTTTCCGAAAAAAAGTAATGGATCATGATCAGAAACTCTATTCCAATAAATGGCTTTCAAATTAAGAGTTTAAAAAAAATGAACAATGCCAATTGATATAACCACTGCACTACGGAAGTATTCACATTTGGTTGTTGGTTTCAATTATCACGCCTCACTTAGCCCCATGTCACTTTATTTATACAGCTAAGGATATAGGTAATTCAGAACAAGTCGCGTGTGTTATTTGGTCGCGCTGAACGCGAACATACCGTTGGCAGCTCCTCGGCACTGGTGCAACAACATTTTAATTGACCACGCGATCTTGCGCCGCGTCTCGACCGACTTTTTCTCCACTCCTCAAATTGCTCTAAAGTGCTTAATGAGAGATGCGTGCAATCGACGTTTCCCCGTACGAGAAGCTGCTCTTATTTTACATATATAAATAGTTCAACACGACGAACTAATGCCGATTCTCGGTACTGTAATTGCGCCTGTGACAGGCTTCCGTCGCTTTTCCAGAGGCTGGCGGTTAAACGCCAAACGTCGACGTCACTTAAATTATAGTTATTTCGCATTAATAGCGTACACATGGACTAGTGCGTGCGCATAAGCTCTAGGCACCATTGACATTTGCAAGCAACGTATTCAACCCGTTCAACATCACTTTATTTGACGGATACGTGACCAGCAAAGAAAATATAGCATAGGAACTTACTGGTGGCGTAAAATATTCACAATTACCTTGATGAAGCAATTGTGCTTCGTTTATAATGATTAATTATAAAATTAATCTGACAGTTAACGATATGGTGACAATTTTTTTTTCATAATCAAGCAAGCTTATTACGGTACGTCATGTAATCTTTGTGAAATAATAGCTACTTAATATGTTTAAAAAAAATTGCCGATAAGGTTACAGCTGCATACAAGTGAAGCAGAGCCGTGCGTTGTTGCATTCTATTTTATTCTATACTAAGGCTTATATCCAATTAAATAGTGAATGGACCAAAGCTGAGGGTTAGGTGGATGGAGATTTCGATACCCTTTCTGTTATATAATCCCAAAAACGTTTCTTGATGACATCGTCGTTTAACTATCATAAGGGGAATTTTCGTTTAGCAAGCTAACGAAATAGACTTAAATACAGCGCGTGTTATTCTGTGTAAGCGTTAATGGTTGGAAAGCTGGTAAGACGATGGTGACCAACACAGTACCTAGGCCATTACAACAGCTGCTAAGCTCCTAACATATTATAACAGCTGTAGTATAAAATATAATTGTTAAAAGCTATTTAACATTACTTCTCGCATCAATATTCCATCCATATATTCCAACTTATACACTAACAATGCATACTAACGAAGTTACCCAGTTAATATAGAAATTAACGTAATAAAAAGAAAAAGAAATACGTAGCCGATAAGGCGATAATATTAATACTAACGTGCAAGTACTACGTGATGTGTTTCTTATGACATATTAGAGAAATAGTTTATAAGTAAGCATTATATTTCCTGCTGTCATAAACGAACGGCTCTGCCTGAAAATTAATATGTACCTATTATGGTTGTATTATAACTTATTTCTTCTTTCTTTACATATAAGATATGCATTAGATTTTATAGTGTATTTTATATTGCATATTTATATTGAAAATTAGGCATTTTGGTATAAGTCCATTTTCGACTGAGTGTAAGTAAATGGACTAAGACGTGTAGAACGCGTATATTTATTTTAACTCTTAGCCCAATGTTTCGGAGAATTTTCAGTTATCATGGTCACGGGTTGGACGTCTAAGTCCGTAAATAGTGGTTTTGTTTCAATAAGCCCATATACTTATACTCTTTTTCGAATTGAAATTTTCGTGAGTCTGAGTCATATTAGAAATATTATGTTACTGGCGTCACTGGGTCGACATCATCAATCCCAAAACAGTGAGTGTTAGCCGGTAACATAATATTTCTAATACTTATACTCTGTTATTACTCTTAGGTATATATTTAGATCGTTGAAAATGGCGTTCGACGTTCTCTATCGATATGCACTTTTCCCTGGTAGTAGCCAGGGAAAAGTGCATATCTGTGAAGAAGTTTGAAGACAAACGTTTTGCCTTAAGGCATAGTAACAAGACTATAAGGTTATGTAAAATATTAATATATATAGCTACATAGTTACACATGTAATGACAAATTGGTGAGTCAATGTAACCTGCGGTCTAATTACTTAACATTGACTTGTATGACTCGAAGCTATGTCATGTTAACACTTTACTAATTTCAATATAAATCATATTACAATATTAGCTATGTTGGTTCAAAAGAGGTTAAGCGTGAGTTTGTCTCGTGACTTGTGAGTTCCGTATGTAGCACGTAGTTTGATATTTATCTCTACTTGAAAGAATTCTATTAAAAAATCACCAACAACAACCCTATTTCGTTATCATATCAAAAACGAAGGTTGTCCCTATGTTGTTATAGGATAATTTTTGATACCTACACATCACACAAAAAATTTTTTAATTTTGACACCCGACGTTTCGGAGACTTTTCAGTCGCCTTGGTCACGGGTGGGACTGAGCTGTAAAGTGTCCTTAATGATCAGTTGTTACATGGCCTAACCACGTACACGGTTTTATTTCGGTGAATGCGTCGCGCAAGTGTTAGAGAATTATGGTCTTATTCATAATGACTTATCGGAGGTTTAAACGGAGATTTTATCGGAGAGATAATAAACGTTTTAGCGTAAAAAGACTATCATGAATAACAAGTTTAGACAATTTTCACGAACCGATTTTAGCGAACTTTTAAGCCTGTGATAAGTCATTATGAAAAAGACCATAATAAAAAAAAATACCAAGAAAATATAAATTAATATTCTTTATACAAATCATCAATATTGCAATGGGATACACGTATGAAATGAAAAAATAATAGAAAAGCAAAAAGCAGTCTTTGTCATCATTCCACATTTTTTCTGCGTAAACTTTAGTTACTTGGCAAACCCAGTTGTATGGAGGGTAGAAGTAAGGAGGAATATCTTGTATGGGGGATCAGTCCAAAAAGTGTCCACTTGTAAACAGCAAATTACACTCACCGAAATAGCGCTAGTGTAGCAAGTGGAAATGATATGAATGTAGCAGTTATAAGCAGAGTGAAGTGTGCTACTGTTGCGGTAATTCTTTAATACTATTTTCTATTTACAAATATTTGGGGTACTTAAAAACACCGTATAATTTTATTTCATACCCATGTTTGTCTATATAATATAATAATTTAAAAAACTGCGCTGTAACAAAGCGGAAGTTTTTCTTTCCTTTCTAATAATTTGTGGCGCTCTTTTTAATATTCTTCCACTTGCTACTATAGCGCCACCATAATTTGCTCCCCTTCAATGGATACTTTTTAATATACTGAGATAGTCCTCGTTACTTCTACTCTCCATACCCAGTTGGTAGAGCCAATTAAAAGGAGCATGAGACTCTACCACCCTTTAAGAATAGCTGCGTAACTTCTACCAGAGAATTTTTTTAACAATTTCAACATACAACGAACAAAATAATTATACCCAATATGGCTCCCACTTGCAATCAAATTAATTTAGTCATTAAATCTCAGATCATAATTACAAATCCATCTTTTCATTTCGTAGGCGCTAACTTGCAAGTTTTATAAAATAAATCTTGTAATAGATTTGTCTTAGTCAATTTAAAATATTATATTGCTAATAAATATTTCAAAGATTTTATTTAGAGAAATAGATAAGAACGCCTACTTTTAATATATGAGTGGGAGGTATCAATTTATAGGTAGATTTGTTACAAAATGATTTGCTATTTCCAGATGATCATTTATGATATGTGACGATAATAATAAACACGGAAATGGAAAACGTCACATTTCACGCATAAATGTTATCATTGATCTCATCAATTTGTTTTGTAACTAGCTGTTGTCTTTGCCCGCGACTTCGTACCCATGGAATTCCTACTTACTTGACACTTATCATCACATTTTTACAATATACAGAATATCTTTATAAGTTGTAGCCTATGTACTATTCTGATGTCATCATCATCCATCATCCTCCTGCCCTTATCCCATTATTTAGGGTCGGCGCAACATGTCTTTTTCTTCCATAGTCTTCTATTAGCCGTCATGTCTGTGTCAACCCCTCTTTCTTTCATGTCCTCTTTTACACAGTCCATCCATATTTTCTTAGGTCTTCCTCTAGACTTTTTTCCCTCTACATTTATACTCAGAACTCTCCTTTAACATTACTTTCCTCTCGTCTCATAACATGCCCATACCAGGGCATCCGCTCATTCTTCAATTATTCAGTCACTGGCATCACTTTCAGACTTCCTCAAATATATTCATTCCTTATTTTATCCATTCGCGTGACGCCACACATCCATCTCAGATGTATAAGCTACATTATGGTACAGTTTCATTAAAATCCATTCAGTAGTTTTTGCTTAAAAGAGTAACAAACATCCAAACATCCGTACTCACAAACTTTCACATTTATAATATTAAGTAGGATATCAATTATAATATTGTGTCACCTTCCATATAATTCATCTTACGGGTCACTGTAACAGATTGCTATATTTGTAATAAAGCAGTCTTGTAATGTTTGTAAGGTTTTTGCATAGAGTTGTCATTTGGGGGAACCACAAATGGTACCTATATTAAAATATATTAATATACCGAGATGTGTCTATACTTATGAGGTCACCGACAGATATATCTGTATTTTCCTCAGCTCGCTTTTTTTCTATATACATCTGTCTCTTTCTCGTTATCTAATATATAAAATTCACGTGTCACAGTGTTAGTTACCGTACTCCTCCGAAACGGCTAGACCGATTCTTATAAAATTTTGCATACATATTCAGTAGGTCTGAGAATCGGCCAACATCTATTTTTCAAACCTTTTTTTCTTTTTTTTTAGTATGGCAAAACAACGTTTGCCGGGTCAGCTAGTATTAATATATATTAATATGCCGTTTGCGACGCCCTTTACTCCTTCACTTAAACACTAGTAGTATAATCTCAATTCTTCATAGGTAAAATTAGTCTATCTACAGTCAGCGTGGCCCGTGGAGATCTCTACAAAGATAAAGAAAATGTTACATTACAAAATTAATATATTCTGTACAATAATGAAGATAATGAAACAATAAAAATATTTTTTAAATTTTATTGTATATCAAACATGGTAGGTACCTACATAATACTTCAACTGTAATTATTGTATGATTGAACGTGCTAAATTATTAATATAATAATTTGTAACGATAATAAAAAGCGAGAAAATATTATATTTAATGGTATTATCTAGATAAATTTATGCGTCCTGGCACACGATGCGAATAATCAATAACTATAATCATGTTTGTAATTATCATCAGGGTAGACAAGTTCAGTTAACTTGTTGATGCCGTTAGTAAATATAACCACAGAATTACCTAGAGTAGGTATCAGTATATAATATAACGTAAACAAAATTATATCATTTTCTATTTCCGAGTACACTAAGTACATTATATTTAAATAGAGAACCTGGCCATTTGCCCTGTTATAACTGATATTTGGATATTGTACACACATAACACCCTCTGTAAGAGACGGAAAACTTGAAAATAAACCCTGTGCCAATACGCCTGGTCAGCGCGGCACATTAGATTATAATCCCTCCCAAAGAGGAGGAAGCCCGTTCCCAACAGTGGGACGTAAATGGGCTGGAGAGAGAGAGAGAGAGAGAACTGACTAGCTGTTGCCCACAACTTCGATGCGTGAAATTTAAAAAATATAAAAAAAAAATCTTAACATAAAAAAAACCGCATCGAAATCCGTTGCGTAGTTTTGAAGATATAAGCTCACATAGTGACATCCATATAGCAATAACGACTTTGTTTTAAAATAAGCAAAGATTTGTAATTAAGTCTATACAGTGTAATATTCACTCAATCCAAGTGGCGGAGATGAAGATAATAAATATAAATATTCATGGCTATTTCGCACAACGTCCTCTGGTCGCAAGCTAAGCTTACACGCTTGTATTATGGGTACCAGAATACGGATATACTACATAAACGACTTTTTTTTTGTAAATACATACTTATGATACATAGAAAACTCCCAGACGCAGTACAGACATTTGCATGACATTTTTATGAATAACCCACAAATGATTACCTCGTGCCGTTACATAAACCACTCTACCGCGAAGCCAGTCAAAAGATGCTCGAAAGGTGCAAGAATAAAAAAAAAGGAAGCAGGCCCCACCATCTTATAGGATTAATAATGCTTAGTAGAGAGAGATAGCTGACAAAATGTTTTATTGTTTTTGTCACATATATTAATAGTTGGTATTGAAAAATCCTTTTTGTGTTGGATACTATCGATAGATAAATGGACTAGGTCATTTTATCGAGAAAACTTTTAAGCTATCATCACGGTACTTAATTAGAAAATCTATCTGTGATCTGTGTCTGTATGTGTTTTTCCTTACACAAAATCTTATTTATATTTTATTTTTAAACTCATTTTACGTCGTTTCATCAATGAATTGTACTTTCTATTCATCCTGTTATTAATATATGAACCATTGTTTCATCTTCAACGTTCTTCGAAAACTGGTTTTCTACGCATCAAACGTGCACGTAATTACAGGCAATACTTCTTATAAGGCCGTGACGTCACAGGACCTGTTCTCCGTTGACATGGACCTCGCCAATGAACGCTTAATGCGCTGCCATTGGTCCCAGATATTAGATGTTTATTGCTTTTATAAATGGAAATGGGGTCTTACTCTTTGTAACGTCGCATTTATTTATACAAATACTATATAACTGAAGAGTTTGTTTAAACGCGCTAATCTCAGGAAGCGCTAGTCCGATTTGAAAAATTCTTTCTCCTCCAGCCCCGTAACGTCCCACTGTTGGGCATGGGCCTCCGCCACTTTGGGAGGGATTATGGTCTACAGTGCCGCGCTGACCAGACGTGTTGGCACAGAGTTTACTATCGAGAAAACTTTTTTCAATCGCGTTTCTGAGTTTATGCGATCCTAGATCATATATTGAAAAAACATATACTTAAAAATTAGAGCTCTAGCCATTCAATCTAAAGAAACAATGAAAACTTCGTACGTAGAAAAATGCGCGAAGCTATTTTGGTATCCTCTTAATATATTAATTGTTTAATAATTGTGTGCCATTATATAATACATAATTGTATTACTTATCTCTTATTCTATAATATGTAGAGCTATGTCAGTGTTAGGTATCCACAACACACAGAAATAATGGTGTAAACTTGCAAACGTTGTTTCGTGAAATGCCAATGAACATTTAGATTTATTTTATTTCGTCACCCATATTAGCAGTCCATTAGATTCAATTTTATTTAGAATTTCGCGCTCGTCTTATAACATCAACACAAAATTGAAGTATAGTAGTTTTCTTAGTTCAATATAGACTATGACTTCAACATAAACTAAATGTGACCGTCTACAACTAAAAAAAAACTTACTAATTTATTGTGAAATTGAGCTGATGATGTGTCTCGATTTTGACGAGCTTACGTGTTAATGTCTGCAACGAAACTATAGCGCGATTTAAAAAACTGTACAACGCCATCTATGGAGAGGTATAGTAAACTTTTGTTTGTTAAGGTTTATTTATAAATTTCACGCGTGCCTAGTCGCTGGCAACAGATAGTAATAAATAAATTCTTTGCTATTTTTTACCCCACTCAAACATCTTTTGTATCTGGAACAAGATAAATCTACGAGTGGAGTGCATTTCCTGGACAAGTCGTTTTGTCGCGAGTACATTTTCCGGTATGGATTCTTATTACCATAAAACAGCAGTTTGCTTTCTCTGTGTAAACTCCGGTTGAAGCCCGCACGTGTCCAGACACAGTTTGTTAAAACCGAACTTACAAGTTATGATTAATTTTATTGGTGTATAATTATAAAATTAAGCTCTGTAAATATGTCTGTATGTAATTTAATAAATTATTAAGCCACTCATCAAGTATTTTGTGGTAGTTTTAACAAAAGCTAGATGTTTCTTTTTTTTTTCTTAATCCGTATGGCGACGGATTAAGAATACACCACCCCATCGCCCCCCAAGGGTGCTGTAAAAGTCAGCTAAGGGATTTTGCACATAGATAACATCTTCTGTGAGAGACGGAAATCTCGAAAATGAACCCTGTGCCAATACGCCTGGTCAGCGCGGCACAGTAGACCATAATCCCTCCCAATGTGGAGGGGGCCCGTGCCCAACAGTTGGACGTGAATGGGCAGGATAAGAAGAAGAAGAAGATATTTCTAGGGTTTTATTTCATTCATTCATTCATTTCATTTGTAAAGACTATAGATTACGAGAAGAGATATAGGTATTCTTAACTAGCACAGTTAGATATGTAAAACTGTTTAAGCCTAGTAGGTATTTATCAGGATTCCTTGCATTAATAAAAGATTAGATCGTGGTTATACTGCTATTTTGTCAAAGTATTTTGTATATTTCTTATAAGAAACACTGTTTCATAGCTTACAATGTTGCTAAAATTATCTATAATCGGAATAATTTCTTAGTAATCGATTAAAATTTATAAGGCGGCTTGCTCCTGGTACGTAATGGTCAACTGTTTGGTATACTAATACGCAATAAACCAGGTGTTTTCATATAACGTTGTTTTCCTATTAAATAATTATCTTCTTCCAGTTTTTATACTTACTGTAGGTACATTTAAATACATTAAAACTTTATAATTTAATCAGCAATTACGACGTTTGCTGGTTTTGTTACAGAATATTTTAAAAAGAATTACTTAGGTACTCTCATAATTGCTATCACTCACTGTCAGCTTTTACGTATTCGATTTCATTTATAAAAAAAAAAACTGATAATAGTACCAATTCTAGGTCCACAACTAAAATAAAATTAATTAAAAAATTTAAGCAACTATAGCGTATTTTGATTAATTGGCTATTTTCATTTAAATTATAATAAATATTAATTAAAACCCTTAGTCTTTATTATACAGTTTTTATAATAATAAAATTCAGTTAACATTGCCGAATTATGTTATTAACACAATTATAATTTTTTAGTTAATATTAGTTGTAAATGTAGAATTATGAATTGATATAAGAATTTAATGCTTAAGTATCCTCCACCTGATTAAGCGCATAATATTATATTTGTCCTCATTCTTTACAGTTTTGCTTTTGTCTTGTTTGTCTGTGCTTTCAATTTCAGCCAGTCAAAAGTAAGAAATTCGCATTAGACAGTTTTCGTTATGATATTATGAGCATATTATTATTATGATCATTAGTCGTTCGTACTACAGGCGTAAGTATAAGCCACACAAATTGGTAATGCGCCTGGCGGCCATGTTGGTGACGTCATAGTGACGTTTAGATGAGAATATTACATTTTGTTAGCTTACCTTTTTCTTTGCTAATGACGTCATAAGGGCGTTAATTTGACAAGGTTCCAGCGCATTACCAATTTGCGTGGCTTATACCCCTTAACATATGTGCCACTTGCACGGTTATTAATTTATTTCAGTTATTGAGTTCAATTTCTGTACTGAAACCAAGTCCATTTCGTACAGGTATGGACATAATAATATGTGGACTTTACTTAATTCATGGGCTAAACGCAACAGTGCTAATAAAAAGATTATTCATTCATGTATATCGTTATCGGATGTCCTGATTACTTGCACTTGCGTTGTAGAGGGTTGTAACACACATAAAACACTATTCGACTATTTTTTTCCAATAAATTTCCACATCATTTAACATAGTACACCGTTTCCTCAACGCACTTTGCCTTGACATTTATTTTCGCACTATTTATACACTTTTTATTTACTCAGTTTTTATTAGAAAATACATCGTGAGAAAAATTATCTTTGATACACTGTTTTATAAATGTTTAAAAGCTGCACTTATGTTGCTTGTGTTGAGAGGTGTTACATTATGTATGTGTGTGTGTTGTATCATGACAACAATTTTTTTTGAGGTTTTAAAACGGGTTGAGCACTTTGTCCATGGAGTGAAGGATTAGGAATACAAGTGACAACCCTATTACTCCTCAGGGTGCTGTAAAAGCCAGCTAAGTGATATTGTTCACAGGTAACATTCTTTGTGAGAAACGGAAATCTCGAAAATAAACCCTATGCCGGGCCAGCGCGGCTTACTAAATCATAATCCATTTTAGGAGGAGGCCCGTAGCCAGCAGTGGTACGTTAATGGGCTGTAGAGTGAGAGAGAGTGTACTTAGAACTCTACTGTACTGTAAGTCAGTGCAGCTTTTTGTTTACGCAGTAGGTACAGGTAGGTAGTAGTTTGCTGCACACAGTTGTAGACACAATAGCGACTTGCTAATACCGACCCATATCATGAAAGGCCATCGTAACTTGCAAGATGAGTCTAGTGCAATGATATAAACTTTATATTATAAAATATGTCTCAGCTAAAATTACTCTACTACTATTTTATTAATTTTTGGAATTGACCATGAGCGGGACTTGAATCTTGGAATATCGTTCCGTTGCTCTCCCGAGCTATCATGGTTCCCGCATATGTTTGCCAAATCTTCCACTACAATCTTCTCAATGTGAGTTAAACATCGCATCGATGTTCTTTTTACAACGCCATCTATTGAGCGGTTTGCACCAACTCGATCATACTTTATCATTTTTTCCACTATAATTTAGTTTATTTAGTAAAAGCATAGCAAGTCAATTGCAAAAATTTATAAATTAATTTGTAGAAATACATGTACAGTTATTCTACATCTCATTGATGTTAGTCTTTTTTTGCGTTTTTAAAGGTGATATTTTTGTATTGCTGGAATAATTATATCAATTGGTGTTAAGTAGGCAAGATGAAGTAACCAGAAAAGAGAAATATGAGAATGAAAGGTTTAGGAGGTGGATGTTTCCGAGAAAAATAACACAAAATAAGCGCCAAAAATAACTGATTTAGCCCTTTTGTTATTTATTCTTGATCAATTATAATGTCAACACGCAAACGTTCGTTGTCATTATCAATTGCATTCCGAACATAGAAATGCAAGAGTAATCATCATTAAACTGAATGTATAAAGGTTACTCGCAAAACAAGACTGGAGTATTTAATTAGCAGTTTCAATATCAACAATTACAATAACTCCTTTCGTGAATACTTCAATCGGTATTTCTTTGCGATCGGCCGTCGTCGCCTGCTCTCTGAGTGCAGCAACATTACCGCGTCACGCGACTCTCGCGCCGCCCCGAGCACGACGATTATTATTTCAAGCGATCAACATGAAAATGAATGTTCATAAATTTATTAGACATAGTGTCGGCCGTATTGCCTTAGGCTTGAATTATATAAAATATGTCAAGAATTAAGCATTATCATACTGAGATGGTTTTTAAACGGATAAAAATATGATCTATAACAAATAGAGTATACCGATAGTAAGTTATACACGTATATCACATTATTTCTTAAAACACAAAGAATCTTTCGGGAAAGCTTATAAACAAGTAGATCTCCTCAAATCTTTCTAGTGATATAGTCATATGTTGCCTGCAACCAGTGGCTTCAAGCGATCTTCCTTAAGCACTAATCAAATCTTTTATCAAAGAGATTTAAAAGAATATGAATCATTTATTTTATAAATGTTGGCGTCCACTTTACAGCTTTAATTTTTAAAGCGTAGTTATTAAAATATTTATCAAGTTTATTGAGTGACTTAACTGCCTCTAAAGATTAATGTGCTCACAATTTTCAGATACGAACTTTTGATCCTAAACAGAGATATCAGCCCCCACATCGAACATGAAACAACTTATAAAATGTAAATTTATTACGAGATATTTTACATGGATTCAAATTGAGCATAAAATATCGTCTGCATGTGTATTACATGCCGTAGGTAATTGTGTTGAGCACAATTATTATAATTTACCTATATTCGTGCCCGTGAGTGAGGACGTGCGAAAGAATGTTTTTAAAAGGTAATTCACACTGATTTATGGTTTGTACATTGTATTCATTAATTTATCAAACAAATTGTAAATCAACTATAAATTATGTCGTACATAAGCGGTGGTTATATGTATTTAGTGAAAGGTTATTAAGCTGGAACAGTAATTATAACAAAAACATCTGCATCAACAAATGGTCACGGAAACCGGCGAGGCAACAACGCATCTAATCAAAGATGATTCATCTAAAGAAATTCTAAAATTAATTATATACTCTATTCTCAAATCTTACCTGAAATCTTTTTAATTACAACCTACATGCGCAATGATTTATCATGAATACACGTGCAGATGATTTATATAAACTAATACCAACGAAAAATGTCTTGCCTTGTTGTTGTGGTTACATCCAGCGATCAGTTCAATAAATATCCATTACGAATAGTGACAAAGCTAAAAAATCTAGAAAACTGTTAAGTTTACATGTAAAAAAATGTAGGTACCTACGACTAAGTACAAATCTACTCAATAAGCAGTTCGAAAATTTAATTAGTTAATATAGTCGACTAGCTGTAGCCCGCGACCCCGTACGCGAGGATTTAAGAAAATTTTCCCAGTTTTTGAAGTCGGTGGTCGCAGCTTGATGTCATAAAGCCTATGTACCTAGCCTTTCTCGATAAATGTACTATCCATGTGAAAGAATTTTTCTAATCGGTTCAAAAGATTAACGTGTTCAAATCAACAAACTCTTCAGCTTTATAATATGATATAACAAATAATAATTAATTTTGCTAATTTGACAAAAAATGTACAAACATGCACTAGCATGTTTTGTTTCTTTTTTGTACTAGATAGAAAAAAAATACATACAACGAAAATGTTAAAAGCCACTTATTTCTTATACTATAATAATCATTCTACTATAACACTATTTATCCTGCTATTAAGTTTCATAATTAAAACTATTAATTACTAAGAATCGCAATTGAATCGAATATTGGGATCCTTGCGTAGTGCGCGTGAAAATGGACACCTTTCTTACAACTAGCTTTAATTAAATCTATGGCTGTAATTATGTCCTTTGCCCTATTTGTTCAGTTGGATTTATTATACGTAATTATAGAGTACGATGTCTTTAAAATTGTCTATGGTACTGAATACGTGATCAAGTAAATTATTTGTCTACTATGAATAGTAGAAATATAATTGTTATAATACATTTTTAATCAAATAACACCTGAAATAAGCTTCAGCTTGTGAACCGAATAGTGAATAAAAGCTTGATAATTAAAGGCGGTGATTAAAGCGTGTCTTATAACAATTAACTTACATATTCCCATTTCTTAGTTAGAATTGTTAAGCGGGTATTTGAGAATAATATGATGTTATGTCTAAATAAATAAATGTATTAAAATTGAAATAACTTATAAGCCACTAGAGGTATATATTTTCTAATAAGACACTCATGTATGCAGGTTGATAATAGCTTTCCTATATTATACTTTGTCTTTTTTTGTAAAACTGTTCTATATTTAAATTATGTTAACAATAAAAAATAAAAAATTAAAAGTACTTAACAGCAAAATGCATAACAGGATGGATCTAGAAAACAAGATCTTGGTACAAGTTCTAAATGTTGAAAAACGCAAACAAAATTTTAAATCGTATAACAACTGATAGTACAGGATAGCTCAGTCCCACCGGTGACCATGTTAATCGAAGAGTCTCCGAAACGTCAGGCTAAAATTTAAAACAAATATACGCGTCTAAGTCCCTTTTAGCTGAAGCGGAATTGTAATAAGTAGCTCTATTACTAAATATAGAGCAAATGAAAGAGAGAAAACAGTACCTATTAGATATTTTAAATAATATGTTAATTAATGTGAGCCCTGGATTGTAAAGTTATTGAAACCTAGTTGGAAAGGTAGCCTATTTAAATAATGCTCTTCGATGTCTCACCTCACCTTTGAAACTTTCATTAAACTCGAAGACATTTCACACGAAAACACACAGCGTATCCGTTTGAATGTTAGATAAGTCATTGGTATCTTGTAGACGGTGTTCTTTGCTCTTGACTTAATGTGACTTTTATTGCGTTCTACTTCAGGTTCATTGTGTGGGCCCCTCCTGTAACAAACATTACCTTACAGCTCTTTTCAACTTGTTATGTGACTTTAATACTTTCTAAGTAAATGTTGTATACCTATACCAAAGTGTGGTTTTCATGAATGATTGGTGTTTGCGTAAGAGGTTTGTCTAAGTTGTGGTATTACCAATAAAAAACGATTTTTCTTCTTCATATTACATGGATGTCCCAATATTAGGCACATCTCTTACATGTCAAGGCTTATTTTTTATGTCGATATATTAGGTCAGCTTCGCTAAACAGACGTGTGTGTATTTTTGTTTAGAGTTTTCAGTTTTCAACATTTTAAAAAGATAAAAGTCCTAGGTTTTGGAAATTAATGTCTACTCAAATTACATTTTTACTAACTGTATGAAAAATTTCTCAATCCCCAATACAATATAGAACTTAAGAAATCATTGGTGACATAACTAGAGAGTTCGAATATTTCTTAAATTATACATATTTAGGTACAAAATATACAATGGTTAGCACCGCTATGGCCTATAAAGGCAAATCAGCCATATGTTGTATCCATGCGGCAATGGGGGTGAAGGGGAAGTGACCGCCATCATTCATCATACGACCGCAAATAGCTTAGTGTTTTCATTTTACTACACGGTGCGGTAAATTATGTCAAATTGATGTTTATTCGTTGGCATGGTTCCGTAAGGTAAAAAGGTGGCATATATGTAGAAAGAAGATCTTATTAATCCAGTATTTGATTTTACTCGGATCATAGTAGAGCGTTTTTTTAGATGTAAACACACCTTTATTCATCATTTTTATTGGGGAATTTTCAAATAAACGGTATTATTACATCTCGAAACTGACACCAGAAACTAGCTGGACAAGTTATATCTTGGAGATGAGGTGGCAAGTCGTTGTATTTTATAAAATTCGAATAATGAAAAGAACATTACAGCATTTGTTTTGTTGTCTCCAAAAATTATCCCTAAAATATAAGAAGCAATATTAACAATAAAGCTGTTATCGCTTTTCGCTATTTTTTCGACAAACATGGTGAAATGCAATATTTTACACAAAGGGGAGTTTGTGGTTGTAATGATGAGCGAATAATATTTCTCTTCCGGTTTGCATTAGGTAATAACCCTTAATTGGTTTATTAAGGCTCTCCTCTGAATATACTTGAGTGTGAAACACATTACGGTCTAACGTCACTTCCGCTAGCTAAAGCGTCGTAAAACTGCGGTTGAACTAATATCAATGTGTAGGTAATAACAGCCGTATATATTATTATTAATAACACATTTAAAATGTCTCTTAATAAAGCAAACATTGTGCTAAAGAAAAACAGATTTATTTGTGATGTATGTAGCCTACTCTAATCTATCTTCATAACAAAATTATAGTCATAAATTTTCTTTCTTTTACGCAATATCACAACAAATATAGTTTTGTAAACAAGCTTTTTATACTTCTAGTCTATTTTGGAAATAAACGTATTTTTGTTTGACTTAATTAAACAGATCCAGTGGTTAATAAATCAAATTATATTGGAAAAATGATCACCATGAGCGGGATTTGAACCCACGACCTCGGAATTCCGTTCTGTTGCTCTTATAACTGAGATACCATGTTATAGGCGTAATATGTTCTGTCAAACAAAAATATATAACTAAATATTATGCATAAAAATATGTAACTAATTAAAACTGTTTGCCTAGGCAATTAAAGACTTAGATCCAGTTTGAAATGTTTTGAATCCATTATTGAATACAGTCGACATTTCGTCCCCTAATTTCTGTAAACTGAGAGAGGCAGTTGCTAGGCACGGGCACACGAATTAATTTTCGCCGCAATTACTCGGTCGCATTACTAATTGAGACATCAAAGACTGGCGACGTACTGTCGCCGACAATCTCGTGTTTGTTGTGACTCTTTGTGTTAGAATGTTTGCTCTATCTGTTCCTATATTGTTACGATAGATATAGTTTTCCATTTAAATTAGACTAGGTGTTGCCCATGAATTCGTACGTGTAGAATTTAGAAAACAAATTTTAACAAATTATACAAAAAATACCATCCTATGAATCACTCCATCTATTTTAAAAACTGCACTTAAATCCGTTGCGTAAGATATAATTTCACATAGGGACATACTTATATAAATAACGACTTTGTCTTGTAATCCTTACTTATTAAAAAACAAAGTTGCTATTGTATGTAGGTATGTCCCTATGTGAGCTTATTATCTTCAAAACTACGCAACGGATTTTAATGCAGTTTTCTTTTACAGATAGAGGGGTTCATAAGGATAGCTTTTTTGTACAATTTATTGTGGTTTTGTTTCAAAATTTGACGCGTAGGTACGAAGTCGGGGGCAACAGCTAGTAAGTAATAAAGCTAGAGATGTGATAATGCATTTAGGTATAGATTGTTAATCTCTTATAGACATAAACAAAAAATGTTGAACAAATTTGATGACAAAATTGTGAAGGCTTAATCAGTTCGAATTCGGGATAGAGATTTGAAAATTCTATGTTCATAGTTTTTCTAATCCATTATCCAATTAAAGAGAAATAAGTAGGAAATTAATTGCGTGACCAATTGTTTATCAGTGGACAAGTTACAAAAAAAAGTAAAAAGTTTTATATGTTTCACACAGCAAATGTCATGTGTCTGGTGGAATAATTTCAATAATAAATTTTTTATGTGTATTTTGACTGTCAGAACTAGCTACTGTTGATGCGATTTATGAAGTGCTGTATATTAAGTATGATGATAAATTATGACCGTAAGTAATATATGCTTTTTTATTACTGTATCTACAACTGCAATATTGGGTCACGTGATAATTCTTCGTAATCAGGCCCTAATTACAACCAACATAATGCACAATCACCACATTTCTTGTTACACGATCAAATGTCTCAGACGTGACTCGTTGCTACCAATACAAGCATTATCTAGATTCAAAATAAATTATTCACAGCCGCGTCGCTCGGGCGCCTGCGTTCTGCGTTATCCTCACCTCAAGGGCGAATAAGTAGCGTTCGGATTGACTGAATAATTATTTATAAGACACATCAATATACTTATAACGCTACAATAAAATAATTGTTGTCTTCAAACTATATCATAAAAAAAGAAAACTTCAAATACACATATACCCACAGGAATCGATAAATTGAAAATTGGTGCGATCAAAAGCTGAAATATATGTCGGTTCGATATTAATGGTCCCGGGTAAGCCACATCAATAACTAAGCGACGTGGCGTGGGTGTAATAGCAAAATGATGCAGTTATTTGGTGTAAATATTATTATAATAACAGTATTATTGTGGCGTTGTTTGTTTCGATAAAAGAGCACATTGAAAGGTTTTGTAATTTCGTTTACAAAAGAATGTATGGTCAAGCTGAGGACATTTCGGCAGCGTGAATTGTCAGGATGTTTGTGAGGGAACAATCGATTGAGCTCGTCGTGTACAATTTGCGTAGTGGCAGCTCTCCTCCGGCAATTTGTGTCCGTCGCCTTCGCTTGCCGTTATTCAGTAAATGCTACTGGAATATGTTGCAGCCTGTGGTTGAGTTCCCATTTTTAAACGCACAGTCGTCCGGACGAGTGAGATACATGCTAATTATGGGTAATTTTCAAAATCGATCGTCGAGCTTTTGCTCTGCTTGCGGCTTCCTGCGTGCACCCGTTCTTGAGAAATGTAAGCAAAAAGCATTTGATATGATTTCTTAATACTACGTCTATATGTTTGTACTCGTATGTTCAGTTAAGTATTATTATTATGGCTGTAATAGCTAGCTTTGTAGTACAAGAAATATACACAAAATTTTTATAAAAATGAAGTACGATTATCAGAACAGAGGCATAGTCTAGCTCTCAATCTAGCTTCCATTTAATAAAGGTATCATCGATCTCTCGTCAGTTTGATCTGATGATCGGTTTCGCAATAGCAAGCGCAGTTAGATCAAATTATCGAGCGATCAGTGGCTTCTAGATTGCATCTCAATAATTCTTGTTCAAGATTACCGTTGAACTGCTGCTAAATTCCTCTGTTCTTTGCAATCCGTATCAAGTAAATTGGAATAACTTTACTGAATATTTTTGAATATAAATGTGATCTAAATTTGGGAAGTACGGTTAGAATTTATATTAGGTATGCGCATCTGAGTCGGTGATGTCGTTGAAACTGCACGCCGGTGACCGTCGGGACGCGGTAATTGATGACGTCGCGGCCAACCGGTGTCCGCCCATTTTCCGTCAATTTTCGTCACTTGAGTGATGGTAGAGCGTCCCGCCTCCAGCAGTGTACCCCTCCACCCCTATTTCCCCCTGAGACACCCGCGACGGCACGCGCTGCGCTAAATTTAAATGGGATGAACTTGTAACGGGCGGCCGCCGTCAAGCAATGTACCCGGCATAATACGTTAATCATACATTTGTGACAGTTACAATCATTTTAAGACTTCGTCGAAATAGGAGAACAGAATGACATTGAACATTACCTATTTATATTCTAAGGTTTATTTAAACTAAAACAACTATAAAAAGTAACCCTTGCTAAGAATTCGTTTCAGTTTCTAGGTGGATGTATATATGTATATGGTTTACCTATATACCTCTTAATGTCGCCCTCAGAGGGTGCAAAGTCAGCTAAAGACAAAAGCTACCTCATTCCTGAGCAGTAACAATAGCCCGTGGGGATATAAATAAAGTGGAAGCACTTAACGAACACATAAACTGAAGAGAGGTAGTAGAGCGGAAGACAGCCAGTTGCCATGACAACGGCGAGTCAACTACTTGAGACCAAAGGGCTCTCGGCTATTGTTATCTTTGATACCGCTAATACAGTGTGACTGTTGATTATCTTTATTCTGTTATTTAGGCATTATTAACTTGAACAAAACGATGTGACAATTTTTAACGCCATGGATTTAGGTTTTTGATAAAAAGATAACCTTTGATATTGTAAGAACCTTAGAAAACCTAAGATAAAATTTAAAAATACTCCTGAAATCAGATTCAACTAATATATGGACACTTTTTAATAATTAACACGCTTATATTAGTTCGGAACGTATCTATCAATGTATTAATCTATGTAACGAATTCTTTAAAACTAATTTTCATCCTCTTGTGGTAGTCGCATTGATTTGAAATTTTGCACACATGTTAAAGAAACGATGACAATACAATAATCTGAAAAAACATGCAGGACTTTTAAGCGTGTTTTTTAGTTTTTGAAATAAGCTTATATTCTTACGTAAATTGGGAAAATTGACTTTACATTGGTAGCTACACATTGGTAAAGATGTGACATATAATCGTCGTTAGTTCCTTTACCTTTCAAGTTAATACTTTGGCAGAACTATAAACAATATTAATAAACTAGCTTTTATATTAAGTGTACTTTTAGGTAATAAATCTTTATAGTGTTTTAACATAAAACATTGGTACTGAGAAGCTGATGAGACTCATCGAGCGCGGGCAGCACGTGTTACATTTTTTTATTCCTGCTATTATGTTGTCAGATCAAAAATATTTAATTTATTTAAGTGTTGCTCTTTCTTGTTGTCTATTTGCTTCAAGGCGTTCGCTTAGATTTTTGAATACTCTTTATAATCTTTATTGTCTGTTATAAAGAAATGTAGACCACATTATCAAATTGCTCACAGACTGTTCATTCTAATTATCCTTCTTTGTAATTTCAATAAAGTAATTGTGTTTAATTTGATTTTACACAAAATTAAGTTAAGATGTTACACGTTCTGTTCGTTGTTAACTTTTGTTAAGTTTGCCTTTTTATTATTTTGTAATAAAACTAACGGCCAGGAACTACAATCATTGCGGTTAAATATTTTTACTGATTTGAAATAAAATATTATTGAATTTCCCTCCATTTGTGGTGAAATAAACAAAAAACACCTAATCGCCATCCTTTTAAGCTACTTACATGTTCTAGATCTCAAGATATCAATGTATTAGGATAAAAATTATGCGCAGATTATTTATATGACATAAATCAAGTATTAGCATAATGTTCATGTAAGTTTAAATCAATATTAATAATTTCCCTTGGAACGAGTAATATTGAGACAAAGAATGATATCGCCGCAGGCTGGTTGACGTAATACTTGCGGTTGTAAATAGCGGCAGGCGTGGCCAATCGATACAGGCCGATAGCACGTGATTTACCTAACAAATAATAAAGGTACGCATCCACCAATCCAATACTCTTATCGATAATTAATTCTGTTAATCCACACCCGATGTTAATTAACTCCGTGAGAAATACGATACTAAAATGTAATATCTAATATAATCTTGATTAGTATAATTCAGATGATGTAATCGAAAAAAAAAAGAGATTTAAAAGAGTAATAAATATTAAAATAGTTAATATACATATAAAACAAGCTAATGTTAGGTTCATTATGTACTTCATTGCTGATCGAGTCGTCTTTAAAACAGGCAAATTTAAAATAGACACTAGCTGATTGAGTTTTCTACGAATATTAAGCCATGGTATGTGAGACAAATAGCACAGACGTATTCATAATTTAGATAGAGTATTTAAAAATGCTTATTTTTCAGAATGGGTGGTTTTTTATCCTGAAACGAAGGCATAATTGCTAGATAGATATTTAAGACATTCATTGTAATATTAGTAGACCACTAATCAAAAATCGCTGAAAGCAAACTTTACTTGCGTTCAAAACTTACAAAGACGACCGAAGTCGAAAAGTCGAACAGACGGGGAGTTGTGACAAGCGGTGTTCAGAATCCGGCGTCACGCTGCCTACACACCACGGAAACGCTCTGCTCATGCATTATTCAAAAGCGAAGGCAAATACAAATAAATAGGCACGAAATAAATACAAACAGGCTGAATGGAGCCACGACGGTGGGCGGAGCCCTGCGACATAAATATCGGTCGGGCTGTCATAAGAGCGGCGGATATCTGGCCGGGCTATTTCGGACGAGACGCTCATTCGCCTTACCGATATGTCGTACAACTGACTTTTATAGATAGAGTACCTTACTTGGATTTGTAGAAATATAACTACAGTAAATCTATTGGATTTTACTAATAATTGCATAAAGGTTTATCTTATTTACCTCTTATTCTATATGTAAATCTATATCATTGTTCTGCTACCCATAACACAAGTAAATAATGGCGCAAACTTCCAAAGGATGTTTCGTGAAATGCTTAAAAACATTTATTTATTTAATTTTGTCACCAATATTTGCAGTCCATAGGCTAGCTTTTATTCTCGATATTATGACAAGACAATTCATCAAAGCCATTATTTAATAGTTTCCGTAATAATCTTGAATTGTAAACATAATTACGAAATCCTCCTTCAAAACTTACTATTTTGATTTATCTCTATAACCATGTACGATATAGGACATTTGATTGTAAAATGAAGAGTAATAATTAAACAAAACATATTGATAAAAATACGTAACCGAATATTTGTCATCAGCTAGCTGCTTAAGTTCAACAAAGCATGTCTAATACAGGACCTATAGATATTGCATCAACAAACTTTATCTACAACTTATACGAGGTGGTTTCGCTCCGAGTAGCCTGAGGGCTTTATTCATGTTTGCTGTCCCGACCTTCTATAGAGAACACGTTTACTCCAACGGTGCATGGTCGGTTTTACGGTAATGTGGTCGGCCCATTGACACTTCAGATTACGTGGGACTATCATACCTAAAACGAACTTTTTATAATCAGTACACGTACCTATATTATTTTGTCCGTCCTCGTGCTAGGCGTGGTGGGTCGCAATGGTTTGTGTAACAGACTACCGATCATGAGTTCGTAAGTTCTATTCCCACATAGATAGAACAACGTTAATAAAATTGTCAAATAATAGTACTGCGTTTGGGTGTTTTCTTTGTTATAAGTAATCTACTTATACGTATAAATGGTATATTTAGTATTTTCATGTTCTGGGACACATAACATAAGCAATAAGCTTATCTCACAAACAGAGGACGTTGTGTGTAATATCCGGGAAAATTAAAAAATAACATAGTACTGGATATTGAATCGATAATGACTTTTTATAATATACTTAATAATAAATTGTTTTGATAATAAAGTAAATTGATTAATCAATGGCACCTGTTTAAGTATCAGCTTTGTTATTATTACATGCGCATGAAAGTGATTATTATGCATGCAATATTTATCTTGCATATGCGTTCCCTTTGCTTTGTGCGACGTTATATTATTCTCGTTCACTCTCTACATTAAATTACGTGCAATTTATTGCTCAAGGGCTATATTAAATTATCGTGTACTCATTTACGGACAATTATTTCATCAAAATCATAATGACAGTAACATGATAAAACTCTTTTTTTCTTTTGTCGCAACTCACTGATTCAACGGATTAATGCCGCTTTTGTTTTTTTTATTTTGTGTTATTCTGTAGGTATCATGTGTACATTATCACTACATAATAATGCTGCTTTTTATGTTGAAATTATTTTTTTGTAAAAAAAACATAGAGGTGTTTTTCACTTTAGCTAGAGCACTTTGGAATGTCTGAGAGATTGTACGCTTGGTTATACATCAAAAAGGTATTAAATAATATTTTCCAATACTTGCATGACATACATGCATATTCAAATAAAATCACTTTTTAACGAATTTGCTTATATATTTATACAAATACTAGCTGACCCGGCAAACGTTGTTTTGCCATACTAAAAAAAAAGTTTGAAAAATAGATGTTAGCCGATTCTCAGACCTACTGAATATGTATGTAAAATTTGAGAAGAATCGGTCAAGCCGTTTCGGAGGAGTACGGTAACTAACACTGTGACACGTGAATTTTATATATTAGATACACGTCCAAATCCGTAAAAAGAGGTATTATATCTTTTTTATTATATTATATCTTTTGTTAGCCATATATTTTTCTAATTACAAAATTTAAATTAAAACCCGGAGTTAATTTCGTTGTATCTTGGGAAAAGCTGAACGTCGCCCACTTGTCCGCTGCTCGTAAATTGCGTGTATAGCCATAAATTGCATAAAATCACCAATTACAAGTATAATGTCGGGAGCGGTATACAGCCGTGCAGCTTACATGTTCTTACGACGTGCCAAAATCAACTCAATCCACTACGAGACCTCTTTAACCTCAATAGACGAGTTATATAATTAAATAATTAAGGTGCTTCGATCTTCTAAAGGAATTAATCTCTAGATGTTGATCGTCACGTGTCATATAATTGCTGCTATCAAGTACCTTTATTTATTACTTTATAAAATAGTATAGTCAGGCCTAGTATGATCAGTGTTCATATAGTACAGTGTTTAAGTGTATATAAATACTAATTCAGCCAGTTTATATTTTTTTTGTTTAGAGCCGTACGTCTTAAACGACCATTTAGTACACACACTTTTGGTTCTATTAATAATATAGCTCTGATATACATATTTCATACAGTCATTATTTCGGTCCAATTGTGTTCTGTAAAGAACAATTGAGTTGGTGCAAACCGCTCAATAGATGGCGTTGTACAAAAACCATCGCACGATGTTTAACTCACATTGAGGAGATAGTAGTGGAAGATTTGATAAACATGTGCGGGAACCATGGGATGGGAGAGCAACGGAACGGTATTCCGAAGTTGAGGGTCCCGCTCACGGTTATCATTTTTTCCACTATAATTTAGTTTATTTAGATATACATACCTAATAAAATGCAATTTGTTTAAAGATACAAAAATCAAATCCTGAAACTTTTAATACATTTTTAATTTGAGATGTATTTTAATCGAATTATCAACAGAGATGTAGTTTGTAAGATGTACGCAGTTCCTTTAAGTATTTCTCCCTTGTGTTACGAGAGTGAATGAACAAACATGATCTAGAACATCAAAGTATAGGTTAGAGCGTGATGTAGCGAAGCTGCAGCTCGGGTGCGCTTACGGTGACGGAATAATGGACAGCTCACGAGCGAGTCATTACTGAGCGTCCAGCTGCCCCAACTAGAACGAACACAATCTGGTAACTCTATTGTGAATAGGTAGCTGTTTAAAACATAGATATAGATATACTTTTAGCCTAACATTTAAACTGTAAGATAAAGCAAATTTTGAAAACCTAATTGTTTAACAATCAAACAATATCTTTTAAAATAAATAAATAATAGTATTAAGTATTCATGGACATTTCACACAACGTCCTCTGGTCCCAAGCTAAGCTTACATGCTTGTGTTATGGGTTAGTACCCATAACACAAGCATATATAAAGAAAAGTAGTAGGTATACGTATTCTATCTGTATTCTAGTGAATACGGATAGAATACATACACCTACTACTTTTCTTTTGTAAATACATACTTATTATACATAGAAAACACCCAGACCCAGTACAAACATTTCTATGACAATTATGAATATCAAACAAATGATTGACCCGAGCGGGAATCGAACCCGCGAACTTGCGAATGGCAGTCCGTTACGTGAACAACTCGACCACGAGACTTGGTCAACTTTAAAATGAATAAATATATAAATAAATAATAAAACTATTTACTTTTAAACTGTTATTTTTATTTGTTTGATTGGATTCCAGAGTTCTATTGCCCACTCATTACGTAGTGTCAATTTTCAGGTTAGTGAGAAAACACTTACTGTCATCAACAAATTGAAAGTTCCATTCATCAGCCTTTCTCCGTCCACTGTTGGACGTTGGCCTCCCACAACGCGACAATTGAAAGTTAATAATGACCATTACTTTTCTTACTTTAATCAAAACCAAATCAAAATATATTTTTTCATATTTAAAATACATATAACTTTAAATCCATAATAATAAATAAAATAATACAATTAAAAATTAGTGCTTACTATGTCACAACAGATTTTGTAAAAACGATCTTAATTTAAACTAAACATACAACAGACAGAATCACGAATTAAAATCCAACAAAATTATAATAAAAAATAAAAATAATAATAAAATAAAATATATATAAAAGTTAGCAGTATTGTTAAAATAAATTTCATATAAAATTAAAAATAAAATAGAATATTATGTACGTTACTGTTTTTAAATTAGTTCAATGTTGATAACGAGTGTTTTAAATTCAATCGGAGATTAAAATGACAAAAGATAACAGATTTAATGTTATATATTCGATGTATCTCGTGTATGATGAATTGTTGGTAGTTGTGCATGTGTTTGAGCAATAAACAGACAATCTTCACGAGATGGCTCATGACCTCTCTGACCGCTGCAATCTTAATCCGCAGCGTTAAATACATAATGATAGCAATTTAGTTTTAAAATTTTAGCACGAAAATCTCATCAAGTCTGGAATAATATTGTCCTTTAAAACACGAAGTCCTTTGCGGATGGGATCGCCCGAATAAAAGGCGGCGTTATTATGTTGGTAAAACAAAATTCCCCATAATGGCCTCATTATGTGGCGAAAATTGCCCGAGAGCTTTTTTGTGTGGTAATATAAATGTATTTGTAATAGCTTTTAGAAATATTGCGAAGCAGCGGGTCAAGAATCAGGCCATTTCTGATTACTAAAGCTTAATTTATTTTCATCTTTACAAAAAATAAACTATAAAAATTGTCCGCTTGCCGTGGGAAACGACCCTGTCGCCGGCGGCCTCTATTATGTAATTATTTTCTATATTAGATTCTATATTAAATGGAAGATTAATAGGAAATCGATAGGATTAATGACCTCACCGTGTGTTGAAAATTATCTTGACTTCGTGTGGTGAATTTGGCTGTTAAATATGAAATGTCGCAGGTTTACAAGAAAGTACGAGTAGAGCATGTAGAAGTATTGATAAATAAATTTTACGGTGCGTAAATTTTATGCAAAGATTCTCAATTTAAATTCAATTCAAATCTCATTCAAACGATTAACTTCTTAACCAACACCTCTTTATCTGTGCAGTAGCTTAACTTTCCATACCATAGCAGTATTTAAAAATGCAACATACCATGTACGTACTTACGCGCATTCCTCACAACTTCCATCGCATACCAAATTTTAGAAAATAAATGAAGTATCTGATATAAAATGTTTGTACCTATTAATTTTCTTTAGGTTGGGAGTTTGGATATTTCTAGAACATCCTTGATAGGAGTCAAACTCATGTCTGTTGCAACTCGTTACCATTACGTTAATAGATACTATTTATTCGATTAATAGCCAGAAGCCACAAGTCAAATAAACATTTATAGTGAAGTTCGCGGTGATTTAGAGTGCAATAAAATAACCAATTGGTGATAATAATGAGTGCGGCTCAATTGGTGCTAATAAAGTCGGTGAATGTTAATGAATCGCTTTTCGGTGCGTTGTGAGATGTGTCATAAAACGAGCCACTGGTTCGGGTGTCGCGGGCGCCCCGCCGCGGGAGGCCAAGGGGAGCCTAATTGATTTGTGCCCCGGGCCACAATCAAAACAGATCGTATTTTATAAGACTTATCTCAGAGGGCGAGGGTGCATAGATCTGTGATGAATTTGGCAATAGGCACTAAGAGTGTTTTAGTTAAGGTTCGATTCTGATATTTTAATTCGATTTCATATCTGGTAGAACATATAATTTCAAATACAATCATTTGTGGTTCTCTTTTGACTGGAGGATTGAGCACAAGAATGGACGCATTCTTCTGCTCAATCAAAAGAGTCTCTCTTTTTTATATTTATATCTACTAGGTACTTCATCAATACCAATATTCCTTAATAAACAGGGTTTAAAATGCAAAAGAGCAAAAATTACGAATCGAAATATATTCTAAAAGTGATATTAAAAAGTTTTTCAGGTAATTGTTGTCTCCAAGCAATTTTATATTATATTTCAAAATACAAATTCAACACTGCAAAAATAATAAAACTCAACTACAAGTTGGAGAAACAAAATTAAAATACTTCAACTAAAGTGAAGCTACCACGTCTCTCCCTTTGCCGTTGCAAATTGTAATGTGTTCAGTGATCAAACACAAGAAAATCAAATGATCATTTGATAAATAGTTCCCGGGGGTGAAACTGCCGTCGCGCTGGTAATGCGGTCAACTTACCCCCAACATACTATGGGAACTTCATGAGAAAGTGGAATATTTAGATATGGTGCTTGCTTTCATCATATTTTACATTCGTGTTTATTTATTGTACAATATTGTGTAAAATTGCAATTGAAATAGTGCTACCATATATTTTGAATATTTACAAAATCTGTGAAGGAGTTTGTGACTGCTTCATCGGATTTGTATCATCAAATAATTAAAATTGTGGTAAAAGAAATAAATACTAAATTATATGAAACAATCGATTTAATTATTTTATTACTTTAAAGATCGTATTAAAAAATTATTTTTCAATGGTAAACAAAACTAGAGAAACGAAAATTTTATAGCAACAGACAATAGATTTCAAGTATTTTCCTAGTATCGAGTGAGGGCTGTGTGCGGGCAGTAAATAGATCAGAACATTAATCACTTCGGCTGATTCGAGTCGACGCTAGGGACAACTCCTCTCTCATGCAATAAATCTTGCTGGCAACTGCATTGCGGTACGAGTGTGTTGAAAAATTGCCGATTCAAATAAACATGCTAGTGTGATTGCGTACTGAGAAAAATGTTTAAAGTACATTAGTGGATGATGTATGCTATGTGATAGGGAAGTGATCGGCATTAGCTGTAACAAAAAGAGAACCTTACTGACTGCCGTTTCAACGCCTAGCTATACCTGTATGCTTGGCTTCTTTTAACACGGTATGCCAATCAATAAGAAAGTATTTCTGACAGTTCATTTTTTTATGTAGAGGAGATAGTGAAAGTGTCTTAGTTTGTCATTATTCGAGTTACTTCTTGCACTTTTTCTATTAGGCCCCGTTAAAAGTAGTAATTTACGTCACTAGATTTCCCTAAAAACATTTATGGGTTCAGTCTCACTGCACTTGAGATTGCTTTCATTGATTTTACTGTTATGTGTGTATGTAGCTTCCCCAGTAGCTATTTTGACAAAATATTGATTAGTATTTATATTAGTGTATTTTCAACCATAAATACGATCCCTAAAAACAAATATAAGATTTATTGAAAATTTTTGGTATTTAATTCCTATCTTACGTCTTACGGCTAGTGAAAATGAGATTTAATAATACACATATACATATACAAAAAAAGTATCATGTTCAATAACAACCTGTATTATACATAAATGTAACGGAGAGTAAAGAATGCACATGTAGATGCACCCACGCGTTCACATTGTATGCAAATCACTGGTCGCAGGTCGCCATTTGCGCTGCATGCTTCGACCACGCTCATAATGGTCCATGTTTTTTTATAAAACCTTATTGGTCCATAGTTTAAAAATAATTTACTTATTGTTTTCATTTTGGGTTTGCTTTCTTACATTTGTTATACAAATATTACAGCAGTTTAGTACGATCAACAATTCAACATATTTAACTACATAACGTGAAAAGTATGTTCTCAATTCGATGTCGAAAAAAGATGACGTCACATAATACCTTAATTAAGTCTGCATTAAGTCCGCCTGTATACTACCTTTTGTGTATATAAAGTTAAATAAATAAATAAATAAAATAAATAAATACCTCTAACTTTGTGTATTTGGAGTTATTGGATTATTAGTTAAATAATATTCCTCTAAAGTCTAAATTAAAGCTCAGACACGTAAGACTAAATAAATTATTGTTTATAATAATATTATTATCATTCAAATAAGCGTATAACCTTATCTTGGGATCAGAGGACGCGTGAAATGTCCTTGAATTAATTTTTATTTTATGTAATAAAATAAAAAAGCCTTTTATTTCATTGCAGAATACATAGAAAATAATAAACTTTAAACCATTTAGTCTAAATTATATTTGTAGTTATTTATAGTTAGTTGTTAAAATTATTTATTATAATAATGTTTTATTTTATATAATCGTTATCAATTCTGTTCCAAACAATGTTAGCGTATTATTTAATACAAACTTTAATAATTTTTTAGTATTAAATTCGTTGATCGTTATAGATGTAGTACAAATGGCATGAATGGTCCACATTCTGCCGTGTCATGACGTGAATGCCATTGTGTCTCGAAATCACGACAATGACACGACATGTGTACCGTGCTCACACGAGTCTAATTGGGAATGAATGGGGGTCAGAGATCGTACACTTCATTTCAATATTGATACCTATTTCCTGTTCTGAATATCACATTCTTATGTTTATGCTATCGACAGATGTTAATATGTAAATATGACGGCTAACATTCTTTTATTTATTTCAAGGTTTTTTTTAGCCATGTAATTGCAACGATGTCTGCTTAGATCTGTTGAAATTTCAATTGACTTGCAAAATACTGGCGTTATTTTCTCGCTATTTAATATGTATATATCTAAGTATATTCTATTCAAAATTAAAATTACCATCAAAAAACGCCCTGAAAGAATTATTTCTCAACCAGTTACAAGTAAACCAAGATTTTAAAACCTTAAATAGATCTTCTAAAATAACCCTAACTTATTTATGTCGAAAAACACACATTTATAAAGATAGCTTTAAAGAAACAGAAAATTACATCCAATCATATTGAAACACCATAAAATCGTAAAAGCTTTCTTCGATGAAAATGAAGCTATGTTTTACATGTAGGTTTTTATTAATATGTAAATATAAGGGCTATTTGGGTTGTTCCAACATTATTTAAATAGGAAACAATTAGTAGGCCACACTATCTGATCCGAGTGAGAGATAAAACCCACATTTAATTACACTCAAAACTTTCCTACTTCTTTTGGTACACAAGTTTTCAACGTTTTAACGGTCACTATACTATACAATAGGAGAGCTATGTATTAATATTCATACATGATAGCATTTAATTACTTGAAGTTTTTTACTGACTTGATTGTTATAATTAAGTTTGCAAATATAAATAGTTTTTGTAGAAACAAAATGCTTTTTAATAGGTGATGATATACGACCACATTCTTTATTTTTAACTATTCTAAGTACTTGAAAGTATACCTTTAAAGAGACAGAAAGAATTAGATGTTATTTATAGAAATATGGTTCGGTCTACTGTAAATAAATTCAAAATGGTAGATGGAATATAACCTGCAACTTTGTAACAAACCCATGGCCGCTCTAACCTAATTCTAAGAAGGTTAATCTTTGCACCGCACAAAACTTGCTCATTCCTGTTCTTGATAAACCCTAACATCAAAAATGAAATGTTAATACTTAAACCAAAATGTTAATTGGTTTAATTTAATAAAAAAGATAAGGTTAAGACATGCAACAAATGAAGTAATAATTATTTCACCTGCTTGAACATTTCGAAAACTGCAAATAATATTTTGAACCTCTTTTAAGTATTACAAAGTGATAACTTTATCTATTTTATGTTATTAATTCAATATTAATGTGACTAATATTTACGCATGTATTCTTTTCAATATAAATGGACATTTTACACTATGCCATATATAAAACACCAAGACGCAGTACAAATATTTGTATGATATTTTATAAGTATCACACAAATAATTTTCCCGTGCGGGAATCCAACCCGCGACCTCATAAACAACACTCGTGTTAATAATACCATACAGGTCTGTTTATTTCAAAGATCAAAGATCCAAAAACAGCTAATAGGAACCACAAGTCATTGAGAAAATATGGCAAAAGAATCAACAGGCTACAATCGTCACCGATCACATGAATAGATGGGACCAAATGACCGATGCCTGGCAGCGGTGATAATCCACAATAAGCTGACCAGATAGAACAATATACTGCCGAGTCCTGGCTGCGTCCAGAAATTTACTGTCCATAATTACAGGGTTGGTTCAGTTAATTGCAGGCGGGCTCGTCCCGAGGAGCGTTGCTTCGCTTTTTTTTGACTAAATAAAAATTGACTAATATTCATAATAAATAATGAACTCTCCGGTCTCAGAATAACGCTATGTAGATATTCGAGAGATTAATGTTTTTGTGGTTTAATCGAATGATCGCGCCTCTGGAAAAAACATTTATTATATATTATAGTTATACCTATATAAATATTTAAGATGTTATTTACACGTGTATTAATAAAAGTCTCTATAAGATGGCAATCCAAAGAATCTGAACATAAATGGTAATTTGACTTACACTTACTTAAATTTAATT
Source organism: Orgyia antiqua (assembly GCA_916999025.1). Taxonomy (NCBI): domain Eukaryota; kingdom Metazoa; phylum Arthropoda; class Insecta; order Lepidoptera; family Erebidae; genus Orgyia; species Orgyia antiqua. The sequence continues at coordinate 30,467,168 of OU779864.1, forward strand.
GTAATATTTCACCAATGTTTTAGGATGCTTGCTAACTAAATAGAAAGAAAGAAAGTTTCGTAAGTAAACCGAAAAGAAATGATAATTTTAAACAAATTTTCTAATTGTCAATCGCCATCCGTTACTTTTCGCAACTTGTACATAGAGAAACGTTTTTTGTAAGCAAAAAATTACATAGGTCTTTAATAAGGTATTTGAGAAAGTAATCTTGTCCTGGTTGGCAGAACATTTCGCAATAGGTACTGCTCATAAATGGTGTCGTATTGTTTCATTCTATCTCGCTTAACTTTTTGAATTTTTCTTTACTTCTTTCTAAATATCATGGAATCTCTAAAAGACATTCTTTTGAATAAGATTTTGCTTCAAATCTATTAAAAAGAATATCAAAATATCTAATAAATTTCCTCGTATCAGATGATTTATCACATGACCTATTGATGGAATAAATTTTAGTAAACATATCATATTTTGGGAACGAGGCAAAAACTCGTTCACCTCGTTGCATGTTGCTTGTTGTTGCTGCAGGCTCTTCTTATAATTGCAGGGTTTCACCCAAAAGCCCTCAATTATAAAATAATAGCAGATGTGGATCATAGTAATAACAATTATTATCACGCTCGCTCGCTATCATTATACTTGAAATATGGCCGATGCCACGTTGTAGTGCAAACTTTGGAATTTCGCCGCGTTTGCGCTGCGATTCATTGCTCGCGCCACACTGTCTCACTTTATTTATCATGCACTTTTTAACTATTTTCAACTAGCCATTTAGACTTTTGGTATTTTGCGTAAGTAATTAACTAGATTTAAATTATCAATGACTGATTTATAGTAATAGCGAATGATATCACTGTGGATAGCCATGTGCCAGTTTAATACTCTCATTAATCAATCATTAATTAGCTCTTAATTTAAGATAAGGTCTTTTTGGCTAAGGTTTTATATAAGAACTGATATAAAAAAAATATGTTATTATGTGTGACATGTATGAAGTTAGTTGTAATTTCAAATATCTGGGCAATCAGGACACGATACTAAAATTGTTTGCAAAATTGCTATTAAAAATTACTGACCGACTGATTTAAAAGATGAATGCGGAACATTATAAGGTCCGTTCACTGTAGATAATTATATATTATGTTGAAATCACGGTATATTGGAGTGTATATAATAATGTTAACTTGTAATACGGTGATTATTCAAATTCTCGTACAAGTGGCCTGTCCCGCCTCTTTGCAATAGCAATCTTAATAAACACTTCCTAGATGTACGGCCTAACATATTTTTATTATTTTTGATATGTTGAATTTCGTTTGTATTCTTAATTAAAAATTAATTTTCTTTAATTATTTTGACGGGCCTCGTGGTCTAGTGGTTTATATAACGGACTGCCGATCACGAGGTCTCGGGTTCGATTCCCGGTCAGGACAATCATTTGTGTGATGTTTATACTAGTCATACAAATGTTTGTTCTGCGTCTGGGTGTTTTCTATGTATTATAAGTATGTATTTACAAAAGAAAAGTAGTTTATGTAGTATATCCGTATCTTGTACCCATAACACAAGCATAGAAATATAGCTTACTTTGGGACCAGAGGACGTTGTGTGAAATGTCCAAAATATTTATTATTTATGGTCAGGTATACTACGAGATGATTAATACAAAGATAAAAGTTATTTTCATAAAGGAAACCTTCGCTTATTTTGTATCTTCTGATATGATCAAAATACTTTTTATTCTGTTTTTCAAAGTACTGTTATTAAGAATCTTCTAACAGCGTCTTTAAGTAACATTTTGTGTGCGTGATCACATCCACATTAGTCGAAATTAATTTATCTTTCATACTATTCTATTTGATCACTATTATTTTAATAAAATACCGAAATTTGTGAAAGTCCTGAATGAAATTGTGACCGGATTGTATCTGTATTACGAATTATTAGATTGTGCGGAACTCAGTTCATGCACTTCGCTATCCGGCCGTCATTACATCGGCAGCTCGACCGATTAATCATTGCAACTCTACCGGATAATTCGGCGGTTGATTTAGTGAAAAAGAACATGTTATTACGGGATAAATCTCTATCTAGAAAAGCTAAGAAGGCCTAAGCGTTCTGATTTATGATGCCCGCGGCTATCGCCGAGTTGCTTTTGATTTGTGATTCTCAGACTAACTTTGTTGTTTTCATATTTAGTTGAATTTTAATTAATGGCATACAAATTATACGTTTTAGTGTGTAATTATAGTTTATTTTATCACTGATTGTTGCTTTTTCGATAGTTACTACCAATGGCTAAAATTTATCTCCTTGTCTCGGCTTAAAAACATAATTATATTGTATCTAACTTTAGATTGCAATGATATCTTTTGATAATGATTTATCTAACAGATTTATGTTAACGCGATCAAAATTTTTGGTGTTTTATTGAGTATTTATAAATAGAATAACTTTATTTCTTTTAATCGTATTTTTCCCAATTTTCCATGAATTAACCCATTTTCATTATGTGATAAAAAAAATTATCACCAAGTATTCTGTACCTGTAAACATTTATTACCTTGTTTATTTTTTCATTCCACGTTATATTTCTTTACATAATATGTGCGGCGGCTTTACATAATGGCTATATCCGGCGACATACCCTTTGATATCGACGGTGTAGTCGTAATGCTCGTGTAAAGATAATATCTTGATTTATTACGGCTATCAAACTAAACCTCTCTCTCTTACACAACTACTTTCTCACTCTTTACTCGTCCGATTTGCTTCCTTTAGTCATTACTTTAAAATTACAATCAATATTATCTTTATGCGACTTATACTATATTACCACATTTTTGACTACAGCGTTGACAAAATAATATTAAAAATCTTACTTAAAAAGCACATACATATAAACTGAAAAATATTTGTGATAATTCTTGTAGTATTTTATCGGTTCGGCAAAGGTGCTATTATGATTTGTGAGATTTAGCTGCTGCAGCTGCAAAAAAAAACAAAACAACTGTTACGAGTATATCCCAAACTAAAGAATACGAGCGATAAAGTAACGTGCAGTCTTGTGTTGGAAATTGTAAACTTTTCAGGTTGTTCCACTTTTAAACGACAAATCAACTATCAAATAGCTAAAAATTAACGCAGCGTTTTACGAAATAATATTTCAAGATATAAATAATTAAAAACGCGTATTAGATAAGGTATGCTATAACATTTAATAATAATTAATAAATCTATCGGCGAATCATCTGAGATATTTGAAGGCGGACGCTATTGCGGAAAATTAATGAAGTCTTCTGTGGAGCGTTTCGCGTTTTAATAGCAGCTATTAATTTTATCTCAACAACAACAAACTATTCGACGCGAAATACTACCTATACCTATAGGTACATACATGCGTCTGATATTAGCATTGGTTCAATAATCGAGTTGTATTTAATTATACTGTATTCATTACACTTGTCCGAGACAAGTCTGATTTGTACCATCAAATTGAAATGCAAACTTAAAGCATTTATCCAACAGGAGTTGATATTATAAGGCGACCTCTGCTGAAAAAGGTCAGTAAGAGATGACAGACACTGTCATCTCTTAGTTTGCGTGAGGAGTCTTTGCACAAGGCGTGTGAGGCCTTAAAAATAAATAAGAATCATTAAAATCGCTTCGTCCAGATAAAAGTTATGTATGTATCTCATACATAACTTTTAACAGGGCGAACAAACATAAAAAAAATATACAGGTGAATTGAGAAGTTCCTCCTTGTTTTGAAGTCGGGTAAAAATAGCGTATGTAACAGCTCCTGTGGGGTTAATACTTTAAGTATGCAACGTTAAGTAATGGATAGCGCATGATTTTCAATTCATCTATTTCGTCAAAGTGGTTAATGATAATTTAATATATTAAAACTGGGACCATTAAACTATGTATTAACATGTTTTGGAACATCTAATCAAAAAGATAATTTAATATTTATAACAGTACTTATCTAAAATTTAAAACGTTATTTTCTAATAATGCAATATGATTTCTCCATTAAATTTTTCAATTAAAAACTGATTTAATAATGCTTTATACGTTGCGGTACCCTGTTTTTATAATTGGAAAAAATTAACATCATTTAGAGGAAGGTGATACAAATTGATATAAACTTCAAAGTTTAAATTGATATTTCTATCTACTGAAGACTAAGACTGTTTAATTATTGATTCGTAGTGCTGAAACAATAAATAAACATGATTGAGCAGTTATTTTTTCAAGTTCTATGATATGTCAGGTATTCCTAAATGGCAATCATGGTACAGAAATACTTAGGAAGCGATTTAATAGGTTCGTCTTCAAACTTGGTAGGCAATGAATTTATCAACTTTATTTTGAATGATTATAAAACCATTGCTGCCAACATAAAGATGAATTAATAGTACTTATCTACTTAAGCTTAGCTAAAATATCCTAATTAGTTACAAAATATATACATGAAATTAAAAAAATGGGTGCTAAAATAAAAATTGCTTCAAAACAATGTTTTCTATCATTATTAACAACCATCTACCTGGACGTTCTGATGGAAGATAATGAAATGTATTATTTATCTACCCAAAATTTTAATGTACATGCTCTGATTTTACCGACCCTCCTCTCAAACACTTTGAACGCGCCTACACTAGTATATTAATCGATGCTTTGTCAGTGTCTCAGGCAATGAGTATCAAGTCAGCCACAATGTACTAATATGTTTATTCTGTAACTGAACTCTAACTACTTCAAAATTATAACCACTCAAAAGGAAAGTATTTCATCTGTCAAACAATACGATGACGGTACAAACTGTAAACGTATTTAAGTCCGTCTTTTATGCCAAAGTTAAATCTTTAAGCGCAGCGTAAGTATTCAATAAAATACTCTACAGTCGTAAAGTGAAGCGCTGTGCAACGAGCGGCATTCATAACAAAAAACGGCAAGTAGAAGCTTCGACAAGCTCACAAAAGCTCGTAAAAGCTCTTGACTATTATGTAGTTATTGTTACAGGGTGGAAACACCATTATTACTCGGGTTCGCCGCTTCATTTTGTTGTTTGGCACGTCGCGGCGCGGTGTCAGGATATCCCGTTCCACCAACTCTCCACTCATTCACATCGTACACCAATTTTGTATGGATGTTTTATGTAATTGCATTGATATCTACATACTTAATGCTATTTCTCAGAATAAAGAAATGCACTCGTATATTATTTTTAAAATATTGACTTCTAATTATATCACTTCAACCCGTTGTTAAAATCCATCCGCTTGCTGTAACATTGATACCAATCGTAATTCTTACAGCTGATCTGAATTGGGCCTTCTTGTAAAACTCTCAATATACAGTTTGATCTACAGACTACATCTTTCTGTGGATCTCATAAAAAATTTCTGCCAAGGGTTTTGAAAAACTGTTTCTCACTATACTTAAGGGTACCAGGTTATTGTTGACATTGTAATGGCGGGTATTACTACTACTACTACTAAAACCCATCTAAAAACATCTATCTTACATTAAAAAAAACCGGTCAAGTACGAGTTGGACACATCTACGAAGGGTTCTGTACTGTTATTATCATAATATATTCGTTATAGCGACCCCAATTAACACCAATTTACGGGACCGCATACAATGGGATCAGGGAAAGAGAATTATAATGATGAGTAGGTATTCGTTGTAGTAACACCAACGGATATAAAAACAAACTGTAAAATTTTCAACTCCCTTGTTACCACCGTTCTACAGATACATTCAGGTGACAAACGGTCGGACGGACAGTCAAGTCTCAGCACTAAGATCCTATTTTACCTTTTAGTACAAGACATTAAAAAAAATTGTTACTATCCTCAGACCATGACAAAACACTTCACGTAAAATTCAAGTACTTTTGAAGCATCCATCACACCATATTACATGTTATCTCAATAAAATCTATTGCAGTATTCAAACAAATTTCAATATTTCAAAACACAATTCGCTCTTGATGCTTAATCCTATTATGAGTGTAAACACAGTAGGGTGGTGACATGCATCAAGTGAACATTTAGACATAGTGTCTCCCATTGTTAATTGTTAACAGAACGGATCAACGGAAACGTGAATACCTTTATTCCGGGATTACGCGAAATTTTGCATAGGAAACTGTAGTCCAATGTCCTGCTATTGAAACTTGAATGAATCTGTATGAATGGAGATAATCCGAGTATGGCAACAATACCTCAACACTAAAAGACCAAATCACACGTGTTGTCAATGAAATATGGATAACGTTTAAGATATGTGAGCGTTAGATTATCTATGGTTGGGTTATATTTTGAAATGTAGTGTAAAATATTACACACTGTAATAATAGAGCAAAAAAAATTTTGATACGTACTCGTTTTGGATTAGATTGGCATGTGAATATTAAAATGTAATTATTATTTATTGATCAGGCATTCTTATAATGCGTATAGGTATATATACGATACAGTAGATCCAAGGCGTTTTATACAGTAAACTCAGGGCTAGACAACCTTTACTTAATATAAAACAAAGTCGTTACTTTTGTATGTATGTCCTTATATGAACTGATTTTCATGCGTTTTTTTTATAGATAGAGTAGTTCAAGAGAATGGCTGTTTTGTATAATTTGTTCAGGAATAGTTTCTAAATTCCACGCATATTAAGTTGCGGCCAATAGCTATCATTTAGCTTATCTAAATCAATCTTTGAACTAGCAGCCTGTATAAAATTAACCTTCATATAGTTTTGATCAATATAACTGCGTATAGTTCATAAAAATGATTTAACATTCCTGCTAAAAATTGTATTAAAGGTCGATGTGTAAATACAGTAAAGTTATAAAAAAATAATGAAAGACTCGTCATTGGTACCGATTCTACGTGTACACTAAACTTAACTAAAAAATTAAAAGCGATAGTGTCGATAACGCAATTAAATAAATAATAAATAAATAAATAAATATTAATGGACATTTCACACAACGTCCTCTGGTCCCAAGCTAAGCTTATATGCTTGTGTTATGGGTACCAGAATACGGATAGAATACATATACTACTTTTTTTTTGTAAATACATACTTATAATACATAGAAATTCGGCAATGTTAACAGAAATGTTTTGTTAGAAAATCTGTATATTATATGTAATCTAACGATTATCTAATATATAAAATTCACGTGTCACAGTGTTAGTTACCGTACTTCTCCGAAACGGCTAGACTGATTTTTATGAAATTTTACATGCATATTCAGTAGGTCTGAGAATCGGCCAACATCTATTTTCAAACCTTTTTTTTTCATATGGCAAAACAACGTTTGCCGGGACAGCTAGTAATTAATAAAAATGTGCACAACGAAATAGTCAGTTAATCAAAATACATCATAGTTGTTTTCATTTTTTAGTTAAGTTTAGTTGAGCACATAGAATTGGTACAATTAACACCAAATTAAGAATTCCGATCGAGAATAGAGAATACACAAATAGCATGAAATTGTAAAATAATAATTGAAATAGTTAAGGCAATACTTACGTGGGTACTTCGGCACTAACGGAAGTTGGTGTAAGATTGCACCGGATACGTTGCATTGCACCCCTTCTATACTATGCAACTGTGTTGTAATCCAATTTCACAATACGCCATTTGAAAGGAACGAATGTAAGTAGAGAACTTGTCAACCATCATACTTCGATTACCATTTATAAGTTTGCTAGGTTTTTAAATTAAAAAACATTAATTATAAATAAATACAAATAAATATTCATGGACATTTCACACAACGTCCTCTGGTCCCAAGCTAAGCTTATATATGTTTGTGTTATGGGTACCAGAATACGGATAGAATACATATACTACTTTTTTTTTGTAAATACATATTTATAATACATAGAAACACCCAGACGCAGTACAAACATTTGTATGACAATTAGAAAAATCACACAAATGATTGTGAATTTAATAAATAATACGACGAAAATAATTTTGTTGTGTGTTTAATGAATACACACAACAAAATTATAGTCCAATGTATGAGATTCCACAAAATTCTTCTTTATTGATAACTAGATGTCGCCACCAACTTCGTACGTATGGTAGGTAGAGTGGTGAAAATCACTTTATATTATAAACTTCCCTAGACGTAGGATCAAAGTAAAAGGTCTAGATATTAGTAATTAGATCTACAATGTTTATAGCTATATATTTCTTTCTCGCCACTCCGTTAATGTCCCACTGTTGGGCACGGGCCTCCTCCGCTTTAGGAGGGATTATGGCCTACTGTTCTGCGCTGAACAGGCGTATTGGCAAAGGTTTTATTTGCGAGGTATCCGTCTCTCACAAAGGATGTTATCTGTGTACAATATTCCTTAGCTAGCTTTTACAGTACCCTGGGAAGGAAAACGGGTGATGACAATTGTATTTTTATCCGTCACAACACGGACTACACACAGCTATGTATAATAGTGTTAAATAAAGAACAATGTTGCTGGTATAATAAACAAAGACGAGAATAATACACACAATGTTTGAATGAAAGAACATTGTTTTGTGAATGCAATACGATACAAGTACTACGAGTCCAGGGCGGCATTGGGCGGCGACGAGGGCGGCACTACTTGCGCACGCGCAGGGGACTAATATAATGTAACTATTGATTATTCTAACTATAATGTGTTGTTATAAAACAGAAAGTAAAGTAGGTCACATATATACATTGTATTTGTTGAAAATTAATAATTGGTGTATGAAAAGAGAGAGAGAGACGGAAATCTCGGAAATGAAACTTATGTATAAGCATTATCGCATTTGAGTGTTTATTGCGTTGTATACTTCGGTGAAATACAGTTTTCTCAAATACGTTGTACATAACATTTATCAAATCAAAACTAATATATACACAAAATTACGTGGTAAGTAACTAAAATTCTTTATATATTTACAATACGTTCGACAATAGAAACTAACCCGCGAAGTTGGAGATCGCGTCAATGCGTCGTCGCTTGCGCAGCGTGCGCGCTGAGATTACAATAATTACGATCGCACGCGCCGCACCCACTACGCTATAATAACTATCATTTGCACATGTTATTCTATACTCTATACAAAATGTTCGCCCTATCGTCTAGTGACATCAGGGCTCCCAACTTTATAATAAAAAGTCCAGTTCTCTAATAATGCTGTTGCCAATTATAGTGACAGAAATTGTAAAAAAAAAGGTACAATGCTAATGCTTTTATTTACTTTTTAATGAAATATAGCAGATAATAAATAGCAGATAATAAATAATATAGATATGCATTATTATAAAATATATACTTCTAGATCTTTCTTTTTAAAAGACGAGTGTATTTTTCTAAAGATTGCATCAAACGCTATCCGATGTCGAGACATCGTCATAATCTTGTCATAATGTAATACGTTATATATGATGTTAAGTAAATTGCCTTCCAATTTTAAATTTATTTAAAAACAATAGAACTAAAAAATACAAAGAATTAAAAAGTTTTTATTATAATAAAATATCATAAGATTTGATAAAAAAATTGTATACGTAAGACGATATAAATCTAGTAACATCTGTTAGGTGGCGTCACGTGACTATTTCGCATGATACAAACATTGAAAGGAAAGCGTATCCTGTCATATGAGCCGTATCCGCCCCCGCACAGATTGGGACAGTAAAAAATGGAGTAATTTTTATAATAGTAGCATGGGGTAACGATCCCGATGTTCTTTATTATAAACCGGAAACATTTATTACTTTTAGATGGTGTAAAATGGTACTTATAACATATTGTAGGTAAGAAAATCTTACAATTCTATTACTTTTTAATAATATTACATTCTAACTATCACACCTGTATATCTTTGAAGGGGTAGACAGCGCTGAATACATATTTAGGTTTTAGAAAAATTGTTTACTGTCGTAAATGTACTTATTACTTTAGTCAATGGGTTGAGTATTAAGTATTCTAGTATTGAGTATTAAGTAATCCAACCGGATCTCTTCCTCGGGGTGTTGTAAGAGCCTGCTAAGGGATATTATAAGCAGTTAACAAAAGCTGTGAGAGACGGAAAACTCGAAATTAAACCCTATGACCACAACCTCAAAGTAGAGGAAGCCCGTGCCCAACAGTGGAATGTTTATGTGCTGGAGAAAGAAAAAAAAGGAAATGTAGTCCAGTTTATGTTCATAAGTGTAGTAATGAGAACTCTACCTCCGATAGTATAGTAATAATACCTCCCACTCTCGAGTTTTGAGAAAAGTTCTACTAACCCACCTATCACTGTACTAAGAAGATTCCTATCCAGATATTGTCGTAGGTCTATTCTGCAGTAGATTGGATTCAAAATTAACCCTGATTGATATACAGCTTAAGGCAACTTATATTTTATTAGGTATCTGACTATAACTATAGGTTCTATATAGCTATGATGAAAATTACTTTTCTAAGGGGATAAAGTAATAGTGACCAAAATGAAATGATCGAAATAACCTAAGACAATTAACGCTTCATAAGTTTACAGTAAATTCGATGCGTTTTTCTAACACATTAGTTTATTGTGTGTGGTTGAACGCCCGCCCTCAAGCGTCTCGGCCGCCCTTCGCCATGCGCCGCCCCGCGCGTAAACAAATGCGCAGAGCCTCTCGAAGTGCCCTGCGAGTGAGACGCCAAATCGCGAGCGAGACAACACTCGCTCACCGGACCGCGAACCCTACAATTAGTTGTATTAGTAGACGAGATTCGCTCGTCGCATCGATTCGTTACGGGATAATTTCTTCTTAAAATTTCCTGAAAAAATATAACGCGAGTGTTAGTGTGAGTTTGCCTTATAAGAATCTGATGGGCCGCAATGAATTGTGCATACTACCAGCAACACGCCGGCCCTCATCCTGTGCCGCACAATGTCGCTAATAATTACTTTAACGAGGTAAATACGAGTATTTTTCAAATTATTTGAAAAAAGAATATACTCAAAAAATAAAGTAATAGATTTTTTCTTATTTTTATCCAATGATTTTTTGACGCAGGATTTTTGGTCAGATGAAGCAGGCTGTCATACAATCAATTATATATCTCCGATGACTATTATGACGAATTCAAAATATTTTGAAATAATTTTAAGACCGGAAAGTTTTAAACAAATGAATTTTATTAAAGTTATAGTATAAACATATAGGAAAGCTATTGCTAGTTTCATCTTCTTGGGACTTCTCAGTCCATCATCTGGTGATATGTCCTGTTTAACAATAATGTATAAAATACTAGCTGTTACCCGCGACTCCGTCCGCGTGGAATTTAGAAATTTTTTTTTCGCAATAAAAGAAGTCTAAAAATTGTCTGTGCCAAATTTCATCAAAATTGGTTGAGAGGTTTAAGCGGGAAAGCGTAACAGACAGACAGAGTTCCTTTCGCATTTATAATATTAGTAGGGAAGTAGGGATGGTTTACAATAATGTATAGAATTTTGGCCAGACGTTTCGGAGACTTTGCAGTCTCACCCGTGACCATGGTGACTGCAAAGTCTCCGAAACGTCCGGCCCAAAGTTAAAACAAATATACGCGTCTAAATCCGTAAAAAGTAGTTTTATTTAAACAAATGAGTCGTGCAAGTGTTAGAAAATATTATAAAAAATTGAAATTGATGGCGTGATTATCACAATTCGGTAATGTTAACTGTTTTTTTATTATTATAAAAGCTATGTATTATAGATTAACGATTTTAATTAATAAAAATATGTGCAACAAAATAGCAAATAATAAACATATTAACACTATCAATTTTCATTTGTTAGTTAAGTTTAGTTGTGCACATGGGATTGGTATCAATATCTTAAAGTAGCACATACCTACTAAATATTTTAAATTATTAAGTTATTCTTCAAACCATCAACAAAAATGCTACATACATTTAATACTCAGTAATTAAACTCCATTCATAGAGCAAAAATAAGTACCTACAATAAACTAACACGATTTTTTGCGCATATAACTTCAATTAACCTTCCCACAATACGCTAATTAGCTGTTTCATTGATTACGACCAAATTAGACGGAAGACGCAAAAAACATTCACACTTTTAACAAACAAAGAGATTTGCGATAATAAAAGGTAGGATATTGGCCTCATTGAACTCGCTAGGCTCACACAAAGGAGAGTAATACACGAACAAATATTTAATTGAAGTGATTACGTATATGATTACGGTACAAACACCTCCCATGGCTTCTACGACTACAATAAGCCGTCAGACGCCTTTCTTCTATTGTTGGTTGTTTAGTATTAGTTTGTTATTAATTTTATTTTTCATAAATAACTAATAATGCATCTTTTAATAGAAAGAAACAGGGGAGATTTCTTAGTAGGCATAATACTATTAGATTGTTCTTGTATATACATTTTTAATAGATGCAAATTGTCTCCCGGTAAAGAGACGGAGAGACCGTAAAGAAAAGTCGAAGGACTATTCTTAAATCATTATAAACAAAGGAAAATAATTCTGGTATGGTATTAGTTAGTTTTGAAGATCTGCCCATACTTAGAAACTCATTTGGACTTGGTCTTCTTACATATTCAAGATCTTTTCACTTTATCACACTTCACTACTGTATCATGATTATTCAATTATTGGATAGGAGTTGAATTTCTCAAAATTTATTTCATAAATGAATACAGCCTTTGTGTTATATGATAAAGTCTGAGAAGACACATTTTTATTATTAACACGCTTTTATAAGTTTGGTATGTAACTATCAATGTATTAATCTGTATAACGGAATCTTTGAAAGTGATTTTCAGCCACTTGCAGTAGACGGATTGATCTGAAATTTTGCACACCTAACAAGGACCGATGACAATGCAATAATTTAAAATAATAATCCCAATTCCTTGATCAGAATTACTAGAATAGCATGTTGAAGTTCTTCTGTGGTTGAAGTATCACTATGACCACACTTGTATTTTTAATTATACCCGTAATAGTTTAATTGTATATGAGTAGACTCACCTATATTATTGTGTGTCTATGTATGCCTTTCATATACAATCAGATAATTTCACATAAAGACGCTTTGTTTATAGAATCAAGTAAAATTATAATAATTGTTTACTTGTGTTTACTACGATTGTGACAACATTATGTCAACAGAAACTTATGTCTCTGACAATATAAACTGTCAACGTTTTGTAAGTAGGTAGCATAGAATTGAGTATTGATGACAAAGACAATGCAATCATTTAAAAATATTCAGGATATTTAAGCGTGTTTGTTAGTTTTTAAACTAAGTAGATTATTTTCTTTTTAAACCTTCTTTAGAGCAATAATTCAGTCAGCGCGCTAGTCAGGAGCGCACTTAGTAGATAAAATAATAATTGTAATCCCTTTCGAAAAGAAGCCCAATATTAAAGTGTTTATTTAGTTTGAATCTAACTTCATTCCCATGTGAACAAAAAATCCCCAACAATACGACTTTATAGATAAATTAACTTCTTAACTTTGATATAAATATGTTAAAATAATTTAAATCAAAAGGTATCTATCCTAAGAGCAAGTAATTCAGCATACATTAGTCACTGACCGTATATATAATTATCATAATGTGGTATAAAATATTTCTCAATTTATCTACAACGTCCAGTCATCGTAATTAAACGGAGGTACTACTCTCTCCTACTGTTGAAATATGTTACGATGAAACAGTGCCGGGCAATCACCTGCTTTGTATTAAAACATTGAAAATATTTCTAATTTATTAGTTTTAACTTTACTTATTATAAAACAAAGTTGATATTTTTGTATGTACCTATCTATTATTTATGTAAGTAGCTTTTCTCTAAAAAAGTACGTAGCGGATTAAATGCGATTTTTTTAAAAGATAGAGCGTTTCAACAGAATAGCTTCTTTGTATAATTTTGTTAAGGTTTGAGTTCTAGATTCTACGCGTATGAAGTTGCGGGCAACAGCTAGTAATTGAAAAAATATGTCATTGAAATTATAATTTCGTACAAATTAATGTGAGAATATAAAACTTACCTTCACCTTTAAAAACAGAAAAAAAGCTACGTTACATTCTACGCTACGTTATGCTGCGTCGTGATCTGAGCCAAAGTCTTAAGGGCCTACATCAATATTATCGTATATCATCGCCGTCACGTACATATTAACACAGCCAGTAGGCACAGAAAATGAAGAATTAGGGATACTTTTCCTATTTACTCAAAATCTACTAAATATATTTTAATTCTGATTTACGTGTTTCTATATATAATAGTTACTTATGTTTTTAAAGTTCTTTCATTAGTTAATACGCGATAATAGACCGACAAATGAAAAAAATAACAAATTTGAGAGGTTGTTTCGCTAAGATTTTCTATCGAGAAAACTTTTTTCAATCGTGTTTCTGAGTTTATGCGATCCTAGATCATATATTGAAAAAACATATACTTAAAAATTAGAGCTCTAGCCATTCAATCTAAAGAAACAATGAAAACTTCGTACGTAGAAAAATGTACGAAGCTATTTTGGTATCCTCTTAACTAAAAGAAAATCTAAACAACGACGGTAGCAGTCGAGCAATAGGAAAACTATTTCAAGTTTCACAAAAAATCTAGTTTCTAAACACATATAATGGTAAATAAAACTACTTATTACGGATTTAACCGCGTATTATTTTATTTTTTAATATACGTATTTAATATACGTATTTTATTTTTTAACTAGCTGTTGCCCTCGACTCCGCCCGCGTAAAATTTAGGAAATTTTCCCAGTTTTTGCAATATTTTTAACTACTGCTTGAGTGAGAGTATTATAAACGTAAGAGTAAACAAATATAACCAGAATGAACGAACTGCTAAGCTATCAGGAGTTACATGTGTTATTGTGAGTCAACCATATAATATAGATATATGCTGTTCCGGGATATTTTTTTGACAATTTTATGTACAATATTTCCGTCATACATGATTTCTATGTAACTTTAACCATTAAGGCTGCACACGCGACGGATGCTTCAAAATTGGAGTAACTTCTCCCGTTTTCCCAACATTTCCCTTCACTACTCTGCTCCTATTGATTGTAGCGTGATCAAAAGTATACTATAACCTGCCCAGGAGTATGTAGAATAATTGATCCAAGTTTCGTTAAAATCCGTCGAGTAGTTTTTGTTTCTATAAGGAACATACAGACGGACAGACAGACAGACAGACAGACAGACAAAAATTTTACTGATTGCATTTTTGGCATCAGTATCAATCACTAATCACCCCCTGATAGTTACTTTGAAAATATATTTCATGTACAGAATTGACCTCTCTACAGATTTATTATAAGTATAGATATGATATATATTTTATTTTTAATATTCTTATTTTATTTTTTTAATATATGCGTAAATCCTTAAAAAGTTGTTTTATTTAAACAAATGATTGTAAGTGTTATAAAACATAGAATGGTATTTTGATTCAACTCATTCATAAAACTCCAAATAAATGGATGCTTGCACTTTTGCACGTAAAAGGAAAATTGGTGACTACGAGTGGAAAATTAAAGTCTTTATTACAGATATCTACTTAAAATAGCCTATATGATTAAATTGTTTAAAATAGACTAAAGAAAACCGCCCATTAAACCAACTAATTTAGTTTTTAATTAGCTCTGTAAAATTTCTTGTAGTGTGGGCAAAATAAAGAATATTCAAATAAAACTACTTTTTACGGATTTAGACGCGTATATTTGTTTTAAATTTTGGCCCGACGTTTTGGAGACTTTGCAGTCACCATGGTCACGGGTGAGACGGTGAGAGTCTCACCCGTGACCATGGTGACGTTAATTGCATGACCGCTGCAATTAACGTTATTACAATAAAATATTTTTGAAAATTTTATTTACTAAGACAATGATTGCACAATAAATAACAGTATGTATAAAAGATAATTGATATAGGATGGGATTGAGGAAAAATTATCATACATTAAAAATATTATTCAGTTTAGAACTGCGGCTTGTTTTTTATTAAATGTATTAGGAAAAACTCCCGCAAAATTGACGCCAACATGGGACCAAAACATCGAGTATTCTAATTTCTTTAGCTATCTGCGGCTAGGTAGAGGAGGTGTGGGGGCAGGGGTGCACACTGTTGGGTCTCGCAATTACGGGGCCCATAATTACAGGGCTAGCGGGGCCGCACGGCGCCGAAACCAGCTCGCTCAGACCCGCTCCAAACGATTCTCCTGGTGTAATTAAAAAAGCTCCAAATTAAATTCGCTTGCTCGTGTGTACGACCCTGAGTTATGATATTAACTTTTTAGGAGCTTTCTAATTAGTTTTTTGTGATGGGAATACGTATAGAAAACTAATTTAATAGGTTTTTAGGGTTCCGTACCCAAAGGGTAAAAACGGGACCCTATTACTGAGACTTCGCTGTCCGTCCGTCCGTCCGTCCGTCCGTCCGTCCGTCCGTCCGTCCGTCCGTCCGTCCGTCCGTCTGTCACCAGGCTGTATCTCAAGAACGGTGATAGCTAGAGAGTTGAAATTTTCACAGATGATGTATTTCTATTGCCGCTATAACAACAAATACTAAAAATAAAATAAAATAAATATTTAAGGGGGGCTCCCATACAACAAACATGATTTTTATGGTTCCGTACCCAGTATCTCAAGAACGGTGATAGCTAGACAGTTGAAATTTTCACAGATGATGTATTTCTATTGCCGCTATAACAATAAATACTAAAAATAAAATAAAATAAATATTTAAGGGGGGCTCCCATACAACAAACATGATTTTTAGGGTTCCGTACGCAGTATCTCAAGAACGGTGATAGCTAGACAGTTGAAATTTTCACAGATGATGTATTTCTATTGCCGCTATAACAACAAATACTAAAAATAAAATAAAATAAATATTTAAGGGGGGCTCCCATACAACAAACATGATTTTTTTACCGTTTCTTGCTCGATACTAATAACGTTGCCTTATGTTGCATAGATAATGGTACGGAACCCTTCGTGCGCGAGTCCGACTCGCACTTGACCAATTTTTTTGTTACACTCCACAATTTCAGTTTCATTTGCAGTTCACGTAAAGCATTATAGAATGAATTATTTAATCAAGTGTGTACTACATTGATACCTTGTAGACGGGATTAACTGCAAATACAAGTGGCCATTTAAAAATGTATACAAATAAACAAATAAACTGACCTAATAGTTGGCGTAATTTGTAAAGTCAGCACACTTGAGTAGATACCATAGCTCAGCAATCACGTTAAGGAGGCAGATAAATCCTTTTGTAAGGAGCACTAATCGAATAAGTAATAAGGCTAAGTATGTATAAAATCGTTCTTGTCTGGGTTAACGAACCTCTGAGTTATACCTATCGTAGAATGAATTTGAGTGCAAGCGGCAATTATTATGGTTTCTAAGACGACAAATTTCGCTTCTTTTTCATTTCTTTTTTTATTCTATCCAAATTTCTAAACTTAGATCATCGTATCTCAACGGTTACCTATTGTACCTACGGTTATAGTAACGTATAAAGTCTCAAACTGACATTGTTTATTAAAAAATCAATTCTCAGTAGAGTTTTATTATTTCCAGGTTAGTATCGACCCCGTGACAGCAGATCACAAGGATATGAAGATATTAGTAAGTACCGCATTTGTTATTAAATATATTTATATATTTGTAACTCTAGCAGTAATATCTTTGAAAGATTTATGCTAAGAAAAGTTACGATTATTTAGTTTGTGTAGTCGCTTGAACCAAGTAATTTCTTATCATTATCCTGCCTTTTTCTGTTATATGGCGAATTATGAACGTCCTGTGGTCCCATGCTAAGCTTATATGCTTGTGTTATGGGTGCCAGAATACGGATAGAAAACATATACTACTTTTCTTTTGTAATATATGTATATCTATACCTACTTATAATACATAGAAACACCACATTGACGGGCCTCGTGGTGTAGTGGTTCATATAAAGGACTGACGTTCACGGGGTCTCGGGTTCAATTCCCGGTCAGGACAATTATTTGTATGATATTTATAATTGTCATACAAATGTTTGTCTTGCGTCTGGGTGTTTACTATGTATATAAGTATCTATTTACAAAAGTACTACTTAGTATATGTATTCTATCCGTGTTCTGGTACCCATAACACAAGCATATAAAGCTTAGCTTGGGACCAGAGGACGTTGTGTGAAATGATCATGAATATTTATTTATTATTTATTTATTTAGTTACCTAATAGTTCAAATTAGTCGTATCGGAAGTTTAATTGTTATTTATTCTGTTAGGTTCATGCCTGTACTAACGCTAATAATATAAATTAATCTTAAATGATGTAGGAACATAGACCGACAAAACATTCTCTACATAAAATTAATGTTATTGGAAGTATACCTTTCATTTCATAAATATAGTCAATTTCTTATAATATTAGTGAGTAAATTGCAAATAGGTGTAGTGATTATAATTCGTTATGCAATTCTTTAACATTTCCTGAACAGTCTAGCTATTATGATCTGCTGTGGATCAGTAAAATTATATCGGAACGAATTACGAATGACGAAATCTGTTAGATGGTAATTTCATTTTATCGTCATCGATAGCTTTGATTTGTTGGACACTGTGAAATAGGCATTGTGATGAGAGCCGCGAGTAAAGCATTCGTCATGGGTATTGCTGCGTGTGCGACACCACGTGATACCATCCATTACAATGTAACACTAAGATATTGTGATAATATCGGACATATGTAGTGTTTCAATGTACATTCACTTATACGGTCCTTACGTAATAGGAATACCCTTAATACATAGAAAATACCTATTAAAAGCCTATTTTACCAACTTAGTCGCTTAATTTACCACCTAAACACACCAGAAGTGTCTGTGTTTTACACACTAATTCTGTTCTGATTGGCAGTCAAATACTAGACGTTAAGCTCAACATTTAGTTCACCGTCATGAGTACATTCTCTACGTTAACTTGTAATGCTGGTCGGTATGGTAATACCTGAGTGATTACCATGGCCCGGCCAAGGGGCGAGGAGGAACACCGTGGGGTTTAGTGGGTAATCCGGGTTCGTTATCGTTATCGGCTATCGGTTCGTTATCAGACCCGGGAGTCCCACACGAAGTGCGTAAATGGATTCCCCACGTAAAAAATAACTTGTAATGCTTACCTAAGGATATAACTGTGTGTACTACTGCCTTGATCTCTACTTACGTGACACTATACATGATGATAGTTAAAATATTCAAACTGCAGTACATAACATAAATAACTGAATACAATCGATTGCAAAGTTTATCAGCGTCTAAAGAGAATTTGTATTAATATTGTATGCATTGGACAATAAGAATGCGCGATTGAAATGGCTATCGCTACATAAAGGCTCACAATGAGCATTGAGGGTGAAGGCGCCGTAGGCTGCGCCCAGCCATCGCGTGTGGCCTTTGTAAACATACTGTATTACTATAGCGACAATGAATAAACAAACGAAACATTACATTATTGTGTGTATTACCTAAGGTGCCTAAAAGGATTCCGTTACCTGTATAGTGAAGTCTTAGTAATCATGTAAGTACGAGAAGGATCGGAAAAAATATAAAGCCTGACAGATTAGCCTTCTGTCTGCAGCTTCGTCCACTCTGTTTTGTTTCCGTCTCTAATTTTCGTAATAATAATACCTATAGTCTAAAGCACTCATGAAAAATGTAGTATTTTGTGAGTGCAAAAAATTCTAAATCAGATCACTACTTTTGGAGATTAATGCCTTAGCCCCTACAAACTTTGTCTCTTTGTAATATTAGCAATAGGCATATAACAATAAAAAGAGGTTTAAAAATTGACCTCTCTTTTATTGTACCTCCCACATGTAATAAAAGAAGAATAGGAAAATGATGATCCAATTGTACATTTATTTTGATTTCTGAAACTGATGAAGAGAGTGACACCTATCTGTCGGTAACGTCATAAATATACATCTTGGTATATTAATATATATCTGTCTCTTTCTCGCTGTATTAATATATTGTAATATTCGTAATATGCCGTTAGTGGTATCTTCCATCAATTGTAATGCCAATATTCGAACCCCGAACTAAGTGGATACAATTTTATAACTTAAGCAAATGAGGTGACCAAAACGTTAGCAATGCCACCGTGTCTGTGCCAATGACAGTAATTATCAAGAAAAGCTGTACTTAGCGCTGATTGATTTCAACTAACAACTTAGTTTAGGAATCGATTGTGTAAATGATAGGTTATTTCATTGAGTAGAACTGTAAAAGGAGCGCAACTGTGTATTAGCCAATTCATGGGAATTAGTGAGTCCACTTTTGTAACTGTTGTTTATTTATGGGGCATACACGGGGCATATTAGCTTTGTGCACAGACACGGTAGGAATGCTAAATGGGATAGGAAGGTAATAGGATTACTGCATAACTGACCAAGTCACGCTATGTGTGGTTATTTGATTCTATTTATTTAACGAGTGGTAACGTGGTAACGTGGTGTATGTCTGTGTGGAGACAGATTAAGAATACAAGTGTCATCACCCCATTTCCTTCCCATGGTGCTGTAAGAGCCAGCTAAGGAATAATATAAGCTGTTGACGTGTACTGTGTGAGACGAAAAACTTAATACTAAACCATTTGCTAACACGTCTGGTCAGCGTGGCACAGTAGACCGTAATCCCTCCCAAAGTGGAGGAGGCCTGTGCCCAACAGTGGGACGTTAATGGGCTAGAGGGGATTTAACGGGTCCCGATTTTATTTCTTTAGTTTGTCAAATCTTAGGTATTTGATTTCTAACCCGCACAGGAAAAATGTCTATACGTTTAATATTTTAAATATCTATTTGTATGTAGGTAAATCTGTGTCTAATAGGTATTTGTTACTTTAGTAAGATTGCCTGGATCGAGAAATGTTGCTGCTTCCTTTTACGAAAATCTATTTAGCCGTTTGTGTAATTAACCTAGTACGTTCAGACTATTGTAGCATTCTGGATACATTTAAATAATATAGAACCACTAATAACAATTTTTTGGAAAGCAATTTTAAAATGTATCTTTTGCAAATAAAGAAGATAGAAATCAAAATTTATATACCTACTAGCTGACCCGGCAAACGTTGTTTTGCCATACTGAAAAAAAAGGTTTGAAAAATAGAACTAACACTGTGACACGTGAATTTTATATATAAGATAGACAGACTTTTAGAAAAGGTTTGATAAACAGACAGATGGATACAGAAGTGATCCTAGAAGGGTATATTTTTTGTACAAAGCCCTATAATAAAGCTAGTAGATAAATAAGCTACTCCTGTAGCTATCTACAGGATTAGCTTATTTATCTATATCTATATATATATCTATCTATAGGTAGGAATATCGAAAGGCGGTCAATGGTAGCATTTCTAGGTGTGTACAAGACTAAAGATTTTAATTAAGTAAAATAAATGTGTACAAAAAACTAGCCAACTACCTACTTACTGTGTAGTTGTTTTCTTTTTTAGTTTAGTTGTGCATGTAGAATTTGTATTAATATTAAAATTGAGTAGGTATAATCTTCTAGCCTGTTAGCGACACTTTCACTGTAGTTTATGTATCCGTAGGTATATATGTTCAGATCAAACTCTCTATTAGTAAATGGCAGTGATCTGGATGATGGAGGCCGGCGTCGGTGACTTCCGTCAATTTCCGCCAGAGACATGTGACGATTAGCCTTAGTGTCAACTGCACCTCAATACTGGAGGAACAATTTCCTTTACAATCAGTAGATAAACCAGTAAAATTATAGATGATTGATGTTGATAATTTCACTAGCATAATATGGTGGAAACTTTGCTTTTTGTACAGGTTTTTGATTTGATTCTCATAAGTGTAAATATTTGTGTGGGGACAATAGAATGAATTAGTTAGATACATTTGTTTACGGTTTTGGTATAGATAGATGGATAGATGGTTCCTCCTCTGAACCAAACCACCTCTCCCATAGCAAATTAAAGCCTAATTCCATTATGTAGTCTATATGGTGGATGCTGAGAAAGGGGCGGCTGAGGGCTTGGGGCCTAGGGCGGCTGATGACTTGGGGCCTAGGGCGGCTGATGGCTTAGGGCCTAGGGCGGCTGATGGCTTGGAGCCTAGGGCGGCTCATGGCTTGGGGCCTAGGGCGGCCGAGACTGCAAATCCGCCACTGGGATAGGTATAATAATTACAAAGAGTTTTGTTTAGGTAAATACCTTTTTAGACATTTAAATTAAGGGCCTACATCAATATCATCGCCGACACGTACATATTAACACAGCCAGTAGGCACAGAAAATGAAGAATTAGGGATACTTTTCCTATTTACTCAAAATCTACTAAATATATTTTAATTCTTATCCACGTGTTTCTATACATAATAGTTACCTATGTTTTTAAAGTTATTTCATTAGTTAATACGCGATAATAGACCGACAAATGAAAAAAATAAAAAAATAGAGAGGTTGTTTCGCTAAGATTTTCTATCGAGAAAACTTTTTTCAATCGCGTTTCTGAGTTTATGCGATCCTAGATCATATATTGAAAAAACATATACTTAAAAATTAGAGCTCTAGCCATTCAATCTAAAGAAACAATGAAAACTTCGTACGTAGAAAAATGCACGGAGCTATTTTGGTATCCTCTTAAATCAAACTTCCCATTTCTACAGAAGAGACTGACAGTTGAAGATTGCTTACAAACTACGTATAATTACCTACGTACCTGTTATTTAAACAACAACTGTATAAATACATTTTTTAAACATTGGTAGGTAGGTAGGTACTATGGTGCTCGCAAATACTCATCTAGTGAAATTTTCATATAATTTGATTTCTTCCATATACAACGCCCTTTCACGCTGTAATTTCCCATCTCAGCATGAGTTTTGTGTTCAAATTAAAATGTTTATTGCATTATGCGGAGTTCGCACGGTCACCCATGAGCGGGCTGAGCATTTTTATTTCGTTATCCGTGACACGCCCATTTACCTCTCAACCCCCTGTTCAACACCCGTGGCTCACCTCGCTACGATTTTACTATTTTATAAACCCTGATGGCACCCCTGCCTAATATCCTATATCTAATGCTGCCGCGACTGTCATTTCCTGCGTACACCAACCACGAAATCCTGCCTTAAGAATTTCTACTTAAAGTTCAGAACCATTTGAGCCAATATTAAGCATTTTACCAATATTATGCGTGTCATAAAACTATTAGTCGTTTAAGCTATTCTTAAAGCGATGACATCCTGTAAGAAAGTTCTAACATAGAATAAGAATGCACGGAAAGGCGCCATCATATTTTTTTTATCTTGCTTTTTTTTACGTATCTACGAATTTTTTTATCGTGTTTATAATGTTTTTGTGGTGAGCATTATATTTCATTATGTTTAACACCTTGTTGGGTCGTTCACATGAGCTATTAGGTTTGTTATAACGCTTTGTCAGTTGTTCTTTTTCTAGGGGAGGACTTTGGTTAACGGTCAAACTCAACTACAAGGCATTTTAATATTTATTCAATTTGTATGAAATTTTCGCCACATTTCACAAGACTATTGAGTCAATGGTGTCTTGTAGATCTTACATGTAAGTATAACGTATTTACCGTGGGCATAAAATAAAAATGGATAAGTTAGCCTAACGTTTCGGAAACTTTTCAGACACCAAGAAGACTTGATGTGATCAACTTAGGTATCCAGTAAGATAAGATACGATAATTTTATTTGTTGAAACATGGTATTTTTACATAATGGTGTTGATAACAGTTAAAGTTCTGCATGTTCAACCGCATGCGAGGCTTACAAATATTATAAAATATAAAAACAACATTCTGACGATAATCAAGCATGTTTGATTTGTCAAAAATGAAAAAGAAATAAAATATTAAACAAAAAATTAAACAGTAATATTATCAATTCATAACAATGTCAAAAAGAAAAAAAAATTAGAATTAAATTAATAATAGCTATCATCAGCATCTATAAATTAAAGTCCTTTTCAGTTAGATCTTGTAGTATGCTTCATTACATAAAATTTTTTTTGTTCTTTTCTTTAAGCTTGTAAGTAAGAACGAACAAACAGCTGAACAACTGCACCTTATTGAATTATTTCTTTTTGATATGATCCTTAGTATCAGTATCTTTACTTATTATAAAAAAATCGTTATTTTGAATGTACAATATGTACATCCCTATGTGAGCTTATATCTTCAAAACTACGCAACGGATTTTGACGCGGTTTTTCTTGATAGATAGAGTAATTCAAGACGATGGCTTTTTTGTATAATTTGTTACGATTTAGTAGCTTATTTCCACGCGTACGAAGATTCAGGTAACAGTTAGTAACTTAAAATGCAAATATAGGTAGGTTCACATTCCTCTATGACTATGAATATATTTCTTAAGGGCCTACATCAATATTATCGTATATCATCGTCGACACGTACATATTAACACAGCCAGTAGGCACAGAAAATTAAGAATTAGGGATACTTTTCCTATTTACTCAAAATCTACTAAATATATTTTAATTCTGATTTACGTGTTTCTATATATAATAGTTACTTATGTTTTTAAAGTTATTTTATTAGTTAATACGCGATAATAGACCGACAAATGAAAAAAATAAAAAAATAGAGAGGTTGTTTCGCTAAGATTTTCTATCGAGAAAACTTTTTTCAATCGTGTTTCTGAGTTGATGCGATCCTAGATCATATATTGAAAAAACATATACTTAAAAATTAGAGCTCTAGCCATTCAATCTAAAGAAACAATGAAAACTTCGTACATAGAAAAATGCATGAAGCTATTTTGGTATCGTCTTAACTTTTTTTTTTTTCTCTAAATTATATTTATATTTATTTTTTATTTATTTATTGGTAACCATTAACAAATTTCTTTACTTAACTGTTTTAAGGAACGTCAAAAGAATACAATACATGGTATAAATACACACATACCTACCTACTACATACATAGATACGGGAACAGAAATACATAAATAGATAACGTCATCAGTTGGTAAAAAATTTGAAAAAATATTTACTGCACTGAGTAGATTCAAGCTCATCATATTTCTACGTTGTATACTACGAGTTGGACTCGTTCACCCGTTTTACTCTTTGGATACCGATCTCTAAAAATGGAAATGTCGATAGGGTTGTAATAGCAATTGCTATCATAACACCTATCTATTAGAAATACTAATTTCTAATTAAGACATACAAATATATCTAGGTGAAGCTCTTAAAAGTTAGACTACAGTATGAAGTACATCAGCTAAGTAATAATTTAAATTAAAAAAGTTTATGCAAATCAAGCCGAAATAAAATGGAGTCTGGTCGTGCGAGCGCGTGCGATCGATACGCCCGCCTCGCGACCTTGGGGGCGGGTCCGATGTGGGCGGGTCTTTATAAGAGGCTGGGATTGGTGAGCCCCGCCCACTGGCACTCACCTCCCTCCCCCGCAGCAATTACTCCCTCTCCCCTCGACCGTAGATGCACGGTGAAGTTGTTCGGGCGCGCCAAACGTCGCTCGCGCCGCTTACCGCAAGTCGCGTCGGTATGCGGACACTCGCGCAAACAAGTGACACTTTGTATTACAAAATCGTTATATTGAAGTGTAGGATGTGTCACGTATAGTGTTATTCGGCGAGATGATCACCGATATGTATGCGCCGCTGCCGGCGCCACCTACCAACAAAACTATTGTGAGTTACATTGTTTTTCTATCAAGTCGTTTGTTATCCCGAAACAGCTGTTTAAAAAATCAAAACACAACGTAGGTATATCATCAATATTTATATTGGATACTACATTGATGTCAATTCACTAAATTGCGTTTATAAACTGTTTCTGTAATTACGCCGTAAGAAACGTAGTTAGTTACCAAAATATTTAATTGTTAAAGCCTTCACTTTAGTTAGTTATATCTTAATTGGTAGCTAACCTTAACCTACTTATGTATAACATTTTTCACATGAGGTAGGTATATAGGTACCAGGCTACGTACCTACTCATAAGTGGACATTAAACATTAATATTGATGGACGTAACATTATTATCAATCATATTATCATGTGTAGGTATTATATATATATATTCTTCCTTAATGTACCTTTGTCGATACTTAATTATACCACATGTCATATTCTAATATTATTATGTAGAAAAGTAGTTACCTATAAATAAGTAAATTTAGATCTATAGCCTTTAAATAACTTAGTATTTAAATAGGTAGGTATACCTACACCTATTTAATGTCAAATATCTGCACAAATAAAGACAGGGATTTCAGTATTTTAAAGAGAGTGAAACAAATGTTTAGGTGTATATAGGTACCTACCAATCAAATATTTTAACTAATATGAAAATAACTACGGTGTGTTTTGATTCATTGTCTTTTTCATTGTATTAACAAGTAAATACTAATTTAAATCTTTAGTCTTTAATACACATTTCTTTACTTCTTATAAAACAAAGTCGTTATTTCTGTATGTATACCCCTATGTGAGCTTAAGTCTTCAAAACAACGCAACGAATTTTGATGCGGTTTTTTAAATACATAGAGTGGATCAAGAGGGTGGATTTTTGTTAAGGTTTGGTGTAAATTTGGGGAAAGGGGCTCAATAACTACAAAGGCGGGTGAAATCACGGGCATTAACTAGTTTTAAAATAAGAAAGTTTAGTTAACATTGCCGAATGGTGTTATTCACTCATTCATAGACATTTTTAGTATTTTCACACAATTTCTTCTGGTCCCAAGCTAGTCAAAGTCAAAGTCAAATTTTTTTATTTCAAGTTGGCATGTTTTACAACACTTTTGAAACGTCAGAAACTGCGTAAACTAGGTAGCTAAGCTTATGTGCTTGTGTTATGGGTACAAGAATACGGTATAATACATATACTACTTTGCTTTTGTAAAATACTTATAATACATAGAAACATCCAGACGCAGTACAAACATTTGTATGACAATTAGAAAAATCACACAAATGATTGTCCCGAGCGGGAATCGAACCCGCTATCTCTTGATCGACAGTCCGTTACATGAACCACTCAACCGCGAGGTTCGTCAATTCTTATGTTATTAACTAACAATTCTCATTTTTTAGTTCAGTTTATTTGTGAACTTAGATTTGGTACCATTGTTGGGTACCTACCTACTTCATATCATGAATTGAGGATTGAGGTA
The DNA here is from genome assembly GCA_916999025.1 of Orgyia antiqua. Classification (NCBI taxonomy): domain Eukaryota; kingdom Metazoa; phylum Arthropoda; class Insecta; order Lepidoptera; family Erebidae; genus Orgyia; species Orgyia antiqua. Next base: position 30,494,413 of record OU779864.1, read on the forward strand.
GATATTTGTTATAGGTATTTTCATAGGATAAGATATTATTCTTCTCCACTATTGTCTACGGAACGTTTACTTCGGAAGGATATTTTGTCTAAAACACCGCGCTGACTGGGCGTTTTGTCATAGAATTTAATTTTGCGGTTTCACATTCTCACAAAGGATGTTACCTTCTTACAGAAGCAAGAATGAACTAAATATTATAAGTAGGTACCAGATAGCACATAGTACAACTTTCATCTAGCAGTATCAGTCTTACAGACCTACTTATATACACTAAGTTCGGAGTTGACGGGCTTTGTGGTGGAGTGGTTTATGTAATGGACTGCCGATCACGAGGTCGCGGGTTCGATTCCCGCTTGGGACAATCATTTGTGTGATATCCATAAATGTCATACAAATGTTTGTACTGTGTCTGGGTGTTTTCTATGTATTATAAGTATGTATTTACAAAAGAAAATTAGTATATGTAGTCTATCCGTATCTGGTACCCATAATACAAGCATAGAAATATAGCTTACTTTGGGACCAGAGGACGTTGTGTGAAATGTCTTGAATATTTATTTATTTAGTGATATGTTATGCGAATGGTTCCTGAATTTATAAATAGATAGCTACGAACATATCTATTATTTAATAAGTAAAAAAGATACTGATTATTTTGAAGTATTCATGTATCTATAGATATGTCCATATAAAACTTTCGTTTGTATCTTTTAAATTCCCGATACATATCTATATTTTCCCGACGCGACGGCGGTGTAGTAGTCGGTAGTTATTTGAGTTACGTAAACCTATTTTTACTTTTATATACAAGTAGAATGTTACTATCTACCTTTCTAGTATAACAAAGCCGGTATCAGTTAGGTGGCTAAACATTTATTTATTCGTCTGGTTATCAAAATAGTTTATACCAACAAATCTATCTGTGTATTGATATTTTGTCCCCTGAGAAAGTTAAACGCTAAACATTTGTTGCAATATCCATCAACAGTCTATTATTTCTCAGCCACATATTCAGGTGTCAAAACAATACTCAATCAAACAATACTTTCCGAATACCATTTCAATTATTTCCTCTTCCATCTATCTCCCGGTAAAATGTTTGTCATGAGATTAAAGCCACCCTAATCGAGAGATGAAATTCAATCAATTTTATTTCGCTTTTGAAATACAGAACAATATGGTATTGTTCTTAAAATAAGTGATCTTTCAATGCAAGCTTATTTAGTAATTTTAATATCAATCGAACAATAGGTAAGTGTATTTGTAATCACTGATTTGAATCTTACGATCAATAACACGTGGGCTCGCGGGTGTTTTATTACCGTAGAGTATCCTGGATAATATGAATAAACTTAGGATTCAGCTTACGTTAAATTCTAGTAATGGAAAATAGTTTAAAGTCTTCTATACCTAATACCTACATATTAATACTCTACATCTAAGACCTAGAGAAGTAATCTGAAAAAAATATTAATAAGTAAATAATTATTTACGTACATTTTACACAACGTCCTCTGGTCCCAAGTTATGCTTATAATGCTTGTATAATGGGTACCAGAATATGGATATACTACTTTTCTTTTGTAAATACAAACTGAATACTGAAGTCACAACAAACCCAAAAGATAGTAAATCATGAAACCCACTCTAGTAGGGCCATGTCTTACATACCTATATAGACAATACACATACTCTAAGTATCACATACAGCTATTGAAATAATATCATTATACTAAAATTAAATACAAAAAAAGCTCTTATCTAATCTACGCCTTAAGAGGATACCAAAATAGCTTCGTGCATTTTTCTATGTACGAAGTTTTCATTGTTTCTTTAGATTGAATGGCTAGAGCTCTAATTTTTAAGCATATGTTTTTTCAATATATGATCTAGGATCGCATAAACTCAGAAACGTGATTGAAAAAAGTTTTCTCGATAGAAAATCTTGGCGAAACAACCTCTCTAATTTTTTATTTTTTTCATTTGTCGGTTTATTATCGCGTATTAACTAATGAAATAACTTTAAAAACATAGGTAACTATTATGTATAGAAACACGTAAATCAGAATTAAAATAATTATATTTAGTAGATTTTGAGTAAATAGGAAAAGTATCCCTAATTCTTCATTTTCTGTGCCTACTGGCTGTGTTAATATGTACGTGTCGGCGATGATATACGATAATATTGATGTAGGCCCTTATAACCTATACTCTAAAACCTAAAGGAACAGTGTAAAGGAAGTAACATCACTTATAAAAGCCCTAACCAATTCCGTCACCTACTTCACACAACAAATCAAGAACTTTCATCTATCAGCACTTCAGCTCCATACATCGGACCCATTATGCGTGTCTAATAGTTTTTTTTGGCGCTGGCCCATTCACAGCGGGCGCAGCGTGAAGTCCTTTCAATGGCTATTGTGGCATTGAACCGAATCGACGACCGACAAACTTTTATTTGTAATGCTCCTAAATAGCTGTTATGGGGATTATGGTACTCAGCTTTGTCATCGTACCATGAGACTTCAGATAATCGCAATCTTTGGTATTTTGTCGCAGAATTAACATTGACGTTTATCGCTAAATGAGCAAATGCTATTAGCGTGGTACAGGCTGTCACATACCATTTGATTGTTCGTCATTTTTAGTTACAATCCTGTACAACTGTCCTTTGTGTTACAGTTTGCTTAGGATTAAACACTTTAACTTTGGAATGAAACCACTTACAGTTAAAATGTTTTCTCAGATATATTTTTTTGGTCCTGCACCGTTATGTGGTACATATTATTATTGTAAAATTCGATATTTTCCCCTTTTTAGATTACCTATTGGATTTTAACAAAATATTAGTTTATAATAATATAACAACTATGTAGTAGATTAACTAGAAACATTAATATGATATTTATGAAAATAAATATTTTTTATGAAAATAAATATTTGAGTATTTCATACAACGTCCTCTGATCCCAAAGTAAGCTATATTTCTATACTCTGTTTTGGGTTCCAGATACGGATATACTGCAATACATATACATATATACTTTTTTTATGCATACTTATAATACATAGAAACAGCCAAACGTAGTACAACCATTTGTATGACATTTTTGGATATCACACAAATGATTGTCCCAAACGGGAAGCGAATCCGCGACCTCGCGAAATCGACTGAAAAAGAAAAAAATACAAATACCTAAGTATTCCCATATTCCCATTTGTTACAAATTATTGACAACTCTTACTTTACCTAAGTACCCTTACTTTACCTACTCTTAATTACGTAACACTAATTCTTTCTATAAATACTTATGATCTTATTCATAATGACTTACCGGAGGTTTAAAAATTCGCTAAAATGGGTTCGCGATAATTGACAAAATTGTTCTTCATAATAATATTTTTACGCTAAGACGTTTATTATCTCTCCACTAAGAGCTCCGTTTGAACCTCCAATAAGTCATTATAAATAAGACCGTTAATCACTTATCTACTAACACAAAACCAAAAGTCCGTAACACATGTCACATTAAAAATAATTCTAATTAAAATACACGTCACTTTAACCAATTATTTAAAAAAATAAGTCCATATCGGTAGCTACCGACCGTCAACACCCCGCCATAATTCTTTTTTATAGCACCAAGTCTTCGTGTTAACCCGTTCATTGACAAAAGGTATTTAAATTAAGCTGTCGCGGCGATAATATTTAGTGCGCATGCGCAACTCGGCCACATTCCTACCAACCATTAAACAGTCGTCACGTGACGGTTGCTTTTAGATTGATGCACCGATGTATCTGTTAAATTGATATTTATGGAGTGCGCTATATGGTTTATGCTGGGTTCCCGGCCTTTCGCCTTCTTACAGCATATTATTTTCATAATTTCATCGTGATTGTCCAACTCTATAGAAAATAGATCTTTGTTTATAGGTATGTCTGCTGACTCTTTTATTTCCAGTTCTTATCAGAGCATTGCAATGGAGACAAGAAAGAATTTAACAATATATCCAACAAATTTAATACTGTTTGTATTAAATTTGTTGGATATATTGTTAAATTTGGTTTTTTGACATAATTTTTGTCAAAGTCATATCTTGGCCTAGTTTTCATATTTGAACCCAATACTTCTAAATTCTAAAACTATAAATCAATACATATCTGTAAGTAAAAATAAAGTAATAAAACTCATTCTTTATCATCGGCGCTGTACATTTCTACGACGAGGGCCATTCTGCAGGTATCTACGAGATTGTTTTTACAATATCTATCACTTGTAAACATACATTCAACACTGTATAAAAGTATTCAAAAGCATCTGCTTAAGTTATTTACGTAGTTATCCATCAACACGACGGGTGCCGGCGACAAATTTAACAATGTTAGACGGGCGTCTGTCGCTGGCAAGCTTAAAAAAAATCACTAATGATGTGCAAATCTGTCAGAGCGCGTGTTACAGAGATTTATTGTGATACGTATTGTTTTATTGGCAATTCAATGTGTTGCTTTGAAATCGCGATTGCTTTGTCATTGATCCTTAAAATAAGTGGAACTAATTAATTACGTACTTATTAATTGAGTTTTAAAACACGTAAATGAATCATGTTGGCAGACAGAGGCGTATTGTGAAAATTAGCGCCCTAGGCCATTTTATTGACGGGCTTCGTGGCGTAGTGGTTCATGTAATGGACTGCCGTTCACAAGGTCGCGGGTTCGATTCCCGCTTGGGACAATCATTTGTGTGATATTCATAAATATCATACAAATGTTTGTACCACGTCTGGGTCTTTTCTATGTATTATAAGTATGTAATTACAAAAGATAAGTAGTTTATGTATTGTATCCGTATTCTGGTACCCATTACACAAACATAATAAGCTTAGCTTGGGACTAGAGGACGTTGTGTGAAATGTCCATGAATATTTATTTTATTTTATTTCACGTACCGGGCTAATTTAATTAGCCGCCCTATAAATTGATAGAGATAGAGCAAAACTTTAAAGTCGAAGGCTTTCGCCGCCCTTCGCAGACAGGCCGCCCCGAGCTATGGCCCCTATGGCCCTAGGGTAAATACACCTCTGGTGACAGAGATAAAACCAACATGGCGTCAGAAATGTTATAGCTGTCGAGTTGATTAACTGTTTATAAACATTAAATAATAATTTATTGTACCGGACGAAGCACCGTGGGGCAATAAGCCGCTGGATGCAGATTGCGCAGGACCGCGCGTCATTGCGTTCCATAGGGGAGGGCTATGTCAAGCGGTAAACGGAGTAAGGCTAATGCATGGATGAATGGAATATTTTACCAAGAATAGGGTACAAAAATAAGCTCTACATAGTATCTATTTAGCATCAATAAATTTAAAAATTAACCCTAATCAGATGCATCGCACAAAACGTAGGCACCTATAATATGTTAAGGTAGCAGTAATAGTGCTAATTAGGGAAATGCAGCTTGTATTTGAAATTGTTAATAGTAATATGTACCTACTAGAGCTTTAAATGTATATCAACCAGTCAATTATGGTTTCAGTAACGGGACCAATCGTCACATTACAAAAACGTCCCAACCACATTTCCAATAAAATTCTACGGCAACCACAAATGACCTTTTAATAAACTATAATATTTTATAATTTCGCGCCGTTACAGATAATTATTGCACATTAACTAGTAGTTATATCTTTCTAGATGTCGTGAGTATTTGATATTATTTTTTAGTATATTTGTAACCACTTATTTTCTCATAGATAGCTTGTATCCGCTTATCAATCTGTCAATACGATTGCCAACATATTTTTTAGTGATGTAGTATAGTTACGTAAATATATTTTTCTATCCTGTCAGTAAACTGTTTGTTATTACACAATTTCCTTTTTTGCTTGCTCTAAGAGTTAGGTAATGGATAATATAACACCTTCTAGAAGAGTTGGAAAACTATAAATTAAACTCTATACTATACCAACACATCTAGTTATCGTGATGTAGACTACTCACCCAGCCTATCTAGTTAATAACTTTTCAATATGGCCTCCAGTTTGTGCCTTATTGTGAATGACAGCAAAGTAAGTAGAAGTGAGACTGCTTTCCTGCATAGTTATGATTTAACTTTTGTGAGTTTATAACTTTACTGACTTCTGTATTAGACCTTTACGGACTTAAGAAAAGTGTATTTAACAATAGAATGATAGCTGATACCAAACCAATTAGATTGTACAGAACATATTAAAAGTTACATTGTGCAGTACACGGCTACATCACTCAGTCGGCTTGAAGCCACTTATATACCTTGTGTGCGTGAAAATGTATCGATATGTGTCTATACAGACTATACGTCATATGAAACGTCATTATTCTATGAAGTTTAGCTGGGCTAAAGTTACTTGACCTCACTTTTAAACGTCAATCCACCATCTGGTATATCTAGGTATTGATATACATATATACACAATGCACACCTGCATAAAAACAAATTTATTAACAACATAACTAAATGTGAGATGTCGATAAAACATATATGGACGTACATACGAGTACATAGCTATCGCTAAGTGATCCCTTCACAGTTCATAACAATATTTAAGTAATTTTTACATCGCAGATATTTCATAGTCTAGTAATACAATAACAAAAAACAAACCCTGTGAACAACAGTCATGGTCAGCGCGGTACAGTAGACCATGATTCCTACAAAAAATAAGGACAATAGTATGAGTTAATGGGTTGAAGAATGAGATAGTTAATCTTAAGTCATATAAAGATCTGATCAAAACTTAACACCTTATTTATAACTACGAATAATTTTATATAATTTACTAAATACCTGTACAAGTACTGAGGTACCATTATAGCCGAAACCGAAGTTCTGAAAATGTAGGTAGTGACACTTGTTTACTATAAGTGCCATTAACTGACACTTCATCATTTCCTCGTAGGTAGTATAAAATTTTAATAACTTCTTTGTTATCTTAATGCAATTTTGAATAAAGTTAATGAATTTCCATTTAAAGCATTCATTACACGCTATTTACATTGTTTATTTACCTACAATATAAAAACGAATCGTGTGGGACTCTCCTATAGCAATCATAATAACCAATCATAGCTAACCAGACTATCGTAGCACTGATACGTAGCATCTCACAGTTCACCGCCACAATCACCCTCATTGATTACTCTGGAAGGGTCCCTTTTGTAGCTCTTTGTTGTTACCGATCTCAGATTCTTACAGTTCCCTGTCGGCTTTCCAAAACATAAGAATCAAATCCAGTCACTCTCAACTCTTAAGAGTTAAAAGTGACGGTCCGAGGACTCATTAACGTCATCAAAATCGCTCCCGGATTTTGACTCTATATTTGCTGGAACATTTTAAGCTTTTTGCTTTGTAAGGTAAAGATGATAATAGTATAGAAAAAATGGTTAGAGTTCGGCATTGATTTTGCAACTCATTGCATTAACCCGGCTTGTTAGTGTAGAGTGGTACGACTGTACGGGTCGGAGGCGCGTAATGAAGGCAAGCTGCAAGTCATGGGCCCCAAGGCGCCGCCGGTGCACGTCAGCGCCGTCATCGCGCGCTCTGTCAATATGTGATGGCTCGACAACAGAGAAGGTTATTTTCGAACATGCATCACCACTAATTAATATCTTCTACCGTATAAAAAAGTTTTAAGAAGCGGCATTCTTATTGTTCCACTGTCAACTCATAATGTGTTGAAATATTAGACTAATGCATTTTACATAACATTGACATTAATAGCTATCAGAATGTAAAACTAAATCAATATTGTTTCTTTTATTAAGGCGCCGTTTTATTGAAAGGGAATTGGTGTGTGGCCACCAATTAATTTAACACTTATGGTTGGATATAAAGAAGAGTAGGTCCGTGGTCGCGCCCCGCTGCGACAGCCAACGCTTCCCGCTGTGACCTCGACACTGATACCACCATTCATACCACACTTGAATTGCTTTTACCACCATATCAGATTATTTATGAGGCTCTAGTGACTGTCACTTCTATGTATTGTCATTTAAGATCTGATCCTAACATATCGCAAATCATCTCGAAAATTTCTACAACTAAAAAAAAAACATTTATTAAAATAATTATTTTCTCTAAAATAGCGTACATAGTAAAGTGGTTTACATCTCCATGGTTAGGCTATAAAATTAACTACTAGCAATATAGTAGCAGCATCACATACATTCGGAAATTGCAACTATTTACTAGAGTATCCGGCTTTTAAGTGTAAATTTTCCGGTCGCAATTTGTTGAAATTCAAACAAAATGCTTCTTGTATTGTGACAGCCATTAAACGCTGCCATTTTATGAATCCGGATGTCTATAGCATAGGGGAGACACACTGCTCTTAGTAATAAAGGAATAGAATTAAGTAACGGTCATTTATAGAATATTTTTGAATTTAGAAATTAGTTTTAAAAGTATGTACAGAGTAATTTAAAAAAAGAATGTTTTGTTTGCAATATTATGCTTCATTGATTTAAAACTTTTTCTGACATGTAGAGTCAATCACGATAATTTAATACGAAAGTTGTTAGTTTACCCAGCAGTTTTTTACAGTAGCAAGTTCTTATTCTAGAAGCAGATTTTAATAATGTCATTTGATAACATCTTCGTATCATCCCTTTGGTCTGTAAGGGTCGTATGCCATTAACTCCCTCTTTGAACCCTCTAAAGGCTATATATTACGTCCTCTTGACTTTGGCAACCGCCATGAATACTCGAAGTGCACTTTAAACCGCGCCTGACTTTGATAGCCATAATGTTGCCACATTGTTAATCTTTAGTGAGGCATTGTTATCTTTAAAAGTTTATGTACCGACTAAATAAAGTTCTATTTTTTATTAAGAAAAATATAAATATTGTTGTAATTCCTTTAATTGATTTTGCTGAAATAAATATCGAAGAACATTTCATCACCCATTCGTTTCACTTAGGAGCATGTAGAGCTGTTATTTTTATTTCTTTTTAATCCTGGAATCTAAATAAAAATCTGACAACATTCAAATGATTACAAATCTGACACTATTTTCTACACTAAATTGTGTAGAAACGTACTTGTTCTCTTAAAAAATAAGAAAAATTTTATAGCAAATACTATATCTTAATTCTGACTACGTCGATGTGTCTATCATTTTTAAACACATATTGTAAAATTTTATTATATGTAGACTATATAAACTATATAAAACTCTATGTCGTCGGGGCAATTATTTAAAGTAGATGCAATAGTCAACTGACAAGCAGTGCGTTGCGGTCTGCGGTCAGTCCATTCAGGGTCTCTCCATTCATAGCAACTCGCCACAACTGCCCATCGGACGTGTACCACGTTTAGCACAATTTAACTACACTTACATTCTATGAGTATATCAACAGAAATGTCGTTATGGCAAATTGGGCATTTTAAAAACTTTATACCTACTAGAACAAATACAAAGTTGTAAAATAATAACTTCAGTACATATATTCCTTCCAAATTATCTAATTTAACTGATCCATATCAAGATAGGATGTTGATAAAATATTCATTTTGTATTTTCTGTATTTCTTTTATGTTACTTATTGTAGGTAGGTACCTATATCGATTGCTGGTCGTCATATCTGATATTTCCTTAATTTGTTATTCTAATGGATGTAAAAGTACTGTATCGATATAAATATCGATTAGGTGATGAAATTTGAGATATCATAAGCGGGGTATGTATCGATATTCGATTAGGTAGAAATTGGTACAATGATGTAGTGAATTGGTGGTCGCGTGGCGCGACCTCCCGTCGCGTACAGCTCTATGCTAATTCAATTGTGTTACAAGAGCGGATAGCGCGATGGTGATGCTATCTACTCCGCCCGCATTATCATAATAATGCGCGAGTCACTTTGGACGCTTCGCGCTCGCCGCACTTGCTGGCGACACGCCACCTGGATATTATAAACAACTGCGTTACATTCATATGTATAACAGACAAACACAAATTATTTTACATGTAATTCTCCTACATCAGTGGCTGGCAAAGGCTCGCGTGCCATACGTAGCTCTTTCTAAGTTGTGGTAAAAACCCGTAACATCGTGAAGACAAGTCAGTTACACTTATTGTTATACATTTACTAACAACTAAGAAATTATTTTGGGGTTTCTATGATAAAACCACATTAAAGAAATACAGTAGCACAGTTTCAAAAATCGTGTAGAGTAAGAAACTGTCCAAAAAAAAATCGTGCTGTTTTTTGTACGACAGAAACGAGATTAAAATTATACATAATAGTTAAAGTCTACAAATGAAACGCGTTATCCTAATCGATTCGTCGAAGTGTTAAAAAGCGGGGAAAGCGGTTCTCAGCGATCATTGAGCTCGCTGTACGCGGTTTGCCCGCGGCGTATAACCGTACACATACTTTTTGCCGACTATTACATTCATCTAGCGGGATGCAAATTGAATTATGGGACTTTTTATGGCCTTTCAATTGTGCTGTGTTATGGCTTTGTTCTTCAACCGCTCAGTTACGTGACGATAGAACACTAAACACTCGCATCGTGAAACTAATCGTTCGGCTCTCCTCACCCGTGATTGTTCGCCACCAACAATTTTCTTGACGTCAAATTATAGTCTTTTGTTTTATTATCTAATTGTTACTATTGTTATAAGTAATGGACAATACTAGTACGTACTGAAAACGTTAATACATATTATGAACAAACATATTGCAATAAAGTATAATTATATTCTAAACGTTTCTGCCTACTATAACTTTATGCGATACATATTGCAAAAACATTCTCGCTTGCAACAAAGCAACGCGCAAAGTTAGAAACATTAGCAGTAACATTTTTAATTAAACCCAAATGTAGGGATAAAGTAAAAGTTGTTCCTTCAAACCTTTGATCCACATCAGCATATTACAAAACAAGAAATCTAATGAAAAGAAAGTTAATTGTTTTAAAAGAATTGTATGAATAAATTGTTCACCTTTTTTATCACGGCTGCCTTATATCGTAGTAGTGTGCGTCGACTCTTTGTGGTTTAGGCCTCCAGGGCCTTCTTTACCTCGGTAATTTTCTCAACAATTAATATCTTACGCAGTGCAATTAGTTAAATATAAAGAATATAAAACAAAAGTGGTAGGAAATTACGTGGCTGGTAACCGTACCGCCATTATGGACTGAGACCGGATGAAATGTCAACCTATTTGGCGTTAATCGACATGTGTTACTGTGGTTTCTATAGGACTCTACAATTTATAGGTTAATACAACATTTGTTTTAGCTCAGACACTGTTATTAGATACACTTAATTTAGCTGCTCTAAACGGCTAAAATGTTTAAAAGCTACGCAAAAAATATATGACGTTGATCTTTGTTATAATTGTTATAAACGATAGCAAAATTGTCTATGTGTTTAAAGTTTTTAATACAAGATAATTATTTTATTGGTGAAAATTTTACGCTACTACATGTTATAAATGAATACTGAAAGTAACTCAGTTGTTTATTCAATCCATGATTCAATCTCATCAACTAATTACATTTCAAGTTATCGATAAACAATGGTAGGTACTAAGTAAGTAGTAACTAAAGTAAGGTAAGTAAAGGTAGTGATTAAACTTAACTTAATAAAAAAATGTAAACAACTATGGTGTTAAAATCGTCTATATAAACACATTTTCTAATAAAAAGTTTTATTCGCATTGTCGAATTGTGATATTGACACTATGATTTTCACTTTTTAATTAAGTTTAGCTGTGCACATAGAATCGGTACCAATTTCTTACTCATAGACCTATAATTCAAACTAACCTTTATATCCTGATTGCAAAATGACTCACGTGAACATTCATTTGTGTTTCAAATAATATCTAACAATAATCTTACAAAATAGAACTGGAAACTCAAATCAAAATAGATTATAACAAATGGAAAAGTGAGACTCGTGCCCTTGGGCATTGTGTTCCCGCCATTTTATTTGTTTGTTACTATCGTTTAAATGGAGCTGATTATAATAATTTCATTGGAAATTACTGGCATTAAGCTGCTACCAAAAATACGTGAGTTTAACAACTTTTTCTTGGAACTGTCGGTGGAGAGACGCGGGCCCGAGGCGATGTGGCAGGCACGCAATACGAACGTATTTGCAACGCGACCTTGAATACGCGCGCTCCATGCTCTATTTTAATAGCTTATTTTGCAATGAGAAGTATTGTGCCAGCTAGATAATAATATGGATAATGTTTATCCTTTGTTGATATAACAGCGCATCTATCAAATCTTTTAGGATTAGGTACCTTTTAGGAATATATAATTCTGATCGCTCTATTAAAACCTGATAAAACAATAAAACTAGATTGAATGAAATTTTTGTTTTGTTTTTCTTTCAAAGATACGTCAAATTCAAACAATAATTTATGTACTAGTATAAAAAACATTTAAAGGTAAATATGTAACGAACCTTTTCATTACTTCTTTACAACTTAAGATTTTACATAGAATTCATATTTTCTAGTTACGAAACGTAAATTACAAAGTGGATTAAACTTATGCATATTGTATCGATATAACCGGTTTTACATAAACATTTAATACATGTACCTACGGGTTTAATAGTGACACTGTAGTCAAGTTTTGTATCCATATTAACATTTTATGTTAACATAGGTATACTTACATAACATTCTTGCGATGCGTTTGTATTGTCCACGATTTACATGAAAGACAATGGCTTAGGAGAAGGGGATCCCTTGTTTCCATTCGTTGGTCGACTGTTTTTTATCATCATGGAACTGGTTTTCAAATTGGTGCACCTATTATCTTGGTCCCAACCGGTGAAGGTCGACCGACAATACAAAATTTCGGAGCAAATTCCAACACGCAAAATATTAGTTGGTAATTTTGACGGACGTGTTTTTGACAGGGTCAAATAAGGATTTGAAAGAAATCTCTGTTTTTTGTACAAATTATAAACAGAGTTAATTTTCTTTTAAAAACATATCAAGTTGTAGAATAAATACCTTAGTCGTGGGAACATATCAATGGTATCAACTGTCTATCAATAGTACAAAGGTCACAAAGACAATGACTAACGGTCACGGATGAAATAAAATTCCTAGCAATTCAGATAGTTTTATCTAAACAAAATATATGTAGGTACTTGAATCTAATGCAAATATTTCGAATATCGTACAAAAAGTTTTTAGAACGGCATACAAATATTTTTATCGTTCGTTATACCAATCTATGCATAATCTATTTCTTTATTGAAAACTCTTTTAAATCAAGCGTAAAATAAAAGCGGATCACACCAGAAGGATGGATATAGAACATGTTACATGTTGTAACACACGTAAATAACACGTATTTTCCATAAAGCTTGCATTTTAAAGCTGCACACGAATTCTAATCCGCGTGTAGTTGGTCTGTATGAAGGCTTTGCCCGAGGCTTAATGTTCGGACAACTAGTGGGCGCCCGCACGCCTTGTCGGACACATTACCACACAATTTCAGCGGCTTATCAAATTTAAAGGCTCATATTAAGGCTAAGGCGTTGCTTGTGAATAATTTAATAGCATTAGATCTTGACTTTTAACAACGTACGTGCATAATTTTGACATTTGAATGTAGGTAAGTGTATTTTGTTAACAATACACGTAAGATTTACACAAAGATTAGAAAACTCTCAGTTCACTAAATGATGAATTTTTCCAACAATTTGATTTGGAGAATGCGCTTATAAGTAGTTTTTCAATGACCTTCAGTTGAACTATTAGTCATGCTCGATAAATCTATCACTAATGATGAAGCGTGACTACTAAATCTATAAATTATGCCAATGCAACTAAAACTGACATCTCTGCATCTCAACATCTCAACTGACAACTCACATGCATCCATGTAATAAGATGCTCCAAGAAATTTATTAAAATAATTATTGCCAAAAAAATGTCGGCTCAATAAAGCGTGACAACTTAAATCGGAAGAAAAAGTCGGACTTGCCGCATGTGGCACATCAAAGTCGGACCACCGCACTGTGTCGTGACTGATTTTGACACCAAACGTGGCTCTATTTTTTATAATTAGTGGAATATTATTATACTTATTCTGTCTAATACGTAAATGTTCCTCTTTATTTGCCGTAGGTATTTACCATAGTAATGGAACTCTTATACATTTACTACAATCTCTTATACGACGACAGAAGACGACGAAGACGAGCCTCGTGGTTGAGTGGTTCATGTAACGGACTGCCGGGCAAGCGGTCGCGGGTTCGATTCCCGCTCGGGACAATCATTTGTGTGATATTTCTAATTGTCATACAAATGTTTGTACCGCGTCTGGGTGTTCCTATGTATTATAAGTATGTATTTACAAAAGAAAAGTAGTATATGTATTCTATCCGTATTCTGGTACCCATAACACAAGCATATAAGCTTGGTTGTGTGAAATCTCCATGGATATTTATTTTATATCCATGGGTAGATTTTAGGTAGGTACCTTTTTTTGCTTGCGGCTAGTGAAATGCTTTACTACACTACTCTAAGCCAAAATCATCGTCGCCAACTGCTTTTATTTCTATCAACTTTATATTATGTACATCATAGACGTCATACGTATCCCTATTATAATTATTTTTACTATATAAACATTAGGTAAGTTACAATAATTATGAAACAGTGTCAGAATGTGTATTGAACCACTTACTTAAACCTCACACAGTTATTGATATCGAGTCGTAACGGTAATGAGCAAAGGGCGTTCGTAATTTCCATATAAATAAATAATTTTCTTCGGTTCAATTTGAACGATCCGCCATGTGGCTTGCCTATAATGACCTCCGATAACTAGCGCGGTTTCACGCCTGCGTTATTGTCACAATTTCATGCTTTTGAAGTTTGTTAAACTATTATTGTTTCACATTTTGTTTATTATATTTGTTATATAACTATGCCTAAATATCACCGAATGGGTAAAAATAAAAAATCTGTAACTACATTAACTGCAGTCATGGAATAAACAGTGAGTCCAAAATCATTTTAACTGTAAGGTGGACACATAACTGAAATAATAAGCAGGTAGTTAAGATAAACTAAAGATGCATAGTGCTAAATCAATTTTATTGAAAACAAAGTCAAGCTGGAAAGTCACCACCACAAATATAAGCAACAGAACTGATCTAATTAATAATAATTAACGTGGTAAGAGAATTTCACGCAACAACAACACAGCTCGCGTGTAAAACGAACGCTAATGTGTAAATAATGTTCTGAAGTCATTATCTTTTACTTAATTTATATAACTTATTTTTACGACATCGTACTTCGTCGTTTGGCTTACACTTCACGTATTAAAGCCACGCTTTGAGCTGAAGCTCATATTATAGGATGTACCGATCGATATTCCCCCCTCGTAAGTATCTAATGACAAATAACACTGTGAACCCTTTAACTGCCGCGAACGTTGCGGCATAATTAGCGACAGAGAAGTCGAGTAAATTATTTTGTAATTTGATGTCATATCCTTGCGTTATTAATGGAATAAGACCTATAAAAACGAACATGATTACTTATTGTTAACAAGGTATAAAGTGAAGAAACGTCACAATAAAATATCTGCCTGTTTTACTCGGAAAATAATAATTTTATTATTGAAAGACTGTGTAGCATTTAGCCTGAAAATTTCAATGCCCTGTAGAGAAAACCATTGCTCAGTGGCGCTGAACTTTACTAGCTTGATTTCATTTATATTTCTTGACGTTTTCAAGTACGTTCATGTCAATGAAAAGATAAAATAACGATAGATACAAAATCAACATAGCAACATAAATTAATTGTTACTTCTAAATTAGTCGGTTGCAGTTTGCATTAAACTTATAAAGGGGATAAAGCGAGGCGAGATGGTGGCTCGACGAACTGCCACTATGCGGCGTACTGTTTCACCCGGAATTAACTCGATAATTCCCTAATTGTTCAATTACTGCTTGCAATTTACTGTTGGTTTATCGACCGAAATCACATCGATTTCTGCAATGGGTTTCAGTTACGTTTGTAGCTAAGTAATAATAATAAGTAGGTAATGATATTTTATTATTTTCTCGTTTTATCATATCTAACAACCGAGAACGTTAATCCACCATTTATTTTTTTAAAACATCATCGATCTTTCATACATTCTCTTCTTTAGTCTTAACCAGATGAATAGGTACCATATCATAAAGTCAGAAACGCATCTCGTTTGAGAGCCTAGTAAGAAATAACTGTCATGCCATGGTGTTATTTACGTGTTTTATGTATTTATTTATATTGACGTATGAAGGATGTCGTATTCGAACATTCGCAACACCTCATTTATTGAATTTGCCGCCTTTATTCCCTTTTCTATAGCAGTTAACCCACTTTCTACACCCTTGGTGCACTCTTCTATTTTTTGTAAAACGTTAAACGTATATTAAAATAACCAATCGATATTATTATCATGTAAAGTACGATGATCGACCGAATAAAGATTAGACTCATTATTTTCAATAACGTGTTGTCCAAAAATATTAGCTCTTAAGTATAGTTATGAATTTTATGAAATACAATTTTGTGAGTAACGACTTCACGATCATGTTAATAACACGTCGAGGGATAAGCGTTTCGCTTGAATATTCATTTTGGTTCATCATAATTTTGGTAGATAATTTAAAATTATCCAATCTGCGTAAAAGCTCGTTCATTTCTTTGCCCGTGAGATACTTTGGCCTCTAGTTATAACGATTTATTGCTTCACACATTTAATGAAATAATTTAAATCTTTTTAGGTCGTAGTAGGACTTGTCTTATTTAGTGCTTTTGGTTTTTTTATAGTGCCTATTACATTTTATTTGTTTCGTATTGCTGATATTGCTTATTTAGAATAGGAATTGAGAGAAATGAGTCCCGTTTTAACGGTTTAAATGTAAATTAAATTATCAGTTTTGGAGCTGCTCTCAATCATTTTTTTATCATCAACGAAGCAAATGTAAGTTACTGAAAAGTATCTATTATTCGAACGTTCATATTGTTATCGAAATTTGAAGTTAGCAATCTAGAGATAGAAAGATTAGGAAAAGAAATTGGTCAAGTGCGAGTCGGACTCGCGCACGAAGGGTTCCGTACCATTATCTATGCAACATAAGGCACGTTATTAATGAATGAGCAAACAACACACACAATACTTAATTAATCACGTTTGTTGTATGAGAGCAAGAAACGGTAAAAAAATCATGTTTGTTGTAGGTATGGGAGCCCCCCTTAAATATTTATTTTATCTTATTTTTAGTATTTGTTGTTATAGCGGCAATAGAAATACATCATCTGTGAAAATTTCAACTCTCTAGCTATCACCGTTCTTGAGATACAGCCTGGTGACAGATGTACGAACGGACGGACGGACGGACAGCGAAGTCTCAGTAATAGGGTCCCGTTTTTACCCTTTGGGTACGGAACCCTAAAAAGAACGTAGGAGAAGACAGGGCTAAGATATAATTACTAATAACCTGTCTAATGTCAGCCTATCAAGCACTGATCGATGTTCTAAGCCTTAGGTCCTTGAGCTACATCAACTATTTCTACCCTTCATGACAGTTTCGCCACTTGCATCCGTTTTACGCGTAACATAGATAAAACGCGTTGTTTTCCGAATATTTTAATTTGTCGCAATCATAAAAGCAACTATTATGGCATCTGCTAATTTGCATTGAAGTCTATCGACTGTAATGCTAATTTAACTGACGTTATAGACTGCAGGGTATAACTAACTAGTTACCTGTACCTGTATTTAAAATTCCAAAGATGTTTTTATAAGCCTCTACAAGTTTAATAAGTAAGTAGTGCGTTGCAAATATTGTGCATATTAGCATTCTTATTTACATCTCGCTTGTAACTTTACTTGTCACTTTTAACACTGTATGTACGCGTCACAGCTTAACAAAACCTTTACCTACCCTTTTTAATAGTTTTAAAAAGTATTATTTTAAAATCCATCTATAAGTTCCCATAGGTGCCTTCACTTTTCTCGTAATTACTCGGATAATTCTGTGAATCATGTCAGCTGCGACTACCTGGTGATACTACAATTTCGTGCTCACATTAGGTAATCTTCGTTTTATTTCATCTCATATTTTTTATGACAAAAGATCTTCGTCATTTTTGACAACGAAAGCCATCAACATTGTATAATGTGGAAGTGGCGCCCGTCTGTCGGGGCTCGGTTGAGGCGTCATCTACGCTTTGATCCAATCTCGAGGCGCGTTTGACGACCAATTACCCAGTATCACTCAGTTTCGGCCTGCGCCCGCTCCCAAATGGAACGTAATGCCTAGGGTAATTATGACTTCAGCTGACTTGCGGCCGATGTCTCGCTTCATCGAATCAATTCTATCCATTCTATCACTCGTCGCCTAATACTTATTATCACTGTAATTTGTTTTAAAATTGCTATTTCAAGATAATTTATACCTTTATCGTGTCGATTTTATTTCTCGCAGTGTTGTCAATAACACCAGTATGAAATAGAAATTGTCCAATTATGTATTTTGAACGATAAAATTTTTTCTTGTTTTTATTATCTGCTAGATAGTTACAATATAAGCTTATTTCAATGATACAATGGTTAAGTAAGGTACAAGCAAATGTATAGTGTCATAATAATTATTTTAAAATAGATGCTAAACCTCCATTTCACCATTCATATATCTTGCAAAGGCCTAAACTTATATTTGACAAAACATTTCTAAGAAATACTGCTTCAAGACCTGTTCTCAAGTAAGTGAAAGGAAACCCAGTAGGTATTACTAATCAACATAATAGTAGGCCAAATACACATTTGGTATGAGGGACACCCATGTCCAATAGTGATGGGGTAATAAACTGTAAGTACCTAATGTAAATGCTAAGTTTCACACGTGCATACCTAAGCGCGTTTTTCATAAACACATTACAAGATCCCCAGTGTTGATTCAAAAATTAACGATCTTCTTGCAGTTTCGCTATAATATATATCTATTTGCCATTTAAATAATTTAGTTTTATTATAACAAACATCTATTCATTGATAATTTAACATTCCCGTAATAAAAGAAATCAGAGATAATAAAGACAAACATAATTCTATAATTGAGAGCAAATAATAATTCTTGGTCGTAATGCGACTCACACTGGCAACGTAAGTGCCGACCGCAATTTGGCTGAGTTTTATTATTTTTTTATGGTAATTGTAATTGTCGTGGAGTTAATTGAGAGCGCAGCCATATTTACAACTCAGCTCCGTAGATCTCGGCGGTAGATAGCGCATGACACGCCCCCATTATTTCTATTTAGGTACTAAAATGCCGCCGCGTAGCAACCGCGGTAGGTATTAATAATAGTTACACTGTGAACTGCAATTAAAACTATCAACAGCTTATATGCGTGCTTCCTCCCGTGGCATGGCTGTGCAAATTTAGGTTTGTTGGTTAAGGAAGAACTTATTATTTTGATTGTGTTAAACTGTTTATTCTTAATAAGTAACATGAGATTTTAATTTTTGTTTCGTAAGAACTTATATTGTCCATGTGGTGACGGATTAAGAATACAAGTGTCACCACCCCATTTCCTTCCGAGGGCGCTGTAAGAGCCAGCTAAGAGATATTGTTATAAGATAACATCTTCTGTCAGAGACGGAAAACTCGTAAATAAGCCCTGTGCCAACACGCCTGGTCAGCGCGGCACAGTAGACCGTAATCCTTCCCAATGTGGAGGAGGCCCGTGCCCAACAGTGGGACGTGATGGGCTGGAGAGAGAGAAGAACTTATTTGTGACAACTATCGACGTAAAAGTACTTGTTAAATTTGATTTTAAAAAGATGTTTGATAACTTTGTTATAAAATACCTGTTCGTATCTGTAATGGTATTTTGCAGACCATACCTATACTAGTTAACTCCTGCGATTTCATCCACATTTAAACGTGACTGCCTACTCCTTGGTTTTTAGCATTATGGTAAATAGCGTCCGTGTTATTCTGATATACCACCCATATCTGAAAATATCTTCAAAATCCATCAGTAGTTTGAGCGTGAGATAGCAACTATGAAACAACAGTTTCCTTCGTAATACTTTCTTATTCTTTATAATTATTATGTATATAATATAATACATAGATAAGTAGGATTTAGAGATTAACGTCGTAGGATAATCAAAATTGTCATGTATTTTTAATATCCTACAATAAACTAAAAGGTATCAAGATGAACAATAAGGGTGAGAGCACACTGCGGCGCAACAGCTGCGCCAATCACAATAAATAGGGCGTGGTCGCTTACCCTCTTTACCCCGCACCTCATCAGCCCTCTCTCACCGTTGGGCCCCGTGTCGCGATACCCGAATTATATTATTGCATACAATGGAAGTTTTTTATCAAACCATTGTGCCCCATATTAGGGTGAAATATCCGGCCGGATGCTCATATGAATATCACCTTTATTCAACTAAAAGAACATCAACGAACTGATTATATTTTTTAACAATTGCCCCTGTTATACTATTTATAGTATTGCAATTCTCAATAATAATGTGCACATTGAGGAGGAAAGATCAAATTTAATACTTGTTTTTGGCTTAGATACTCACATCTGTTGTACCTACTAATAATAAATAATAACAAAACAAGCACGAACGTTCGTGTGAACTCAGCTATATACCGATATGTCAACAATTTCTGAATGAATTTACCTACCTCTTTTCAGCTCTCTAAAATACTCATTTATGGCACACTAATAACTTGGCTTGTATCAAAGACCAGAATCGATTTGACCGTTCAATATCAATAAAGTTTAAAAGCTAAGTTTTATGACACCCAACCTTTGCCAACGTTATTACTTACGACGTCCTGCGGCTACGCAGTAGCGGCAAGGGGCTGTCACCGCGTCCACTTAAATACACTGACTATATATTCCAGAAAATTTATTTATATTGTTTCGTTAGCCTCAAGGCACGAGCGGTACCGCAACATCAGTTCACATATAAATTAGACTATAAATCTGATTTGACACTTCCCACTGTTTCCCACGGTATACACATAGAGAGTTAATTAAACCCAAATATAAAATATTAACCTTTTATTCAAAATAATTAACTATTGGTTTCTGTCTTTCCAGGAACACCCGAGCTTACGCGGTACGCCCCTGGCGATGCTTGCGGCTCAGTGTAACAAATTATCCAGTAAATCACCTCCTCCCTTGGCGGATGCGGCTGTAGGCAAAGGGTTTCATCCGTGGAAGAAGAGTCCGGGAGCACATTCTCCACCCGGAGCCAGTGTCACACCTCGATCACAACCTCCGGCATGTACACCGTATGGACGCACACCTACTTCATGTGCAGCAGCACCTTCGTATGGCAACGACCTTTACTTCCCGTCGTCAGGGGACCAACTTCTTGGAAAAAGTGAATCTAGTGCCAGTCTTGGATCTATGTATTCTCGACATCCATACGAATCTTGGCCTTTTAACGTTGGTGGTGGAGGTGGCGGCGGAGCCTTAAAAGCTGCCGAGATGAGTGGCGTTAGTGCAATGGGCAGCCCTTGGTGGGATGTACATAGTGGTTGGTTAGACGTTGGTGGGCAGATGGCTAACTACGCCGGTCAGGATTACTCTCAACTTACACATTCATTATCTGGCGGTGCACATTTATTACCACCAGCACCTCATCTATTACAAGACGCATACAAATCTGTGCTACCAACTCAAGGATCTTTTGGTCTTCATGCACCAGGCTCGCCCGCACCTCCAGCACAGGCACCTTCTCCTAGATCACAACGACGCTACGCTGGCCGAGCTACATGTGATTGTCCAAATTGTCAAGAAGCCGAAAGACTTGGTCCTGCTGGAGCTCATCTTCGAAAAAAGAATATACATAGCTGTCATATACCTGGCTGTGGTAAAGTTTATGGCAAAACTTCCCACCTAAAAGCTCATTTACGGTGGCACACTGGTGAGCGGCCTTTTGTATGCAATTGGTTATTCTGCGGAAAGAGATTTACTAGGTCAGACGAATTACAAAGACATCTGAGAACACATACTGGTGAAAAAAGGTTCGCGTGTCCTGTATGTAACAAAAGGTTTATGAGATCAGATCATCTCGCGAAACATGTAAAGACGCATAATGGGGGGAAGAAAGGAAGTTCAGAGTCTTGTTCGGATTCAGAAGAAAATAGCCAGGGAGAGAGTGGTGTGGGAAACCGATCGCCGGAGCATGCGCTGGATGTAAAGCCGAGTCCGCTGGTGTGACGCGGGCGAGCGGCTTTCGCGGGGCCACACCACGGTCCGCTTCTGTGATACGGCCACCTTTATGATGAGGACCCTACGAAATGCTGTCAACGTGATGTGACCCAAGCAAAAAGTCACCAACGTGATATGGCCCCCTTGAGCTGCCGCCCTGTACATACCACATATCAATATAATGTAACATAGACTAAATTGTGTATAAAAAACAATGCGCCTGCAATTTTAAGTGTATTTGTTGTGAGACTTAAAGTGTTGTACAGTTATAGATACTAATAAAAAATAATTATCTCATATTATACCTAAGTTAAGATATTGTATGTTATACTAGTGTAAGTAGAAACACTGTTTAGTCCAAAATTGCAGATTTAATTTATTACTAACAGTACCTCAATTATTTCAAACTATTATCTGTTGACAAATCAAATTATGGTGGAAAAAGTGAATGGCCGCAAGCGACTAATGACCCGCTTGCGGCAATTCACTTTTTCCACCATAATTTGATTTATTAAGTAAAAAGCATAGCATGTAAATTGCAAAATTAATAAATTACTTTATTATCTGTTAATTTTATTTATTGATATGAAATAGTTATATGTATATTTCAATTTTACTTCAAATATGTCAAGAATTAGAAATAACTAAATTGAGTACATCGACCAAATCGTTGCCGCGTTGGGTTCAAATTTCTTTGTGACAGCATTAAGCTTGCGTTGACCTAAGTAATGATTTTGTATCTTTTCTCTATGCCATATACTTGTTACCTTTTTCTAAATGTCTCAAATTTGAAATATATCTATTAGAATCATGTTTTAATAATAAAAATGACTACACATCTTTCTTATGAAAAGATGATGATGTATTTTGAAATCATTTCTACAAATTTCTTTTACTTGTGATATAAGTATAACATGACCGTGTATGATATTTGTTTTATGTTTAAGGACTCAAATAATAATATCGACCCAAAAACCCGCTATAAAAAGTACGTATCTATATGGATACATTATATAAGTCTTATATCGACTACTCCGATATAGAAATACCTAAACACATTGATATTAACATAACGAAAACTGTTAGCTCTATAGAAATAATAAATGAAAATTTTCTTATTATGTACCTAAGTAACTATATTTGCGAATTGAGTGCTATGTAGCTCAAAAATTTGTTGTACTTACACTTAATGTTTTAGTAATTACTTAAATGTCATAAAAATTTTAAAAGTCAAGATGTAGTTGATACACCAAGTAAATTGGAACATGCTGTGGAACTGCTGCACTTACGTAGACTTATAAACTTAGGGATAAAAAATAATTAATATCCGCAGACTTACTTAACATAAACACATAATTTTACAAGTCAGTCAAGCTGTTTCGATGGAGAATTTTAGACATATAATTGAATCAAATAACTATTATTTACAAGATTTTGTTGTTAAAATACATAATATACGAGGGCTTGTATCATAATCGCTTAAATAACCGCGTGCCAAAGAGAAGTGCTAATTTACTTTTCGAAAACATTCTTATGTAGTTAAAACATAAACAAGATTAATCAATAATTAATATGGTTAACTAGCGGTTGCCCGCAACTTCGTACGCGTAGAATTTAGAAAAGAAACCCAAACAAATTATAAATAATAAATCTTTATTATTAACATTAACATTGAACATTAACTTCTTCTAATTTCAAGTTAGAAACATGCAAAAATACAATAAATTATTAAAAAAGCCGTCCTCTTGAACCATACCATCTATTAATAAAAATCAAAATCCATACCGTAGTTTAGAAAGTACTAGCTGTTTCCTGCAACTTCGTACGCGTGGAATTTAGAAACGAAACCTAAAGCCATTCTATCAGTTAAAAAAAACCGCATCTAAATCCCTTGCGTAGTTTTAAAGATATAAGCTCACATAGGGACATACATACAAAAATAACGACTTTCTTTTATAATAACTAAAGATAAGCTCACATAGGGACATACACACAAAATAACGATTTTGTTTTTTATTAAGTAAAGATACTTTCTGATCTCTGACACTTCATCAATGATACCAACTCTACGTGCTCAACTAAACTGAACTAAAAAATGAAAACAACTATGACGTATTTTGATTAATTGGCTATTTCGTTGTGCACATTTTTATTAATTAAAATCTTTAGTCTATAATATATAGATTTTCTAATAAATAAGTTCTGTTAACATAAACGAATTGTATTATTGACACTATCAATTTTCATCTATGACGGGCCACGTGGTGGAGTGGTTCATGTAACGGACTGCCGTTCACGAGGTTGCGGGTTCGATTCCCGCTCGGGACAATCATTTGTGTGATCTTCATAAATGTCATACAAATGTTTGTTCTGCGTCTGGGTGTTTACTATGTATTATGTATGTATTTACAAAAGAAAAGTAGTATAAATAGTCTATTCGTATTCTGGTACCCATAACACAAGCATAGAAATATAGCTTAGTTTGGGACCAGAGGACGTTGTGTGAAATGTCCATTAATATTTATTTATGTATTTATTTACCTTTTAGTTAAATTAACTTTAGTTGTGCACGAAGAATGCATGAATATTTAAATCACGACTAAGAGGGAAGCTTATAAAATTTACAATAATATGCCTTTTAAAATGTTTTATTTAGCGCATTAAAGTAAATATTGGATAACTTGTTATAGTTAGACGAATTCTAAGGCGAATGTCAAGTGATTTTTTGTAACAAGTACACTTTTATCAACATATTATATTGTAATGGATTAAGTAGTTATGTGTTAGTTGGATACTGTTCAAGATGTACGATTTAATCGAAATTTGAGTTTAAATTAGCAAAATAAATGTTTTGTAAATATTTAAATATTTCATGAAGCGACGAAATCAGAAAGAGCAGTTCAAAAAGAATCCTGTAATAAAGGTTTAGAAAAAGGTAACCATTACTTATAAAAGTATTTCGTTACATCATTGAGTAGTATTGTATTATATTTATTTATATTTTTGTATAATTTTTAAAGAGAGAATAATAGTAATCGGCTTTTTGTTTTATTGTACGTGTTACTGCCAAAATAAAGCAATGGAAGATACACAATTGATACAGATTTTGTTTTAAAGCCTTACAACCATGTTTTTAGGCTGGAAATAGTGACAAACAAGACCAACGCTATGGTCAGCGCTGACTGTAGGTCGGCGTAGCTATGTCTATGCAATTCTATGAGTATCATAATATGATCGCATCATACACACAGCTACGCTGACGATACGCGCCTTAATTCAGTCAGCCTAGCTATGTGCGCATCTAACACTGTTTCTAGTCTTAATTTACCCATGCATGGTCAAAACTTTTATTTTTCTATTCTTTTATAGCCGAATTGAAAGCCGATAACAAAACTATTTGGTGATAAACATTAGATTAAACAGTAATTTGTAAAATTAATGTTATTTTGTATATTGTACAAAGTTGTGCGAAATAAAGAAATGCCTGAAATTGATTTTATAAAATTGAATATATTTTCCGAGTGGATATTTGCATTTTTATTTTGACCTCATTGCTAAGAAGTCAGTTATTTTAATGGGACTCTCATATGCAGTATTAATAATAATAATGGAAAGATTGAATATATATTCAATCTTTCCAATAATATTAAGAACATACATATATATTACATATACTGTCTACATAAAACCTTAAAAGTTGTGATAAATTAATAAAGTTTGACTTAGGTACTTGCATACTAAGCACAAAGTTATGCTCATTACACAAATAAGCACAATTTTATATAAAAAAAAAAACAAATGATAAAGGTACCTAGACCTACTACGGCTTATAAGCCTCAGTACAATTAGGTACCTATTTAATTTTGTCACTCAAATAATTGTCATATGCTGGGATTGAAACGGCAACCTTGTGATAAAAATCAGTTACATGATCATAACTTAAAAATGACAAAATAAAAACAGGTATCTAATTGTTTACTTGAGAATCACCCTAATTATATAGCGTATAACGTGGTTAAAACAATCATTCACTACAGAGGTCCAACTCTCTCTTTTCAGCCTATTAACGTCCCACTGTTGGGCACAGTTCTCTTCCACCTTGGGAGGGATTATGGTCTACTGTGCCACGCTGATCAGGCGTGTTGGCACAGGGATAAGTTTCGAGATTTCCGTCTCTAACAATTGATGTTATTTCACTACGATACCCCTTAGCTTTATAGCACCCTCGGGAAGAAATGGGGTGGTGAAACTTTTATTCTTAATCCGTCACTACACGGACTCAACTGAGTGAGTATAATACCTAAGTATTGCAGCCAGGTAAGATATTAAATAAATAAATAAATAATAAATAAATAAATATTCATGGACATTTCACACAACGTCCTCTGGTCCCAAGCTAAGCTTATTATGCTTGTGTTATGGATACCAGAATACGGATATAATACATAAACTACTTTTCTTTTGTAAATACATACTTATAATACATAGTTAACACCCAGACGCAATACAAATAAATAAATAAATAAATATTCATGGACATTTCACACAACGCTCTCTGCTCCCAAGCTAAGCTTATATGCTTGTGTTATGGGTACCAGAATACGGATAGAATACAATACATATACTACTTTTTTTTTGTAAATACATACTTATAATAAATACATAGAAACACCCAGACGCAGTACAAACATTTGTATGACATTTAAAAACATCACACAAATGATTGTCCTGACCGGGAATCGAACCCGAGACCTCGTGAATGGCAGTCCGCTATATGAACCACTAGACCACGAAGCCCGTCATTAAATTATAATTACAAAAATTATAATTATGATTAAAATTATAATAGATCTAATTCTATTAAATTGACGACTCATTCAATTAAATACTTACACAGATTAAATCCTAAGAAAATAAAAATCGTATTTGAACTATACACTTAAAACATTGTAAACATAATTGTAAATTAAATAAACTTATAAAATAACAGATTATGGTTGTTACGACATTTTTAGTTTAGTTTAATTTAGGACATAAAGAGGGCGACGTTCGTAAAAACTGAATAGAAACCACAAATGACGGAGGGGAGAGTACAAGCGACAATAAACTTAGGTTACACTACGTCAATTGCGACAAGCTAAAAGACACTTATTTTTTAAGTTTTTACAGATTAACTTTGTGTAGATCCAATGACTAAGTTTGTAACAAACATACTCTGAAGACTTCAGATTCGTCAAAATTTATATCACGCAAAAATCTAGGTACGTATGTCAAACTCACAACTAGCATTCACTCGTAGCGTAAGATATACGTTGATAATAACTCTAAAAAAGCTACTTATTTTGGGAAATTTTACTATTGTATTATGAAGCCTTGAGAGCTACGGACATTTAAACGTTATAAAAAGTTGTCCGATTTCATTTTAATTTACTAGTGCGTTTGACAATTCCTAGAGGCATTTCAATCGAAAATATATTAGAGCAAAGCTGAGGTTAATATTAGATATAGTAACACGTTACGCTACCAAATGGACAAAAGTTGTGAACTAAGTGAAAAGCTTTTTCATCTATCACTTATTGTGTAGCGTAAGCTAGGGTTACAGCGGTATAAAATGACGTCCCTGCGGGTGGCCGCGAGCTCGTGCCGTAAAAACCAAGCTCATCTTCAACACGACTAGATTATACCGCAAACTGCCGGCTCAGCTCAATCTACGCTTTATTAATGACACTACGCTTCTGTAGAAACACCCTTCGAAGCACAATAATATGTTAGTTCGATGGTAAGTAAAAAGTTTCATTCAAGCTGATGATTATCTTACAATCAAGGTCTAGGTTGTTTATATTATGATTAACATAACCTGAGCAGGGAATATAACCGGCATCTTCCAAATTAGCCAAGCCTAGCGTTATAACGTAAAGATATCGGTCAGACTTTATATTTACTCTTTATTAAACATTTCAGGTTATATGAAAGCCTTTATTTCTAAGTAGAAATAAAGGCTTTCATATAACCTGAAATGTTTAATACTACAATAACATTAATACTATAATAGATACAAGTGTATCTACGTATTTTTGAAACGTGTGTCAGCACTTTAATTCTTTTTCGTCTTCCTGCTCTTATCCAGAATTTTTTGGAGTTGACGCAGCATGTTTCTTCTTTCAACCTCTCCTATCAGCCATCTTACTCTCATCAACTGTTTTTCCTTTCATATCGTCTCTCACACAGTCAATCCATCTTTCCTTTGGTCTTCCTCTCCTTTCCTGGCCATCGGCATTTATATTCCATAGGTCATCTACGACTTACTATTAAATATGAATCTTCTTCTCAGTCACGTCTATAAATCCAAGGAGCCTTTCTTTGTATAGTTTTCGACATATTTGGCTCTAGCCTCAGATAACAATCCAACAATTCCCCACAATATCATTGTCGCTCAATACTAACAAAATTACAACAAATGAATTCCATTTGATTAAACATAAGATTACGCAATTAAGCAAGTATAAATGATGTTCATAATCACATAACACTGGCCGTAATAGCAGTGAACCTCCGTAATTTGATAGAATCCTACCCTTATGCCCTTTCACACAGATTTATAGGCCCTAACCAAATTATGCGTAAAGTGAATCAGAGGGAGACCTGCTTAACTGTTTTATATTCCATTCGGGATGTCGCCCTCGTCTGGGAAAATTACATGTACCCATAATATTTAGACAGACAGAGAGAGCTGTGAGTTCTAATCCATAGCTTTCTAGGATAAATTCAAAAGTACCAGACAGCGCTCCTCCAATAAAAATAGAGGAGCGCTGTCACGTGATCAAGATTCACCGAAAATTCACTTCACTTTTTCTTACTGAATACCACTGCAGAATCTGAGTGTTTCAAATTCTAGCCGTAAAAAGTAGCAAGCAATAGCTAGTTTAGATATAAGTATTAATTAGGTTTATTGGCTCCCCTCCTCTCCAGCTCATTTACGTCCCACTGTTGGGCACGGGCCAAAGTGGAGGACTTTGGGAGGGATTATGGTCTACTGTGCCGCGCTGACCAGGCGTGTTGGCACAGGGTTTATTTTCCAGTTTTCCGTCTCTCACATAGAATCTGTGTGCAATATCCCTTAGCTGACTTTTACAGCACCCTTGGGAGGACATGGGGTGGTGACACTCGTATTTTTAATCCGTCACCACACGGAGGTTTCACTATCTACATAAAAAGCATGCATACTGTTGCATCACAGTTTTGTTACTTTTTAGGGTTCCATAACAAAAGGTAAAAAAGACCTTTAAACTGAGCACTTTCCATCCATCCGTTTGTCTGTCCGTTTTTTACCAAGCAGTGTCTCTGGAATAGTGATAGTTAGAGAGCTGATGATTGAAGAGCTGAGTTGATGCTTAAATAACATATTCTGCCCTTATCGCGTTTTTAGGAATGTGAAGAATATGAATGCAAATCCAACTCGCTCTTGACCGGCTTTTGTTTTAGGAGTCGAGGATAAATGAAATGTTATTTGGACTGTCTTATAACATTTATATTTATTTATGTAGTCTTACCTCATTTGGCTTTATTATCATATGCCAGTATTTACTTACTTATCGTAAGCACTGTTTATTTTAAAAGGACCGAAGTTACATAATTAATAGTTATATTATATTTCCTTAAAATAGATGCTTTCACATGACTCCTTAGTTTAGTTCTTCCTTCTTCTTTCTTCTTTTACACTAACATTTGACGAGCCTCGTGGTTGAGTGGTTTATGTAACGGACTGCCGATCAAGAGGTCGCGGGTTCGATTCCCGCTCGGGACAATAATTTGTGTGATTTTTCTAATTGTCATACAAATGTTTGTACTGCGTCTGGGTGTTTCTATGTATTATAAGTATGTATTTACAAAAGAAAAGTAGTATATGTATTCTATCCGTGTTCTGGTACCCATAACACAAGCCTAATAAGCTTAGCTTGGGACCAGAGGACGTTGTGTTAATGTCCATGAATATTTATTTATTTATTTATTTATTTCAAATAGCTTTCAAGTACAAATATTATGGCTTTTGAACTTAAAATTTATGTTGCGTTAAGTTTGAAAGAATCTCCGTGTGTTGACGGATTACGAATACAAGTGTCACTACCCCATCTCCTCCCAAGGGTGCTGTAAAAGTCAGCTAAGGGATTTTGCAAATAGATAACGTCGTTGTTAAGAGACGGAATACTCGAAAATAAATCCTGTGCCAACACGCCTGGTCAGCGCGGTACAGTAGACCATAATCCCTCCCAAAGTGGTGGAGGCCTGTGCCCAACAGTGGGACGTAAATGGGCTGGAGAGAAGTTTGAAAAGGTAAATACTTCATAAAATATTTAATCACAGATTTTGCAGATAGTGTGTCTATGGCTACATCACTCGCACGGCTTGAAACCACATACATATTTATGAGAGCATGATACGTATGCCTGTCTACACACCTATACGTCATATGACGTCATATCACAGGTCATGTAAAATTATTAATTATTAGTCTATGAAGTACAATTTAGCCAAGCTGAATTTACGTGTCTTCAAGGTTTAAAAGCGTGCCCACCATCTGGTAAGTCTGTGTATTTATTATTCTCTAGATTTCTGACAGCGACTGCGTTTCAAAATCCCAAAAGTTTTGTTTTCTTTTTAGTAATTATACCTGCTATAACAAAAAGAACACCACGTTTTCTTCATAAGTCTTAAGTCTATCCAAAAATTTGGCGGTATTAAAGGGGTGATAACAGATAGCATATTTAAAAATATCGTAAAATCTAAAATGTTAAATATTGTTAATATGTAACAATCTTTAAAACAATCGATGCATGAGATCAAAGTAAAACGCAACAAGCAAGTCGTAAACTCTACCACCTGTTACAACTTCGAAGTAAACATGAGTGTAAAATAATAATATATCCGTTCATACCTTTACATCTTTAATACTATGTAATAAAAATAGCTAAAATTACACCTACGTGTTAAATCGTCAATAACATTGAAGCTAAGGTGTTTTGTAATATAATCAGTAGATATCACTAGCAGTTGCCCGCGGCCCGCGACGTGTAGTGTTTAGAATTTTTTCCCGTTTTTGAAACATTTTTCACTCCCATTGTTCGCAGCGTAATGTTTTATAGCCTATAGCCTTCCTCAATAAGTGGACTATACAACACAAAAGAATTTTTCAATTCGAACCAGTAGTTCCTGAGATTACGCGTTCAAACACACAAACTCTTCGGCTTTATAATATTAGAATAGAAGTATAAATAAAACTGTAACTAACAAAATATTTGTTCGCGCTATAGATATCTATTGTTTTTGATGGTACGTCTATCGTAATTCGTTTCGAAAACATAAACTATCTAACATCGCGCTACGATCAATAAGAGCAGAGCATAAACGAAAAGTAATAGTATAAAACATTTTAGAAATTGTCCGTTTGGTATCGGATTAAGAATACAAGTGTCACCACCGCTTTTCCTTCCCAGAGTGCTGTAAAAGTGAGCTAAGGGATAATGTACACAGATAACATCCTCTGTGAAAAACAAAAACTTTAAAATAAACCGTGTGTTAAAATGCCTGGGTAGCGCGGCGTAGTAGACCATTATCTCTTCTTAAGAGGAGAAAAGAGGAGAAAGAGGTGAAGGTCCGTACCCAGCAGTGGGTTATTAATGGGCTGGAGATATAGAGAGAAAGACAGACACAAAAAAGTAAAAGAAATTCTAATTATATCAATACGTCTGAACAGAACGGAATATTATTATGGTAAACCCAAATCATTGTGGTATAAAGAACCCATGCGTATAGTAGGACGATTAAGAGCTGCGATGATATAGGTAATTATAGGTCAAGGATTTTATTGGTAATATGTACATGAATTTGATCTTTGAACTTACAGGAGCCTATTACTAAGTTACTACTTTTCAAGTTCACGCATTGACAGAAGGCGGACACACGTGTACATAAAATAAAACTGAGTTAATTAACAAGTTATGATTAATATCGATACATAAATTGTGAACTCGTCGACTCAAAGTGCCGCACCACGTGTGTGTATAGACACCTTCCAAGAAACGATGTCATCACACAAGCACATATTAATTGGATACTTTTTAGGGACGTTTACAAAGTAAAATAAGGCCCTGTAACAATTTATGAAGTTTGTTCAAGGAAACTGTCATTAATAAGATTGTATTAAAATTTGTTAAGAGGATACCAAAATAGCTTGGTGCATTTTTCTATGTACGAAGTTTTCATTGTTTCTTTAGATTAAATGGCTAGAGCTCTAATTTTTAAGTATATGTTTTTTCAATATATGATCTAGGATCGCATAAACTCAGAAACGCGATTGAAAAAAGTTTTCTCGCGTATTAACTAATGAAATAACTTTAAAAACATAGGTAACTATTATGTATAGAAACACGTGGATCAGAATTAAAATATATTTAGTAGATTTTGAGTAAATAGGAAAAGTATCCCTAATTCTTCATTTTCTGTGCCTACTGGCTGTGTTAATATGTACGTGTCGGCGATGATATTGATGTAGGCCCTTAAGGATCTAAAGATTCTACATTTTTCGGAAAATACTTACCAAGTTGACCTGTAGTGATGTAGGAGCACAATGGTTGCCTTGTAAGGAAGAATAGAATAATTATCTAGGTTAATTTCTTGGGTTGGGCATCAATCGGTACCTAATCGGAAAATGAAATAAAACAATTGGCAACAGTTGCCGTATTTAGCAATAAAGGGTTAATCATGATAATCAGGCTACTCTGGCTACTTATCTGGCTATCACTTCAAAGATTTTGAGGTTTAACAGTAAAAATGGCTTTAAGTTGTGTCCGAAAGTCATAGGTATATATGAATTTCTTATATATATATTACAAGTGATGCAGTTGAGATTCAATGTCACATTGACACATAGCAGATAGTTTATACCGTTATGTAAAACATTAATGTTTAAGTAACTGGAGAAAACATTGTTGCAACGAGCAGCGGAAACACAGGCAGTTTATAACTTTTTAACAGCAGTGCCCGGTCGCTGTAAATCACACGGTTTAGTTTAGACCTCTTCAGAAGTAATATCGACTTCTTCGAACACACATTAATCTGACATACTTCAATATGTGAAGGGAAACATCGAGGCACAAAAGCAAGAACATGTTTAGCAAACACACATTATGTGTTCATGATTATTGTTCAAAAACACGAAAATGGTGATACAGCTTTAAAATAAAATTGTAATAACAAAAACTAAAGTTGCCTTCATCAAATAAATCAATCCACTTCTTTTGTTTGTAT
The DNA here is from genome assembly GCA_916999025.1 of Orgyia antiqua. Lineage (NCBI taxonomy): Eukaryota > Metazoa > Arthropoda > Insecta > Lepidoptera > Erebidae > Orgyia > Orgyia antiqua. Next base: position 30,527,996 of record OU779864.1, read on the forward strand.
TAAAATTAAAAAAAAAACTCTTATTTAAACTTACTTCCATATTACGGATGTCAGTGCACATCATAAAACAGTAGCTGGGATAATTCTATCTCTAGAATATAAATCTAAGGTGGAACAGAAAAATTATAGAAATGTTTACAAAAAAATTTCTATCCATTCTTTGACATCGCAGTTCTTCAAAGTAGAGTCGTTCAGATAATTTATATCAAAAAGACTTTATGTACGTTTAAAAATATAACTTGATATGTTTATTCTCCTATCGAGTTGTTACTATCTTACAGTACTTTACCTGACACAGATAATGTATATGGAAATCACACATTAGATAAAGTTGGCATATTATTTGGCATAATAATGTTCATAATACTCGTATGATCATAATGTAATTAATATTTTAAATCTTTGATTCCATAAATAAAGTGTTAGTTAGTCTACTCCACTAACCTATGTTCAGTAAATATCATATCTCTGTTAAAACATGTACAACATAACCGTGACGGTAACTGTCATGTTAAAATGTTTTAATTTAGTGCATGGTTCGTCACACGAGGCTCGAGCCCGGGCTGCGGTGTGCGCATATCCGCCATCCGCCGCGCCATTTGACACTCATCGTTCTAAGAGGTGATAAATCTTCACAAGTCACTGGCACTAATCACGGAAATGAAAACAACCCTTCACTTTACACGTTTACATTTAACGCATAAACGACAACGCTAAGATAACCGTCATAAGATATTAATACGAACTTCAAATAATGATTTAGAATACAAACAAAAAGTAACAACCCTTTGTTGAGATTGATGTCGAAAACAAACAATTTATCTATTTCCTCATGCGTCACGTTAAGATCAAACACTGGTTAATAAAGAGTCGTCGAGGATACCAATAACGTCAGGGGGCGTCAAGTTCGCACACGCCGCACACAGCGAATTTTAAATTTGTAAATACGCACCCGTCTCGAATCCTATTCGTCTTTTTGTGACGTGATAAAATAATGACACCAAATTGTTGCTGGGGTTCATTTTGTTGTCCTGTATTTAGTTTTAGACTGTTTGTATATCCACTAAAACAAGTCGTACGTCGTTACGTGTAGTTAATTAGTATTTTATAATATAGTCCATTATTGAGTAAAGGGCTAAACGGGCTTTTGGTAATTGGTTTTCCCCTCAGTAAATAGTGCAGCTCTTAGAATTATGCAGCACTCTTAGATGAAACTGAAAAAATGAAGTGTAATTAACCTGAACTTATTTTAATAATAAATCAACATTGAAGATTGGCTTTTTAATTTTTAAAATATACCTCTATTTAGGTATAGATACATTTATAAACATCATAATATTCTGGCACAAATAACGTCATCTGTCTCATCAAAGCTAAAGGTCACAGGTCACTATACTGTTTGCAATGCTAAAAAGATGATGCAAATTAGCACACTATTCAGTAAAATGAAAACTGCTCTGTCATTTGAAGCCGCTTAGGGGAGCTTTCAATCAGCCCTCGTTCGGAGACTTTAAACATTAAAGCAATCTTTCATTGCGTCACTTTATTAGTTCGTGTTTTATTTTGTTCGTTTGATGTTGAGAGAGTAATCTAGCTATTTTGTTTGGAGCTTATTGAAGCTAATTTGACTTTCATATATGAATAGAATTGGTAGTATGTAATTTATTCGGTTGAAGAAGAACAAATACATAATGTAATGTCGACATCACGGTATGCACACATCATTAAGTTTTAAAAGAAAGTCGGAAATGTCTGAATCTCATTACCATTGGTTCCATACTTGTGATATATTCGGAATAGGAATGAGTTGGGAATCGCGACATGAATCACAAAGTGGATGCAAATGTTATCTTTGTCGGTGAACAGAGAGCAGCCAACGAAGATCAAACGATGAAGCGATATTATAGTAACCAAGTCATATCTTCAAATTCTTATCGCATCAATGTTATTTCTACGCATGTATACTTAGTAAAGCCAATAAAATAAATAAGTAAAAAGTGTTTGATAAATAAAACAATGGCAAATAAAGTACGTCATTTAATTGTATATAGGTACCCACTCTAATTATTATGTCTGAATTGATTATGATACCTTATAAGATATAAATAAACTATTACTCGTAAGAAAATCGTGTTTAATAAGAAAATATGGTGAAATTATCTACCTACCGTCAGACTGTCATGTCCTCATATATGAAAATGTTACTCGTAATATTTATGAAAACTTATCATAATTTTGTCCTTATTGTTATTATACTGTTTGGTGATAATAATAATATACAACTAGCTGTTCCTCGCGATTTCGTTCGCGTGAAATTTTGGATGACTTATAAATAACAAACTTAAAGCAAGTTTTCCCGAAGGAATTAGATACTATTCCGAGGTAGCTTACACTTTAAGTTAGAACTGTACTAACATATCAATGAAAACAGTATTCAATTCTATGCAATAGCTTTGTCATGATGCGCGTACAAACATACAGATAGACAAAAGTTCTATAAACCATTGTTTTGGCTTCTATTACGTCAATAAATACCGCCTACCCAATATTTTTCAATATCTCCAAAGTACGGACGTCGAGTTTTTAAATTTTTATTATGTGTAATTATAACGTGGCTCTAATACAATTTTGTGCCAATTAAGTCGTAATTAATATTCCTCATAATCACATGACAATGTTTTTTTCTATGTCTAAAGCTGCTGTTAATGAATGTCGTGTGTCGTCGCAAAAACTAACATTCCATAGGAGTTAGTAGCATAAATGACACAGCTCTGTGTGGTGTTGGGATCTCTAATATGTTAAAAGTTGTCCTTGGACCTACATATAGATGGAAATTTATATGATCACAAATGTTTTCGAACCCGAAATGGTAGGTAGAGATGCATAAAGTAACTACATTAGTTTTGTTAATAGTATAGGTAGGTATCCGCATTTTGGTACCCATAGCACAAGCATATAAATGTAGCGTAATTTACGGCCAAAGGATATTGCGTAAAATGACCATAAATATTAATTATTACATAAACCACACTTTACGTATAAAGCAAATAAGCATACAAGACTTTAATCTAAGATTGTTAGTACCACATATTAGCTACTAGCTGACCTGGCAAACTAAGTCATATTTTTTAGTAAATAGATCCACTTTTCTTTTAATTTTATTCTTTACAAACCTTGTACTGACAATAAGGAAAATGAAAAAGAAATTTCGAATTTGGAGTTCAGGAGTTATGTTATTGTGTAGTCCTTCAAGAGTTGAGTGCGTAGATACATTCTGGCTGTCCATTTTTATTAGAAGCTTGTAAGAACATAATCGCCCCTAAAAAGCAGGTTTATCTCTCAGTCGCTGTAACTTTGAGAAGAACTTATTCATTACTTATCCCTAACACATAAATGAAGCATATAGTAACAAATAATTTAATATAGTATTACAATTTCATTGTTAGTGGCTGTTAGCTAGGGAAGTGTTAAATTTCATAATACCCGAAAATATAGTGGGCGTATAGCTATGCGCACGCGCTCCGGATGCGGAAACATATAATTACATCACAATTTTGCAAAAATGTCTCAATCAACCGTCGACAGATGGCGCGCGACCCGAATTGTTCCAACATTCCCTGCATAGTTCAGCTGTTTGTGTGTTCTGTACCGCCTACGTCTATTCTTCATTACAACCTATATGGTGACATTTGGCACCCATTCAAACATATTTTACGGACTCATATACATTATATAATAACAGTGTATTCATGCATCCCTAATAATAATAATAATAATAATATTCATGGACATTTCACACAACGTCCTCTGGTCCCAAGCTAAGCTTATATATGCTTGTGTTATGGGTACCAGAATACGGATAGAATACATATACTACTTTTTTTTTTGTAAATACATACTTATAATACATAGGAACACCCAGACGCAGTACAAACATTTGTATGACAATTAGAAAAATCACACAAATGATTGTCCCGAGCGGGAATCGAACCCGCGACCTCTTGATCGGCAGTCCGTTACCAGAACCACTACACCACGAGGCCCGTCAGTCAGTCAGTCAGTCAGTCAGTCAGTCGTATTGTAAGCATTATAAACGAAACTGAGTTTACAACCCTTAACACGGGATTGTTGCATGTACAAAATTATTGACGACACTTATTTCATATCAATTTGAAGGTTCCAAGGAGGATAAGGATCCAAGTCGCGGTCATTAGCATATTCATCGGTCACCGAAAATGTTTTTGTTTTACTGAAAATTGTAATTTCTATTAAGGTTTAAGATATTTATTTCTTAAAAAGAGTACAACTCACTTAGCTTAAGAAATACAGGGTAAACTTAGAAATACTTATCAACTAACATTGAACATCGGAATGACGGTAGGTTGCTTAAAAACCGCGAAGCAGTCGTCAAAAGCAAGTGACTTATTAAGTATCGTTTTAACAATGCAATGCAATAGCAATGGCCAGTTCGTGTTCATCACAAGATATAAATGTATACAACTATTTATTAATGTAATAATTTCTTTAAAATATATGATGCATGCAGATCATGTACAATTAGCAATTTTAACATGTTTATTTTTAAATTTTTTTTTTTAATAATTTTATTAACTACAAAGATAAAGCAAACATAAATAAAGTTTTAACAGAAACATTAATACGTGTTAATGTATAAGGTCACAGACATGTTGATAATAAGTAGTTAGGTATAAGCACAGAATAAGTTATAGGTCCCCGATATGCTGAATAACTATCTACAGAAAAATTTAATAGGAACATCAGAAAACAAGCAAATTCCACCCCGTACTTTTTGTCTTCGTCATTGTTTAGATTTGGACGCGATCACATTAACGCACAAAATAATAAAAAAATTACATCAGTAACCATTATACCATTACCCCAATTAGATTTTTTGACATTTTTTTATCATAATATTATTTTCAAATTCTAAATTTACCTGAAAAGAGCAATAAAACAGAAATGTTAGCAACACAATAGGAAATCTATCAATTTATACCTTTGCGCTGTCTAAAATTAATAATCACGGCACAATTTCGGGGTTTTATTGTGCTGTTATCTGGCCGCGGTGTATTGAACACTTTTGTTTAGAGCCGGTCCAGTGCAAATAAAATATGAATAAAATAAATTATTGAATGTCTTTTTAATAAAGAGCTTATTGTTTTAACAGAATAATGGTGCCATTGTGGTGTGGTGACGCCCAGACTTATAGGACAATGCATATTATAATAAATAATCGTATTTTGTTCGGATTTTCGCTCGGTCGCTTCGCTCTTGTTCCTTTAATTGGTAGGCAAAATAAATTAATTGAATTATATCGCTTCAGAAGAGCTGACACGTCGATCGTTAAATATTTAGACATTTCGGTTTTTAGAGCAATACAAATGAATTCGGTTGCGATAATTTAATAAAATAATAAAATTGGTCAAGTGCGAGTCGGACTCGCACACGAAGGGTTCCGTACCATTATCTATGCAACATAAGGCAACGTTATTAGTATCGAGCAAGAAACGGTAAAAAAATCATGTTTGTTGTATGGGAGCCCCCCTTAAATATTTATTTTATTTTATTTTTAGTATTTGTTGTTATAGCGGCAATAGAAATACATCATCTGTGAAAATTTCAACTCTCTAGCTATCACCGTTCTTGAGATACAGCCTGATGACAGACGGACGGACGGACAGCGAAGTCTCAGTAATAGGGTCCCGTTTTTACCCTTTGGGTACGGAACCCTAAAAAAACTTATTGTTTTAAGCTCAATATATTATTGAAAGTAGAGTTATTATTAATGAGTGTTTAATGTAATAATGATGCAGAATTTGTGTAACTGCTTTTATAATAAATATCAATTGCATGTGCATTATCGGCAAATAAGAGAGGGCTTTGGAATTACAACTAAAATATCGTATCATTTGTAAAAATAATGTGCTTAGTTCAAAAACTAAAAAACACGCTTAAAAATCCTGAATATATTTTTAAATAATTGCATTGTCATCGGTCCTTGATGTGTATGCAAAATATCAAATCAATCCAACTATTTCAAGAGGGTGAAAATCGCGTCCAAAGATTCCGTTACATAGATTAATACATTGATAGATACATACTGAACTTATAGAAGCGTGTTAAAAAAGACCGATACTCACCTTTGAAACCGTGAATTCGTTTATTTTGGTAATCAGTACTTATTTTTCGTAAAATCTCCTGTACGAAACAAATCGAAAAATTAAGAAGCCCTCTTCCCTGGAACTGGCAGTCTACTGTCTTTATCTATACTTAATAATATTATAAAGCTGAAGAGTTTGGTTGTTTGTTTGTTTAAACGCGCTACACTCAGGAACCTCTTGTCAGATTTGAAAAATTATTTCCGTGTTGGATAGTCCATTTAGCATGGAAGGCTATAGGCTAATAACATCACGCTGCGACTAATAGGAGAGAAGCAGTAGTGAAAAATGTTACAAAAACGGGGAACATTTTCTAAATTCTACTCGTATGAAGTCGCGGGCAACAGCTAGTTTATTATAAAACAACTAGCTGCTGCCCGGAACTTCGTAAACGTAACCAAACCTTAATAATAAATTATACAACAAAAGTCATCCTCTTGAACCACACTATCTATTGAATAAAACCGCATCAAAATCCGTTGCGTAGTTTTGAAGATATGAGCTCACATAGGGACATACAAAAATAACGACTTTGTTTTATAATAAGTAAAGAAGTCGATATTTTTGTACCTATGTACCTATGTCCGTATGTAAGCTTAAATCTTCAAAACTGTGGACTTTGATGCGGTTTTTTTTTAGATAGAGTGGTTCATGAGGATTGTTTTTTTATATAATGTATTAAAGTGTGGTTTCTAAATTTCACGCGCAAGTAGTTTCAGACAACATTAAGTACTTAATATATATTATCTGAAAGTAATAATGTACCTAATAACAGTAGGTACTTACCTAAAGAATTGTCATCCGAACATCAAAGTAATTACTGTTTACTACAATATCTTAATTAAAACATTATTGTATCTTGTCATATTGATGTCGATAGCTATTAATAAGATATACTATAATCCTGATCAACATGATTCAGTGGTGTAATTTAAATAAATTCCGCGAATATTGACTCTATACTATAATGACTCATGTTAAATAATTTTAATAGTAGCTTACTGTATTTAATGAGTTAATGACAGATCATACAACGAAGACTGATTAAACATTTAAATAATTATATTGTAATATTATTATTATGTTGCAGACTACGATAAATGCTTAAGGGCCTACATCAATATTATCGTATATCATCGCCGACACGTACTTATTAACACAGCCAGTAGGCACAGAAAATGAAGAGTTAGGGATACTTTTCCTATTTACTCAAAATCTACTAAATATATTTTAATTCTGATTTACGTGTTTCTATATATAATAGTTACTTATGTTTTTAAAGTTATTTCATTAGTTAATACGCGATAATAGACCGACAAATGAAAAAAATAAAAAATTAGAGAGGTTGTTTCGCCAAGATTTTCTATCGAGAAAACTTTTTTCAATCGCGTTTCTGAGTTTATGCGATCCTAGATCATATATTGAAAAAACATATACTTAAAAATTAGAGCTCTAGCCATTCAATCTAAAGAAACAATGAAAACTTCGTACATAGAAAAATGCACGAAGCTATTTTGGTATCCTCTTAAAGGGTACCTATTATTGTGACCTAATCAGGATATGAAATTGGTTAGTCTTGATTGTTAAATTACAATATATATATTTAAGGCTAAGAATATCATCTTGCATGAAGTAATAAACAATTTATCAAAGTAATATTATACTTTGCGTAAAATATAGTTAAATTTCGATATTAATTGTTTAACTTAAAGACTTTTTTTTTTTAATTTTTTTGTAACCCTATTTTATGTTTTGTAAATAATAATATTGTACAATATTAATCATTATAAAAAAAAATATTTAAAAAAATATATTAATAGTTTGATCTATTAAGCTAATCTACTAAGTACTAATCTATTAAGTCCTAATAAGCTACTACCATTAAACAGTGACAAATACCACGTATTACCTGTATTTGTTTCAATTTGTAATGGCTGTCTAATCGCGTTCTTCAAAATTCCTTTTCGTGTTACATTTAGTTATATAACGAGTAGTTTACTTAGAACTACAGTAATAAAATATTTCAATGAAAACAAAAAAAAATGGGTTGATAGATTAAAGAAAATAGTCTTCTAACAGGATACTACTTTCTAACTCCATCTAGCGGCGAGTAGACATAATACGCCTGATCTGGAGGCTGGGCCAGGATTAGATATTATTAATAGGAATATTAGTATCTTTTAAATAAATTAACAAAACTTTTTTATATTAGTGCTTATAGCCACCAATACATTTTAGCGTAAAATAGTTTGTGGTTAAGAGCGATTGTATAAAAAAATGACAGTCTGACGACGACAGCAACTTTCTGTTTCCCGTTTCTTTTTGTTGATACACTTTCTTATTTCTTTATACAAGTAATTACTATAAAAAAAATTAAATGATGGTAAGTTTTACAAAGGCCAGTAGCATAAAGTCGAGTTGAAAAGCAAAGGAAGTAATTAGGATAGCAGATGGTGCTCGGAGTCTTGTTCATGGCGCGACCGCAACCGCCTTGTCCAAAGACGGGCTACCAACCGCCACAGATGCCTGGGATACGCTTCGACTGGGATATCAATTAACTATAGACAGCAATTACTTAGGAACACTAATAGTCCGTTACTAATATCTATGTACGCTACTCTGAACATTGTTGCAAAGAGCAAAGTACTTGATATTAATCTTCCACCTGCTTTTAACTATACCTAGATTATTTAAAAAAATACATAAGCATTTTTTTTTCCCCTAAATGAAATGTAGAGTTGAATTTATAATTAGTAGATATGTTATGTATATTTTAGTATTTTTTTTCCGTGTCTGTGCTATGCTAACACGGGGCTAGTTGAAAAAATTAGGTAACTACAGAAATTCCATTATAAATGTATCTACCTAAAAGGCAATATTAAAATCTAAAAGATAAACCTATAAATGCAAATTAAATCTACCAGAATTAAGTTTATTAAACTCTTTGCCACATCATGTTTACGTTACAAGAGTGTAATACCTACAAACAAACAACAATACATCAATACGTCTCACTAATGTGACAAAATGCCGAAAATTACCCTCATTATTGATGGGAATATGTGAACAATGGCAACACAGCGTACAAGAACGGATCGCAGCTGGTGACGCGATACAAGTCGCGACCTCTGTCTGCCCATTCTCTATGCCTTTTTGACTTTGAGTTATCGTTTTTTTATGCCCTATTCACACGTCACGGTACCTTTAAAATGTTACTCCAGTGTTGCAATACTATACTACCATTTTCACAATCCAAACTTTATATATGAAATATTAAAATCGATTTTTGTTGCCACATTTTAAATAAACTTGGTAAACTGCGGAAATTCCCAGTTGTGTTCGCGAACAGTATCGCTACATCATCTCTTAATAGTAGGGGATGAAGAGGTTTTTATTTCATTTTCACAGTAATTTGCTTTTGTTAAGTAACAATAATGTTATTGTGTAGTTCGATTTTAAAGCAAATATGTGCAAGTTTGGAGGGAGTAACGGGGACACGGTATACACCCTCTTTAATAGATAAATATGAAGTATAATAAGTAAATGAAGTTTTAATGAATTGAGTAAACTTTTAAACAATTTGATCTTTGAATGTGTAATAGGATTTTGCATAGACACCTAATCAAAATTTTGGTACAAGAGAAATCATAAAATTATGCTAATCAAAAGATTGTATTTCTTATTACCTCCATACGTACTAGGTATCGATTGATCTTTTAATCTCGAGTACTTGGCGTGAAATCTCCATGAATATATTTTGTATTTATTGATTTATAAATGACTCGGTAGAGTTACCTATACCTAAGACCTATCCCAACAAAGTAAAAAAAAGAATGTGGTGTCGTGGGACACCAGGTAGGAACGAAGTTCCTTCGGCTAATGTAGAATCGACACAATTTGCAGAAAAAGAAAGAAAGAGAAAGGTATTATACACTACTCGTCTGTGTATGCGACTGTCGCGCCTGCGCACGTCTCATTTAACGGTTTTTTTCCACGCATTTTTCTTACGGTTTTACTATCACATTTTTTTCTGTTCGGTCACGCAGCGAAATCCCTATCCCCTCCAAGCCTGCCGTAAGGAACTTCGTTCCAATAAATAAATAAATATTCATGAACATTCCACAATACGTCCTCTGGTTCCACCAAAGTAAACTACATTTACCTACATGCTTGTGTTACGGGTACCAGAATGCGGATAGACTACGTATACTACTTTTCTTTTGTAAATAAATACTTATAATACATAGTAAACACCCAGATACAGTACAAACATTTGTATGACAGTTGGTTGCGGGTTCATTTCCCGCTCGTGACAAATGATTGTCACGAGCGGGAGTCGAAGCTGCAACCTCGTGAACGGCGTTCCGTTACATGAACCACTCGACCACCAGGCCCGTCAAATGATAGGTCGTAGGCAAATGATTACGATGTTCAACGTTGAGTAAGAAACACCTTAAGAGTTTATTCTGAAGACCTTAAAAATATAACAAATAATAATATTACATATCTTTAGTTATTTACATATAAGTAATATTTAAACATTCTGCAAATAAATACGCGTTATAATATATTTATAGTAGAGCTGATGTCACGCCAGAGCGGCCTTCTTCAACAAAATAAACACAATATCAAACGCATTCCGATTTTGTCGACATTCCGATAAATTTTATTAACCTTCTTTGTTAAATTTCATTCATGATCAAATACAATAAGCAAACCAAATATTTCTTACGTACAATCCTCAACAAAAATACCCATTTATCATATTCATGAAATCGTAAAAAGAAGACGATGATACAATAAAACCGATTTGCAATTCTGTTGAGTATAGAAGTGAAAATGATAGTTGACAAAAGTCATTCGGAAGATTCGTAGGCATTGTGCGGTGAGACAGACAAAAGTATAGCACGCTGTTCGGTAGCCAACAATGCGGCGGCAACCGAGAGCAGCAATTTGTCAGCATCGACAATACCGCTCGACATATTGACCATTATTTATGGAGCTTTGTGAAATACGTACAGTTTTATTGCGGGAACGATTTAACATCGTGTATTACACGCAATGACGTAGCATACACTTTGTTGCAAGATTATGAACAATGCGAGAGAAAATGCTCATGAATTTTTATACACTCCACAAGAAAATGTACACTTGATTAAACGTATATATAATTTTGTAATGAGTAGGTGAGCGTAGGATAATGCCGGATGATGTTTTTATTAAATTTTCAACAAAAAATGCCCAGTAATGTTAAAGTTGCAAGATATTATTATGGATTACTGCGTTCATAGTTGGCTAATGTTTTATTTCCAGCTTAATAAATAGAGGATGGATGAGAGACGCTTAACGAAAGGCATATACACGGCGAAAGTAAGTGGAAATGCTGGGAGAGGACGCCCGAGAAAAATATACTCCGATGTCATCGCCGGGATACTCCAAAAGGGGCAAGTGCGTAGCAATTACAACCGTCGGGCATGTATGACCAGATGTATGAGTGTGGATGAAGCCAAGGAAGTATGCTTCGATCGTAGCAGATGGCGCTCTATAGTCTCTGCCTACCCCCATGAGAAAAGGGCGTGATGTTATGATGTTGATGATGATGATGATAATAAATAATGTTTAGTATAGCTATTTTAAATGGTGCTTTTGCAAAACTATACCATAATGGTTTGTCGTGAGTCAAGCAACGCACAATAATATCTAAACTCTCTACCTCTTTTTAACACGCTTATATTAGTTCAGTAGGTATCTATTAAGAGGATACCAAAATAGCTTCGTGCATTTTTCTATGTACGAAGTTTTCATTGTTTCTTTAGATTGAATGGCTAGAGCTCTAATTTTTAAGTACCTATATGTTTTTTCAATATATGATCTAGGATCGCATGAACTCTGAAACGCGATTGAAAAAAGTTTTCTCGATAGAAAATCTTGGCGAAACAACCTCTCAAATTTTTTATTTTTTTCTATTGTCGGTCTATTATCGCGTATTAACTAATGAAATAACTTTAAAAACATAGGTAACTATTATGTATAGAAACACGTAAGCCGGAATTAAAATATATTTAGTAGGTTTTGAGTAAATAAGAAAAGTATCCCTAATTCTTCATTTTCTGTGCCTACTGGCTGTGTTAATATGTACGTGTCGGCGATGATATACGATAATATTGATAGTAGGCCCTTAATGTATAAATCTATTTAACGGATTACTGGGAAGTGATTTTCATCCACTTGCAGTAGTCAGATGGATCTGAAATTTTGCACAACTAATAAGGACCGATGAAAATGCATTAATTAAAAGAAATGTTCAGGATTTGCAAGCGTGTTTTTTAGTTTTTTAATTTTTTTTTTTTATTTTTTTTTCTTTTTTATGTAGTTTAATTATAGTAGTACTCTACACAATAACATTATTTCACATTCGTGGTATTCGTTTAAATTATAACTATATTTTACGCAATCCTAATTACCTTAAACCTAACACATAAATTTTAGAATGTTTTTCCTATAGGAATAAAAGTAACGAATAACCTAACCTTTTCATAGTTTCCCAACTTCAACGAATATTCCTATTCCTTATTCCGTATTTTCTCATAAAATATATTCGAGGCGAGTTACGAACGGTTCCTATAACTGTTCGTTATACCCAATTATTCTAGCTACTTATATCAATCTGAATCCTATATAACCTAAGGGTTTCAACATATTCATTGTTTTATACTAGGGAAAATTTTATTAGGTATATGTTTTGTTATATAGTTAATAACAAGAATGACAAAACCAATTAAACTAGCTATTATTAATGGTAATTAATTAATTTAATTAGTCGGAAACGTAATATCAAAAGCATAACTGAATGTAATTTGTTACCGGTAATCGGAATTATATGTTTTGGTTCTATGTCACCGTATATTGCATGATATGTAACAGTTATATTCTGAGCACTGTGTATGAATGGTGATGAATACAAAATGCAACCGTGCGAGGCGGAGCGCATTCAGTTTTTACGCCATTTGTAAAAGAACAAATGGCATATTTTTTACACGCCCACTAACAACGGAGTACGCCATAATTAAATACTTATTATACAATAATATTATCTCTCATTAGTATTTAATATTCGCACTACTGTTACACACAAGAGCATGCGTTATATTACAAGAAATAATTGATGATTAATTACTGCCTTTTAGAAACTCAACGCTTAATAAAATGCTTTATATAACTATTTATAAGAGCAGAGTTATTTTTAAAATAACTATATAATCATTTTTGAAGAATATAGAAATAAAATTGCCAGTTAGATATTTAAGGTATCCGTAAGAGAGCGCCATCTTGTAGAGAGTAGCCTGAGTAAGCTTTTTAAAACGAGCTAGTTTCAGTGTTTTACTGTTTACAAAATAGATTTATTTAATAAAAATTTTTTTCAGCATGTTATTATTCATATTAAATGTTTATATTAAATGTTTGCAACTAAAATTTTACTAAACTAAAATAAAAACAACTAGATATCATGAGTTTTGGTCACATGTTATCAATTTTGATAACATGAGATTAAATCTGCTGCAATAGGTACCTAAGTAAAAATTCAAAATTTTTCACTTACTTCAAATTTAACGCTTTTTTGGATTAAAACACTGCCAGTCATAAAACGAAGATTAAAAACCCTTTCCGGAACTAACTAAATCATGGCTCCACCCATGGTAGTGATTAGATAATCAAATACAATACACGTCATTATTTAATTTTGTGAACAACATTTTTTGACATTAGCAGGTGTCTCCATCTAGTTTACGTATACCTACCTAATAATTATAAGTAGATAAATACGGCCATTGACCAAGGTACGTTCATCCCCACAAAAATATGAATGATCATTTCATTTCACCAAATATATGAATTATGATACAATCTATGTCAAATTTAAGACAATTTGGAATAATAAAATAAAGTTTTATGTCGCATTTACTTTGATGCGGTTTCTTGTAACATATAATTAACAAACAAAAGGGACTCGAAACAGAGCAACTAAGGCGGGACTTTTGTCTATTACATATTTTTATCTAGTAATGACTTTTTAAATTACGATAATTTGTCAAAAAGAAGGGCATTTTGTCATATTATGAGTGGTATCTTTAGTGGATGGCAACACAATTTTATTTTATATCACTTGCAATAGTATAATTGCCTAATTCACAAAAAAGGCTCCAGTCATAATCTACTATATCAGTAAGTAGTAAGTAGAAAACCTAAAAACAATCGCCCCAATAAAAAATATATTTGGACATGGATAGATGCCAAACAGGGTGCTGAACTCTTAAAATTTACTCAATGCAAATTTTTGGAGAATTTATAGGATTTATCTTTAGGAAAGAGCACTGAACATTTAACACAGTTATTTTATGTGAAGAATAGCGATTTCTTCTGTCAGTGTAGTGACGGATTGGGAATACAAGTGTCACCACCCCTTCTCCTACCTAAGGGGAATAAGTAAGTCTCCTGCTGTACAAGCCAGCTAAGGAATATTGTACACAGACAACATCCTCTGTGTGAGACGGAAAACTCGAAATTAAACCCTATGCCAACACGCTTAATCCCCTTAGTCTACTGTCCCGCGCTGACCAGGCGTGTTGGCACAGGGTTTATTTTCGAGTTTTCCGTCTCTCACAGAAGATGTTATCTGTGTACAATATCTGTTTAGCTGACTTTTACAGCACCCTTGGGAGGAGATGGGGTGGTAACACTTGTATTCTTAATCCGTCACCACACGGATATATTTTTTTTATTTCAGACGCAATTTATTTTATTAAAATCTAATTTATTCTTTTCTTGAAGGTTTATTAGGTAGATAGATACTAACATATTTACAGACATAAAGTTGTATAGTAGGCAATAGGGATGTTGATCAATCATTTGCCATTTTAAATTATAAGTTATTCATGGAACATCGATGTCAATAAATGAGTATATTTGCCATGAAATCATTACTCAAGATTGTCGTTCGATTCTTTGTGATTTTCCTTTCAGAAAATAGTAGAGTACACGGCCTCAATCATAGAGCCTTTTGTTAATACGTTCCCGTTACGGTCCCACGGAAACACAGCTATCACTGCAAGCACTGTAATCTGCTTACGGCCTTCTATTATGTATGGAAACACCAGACAGCAGGACAATAAAAAAATAGCATTGCAACATAGAAAATTCAGCATAATTATAGTTTATTACATCCAAGTTGTACATAAGTACAACTATCTAACTTTAGGTAGATACATATATACCCATATTAGTTCTAGACTAGTTTGACGTTCAAATCTACGCTTTCCTTAAGTATACCTAACAAATCGATAAATAAATAAATATAAATAAATATTGATAGACATTTCACACAACGTCTTCTGGTCCCGAGCTAAGCTTATTATGCTTGTGTTATGGGTACCAGAATACGGATATAATACATAAACTACTTTTCTTTTGTAAATACATACTTATAATACATAGAAACACCCAGACGTAGTACAAACATTTGTATGACATTTATGGATATCACACAAATGATTGTCCAAAGCGGGAATCGAACCCGCGACCTATTGAACGGCAGTCCATTACATGGACCACTACGCCATGAAGCACACGGAGGTTTGTGTTTCATTTAGAGTAGAATCATTTATAGAAATGTATGTCCTGAAAAGAACAATCTCTCAAATTTCGAGTGTCGGCATCAGCGTCACTGAAAGCTTGTTAAGCATAAATCACACTTGCAAGTATTACTACATTGCTATTATTTTAAGCTGTTTAAGTAGGTAAGGATGATTTTCATTTTGTAACACGCCATAGAAGGCTTTGTGTGCAAAAAGCTTTCGAACCCTGCTCTCATCTTACATATTTACTTATTATAAAACAAAGTCGTTATTTGTGTATGTATGTCCCTGTATGACCTTATTTCCTCATAAATGCGCAACGGATTTTGTTGCGATTTTTTTAATAGATGAGTAGTTTTTTTGTATAATTTGTTGGGGTATTTTTTGATTTTCTAAATTCCACGCGTATGAAGTTGCGGTCTAACAGCTATAAAGTATAATCCAAAGTCTTTAATACCAACGCAGCAATTATAGTTTGTTAAATAATTGTGTAACACATTAACATCATAAATTACATTAACATGTTAAATTTTTAAATAAATATTAGTACATAGATACAAAAAACTAATAGTCAAATAAAAAATATTTATGTAATATTTTCTAACACTTGCGCGAGTCATTCGTTTAAATAAAACTACTTTTTACGGATTTAGACGCGTATATTTGTTTTAAATTTTGGCCAAATACACATAAATAAAATTTAAAACAAATATACGCGTCTAAATCCGTAAAAAGTGGTTTTATTTAAATATTTATGTCTATGATCAAATATAGGAGACCTAAAACTTATAATACGTGCCTCCCATTAGTAGATTAAGGCTAGCAAATGTTACAGGCTCCGCTACTCTAAAGGCCCCGTACTTCTATGCCTTTAGACCTTAATCTAAAATTTAAAGCTGCTTCTAGCCTTTTTACCTGCAACCGTAAAACAATCCATAATAGATTATCAGATCCTACTACTATTAAGTATAATAAGTACCTAGGTATTTTTTTAACGCTGTGTTGGCGACTGTTGTGACAACTGAAACTGAATTTTTCAACCTGTAATAACAGAGAGGCAGCAATTTCGTATTTATATTGCAACGGTTAAGTGCTGACAAAGAACATATCATATTCAAAGGGAAATTGCTAATCTACTTACATGAACAAAACCCACAGTTTATAAAGTTCTCCCTTTATTGGTACCTGAACAATTAAGTATATTGTTTGTTTTCAGTTTTTGGAAACTTCGAACCTGCGTTACAAGAATGTTCACACGAAGCATTATAGAATATTATACAAACGTATTATTTTTTCGTCTCCTCTCTGCAATTATTTAAATTATATGCTTAGATTCTAGCTTTGCCCCGCGGTTTCACTTGCACTTTTTTGTTGTTGTTTTATCATCATTCCCGTAATTTTTCTATATTTTTTATATTTTTATAGTCTTCCTTGAACTACAACATTCATTTGCCCCTTAACATAATAAGTAGTGTATTCAATATTCTAAAATTTCAACATATACTCGTCAATCAACTGAATCGGCACAGCAAAATTTTATTTTAGGATTAGAATTTATAAGCTTTCGAATTATTTGGTAAAATAGAGTATTTTATGTGAAAAGAAAAAAGACCAATATTAATACAATAGTATTAATAATTATTAATTATTAATATTAATAATTGATGCGTAAAATATACTTTAGTTTGCCTTTTCTTTTTTTTTTTTATTTAAAATTTTTTGTAACCCTAATTTATGTTTTGTATATAATAATATTGTAAATACTACTGATGAATAAATACAATAGTAGGCACTCAGAAGTTATACCTTAGATACTACATGTTTATTTTTGAATATCTATTATTAAATTCTACGGAAAGAAAACATTGAATACTTTTACAATATTCCAGCGTTTATAGTATTACAATACCATACTAACATTTATGGAATAACAAAGAAAACTGTACAATCACAATATAAAATGAACATCCATATACAAAGTGTATCAGGTGTTCAAATCTGAATGCCTTTAGCACTGAATCAATTTGCAACAGTATTCTTGAGTCCCGCTGCCCGCTACGCTGAATTCTCTCGCTTCAATCAAATCAATGTGATCATAGTACAGAGCCCCCTTAGGGCTTGATTACGTCATTAGATGCAGTTCTTCATATCCCGGACATCGAAACCGATGAAAAGCTCAATATGAATAGCCGACAGCCATCGATCAAATTGTACCAATGATAGGTTTGGTATTTTTAAACTTATTACTTGTCATTATGAATACTTTCATATTGTGAACAAAAGGAAATTGTTCTTGTGATTACGTATCTTTCGTTCGATACAATTTTGTTAACTCACTTCAAATTAACTTGTTATAGGTCATTTTGTTTGTGTCTGATCTAATTTTGTCGATATACATCATTATCATTAGTGACATCATTCGTAGTAGGGTCCATTTGAAAACCAGCGCTAGGTCCTGTGACCTAGCATATGCTGAAATGGACACCTAGTTACTGCCGCCTGAGGGCACATGCTTCAGCTTGTGAACAAAACCTAGTGTTAATACCTACCTACTATATAATACCTGTTTGTGCTTACTTATTGTATGTGTTTTGAAAGGCAGTAATAAACGTTTCTTTCTTTCTTTTCTTTCTTTTCTTTCTATATACTAATAAGTTATCAAATTGTCAAGCCTAGTTACACTCTATGTCATCTACTGTAACATACGTGACTAGGTACCTATGCTTTGCTCGGTAAGTGCTTTTTGGTAAGTCATGTTTTTTTTATTAATCGCCCCCGAAACTAGGGATTACAAATTCGATATTATTTAGATGTCGACGTTTACGATTCAATCTATTACAAGATTTCGCCGAAAAGTAGAAAATCCTTGTAGATTTTGAGTAGGTAGATTCCTTTAGAAAGTTTAACAGTTTTTGTTTCTTTTAAGTAGGAATGCAATGGATATTTGAAAGATAATTAAACAAAGGGATATAATATATTAACTTAAGTTTTGGAACCGTAATTCTTAGATATTAAGAAACGTATCGTGACTTCTCTTTGTAATAATCTGTTTATATAGATAACAATAAATTTTCGTTTAAGGCGGAAAGATCTACAACAAATCTTTGCTCAGCGAAATATTATAATTCATAATATTTAGCTAGTACTAGCACAAAGAGTTTTTAGAGTATCAACATACCTCATACCTCACTAACGTGAGATTGAGGTTTGATTGTGAGGGTGTAGGCGTGGCTTGGCCACCGATTGGACCGCCCGACGCCAATGCGTGTGCGCCGAACGGTAGCCGTTCAAACATATTCTCTTTATGTATGTATTTCTATATTATAGCAAATATATATCTCATGAACATGACATTGTTTATATGGTAAGTACCTGTAGATAGAACTTTTCATCTTGCGGTATTTCTAAGTGTCAATTCTACGTGTACCTACAATAAACTTTACTAGAAAAAGAAATCAATTATGGCCTATTTTGATTGATTGGCCATTTCGTTGTACACAACATATTAATTAAAATCGTTAGTCTATAATATACAGATTTTCTAAAAACAAAGATCTGTTGACATTGCCGAATTGTGTTATTGACACCATCAATTTTCATTTTTTAGTCAAGATTAGTTGTGCGCGTGGAACCGGTACAAAATATACTTAATATTTAGGTATGTCTATGTTATGAATTCAAAGAGATAGCTACTACCAGAGCCTATACAAAATAAAAGGTAGTCCCCCAACTAGATACATATTGAACACAATAATATGCAGTATAGACAGAAGCGCAAGGTAAAACCACGTAGGTATTTTACGCTCTTAGGACCGACAAAGGACATTGTAATTAACTATCCTACCTACAAGCCTACAAAACCAGTAGATAATCACTAATTAAGTGTGTGTTTCAGAGTTATTATTTCAGTTAATGTATCTGCAGAAATCCAAAAGTGTTTAAATATTTTGTAATTATACATATAAACACGTATAAGTATTTATATCTCGCAATACGACAAAACATCATTTAAATATGGGTTTTAATGATAGGAATTAAGTAAGCAGTCTTGCAACAAAACCGGGCCCAATAAGGCTTCCTATGAACGTTTAAAAGTCTGATATTACCAATAATTGAAGACATCGGATCATTAAGCCTGCCGGGGCAGGTCCTATGTTGATTACTCATAGTTATCAGGAATTTGTACATCGATCGAACTATTACTGAGGTAAGAGGACCACGGGCGCTTCTTCGTAATAACCATGATGATAACTCAAATTATATGATTTGTGTGGAATTTTGTTGAAAATGGCGAAAACATTACAGAAAAGTACAGGGGTAGTAACAACGCTGGGCGGCGCGCCTGCCTCGCGGCCATGGGCAAACGCTCGCAGGCCGTATGCAAATTAAACATAATCAAAATAATAATTTCGTATGAGGCAAAGAAACATGGCGCACGGTACAACTTGAGGCTTGAGCTCTCTCTCTCTCTAGTCGCTGCTGAAACGAATTGTAAGAAAGGAAAAACATCTGCCTAACGGAAATGCAAATAGCCTGCGCCCGATTCGCTTTTATTATTTTGTATTGTTTCAACTAAGGTAATTACACACGCGATAGTGACTTAATGCGCGATATTACTGTAAGTGGAGTGAAATATTTCAGTAGTGATTATATGGTTAAGCGAAGCAGTCAAAACGTGATCAAGTCAGTTATATGTAGGTAAAGACGTAAACCAATTATTTTAATAGTGCTTTCTAGCAATTATACTTCTTTATTAAAATATTATTGCTCGTAGGTCTGTAATTTGGTGTCGTTTAATACATAATCTGAGTGATTAGAAGTCAATGTTTCGCGTTCTATTTATTTTATACTTCGTCATACTAGATCCTTCACAGGATATACACAGTTATTAGAGCATATCTCTATAGTAAGAAGTAGCATTTCTGTTTCCTTCAAATACATAATTTTCTAAATGTTACTCTTTATCCGTGCGGTGACGGACTAAGAGTACGAGCGCCACCATTTCATATCCTCTCTTAGAGTGAGCTAGTATAGGTACATAGGTAAGCACAGTGTTCTGAGAGAGACGAAAACTTTAAATAAACCATAACATGACGCCTGGTTATTGTGACAAGTATAATAGACCAAAAACAACCCGTTGTGTAAAATGCAATTCATTCCATTCCATAATGAGTAAACATGATGTCAAGATAAATTTATGTGCCAAGGTAAATTATAAATATATATCCTAATTCTATGGATACCTAAATTTAGATTATAATGTCAAGTAAGAAAATGTCTCACTGATGAACACTTCAACTTTGATTAGATACCTAACATACAAATAAAAAATCTGTAGATGTTGTTAATTTCTAGGATACTGTTTAGCTGCTTCGGAATCTTGAAAAGTAATAGGACAGTAGTGGACATTTATAAACGAGACCGGTCTAATTTAAAGGTATTGCATAGGTACCAATATACCTAGGCAGAATGGCAGATTATTGTAGGTACCTACAATTGACAGACCTACTGTTTAATTACGGCTACGCTTGGTTTATTACCGACCAGTGGTTATCTGAGTACCTCGTCACGCCGCACGCAAATTGGTCGCGATTAAAAATAATTTTCATTTTTGATGTCATTTCGCCCATTATCGCAATCTCTGATGCGAGTAATTCCTCTTTACAAGACCTCAATACAACGTTATTGTATCCCACATATGGTATTGTTGTTACATTATTTACATTAAGAGGGTACTGTACTCCTAATTTAGGTATTTGCCTTAGGTATTGCTATCCCTATTCCCGAGCACCGTGCTGAAAGAGACAAATATACTGTAGCTGAAGTAGCTATAAAGCTGTGTAGCTGAAGCAGATTTTACCTACAAATTCTTTGAGAAAAAGACGTTTCGTACTTCCCTTTTTTCTTCGCGAAAGTTAAACCGATTTTAATAGTTTTTACGCTATATTATATATGAAGTGTATATTGTAAAGCTTCTTCTTTTAATTAATTTATAATAATAATTTAAAACACATTTAATTAACTTGTTATATTTTTTATAATAAAGAAAAACTATTTTACAATCATTTTTCAACATCCTCTCTTCATGTCCTTTTTCTATCCCCTAATTCTTTTTTATTAATTTTCAAATTTCAAATTTTTTATTCCTTTTTTAAAAATAAATGTTAAGTGGCCTGTATCATTGTATAGGTTATATTCAATGATCACAACCTTTACAATATCTATGCTTGTATCACTTTCTTATTTTTGTATGGAGGATAATTTGGTATCGTGCCCTCTTAAGAACTGCGTTTTCTTATAAGAAATATCATAACCACTTTATTTCATTATCCATGCCACAGTCCATGCTGAATTGCTACCAAATATATAGGTAGGTATTTACATTACCTATATATAAATTGACTCTCTATCTATATGGTGACGGATTAAGAATACAAGTGTCACCACCACATTTTCTTTACAGGGTGCTGTAAAAGCTAGCTAAACGATATTGTACATACATATAATTTATATAACATCCTCTGTGAGAGACGAAAAACTCGAAAATAAAGCTTGTGCTAACACGCCTGGTCAGCGCGGCATAGTAGACCGTAGTCATTCCCAATGTGGTAGGAGGTCCCAACAGTGGGACGTTATTGGCTGGATATAAGAAGCTTTTTACCCAGATCTATAGAAAACAATCGCATAATCTAATTGACTCAAAGAAATGCCATCTCTCTCCAGTCCATTAACTTGGGCATGGGCTTCTTCCACTTTGGGAGGGACTATGGTCCTAATGCCATGTGCCTACAAATACTTTAATGCAATTGAATAAGTAGCTACAAATGAATACAATAGTATATTAATATAAACATGGACTTAACATATATAGGTATACTTATCTAGGCAAGTATGCATAAATAATACTTAAGAGACACAAGGGCAATGGTTATTACGCAAATTACTACTAATAATAACAGGCCGGTAATAATTAGACGATCTTCTTGACTGAATATCAATTGTATGGGTAGGTACATGTTGCTTTGACTATATCTATTCAGTTATATACCACGACCCATTTTAATACTAACTGCCTATGTAAAATTAAAACACTATGTAAAGAAAACACACAAACTAATGCGATTTTTAACTTAAAACATGTAAGCCTTAAAAACAAGTCAAAACCCATACAATGGTACCGATTCAACGTGCAAAACTAACCTAACATAATTCGGCAAAGTTAACAGAACTTTTTTTATTAGAAAATCTGTATATTTAATGACTTACGATTTTAGTATTTTTCTATCAAAATAACCAATTAATCAAAATACGCAATAGCTGTTTAAATTTTTCAGTTAAGTTTAGTTAGGCAGGTAAAATTGGTACTAATGTTTTTCATATATTAGAACATTAATAAACCAACTTGGTCTTCTTAGAAAGCTCTTCTTCTGTATCCAAATTCGATTAACGTTATAGAAACTATGCTTATGAAAGCAAGGTAAAGGATCCTTTCAGGAGAGTGGTTGAAAAATTAAACCAGGCAGCCTTTACTTGCACTGTATGACATTTTTTTACTAAAACTATTCCGATTCGATGGGAACTCATTGTGAAATCTGTTTTACTTACAATCTTTTAAACAAAAAATACAATATTTCACACAAAGATCAGTAACATTTTAAGAAATAAAGGAAGAAAACATTTTATTAAAGAAACTATAGAGCTCGTTTCAAGCTCTATCAAAGGAAAGTAGATATATATTTCTAGATCTAACTGTGTGTGTGTGTGTACTTTCCATGAATTAAGCCAATACCTAAAGCCTTATTAGCATATAAGTTAGAACCGAAACGATTGTAGTTCACGCTTTTACCAGCAGTCGGTATTATCAGCGGCGGTACGGCGGCAATGCGTTAGATGTACGCAATTTGCCTCCATTTGCCGTAATGACAGACCGCGATTCTGCTCATGGATGCTGCATAATGAGCCGATCCTGTCGATTGATCAGTAATGCATCTATATAAATCTTACTAGACATAGTTCCGCAGTCAGCAGCCATTGCTCTAGCATTACAGTACTGCAATTAGAATTGATTGGAGCGATTTGCCCAGAATGTTAACTCTACCTCGTAGTACATAAATACAGTATGTGGTTCGTGAATAAAATGTTATTATCCAGTAGCTTTTAAAACATTGTGTAAGCTTCAATTGTGAGATTTAATTTATGTTACAACATATACTTACTTAATCTTCGATTATACCTATTGCATCATACTATGAGATATTAGGCCGCATACACATATGTCCTATACGTATATCCTCGAAAGAAGAGAAAGTTAGGTATTGTATTAAAGAAAGCTATAATAGACGGTCTTGTACTGATTGCCTTCAGCGGTCCCCTGTGATCTTGGCAATATACATATACAAATATAGTAGAGTCGAAGATATTTGCTCTACACTTTACTCTACAGTTATATGAAATGGATAGAACACAGTCTCGCCTCGAAAGGTGGTAGGACGTACTCCAACGAAGTTGGCGATACTCGGCCGGAGTGGTGGAGCCTAATGGGAGAGAAACCGACGAACTGGACGAGCATTGTCAAACAAGACTAGTTTCTGGATCTGGCCCGTCATCGACTTCCTATTGAAATTATTATTGTACATACTTACTATAGAAATTGCTTTTTTCTCTTTTTAGTTATAGCCGATAACATACAGCCTTCTCTACAAGTGAAATGTATAATATATGGTCTACTATACAATGTCGACCAGCCATGTTAATATCAGTATACTAACATGCTTATGAAATCTGAGAAAACCAACTGGACTTTGGTCAAATATTTCGGATTCCTGTAGGCAATGCTATCTTAAAATTTTACTTTAGGTGCCTGTTAGGGCTGCCATTAAGGGAAGGAGGTGTTTATATAATATTATAATATTTATTCTTAATCCACTCCTCCCTCCTCTCCAGCCAATTAACGTTCCGGTGTTGGGCACGAGCCTCCTCCACTTTGAAGGGTTTATAACCTACTATGCAGCTAACCAGGCATGTTGGCACAGAGTTTATTTTCGAGGTTTCCGTCTCTCATAGAGGATCTTATCTGTGTGCAATATCCCTTAGCTGACTTTTACAGCACCCTTGGGAGGAGATGGAGTGGTGACACTTGTATTCTTCTTCCAAGCCACTATCATACGACAAATACTTATTTACCAATAAATTTAAGGGTAGTTTAAACAAAACATGGCGGCATGTCTGCCGAATGTGCTGTACCATAACGAATGAGTTACAAAAGCATATGTTTTGAGTACTAGAGCACACCTTATCATTTACCACATTACGTGCGCAATGATTATAGTAATCTACTCATGAGGATACAATAGCGCTGCACAAGCGGAGCCACCACATGCGATTTATACAGGCTGATCCTATCTTTTAGTAATGTCAAATAAATTAATTCTTAATGTAGCTATGTATTTTTACAAAATCCCAATTTTCTGCGATGCTGGTTTCAAATTTGGCTCCGAAGGTCCACATATGTTGAGTAATTGCTGCTGTGTGTGTTGGCTTCTTGACTCAACTTTGGGTTGATTGAGTAAGCTGGGATCAGGAAGACTTCAATGACCAGATTTTATTATTCTTGTTACAAATATTTTATTCTTCAGTAGGTAGTAAATTATACAGTTGTAAATGTAAATGAAATTATGATACAGTTGTTAGGTGTAGGAGAAATGTTGAAGAAAGAGAGAGAGGGCGCGTCGATCGCGGGCTTATATACTAGACGCTCGCCAGTGTGGTTACTTCTGCGTTAGGGTGACCACGCATGAACATTGAATCTAAACAATAAGGCCAATTTCAATGCGTTAAAAACTTAACTAAAATGAAAACAACTACAGTGTATTTTTATTTTGATTAATTGGCTAATTTTGTTGCAAACATTTAAATTAATTAAACTTTTTAGTCTTTAATTCACAGTGTCTATAATAAGAATGGTTAGTTATCATTGCCGAATTGTATTATTAACTCTATCAATTTTTGTTTATTATTAAGTTTACGCACCTAGAATTGGTATCTACCAGTGTCATCATATATCATTGAATCTTTAACAGATAGAAATTAAGATTATATTTTAAGATATCGTGAAGAAATAATCTATTATAATGTAAATACCTACTGCAAAAATATCAGCAGTACAGCACACCACGGCATCGTAGCTCTAATCCTACAAATGCATGCAAAGGTTAGCTGTAGGAAATCGTAGTATGCGATAAGACCGCCTATTGTACAAAAATGTAATATTTGTGTATCTAAGTGAATTTTAATCATTATGTATCTTGGTGTATTTTAAAGAGTACAATAATAAAATAAATAACTATTTACTTAATATTAAACAAAGACGTTATTTTTGTATGTATGTCCCTATGTGAGCTTGTATCTTTAAAATACGCGACGGACTTAGATGCGATTTTTTCAAAAAGATAGAGTGGTTCATGAGGATGGATTTTTGCATAAATAGTTAGGGTTTGGTTTTTAAGTTTCACTCATACGAAGTAGCAGGCAATGGCTAGTAAATTTATAAAATAATGAATCAGTAAGACATAAATTGAACTAATTAGTAAGTATAAACTACTAGCTGTTCTCCGCAACTTCAAATGCGTGATATTACACAAAAAACCCTTCATCTTGAACCACTCTATCTATTAATAAAGACCGCATCAAAATCCATTGCGTAATTTTGAAGATAATGCAAGCTCACATGGCGACATACACACAAAAGTAACGACTTTGTTTTACAATAAGTAAAGATGACTGTTTAAAATTGTTATCCTATAGAAATTAAATGTATAAAGTCTATGTGAATTATATAAACAAACAGCTTAGGTGAGAATATATTAAAACAGCCTGTATCAACAGTGTGTAAATTTAATAGAAAATATGACCCTTTCACTGTTCGACATAATTAAGGAGTGCGCAACAGGACAAAGAGCCGATCGGCTACGTTGTGAACAATGTTTTATTCGTTGGAATCGGTTGACAATGGTGCGCCACAGTACCCTTTCTTCGACAATTTGCCGCACAGCAGTCCCCGGAAGTCAACCCCTCACCCTGGAATTAAGGAACCTTAGGCTCTCCAGGACTCTTATTGTTGATGCAAGAACTCCGCCCCGCAAGAAGTTTTACTTGACGCGACAGCACGTGACACGATTCTGCTTTAAAATGAAAGCAATAAAATATGAGTACATTTATTCAAAATTGGGCCGTTATAAATATGTCGAAAAAATATGATGCCATAAAATATTACAGATCTACTGAATCCTACCCTAAAGGTACTTGCTGACCTTGCTGTATTTTTCTAAAGTATTGTTTCTAAAATTAATTTCAAATACAGCAATGTACATAACGAATGAATCTAAAAACGATTGTATTTTTTATTATTTTCAACACCACACACTTTTACCAGCTCCACTAGTTTTTGTGTAACGTAATATTTGAAAGTTTTAATTCTCCGAACGCCAAAGTTTATTTACCGATGAGAATGCATTGATCTTATTTAGTTATTTATTTTTAAATACTTAATGCATTTAAGACGTACAATGGTGGACTAGGCATTACCTACCAGCCAACCAAAGTTAGTGCAGATATAAACCAGAGAAAAAATTTTATATTTAGTTTTTAATCTTGGTTAGCACTTTATTACTTTGAAGTGAATCTCCAATCCTATCAACACAGAAAATATTTCAGACAATAAGGTAATTCCAACAAGGTAAACCGTTAACTTAACATTTCAACACATCGACTATTAACATTGTAGTTTATAAAATTATCTCGTTGGGTCCGTCTGTGACCTTGTCCAGCCAAGAACTTGCAACCTCTCATTACTGAATTACCGAACCCTTGCCTATACTTACCGCGCCGATTTAAATAATAAATATCTTATCTAAATAACACCCAAACATTGTTTTGCCTTCAACGATCACGAGGTAATTACGTACATTAACTCAAATCACTAATAAAATTAGGCTCGCCACGTAATTTGACTTAATTCTGCCAGAATCAGACATGATTCAGAGGCACATATCATATTATTAATACAAATTGTATTTTCAGAATAAAGACCTAATTGGTAAACTAAAATTCTGACTAAACGTCATTATATTAATACAAAAAACATGTCTCGTTAATTTTTAGGGCTCCGTACCATACGGTAAAACGGGCTCTTACTGAGACTTCGCTGTCACTCCACCTGTCAGGCTATATCTCTGGAATAAACGTCAGTTCAACAACTGTTGATGCTATATCAACGAATATATACCAAAAAAACCAGAATACAAAATATATTTAAAGGGGTTCCCATACAATAAACGTTTTCTGTGTAACTTGACTTCTTAGATGTCTTGGTTATATTGGAATAACGAAGATATTATGATATTAAATAACGATACGGAACCAACTCGTTCTTGCTCGGTTGCCATCCTCATTTAAAAAAATGCTTCTTTATTAGATCTAGGTTAAATAAGTAGGCCTTTTAATTTTTGTAATTTCAGCAAGGATTGAATGATGATTATCTACACTAATATTGAGGAAAGATTTGTATTTTTGTATATAACGAATAAACTCAAAAAGTACTGGACCGATTTTAATAATTCTTTTTTCATTACAAAGCTACATTATCACTTAGTAACATAGGCTATATTTACCCGCGCGAAGCCGGGGCGGGCCGCTAGTTATTAGATACTTTAATCAGTTCTGCTACAATGAATGGCACCAAAGGTTGCTCGTGAATCTTGTGATATTTATAACCGAGGGTTAAGTAAGTATTTACTTACCTATTTTAGATACATAAATTACATAGCATGTGTGTCCTCGACGACGTGGGTCCTTAAGCTATTATGGGCATGAATTAATAACTAACTTAGACACGATGACGATCTTGCCAACAATCATGGATCGGTAATGCATTGAGTGGGAGCCGTAATCATATAGAAGCTATTAATTAACCCGCCATATTAGTTAATTGATCCCGCCTTCCCCTACGATACGCTTACTGCTATAATAATATTTATTAATATTTAGATCTTATAAAATAGAGCTAAAATACAATGAGTTATATAGGTACTAATAATTTAGTTAAGTACCTATGGCCTAATGCTGAGTTATTATTTAAGTAGAGAATTAAGAAAACTAAGTTCGGAGTTTTTAATTAAGAGTGTAAAATGGGCCTTATGCTTAAATAAAACCACAGTTGTGTTTGTCTAACCAATTATTGTATCTAAGTATTTAATTCAGCCTTTTGAACACAGTGGAATTTATATGCCTGTATTTTCGGAGTCGGTAAGTCGATCAGGCTTATAGTCGTGATTCTTGGTCCCTCAGTTTGGAAATGCTAATTATATTTTGTCTCCCTTTTTTCCCTTTCTAGCCCACTAACGTTCCGGTTTCACTGATGGGCATGGGCCATCTCCAATTTTAGAGGAATTGTGGTCTACAGTACCGCGGGGAACAGGCGTGTTGACATAGGGTTTATTTTTGAGTTTTACATCTCTCTGTGTACAATACCTATCCCTTAGCTGGTTTTTACAGCGCCCTGGGCAAAAAAGGGGGTGGTGATATTTATTGTTTATCCGTCACCACATTTTGCAGTTTAATTTCATATATTTAATTAATTGTGAGCAAAGATACCCAAATATTATAACATTAGGTACCTACTTAATTATGTATTATAGCTATAATGTAGGTACCCCAGGTAGTTACAAGTTATATGGAAACAAAACATATTTAGCTCGTATATTTTCCAAGTAATGGTCAAAATATGCAAATAAGCTCAATTATTGTAACTGCCCATTGAAAAAAAGGAAAATATTCAACTTATTTCGCGTTCCGTGTATGCTATTGGCCGTCAGAAAGCACGCCCAACGCCCGCGGCATATATGTGCCACTCGCTCCTTGCAAAGCATTTTACGTTTTTAGCATTTTACGATTGAAGTCTCACTGTGCCTCAAATAATAAGTTGAATTAGTCATCAGACGTTATTATAATGTACTTGTAATATTTTAGACATTTCAATATCAATAAAATGCGATTATATTTCTCCAAATTGTTCTAGTTATTTACAAAGTTTAAACGTCCGGTGTCTTTCCGATCTTTACAATTAAAATTAGGTAAAAAAATCAACGACCTTATTACAAACTATAACTAAATTTAAAAGTTGTTTTTTTCAGTGCAAACCCACTTCAAGGTAACACAGTGGTACATAATTCTACATAGAATGTCTTTTCTTATATTTTAGGGAACGACGCCAAGTGTGTTTCCATTACGAAATTTTTGGTTTCTGCAAAGAAGAAACTCTTTTACTCTGATATCAGAGTCCGTCTGCCTGTCTGTCCGTTGGTTATGTTAACGTAACTTACTCTATAATATGTTGAATACTCTGTCTGTGTACAATAGACTATCATTAAAACCAGTAAAATAAGTAATACCCATAACATAACCTAACCAGTATAACATAACCAGTAAAATTGACGGGCTTCGTGGTGTAGTGGTTTATATTGCGGACTGCGGATCAAGAGGTCGCGGGTTCGATTCCCGCCTCGGACAATCATTTGTGTGATGTTTATAAATGTCATACAAATGTTTGTCCTGCGTCTGGGTGTTTCTATGTATTATAAGTATGTATTTACAAAAGAAAAGTAGTTTATTTATTCTATCCGTATTCTGGTACCCATAACACAAGCATAGCTTAGCTTGGGACCAGAGGACGTTGTGTGAAATGTCTGTGAATATTTATTATTATTTATTATTTTATTATTATAATATATTCCACTGCAACATAAAACTCCTGCAAAAGGTCAAACTTTTTTTACTCAGCAACGGCTGAAGGTATCAACTTAAAACTCATGATATTAAGAGCAAAAAATATAATCAACTATTTAGATCCATCCATTATAGAAGATGTTACCGAATTATAACCATTTTTGAGCATTTAAGACATACGCTAGCCGCTAGGATACTGGGGGAAAATTTTTACAGTGTCCAGAAAAAAAAAGACTGATAATAATTAAGTATATCAAGCCTTTACCGCCAAATTATCGTAAGCGACACTTTTGCTGAAAATGCGATTTTTCAAAGAAAATAAAATTTAAAGCCGGTACGGACCAATCCCGGTCGATTTTTAATGATTTTAATTGTTTATGTAAATGTCTAAAATTTATTTATGTATGTAAAATTTAATTTACTGGGACATTTCTGTTTAAAAATATTAAAATAAAGGTACTTGTAAAACAGATTAACTAGGCAACTTAAAATAGCATACGTAATATGTTAGATTCTATGGCTTAAAAATATTGTTTTAATTAATAAAGATATAAAATACCTTATTTACGTATTAATTTATAAAATACAGTACCTACAATATTTGGCCCGTCCGCCTGTTTCCGATCCCTGTGCTAGGGGATCGAAACCCATAGGTGGACCAACCCTATACAGTATACAAGCCTATATAGTGCTCTCATCATACAAAAAAAATGTTAATTAATTATTAATTTTTGTTTATTCTAATACCAACTTATGAATTAGCTGAAATGGAGGCAATTCCCTACATTTCAACAACAAAATTAAATTACTGAATTGCTTTCATTTTAATTAACAGTTTATTAGAATACAGTTAATCGTGTTTTTCGGTGTAGGTAGTAGGTACAGAACTTTTTGTCCGTCGTTATTTCGCTCTTGATATCCATCATTTCGCTTTAGTATAATTGAGTCTCAATGAGCAGGTACTTACTATTCATTGTCGCGCAGCTGTCTTAAAGTGCCCAGGTTCTCATAAACTGGCAAGAGAAACTTGACTTTGAGTATGATGTACCTCTATGCCTGTCTAAGAGCTAATAGATATATACGATATAAATATTTTTTAATTATTCATGAACAGTTCACACAACGTCCTCTGGTGCCAAGCCAAACTTATAATAATATGCTTGTGTAATGGGTACCGGAATACGGATATACTACATAAACTACTTTCTTTTGTAATTACTTACTTATAATTTATAGTAAACACAAACACCCAGACGCGCTACAAACAATTGTATGACAACTATAAATATCACACAAATAATTGTCCTGTGCGGGAATCGAACTCGCGCCCTTGTGATCGGCAGACGGTTACATGAACCACTAGACTACGAAGCCCGTCAAAATCTTTTGAATATTGCGTTGCAGAAGGCAAAATCCTTTAGACTCTATGTCGACACGCTTGTTCAGTTTGCAAATTTTAGCCCCCCGACGTAGAGACACTTATTGATATAAGAGCCCTAGGGGGCTTCTTATATCAATAAGAGTGTCTACTGTGTCTAGCAGTACAAAAATCTCGGGTACGCACATGGTGCGAAAAAAAAGCCAGGAATAGATAGATAACCTGATAATAATTCATATTAAGTTTAAATTCTCCTGCAGGCATGGGAAAATCCCATTCCATTTCCCCGTTATCTACAGCACAGACCTACACATTTTCTTACCATAATACTATGCCATAATATATAATTAAAAGTGGCAGTATTGCCAAATAGACAAATGAGCGAGAGTGTACAATGGACATGCTAGGGACATGGAGTTTTTAGAGTTTATCGGTAGGTATTTAGTGTAGGTATTTTGTGTTCACTCTCGCTCATTTGTCTATTTGGCAATACTGCCACTTTTCCTACAGTGGTGAACTGAATGACATAAAATCAAACTTTTGAGAATGCAACTATTTTGTTAATACATATTATCGAGAGCTTATTAAAATTAAGTTAACCCGAATTGTTGCATTACATTATTCTGGTACCCATAACACAAGCATATAAGCTTAGCTTGGGACCAGAGGACGTTGTGTGAAATGTCCATGAATATTTATTTATTTTATTTTTTTTATTTATTACGAAACTGTTGCATCCTCATTTAAACTATTATTTAGATAGGTGGCAATATTATGTGGTGGTTTTTTAATAACAGTAGAATCAGATGGAACGCTATTTCCATTTCTTTTAGTAATAAAAAAAATAACAAGAAGAAAATTATTTTATTTATCTATTCTATTTACTTGCTAGCAACACTAATGTTCATCTGTCATCTTAAATTTCCGTTGCCTTGTCAAATTCTGATTGTCAATTGTCTTGTCATGTCTGTCATTTCAAAATTGTCATCAATTGTCATTGATGTCGTCGCATCATAAAATTTTCATTTTGCTCTTTCCTTGTGGATATTTATGTGATTTTAGCCTGTGACTATAATATTTGCCCTTCGTGGATATCCTTTTGAGGATTTGATTAAATTTATCGCTATTAGTCGTAAAAATATTACGAACATAATAATTTAGATTTTCACAGGGACCCTGTGAATTAATTGGCTTTGAAGGAGCAATAATAAGCAAATTTCAATTATTTGTGGGCCTATATTAAAACCACATAAGGTATGTATATTTTTTTAATGATATCCTATGTTATTCAATGTCCGCTTTTGAAGGATGATAACGTTTCATATTTTCAGTAAACATACAATTTGTGACTAATTTTAACACTGATAAAATTTATAGATGCAGCAAAATTCTGACCCACGTCGTGCAGACAGAGAACGTGGTTTTAAACCTCCACCACCCACCTCAGCACCAGCTGAAGACCTTACTACTGATTATATGAACATTTTGGGTAAGCTTTTTATCATATCTTTAAGATTAACATTGACCTAGATACTCTGATCAAACATTTGATAGATCTCAACGAAAATTACAGGCATTATGTTAACATCACCATGTTGTATATAAATTAAACTGGAAACAGTAATGATTCGGTACCTATGCTAATTGATTTTTTAAAACATTTATTTAATCCAGGTATGGTGTTTTCTATGTGTGGGCTTATGATGCGCTTAAAATGGTGTGCATGGACTGCAGTCTTCTGTTCCAGTATCAGTTTTGCTAATTCAAGAGTGTCTGATGATACTAAACAGGTAATTATTCTTGTTTTTACTACTACATCATGTACATTTATTGCGGTAAAAAAATTATTTCATACAATAATTAAATTAGTATTTTTCAATATAAATTAATAATATGTACATAGTCACTTTATAACTGTTCTAATATATCTAAGGAACTTAATGTTAATTTATTTTCAGATTGTCAGTTCCTTCATGCTGTCTATTTCTGCTGTTGTGATGTCATATCTTCAAAATCCTGCTCCAATGTCCCCACCATGGGCTGCTCTTACCACATAGTTATGGCAAAATTTATCCATTATTTACATGTTAATATTTTTATTGTTATAGCAATTATATCATAATAAAATCAATCATAAACCAATTAATAAGTCTATATTAAATACTAGCTGTGTTACTATTTTTTCGTGACTCCATATGTTTAGAAAATTTACCCTGTTTTTGCAACATGTTTCACTACTAATTCACTCCTATTGGTTACAGCGTGATGTATAGCCTAGAGCTTTCCTCGATAAATGTACTATCAAACATTGAAAGAACTTTCCAAATTGGATATGGTTCCTGAGATTAACGCGTTCAATCAAACTTCAGCTTTATAATACATATTAGTATAGAAAGCTGCACCCTGTGAGCTCATTTGAAAAACTGTAATAGAAAATGACATGGTGTGGTGACCCAGCACCATGTATATTATTATATCTATGTATATTATAGGGATAAATACTTGCGCGACTCCTCCCGATGGAATCGAGCGACAGGTTTGCGGAAACACAAACCTGAAAATAGCCAACTTTTCTTCTATGAGTGAAGTAGTCTATTCTTTTTGAGATTTAATATTCTGTGCATAGTAATGCTAGTCTGTGAATGTAACTCTGCTTTGCGACTAACTGCGTTTCTGAAAAAAAAGGCGGGAAAGCTTGAAAAAAGGCGGTCGCGTTTTTTTTACTAATTTTAAATTTAATTTAATTCTGATCAGTAGAGTACTTTAAATTGTATATATATTGTATGTAATAACTATTTTTGTGTACAGTAGTGTAGTAATCTTCATTTCGGTAAGTTTTTTATATATATTTATTAAAAATGAATGACCCACCAGATCCAGGTGGAACAATTCCAAATGTAGCAAGTTATGTAACTGTATACTCCGAGTCTGATATGGACACGGATACATCAATAAAAAAGAAGAAAGGTCACAAGCGAAGCCGTTTGAGTATTACATGCAAAAACTGCAACAAAAAATTAAAAAACATATCTGGCTCTAGTACTCCTTGTGAGTGCCAAGAGAAACACTCCGATAATGCTTTACAGGATGTAGATAAAAATGAATCTTCTTCTCTTCCAATTGCTCAAACAACTAATCCAGGAACTCTAAATTCACCACCAGCGCCTGTCACTAGATTAATGTATAATGCTACAGACATTGCACCATTTGTAGTACACATTCACAAAAAAACGGACAATGAAAATGATGGAGTCACATTCCATCCAATGTCATTTGGAAAGTTTCTAAATCGTCATTCTGTCTGCAATATTATCAATGGAAGCCTAAAAAGAATAGGGAGAAATAAAATTTCAATTTCTTTTAGTAATTTTGTAGATGCAAACAAATTTATTGAAAACCCAGTATTAAATGAAAATAATTATAAGGCATTTGTGCCAACTTATCAAGTATCTCGGATGGGTGTAGTTCGTGGTGTCCCCACTGACTTGACCCCAGAAGAGATTATAGAGTGTTGTAATGTACCAGATGGTTGTGGCAAAATATTAAAAGCTAGGAGGATCAATATTAAAAACATTGTAAATGGAGAAACTTCATGGCGCCCTTCACAAACAGTGGTTTTGACCTTCGATGGACAGAACCTACCAGAACACGTATATATGTGTTATATGTCACTTACAGTACAAATTTACACTTACCCGACAATCCAGTGTTTTAACTGTTGCCGCTTTGGCCATACTCGACTTCAGTGCCGCTCAAAACCACGTTGTTTTAAATGTGGTTGTGAGCACTCTGGAGAATCTTGTAGTATAGATGATGATCATGTCTCATGCTGTCTTTGTGGAGGTGTACATTTTGCCACTAATAAAATATGTCCCGAATTTAACAGACAAAAACAAATCAAGTTTGCTATGGCAGAAAAATCAATATCTTATGCTGAAGCTTCAAAACTCTGTTCACCTCTTTCTAAATCATACTCTGAAGTTTTAGCAACACCAAAGGATCAGGTTATTGAATCACACAGACACACACGCCCATCATTAAAACCTACATCAAGTTCATACAGAAAAACTTTTTTCATGAAACCAAGAGAACACCCTAAACTGGTCAAAGGTTATGACCAACAGGCTCATAGAAACCTCACTAGACAGCCTGCATTATCACAACCAAACGGTAATGCTTTCCCAGTAGATAGACACATCACACAAACACCTAACACAACTGTTTCAGATTTAATATTACTTTTAAATACCATGATAAATTCTAATATGATTGAACCGTCCAACGCTGCAAAACTCACAGAAACGATTTCAATTCTACAAAACCACTATGGATCACAGGTCTATAATACTTCAGTGGAACTGCAGAAGTGCAGTCAATAAAAAAGCTGATATAATATATTTAATAAACAAACACAACCCTTTCCTGTTTGCATTAGCAGAGACCTGGTTTCGGCCAGGTTTTCTTTTTAAAATTAGTGGCTTCTCCTGCCTCAGGGATGACAGGCCTGATGGCTATGGAGGTGCTGCTATTTTAATTAGAAATACTTTATCTTTTTCACAACTTTCACTTCCTCAATATTCTAACTTTTCTGTTGTAGCTTGTGTAATAAATAAAATCTGTTTTTTGTCTATTTATATTCCAAAAGCTACTAGTGACACTCTTCTTGATTTAAATAACCTGATCTCCTCTCTTCCTAAACCTTTTATTATCATGGGAGACTTTAACTGCCAGCATAGATCCTGGGGTAGCTCGATATCAAACTGCTATGGCGATGACTTACTTGATATAATAGACGCTCATAATTTATGTGTCCTAAATGATGGGTCACCAACTCGTCGTACTAATCCTTCAGAAAATAATAGTGCAATAGACTTAACTATTACCTCACCTGATTTAGCTTCTACTACAACCTGGAACATTTTACAATCTACATTTGGAAGTGATCACTTCCCTATTAAGTTAAATTTAGTAACATTAGCATTACATTATTGTCCTAAGATAACTTCATATAGGAGACACAGGATATTAAAAGAAAAGTGGGACGAATACAAAAACTATGTAGAAAATAAGTTATCTACACTGTCATCCCATATCTGTACTGATGTCTCAACTAGCTCACATATACTTACGTCAGTGATGATCGAGGCTGCTAATGATACATTTCCAATTAGGAAATGTGCACCAACCAAATTACCATCTCCACCTTGGTGGGATAGTGAGTGCAATGATGCTGTTAAAGAAAGAAAGAAGGCAGAGAAAATATATAACTCAAATATGTCACAAGAAAATTTTAATATACTTTTAAATATTACATCTAATACAAAAAAAACATTAAAAGCAAAGAAAGTTAATGGTTGGAGGAATTTTTGTTTATCCATATCACCCAGTACTAACCCATCAATTATTTGGCAAAACATAAAGCGCTACAGAGCTGGAATCAGTGAATCTTCTTTTGTAACAATGACGCCCACTCTGAGTAATAATTTCTTAGACAGACTAGCCCCTTCAACAGTTCCTGTTGAAGATTTATTGGTAACACCCTATGTCTCCGCTATATCCACATGTCCCTATGGACTTGATGCTCCTTTTAATTTGGACGAATTAAAAGGCGTATTATCTGCTACGTCGGACACTGCCCCAGGCGTTGATGGCATACCATATTCCTTTTTTTCACATTTAGGCGACAATGCATTGAATTTTTATCTTTATATCATTAATTCCGTCATAATGACAGGTGTCATTCCACCAGAATGGCAGTTCCAAGCAGTATTGCCATTTTTAAAACCACATAAAAATCCTACAGAAGAATCGTCATATAGACCAATAGCTTTATCGCCGGTAATCACGAAAATAGTAGAACATTTAATTAAAAACAGAATTGAGTGGTTTGTTGAAAAACATAATATTTTGTCAAATACACAATATGGGTTTAGAAAGGGCAGGAGTTCCATAGATAGTGTAAGTTTATTTGTTACAGACATCCGGTTAGCCTTTACAAAAAATGAGTCGGTGGTTGCAACATTTTTAGATATAAAATCCGCATACGACAATGTTTTAATAGAAATCCTATGCAAAAAATTAATAGACATTAAAATACCGTTAATCATAGTTAATTTTATTAGAAATATTCTTTCTGGACGCAGAATACTCTTGAAGGGTACGGACTTAACAAGACTGTCTTGGAGAGGACTACCCCAAGGGTCGGTCTTAAGTCCACTGCTATATAATATTTATACGTATGATTTAGCATCATCTATAGGACAGTCGGCTAATATACTGCAATATGCGGATGATCTGCTAGTTTATTGTATAGGCAACTGTGTTACCTCAGCTTCACATGAGTTGTCATCAGCACTAAATTCTTTGAAAATGTGGTTAGATGAACATGGGTTAGAGATATCACCAACTAAAAGTACCGCAGTAGTTTACAGTCGCCAACGCAATCCTCCACGTATAAATATTCATTTCGAAAACAGTATTATCCCTGAAAAAAGTCACGCAAAATTTTTGGGAATTAAGCTAGACTCAAAATTAACTGGACTTGCACATTGTGACCACGTTGTAGCCAAATGTGAAAAAAATATAAATATGTTAAGGTGCCTTACAGGTGTATGGTGGGGAGCCCACCCTTCATCTTTAAAATTGCTTTATAATGCTGTAGTTAGAAGCGTACTGGATTATGGACTATTTTTACTTGAACCCTGCAACCTAACGGCAATAAGAAGATTAGACAGGATACAATATAAAGCTTTAAGGATAGTCATGGGGGCAATGAAATCGAGTCCTTGCAATGCTCTACAGGCTGAATGTGGGGATCCTCCGCTTTACTTGAGGCGGCAATATCTGGCCGACAGATTCTTTTTTCGTATTTGCCAATTTTCTCATCATCAACTGATATCAAAAATCGCCAAACTAGCAGACCTCGTTGCTACGTCCTCGTATTGGAAACATAAGGTTACTCCATGTTTAGTCAATAGTTATAATAAGTATCAGAATCTCTCAGCACCTGTTTTCACATCCGAACGCTTAGCACTATATACATATAATTATCATAGCCTTGTACTCTTACCAAATATTCATTTTGATTTGAATGTTAAAAGTAATTCTACTAATGGTACTATTAATGAACACTTTATTTGTATTACTAATGACCGCTGGCCTGCGTGGCACCGCATTTTTACTGACGCATCCAAACATGGTCAGTCAGGTATGGTGGGTGTAGGCATTGTTCATGAGCAGTTTGGTATCGTTCAAAAAATCAAATTCCCTTGTGAAACATCTGTTTTTACTGGCGAATGTTACGGCATTGTTAAAGCATTGGAATATATTTTATTACTTAAACTTAAAAACACTGTTATATTTTCCGACTCTAAAAGTACACTACAAACTCTTTTAAAGTTTCCGTTCAAAATAAAAAACCAATATCCGCTAATTTTTGAGGCTAGATATAAGCTCCTTCTTTGCGCAGAAGCTGGTTTACAAGTAAACTTTGCTTGGATACCTAGCCACAGTGGTATTCATGGGAATAGTTGGGCAGACAGAATGGCAAGTGAAGCTGTGGAGTGTGGTGATCAGTTTCCTTTTTATATTCTTCCGCAAGACCTGTTAGCACTTCCCAGAGTTCATCTCATAAATTCGTGGGACAAACTTTGGGAAATATCTAGTCAACACAAAGGCAAAAATTATAAAACTATACAGCCTATAATTGCTCATAAACCTTGGTTCTGTGGTCGTTCTTTTGTTAAGCTAAGACTTGGTAAAAGGGCAACCACAGTCCTAATTAGAATGCGTCTGGGGCATTGTTGCGTACCGGCACATTTAGCTAAAATTAAAGTCCGTTCTGATCCATATTGCGCTTGTGGTGAGTTTGGAGACTTGAACCATGTTTTTTTTTCTTGTGACCTTCTTGATCATTCGACTCTTATAAATAGCCTCATTACCCTAAAAGTTCCCTTTCCTACCCATATTAATGTTCTTCTTTATTCCTTAGACCCTTCCGTATATACTGTTCTCGCTTCTTTTATTTTAAGTAATAATATTCAACTGTAATATTAATGTATATATTTGTATGTAATAATTTAGTTTTTATTGTCACACAAATTTGTTATTATTAATGTGTACATAATATTGAAATATGTTTTTTTATAATAATTATAAATATTTCCTTTCCTACTTTTCTGATCCGTTATGTTTTCCAAATTTACGTTCCTTTCGTTACATTATCCCTTTCCCTAATTTTTAATATGGCCAAGGTTTATAACCAGAGCCAAAAAAAAAAAAAAAAAAAAAAAAAAAAAAAAAAAAAAAAAAAAAAAAACTGCGTTTCTGAAAAGCGCGGGAAACCTTGAACTTGGCGGGCGCGTGAAAATTTTGTAAATTAATTTTAATTAGTTATAGTGGTCAGTTGTGGTTGATTTTGTAAATATTTAGTATCTTTATTTGTTTATTTAAATAGTGTATATATTTTCGGTAAGTTTTATATTGTTTTTTATTAAAAATGAATGAGCCCCCTGATAAATCAGGGGGCCATGTTCCCCTACCAGCGAGTTTCGTAACTGTAGGATCTAACGAGTCCGGCATGGATACCGACGGGTCAACTTTTTCAACAAAATCCTCAAACACCTCTTCAGCGCTTAAGCGCAGTCGCACAATAAAGATGTGTAGGCACTGTAAGAAACGTAGACGCAAACGCAACGATTCAATGGACTCTATAGATGATAGTTGTTGTAGTTGTACAGTTACAGACTCAATCAAAGAAAAAGTTGTTGCTAATACCAATATTGTAAGTACGATACCGAACACAAACAATAATTTACTAATAGAAAAAACACAAACTACACCAAACCCCTCGCAGATTAGTAGAAAGCTTTATGAAAAATCTGATTTAGCACCTTTTATTGTCCACATACAAAGGGAACAAATAAGCCCTGACGATAAAGTAACTCTTCATCCACTCGCTTTTGGTAGAATCCTCAAAAGTCAAGGCTTCAAAAACATCGTAAATGGTAGCTTGAAAAGAATTGGTCGGAACCGCATGTCTTTAACATTTACAGACGGAGATAGTGCAAATGCGTTTATATTAAATGAAAGTTTAGCTAAGCAAAACTTTAAAGTTTTCATACCTACATTTCACTTGACTAGAATGGGTTTAATTCGTGGTGTGCCTTCTGAATGGTCACCTGAAGAGGTACAAGACAATATCAATTTGCCTATTGGTTGTGGGAAAATTTTAAAAATTAGGCGTCTAAACTATAAGACCACTGTTGATGGGAACCTAACCTGGAAGCCCTCACAGACCATTGTTGTGACATTTGATGGTCAGGTACTACCTAAACGCGTTTTTATTTGTTTTAATTCTCTACCGGTTGAACTGTACACATACCCAACAATTCAATGCTACAACTGTTGCCGGTTTGGGCATACAAAGCTACAGTGTAGATCACAACCTCGCTGTTACAAGTGTGGTCAAGCCCATGCTGGTAGCAGTTGTGATATTGAAATGGATCATTCATCTTGTTGCTTATGTTTAGGTTCCCACTTTGCAATTAATAAATCATGCCCAGAATATGTAAGGCAAAATAATATTAAGAAATCCATGGCTGAATGCTGTTTATCATACCCAGAAGCATCAAAATTACACCCTCCTATTGGCAAATCATATGCAGAGGTAATTTCATCAACCAAACAGTCTTCATCATTAAGTAAAATGCCACCCCCATCTTCATCTACTATCTCTTACAAAAAAACAGTGATTGCTAAACCCCGTACTCCATACCAGGCCAATAAAGGATATGACCGCACTGCTCACAATGATCTTATTAAAGATTATAATATTCAATCTTCCACTAATGGTTGTGCATTACAATCTAATATAACTTCAAATGATGAACAGTCCTTGTCAGAAATTATTTTATTATTAATTCATACTCTATCTCAGTCCAACCTTATAAACTCAGACCACGCTGCCCCAATGATGAAATTGCTAGAGAAATATACAAAATTTAATGATGGACACACAATCACCAATACTAAACAGTAATAACAGTTCGATGATTCCACAGTGCTACCCCCATGTGGTAGTGCAGTGGAATTGTCGAAGTGTTATTAATAAAAAATCTGAAATTTGCCATTTAGTCAATAAGTTTGACCCTACTATTATTGCCTTGGCAGAGACCTGGCTCAAGCCAGGCCTTGCCTTCAAAATTAAGGGTTATTCCTGCCTTCGCGAAGACAGAAGCGATGGCTATGGTGGAGTAGCTTTACTTGTAAAAAATAAACTTTGTATAAAACCTCTTTCTATTCCTACTCACAATGATTTTTCTATTGTAGCTGTAGTTATCACAAACATCTGTTTTATTTCTATGTATATACCTCATCCTTCACCTCAAATATTTTTAGATTTAAGTAGTATTTTAAATAATTTACCAAAACCTCTATGTATACTAGGTGATTTTAATGCACAGCATAGATCATGGGGCAGTTCAATCTCTAATTCTAGTGGTGATGAGATATTAAATTTAATTGACAACCATAACTTATGCCTATTGAACACTGGTTTACCGACAAGACTTACTGCTCCAAATGAGAATAAAAGCGCTGTAGACCTGTCTCTTGTTTCCTCTTCGTTATCTTCCTCCCTATCTTGGTACACACTTACATCAACACATGGCAGTGACCATTTCCCAATCATTGTAGCTTTCCCTGGTAAAAAACCTAAAAATACTATCTACAAACCTAGATTAAAACATATCATTCGTGAAGATAACTGGCCTACTTATGAATCTCACATTAATGATTATATACACACCCTACCTGATCCAAATGATAACAATATTAACTATTGCTCTGAGTCCTTAACAAAT
Source organism: Orgyia antiqua (assembly GCA_916999025.1). NCBI lineage: Eukaryota > Metazoa > Arthropoda > Insecta > Lepidoptera > Erebidae > Orgyia > Orgyia antiqua. The sequence continues at coordinate 30,570,828 of OU779864.1, forward strand.
TTAATAATTGAATCTGCCAACATTGCTTTTGCTCATAAAGTTTTTGGTAATGGTAAGACTCCCTCCCCACCATGGTGGGATAGGGAATGCACTGATGCAATTAAAGTAAGAAAAGCAGCAGAAAAACAATATAAAGAAAATATGACAGATGAAAATTATAACAGTTTATTAAATTTGTTACATACAACAAAACAGTTATTTAAAGAAAAAAAGTTAACATCTTGGAGACGATACTGCTCTTCTATTTCTCCACAATCCCCTTTATCTTTAGTTTGGACTAACATTAAACGTTTCCGTCTTGGTATTTCAGACACCAATAGTTTCTCCATTCCTCCTTCCTTAAAATCTGAATTTTTAGATAACTTAGCACCTCCCTATGTCCCTGATTTAGAATTATGCCAGCCTCCTGTAACATCAGCTGTTACTGATAATAATAATTCATTTTTGTGTAGCCCATTCACTCTTGACGAACTTAAAGGAGTTCTGTCTGCTGTTCATGACACTGCTCCTGGAGAAGACGGGATTCCTTATTCTTTCTTCTCTCATTTAGGAGATAATAGTCTAAATTATTATTTAAAGGTTATTAATTCTGTTATTTTGACTGGTGACGTTCCGTTCTCATGGAAATCACAAGTAGTGTTGCCAATTTTAAAACCTAACAAAACCCCATCAGTCTCTTCATACCGTCCTATCGCACTTTCGCCGGTAATTTTAAAAATTGCTGAAAACCTAGTTAAAATTAGATTAGAATGGTTCTTAGAAAATAAAAAATTGCTATCTAAATCACAATATGGTTTCCGAAAAGCTAAGAGTACTATAGACAGCATTGGAATTCTAACAACGGACATCAGACTAGCCTTCTCTGAAAAAGAATCGGTAGTTGCTGCTTTCTTAGATATAAAATCAGCGTATGATAGTGTCAGTTTGCCCATTCTTAGAAAAAAGCTACATTTACTACAAGTTCCGCAACACCTAACAAATTTCATTATTAATACATTATCAGGAAGAGTCATTACATTGGAGTCTTCGAGTAGAGAGATGTGGAAAGGACTTCCACAGGGCTCAGTGCTTAGTCCAATCCTCTATAATATTTACACATATGACCTGGAAGGTTACGTAAATGGCTCATCAAAAATCTTACAATACGCGGATGATATAGTCATGTACTGTACAAATAAATCAATTAACAGTGCATGTAACTCACTTGTGCGTTAAACAATTTAAAAACCTGGTTAAACGATAATGGTCTAGATTTATCGGTCCCCAAAAGTAATATAGTTTTATTCTCACGACAGCGAATGCCGCCTCCCATATGTGTGTCATTTAACAATCAAATCATTCCAGTTAAAACGCAGACTAAATTTCTAGGTGTAGTACTTGACTCCAAATTAAACGGTGTAGCACATTGCGATTACCTCGTTGATAAATGTGAACGCTCACTAAATATTCTTAGATGCCTAGCTGGTGTTTGGTGGGGCGCGCATCCTTTTTCCTTGAAGTTAGTCTACAATGCTCTAGTAAGAAGTGTTCTTGACTACGGAACCTTCTTGCTGGAGCCTTGTAGCGTTACTGCAATGAGGAAACTGGATGCCGTTCAGTCCAAAGCTTTAAGAATCATAGCCGGTGCCATGAAAAGCAGTCCTATAAATGCATTACAAATTGAATGTACAGACCCTCCTTTAATACTTCGACGCCAGTATCTTTCAGACAGATTTTTCTTCCGAATTTTCCAACTCTCTGAACACCCACTTATTAAAAAACTTGAGTACATATCGTCAATAGTTGGTACATGTCAATACTGGAATAGCAAACCGTTACCACATTTAGTAGTAAGCTACAACAAATGGAAATTATTAAATGCTCCTACTCATAGTTCGGTTATACTTCCCGTCTTCGAAACTCAATACAAAGCTCTTTTAAAATCTCCCGATATTCACTTTAACTTAGACATTAAATTAGACAGCACTTATACTGATATACATTTTAATTCTGTAATAGCTGAACGTTGGCCGAATTGGCATTATATTTTCTGTGATGGGTCAAAACACTCCAATAATGATTTTGTGGGGGTGGGTGTATTCCATCAACAGTACAACATTGTGGAAAAAATTAAATTCCCACCTGAAACTAGTGTTTTTACTGCGGAATGTTATGGTATTTATAAATCATTAGAATATGTTATCTTAGCTAAATTATCCCATACTGTAGTTTTTACTGATTCCAAAAGTGCATTACTAGCTTTACAAAAATTTCCCTTGAAAAAGAATTCTTGTCATCCCTTAATTTCTAAGATTAGAGAAATGCTTTTGCACTGTGATGATAAGCGATATTCTGTAGCGTTAGCCTGGATCCCAAGTCATAGTCGTATAAAAGGTAACGAAATTGCTGATCGTCTGGCAAATGAGGCTTCTACATGCGGTGATGTGTTTCCCTTTGTAAATTATACCCAAGATCTTGTTGCTCTTGCCAGGCTTCACCTTGAACAATCTTGGAAGGAATCTTGGTCCGAGAGTGCAAAAAGTAAGGGCAAATATTATTTTTCTATTCAACCAAACATCCAGGGCAAACCTTGGTTTTCCAGGGTGAAGCTTGGTAAGAGAGCTACATCTGTAATTATTCGTATGCGATTGGGTCATTTATGCAGTCCTGCACATCTTTTCCGAATCAAAGTTATTGATTCGGCAAAATGCGAATGTGGAGAAGAGATTTGTGATATCAATCACATTATATTAAAATGTCCTTGTTACGAACGCTCCGAATTATACAGTGATTTAATCGAACTTAATATTCCATTCCCAACCAACGTCCCATCTTTACTATACATTAATCACATACCTGTATATAATATTTTAGCATCATTTATTGAACTTAATAATATTAAACTTTAATGTCCCATGATTAAAATTATTTTATTATAAGTATAAAAACTTAATATGTATATAAAATGTAAATATTTTTATGTTTTCCAGTTACCTATTCCCATCTGACCCTATGTTTTTCCAAATTCCTACTTCCGTTTATAATTACTTTGTTTATTTTAAATAAGTTTCCCCGTTTTATAAACATAATGTACCTTACAAACCTTACCTGAACATCATAACATACTCTCGTCACAAGATAGTATAATAGAAACAAAGAAGAAAAATCCAAGAAAACCACGAGAAGAAAAGAGACACATTGACGCTGGCAAATGCAAAGCGAAGCCAACCCTCTTGAAGAAGAAGAGGGAAAAAAAAAAAAAAAAAAAAAAACTGCGTTTCTGTCAACTGTCAAAGTGACGTACGTTCGAAACACGAAGTATCTATACTTCGTGGTTCGAAAGCTGGATGGGGATTTGGAGCACGTTAATCTTTTTCCAAAGTTTTCTAAGTATAACTCATTAGTAGTTAAGCGAAGATAAAGACTTCATCTCACGTTCTAAATTATTTCTTAAAACATTCACTATAGTTTTATTATCCGGTATTTACGGTGCAAATTAACATTTCAGGTAAGACCTAGGTTATATTTTATTATTAGCCGATATCTTAGAATATTTACCCTTTATGGTGTTATTGGTATTTAAAATATAAGAAACCTTCATCAAGTAACATTTTATTAAGTATAAATTTACTATGCCTAAATTGAACTTGTAGATTCCTTCAGGACTGAAATATGTTTCAGTCTTTGGAGCCGCCTAGAGCTGTAAATTAAGCTTTTTATTTATTCTATATTCTTGCCAGATGGACTGTTAATTTCCTTGTTTTTGTTTGTAGTTATAAACCAAGAAAATTACATTTCACAACACCTTGAAACAAATGCCTAATACAATGTTTTGAATAATTTGTTTATTATTGATACTATTGCATAAGTTTACATATATTGTATACAATTGTTATTTTTGAGTTGCACAAGTTTGCATATGTTGTATGCAATTCACAACATGTTTATGTCAAAACAATTTCATAGCCTGAATGATACTCCAATAATACTCAATAGTTTTTGAAGAATAAATAAATAAAATAAGTTTACTACACTTACTACTGTACCAGCAATAAAAAAAAGATTTCTGAATTATAAAATAAGTTATAGAAGAATATATTTTCTGTGCTTATTAGCTGCAATTAGTGTACATACTATAGTTAATCTAATATATAAAATTCTGATGTCAGTTGCCTCCGAAATGGCTTGACCGATTTTTATGAAATTTTATATGCATATTTAGTAGGTCTGAAAATTGGCTTCTATTTATCATACCCCTAAGTAATAAGGGTTATCTACCTGTGATATTTTTAGGACAAAACAATGTTTGCCAGGTCAAGTCTAATGTGTTTATGCTATTATGATACTATTGCATAAGTTTGCATATATATGCAAACTTATGCAATATAAATATTCGTGGACACTTCACACAACGTCCTCTGGTCCCAAGCTAAGCTTATATGCTTGTGTTATGGGTACCAGAATACGGATATAATACATAAACTACTTTTCTACATACTTATAATAGATAGTAAACACCCAAACGCAGTACAAACATTTGTATGGCAATTAAAAACATCACACATATTATTGTCCTGACCGGGAATCGAACCCGAGACCTCGTTGTCGGCAGTCCGTTGTATGAACCACTAGACCACGAGGCCCGTCGTAATTTCGGCCGTATATTTTTTTTTTTTTTTTTAAATTTTTTTAATTTTTTGTACTACAATCTGTCTCCTTTCTGGGACATTCAATAGTAGGTTTATTGGTATTATAAATAATGACATGCTCGGTATGCAACCAATGTCGCATCCTACTTTATATCACAGGCACTATAGTAAAGTGTCCTGGGGCATTTTCCGTTTGAGTCTGCGATTGGGATTTTCTGCCATCAAAGCTTTAGCCAAGTTGTTTGGGTGTTTCGCTATTCTTATTTTATATGTCTTAGTTTGTTTCAGAGTTTCTTCTCTAATGTTACTCATCTTTAGGTCGTGGTGCAGTTGCTCATTTGTGACGAACCAGGGTGCATCGGTGACTATACGCAGAAACTTGTTTTGAAATCTTTGGATTATCTCGATATTAGAGTGAGAGGCTGTACCCCAGAGCTGGATACCATAACTCCAGATTGGTTTTAGTATTGCCTTATATAGCAGCAGTTTGTTATGGAGTGATAGCGACGATCGGCGACCAACCAGCCAGTAGAGCTTCCGTAATTGTAAACCAAGTTGTTTTCGTTTGGTGAATATATGTAGCTTCCAAGTGAGATGCTTGTCCAGGTGTAATCCCAAATATTTCACATGGTCCATCTGTGGAACTTCACTGTTATTCAATTTTACTGGTAGGCAAGTGCCTCGTCTGAGTGTAAATGTAACATTGGCAGATTTGGATTCGTTGGCTTTGATTCTCCATCTCTTCAGCCACGTTGATATATCATCCAAACCGCGCTGTAAGATACTTGTAGCCATTTCTGGGTTGTCGTGCGAAGCCAAAATTGCGGTATCGTCAGCAAAGGTTCCCGTTGTGACATAATCTGATGTTGGTAGATCGGATGTGTATATTAGATATAATATTGGGCCCAGTACACTCCCCTGTGGAACGCCGGCTTCGATACGATGAAGACCAGACAGTGCATCACCACTTAGGACAAAGAAATGTCTGTCCTCTATAAAAGACTTAAGTATCCTGAAAATGCAGCCAGGCAACGACGATTTAATTTTAAACAACAAACCCTCGTGCCACACCCGGTCGAATGCCTGTGATATATCTAAAAATACGCTTGCGCAGTATTTTTTGCTCTCAAAGGATTTGTGTATTTCATTCACCAGCCTGTGTATCTGATCAACAGTGGCATGCCTGCTTCTGAAGCCAAACTGGTGGTCCGGAATCACTTTATTTTCCTCAATGATTGGCATTATTCTTTGTAGAATTAAGGATTCGTATATTTTGGACGGAATGGGAAGTAAACTAATGGGTCTGTAAGATTTTGTTTCTTCAGGTTGTTTGCCTGGTTTTAGTATCATCACTATTTGTGCAACATTCCATTGCGGGGGAACAAATTTAAGTCTTGTTATTGCATTATAGATTGCTGTCAGTAGAGTTATTCCAGAGTCTGGTAGTTCTTGGAGAATTTTGTTGGTGATGAGATCATATCCAGGAGATTTTTTAGGGTCAGCCTTTTTGATAGATCGTGTAACCTCTGCTTTAGTTATTTTTCTTGGAGTATATTCATCCAAGTCTGAAGCGTTCAGAAACTCTAAAACATTTTGCTTGTGTTCTAAAGGCCCTGCATAAGGATGGGGTTTAAAGACATTGGCTAGATGTTCTGCAAAAGTCTCAGCTTTCTCCTTATCAGTGCGTGCCCAGTTTTGATCCGGTGTCTTTAGTGGAAAAGAAGTAGCTATGGGCCGTTTGATTTTTGATTTTTTGAACCCGAGACCTCGTTGTCGGCAGTCCGTTGTATGAACCACTAGACCACGAGGCCCGTCGTAATTTCGGCCGTATATTGTAGCACAAATTTTCATATATTGTATGCAATTCATAACATGTTGCCTTTTTAATCTTGGTGATTAATATAATGTTTTAAGATAATACATTTTGTTTGTATTAATTTTCAATTCTTGATATTAATTTCAGAATGCCTCCTAAAAAGGTTGAAGAACCAGAGAAAAAACCCCTCATTGGAAGAGTAGGTACAAACTTAAAAGTAGGTATTGTTGGTGTACCTAATGTTGGCAAATCAACATTCTTCAATGTTTTAACCAAGAGTCAAGCAGCAGCCGAAAACTTCCCGTTCTGCACCATTGATCCTAATGAAAATAAGTATTTTTTTTAATTATTTTAATAGGTTGAATGGCTTTTTATAACGGTAGCTTTTAGATCACTTGATAATTGATCCAATATTATAGTCAGTGTAAAAGTTTTATCGATTGACTTGTTTTTACCTACGAGGGGAGGTCCAAAAATTCGTGGAATGGAGGGATGGAGTGGGGATAGGGGCGCTCGCTTAGTGTCATACTAATTGGGAACTCATAATTAGTATATAAATGGAGTTTCAGCCCTATTGCGTCATTCGTTTACGAACACTCGCCTGCTAAACACGTCAATCCGGAAGAAAACTGAAACTATGGAGAAAATTGAACACCGTGCGGTCATTAAATTCCTTACCAAGCAAGGAAAGAACGCTCAGACCATTTTGAATGAAATGGAAACTGTTTACGGGGAACAGTGCCCTAGTAAATCAATGATTTACAAGTGGCATGGTCTTTTTAAACATGGTCGGGAGTCGATTGAAGACGACCCCCGCTCAGGAAGGCCAGTTGAGGCCACCACATCAGACATCGTCGAAAAAGTGGAAAAAATTGTACTGGAGGACACCCGTTTGAAGAAAAAACAGTTATCTGCATTAGTTGGAGTATCAGATACCACCATTTTGCGAATCCTACATGACCACCTGGGTATGACAAAAGTCAGTGCAAGATCAGTACCGAGAATGCTCACGCCGCTTCAAAAACAGCAGCGCGTCGAAGCGTCAAAACATTTTTTGGAGTTGTGTGGCGACGATCCTGGACCGATTTTGGAGCGAATTGTTACCGGCGATGAAACATGGGTTCATCACTTTGAGCCTGAGTCCAAACAAGAGTCCATGCAATGGCATAAAAAGGGGACACCACCGCCAAAGAAATTCAAAGTGTCGGAGTCGGCTGGAAAGTTGATGGCTACTGTTTTTTGGGATTGTGAGGGGATAATACTGATTGATTATAAAGAAAAGGGCAGGACCATAACCGGAGAATACTACGCAACAATACTAGAAAAATTAAAGGATGCCATCAAAGAAAAACGTCGGGGAAAATTAACCAAGGGCGTGTTGCTCTTGCAAGACAACGCGCCGGTTCACAAGAGCAAAGTTGCAATGGCTGCTCTACACACGCATGGCTTCGAATCACTAGTCCACCCACCCTATAGTCCAGATCTGGCCCCAAGTGATTTTTATTTGTTCCCCAATTTAAAAAAAGACTTAAGGGGAAGGAAATTTTCCGACGACAATGAGGTAAAGGAGGCAATTTTGGCTCATTTTGAGGGAAAAGATAAAAAATATTTTTACGATGGTTTAGAAAAATTAATTCATAGATCTAATAAATGTATTCAGCTTAAGGGTGATTATATTGAAAAGGAAAAATAAATTTACTGTTTTATTTTTACTAAAACCCTTTCATTCCACGAACTTTTGGACCTCCCCTCGTATGTATGATTAAAGGTGCTCCCTCACTAACGTAACGTTACAGATTTGAGCATTACATCAGTGAAGGAGGAGAATCGAGCATTACAATGCGCACCTTGTAATGATACAAAACGGGCATACATCAGTGAAGGAGAAGAACCGAGCATTACAATGCGCACCTTGTAATGATACAATGTGTAATATCTTGATACAACTTGTAACATCAATGCGCTCCACTTCCCCCGTAAATAACAATGTCGAATTAATATTGCCGCACTCAGCACAACGACCGCTTCGTCTGACATCTTGCTATGAAATGCTCAAAGTCGAATCAATATGTTACATTACACGCAAATGCTCGTTACTCAGGGAGGTATTATTGTTATATAATGCTCAAAGTCGAATCCATATGTTACATTACTCGCAAATGCTCGTAAGTCAGGGAGGTATTATTGTAATGTAATGCTCAAAGTCGAATCTATAATGTTACAATACACGTGAATGCTCCCGGTGAGGGAGCACCTTAAGAGAATTAGTCTAGTAACTAGTCTATCTTTGAGTCTGGCTAAGTTTAACTCATTAATAAAAAAAACTACTTTGTAAATTCTTTTTTGCATTCATATTTGCAATACTATGTCACATTTGTCATACTATTTGATAGCATGATGCATAGATACTAATAAATGTATGAGAGTTTTTGGACATTATAAATTGGCTGTTATGGTCCTACTAACTATGCAATAACCACCTACAAATCATTCAGTACTGCCATTAATAAAGGCCTCATAATATCATGTTTAAATAGAATATATCCAAAGAGTTTATAATAACACTTTTTACCATAAACTAAAAAATGAATTAATAATATAACTGTCATAACATTAAAATGTCATTCGATTTATTTATAAATATCCAGATATTATAATATTGATAAATATGAAGAAATATGATGTAGATGTTGTGGATAAACATCATTTAAAGGTTTGGGTACATGATGGAGTAGTGTTCAGTGGTGATACCAAAAGTATAACCGAAACACAGGTTGAAGACACTATACCTTCTTTGCTGGGAGCAGCTGTTCTTGGTCTAAACAATACAGCAAATCCTTCTGCCAGCACTTCCAAGGATCTTTGGACTGACATAGATGTACAAGAAACCTACTTAAATACTAAGCCAACATGCTATTTGATTCTTGGTAAACCTGGAGTTGGAGCTTACAGTCTTGGTGAAGCCTTGTCCAGAAAATATAATTGTGTACACTTGTGTCCAAAAAATATTATATTAGATGAAATAATGCAAGGTAGTGTGACAGGAAAATGTTTGGATTTCAATATGAAACATAATAATATTTTCTCTCATAAAACTATTCTGAAAATGCTTAAAAGAAAGATAGAGTCACCTGCAGTTCAGCATAGAGGATATGTCTTATCTGGTATTCCAATTGTCACAGCTTGCAGAGAATCGGCGTATTTGATTAAATCAAACCATAGCGAAAATGCATTGGATATTGTAGAGGATTTGCTATATGACCTTATTTGTAATTTGAATAAAAAGAAAAGGAAGCCACATAAAACCACAGACTCGTCACCAACTTCCTTTAGTGACGGCAACTTTGAGCAGGAAGCTGAAGAAGAGGAAGAAAAACAAGAAAAAGAAGAGCTCGAGGAGGCGGAAGAAGAAATAGTCGCAGAACTGCCGAAATATATATTAAATACTTGTCACAGTATTTGTTTCAACATAAAAACATACTTTGAGACCAAACAAACAATTTACTTACAGCAACTTGAGGGACTCTTTAATCTAACTTTAAAACCAGATATTATTCTTTTCATTACCTGTCCAGATGCTGATGTAGTGACTAAAAAACTTCATCAACACATAAATTATAAAAATGACGATAATACATTTGAACCATTTCCGAATATAGATGCTTCAGATTTAAGATGGCCAACTCTTTATAATATACAGGAATGCGGAAATCCTCATGACATTCATGTGTTTAATCACAAATATAACTGCAGAGCACCTATTAACTTCAGTAAGAAATCAGTAGATCAACTATGTAATTACAAAAGTTGTGTGCTACCATTTATTGAAAAAACTCTTAAAGATTTTGACCCCAAGCAAGTAATTAAACTTGATGGTAGAACTTCAACTTACCTTATGATGCATCAGGTGACAGAAAGATTACTTTTAATGCAGGTTAACCCTGTAATAATACCAGAGCCGTTTTATATAGAAGAGCCTCCTGATGATTTTGAAGAGTTTTGGAAGAAGGTAGAAGAATCAAACATAATAAGCAGTGGTGTTCTAAAGTTTAAACGTTGTGCTTCACCATGGGTTAATAGATGCCCTGTTGAACTTGAAAAAAGACAATCAGTCGTTGGAAAACCGAAACTTGCTGTAATGTTCTTCAAGCACGTATACCTGATGTATTCACTCAATAATTTTATTTTGTTTTGTAGGAATCCACGTCCCTTTTTAAAGTTACAATATTTAGAACCTACTTGTAGAATTATTATTACAGGAACTAAGTCTTCTGGAAAAACCATGACAGCCGAATGTTTGTCATGGCTCTTTGATACCCCTGTTAGCAGTTTTGAATTTTTTGTAGAAAATAGAAAAGAAATGAAATATCAAATGTATGCTAAAACAATACTGTCTGAAATAATTGCAACTATTGAAGACGCTCGATTTAACGTATGGCAACAGAAAGAACTAGATAGAGTGGCCCATTTAAATGAATGGAATAATTCAATGTTGTCCATCTTAACAAAATATGTTCCTTTGCTCAAAATAATTCGTGAATATGAGGAATATAAAGCAACACGATTAAAACTTATGGAACTGAAAGCAAAGAATGTAGAGGAAACAATGGGTGAGGATGAGTACAATATATTGGAAGAAGAAACCTCAACTGAAGAACTAGATCCAGAAGTAACTGCGGAATTCAATTCAATGCGACAAGAACTATTGTCTCTTCCAATAGTTGACAACTTAGAAGATTGCGAAACAGCCATAATTAACAGTTCCGTACTAATTTATGCCCCAAATGAGTTGATAACTGTGACAGAAAAACCACTGTTACCGGTTTTAGGTGATGAAGATGTTACCAAAGCCATTTCTGAGTATATAGAAGTAAATGATTTACAGAAGGAGATTGAACCCACTATTGAAGAGACAATGGATGAAATCATTAAATTTATTTTGCACATAGATACCAACAAACAGGGAACAAATTCAAATGAATATTATGGCAAATATATCATAGATGGGTTTCCATCTGATGCAGAATATTGGGAACATCTCAGCGACGCAAAATTAATGCCAGATTATACTATTTCTATAATAGAAAACAGAGAAATAGATCCGGATTTGATGTTACATTACTTAATTATTGAAAATTGTGTAAAGAATCATCAAGAAGTATTTTCATCTTTAAAGGATCCCCTAATTCTCTCTAAGCTCCAAACGAAAAAGTTCGCAAACACTAACATGTTGAATATGAAAATGATTGCCAATGATTTGATCAATAATTGTGTCAGTATTTTAGCTGTTAACCCTGACAATGTACAGGCCAATGAGCCTAGCACTGAACTCATAGGTACTTTTACGGAAGCTATAGAAAGATTTCGTGAAAATTGGGACAGTATAAAAATAAAATTAGAAGATGCATCCAAATGTTACATTGAAGTGGAACTTGAAAATAAAAGTGACGTTGAAGTACTGGAAGAAGTGTTATTAAAATTACGTCAGTGTTATTATTTAAAACCCGAGCTGAATGAAGACGAAGTTTTACTTGAAGAAGAGGACGATTCTGCAAAAGATCTTTTAAGTTATAATTTTGCACAAAATTTGGGTGAAACCGGAATTTACTGCCCTATAACATACTTTAAACATGGTGTTCTATGGGAAGGCAAACAAGAGTTTTCTTTAAAATATGATAGTAAAATTCATTATTTTGCAAAAGAGGAATTTTTGGAATTATTTCAGAGAGACATAACAGAGCACCAGGCTTACAACAAACCTTTTAAACAAATACCTAATTTAAAAATTTGTATTACTGGCTCACTAGGTAGTGGGGCAACAACATTGTCGAAATATATAGCCACAGAACTCGGTTTAATACACATTGATTTTAAAGATTATTTAAATAATTTTTATTTTCCAAGGCACTTCAAGAAAGTCGGGAGGAAATACGAGAATCCTTTTACTGATGTGTCTCTTGAAGAAGAAGGGGTAGTAGAATATCAAATGGATGAAGAAAATCCTAATTTATTGTTGGATATATTATCCAACGAGGCTGAATTGAGACGTATGATATATAACTATTACGAACGTGGCCAACCAATAATACCTGTAGTAATGCACAATATAGTAAAAAAATTGTGGTTTGAGCATCCGTTTAAAAAAACGGGGTTTGTTCTTGACGGATATCCGCGTTTACCACAAGATATTGAAGACTTAACGCTATGTAACTGTATACCAGATTTAGTTATTACTATTGATACTAGTCCTGAAACTGCCGTGGAACGGCTGAGTGCTACTATGTTCAATCAGTGGAAGTCGCAATTAAAACAAGCGAAGGAAGTATACAGATTGAAAATACAAAACGATCATCGTGAATGGTTACAATTTATTACTAAAAAAGTAGTAGTCAAACTTATTATTGAAGAAATCTTGGATAATGTTATTGAAGAGGAATTATTGCCTACAAATAAGGATCTTTCTTATGATAGTTTTATTTTTGATGCACATCCCCAAGGAGCCGTTCAAGTAGATCCCAAGCTATTTATTGCGTATAACGAAATGATTGAAGAGTATCCAGAAGTCAAAGAAACGCAAGAATGGGATAAACCTGAGGACATACGTGAAGGAATTGATGCTAGATTAGAAGCGATACACGAATCAGATTATGAAAATATTGAGGCATTGAAAGAAATCGCATTAGACAATAAAATAAAATTAATTACAATCGATGGAATAAAACCATTTTACAAAGTCTGTAGACAGACTTTAGCCAGACTTTCATTAATAAGGGAAAGAACCCAATCCTTTTTTGAACGGACTTTAATTATTCCTAATGATATCGCCGAAATGTTATTGTCCCAGGGATTTTACTTTTTAAGCAAATTCGGGCATTTATGTCCAGTTTACATACATGAAAATCCACAGACGATTTTTAACTCATACAAAATAAGTAGGCGTAAAGGTAAACTATACCCAATCATTCATCGTGCTTATATATTTTTTATTAGTGGTCAAGAAAATGTAAATAAATTTAGAACGGATCCTTTAAAGTATATTACCAGCAACGCTATTCAGACATATTGTACATATCCTCTACGCATTGCAATTATCGGTGCACCAAAGACTGGCAAAAGTTCTTTAGCAGCTACTCTAGCAAAACAAAAGAATTTACTATGTATATCCAGAGGTATGGCGTTACGTCATGTATTAGAAAATATGCATTGGACAGAACTGGCTTCTGATATTTTAAAAGATATTAGATTTCGTAATGTAATTAGTTCTGATTTAATCTTGAATGCTATTCAAACTGTTGCCATTGACCATCGGGCGACAACCTACGGGTTTGTGCTAGATGGTTTTCCATCCACTCCTTACGAGGCTATGGCTTTATCTAAAATTGGTCTTTATCCAAACATTATATTCGATATATCATCAGATAAACGTGTAATCTTACATAATTCTCAAAACGAAGTTTACAACGACATTTTAAAATATAAACCACCATACGCATATTCTTTTATTGAAAATAGATTTACTGCTTGGAACGAACAAAGTAACAGAATTAGACAATGGATCAAGAACGATTATCAGAATATTTGTGTCCTTAATGGCAATGAATCTAAGTGGCAGTGTTTACAGGATGCTAATATTAAAATTGACAATTTGATAGCAAAGATACATTATTACTTAGCTAATGTAGAAAACAAGATAGTGCCAGCATATGCTATGACTATATCAAATGAAATCTTTGAAGAGAAGCAGTCTGGTTACAGAAACATGTGTCCGGCTTGTATTCGGACAAATGTCTTGAGACATAGTGGATATATAAATGATAGAACTGGCATAGTGCAATATAAAGACAAATTATATTGGACCTGCGCCGATCATTTAGATAGAGTTTTAATGTACCCCGAATACTATCTATCTGTAGAAATAAGCATTCCTGAACTGCCTGCTATAGTCAAAATTATTAATACCAACAACGTTTATGAAAACGGAATATGTATTGTCACATATGCTGAAAACTTACCAGATCAGATCCTCGAAAGAGGCACTAATAAATTTGCGGCAACATATAAGCTCAAGACATATTTATTCTGTAGTGACACATGTCTCCACAAATTTTTGGATAAGCCACATTTCTATTGTGATATAACTGTATTTAAGGAATCGGGTTCTTTTCCCAAATTGTCTCTAAATAAATTGCCTAACCTAGGTTACTTAGAGCAAACCCTAGCTAATATTTTAACAGAAGCATGTTGTGCTGTTAATGTATTGCGCCCAAAATACCCAGGTCTAAGTTTTCAAGTTTCGGCTTTGATTTATATAGGCTTATTTTTACAATCACACAATAGCCGGCTACCCAAACACAAATCTGAACTATACGATAAGGCTTTAAAACGATTTGAACAACGCAGCAAACTTATCCTAGATTTGGGCCTTCGTATGAGATTAATGGAAAATCCATTCCTAGCGTATCCTGATCATGGCGATGGCAACCAACAAAAATATTCATCGTCCTTAAAATATTCGAAGCAGGAAATATCACCTGCAAGTATTAGATCGTCTTCTTTAATAACAAGCCCTTGAAGACTTTCTAATTATAATCTCTCTGCGTTCAGTGTTTACTTTTAAAATGATATATATAATATAAGGGTTTCCAAACCATACTCGCTATTTTAATATAAAATTTCCACAAAACCACTTTGAAAAACACTTAACGGTTAGTAGTGTCACACATTAGTGTTTTGTAAAAAAAAAATACTAGATGTCTAACCGAGTTTATTTCTTTCAGTACGTAGGGTACCTGTGCCAGATGAGCGATTTGATTATCTTTGTGAATTTCACAAACCAGCCAGGTAATACACATTTAGACATAAGGAATACCCAAAATTTTGAAGTTTTCTGTAGTAATTTACGATTTCTATTTGTATTTTAGTAAAGTACCAGCATTTCTGAATGTTGTGGATATTGCTGGGCTTGTGCGAGGAGCAGCTGAAGGACAGGGTCTTGGCAATGCATTCTTGTCACATATCAAAGCTTGTGACGCCATTTTCAACCTTTGTCGTAAGTTCTTATTCTAAATACAGCTGTAATGTTTTTGCGCTTAGATTTCGAAGTGATTATGATACAAAATATGTTATAGGTGCTTTTGATGATGAGGATGTTATCCATGTGGATGGTGACGTCAATCCCGTGAGAGATTTGGAGACCATCGGAGAAGAACTCAGACTAAAAGATGAGGAACAATTGATGCAGAATATAGAAAAACTGGACAGAGTTGTTAATCGTGGCAATGACAAAAAACTAAAACCTGAATATGTAAGAAAACTTATTTCGAAATTCCGCCATTTTTTTTTCTTGTTGCAATGTTCTTCTATAACTATCCTTGCCCTGGCAATAAAAACGCGAAGAAATTAGCTATCGAATTTTGTGCAGTCGATCGGAAATTCATTCTGTATATTGTAATTTATATACTTCTTATATTTTACAGGATACGTTACAGAAAATAAAGACTGTTTTAGTTGATGAAAAGAAACACATTAGATTCGGAGATTGGAGCGCCGCAGATGTAAATATACCTATGTATTATATTTTTAAACTTCAAAATTAGTAACTAGTCACTTATATAATCTAAACTTATTTATTTTTCAGATTGAAGTGTTAAATAAATATCTGTTTTTGACTTCTAAACCAGCTCTCTACCTTGTCAACTTGTCTGAAAAGGATTATATCCGAAAAAAGAACAAATGGTGCGTATACATTGACTATTTATACTATTGTCTCTGGCAAACACTTATATGAACAATTGTATTTTTAGTATGTGTGAACAATTGTATTATGTATGAACAATTGTATTTTCAGACAGACTCATAATTATTAACTAATTTGGGTATTATGTTCTTATTGAAAAAGCTGCCAGTTTAATTTTTAAAAAATTCACCGTCCCATACTAAATTACATACCATTCTTTTTACTAAACTACCTACACTTTTATTACTTTAAAATTATTTCGTTAATGTGACGTAAAATATGCAAATTTCCAGGTTACCAAAACTGAAAGAGTGGATTGATAAGAATGATCCGGGCGCTCCCTTGATTCCATTCTCCGGAGCGTTAGAAATTAAACTTGTAGAAATGGATCCTGCTGAAAGGCAAGCTTTCTTGAAGGAAAATAATCTCACAAGGTAATACCTACATTTCCTTGATTCTATGTCATCTGTTCTTCTGTCTCTGGTATTCATAAGAGTATACTACAGCTAATTCGAAGGATTTTGTGCCGCAGTAATGTAACAAAACTGCTATTTTCCAGGTTGTAGTTTAAACCACACGCAGATCAATTACTTGTATGATATCAATAAAAAATACTTTTGTAATTATTTATTTTACACTTTATTGTACACCATAAAACTTAATTAACTAGACATTTCTTAAATTAACACAGTACAATGGGCGGCCTTATCGCTAATAGCGATTTCTACCAGGCAACCTTTGTACGGAGACATGCCTGCAGGAAAGAGTGGTAGCTGTCGGTGTACTAGAAGATATTATAAACTACATATAACGCTAAATAAATATAATATAAACACATATTCAAAATATAAATACAGATACAAATACATACACAGTAATAAATAACATAATTATGTTTCGGAATCATGACTGCATTTCTAGATAGTGATTTTTGTATCTTCATATTTACTCACGAAAATCGATATTTACTTTAAATCTCGATCGCTTTCAGTGCGCTAGACAAGATTATCGTCCAAGGATACAAGGCACTACAATTGGAGTACTTCTTCACAGCTGGACCGGATGAAGTTAAAGCATGGACTATTCAGGTAAAATTTATACTTTTCTGTTTTTGCGTTCCATACCAAAAAGTAAAACGACACCTATTAGGATGGCATAATTATGTCATCCATGGATGGTGATAATTACTACCAATTATGTTTATTATTTAGTACGACAGATATAGATGTATCTTCTTCTTCTTCTCCAGCCCATTTACGTCCCACTGTTGGGCACGTGCCTCCTCCACTTTAGGAGGGATTATGGTCTACTGTGCCGCGCTGATCAGGCGTGTTGGCACAGGGTTTATTTTCCAGTTTTCCATCTCTCACAGAAGATGTTATCTGTGTGCAATATCCCTTAGGTGACCCTTGGGAGGAGATGGGGTGGTGACACTTGTATTCTTAATCCGTCACCACACGGACATAGATGTATAGACGATGCTTAATATTTATACGTAAGTAGGTACATAGTTATTATAGGGTAGTTTAATATATATTTTTCTGTGTGGTGACAGATTAAGAATATAATGCCACCAGTCCTTTGCTAGTAATGACAGACAGCTAAGGGATGTTTTACACAAGTAACATCCTCTGTGAGAGACGGAATACTCCTTAGTGGAGGAGGCCCGTGCCCAACAGTGGGCTGGAGAGAGTTTAATATAATTAATATGATTTTATATGTTAATATTTCTAGAAAGGCACAAAAGCGCCACAGGCCGCTGGTAGGATTCACACGGACTTTGAGAAAGGTTTCATAATGGCTGAAGTAATGCACTACAAAGATTTCAAAGAGGAGGGCACTGAGGTTGCATGCAAAGCTGCCGGCAAATATAGACAACAAGGTAATATTATCATTTAAAAGCATTTATTTTATTCCAACATTAGGTCCACGATAATTTTACAAATTGGTTTTTAATGTGTGTGCAAAATTTCAGATCAATCCATTACAAGTGGGGGAAATATCTTCCAAAAATTCCGTTACATAGATTCATACATTGATAGATACGTACCAAGTTAATTAAAACGTCTTAAAATATAGCTTTCTATATTCCTACTCATATAAATTTCATTACTGCGAGTTGAAGTGTCGAACGATGTGTTGTTGGCGAGGAGTGTAAATTCTAAGCCGATTTGAGATTTATGGTCTTATTTATAATGACTTATCGGAAGTTTAAAAGTTCGCTAAAATCGGTTTGCGAAAATTTTTAATACTTGTTATTCATAATAGTCTTTTTACCGTTTATTATCTTTCCGATAAAATCTCCGTTTAAACCTCCGATAAGTCATTATGAATAAGACCATTAAAGTCAACTGTATTTAATTAATATAAATAAATGATAATTTTAATATCGTGACAGGTCGAAACTACGTTGTTGAAGATGGTGACATCATATTCTTCAAGTTCAACGCTGGTGCTGGTTTGAAAGATGCTAAGAAGAAATGACGTGACAAGGTACTTTTACTTTTAGTACATTTCTTGTACCTAAATCTTGTACTATACAGCCTCCTACACGTTGCTTAAATACTATCAGATTGTTTTTTACATAATATTTATAAATAAAATATCTAAGTAATAAAGCTTTGTGTGTATAATTGACTTTAATAAAGTTTATTGATAATAAATGAAGTTTAAATTATATTATGGACATTTTATTTGTTTGTTGCTGACACTAATTTATGAAGAGGATTAGAATCAGTTGATTTGTAAATAATATCATTTAATATTCAAAAACTTTTTGTAGTCATATCACATCACATTGTTTTGTCTACCATTTTATTATTTGCTTATGTAGATATTGTCTACATTAGTCTTGGGCTTGATAGGTCACCACCGAGAGCTATCTATTATTATATATTTATCTATTACTAGCTGACCCGGCAAACGTTGTTTTGCCATACTAAAATAAAAAGTTTGAAAAATAGATGTTGGCCGATTCTCAGACCTACTGAATATGTTTGTAAAATTTGAGAAGAATCGGTCAAGCCGTTTCGGAGGAGTACGGTAACTAACACTGTGACACGTGAATTTTATATATAAGATCTAGCCGAGATCTAATCTATTAGATAAATGGGTCCTAAGTAGTAGTGAGCGTTTAAACGAAAAGCTTAAAATAAGCAATGCTTAATAAAATAAGCAAAAAAGCACGCTGCCGTTTATAAGCAATCCTCGCTTAATGCTTATTTTAAAATTGCAACACAGTTGTGAGAATATTTTCAAAATGTTGGTAAAAAGAGAAGAGGACAATGTAAAAATTTGCTTACCGTTTAAATAAAAAGTGTAAAATTTTTACTTAAACGGTAAGCAAATTTTTAGCAGACAACGTAAATTAAGTTCAGTTAAATGTTTTAACGAAAAATTTAAAAAGCATAAAAGCTAAACAGTAAGCAAACAGCATATTATGAATTTTAAGCAGACTACAAAAATTAAGTTGAGTTAATTTTCTTAACGAAAAAGTTAAAAAGCATAAAATAGCTGCTTAAAAATAAGCAACTTTTTAAGCAGCTAACTTTTTTAAGCATCTCGTTTAAATTCGTTTAAAATTTTAAGCCGTTATTCCCATTTCTAGTCCTAAGTAGGGATGGCGATCTGAGATCGATTTATCGAGAATCGATCTTTTAGGCCCAAAAAATCGATTTTTCACCCTTGAAAATCGAAGTTCGATTTTTTTAAATTAAGTCACTATCACATTTTACTGATTTGATCTGATACTTATAAAGAATAGTTCTTATAGAATTGCCAGATTTTCATAATAAGAGATAGCTTTATCTTTTTAGGGTTCCGTACCCAAAGGGTAAAAACGGGACCCTATTACTGAGACCTCGCTGTCCGTCCGTCCGTCCGTCTGTCACCAGGCTGTATCTCAAGAACGGTGATAGCTAGACAGTTGAAATTTTCACAGATGATGTATTTCTATTGCCGCTATAACAACAAATACTAAAAATAAAATTGAATAAATATTTAAGGGGGGCTCCCATACAACAAACATGATTTTTCTACCGTTTCTTGCTCGATACTAATAACGTTGCCTTATGTTGCATAGATAATCGATTCGTTTTCAATCTCCGCAAATATGATCATGTTTCTCACTTCCGAAAAAAGCTGTCATGGCTACCTATATGACAGCGACGTGAAATGCGTGCGCTGAACACTCTCTTCACTATTCTCTACTCTCCCACTGCTCCTACGTATCTATCTTCACATTTTCAATTTTTAGGCTCAACCCACGACCGAAATCTTCGATCTTCTGACAATCTCTTGCTCACCTGCCCACCTCATAGCTCATGCCTCGTTCATTCTTCTTTCTTTGTTCGCTCCATTATTCTCTGGAATACTCTTCCGCCGGAAATCAGGATGTGCACCTCCCGTAAAGCGTTTAAGCGTAAGATACGTGAGCACTATCTCCGTATATCGACACAACCTCACGTTTAGCTGCATCCACATCTGAGTCTATGAAGCTACTATACTACTATCTATCTGTATTTAAGTACCTGTATTATATGTATTTATGGTATGTGTAATGTGCGTATATATCTGTGTATGTATGTATGACATGTATGTATCTGTTTAATTGTATTGATTTACGTGTATCTCTATGTATGTGTATGTAATGTATTCTTTATAGGATTTATCTATGTCAATAAGTCTTTAACAACTATAATCTTTGATAATCTAGCTTTATTTGTTACACTTCTACCTTCCCTTTTTCTGCACCACCCTATGGTTGACTGGTAGAAAATGCCTTAGGCATTAAGTCCGCCTTTGCATAGTTTAAGCATAAAGTGTAAATAAATAAATATAAATAATGGTACGGAACCCTTCGTGCGCGAGTCCGACTCGCACTTGACCAATTTTTTTGTTTTGGACAAGACACACTTGAAAAATATCGATATTTTTGAAAATAGATCGTATGAATTAATTTCTTGAGATCGATTCTTAATAATACAACGGAAATTGATTCAAAATTGATTGTTTTCAAAAAGAAAACACCTTAAAAAAGCTCGATCTTGTAGACCCTTGAGATTTTTTTATAAATCGATACATTTATATATCACGATTCGAATCAACTAAAAATCAATCTCTTCCGAAAGTAGTATGTACCGAAAGAAAATAGATAATTTCGAAAGAAAACATATTTTTAGGAAATCGATCTTTTATAACTAATTGGTGTGTTTTGTGAATTCAATTTGATTGAAAATCGATTTTTTGAGAAAGAGGTACTCATCATATTATCAAAGAAACTAGATTTTTTGAAAATCGATCTCTTCTGACCACCATGAGTTTTTTTGTGAATCGATACTTCAGATCTTAATTCATATAAATAAAAGTCTGTTTTTCTTTAGAATAAATCTAGTTTTTGTGAATCGATACTTCAGGTATTGATTCAAATCAATAAAAATCTATTTTCCTCTTGAAGTAGTAGGTACACATTATTTTGAAAAAAATCGATTTTTCGGAAATCGTTTTTTATGAATAAATCGAGTTTTTGTGAATCTATACAATGATATATATTGATTTGGATCGGTTCAAAAATCTATTTTTACAGAAAATTGTAGGTACATAACGTTCTGATAAAAAAGTAGTTTGATTTGTATTCTATCTTTCATAATTATTTCCAGTGTTTTGTAAATCGATTTTTAAGTTCACCACTCAAATCGATTAAAATCGTTTTAACAAGATATAGGGACCAACAGACTCCTATAGGGACATACATACAAAAATAACGACTTTGTTTTACAATATGTAAAGATTTATGTTTACTGGTTTTAACTATAGTAATCCTTTAGCGAAGTCATAATGGTTGGGCTTATTCATAAAAGTTTTCAGGGTATTGATATTATCCAACGTTTTTATAAATTACTAGCTGACCCGACAAACGTTGTTTTGCCACACTAAAAAAAAGGCTTGAAAAATAGCTGTTGGCCGATTCTCAGACCTACTGAATATGTATGCAAAATTTGAGAAGAATCGGTCAAGCCGTTTCGGAGGAGTACGGTAACTAACACTGTGACACGTGAATTTTATATATAAGATATAAGATTATACTTTAACTAATTTTCACAATGTTGCCTATAAATTATACCCCAAACGATATCACTGTTAGCAAAGATTCCATAACAATTTTATACTTTAAAATTTGTTTTTTTTTGTTGTAAACTTTGATTACATTTTGTTTTATAATATCCAGTGAAATAACTATAGCACTTCAACAAGTTCTTCTATTCGCGTTATATTTTGAGTATTATTTTCATCGTCATCAATAATTTCATTGAATACTTTGTCTAGAATCATTCTCAGTTGTTTTATGAAACGTTTTAGATTGATATGTGATAGTATTCCTTGTTCTGTTACTGGAGCCAGCTTCTCTTTGTCTTTTTCTGAGTTTTGATATACAGTGTTTAAGATGTAAGTTAAAGCTTGTGTAACCGCTTCTTCCCATTCCTAAAATAAATAAAATATCCATAGGCAAATCAACCACGTGGTAGCAAATGCTACGGGTCTCGCGTCTTTGGAAGGCCATCGTTCAGAAATTTAATTACACCTTGCTTGCTTTATAACAAAGCAATCAAATGTATCTTCATAGAATTTGCTATAAGCCCCATGCTGGCTTTAGTTGCCACTATAAATAGATAACATTTTTGTTTATTAAGCTCGAAAACAGCTTCAACGATTTCCATACGTATGCGTGCGAGGTTTTAGTTACGATAAATCGATATAGCTTGCTATATTCTTCGTAACCTACGTAACAACATAACATATACCTACTTTATG
Organism: Orgyia antiqua; assembly: GCA_916999025.1. Lineage (NCBI taxonomy): Eukaryota > Metazoa > Arthropoda > Insecta > Lepidoptera > Erebidae > Orgyia > Orgyia antiqua. The sequence goes on from OU779864.1 coordinate 30,593,818, forward strand.
TGTAGGTACCAATACTTACTTGATAATGTTCATATAGTGAACTCAAACACAACATTTCTTCTATTAGAGTTATTTTCAAATCGTCTTTAGGACATTGTTTCAGTATATAAATGATGAGATTCCCTACAGCAGTCATTGAACTACCCGCGCTGTAACAAAATTCAAGTAACTAAATTGACTACCTGAACTACCTGCCGAAGTTTCTCCATTGGACTACAGCATGAGGCTCTTCAAAAAAGGGATTAAAAGATTTCTGCAGGGTGCACGAGTGACACCTCTGGTGTTGCAAGCGTCCATAGGCTACGGTAACTGCTTACCATCAGGCAGGCCGTAAGCTTATTTGCCACCTGAGTGGTATAAAAAAAATAAGACTAGATATTTCTGTTTGAACTCTGCGAAATTATTTTTATCTCGCGCGCGCTTTAGAGTTTATGCGAATGCGTTTACATAGTGGAAATTTGATTAAGAGTGCTGAAGAAAATTACCTGCACACATTTTCTCTACATTTTAAAATTTCATGGACGACTTCAATCAATCTTTTATGAGTATCTTTCATGAGAAATTCTAAAGGATCGCAGTCTCGGGGTGGTAGCGATCCGTACTGAACTAGAAGTTTTCTTTGTATCACTGTGAACTGTGTCTGTAGAACATTGAGCTCATCCTGTAAACATAAAGAGCCATTACTCTAGGCTAGGTAGATACTATTTCACTCTGTTTCGTCTACAGTATTCCTATGGCTAATAAATTGCATTATTTCTGTCTAGTACTTTAAATAATTAAATGGACAAATCGGCTGTCCAAAACCTAGCAAGTACATCTGACTAATTTTTTTAGTAGAAGCTTTTTCATTTTGTAATCAACAAGTACGAAGGGCACTTGCTAGGTTTATACATGTTTATATCTATTTAAGATAGAAATACAGTTGTTTTTTCATTAGACGCAGTAAGAAATGAATGGAATATAGGTTTAAGAAAACTAATTTAAATAAAAATGCCCCTTGCTAGGTTTTGGTTTTTGACAGCCGAAATATTTACTACCCACCTCTAAATCTTTTAGTTTTATTCTCTCTTTAGCGTGTGTCTCTATACATTTCAAAAACTTATGAATAAGTTGTTTTAGAAATTCTTTGTCATATTTTATTTTGAACCTAAAATCTTTGATATCCATTCTCTTGAAATGATCGATCAACCGAATCATAAAGTGTTCTAATATCGAGATAATATCTGTGAAATCTTCTGCTTCTATTGAGTATTGGTCATTTTCAGTCTTCAACGTTACGTTTCTCTTTGTTGATCGATATACGAATGTTAAGTTGCTTCCATATTTTGATAGTTCTTCTTCTGAAAAATCTGAAATGCAATAAACATAATTCTTTCTAAATTCTAAAGTTACCAAATTCTAAATATATGTAAAATGATGGGTACTTCAATTAGTTTAATGTTCTTCAAATGACTTACCGGAAAATATCTTCGTAAAGTTTACACACGAATGATTTGTTTCAATTCGTAATTTAAACCTACCCTCTGCCACATTTTCAACTGGCGTGCAATATAAACTTAAAGGCAATAACACTTCCTTAGGTATAACAAAAATTTTCCCAGCATTATCGGTTACAGTAATAAAAATTTTGACGCGAGTTTGTGTAATGTCAAATTCTCCTGTTAAAAATACGTGATTTTCGATTATCTCTGTGCCATTAATGTTGTCTAAACATATCGTTGATTCTGAGCAAGTAAATGGAGAACAACATGCATATGTCACTTGAATATTTTGGATAAACTTGGGGTCTTTACATGTTAATATCAACACAACTGGACACATCAATAAATGAAGTGCTTGATCACTTCCATATTCTTGAAACAAATTTTGAACTGGTTTACCCACGTCTGCTTTCATTTTGAGTATTTCTTCCATGATAGATGTTTGATTGTTAAATCCTGAAAAAAGATTTTGATTGGCAATATTTTGTTACCTAATGTAAAAAGTGTTGTAAAAAGAAACAAGGAGGATCTCTAAATTTATAGATATTCACCAGAATTGGAAAAATTATAAGACTAGGGTAGTCTTATAATTTTCCCAAATTATTGAACCAATTTTTAAAACTAAAAGGACATTTAAACAACCTAATATACTAAGGACACCATTCACATGCTGATTCCCAAATGTTTTGGAAAAATATGTTTATCATTAGGTACATAATAAGTATAAACCTAATTATAGACACCAGCAAGTTTTTTTATATTACCTGCATTATTATTCAAAACTTTTCGCAACGACTCCTCGGTAACTTCCAATTCTGCTTGCACCTGTTCAGCATCTGTTACTTCGTTAATCATAGGTGGAGTTGTTGAATTTAAATCGGGTTCTGTGCCTAAATAACCGACACTCACTATGCCTTTGTCCGACAACGTCACCAAACCACCAGGTAGGGATTTTAAAAAGCATCTTGATATTGAAATTACAGGACTTAAAAGAGAACAAGACCATAGTAATGTACTTCCTTCGTAAATAAATAGTTTAGAGTCTTCGGATGCTACCATTACTAGTAGACGAGCCGCAGGTTCTGTAAAAAGTTTGATAAGGTATTAAGAGGATACCAAAATAGCTTCGTGCATTTTTCTATGTACGAAGTTTTCATTGTTTCTTTAGATTGAATGGCTAGAGCGCTAATTTTTAAGTATATGTTTTTTCAATATATTATCTAGGATCGCATAAACTCAGAAACGCGATTGAAAAAAGTTTTCTCGATAGAAAATCTTGGCGAAATAACCTCTCAAATGTTTTATTTTTTTCATTTGTCGGTCTATTATCGCGTATTAACTAATGAAATAACTTTAAAAACATAAGTAACTATCATATATAGAAACACGTAAATCAGAATTAAAATATATTTAGTAGATTTTGAGTAAATAGGAAAAGTATCCCTAATTCTTCATTTTCTGTGCCTACTGGCTGTGTTAATATGTACGTGTCGGCGATGATATACGATAATATTGATGTAGGCCCTTAACATCACTAATTAAAAGGATAGTAAGTTCAAAATATCTAAATCTTTTAAAAGAATATGCAACACAGTTACTTTACTGCGAGTTAGTTGATTTTGCGTAGATTATATGAAATCTAGGCTAGGTAGGTACTATAGGCACGTGTGAATAAAGCAGAAGTGATTAAAACTGTAAATCTAACTAATAAACAAATATTATTATAATTATTTATTGTTGACAATTGATTAACTAATCAATTAGTAAATAGTATTCGAAAAATTCTTCTTCACACTTCACAGTATTCTACAGACTACATTTCGGAGAGTGTTCTGAGGGACTGCATGATCTAGTTCCCGCATCACCATTTCTATATCGCACTCCCAGACAATCGGAACGTCTGCATCCGTACGTTGTGGACATACCACCTGTCCGTACTAAACTTTTTGCGTCGTCATTCTTGCCACGAACTGCCAGGGACTGGAATAATTTACCGATGTCTGTGTTCCCCGAGAGTTACAATATAGACACGTTCAAAAAAAGGGTAAATAGGCTTCCTACATAGTTGGTACGCTTTACCATCAAAGATTCCATTGTCGCTTACCATCAGGAGGCATGGGATCAAGTGCCAAAATATTTAATGTAAAAAAAAAATTATACTGAATGGAATTGGATTGGAAATAAGCAAGCGTAGCAGAGGATTTCTTACCATAATACCATCCGATGAGATAAGCGTAAAAACATATCGGCATATAATCAAATTTAATCATGTACTTCATTAATCCATTATCTTGAAAACAGTAGAGATGCCTCTCTCCTAGTGCCAGTATACTCGAGAAGTTACTGCTGGTCTTAAAAGAAATTACACGTTTAAAGTATTTATTAAATAAATATTTTATCTACTTATGTAACAGGAATTAACTACTATGCATAGCTCAATGTACATATTTAGCACGCTTATTTCGGTCGTATTATAATAATATATTGTGCGTATCTATCAATGTATATTCTATGTAACGAAATCTTTAGAAGTGATTTGCATCCACTTACAGTCGTCGGATTGATCTGAAACTTTGTACACCTATCGTGGACTACAGTGTAATAATTTTATAAAAAATTCAGGATTTCAAGCGTGTCTTTTAGTTTTATAACTATTTCAGTTACCTACGCTTAATATTTTTTTTATTTTTAATATTAAATAAATAAATATTTATGGACATTTTACACAACGTCCTCTGATCCCAAGCTAAGCTTATATATGCTTGTGTTATGGGTACCAGAATACGGATAGAATACATATACTACTTTTCTTTTGTAAATACATACTTATAATACATAGAAACACCCAGACGCAGCACAAACACTTATATGACAATTAGAAAAATCACACAAATGATTGTCCCGAGCGCGAATCGAACCCGTGACCTCGTGAACGGCAGTCCGTTACATGAACCACTAGACTACGAAGCCCGTCCCGCCCATTTTACCTATGATTTCTCTCATACGAAAGAATATTCATGACTGACAAACAATTGCGCACCTGAATTACTTGTACTGCATTAATTTCTTCTCCAGAATTATAAACCCACTGTGGAATGTTCTTTTTATTCTGTCTCAGTGATATCTCACTAAATTCTCTTAACTGTTGATAGCTGTAAAACAATACAAAAATATCGTCAATAGTTGTACCGACTGACCTACATGACACCACACACAGACGCTACATTACTCCCATGGGTACATAAAACTTGGTTATGAGAATTCTGCGGAAAACTCGAAACTAAATCCGATACTAATATGCTTGCTCTGCTCATCCGAAAAGCCGTGCTCAGTTGTAGGAAGTGTAGGCTGCAAACTTAGTTTTTAGGGTTCCGTACCCAAAGGGTAAAAACGGGACCCTATTACTGAGACTTCGCTGTCCGTCCGTCCGTCTGTCACCAGGCTGTATCTTAAGAACGGTAATAGCTAGACAGTTGAAATTTTCACAGATGATTTATTTCTATTGCCGCTATAACAAAAAATACTAAAAATAAAATAAAATAAATATTTAAGGGGGGCTCCCATACAACAAACATGATTTTTTTACCGTTTCTTGCTCGATACTAATAACGTTGCCTTATGTTGCATAGATAATGGACGGTACGGAACCCTTCGTGCGCGAGTCCGACTCGCACTTGACCAATTATTTTTATTAAAAATAACACCCGGCTGTTAATTTTAAAACCAAAGATTGTTTTTAAACACAACTTTCGGGGATTACCTGATTTATTTATGAAATGTAGATAAAACGTATGAAGGCGCTTAACTCAGATTATATAAGTACTCAACTATCTCTAGTTACTTATTCACGACATATTTCTAAGTAATTCTTAAGTTTTAATCAGATAATTTTTGTAATCATAGAAAGAAATACATTAAATACCTACTAATCGTAAATTCTGAAACTTATCGTAATTAGCTACTATTTCAAGAAGTGATATCTTACCTATAGATCTCTAATACCCAAGTAGATTTACAAATAACAAAAGAATCACAACTTGGAATATAACAAACTGGTGCAGGAATAATCACGTCGTTAAATATACACATGAATAAAAATGTATCTTGGTCAAAAAAACTTAAACTGCCATCTAAACTAAGTATGCATATTAGATCTCTTGTTTTTATGTTACCAAACGGACCACACGTTAAACTATCCGCTTTTCTTGTAAATGAGTGTTTTATTATAGGTGATAGGAGATTCTGGTCACCTGCAATAAGGAAAAATTTAACTGAGAGTTATTTACTAGAAATGCCTTTATTTATTTATAGTTCAATAAGTTCAATGCTTTCGATTTTCTAGTGACAAGAAAACAAGTTTAGTAACACATAATATTATTTATTATTTCGATTATCGTAAACTACCCGGAATAAAATTTCAACGAATTAGGTAGGTACATAGGTAAATACAATGACATGTGAAATAAGTACAGAAAAATAAGGCCTGTTATTGAGCCTAATAACATGAATAAAAAATATACATAATCTTTCAGGTTTTTTTCTCAAAATCAATCATACTAACACACTACTACACATGAGAAAGTTATGTGTAACATGTTTGGTTGGTAAAAACATACTGCGCCCAACCTCAATAATTTGGTATAAGTGCAGGAAGATAAACAAGACCTTGGTAACAAAGTTTTATGATTTAATGAAATTTAAATTTATTAATGAAATTTTAATGATTTTCTTACCAGCTTCCATGTGACCTTCTTTTCTTTTTAATTGATATATTTCATAGCTTTGTGGGAGTAACACAAGAATCTGGCGATCTTCCGCACTCCTTAAAAATAAAAGCTTTTTTTAAGTAAGTTTAACAGAAGCAACTACATAATATGTATTGTCATCGATCCTTATTAGACCAATCCGATTACTGCAAGTGGGAGGAAAGGATTTATTTTTATGGAATCCATTACATAGATTCTAAGATACGTACGTACTAAGATAGTGAAACCGTGTAGGTATAAAAATGAAATTTACAAAATACGTAGGTAAGTGGTAACATTATATTATTCTGGATAACTTACCCTATGAACTTCCCCGTTTCTATTTGTAGTACGACATCATGAAATTGTGTTTCTAAAAGCACATGTGAAGAGTCATTTTCATTACTAGGTTTATAAACTTTTAGCAGTAATTCCTCAGCAATTAAAATACAATCATTTTCAGGATATGAATTAAATTTATCGACTTTGAGGCAATTAGTGTTTTGTATCCCTTCATTATGTTCATTTTGCAGAGAATCATTGGACCACCATTCTTTAAATTTAAATATAGACATGATTTACACTTCAAATCTATGCGTAATCAAACATCGTTTGTCTGATTCCTAGTAACACATAAGAACTAACTAAAGTGCTACTACTAAAATATAGGAAATGAAGTATTTAACTATGTAGTTGTAAATGTTTTGATTCTTCAGCGGTATGGTTGTCAGGGTAACGGGTTCGTTTTATTAACATAAATACAAGGACAAGACGTATGTAATACTTAACTAATTTATGTTTAGCATTACGATGTTATGTAGACATGGTAGCCAACTTTATGTTAGTGGGTAAGGCTTGAAATTGATACCTACGTAAGTATTTAGATATTTATCCTTTATCCACTGCAAATCAAACATCCGCTCAGACAAATTAACTCATTACACCCCTTTAACAATTATATACATCCACATATACATCTATAAAAATTGGTCAAGTGCGAGTCGGACTCGCGCACGAAGGGTTCCGTACCATTATCTATGCAACATAAGGCAACGTTATTAGTATCGAGCAAGAAACGGTAAAAAAATCATGTTTGTTGTATGGGAGCCCCCCTTAAATATTTATTTTATTTTATTTTTAGTATTTGTTGTTATAGCGGCAATAAAAATACATCATCTGTGAAAATTTCAACTGTCTAGCTATCACCGTTCTTGAGATACTGGGTACGGAACCCTAAAAATCATGTTTGTTGTATGGGAGCCCCCCTTAAATATTTATTTTATTTTTAGTATTTGTTGTTATAGCGGCAATAGAAATACATCATCTGTGAAAATTTCAACTGTCTAGCTATCACCGTTCTTGAGATACTGGGTACGGAACCCTAAAAATCATGTTTGTTGTATGGGAGCCCCCGTTAAATATTTATTTTATTTTATTTTTAGTATTTGTTGTTATAGCGGCAATAGAAATACATCATCTGTGAAAATTTCAACTCTCTAGCTATCACCGTTCTTGAGATACAGCCTGGTGACAGACGGACGGACGGACGGACGGACGGACAGCGAAGTCTCAGTAATAGGGTCCCGTTTTTACCCTTTGGGTACGGAACCCTAAAAATGAAGACATGTTGCTCTGACTTTAAATATGTATTTATTTGTTATGAAATATATTGATTATCTTTAAACATTTTAAATGTATAGCCAGCTAGCCCAGCTATTACAATTCATGAGATACAGGCTAGTGACAGACGGATGGAGGGACAGCTGGAATGATTATCCTTCGGTACGGTAGGTACTATAAAAATTTCTAGTCGATTTGAGATAGAACCTCCTCTTTTCTGTAGTTGTTTAAGGAAATGGCACTTGGCTTGACATTACTGTTAATTAAGTCGTAGATGTAGAATAACCATTCCCTATTAAAAGGTAATGGTAATGGTAATCCAGGTACCTAATGTGTAAAATAGACAGGAATAGTTTTCACCATCAAATGCATCAGTAAACTCAGATCTATCGCTATTAAATTTATTTTCTTTCTTTCTTTCTTTCTTCTAAACTATGGGATGACGGGGTCTTGAACCTATCGAAGGAATTCTTAAAATTTTAATATTGACCATCAAAGTGTTTTCTATGTATTTTACAAGTAGATTATATAAAGAAGAAAAGTAGATAGTTTAAGTAGTCTATCCGTAGTCTGGTCCCCATAATATAAGCTTAGCTTGGGACCAGCGGACGTTGTGTGAATGAGTATTAATTTATTTATCAACGGCCATTTTCATCTCCGATTACAGACAGTTTGTTATCCCCGTTATTTTTGTAATATTCCTATGTCCAGTCCAAGTTTCCTTAGGAAATGCTTTCGTCAGCACAAATTACTTAGAGAACTACGGTCGTCAGTAGCTTATCCCCGTTTTCCAATGGCAGAGCATAATGCGACTCATTGGTGTCGATTCCAGTGCAAGTCCAACTAGACTAAACTTAACCATAAATAAACTATTTTTAGTTTGGTTTTAGTGATAAACCTATTCTGTTTCAAACAGAAATTAAACTTAAAATTTTAGTTGACAGCACTTATTTGATTTTGACATAATCATTAAACATGAAGGTACAGATAAAAGTGGAGTCCAGACTCTGAATACCTACTTGAAGCAAAAATGATGTATGGCTATCTCGCTCACTGTGGTCAAACCCTTTCTTTCTAAGTAGGGTAACCTTTATTGTATTTCTTCCAGGACAAAACTTCAAGTAGTTGTGTTCCATATAGTGTCAACAAAATGTTCACTTCTAAGACCTAGCCCGTATAGATTTTATGTGTCGAGATACTTTATGTACTGTGCGTAAAAAAAATACTCAAAAAACAAACTGTTTGTTATCGCGTGAAAGTTTGGATAATTCTAGTTTTTTAACAGTAACTGGAGGTTCGGTTGTTAAATTTATTATTCTTTTTACATTTATAAACACGTAAAATTTCCTAGTTCGTATGTACGATGTACCTATAGAATATTGGTGGGAAATAGATAATTACTAGAACAAAGGTGTAGTTCCTACGGCAATACGAAATTAATGAATGATTGTGAGATCTGCTTGAGATAAAATTATGATAATTTACCTTTATTTCAGACCTAAATACATGTTACAAAGATACAGAAAAATGATTCCAACGAATTGAGAACCTCCTTTTTTGAAGCCGGTTAAAAATAACAAGGTGTTAGTAATTTCTTAGTAAACAAAACAAGTTACACAATAAAATCTATTTGGCATACCTAAGTGGAAACATAACTTTTTGTGTAGGTAGCGTAAAAACGAAAAATGGTTATTGTACTCATATTTTTAAACATGTACTGTTATTAAGGGACCAACCATGAAATCGCAAAAGATATATGTTTCATTAATTTTGCAGATTAATTAAACATTATGAATACATACTGGACAATAGTTTTTCCTAGATTTCTGGGTTAGCCAATGTATTTCTATTTATTAATGTCAGTTAAAGGGCAAATTCGGTCAATAATACTTCTGAAAAAAAAAATACGTTACGTTGATTAAAATTAGTTTGTCGGAAAATCTGTAGTTAATAGTCATTTTAACTGACAATATGAATGTGGTTAAAAGTGGCTGACGGAAGATCGGAAGAACTAAGTTTTGACTGTGACATATATCATAGGGGGCTATAATAGGAACGATAATAAAGTTACAAAAAAAGGGCAAAAAAGAAACAACAGCACTTTCCAAATTAAAATCATTTAATAACTTTTCTTTTATACATGACTAAATATTATTGTTTTGTGTAATTTCTGTCTCTTACCACGTAAATCACTAAGTATATTTTCTGTATGACTCTTTAAGTGTTAAAAAATGAATTTGCAATTTTCTTAATTAATACGCTTTCATGCAAATCATTGCAATAAATTGAGTCCGTGATGGGATGCTTAAACATTTCTTGCAACAGAGGAGTAAAATGTTGTGATACAACATTAATTAATTTGTTTTCTATATTGTTTTCTCTGAGTTGGCCCATCAGGAAGGATTACTTTCATAAATGCCAGAGCTAGGATTTGGTACACCCAGAGTAGCTATTTGCCCCATAGACTCTTCCTGAAATGAACTGTCTATCTGAAAATTATAATATATTTTACAAAATATAGCCTTTTGCCATATATTCGAACTACTACATTTCTGAAACATAATAATAATGTAAGGCTCTCATTAGGCAGTCGGATCGGGGGGGGGGCTGGTTCAGAAAGCAGCAATTATCTCTGGAGCCTTGAGCGCCGGTAGTTTGGAAAATGTTTCTGATACTGGTGGGGTATTTTTTTTCATACTAGTTTTTATATTCCTTATAAATTCAAATATTTAACATTGTATAACATGTGAGACAATTAAAGGAGTTTGTAAATAGATACTTGAAATTTTACCTTGCAAGGTGATACTGCTTCTTGATTTGTAATTATAGTAGGAACTGCTGTTTGTTTTAAAAAATCCTTGCACTTTCATAAAATTTCATTTTCAATGGTACAATGGATAACCATAATTTCCTCTGGGTACTATTTTTAGGAAATCTAAAAAAATAATATTGTAGGTAAGTATATTAATGTTGTAAATAATGTGAAATAAAAATTAAATGACTAAGCAAACATGTATAATTTAGTTCAGGTCCCACAGAAAGTCCTAGATATGTCCTCAGTATGGTCACACTATTTCAAAATTACTTCTTGTAAACAAGAAAGATAAAATTGCACTAAGTCCATGAAATTCAATGTAAGACTATTAGATCTTTACATCGTTATCAGTATAGTTAGTTAGAAATATGCTGAAAACATTGTTTAATCATTTTATGAAGTATTTAATTGAAAATACAAAGAAATATGTTTGCAGTTATTCAATGCCAGAAATCACGATCTAAACACTTACGCGTGAAATTGTATATCACCTCCTGGACACCACGTACTACCGCAACCACGCACTACACAAGTTTGCACCATTTCTTTAATTATAAAAATAATTAGAGTCGAAAATTTGAAACGAAGCTGTGAACCGTAAAGTAAACAACCGACATATTGGCACAATTTTGTCGACAACTTGACATATGGTGACCAATGTTGCCAAATTACGAAATCCTTAGGAAATGGGGAAAATAATTCACTGATTCGTCAACCATGAAAAGCATCCGTGATCTACTATTTTATTATTTTTAATTTCATTCATCGTATTTCAACTAGTTATTTATAGTTACGATTAAACACTATCAAATGACAGTGTTTAACTTGTGATTTGATATGTGTGGTGACTCTTTTTAAGAATTTACTAGGAGATTTTAATAAGGAGATAGCAGTACTAAGGCCACACTAAAAAGAGAGGTCAGACCACAGAGAGTGAGATAGAGATACGTAGGTATTTGCCTCAAACCGATGTTCCAAGTATGGCCTCCTATTTTTTATCTATACCTTCATGTCATTAAAGCTGCCCACTAACAGACAAAAATGCCTTTTATAGTGAACGAATGAATGAATGAATAAAAAAATAACTAATATAAAATTCCTTTTCAAACGTTATTTGAGCAATATAGGTATTTATAAATATTTACAACTATTTCTGCATCATTGTTATGAACATTTATTAATAATTTAATTAGTTGGCGGCCTTATTTCAGTGTATTTCTCATCTTAGATATGAGCATAGTGAGCATCAAAACTTTTAGGTTATCTGTGGAGTGATTAGCACTACTTTTACTCTGTGGTATGCCTATATTACTTTCCTTGATTACTTTATACAAAAAACAAACAATTAAATTCGTTAATTATTTATTTTAATAGGTGTTTAGTGTAAATAATTACAGCAACTAAGGAAAAATATGCTTATAAGCAAATATTTACTTCTCATCTACCATAAACTGATGACGGAAATTCATAATTATCAAGATAACAATGACAAAAGCCAAAAAGTGTATTTATGGAAACATGAAAATCTGTATTTATAAAAATTTGTGATATCATGTGGTGTATAATTATGCAAGAGATATTAAATGAACCTAATAATTTATTTCTACTTTTATTTATAACTTATAAAAGTGTGTTAAGTTCAGTATGTAGTTGTATATGTTAAGTATTCTGATCTATAAGCTACACAACAGTAATTAATTCATCATAGTCTTTTCTTAAGGGCAACATATATCCATGAATTCTTACAAACATATTTAGATTAATAGAATGTTAAGAATTCCAATAAATTATATACTTTATTTCTAACTTAGCTAAGCCTGCTAGTGGTTACTATAATATAGCCTATGTGTTATGTATTCTGATCTAGCTATAAGCTACAAAACAGTATTTATGTATCTATGAATTCTTACAAACAATCTATATGGATTATTAGAATGTTAAGAATTCCAATAAATTACATATATGCATAACACATTACTTTTTGATATAGTAAGAGGCTTAATACTTACTTATTATACAAATAAAAATGCAATATTTGTTTAAATACATGTTTTACTAAATAAATCTGAATGTTTTCCGAGTACATATAAATAAATGTTGGTCCACAGAACTCTCTGGCTTGGCTTGGCTGATTCTATTCATTTCTTCATTAGTTATTTTTAATAATAAATTTAGAAACCTACTGATAAAAAATATAGCTCACTGTTCTAGAGACAAACTGTTAGAAACCTTATTAAGTATCACAGATCAAGTAGCACCATTTGGTAGGTATAGTTTTAAGACTGGCTACAATTATTATTTCTACTATTAAATGATATTTACATAACTTTAGGCAGACACACACAAATACACATTTTTTATCACAAGTTTCAATGTTCCAAACTATGGTTCCAAAGATTTCTAGATTTTTCCTGTAGTTCACTTAATATAATTGGTAGCAACTGCATTTATAGGTACTGGACCACAATTTTCCATTAGGCCACCAACTGGATATTTATTTTCCCCTGCATGACCTGGAAAAAAGTTATATTTATCATTAGACGCCATTAACCTCAAAATCGTTCACTTTGTATTAAATTATATATGTTTATAATATTTTTACGATAACTTGTATACTTACATAATATATGATGTCTTAGAATTCTATGGCTAAGTAAAAATACGTATTATATTATGTATGTAAATTACAAAACTATTTCGACAAAAATTAAGTAAACAAAGAAATACCTAAATAATTAGTTCTACGAATCTCCGCACTTGACTGTGATTCGTCTGTTTTTCGCGCTTTGTTTAACCTCAATTTTGGCGCCAATATTTAATTTATCAAGTATAATTTTAATTTATAAATATTTTTTATTTGCTAACAAACATTTATTATTCAATATTTAATCAGAAAATCAATTTTTAATGTTCAAAAAGCCATGATAAAATTTAGTGAATTTAAGTCGGCACCTACTCATATCCCGACTAAATAAGTCGAGAACTCACTAAATTAAGTGAATTTTTGACATTTATGATGTACACCAGAATAGCATTATCACTAAATTGTATAGATTGACTAATTTTGGTCCTGTCAAACTTAATTTAAGTGAAGTTGTGACTTTCAGAATAAGAAAGTGAGATTTGACAGGAATAAATCAATTTTTAGTTAAGTTTAGTTACGTTCTTGGACACAGAATCGACACCAGTGTCGCACAATGCTGACGCTTAATTGGAACGTGAATTAGTTTTAAAATGCGCCAGCAGAATGCGCTAAGTTCAGTGTTGAAAAAAAAATTCTAAAATAAACATTGTATTCACATTATATGTGTGGAATATACAAAAAATCATTGTTTATACCTTCATCCATACTTATATTTATTTATTTTTTAACACAGCTTGAATTAACTTTGAATATTTCCAGAAAACTCCGACGAAAAGAAAGCCTTAAATTTTTTTTAACAATAAATAATATTACTAACGATAATATATAAATAAAATTTCAATCAATGCCAATTTAAAGAAAAAATACTTGTTAATTTTCTGTCGCTGAAGTTGGTATGGATTGCACGCATCACTTTTGAGAGTGCTCGATTGTGCGATGCGATGCTGTAATTGGAACACTCAACGTTGAGCATTGTGCCGCATAATGCGCTATTGTGCGCTGATTGGAAAACGGGGTATGAAATGCAAGCAAGGACAAGTTTAGATTAGTCTGTCTTATGTAGCGTCGATTGAGGATAGAAAAAAAAATTAAGATATGAAGTTAGTTTCTCATACAAAAGTAATATTAGTCTCTAGAAGTTGATAGGTATTCATTGGGCATTCAAGCATAAAGCCGTTAAGCTAGCCGCACACACTCAATAATATTGTCAATCCAAGATTGTCAAAATCTTCATCAATAAAATGATCCCCGCACACTACACAATATTATTGACAATTTTTCATGGTACAATCTGACTCAGTCGCTCCGCAGCTAGATTCATGTGCGCACGTTTAAGGGCCTACATCAATATTATCGTATATCATCGCCGGCACGGACATATTAACACAGCCAGTGGGCACTGAAAATGAAGAATTAGGGATACTTTTCCTATTTACTCAAAATCTACTAAATATATTTTAATTCTGATTTACGTGTTTCTATATATGATAGTTACTTATGTTTTTAAAGTTATTTCATTAGTAAATACGCGATAATAGACCGACAAATGAAAAAAATAAAATATTTGAGAGGTTGTTTCGCCAAGATTTTCTATCGAGAAAACTTTTCTCAATCGTGTTTCTGAGTTTATGCGATCCTAGATAATATATTGAAAAAACATATACTTAAAAATTAGAGCTCTAGCCATTCAATCTAAAGAAACAATGAAAACTTCGTACATAGAAAAATGCACGAAGCTATTTTGGTATCCTCTTAACATAATGGAAAGAAAGAAAAAAGTCGTTGCATTGAGTATTGCATTAATTTTACTAACAGAAGAAAATGATTTTAAAAATTACATGAGAATGAAAGATGTGCTCGTGTTCGTAGGGAATTATTTTTTTTCTTTACGTCTTCTCTTGTACTATTTGGTTTGATTTTTTTATAAATATCGAGCAACTTATCAAGCGCATTATTTTTCTTAACTGTATCGCGACATGCAGGATGTATTCCATAATTCTGGATAAGTTTCCCATGTTTGAATAAACACTGACAAATAGTGTTTTTCCGTAAGGGTACTATCATCAACAGTATCAACACTATTTTCGCTTTGGATACTGTTTTCGTCTTCCATTTTGAACAAATAACACGAACGTCCGCCTGCCTTGAAATCTTTTCCTCAACTAAAATATTGCCGCGCGCCCGCACACGTCAATATGATTGACAATACCCCTGCCTCCCCCCGATATTGACGTGACAAAATCAGAATTTCTGGATAATCTACAATATTATTGAACAATACCGCAATACACCGCGCACACACACAATATTATTGACAATACGCACTTTATTGACAATATTATTGAGTGTGTGCGGCTAGCCTTACAGATCACGCGGTTGAAGACGGTTTGGTGTTTTACGGAATTAACTAATAGTCATCAGAAGTCGGATACGACCGCTTGAAGCTTGAGAGGACTAAAACAATGTAAGTTGATTATATTAAAGATGAACTTTAACGTGACTTTATTTCCTCATTTTGCCTTTCTTTGAAATCATTTGAAAATATGAAACCTCTGTGGGTGTGCTGCTCTCCTAAAATAGTCTATGGCTCAAATTTACTTAAATGGTATTATTAAAAAGTAAAATTGTTTTTGTTACATATTTATTTTATTAGTCTGTGGAATATTGTGGTGCGTGTTGGTTGTGCTGTCGAATATTTAATATTTTTATTAATTTCCTCTGTATGAACCAAAACTATTTGGGATTAAAACCAATTCTAAAGACGTAGCTTAAACCTGTTAAATAAAAGTTATTATTTATTTCATGTAATTAATAGCTAGCTAGCTATTGATAACTTGAACAATGGAAAATGAATCCCCAAACAATGGTGTAGAAAACACAGAACAAAGACCTAATGGTGGTGGCGGCGACGAAGGCGACGCATCAGGAAGCCATGATTCTTCGCAGGGTGCAAAGCAGGCGCGCATGCCGGTAGAAAGGAATGCTCCGTTTTACAACATGAACCACAAATATCGTGGCATGGCAATTGTTTTCAATCACGAGCACTTCAACATTCACAGTTTGAAATCACGCACTGGTACCAATGTTGACTGTGATAATCTAGCCAAAGTACTCAAGAGCTTGGGATTTCGGGTAACGCTATTGCACAATCTGACATCTGGTGAGATCCTGAGATATATCCACCAAACTGCAGACATGGATCATTCTGACTTTGATTGCTTACTTATTGCTGTCTTATCACATGGAGAATTAGGTATGTTATATGCTAAAGACACCCACTATAAACCTGAGAATTTGTGGTCTGAATTCACTGCAGATAAGTGTCCAACATTAGCTGGTAAACCAAAAATGTTTTTTATCCAAGCTTGTCAAGGAGATAAATTAGATGCTGGTATTACACTTAATAGAACCGAAACTGATGGCTCATCTACGGCTTCATACAAGATTCCTATTCATGCCGACTTCTTGATTGTATACTCTACAGTACCTGGGTATTATTCTTGGAGAAACACTACTCGTGGTTCATGGTTCATGCAGGCTTTGTGTGATGAATTACGTTATTCAGGCATTGATCATGATATTTTGACGCTGTTAACTTTTGTATGTCGTAAAGTTGCCTTAGATTTTGAATCAAATACACCTGATATTTTGCCGATGCATCAGCAGAAACAAGTTCCATGTATCACAAGTATGCTGACTCGTTTGCTTGTGTTTGGTAAGAAGTAAGATTTTGTTTTATTGTTACTTCTATTACCTATTTGGTATTAACTTACCAAAATATCTTGTTAGTTTATATTTATAGTTCATGGCACAAGTTAGAGCCAACCCAATGATCTGATTAAGTTGTAACTCAATTGTATCAATGATTCATACTGTCTAGCAGGTGGTACTCACAGAATAATTTAATTCAAGTTTGCAGGTTATTCTTACAATTTATGTTCACTATTACTGCCACATCTTAAACTTTTAGTAAATTGTAATATTTTAGTCAATATTATTCCTGAACACTAGGAAACAGTTTTTAAAAGTAGATTTAAACATTAGGTGCAAAATTGAGATTAGTTTCTTTTTGCATTTTCTTATCTTGTTAAGAGTTTTTATTTGGTGCCCACTGTAACAAGTGTTTAAGTTATTTTAATGTTATTGTGTCACAAATATTTCAGGAAAGTGATTTCCGTAAATAAATATGCCCCGAAGTTTGTGAGAATGTATGGCAAAGATTTCCTGTTAGTATAATATATATATTTTTATTAATTATTTAGGTAGACTTTATGAGTTGAGTTAAAATAAAGCACAAAACTTAATGTCACTAAAGTAGGATAATTATGCATTTACGAAATATTAAGTGGCAAGTTTATAGTAAGTCTAAATGACTTGCAGACAGCTTGCTCATTTCATATAGATACTAAAACATAGTTTGTATTTAAATTTGACTTAAAAGTTGCTCAAATTAACCTAATATGTAACATTATTTCATCATATTTTGAGTTTTTCTAATATAAAACTAACATTTAAATAAAACTAATTTTTACGGATTTAGACGTGTATATTTAAAGTATGGTGTATGAGTCTATCTTTATGGTGACTGCAAAGTCTGAAATGTTGGGCCAAAATTTAAAACAAATATAAGCGTCTAAATCCTTAAAAAGTAGTTTTATTTAAACAAATGAGTCACGCAAGTGTTAGGAAATATTATAAAACTAACATATCAAAAAGACGAACAAATGTAGTGTAACTTCTTTCGGCTATTTTGCACAAACAACAAATATACCAGATGGTGGGTTAGCATTTAGATTGAAGGCAAGTAACTTTAGACTGGCTAAATCGTATTTTATAGAAATAATGATGTTTCATATGACGTATATAGCATGTATCATATTATACACGTGTAGATACATTGTCACGCACACATAACTATATGGCTTCAAGCCGACTGAGTGATGTAGCCATAGACTATACATCTGGTAAATTTGTGATCCACACTATATAAATTATATAAAAAAATAACTATTGGAATTGTTTGATAATGTTATTTCATTAGTAAATTAAACTGTAGTTGCCATTTATTTTAAACAACAGTATAATATTATCTGGTAAAGGTTATAATAAGCATTGAATGTGTCATAATAATTGATTTTATATTAAAATTCTCTGTAGGTATTTGCACTGTATCCAAGTAACTTTAAAGTACATAATATATTTAAGATAATTATGAATCATCATTGTGATATATGGTAAATGGACTGAATTATGTAAGTGGAATTGAAATTGTCTATGAGAAGTGATACAATATGCTTTTGTATGAAATTATATTTTATAAATACTTAAAATTGTGCCTTCCATATTTAAAATGCATTTTGAATTAAATTTATGAAAAGTTCTGTGTAAACTAACTCCTCATAGACTTTTTGGTGATGAATTGACTGGTTCATATTTTTGTAATAGCATATAATAAACTAAGCAATACATTTTCTTCTGAACAAAATAGTTGTTTCATTATTAACTTTATCTTTACTTATTATAAAACAAGTCGTAATTTTTGTATGTATGTCCCTATGTGAGGATGTACCTATCTTCAAAAATACGCAACGGTTGATGCGGGTTTTTTTAATAGATAGAGTGGTTCGCAAGGCTGGCTTTTTGTATTATTTGTCAAGGTTTTAATTATATAATAATCCTAATGATATATATAAAGAAATATACAACATTTTTACTCGTTTGTATAACGAATGCGGACAGAGTAAAATTAAAAATAACAGATATAAATCTAAGGCTTGTAATTGGGTAAAGGAGAGAGTATTATATATATGTAATAAGAGAAATGAATTATTTAAGATTTTTAAAAAGGAACCTACAGTTGTAAATAGAATATTATACAATAAATACAGAAATAAGACAAATAAATATAATAATTACGCTAAAAACAAATTTTACAAAAAGGAGATTTCCAGTAATTTCTGTAATCCTAAAAAATTATGGCAATTTATAAATGAGCTGTGCGGTAAGGTCGTTAACTCAGTGGATGAAACCATACAGAAATATTTCTCGTTGCCACACAACGTCGCAGCGGATATGTTCGCTAATCAATTGAAAAATAACACAATATTAAGCACAAATTCGTGTAGTAAAAAAGTGTTATCTGGCTTAAAGTCCGACAATGAACCTGGAATGTTCATATCAATGAGAATACCGAAACTTTCAATTGAAAAGACCCTAGAAGTTATCAAAAAATGAAACACAAAGAAAAGCCCGCGCCTAGACGGCATTAGAGCCATCGACATAAAAAACACCTGCACCGAAATATCACCTGTTTTAGCCCACTTAATCAATAGCTGCATTACAACTTGTACATACCCTGACGACCTGAAAATAGGCGTCGTACGCCCCGTCTACAAAAAAGGTAGCCATAACGACTGCAATAACTACCGCCCGATTACTATATTGTCCCGCATTGATAAAATAATTGAAAGATATCTAAGCAACAAATTAAGCAACTTTTTAAGCGTAAACAACATAATTCATAATAAACAGTTTGGGCAATAAGGGCAAAAATACTGCGGAGTTGTGTCAATTTACTAACGAAATCAACGAGCATTTGAACGCAAAACGCCATATTCTTGTAATTTTTATCGATTTTAGCAAAGCGTTCGATATGCTGCAATATAATGTGCTGTATGAGAGACTAGAACAGACAGGAGTACGTGGTCCTCTATTACAACTCTTCCAAAACTATCATCAGAATAGATACACGAAAGTAAAGGTGGGTGACAAGCTTAGTAAGAGTGTAAACACAGAGAAAGGTACAGCACAAGGCTCCATAATCTGACCTAATGAGTACATAAACCAGATGTGTGATCTGTTTGACCATGGCTCCGGTTCTCCGTTTTCATTCTATCAGTTCGCCGACGACACCTGCCTTGTCGTAGCGGATAAAAACATTAAAGATGCAGAATATCGCATGCAAAACTTTAACAAAATGTGTCAATGGGCACATGATGTCGGCCTAACTATAGACACGCAGAAAACAAAATTAATGTGTATAGAATCTTCACATAACAGGGACAACTACACGCCTATTATAATAGCTCACGATCATGAATGCTTACACAACAACCTTATATGTAGGCAGGATAGAAAATGTGATAGTCTAGAAATAATAGAGAAACATATGTACATAGGATTAATTATAGACAACCGATTTAACTGGAGTTCCCACGTTGACAATGTCTGCAATAAACTAAGATCTCTGCTCAGCAAACTAAACACACTCAAGTACAAAATGCCATACCAAACACTGCGACTCTTGTACCTAGCTCTGGGGGACTCTGTCATTGACTATGGTTTAAGTAGTTATGGTCGCACTTTCAAGACCTACATTGATAAAATTTGTAATTTACAGATAAGAATACTAAAAACTATTGTGCCGCAACATGTAAAAAATACTCATAAAAACGATTATTATACATTATTTAAATACTGTAATGTACTACCTAAAAATCTAAAATAAAAATAGCCGTAATGAAAGAAGAAATAGGATATATTAATTAACTCTGCAAGTACTTAGTACAAGAGAAAGAGTAACTTTAGACAATTACCTGATTCAATAAAATATGTGATACCTGAATATAATAATCTTAATGGAACTAGAATGTGTCGTTTCTTACTACCTAAGATATTAAATAAATTGCCTGAATCAATCATCAACAGATATGTCTCCAATAAAACATTTAAAAAGGCCTTGAAAAAACATCTTGTAAATATTATTTAGTTGTAATTTAGACATAAATAGTTAGTAAATAAAATCTTATTGGAATAAGTGAACTCACGCTTGCACTAAAACCGTGTGGTTTCAGAGAGCGTTCTAATGTTTCTTGTAATTTTGTTTAACAATAAAGAAAAAAAAAACATTTCTGAATTCCACTCTTACGAAGTTGCGTGACAGCTAGTAAATTTATATTCTGTTTTGTTCACTCAGAAAACATAATAAAAGAGGAAGGAAAACTCAATAACAAGTGGTTTAATGATTTTGTTACTACACAAATCTGACTCATAATATATGTTATTCCGAGAAATTTCGCATTTTCCCAGGAAAATAGAAAGTGCTCAAAGATTATTTTTAGTTTAAGAGTGGCTATTCGCATATCGCAGCTCGTATTGCGAAAATAATCTTGCAAATTTACGTAACTACGACATTATGTATCATCTGCTACGTGCGATTTAAAATAGCAAATTGTAGTTATTGCTATTTCGTAACTAATAATAAACTTTTAATCGAACCTGGATCAATCAATGGATATGGTGGCTATGACGACGAGCTTAATAATATTGAGATCGTAAAGGTTATAGCAAGTCATTGCCAACCGCAGATGACTTTATGGAGGCACCTGTTCTAATTAAGGTGCTCTTTATTCAGGTACTAGGTAGCCCTCGTAATAATAGCAAATACCTATATCTTGCGCAATTTATGTCGATTTGCGAACAAACAACAGGGATAAGTAATTGGCTCCAAGTTTTCACAATATTGCGTAGGTAGATAAATACCTACACTATATAACTTATGCGCATTTGTTTAGTTATCGATTGCCTCTTTCGGTCATTGACATCACAGATATTTCTAGCTAGATTGACGCATACATTACAGCATACCATGGTCATGTTGTTTGCGTCAACTGGCATGCGCGGTGGTTTTTTATATTCACTGGTTTTATTAGGAATTAAGCAATTATAATTTCAACTTAGGTACATTCAACTGTATAAAAATAAAATAGACAACGAATTATTATTTATGTAGTCTTCATCAGTTAATTCAAATTCAACGGCTACATCTGATGTAGACTTAACGCTCAATAGGTACTTCTTTTAACGTTAATTTCTTTTTGAACTAACCAAACTATGTATCTGCATAGGTACACATAGACATACATAGTTACTTTTTTGTTGGTAAACTTGTTGCTAGTTGCTAACCTTCGGCTGCCAGACTAAATAAGCGCTAAACTCTACTAGCTCACTGACCGAAAATAAACGAATATTTAAAAAAATTTAACGCAGACACGGTGTGAGGTAGGGTAACCCACAGATATAGATAGATAGCTGTGCCAGATAGTGTATTCGAGTTCTATCTGTGGAGCACCTAACCGTAAACCTAATAACGAAACTCTACACCATCTATTATCAATGCGGATGTTTATACGAAAAAATGCGAACGTTTGAGCGTTAAATGGTTTTTGCTTTTAAAAACTGCTGGACGACCTCTGGACGCCCTCCAAACTAGGACGGGGAAACCCGAACTGACTGCAACCCTTAGAGTAATAAGTACTGCTGCAGCACTAACACTCGGTAACCATACTTTAAAATGCTCATCACACTATAGGTTGAAATGAAAATGTGTACATGTATCATGTGCACGTATCTAAGTACATACAATAAAGGAACAAAATATTACAATGTACCTAACTGTTTAACTCCAATTAGTCAAATTAGACCATTTAGCAGTATATTGCTTTTTCCACCAGCGTTTTTTTTTGTGAAGTGAAGCCGAAAATGAATAAGACAGTATATTCAAAGAAATGACCACAGTGCAACTATGGCCTTGTCAGATTTAAAAACAGATAGGGAAGCGTACCTTATTTAAACCTCGCACATTATTTTAATTAAGTATTAGACCTATTGAATGTAACTAGTAATAATTTGTAATATGATATATAATTATATGATAATTATGATGATATGATAAGACAACCTAATACAAATTGAATAATTTGTATTAGGTTGTCTTATCAAAACTAGTGTTAACTGTTATCTGATCTAAGGTCTTGTTTGCCTAGCTTTAGATAATACATTTTTTATTCAAGTATTATATGGAATTATTAATTATGTTTGACTGGAAGAAAATGCTTAAGGTATTAAGCCCGCCTGTGAGTAAATAAATAAATAAATGAGGTAGAGCATTAGGCATTAACGCGTTCAATGCTGAATAATTTGCGAATTTATAGCCAATGCTAATAAAAGAGTCATTCGCCCAGTGCTGAAAACGCGTATGTGCGTTCAAAAAATTTTTCGCGTAGTGCTAAGAACGCTTATGTGCGTTCATAGAAAACTCGTGTAGTGCGGCTGGACGCTATAGCGCGTTATCTTTTACCTTCCCGCAGTGCGGCCGACGCTTATGTGCGTTCGGTAACTTTCGAGTTTTATGACTGTCATATAACAATTACGGGTCATATAAAGGTGTTGGATGGATAAAGGTGCTTCCACACTAGTGTTTATTTGTAAGAGATTTTGTGAAGTTTACGCCATAATATATCTTCGTTCGGTTTTGTTAAAATAGTAAGTTATACCTTAATAAAACAGTAATAGTAAAGGTACCTTCTCCCGAAAGCCCTTTTATTCTTAATTTTTTTTAATTTACGACTTTTCGCCCGCCTCGTTATAGACACCATTTATAAATAGACTAAAACTACCTTATTACTTTAGTTAAAAGAGCGAGTCATAATAAAATTATTTCAATAATCTATTGTACTAAATTAGGTTATTGTTGTCGTCTCCGCCGCCGTCCCCCCCCCCCCCTGCAAGATTCGTAGCAGAAACCTGACTAGTGTGTAGTCTCCTTTACAATTCCACATTTTACGACCGCTTCGAAACAATAGACACCCAGAATACACGCAATAAACGCACAGGTGCGGCGCACCCCGCTTGCCTACAGATTTTTTTTTGTATGGACGCGTATACGCGTCGGTCCGCACTTGGTGAAGATCAGAAAAACGCGCATAAGCGTTAGCCGCACTGAACGTATTAAGGGCCTACATCAATATTATCGTATATCATCGCCGACACGTACATATTAACACAGCCAGTAGGCACAGAAAATGAAGAATTAGGGATACTTTTCCTATTTACTCAAAATCTACTAAATATATTTTAATTCTGATCCACGTGTTTCTATACATAATAGTTACCTATGTTTTTAAAGTTATTTCATTAGTTAATAAGCGATAAGAGACCGACGAATGAAAAAAATAAAAAAATTTGAGAGGTTGTTTCGCCAAGATTTTCTATCGAGAAAACTTTTTTCAATCGCGTTTCTGAGTTCATGCGATCCTAGATCATATATTGAAAAAACATATGCTTAAAAATTAGAGCTCTAGCCATTCAATCTAAATAAAATAAAATATATTATTATTATTATTAATCTAAGGAAACAATGAAAACTTCGTACATAGAAAAATGCACGAAGCTATTTTGGTATCCTCTTAAAGATTACAATCGACACCACAAAAATATGATTATACAAAAAACAATACGAAATTTTATGAACAGTGATAACTTTATTTATATAATGTGAATTTTATAACATTAACAGGACTGAATGCCATGTGCCTTGTCACGTAATTCCCAACATTGATCCCAAAATTGGCTCAGTCTTTGTTCTTGATTAGCACAGAAATGTTTGAAATCTCTCAGCATTCGCATTTGAAAACCTTCATCCCCTGTTGCTGGTGTTTGTGAAGATTTTAATTTCTTTGATATCATGTGATTCCAGGACCATAGAAATCCCATCTGTAAATTGTCGAATGATATTAGATAGGTATATTATGTACTGTATAAATACGAAACTATATGACGATGACTAGCTGTTGGCCGCAACTTACGCGTGGAATTTAAAAATCACACCCTAACAAACTTTCCAAAAAAAAAACATCCTCTTGAATCACTCTACGTTTAAAAAAAACTGTATTAAAATCCATTGTGTAGTTTTGAACATATACACTATTGGTCTTATTCAGAATGACTTATCGGAGGTTTAAAAGTTCGCTAAAATCGGTACACGAAAATTGTCAAAACTTGTTATATATTAAAGTCTTTTACGCTAAAACGTTTATTATCTCTCCGATAAAATCTCCGTTTAAACCTCCGATAAGTCATTATGAATAAGACTATAAGACTTTTACTGAACCCTTAGGAGGAGATGGGATGGTGACACTTATATACTTAATCCGTCACCACACGGAGAACCAACGCGATCTATGAACGTAAAATTGCTATTGACGTTTTATTTAAATACAATTTGCGGTTGCGGTTCAGTGATAAGGATAACTGATAACACTGTGCTATAATTTTTTTTTATTTTGCGGTTGTGGTATCATAAGACTACTTTAACAACAAAAACTTATTGCAAATGGCGCTAAAGTGTTAGGTAGTTAAAAGGTGTGACTACCTGTGTGGTATGTATACCTCTCTCTCTATCTCTCTCTGCAGCCTATTAAATTCCCACTATTGGGCACGGGCCTCCACCACTGTATGCAACTGAGGACATTAAAATATGAGAACTTGCACTTACCCTTCTATTGTTATCATAGTCATCTTTATTTTTACCAGTGACATGTCTTGTAATGTATCCTTCGTGAGGACTGGGTGCCACTTCTGGATGTACTGGGTACCTACTTAGAAAAAATATACATAGTTTTTAGGATTTTCTTCTACTATATAAAAATAAGTCGGGTTTTCCTTCCTGACGCTATAACTCCAGAACGCACGAACCGATTTCCACGGTTTTGCATTCGTTGGAAAGGTCTCGGGCTCCGTGAGGTTTATAGTTCTTTTTTTTTTTAATTTTTTTTTTTACTTTTTTTTGGCATGGCAAAACAACGTTTGCCGGGCCAGCTAGTTAATTAATAAATACACGTCCGCGTCATGTAAAACACTAATTTAATAAAATTAAAAAACAGCTGATAACAAATAGTACAATAATCAAAAACTATTCCCCTAAATGTATAATGGGAAAAAATTGTTAAAACAATAATTTAGAATGTAACTGTCTTATTCATAATGACTTATCGGAGGTATAAACGGAGATTTTATCGGAGAGATAATAAACGTTTTAGCGCAACAAGACTACATATTATGAATAACAAGTTTTGACTATTTTAGCGAACTGTTAAACCTCCGATAAATCATTATGAATAAGGCCATAAATAATTACTTTTTATGTATCTATTCAATGTTAAAATGCATAAGAAAATAAAGCTAAATGTTGGTACCAATTCTACCTTCCTGGTTGGGTCATGGTCCCTGGTCGTGTCATGGTAATACCTGAGTGACTACCATGGCTCGGCCAAGTGGCGAGGAGGAACACCGTGGGGTTTAGTGGGTAGTTCGGGTCCGCTTCTGACCCGGGAGTACCACACAAAGTGCGTAAATGTATTCCCCACGTAAAAAAAAAAATCTACCCACGTGCACAAAACTTGACTAAAAATGAAAATTGATAGCGTCTATAACACAATTCGACAACGTTACCTGAACTTTGTTAATATAAAACTGTGCAGTATACACTATTGGTCTTATTTATAACGACTTATCGGACGTTTAAACGGAGATTTTGTCGGAGAGATAATAAACGTTTTAGCGTAAAAAGACTTTTATGAAGAACAATTTTTGTAAATTCTCGCGAACCGATTTTAGCTAACTTTTAAACCTCCGATAAGTCATTATGAATAAGACCAGATATGTATTACAGACTTTTTTAATTAATATAAATGTGTACAAGAAATAGCAGATAAATCAAAATACACCATATTTGTTTTCATTTTAGTTAAGTTAGGTTAAGTTATTGACACATCAGAATTGTCATCATTACCTGCTATTAAGTGGTTTGTTTGCTGGTTTGGTTCTTGATGTCTTCTGTTCAGATTTAACAGTTGTAGGTATTAATATAAACATATTGCCAGTAACATGTACATATAAATGATCACCAACACCCGCTTCGTGCGATGTACTTTCTACCGTACATTTAATAAATCCAAACCGCCCTACTATTGCCTCTTGGAATAAAAACAAACGTTCTAACCAAGTGTCTTCAGCAAATCCTGTAAAATAAATGATAACTTTACTTATTACAAAACATAGATACCCGAGAAAAATATACTCCGATGTCATCGCCGGCATACTCCAAAAGGGGCAAGTACGTAGCACTTACAACCGTCGGGCATGTATGACCAGATGTATGAGTGTGGATGAAGCCAAGGAAGTATGTTTGGATCGTAGCAGATGGCGCTCTATAGTCTCTGCCTACCCCCATGGGAAAAAGATGTGATGTTACGATGATGATGATGAGATACCAATTCTACGTGCACAACTAACTTAACTTAATAAAAAAAATGAAAATGGACAGTGTCAACATATCTATTTCTTGCTATTTTGTTGTACATATTCATAATAATTAAAATCGTTAACAATACATAGTTTTTATAATAAGAAAGTTTAATTAACATTGCCAAATTGTGTTATTGATCTATTAGTTTTCATTTTTTAGTTAAGTTTAGTTTTGCATCTAGAATCGGTAACAATGTCGTCATTTTTGTATGTATATTTTCACATATTTACTACATGGTAGGCATGCGTTCAATATTAAAGACACGTAACGTTAGTCTGGCTAAATCGTACTTCAGTGTCCGAAAAAACATGGTGTTCAAGTGACACGTAGTTTTCGCTAGCTATAAACGTCACTTTTGCAAGCAATAAAACAAGTCATGTCATTGGGAAGGAAAGACCTGTTTTATTTGTGGTTCAAATTGAACATGTAGCGTGTATCAGAGACACATAGACGCGTATTTTACGAACATTTGTTACGGTTTAAAAACTATGTATTACCTTCAAATAAAGTAGTTTTAGATCGTAGCAGTGGTTCTTCATTAAGTGGTACATAGATAGGTCCTCGAAGTGGATCAGACTTTAATGTGAAAGGAAGTGCTAGCGGGTCCGCCGGTATTGGCACCATTTGTAAACGACAACTTTGTGCTTTACGAGCCCAACCGAATATCTGTTAATATAATATATTTAATTTATTTTTATACTTAATACCTATTGATAAATTCTTTTTAAAATCAACTATCTTTTGGAGAAGGCCCTGTCAAATCGGTACAGCCAGCCAATCCGGAGATTACCTTACACAAACAGAAAGACATACAAAAAATTGTATTGCAATCGAACTATTCATCACTCTCCTGACCTTATCAAATTATTTGGGCTCAGCGCAACACGTCTTCTCCTTTCATAGTCTTCTATCAGCCTTCATATCTGTGTTAACTCGTCTTTCTTTCATGTCCTCATTCACAATCCATCCATCTTTTCTTAAGTATTTCTCTTGGACATTTTGCCTTTCACATTTATTCATAGAACTGTCCTAACGAACTACTTGAAGAGTCATAAGTTCCAAATATTTTTATTGTAATTTTATATTTTCAGGAAACACAGCTAAAGCTAATGCCCACGCAGAGAAAACAGAACTGGACAGCTTTGAGACTAATCTAATTTATACACTAAATAGCTGTTGCCCGCGACTTCGTACGTGTGAAATTTAGAAATCAAACCTTAACAAAAAAAAGTTTACTATGTCTCTCCATAGATGGCGTTGTACAGTTTTTTTTAAATCGCGATATGGTTTCGTTACGGACATTAGCACTTAAGTTCGTCAAAATTTTGTCAGATCATCAGCTCGATTTCGCATTTATAAATTAGTAGGTATGGATTTCTACATACACAGAGATCATTAGAGCGTAGCGGAGGCGGAGCTTGTCTACGTAAACTGTAGTGATACTCTAGCTAGGGTAGTCTCGCTAATGTGTATACGCCGTAGATTTCCCTATGAGAATCGCTCTCCGTTATTTTAATTTAGACCAGTAAAGAGTCTTCTATCAGCAAACAAGTAAATACTAACAGAGACAATAACCCAACCATTACAAATCTATTTCTCAATGGAAATTAAAAAGTAATAATTACTAACCAATTCAGCAACAATATTCCCAGAAGCGACCGCCCATTGTATACACATCTCATACGCCTGGTCTGGTCTGAAGGTAGCTTGATAACGTGCATGACCCCATTCTATACGGTCACTTTTATTGTTCACGTCTATGTCCAAATGAGTGTTCTTGTATAGAGGCACTAAAAATAATAAATTCATAAGTATATCACAATTTTAATTTAGCATACAAATAATGTGTAGACCTTTTTATGTATTGAAATATAAACGTGTGGTGACAGTATAAGAATATTAGTGTCATCGACACATTTCCTTCCCAGCCGAGGGAACATAGGCAGAGTGATCTGAAGGAACATCTGTGATAGCAAGAAAACTCAGTTTTTTCTTTTTCTTAAAGATGTTCCTTCATAGGTACGCGCCTTCTCTACATTGAAAGGGTATACAAAAGGTTCCATATATGCTACGCTGACCAGGGGTGTTAACATAATGTTGAATATTTAGTATCGAGATTGATGAAGAAATCTAGCAAAAGAGAAGTTTTTGAACTGAAATATAAGGTGCAAACAATAAAAAAAAAAACATAATATACATACTATCGCTATCACTTCCTAAATTCATATAATTAGGGTCAATATTATCACATAAGAAGGCAGGTACTCCAGTATCATCTGTGACCGGACTAGAGCCGGATATATCAATAGCTCCAGACATCACCTCGGCGGGTATCAATGGTGAACGAGGACCTAATACTTCTACTTCCATCCATTCGTTCTCAAAACTTTGTAAATCACCCAGAGGTTTCACGTAATCGGTCATACTATCTGTAAAATATATTTAAATGTAAGTAAAAAAAACAAATTAATAAATAAATATTCATGGACATTTCACACAACGTCCTCTGGTCCCAAGCTAAGCTTATATGCTTGTGTTATGGGTACCAGAATACGGATAGAATACATAATTACATATACTACTTTCTTTTGTAAATACATACTTATAATACATAGAAACACCCAGACGCAGTACAAACATTTGTATGACAATTAGAAAAATCACACAAATGATTGTCCCGAACGGGAATCGAACCCGCGACCTCTTGATCGGCTGTCCGTTACCAGAAACACTACACCACGAGGCCCGTCAATTAAATTAAATATTCAGATTTATTTATACTAATCTCAGTATATAACTACTGGTTCGAATGGAAAGATTCTTTATATGTTGGATAGTCCATTTATCGAGAAAGGCTATATAACAACACGCTACGACTAATAGGAGCGATGCATTAGTAAAAAAAGTTGCAAAATCGGGGAAAATTTTCCAAAGTCCACGCGTACGAAGTACGAAAACAAGTAGTTAAAGATAAAACTATTATTTAGTCTGTTTACTTATAGTTGTTGAATTTTCAATTACTTGGTGAAACTCAATCAACTGATCCAGAATAAACAGAATACTGGATTTACAGACTTAAAAAAATTTACTTATGCGATGATTTTATCTTCAAATCAAATCAAATTTATTTATTTGTGTACATAGGTATAAATATGGTATTAAATAATAATGTAATTTCTGCTATGTCCTGCCAAAATATGGCGTACAAATATAAGCACTAATAATAATCATTCTTTTAAACAATAGTCAAATAAATAGTACCTAATGTCAAAAACAGAAGCTAAATGTCATACAATATACAAATTTAAACACTATTATAATTTTTTTTTTTAAACAATTGTCAAATTAATAGTAAAATAATGTCAAAAATAAGAAGCTAAATGTCATACAATGCATACAATGTTAATCAGTTTGGTCATTAAGAAATTGTTCAATGGAATAATAACATTTATTTAACAGAAATTTTTTGAGCTCGATTTTAAACTTATTTAAACTTTCTAACAATCTTATTGTTTTCGGCAATTTATTATATACTTTTGGTCCCATGGCAACTATGCTTTTTTGGAGCAACGTGGTTTTACCTTTCATTACATATAATTTCTATCTATGTATGTATTCAAGTTAAATTTATAGTATAATTCTTAAAATTACTTTTTTCTTAGGCTGCAAATTAAAAGTGTAATAGTACGGGATCCGTAGTAAATTTTTTCACTTGATTACTATCAAGCTGATTTTCCGTGAGTAGCTTTATTATGACGAGACGCCCAATAATTTTCTATTCCAAAATCTCGATTGTGGTAGCTAACAGAGGTAACAAGGATAAAATATCGTACTATTACTGGAAGAAAGCAGTGATTTTTTTGAAATTTTTGTTAGAAATTTTTGACGCAAGTTCACTTACGTCTTTTTTCTACGGGTAGTACTACGGATATGTAAAAAAATGTACTACGGATCCCGTACTATAAGTTATGAGTTTCCTTTTTTAGTTTGTATTGGTAACTATATAAAACAAAATGTAAGAAAATGTAAGCTAATGAAAACTAATCAATCTATTAAGTATCTTACCTTTTTCTTTTTTCTGTGGCAATATATGATACATATAATATCCGACAACAAATCTCTTAAAAGTGTCGCCCGATGCGTGACATATCAGTCTTTCTTGTAATAATTTCTAAAAAAAAGAAATTTGATTGATCATCACGGCTTTCTAACTTTTGAGCAGACAAATATTTTTAAAGTGTGTATGAGTACTTGTTAATTTTACGCGATTAAATGGCTTTAAAGTTATTGATTAAAATGAAATTCGGTACCAAAATGACTTACATTCTAAATTAACATAAAGGCTACATGTAATCATGAAAAGATATGTATTCTGATGGGAAAACTTAAAATTCTTTTTAGCATTCTTTAGAGTGATGTACACACCTAGATGGTGTTGGTATCAAATAGGTAGGCCTTACAGTTTTGTTAGCATACACAGCCGCGTATTTTTGGTAGTTAAATAAAGTTACCTCCATAATACTAGTAGCTTTTTCATATGTCACACCTTCCATATTCGCTTCAAGCCAATGTATCGCATATATTGAAACAAACGCATGTGATGGAAGGCTAACAGTCTGTTGTAAGAAGCCTACACCTAATGTAGGACTGCGCATACGTTCTATAATCTCAGCTAAAGTTGCATTCGGCTTCAATTTTGGTTCGATTACACTGAAATAACAAATGATATAAAAATAATGTAGCCAGTATTTAAAAGAATAAATAGTTTTAGAAATTTAAGACGTCCTCTGCTCCAATATAATGATATATTATATTGAAATGTGAAATATCTGTGAATTTGATCATACTTTCTACTTTATTTGGTAAGAATAGAAAAAAAAAACACCCAAACGCAGTACAAATTGATTGAATGAAAATTGCTTATCAAAATATAAGTAAATCTTACCCATCATCATACGTATCGTCACATTCACTGGTTTGAGATTGTGTCCTTTCTAAAACAGTCTTCGCTGCCGCCCTGTATCGGAACAGACCGGTTAAATTACACTTGGTACGGTAATACTATTAAAATTAGTATGACCAGTGGAAAGTTCTTTAAATTAGGTGATACTACAAAAAATAATAGTAATATGACCAGTGGCGTAGCTAGGTAGCCAAGTGCCCCGAGGTAAATTAAAAAATAGGGCCCCACTGCTATGTAAACTAACTAGGTTTTATCAAATAAAAATATGAAATAATATACAAATATTTTTAAAATGCTAAAAAAAACCTAGTTCAGTTCGATCAAGATTTCTGGTAAGAATTCGAGGGCCCCCTGAGCTAGAGGGCCCCGGGGCACTGCCCCGCCTAGCCCTTTTAGCTACGCCACTGAATATGACAGAAGAAACAATAGTTGTATTATACGCAGAAGCAACGGTTTTGATATTTAGTTATATTTTAAAAGCTAAAATTGCATTTTTATTCTTAATTTTCCACTAGCCATGTTTTAAGAAACCAGATATTTTAAATAAGCTAAAGCCAAGCCAATGTCAAAAAATTATTATAATGATATTTGAAAACGTTAAATAAAAGTTAATTTATATACACTGTTATTAAAACTTGAAATTGAATTAGAAATGATACCCTTAGATACAGAGGCACAATTATTACGTTTAAGGCGGTCCCGAAGATTGATAGTCTGACTAATGAATTGATGATGTCTTTATTATAAAGACAACACTTTAAAGACCTAACATATTCATTTTATATGTCGTTGGCGTATACAAGGGGTCGGCCTTCGGTTTGGGATTCCCAAAACTGCCTAAATTAAAAATTGCAATAAAAATTGACAGCAGTGATTGAGTGTAGGTATCTTCATTTTCTTAATACCAACCCCCTCCTCACAAAACTAAACTGGCAAGTTCTATTAACAGTTTGTATAGGCAATATTAAGCTTATGCATACTTACTTGTGACTTTGAATACTAGAGTTTAGTGACTTAGTAGGTGATAGTTGCTGCAATGAAACATTCCACAAGGATAAGAATAAGCAACTGAAAGGGCACGGGCAAGCATTCAATGAGATCTTAGCGATAGAGAAATAATTATGACAATAATATAAATTTGCAATACAGGGATCTCTGTAAAATAATTGATAATTAGTGAAGCATGTTATGCGATTAAAAAATTATTAGACAAATATTGAGAAATAATATCATATAGGTAATCAAAGTATAACCAACTTAGCTATTCATGTAGCCAAAATTATAACAAGGAAAGATAGTTTACACTGACAATATAATGTCGTGATTGTAAATAATTATGTGCACTTGAAATTTTTTAAGTATCAAAACTACTTTGTCCACACACAGCACTCAAAACTGAATAGAGAAGCTAGCAGTACTTTAATATTCTTGTAAGTATGATTAATTAAGAACATATAAACATTACAATATAATAAATGTATTTAATAAACAAAACATGAGGATGAGTACGGTGTAATTATTTTACAAAAAAATAGCCCCAGCACACCATGCGAAATTACGTGATCAAATTACTTAAATTTTAAATTCAAAGCAAGACAAAACAAATTTTTAGCGGTTCATACGGAACTTGATTAATTAATATAAAGTCCGTATAAAGCGCTTTTATCACTGTTTATTATCAAAGTATCAAAATATATTAAAACAAACTCGCATTTGCAAGTTTTCATATGATAGGCAAAGAGCTACTTAAAGAAATCAGAATCTGGGGTTCAGATCAGAAACACAGACCCTGTTGTCTGAAGAAAAGAAAGCCTTAAATAATCTTTCGTTAAATAAAATTACTTTTTACGGATTTAGACGCGTATATTTGTTTTAAATTTTAGCCCGACGTTTTGGAAACTTTGCAGTCACCATGGTCACGGGTTTCCTTTTCAGGGCTCGAGAGTCTGAGTCTTCACCAAATAATTATTCCTAATACAATTCTACTTTATATTTCATTAAAAGAGATATAAAGTACACAAACTACTTTGAAAATAAACAGCGAAAATATAATACGTAGATACGTCTGTACTGACATGGCTTCGATCCGGAGTCTTGGCCGGTCAGGTAGTCGGGTGCTGCCCACACGCTCCCTGAACGGAGAGTTCGAAACACCGCCCTGATACACCACACACAACACTCATTTTAACACAACAATATAAATATTAACTAAAGTTTAGCATAACATTCAAAATAGTCTAATTATAAGAATTATCGTACAGCCGTTGTGTAGACATTTCAGATTAACAATGAAAGTTCTTTTAGATTGTAGTTGGAAATAAAATCTAGATACTTTATGTAAAAAAACAAATTTTGTTGTAGTAAACAAAGTAGTGCAGTGTATGCCTAGAGACAAAGCCATGCAATTAACGGCCGAATCATTATACGATACAATAAGTTTGAGAGGTAAAATGCTTGTGTAAAGCAACACATTGCAAATTATTACACTATTATGGGTTTATTCCAAACGGTAAAAAAACTCATCTTACCTATTTTTTGTGAAAAGCTCATGGAACACTGATTTAGATTCTATCTTTTAATTATAAACGGACTGATAGTACTTATTTGCGAATACGAATGGATAATAGAAAAATTATTTGAAATATATTTTAAAAAAACTTAAAATCTGTTATCTTTAATATTTATACACATCGACTGTACATTATAATTAATATGTATCTGTTTGAATATAGACAAGTTTCATACAGAACATACATTGAATATTATTCAAATTTTTCATGTTATGTTATTTGCTACAAATAAGGAAACTAAAAAATATAAGCGAGCAAATAAATAGTAAAATATATGTGCATTCCGTGCATAATTTTATTAAGCAGTGCATATTATATACGCAGGTACAATATTTGTACTTGTTCAATAATACTGTGAACAAAAATACAGTCATAATACAATTTTTTTTTTCTAACAAATGCAACCTTCTTATACAATTATGTCATCATTTTCATAGGCTTCAGTTTCCCCCTTGCAATTCCAAAAAGAAGTTATCACAATATAGAGTAATATGGTAACACAGACGATAGTATACGGTCGTAAGTATGTACAAAAAGTTTTAAGTTTCAGCCCCCTGAAGAAAGCTAGGCAATAGTATTTTTTGAGTCTTGCCGTGTCATTAGTATATAGCGTCCTAATAGATCTGTTAAAATTAGTCTACGTAGATTAAGGAGTTAGGTGAAACGCCACGCCAATGTTAATTGTAATATATAACATCTAAAATACAAACCGTTTCTGACAAGAGCCAATTCGATGAGTGCGCCAATATGCCACAGAAATTAACATCGAAAACATACAATTTCGATACCGAATTTGATAAAAACATAAAATTTTAAGTGATCAAACGATAAGAGGGATCAGAATTGTCTTTAATTATAAATTTTATAAAAAATTTGGTAATTTCGTCACGTTTGATCATGGTTTAATTTGGAATAAAAAAAGTCTGGCGTGGAGACGGATTTAATGGCGAGGTGGGTATTACACTAAATAATAAGTGACGTAGACAAAACAATCGGTGTTTAATACTTTTTAAGATAGATACATACTATCAAGAATATTAAGTAAGTCTATAATTTACATGAACACTTGCATTCAAACTAAAAAATATATTTTGTTTATTTAAATAACTTTTCGACGTCAAAATATCATGATCATCATCATCTTGGCGTTTGATCGCTCGGAGAGTAACCACACCTCCCCCACCCCAAATCCTACATGACCTCCTTGAAAATACCACGCAGCATTGAATTAGTAGGAGGAACCGAGTGCGCGATAACGCATAGATGTCAAACACTGCATAAGGTTTGATAGTAGATAACTGTAGGTCAAATTACAATCAAAAAGTAGTACTTTTAAGACACAATTCACTGTCGTTTGATTCTCTCACGCAAGCAGTAGCTAGGCTCTAGTTATGCTAGAGAGCATTTCCGCTTTTCATATAAATAACCTCAAAACATTTTTTTTCCAAATCGGAAGCTGAAATGAGGGGAAATGCCAGATTATGTTAAAGCTATTGGACATCAATAAACCCAATAATACTAGAATTGAAACAAATAAATGCAGAGTATCTAATTTCGACAAATAAAATTTGAAATTTTATTTTAAAAGTTAACTCTATATTTTTAAAACAGTTTAACAGGTCCACGTAATATGTATCACATTATTATTTAGTGTAATATAGGGGGCGGTACCTGGGCACTGCGTGTGAGGATTGAAGTGGAGTGTCGACGTCGAGTCAGCGCTGCGTCAGCACCAGCCGCTAGCGCCATCTGCACACCCGAACCTTACAGCGGATACAACTAACAGTCGCCGCGGCACTCCGCAACTGTACTTTATACATTGTCGCCTCCTAAAGACCGGACGCCCCCAATACCTTATTGAGAGCCCGCGATCATAAGGCATATTTATAAACTTTATTTACCACATTGGTAACTTATAAACCTTTTGGTATAGTGACAAATTCACTCGATAATGTTTTAGCTATGTTTTTAGACCACAGAGCGGAGTCAATTCTTCAAAATGTAATCCCCAAATACATATATTGATTATATTATAGATATTTTTATTCTCAACGCCCTGTAGTCTTTTTTAAATATTAATATATTGAGTAATCTCATGCGATCGACTCAAACAAGAAATTACAAATAACATTATGCAACATAAAAATAAACAAAATTACAATATTTACATGCCCTCATAACATATATACATTGAATTGAATCGAGAATTTTATATAGAACATCCAACATAACATATTTCAATTCAAATATCATGCAAAGTGAAATTTTAAATTTCATGTTTGAGTGAAAATTTAGTACAAATTAATTAAATACGGTGTAATTGTTTTTACATATAAAAACCAAATACTACAAGCAAAGATACGTCGACTGAATAAATTATTAGAAATTTATAGAAGTGCTGATCTACATACATGCAGTGCAAAATCAAGATTTTCTAAAATAAGATATACATTTTGACATTAGATATATTTTTTAATATCCTAAATAACTTAAAAAGTGTAAGCTTTTTAAAGAAATTTTCAGGAAACTAATCTGTTTTATTATAACAGAATTGTAAAAAAAAACACTGGAATGTCCATGACTACCTTCAAAGCTAGTGTGATTCATTACTAAACTAGACAAATAAACACAAAAAAAAATTGTTTTTATTGTGGCATACGCCACTAACATTTTAAACTGTAAGCCATCCAGTGGCGGATTTACCCTAAGGCCCGGTAGGCCCGGGCCTAGGGCGGCCAGATTTAGGGGCGGTGATTTATATGGTGGATGCTCAGAAAGGGGCGGCTAATGGCCTGAGGCCTGTGACTCTAAATCCGCCACTGAAGCCATCGTTAGCAGTAACTAATACCCTTTAGTACTTTCAATACAGCGTAATCTAAAAATATCATACTACCCACTTTTTCCGAACACAAATGAAGTAGCTACCAAAATGTATATCTTATATTAGATCAACTATAAGACGACTACGTGAGATACTGTGCAAATAACATGCTTACAATATCACTCATAAACATTATAATGCACAAAAATTTATAAGGGACAATGACTATAAATGATATTATATATACATAGAACATAATATTATGAACAAGACGTAAAGAAAATAATTTTTGATATAAAAAAAATAATTTCATAGAGAACACATTGTTGTTGACCTACCATGGAGGTTAGATTTCAGATTGATAACCTAATAATGAAATTTCAAAAGAGATTAAGAATATTTCTAACCGATTAAGAACCGATTGTAATAAAATGATAAAAAAGTATTTTTACATGTGCTCTAAAATATAATAACCACAAGCAGTAATTATTTTTATAGTTCTAAACGAATCAAAAATTTTACCAATCAAAGTGTTAAGTTCACTCGGTAGATGGCGCGAATACACATTCTTTTTCATTTACATTTTCAATTGATAATATAAAGGTTATATTTCTCCTAAAATCTAACCTCTTTTGTCTATACTTACCCGCTGTTTGTTAGGTCTTTTAACCTTATTGAAGTACTGTTCTGTCATTTTGAGAAATCCATCCGTTAGCTGATCCAAATCATGTCTAGTAGGTATCGCATATATATCGCAGTGGGTAGTATCATCTTCCATTATTTGCTTAGTCGCTGGATTGTATAGTGGCAAAAGAAGTGTCCGAAAACGCCAGTATTTGAGAGCCTTGAAATACA
Organism: Orgyia antiqua; assembly: GCA_916999025.1. Taxonomy (NCBI): domain Eukaryota; kingdom Metazoa; phylum Arthropoda; class Insecta; order Lepidoptera; family Erebidae; genus Orgyia; species Orgyia antiqua. The sequence goes on from OU779864.1 coordinate 30,632,478, forward strand.
TCAAATTTATATGAACGTTAACAATTTAAGAAAAATAAGCAAAGTAGATTTGAATGTTTCTTTTCATTAGATCTCTCCCTCTCTCTTTCCAACCAATTAAGATCAGCGGGTGTTTGAGACCTGGTATTTAGTTCAGTTTTTTAGTTTTCCGGCTCTCACAGAAGGTGTTATCTGAGGTTTGAGATATATTTATTTAATATTTTCTAACACTTGCGCGACTCATCTGTTTAAATAAAACTACTTTTTACGGATTTAGACGCGTATATTTGTTTTAAATTTTGGCCCGACGTTTCGGAGACTTTGCAGTCACCATGGTCACGGGTGAGACTATATTTATTAATATTTATTTCCCATAAGAATTACAATTCACTTACATGAGAATGTTTTACAATTTTTAAATTTTAATATATATAGTTATCCGTGTACAATATCCCTTAGCTTGCTTTTACAGCACCCTGGGATTTATTTCATATTTTATTTCATTAAATAAATATTCATATATATTCAGGACATTAGATACCCAACAATAACTAATTTGTAGAATACTTAATTATATTCAATGTAACATAAAGTTTTGATTAATCTCAATACCTTATCTCACACTTTACCTAGCAGTCATTAGAAAGACTAATAGTAAAAGCTAGAAGAAAAGGATAATTAATGAAATCGCGAAAAAAATTGCATGAAAATTATATAAATAATATTTAAAACCTTTTTTCTAAAGATTAATGGTCTTATTCATGATGACTTATCGGAGGTTTAAAAGTTCGCTAAAATCGGTTCGCGAAAATTGTCAAAACTTGTTATTCATAATAGACTTTTTACGATAAAACGTTTATTATCTCTCCGATAAAATCTCCGTTTAAACCTCCGATATGTCATTATGAATAAGACCATGACACTTAACATCAGAGTATTAAACCAGCAGGAGTTGACATTATAAGGCGAGGCCCAAAGAAACAGGTACAGGAGCAATGTTCATACTCATTGTGTACGGACGCTGTCGTCTTTTACTCTCTTCTTATTATACTCAGCACGCCGAATGATGATCCCTATGACAGTTCGTTAGCGCTTAACATTGTACTGACGTCCTATCACATCAAATCCTTTAGAGGTGCATTAAAAAGTCGAAAAAATCATAATTGTGTACAATTGTAAATTATAAAAATGAATATTAAGAAATTATTACGTAATGTTCGGAAATAATAGAAAAAAACTCAGTGCAAATGTACATGGTACGTGCTGCAAAAATTACGTCGTCAAGCTGTTATCGACTAAGAAGGGACACATCGATAAACAAAATATCGATAATTTGTTGGAAAAATAAAACAAATGCTTTGAGTTTGTATTTTATTTATATCAATCTGAATCTGATACAGGGTCAATCGGATCTTCAAAATCTGAGTCTGAACTGCAGCTATCCGTGACGTTTTGTTATTAACGGTTGGTCAATGATATTGTCGTATTGTACATCTCGATCCCAGTCTTGTAAGCAAACATGACATTTGCCTAAAAAAACAGTATTTTATCGAAATTGTTTCGCATAACTAATACAACTGTCAGTTGAAACGTCATAGGGATCATCATTCGGCGTGGTAACTATAAGACGTTTATTTTTTTATGTAATCTTGTTCACAAGCTAGAATTTTTTTTTCTTTCTTTTAGCATGCGTGAGGCGATTTAAGGCGGGGCGTGCGCAATTAAATTACGTTATACTGTTTGTGTGCGTTACCTCGGCACCTTGCCAACGCGGCAGTATATTTGCCAACTGTCGGCGTGTTAACTACTCCTGTTGGTTTAATACTCTAAGATTACGGCATATTTCTATAGTGCTTATTACCGTATTTTTAAACCAATATCTAATTACTTTACAAATAACATCAAATATTTATAGCACTGTGAAAACATAGCGTAATAGAAACACATAAATATTAGTCACAAGGTATTTTAGAATTACTTGGTATTAGTGTTCACTTCAAAATAACTTGTGACTGCAATTTACCATAATATTCACCTCAACAAGGGCAAAGTCCGTGTCACCTCTGGTACAGATATAATGATCCATATAATTCCAATTATATGTTTCCAATTTCTCGGTAGTGAAAGAAACCCATGATACTTCATAAGTGTCATGGTTTGGGGCATGGAAGCGATAACGATAATGAATATTAAACGGTGGGTATGGGTGTCTGAAATAAAGAGCAAATGGTATCAAATACAATTAAGATTTCAACCTCTATAAGAATAACAAAAACAAGGTATTCAGAAGTCATGTACTAGCTATAATTAACCCCGCTGTCTGCCAAATAAACACTTTTTTCTTTCATTCTTTCATGGGTTCAAGTCCCGCTCATGGTGATAATTTTTTCCACGATTATTTGATTTTCTAAGAAATATTGTATATCCTTAAATAGTTTTAAAATATACGAAAATTAACAAATCTATGTACGAGCAAGAAGGAATACGTATACGTACTCAGAGATCAAGAGTGATGCGGCCATTGTACTCGGGCAGCAATTTTTTTTTTTAAATCATTTTCATAATCACTAGCAGTACTATACTTATAATTTTTCAGATGTAACTACTTTACATCCTATGCAGCCGTTAAATTTCGTCTAAGTTTATTAAGTAGTTTTTGCGTGACGAACATTCATACAACCTCACAAAATTTAATATATAAATAAATATTCATGGACATTCTACACAACGTCCTCTGGTACCAAGCTAAGCTTATTCTATGCTTGTGTTATGGGTACCAGAATACGGATATACTACATAAACTACTTTTCTTTTGTAAATACATATTTATAATACATAGAAACACCTAGACGCAGTACAAACATTTGTATGACAATTGGGATTGTTCATAATTTTTGACCTGCTGTTTTTATATTTTTTTTAGAAAATATAGACTTTTTAAGCAACTAATTTCAATATTATTGAAATAGTCACTATATAGAATGTAAAAAAAATGCTTAAAGATATTATTTTAGATGTTGTGACGTCATCGTTGTACGCAATCTGTGTATTGCCTTTTCCTGATAGACTTAAGACAGATTGCAATACGTCTTTTCAAAGTTGCCAAGTTGATATAATAGACCAATTTCAACTCCACCACAGGGTAGTATATCCCTAAGAACGCCTTAATATGTTAAGTCCTTCATTTCAAGGGCAAATAGAGATCATTTGCTTTTTTTGAAAAATAGTCGTTAATACAGCAAATTTTCCGAAAAAAACTAATGGATCATGATCAGAAACTCTATTTCCCGAAATGGTTTTCGAATTAAGAGTTTTGAAAAAATATGAACAATGCCCATTAGAAAAATCACACAAATGGTCGAGCGGGAATCGAACATGAACCACTCAACCACGAGGCTCGTCGACTTTACGAAATTACGCACTTAATACTAATACTCACCTTGGTCTATATCTAGTGACGGTAATAGTAGAACCAACTAATGTAAGCTTATGGAATATTCTTCCAATAGAGAGCAGATATCTTTTAGCAGGTGCTCCATTGACTGGCTTGCCGGTTTGAGGAGCCACTTTGGAAGGTGGGGCCGATGTGGCTGGACAGTGAGCTTCAATAACTTCATTCTCATTCACTCCTACTATTAATTGGAATCCCTGAAAAACACACAATTATAGGAACAAGTATATTGCGAATAAAACTATATGGCTAATTTTTTATTATTTAAGTTTTCTTCATTTCATTATGTAAGTTTTAATATGTTATCATTTTAAGAAAAAATAATCAACATAAATATAGCCTAATATTATCTAACTTAACTAAAATAAATATAGCCATTCAGAAATATAAATGTCTCAACAATATCTTACCTGAGCTAATCTCTGTGAAACCAGTTCTTTGAACACTTCCATAGTAGTGAGCGGTTCTTTGTAAATTGCCCGATTCTGTGCAAAATCGGCATTGACATCATCTGGCAGCAGATTGTAGTCAGAAACTAAATAGTCGTTTTGTAATGAACGCTTGTCTGGGAAATAATCCGTCGTAATTGGCAAACACGCTGGGATCGTCAAAGATTTCCAGTCCACACCTAGCAAAGTTTATTGCAATTATTTAATAAATCTTGTCCACATCAGGGCGATTAGCTGCGATTGTAAGTAGACCCACACAATATTTTGGAATCCATAAATCGCTACGCTATTCGGATTTTTTTAAATATAACTTGGGGTTTCATCTAAACAGATTAAAATTAACTTTAATATTTTCTAACTATCCTGTGCAAAGGAAGCAACGATTACAATTTTTCAGGTTCCTAGCTTGTGTAATTTTACACGAACGTTGAAGCGTCAGTCCATCAGGCTTATTCTTTAAAAATAAAAGAATGAGAATCAAATATTTTCGTTTGCATTAAAACCCAGTTATATTCATGAGACACATAGTAACCATTACGAGTGACAATCTTTAGTACGAGTTGTGAATGATCAATTCGATATGCGGATTTTATATGTTGTTTCAAAATGGCTATATAATAAAATCGCATTCATAACTTCTACTAGAGTCACTATTCTGTAATGGCGAGAAATATAACAATTTCAGTATAAACATGCACAATTGTTAGGTACTAATTAATTATTTACAAAAGTCTACCTACAAGCGTATTAAAGAATTGCTCAAGCGAAAACCAGCATCGAAGTTTTAATACGGCTTAGTAATAAAATATAAAGTTATTTACACACAGTTTAGGTATTCCGAAGAAATTTGCTGTAAAAATACACAATAAAATATTTAAATATTATAATGAATGTGAATGATATGATGTGAAAGTGATTTATAGGGAAGCCTTGTCTAAATATATTAAGCAAATACATGCTATATAACAATGTTACAAAATATTGATTTTTTAAATTTTAAAGGAAACATTGAGCCATTTACTGGGACCCTAAATTGTATTGGGTATCAAAATTGTGTAATTATTTTTAATTGCTATAAAGAATGACAAACGCAAGCTTATGAACTTATTTTATTATAAATAGCAAATACTTTAAAATGGTGGCTCACAGAGATGGTGGGTAGTAATATTCTATAACATTTAAATCGCGATTGTATATAGCGTATGAGTACATACATATAATAAATAAGTAAATCGAATTTAAATCTCCTAAAATAGCTAAATAGATAAAAAATTGTATCCCCGCTGCATATAATATACTAAAAACACATAAAAATAATGCAGAAACTACTCAATGCATATCCAATGAATGGAATATCAAACCTATAGCTCGGTTCGCTTCGATCCAATGAGGTTTGAAGATAATTTTCAACGCGATGGTATCATGAAACATTAAAAATGAAGTGAACATTTAGTAAAACAACACATTCTTATGATTTGCATACATCAAAATGCAAAACATTCGACAGTTATTAAAAATAGTTAATTCCCAAGAAGATATTGAAGAAAAGATTACAATTTATGACTATCAAAAACAGAAGGTGTAACTGCTTCCAAAAACTAATAAATAGTAGGCTAGAGATTATAAAAGGGATTTCATCAAAAGAATGTATATCAAATTATTATGAAACAAAATCAAATTTTTGTAAGTATGTCCCAATGTAATCGCATATCTTTAAAACTACAGACACATGGACGACAACGGATTTGGATGTGGTTTTTTAATAGATGGTGTGGTTCAATATGATGATTTTTTTTTTTATTAATTTTTTAGGGTTTGGTTTTTAAGTTCCACGCGTATAAAATTGTGGACACCAACCAGTATTTACTAAATTATTCATTGCGCAAAGCTGAAGTCAACGTCCGCATAGCGATTGACTTGTGAGCGCGTACGCAAAAATACGTTCCATTCCATCCGCACTATTTATTTAGCGCGCCATTGTCTTGGTGTGAATGATACTTTGGAGGATGTTGCTTTGAAGCTTAAATTGTTTAAAGAGATTGGCTCCAATTACTTTAACATTTTTAGTTTGATATTTTTTATGTTGTTTTGTTACTATTTCTTACTACCATTTACTATTTCATAGTCTTTGGAAGTGTTTATTTTTCAGCCTTCATAATTTGACAAAATGTTAAGAGAGAAGTCAGAGTAGAGAAAACGATGTCTAATATAAGAGTAAATTGCATGCCACGTTAGCAACATGCCATGTCATAAACGATCATCTTGAAAATAATTTCTCTATTCTGAATAATATAGTCAACACTCAAAAGTAGTTATCTTAATTATGTAGGTTATAAAACTATAGAATGTTATTTTATCGCAAAATTTCTGTCCTGTATATACAGTAAGCGATTATTTTTGGTTACTCTAACAAGTATACACATAGCGGTAAGCGAAATCGGGTGATATCGACATTTACATATTATATTATTTTTTTTGACCCAGTCGAACATAACTGTGTGAAAAAAATTCTTAAAATTCTAGAACTATATTTCTATGGTTTTCACTTAGTATTGAGCGAAAATATATAACGGAAAGAGTTATAGTTAAAATAAATCTAAAGAATTTTTGAATATAGTATAAATTATATAATTTTCAAAACTACCCCCGAACTATTGCTCTAAAACACTAAAAGTAAGTCCTGTCTGTGCCCATGCTAAATATGGTTTTACTTAGAGCAGGCGACGGCAGGACTAAGTTAAGGCGAATTTACCGAAATATCCACTATACATTATGTACACACAAATCTCAGAAATACTGTTAATTTTAAAAAAGTTACTTATTTGTAGAGAAATAGTTGGTACTTATTGTTTGTCACTTCATACAAATTTTATTTATTCACAACGTAAAACCAAAACTTGTAAAATTGACAAATTTTTAGACTTGTTTGAATTATTTTGAAAGAAAAACATTCATAAATATTTTCACAAATAATGTCATTTTTTATTTTTTATTTCTAAATGTTTATAAATGAATCGACAAAAAGCATTTAAACTTTTTATCGAAATTAAAAGCGACTAATCGACAAGAAAATCGAATAATCAACATTGAAGTCGAACGTTCGATATTAAAATCAACGACCGATATTAAAATAGCACATTTTATTTAATGTTAAGTCATTACCAACCTGTTGTTAAAGCCGGAGTCCATTCCTGTTCTCCTGTAGCTCCCCATAATAAAGCAAGTGACGCATTGTTAGTGGTCGATGGTGTTGTTCCAACACCTAACACACCTAATGTTCCTGATGTTGATATCATACGTTTGCGTCCTATGACGTTACCTTGAAATTAAATAACATCTAATGGTACCAATTCTACGTGCACAACTAAACTTAACTAAATAATTTGCTTAGTTCAAAAACTAAAAAACACGCTTAAAAATCCAAAATATTCTTATAAATTATTTATTGCATTGTCATCGGTCCTTAATGAGGATTTCAGATCAATCCAACTACTGTAAGTGGGTGAAAATCACTTTCAAAGATTAATACATTGATAGATACGAGTACATACTGAACTAATATAAGCGTGTTAAAAATAAAAACAACTATGGCATATTTTGATTAATTGGCTACTTCGATAAGCACATTTTTATTAATTACTAGCTGTTGCCCTCGACTCCGTTCGCGTAAAATTTAGGAAATTTTCCCTGTTTTTGCAACATTTTTAACTACTGCTTGAGTGAGAGTATTATAAACGTAAGAGTAAACAAATATAATCAGAATGCTCCGAACTGCTAAGCTATCAGGAGTTACACGTGTTATTGTGAGTCAACCATAAAATATAGATATATGCTGTTGCGGGATATTTTTTAGACAATTTTATGTAGAATATTTCCGTCATACATGATTTCTATGTAACTTTAACCATTAAGGCTGCACACGCGACGGAAGCTTAAAAAATGGAGTAACTTCTCCCGTTTTCCCAACATTTCCCTTCACTACTCTGCTCCTATTGATTGTAGCGTGATGAAAAGTATACTATAACCTGCACAGGAGTATGAAGAATAATTTTACCAAGTTTCGTTAAAATCCGTCGAGTAGTTTTTGTTTCTGGAACATACAGACGGTCAGACAGACAGACAGACAAAAATTTTACTGATTGCATTTTTAGCATCAGTATTGATCACTAATCATCCCCTGATAGTTATTTTGTAAATATATTTCATGTACAGAATTGACCTCTCTACAGATTTATTATAAGTATAGAAAATCGTTAGTCTATAATATACATATTTTCTAATAAACAGTTCAGTTAACATTGTCGAATTGTGTTATTGACACTATAAATTTTCATTTTTAGTTAAGTTTAGTTGTGCACGTAGAATCGGTACCAATTGTATATAGATATTCTCATTTTCCTATAACTATTTTTGAAATAAATCTTTAACAGATAGTTAAACTGTTATTTTTATCATACGAAGTTTTGGAATATTATACTACCCACATATTTTGACAGACACAAGGAACATATTCAGTGTAATAGCTGAATAACGTTTCATCGAATATTTTTGGCGATTCAGAATAATATCGCTGTAACTTGCAATAACGGTAACTTTTACTTAACCAGATTAAAATCGTTTGCATAAGAATTATAAAGCAGCGTCTGTTGCGAATATTTGTCAAACTATAACCGCAATAAAAGTCGCTAAGCCCGTCGCTTAGCGACCTTTATTGCGGTTATAGTTTGACAGTATCTTCGACTATATTACAAGTATTTTAAGTCAATAATATGCAAGTTCAAAAACTAAAAAAACACGCAAGAAAATCATGAATATTTTTTTATATTACTGCATTGTCATCGGTCCATAATATGTGTGCAAAATTTCAGATCAATCCGATTACTGCAAGTGGGTGTAAATCACTTTCAAAGATTCTGTTACATAGATTAATACATTGATAGATACCTACCGAACTTTTAAAAGCGTGTTAAAAAGAAACTTACCATCGACCTGATACATAGAATGATTGTTATTTAATATAGATGATATATTTTCTTTATTAATGTTGATATCATTGCGATGTTCTGATCTAAGGGAAGGTGCTTCACCAGCCGGCCTCGCTTGATAATGATGCTGTTGTATTAGTACACCAGTTGGACCTAAAAGGAAGAGAAATTTATATATTTCACTTTTCTGACTTCGTATGCATTTAATTTACAATATTTTCTCTGTTTTTGAAACATTTTCACTCATGATTCGCTCCTATTGGTCGCAGCGTGATGTTAAATATTCATGGACATTTCACACAACGTCCTCTGGTCCCAAGGTAAACTGGTCTTTTTTTTTCTCTCTCCTCTCTACCCTGCCGGGCCATGATGGTACCTTGAGCTTTACGATGACCCGGCGAGGAGTGGCCTCGCTAACCGGGGCCCGACTCGGCCGGGATAACTGGTTTGCTACACATAACACAAGCATATAAGCTAAGCTTGGGACCAGAGGACGTTGTGTGAAATATCCATGAATATTGATTTTATTTATTTTATTAGCTTATCGTCGTGTATGGCGCCTCATGCTGGGCAACAAAAGCGATGGATGAAAGACGAATGCACGTTGCGGAGATGCGAATGTTGAGATGGATGTGTGGCGTCACGCGATTGGATAAAATAAGGAATTAATATATTAGAGGAAATCTGAAAGTGATGCCAGTGACTGAAAAATTGAAGAACGAGCGGATGTCCTGGTACGGGCATGTTATGAGACGAGAGGAAAGTAATGTCGTTAGAAGAGTTCTGAGTATAAATGTGGAAGGAAAAAAGTCTAGAGGAAGACCTAAGAAAAGATGGATGGACTGTATGAAAGAGGACATGAAAGAAAGAGGAGTTGACACAGACATGACGGCTAATAGAAGACTGTGGAAGAAAAAGACATGTTGCGCCGACCCCAAATAATGGGATAAGGGCAGGAGGATGATGATTTATTTTATTAGCTTACCTTTAGGAAATATATGTGTCCATCTTCTTCTATTACTTGTAAGTTTAACTGTCACATGTGATGGATCGAATGGATTGATCAGCGCTCTTCCGGTCCTTATGACTGGTTTGTGTGTAGATATAGAACTGCGCGGTGATAGTCGATTGCTTGATATAGGAGAGTCTGTTGCATCACTGTTTGTATCGTAGGCGTTTTGCTTACCTATAAAGTAGACAAATGTTGATGTACATTCATTTATTAATATGTACAATTATTATTTTGGTCCAATTGTGTTCTGTAAAGAATACAAATAGATGGATCGATATAGTTTGTGCAAACCGCTCGATAGATGGTGTTGTACAAAAAAATTGATGTGATGTTTAATAACCACTCACACGTCCCGACATAAATACCTATTATACCCTTGTCCGTCCAGCTACGCGTGGCGCTGATTCGATCGGTACCGCGCTCGCATGTTGTAACAAAAAACCTTTATAGCTTCTTATCTATAATATCTAGAGTGAAGACAAATACTACGAAAAATTGCTAAAAGACTACAGATGAAATCTATGTATTTTTTAAGATCTGAAAATTTATTTTAAAGTATTAAAAATAGGTGTAAATATTGAATTTGGAGAAAACATAACATTTATATTGTATTAATTTACACCACAACGAAAAATTATTGTTTATTTTACCAATTAAACAATGTAACAATAAACTAGAAGTGTTTTCCTGTAAAACGATGCATGGATCATTATGTTTAATTAATCCTAAGTAGTTAAATAAATCGAAACAAAACACCTTTCTTCATAATTTTATCGTGATGGCCCCGAACGCTTTCGACTCGCTCGCGAAGTCAAAATATAAGCAAGATGGCCGCCTAAGGTCTCGTTCAGACTTATTTACGCAACTCAAAAAAGGCGGCTATGTTTTTTTTAGTTGGGCTTTTAAATTAAACAGCAATAATAAATTATATGTTGTGTTTTATTTATTAATCCTTATTCAATAAAAAAAAAAACAAATGAAATGATGATGAAATAATATTTATTTCTGTAAATAGAATAATAATAATCTTTGAAGACACTTTTACAAGTACGCTCCCACCTCTAGTACGAACCCCTCGTCCACGTGTGCGACTTCCACGAGCCAAGGAAAATTCAATTGGTGATCTAAAATTGGTGTATGTATTAATTTTAACTATCAATATCATCAAGGCAAAAGGCAAAAATAATGTGCATGATGCATTAGAAATATCAGAGTCAGTAGCTAGTAACTTATAACAAACATTCACATTTTAATAGCAGCGTATCTTCAAGCAATACTAAGTATGCACATGGTATAATTATTACAATAATGACATCAATATTAAAAAAATAATAAGCCCGACACAAATAGGCTTAAAACCGGAAACCGAAATATTAATAATTTTGATAAAATATGAGAATTAAATTCTTCTAACAAGAGAAAAAAAGTGAAACCATCACGAAAATTTAAAAATGATAGCAAAACTCGACAATTGTTAACAAGCATAACATTATTATATCAAACAAACGAAGAAACACACCACCACACAAAAATATTGCAAACATATTTTGCAGTTTGTACACACCCTTATTTTGAACCATTTTAGTTCCGTCCGTGGATAGTAATCTATCCATGCTTAAACACCTGAGGAACACAAAGATATTTTTAAGGAATCTTCCGTAATTATTGTATATTTCTGTTTTTAAAGTGTATTATTATGTTTATGACGAACTATTACTCGTTGTTTAAACAATATTTTACTGAAAAACTACGTAAAAATAACTAAAATTTGGTCAACAACAAGAATGGCCGCTCTTACGCTATTTTTTTCGAACTTTGAATTCAAAATATAACACTATTTTACTCTTAAAACTGTGATATGTATACTTAATTATAACGCACAAATCATCTAGTTTATCTTGATGTATAATAATCTATGAACTCATAAATAAAACTGAAGTACTTACGACATAATCACTGGGACTTCAAAACCACTTGTTCACTAAACACGAAGCGTAGAGTGGACTGAAGAAAAAAGTTTGTTTTTATTCGTTGATGCTTCTTACACTGCCATCTAGTAATTGTGATTGTAAAGTAATTCATCAGCTATCTACTACACAACTTAAAGATGCAAAAAATAACGCAATTTATCCATAGATGTCGATTTCATAAAATATGTCGCTATGGATATAAAAGTATCCTTGGACGTAAGTCGCCCTATTTTTTTTGGATATCAAAGTATCCTTGAACGTGTGAGTGGATAAAAGCCACACAAATTGGTAATGCGCCTGGCGGCCATGTTGGTGACGTCATAGTGACGTAGAGATGAGAATATTACATTTTGTTAGCTGTACATTTTCTTTGCTGATGACGTCACAAGGGCGTTAATTTGACAACGTTCCAGCGCATTACCAATTTGCGTGGCTTATACACATTAAGAAAAATTGTAGATTTGGTAAATGTGGGTGTGGTAGCTCCGTCGGCAGAGCGGCAGAACGCTATTCCAAGGTCGTGGATTTAAGTCCTGCTCATGGTGATAATTTTTTCCACCATAATTTAGTTTATTAAATGATGATGTATATCTTGATCTAGAAAAAAATATATTTATCGGACTCGAATGTTGATATAACAATTACAATTTTGATAGTCATCAATGGACCCATTGATTGAGCCCTTGCTGACCAGGCGCATTGGTTTAAGGTTTATTTTCAAACTAGCTGTTTCCAGCGACTACGTTTGTGTGGCTTTCAGAAAATTTTCCATTTTTGCAACAATTTTCACTAATGCTTCGCTGCTATTAGTCGCAGCGTGATGTTATATAGCCTTCCTTGATAAATGTGTTATCCAACACCGAAAGCATTCTTCAAATTGAACAAGTGGCTCCTGAGATTAGGGAGTACAGACAAACTCATCAGCTTATTAAATAATTCTTACTGCCATTAGCTAATATGTCGGCAACAGTATGATGTATATCAGGATCTGACATTTTTCTATGATGTAAACTAGATACGGGCGGACTTCTTCTACAAATGCCTTCTAGACCAGCTACAGAAGTTTTCTTTGGGCGAGTAACTTTCTGCAAGCTGTAAAATATACACTATAAGTAAGATATGCATAAACAAACTTAAACAGTGACAAAACAATGGTCATTAAGTATGACATCTTAATTATATTATTGGGGCATATTATGAGCTCTTAAAAAATCATGCAAATTCCAGACAATTTAGTTACGGCCGTAAATTTCGTAAGTCATCATCATCATCATAACATCACGCCTTTTTCCCGTGGGGGTAGGCAGAGACTATAGAGCGCCATCTGCTATGATCCAAACATACTTCCCTGGCTTCATCCACACTCATACATCTGGTCATACATACCCGACGGTTGTAAGTGCTACGAACTTGCCCCTTTTGGAGTATGCCGGCGATGACATCGGAGTATATATTTCGTAAGATGACATATAATTATAGGAGAACTTGGGTCTAATCAAGTTGGTCACTTCTGCTTATACCCACTTTTCTAAACATAAAAATATCTTACCACGTGCTATGCGCCAACGGCAACTGAAAAACTTGTGCGTCATATGCATCATAATCAAATATAGAATTGTATTCATCTTCTTTCAACAGTTTTGCCCTCCTTTCATCTTCATACATTTTTCTTAACGGCTCCTGACTCTTTCTCGGTGGCAATTTTATTCTTGGAATAAAGTTTGAATACGCAACTTTTTTATTCGTCGAATAAAAAGATAAATTAATCCAATGTGGCATTGAATAGTCATCTATAGAGTTGAGATTATTGTCTTTATTGTGAAACTTTAATAGGGGTACAGCATGTAATGGTTGTTCTCCAACACAAACCAGATCACTGCCTACACCGTTGTCAATTATACGTTGTTTTGTAACGTTTGTTAGTTCCCTATCAACTTCAAAAACACCTACTCCAGGTGTTATAACTACACTTAGCTGCCCAGTACGGTCAAAGCATCGGTCCAAGTAATGCTTTTCGAATACTAAAAAACAAAAAATTTATATCAAAACAATTCTTTATTCAATAACAACATTCGTAAGACGTAATATCTCTATAGCAAATTCTCTTATAAAAATTATGGAATATCAATAAATTTATCTAAAACTAGGTTATGCCAGAAGAATGAATTCAATATTTTTAATAATTGCGAACAAGTGCAATTGAAAAATGTCGGTAGGTTAAAAAAAGTATGTGCAAACATGTTTTATTAAACCTACCCACATATAGGTATGACCTTTAAGGGAGTTTTAGAAGTTTTGTAGATTGCACATGAAATCTTACCATTTAAACTCATGTTCAGTACTTCGAGAAAATTTCCCTGTGCCGCGGTTGAGTTAATTGCTGTCGGAATTTCCATGCTTGGTCTTTCATGGTATTGGAGTACAATTTTCTGATAGTCAGTAAACAAACGTCTAAGTTGGAGCAATATGTTTGACCAGTCCTCATATCTTTCATTTTGAACTGCAACTCTGAATATAAATTTCAATGCATCAATCTTAAGCTAAATAATTTTAAAAAGTTGTACTATTAGAAATAAGTGAAATCATTATTTTAGCAGAACCTTACCTAGAAAAACTGAGTCAAACTATTATCTAAAAACAGCAAGGGCAGGCAGGTAACCATAGGTTTTGATTTGATTCCAAATATACCAAAAATGGGCGTGGTTTATTATACAGTTGAATAGATTTAGAAGATTGATACATACACGTGACGTAAAAGTTTGGGTCATTCATTAGTAAAAACTTTTAGTTACTAAGTAAGCTATATGTATATATATTATACTAGCTGCCCCGGCAAACGTTGTTTTGCCATACAATTCTGTGTAAAAATCAACAACAAAAAATTTCATCAAAATCGGTCCAGCCAAATTTAAACTATCCTATCTCTCAAGTTGGATCGAACTGCACATGGTGTGCGAATTTTATTATAATCGGTTAAGTGGTTTAGGAGTCCATTGAGGACAAACATTGTGACACGAGATTTATATATATTAAGATATGTATATTCGTAATCGCTCTTGATAAATCCAAGAAATAAGATTTTTATTTTTTTGTAGTAACTTATATTAACAGATTAGATGCAAACAGGACAGGATCACTTGTTGTGGCATTTTGCCCAGCAGTGGAAGAAAGTCTGATGCATGAATGGATGAACTTAGAATAGAATATAATGTAGAGTTACCTATAAAAATCTTCATAGAATCTGCCTCTGTAGTCTTTTTGTAGGCATTCTTTCATATGTTGAGGGAATTCTTCTAAAGATTTAGCTTTGTAAAACGTTCTTGAGAATAAAACTATTGTGACTTCATGGTTACTACCATTTTTCTATAAAAAAAATGATAAGTATGAATTACCCGGTGTTAATATTATTTAGATTTTTGGCTGTACATTTTCCAGGCAATTTCTAGAAAATATTTTTACTTGAAGAAACAATACTAAGTGTTTTAAAAGTACTAAGCAACATCATCTGGTACTAAGACAAGTTTATGACTTGTGTTATACGTACTAGACTAAGTATATACAGAATTTTCGTAAATTCTCATGATTGTTAGAAAAAACCCACATAGTATAACTGTCCAGTACCATGATTACAACTTGCAATCTCGTAACCAATAATGCAATACATACAATACCAGTGCAACACGGGGCCATCCAGGCAGAGGAATTTAAAAAAGCTTTGATTTTGATCTTACCTTCCATTTAGCAAAGAGATCCGATAGGAAACCGTTAACTGCTTTTTCGAAATATAAATCTCCATGTATATCAAAATCCCACATTTCAGAAGACATTTGAATGAATAGATACACCATGGAGGTTGAGGACCTGAATACTATCTTAGTATCTTCAGTAATGACACCACATGCCACACGGTCTCCTTGAGACCACATTTCGTAAACTTGACATCTGACAGTGCCTCCACAATACTCAATTTTTTTGTTCATATATACACAGGTGCTGACCTAAAATACACAGTATTACATAGCATAAACCAAAAGATGTATTTCTTAGAATTAATATAAATTAAAACTTAAAAACTTATATATATGCCAGAGAATATATGAATGATTTTAAACTGGCTGTTGCTTGGAACTTTGTATGCGTAGAATTTAGGAACCAAACCTTAGCAAATTATACAAAAAAGCCATCCTATTGAAGCATTCTATCTATTAAAAGAAACTTCATTAAAATCCGTTGCGTAGTTTTGAAGATATAAGGTCACAGTGGAATATACAAATAAAAATAACAACTTTGTTTTGTATATGTATAACTAGTAAAGATTCAGATTTTCTCTAACCAAATATAACAAGTCATAGACCTTCCTTAAGATATTGAAGACGATATTACATCTAGTATTTCACCCAATTTTTAGTTTTCTAATATGAAATAACAGCACTGTGTTGACCAATGTAATGAATTTTTCAAATAATATTTAACTTATTGGGAAACACAAAGACCGAATTATACCGGTCAATATAATTACAATGAATTTTGAAGCAAAAATAATAAATATCCACATTTATTTAAAAAAATTAGAAACATATTTAGGAAATTTACCAGATTATTTTTCAACCTCCACATCTCCGACCTTCCCATGTACTGGTCTTTGAATGTGAGCTCGACTGAATCAAGAGCCACATCGGCAACATTGACAATATTGACATAGACATCAGCAAATGTTCTCAATTGAAATGTTGTAGCTATACTCTGTTCAACACTTATTGTGTCTGTAATAAAACATTTGGATTCAATTAAATCTAAGATAAAGCTTTGCCTGGTAAATCATTACTAACGTTATAAATGCAAATATAATAACAACTATCAATGACAATTTTCACTTAGTCTAGACCCTAAGATAATAACAAGAGTATATTCATGTATATTTCATAGGCAAGAAAAGTGGAATTTATTTCCATACATAGAGGAGTGTTTTAATGCTTGATTTAACACAATATTATCTCAGTAGAAAAGTACAAATTCTCAGCGACATGTACAAATATGATTCTAAGCATTACTAAGCTAATGGGATGCTGTTACTATTATAACTTCTATTTATTTATTTTGATTGTATTAGTTATAAAAATTCTTACCTCTAACTCGACCTGGAGCATCCACCTTTGATACTTGCAATAGCAGACGAGGGTAGTCATTGTCAGGATGGTATATTTCTACTATATCCTTTTCCTTTAAGCCTGGATAGTCTTTTAAATTTATTATCAGATCAGTTGCTGTAACATAATGATGTCGTTAGAATTTCATTCTTGCAAAACATGCTATTCTTTCCACTTTTAGATTATAAGTAGTAGTAAAGACAGCTACAACAACATACAACATTTAGAAGAATTTTGCTATTTGATATTAGCCCCATACAAAAAGTCACGCCTTTTTTCTATGTGCGGAAGGTAGACTAAAGGATATATTACTACCACATAGCAGATAATATATTGTTTTTGCTAATATATATATATGTGATCTTCTGATAAATTCTGGGTACCTACTAAATATACTATGTTACTAGGAAAGAGAATATAAAAGGCACTAATAAAATCAGCTGTTTAGTGCAATATTTTTGTTATTCAAACAATAAACCATACTTACGACTAAAACTGGATTGATGTACAATAAGCTTAAAGGATTTCATTTTGAAATCTTCACTGTATAATATTCACTTTAATCAAATAAACAAAGCTTGTTTTGTAGAAAAATTTCAATGACCCATTATTATTGTTTTCACAATAAACCATTGGTTTTCACCAACTAATAAGTTGGGTGAAATTGTCACCAAAAAGATAAACACGTCTTAGGATATCACTGAAAATTAACTTGTGTAAAATAATTACTGTTCCAGGCTAATCAATAAATTTAATTTTTAATTAATAATTGTATTTTTAATAAATTGGTCATTTTAATAAATTTGATTCATTGATCTATGCTTTGCTTGCTAGAATACACTCAATCACAGAATAGATAGAAGATACTACGTATCAGAAGGGAAACTTACTGTGAGTTTCCACTAAAAACATTAAACATGCAATGTATCGAAACTTAACACTGTCAAACCAATCACACAACCATGAAGGTATAGATAAAAAAAAGGAGGCCATACTTGGAACATCGGTTTGAGGCAAATACCTACGTATCTCTATCTCACTCTCTGTGGTCTGACCTCTCTTTTTAGTGTGGCCTTAGTACTGGGCCCTGAGTCGGGTATTTCAACGGTGTCACAACTGTACCATTATTGTACCATTATGGTGCAATAGTAAAGTTTTTGGTAGTCTACTAATAATGTGTCGTCATAACGACTTCATCATTGTCTTACAATTGTCAAAGTGACATAAATTGCTAGTCTCGTACACAACTGCTTCACAATTGCAATTCAATGACTGAAATGTTTCGGTAGTCTGCTATTTTGAATTTGACAGTAATATTTTTAAATTGTCCTGTGTCGACAGATTGCCATAAATAAAAAATAGATAGATAGAAATATTAGAAATTGTTCTTTGTAATTTATTGCAATTTACTAATCTCCTAAACTTCACATTGCTTTTTATACTAATAAATAGTATGTACAAATATATTTAAACGAAGTCTAGCATGATTAAATGTTTAAATTTATTAGTAGTTTTTCGAAAATCACTTCAACTAACGCATTTTTTAAAAACGGCAACACATACATACCATTCTAACACAATCCATAGATAAAAGAGACCGAAAATTCAATGCATAGATAAAAGAGATCGACAATTCTATTACCATTGAAAGACCGTTATGACGGCATATAGCAGACTACGGATATTTGACTTCAATTGCAACGGTATCGTGCCGGTATTGTGCCGGTATGACAATTGTTCCAAAATAGTGGACTTGAGCACCTGCTATCTCCTTATTAAAATCTCCTAGTAAATTCTTAAAAAGAGTCACCACACATATCAAATCACAAGTTAAACACTGTCATTTGATAGTGTTTAATCGTAACTATAAATAACTAGTTGAAATACGATGAATGAAATTAAAAATAATAAAATAGTAGATCACGGATGCTTTTCATGGTTGACGAATCAGTGAATTATTTTCCCCATTTCCTAAGGATTTCGTAATTTGGCAACATTGGTCACCATATGTCAAGTTGTCGACAAAATTGTGCCAATATGTCGGTTGTTTACTTTACGGTTCACAGCTTCGTTTCAAATTTTCGACTCTAATTATTTTTATAATTAAAGAAATGGTGCAAACTTGTGTAGTGCGTGGTTGCGGTAGTACGTGGTGTCCAGGAGGTGATATACAATTTCACGCGTAAGTGTTTAGATCGTGATTTCTGGCATTGAATAACTGCAAACATATTTCTTTGTATTTTCAATTAAATACTTCATAAAATGATTAAACAATGTTTTCAGCATACTTCTAACTAACTATACTGATAACGATGTAAAGATCTAATAGTCTTACATTGAATTTCATGGACTTAGTGCAATTTTATCTTTCTTGTTTACAAGAAGTAATTTTGAAATAGTGTGACCATACTGAGGACATATCTAGGACTTTCTGTGGGACCTGAACTAAATTATACATGTTTGCTTAGTCATTTAATTTTTATTTCACATTATTTACAACATTAATATACTTACCTACAATATTATTTTTTTAGATTTCCTAAAAATAGTACCCAGAGGAAATTATGGTTATCCATTGTACCATTGAAAATGAAATTTTATGAAAGTGCAAGGATTTTTTAAAACAAACAGCAGTTCCTACTATAATTACAAATCAAGAAGCAGTATCACCTTGCAAGGTAAAATTTCAAGTATCTATTTACAAACTCCTTTAATTGTCTCACATGTTATACAATGTTAAATATTTGAATTTATAAGGAATATAAAAACTAGTATGAAAAAAAATACCCCACCAGTATCAGGAACATTTTCCAAACTACCGGCGCTCAAGGCTCCAGAGATAATTGCTGCTTTCTGAACCAGCCCCCCCCCCCGATCCGACTGCCTAATGAGAGCCTTACATTATTATTATGTTTCAGAAATGTAGTAGTTCGAATATATGGCAAAAGGCTATATTTTGTAAAATATATTATAATTTTCAGATAGACAGTTCATTACAGGAAGAGTCTATGGGGCAAGTAGCTACTCTGGGTGTACCAAATCCTAGCTCTGGCATTTATGAAAGTAATCCTTCCTGATGGGCCAACTCAGAGAAAACAATATAGAAAACAAATTAATTAATGTTGTATCACAACATTTTACTCCTCTGTTGCAAGAAATGTTTAAGCATCCCATCACGGACTCAATTTATTGCAATGATTTGCATGAAAGCGTATTAATTAAGAAAATTGCAAATTCATTTTTTAACACTTAAAGAGTCATACAGAAAATATACTTAGTGATTTACGTGGTAAGAGACAGAAATTACACAAAACAATAATATTTAGTCATGTATAAAAGAAAAGTTATTAAATGATTTTAATTTGGAAAGTGCTGTTGTTTCTTTTTTGCCCTTTTTTTGTAATTTTATTATCGTTCCTATTATAGCCCCCTATGATATATGTCACAGTCAAAACTTATAACCACTCAATAGACTGTAAGCTCTCGACAGTAGTACTTTTGACTGAAATTATTGAAAACTAATTTTACCCAATATAGCTGTTTAAATGTAATTTTAACTGACTTGCCTAGCGCCAAGTAGTGGAACACAAGGCACAGGGAGCCAAGGGCAACCCGACAAGGGTGGGTTAGGTTTTTAGCTCCCGTCATGCCATTCATGATAGGTTCCTTTAAACGCTGTAGACAGAAATATACGTAAAAATTGATTTTGACTGATTCTCCGTTCTTCCGTCAGCCACTTTTAACCACATTCATATTGTCAGTTAAAATGACTATTAACTACAGATTTTCCGACAAACTAATTTTAATCAACGTAACGTATTTTTTTTTTCAGAAGTATTATTGACCGAATTTGCCCTTTAACTGACATTAATAAATAGAAATACATTGGCTAACCCAGAAATCTAGGAAAAACTATTGTCCAGTATGTATTCATAATGTTTAATTAATCTGCAAAATTAATGAAACATATATCTTTTGCGATTTCATGGTTGGTCCCTTAATAACAGTACATGTTTAAAAATATGAGTACAATAACCCTTTTTCGTTTTTACGCTACCTACACAAAAAGTTATGTTTCCACTTAGGTATGCCAAATAGATTTTATTGTGTAACTTGTTTTGTTTACTACGAAATTACTAACACCTTGTTATTTTTAACCGGCTTCAAAAAAGGAGGTTCTCAATTCGTTGGAATCATTTTTCTGTATCTTTGTAACATGTATTTAGGTCTGAAATAAAGGTAAATTATCATTATTTTATTTCAAGCAGATCTCACAATCATTCATTAATTTCGTATTGCCGTAGGAACTACACCTTTGTTCTAGTAATTATCTATTTCCCACCAATATTCTATAGGTACATCGTACATACGAACTAGGAAATTTTACGTGTTTATAAATGTAAAAAGAATAATAAATTTAACAACCGAACCTCCAGTTACTGTTAAAAAACTAGAATTATCCAAACTTTCACGCGATAACAAACAGTTTGTTTTTTGAGTATTTTTTTTACGCACAGTACATAAAGTATCTCGACACATAAAATCTATACGGGCTAGGTCTTAGAAGTGAACATTTTGTTGACACTATATGGAACACAACTACTTGAAGTTTTGTCCTGGAAGAAATACAATAAAGGTTACCCTACTTAGAAAGAAAGGGTTTGACCACAGTGAGCGAGATAGCCATACATCATTTTTGCTTCAAGTAGGTATTCAGAGTCTGGACTCCACTTTTATCTGTACCTTCATGCACACAACTGGTTTTGTCGAGTTTACGTTCGCACTCAAAAAACTAGTTAAAATCTTTGACAGCATTCAAGATTTGTTGTTGTCTGTGTTCGCACTGACTAAAATTAAAATCTTTGACAGGTTTGTTTAAAGATTTGACATGGCTGACGTTCACACTGCTGTTAAACTTTGCCTCGCAACTTGTTTAAAATCTCGATATATTGTTTCCCAGCACCGTCGGTAAACAACTGTGATATTAGTGCGATTTTTATTACATAATTAATAATATGAGTTAATTAAAGTGAAATATGGGATAGACGAAAGCAGATACGTTAAAATTTTTTTTTTTTTTTTTTTTTTTTTTTTTTTTTTTTTTTTTTGGTCGAACCCGATTTGGGTATTGCCATTTAAAGGTAGGGAAACTTTAGTGTAATTAAAAGGAAATTTTGTCATATTAGAGACATTAGTTGTGGAAAGGATTCTAAAGTATGATAATAACTATGTACATATATAAGTTAAATTTTAATATTATTACATAATATAAATGAAGCTATTGCATCATAGATATAGTAATTTTTAGAAGCGAGTAAAATAGAAACAGATGTAGGTAATGGGATAGATAAAGAAAATAGGGTTGAAAATATAATAGAGTGGTCATACGAAGGACAAGCAAGTATCATATGATTAATGTCAGCCTGTTCACCACACACACATTCGTCAGAAGTAATAACTTTTAATCTCACTAAATGAGAAGGACAACACGTATGTCCCAGTCTAATTCGAATCAAGGAACTAGTGGCCCGCTTTCCGATTTTAAACCTAAAAAACCATGGTTTGCTGGGAATGGACTGTTGGATTTGTGAATACGATTTCCCTTTGATCTTGCAGCTTTCTGACCATAATTGGTCCCACGCAGTTTTTAAGTATAACATAGGTAAAGCTGCAAGGTCATGATAATAATTTACGTAAGGAAATGTATCACCAGACTCTACAGCATCTTTTGCAAGTTTGTCGGCTCTAATATTGCCAGGAATATTAGAGTGACTAGGTATCCACGCAAAGGACAACGTTAATTTCTGTTGTAGACAACGATAAAGTAACTCTCTGATTTTAATTATGACAGGAAAAATAGTTTTACATGAAAAAGGGTATTTCATTAGTGCTTGTAGAGAACTTTTCGAATCTGAAAATATTACAGTGTTTTCCAATTTCATTATTAAAACATATTCTATTGCCTTTAGTAAGCCAAAGCATTCACCAGTAAAAACTGATGTCTCTGGTGGGAATTTAATTTTTTGAACTATATCATATTGAGGATGATATATCCCAACGCCAGTACAATCAGAACTTCCCGATTTGGAAGCATCGGTGTAAATATGATGACAGTCTGGCCATTTAGTATTTACATTTTCACTAAATGAGAATTGTGCTAATGGATCACCTTTATCTATACTTAATGTTAAATGAATATTTGGAACTGTAACTAAAGATGCAAAAGGAGCATTATAAAGTGGATGCAACAATGAGGAATGGTTAGGTGCCTGCAGTGAATTATATTTTTGAAAACTTTTAATAAGACATGGTGGCTCTTTATGGGCCCAATACGAAGATGTAGAAACATAATCTTGAAGAATTTGGAGTTTAGAACGCAAAGGGTGACCCGAAAACTGAAAACAACGAAACAAAAATTTATCTGATAAATATTGTCGACGCAAATATAACGGAGGATCTACTAGTTCAACTTGAAGCGCATTAATTGGGGAAGATTTCATTGCACCAGACACTATTCTTAATGCTTTGGATTGAATGCTGTCCAACCGCTTTAATGCTTGAACATTTCCAGGTTCCAATAAAAAACAACCATAGTCAAGGAGACTTCGGATGATGGAATTATAGAGTAGTTTTAAGGAATAAGGGTGAGCCCCCCACCAAACACCGGCTAAACATCTCAATATATTCAGTGATTTTTCACACTTGGCAACGATGTACTCACAGTGAGGTATTCCAGAAAGCTTAGAGTCTAAAACAAATCCTAAGAATTTGACACTACTTTGTGGTTTAATTAAATTGTTATTGTAATAAATATTAATAGGCGGTGGGAGGCGCATTCTGGTGAAAAGCATGGAAGAACTCTTTTGAGGAGAAATTTCCAAACCATTCGAGTCCATCCAACACTTAAGATTTTCTAGGCAATTATTTACAGAGGCACATGCTTGATTAATAGAATCATGAGCGTAATATAAAACTAAATCGTCAGCATATTGTAGAACTGAAATATTTGGATCAAGCGATCCTTCTAAATCGTGAACATAAATATTATATAAAATTGGGCTTAAAACAGAGCCCTGCGGTAAACCCTTATTTGCAACTCTCGGATTTGATGAACTATTGTCTAAGTAGATCTGTCTATCAATCAAAGAGTTTAGAATAAAGTTTGTGAGTATAATAGGAACATTTAATGAGATTAGTTTTTTGTACAATAAGTTTAAATTAACATTATCGTATGCCGAAGAAATATCTAGGAAATTAGCTACTATTGATTTATTTTGTGAGAAGGCAAGACGTATATCCGTTACAAAGATACTAAGACTGTCTAATGTGCTCTTGCCTCGCCTAAAACCAAATTGACTAGTGGACAATAAGTTGTGGTTTTCAATGTACCATTCCAAGCGATTTTTAACAAGATGCTCTGTTATTTTCATCAAAGTATTAGAGAGAGCGATAGGGCGATAAGAGCATGCAGCAGAAGAAGTTTTATTAGGTTTCAATATTGGTATAACTACCTGAGATTTCCATGAATTTGGAATTTCACCTGTTACCATAACTTTATTAACAATATTTAAGTAGTACGAGAGAGTTTCATCAGAAGAGTGTGTAATAAAAGAATAAGGAATTCCGTCCATTCCAGGAGAAGAATCTTTTAAGTTTGTTAGTATACCTTTCAGTTCAGAAAGAGAGAATGGTCCATTAAGACCTGAAAGATTGTTTGAAATAGAAGTGAGATGTGGCAGAAACAATTTCTCAGAAGCTGTTGGAGGGGCTAATTTATCTAAAAATTGATTTTGAACTGAAAGAGGTATTGTCGAAGAAGTAGTATCCTTAAATGCGCATCTAAATTTTCTAATATTTTGCCATACTACAGAAGGTTTAGTATCAGGCGAAATGGACAAACAAAATGATTTCCAGCTGTCAAACTTCTTCTTTTTGAATAATTTACGACATTGCTTAATAATACTAGACAAAATATCAAAATTTTCAAAAGACGAGTATTCGGCAAAATTACGCTCTGCTTCTTTTCTTTTTTTAATAGCCTCCGTACAATCCTTGTCCCACCACGGTGGAGATGGTAGAAAGCCTAGACTACTATTTTTCAACGGAAAAACTTCATTCGCAGTTGATATTAATATCTGCGATAAAGTCTCAGCACAGTCAGCGATATTATTTTGATTTACTTCTGACAATTTAGATACTTTTTCATTTATATTTGTTCTGAATGTACTCCAATCTGCATCAGTTAGCTTATACTTAAGCCGAGGCCCAGAACGAAGAGATCGAGGATTTTTAAGAAACGGAAAGGAAAGAATAATCGGGAAATGATCACTTCCATATGAAAGTGGAAGACATTGCCATGATATCTGTGAAGCAAGATTATTTGAGCAAATTGAAAGGTCAGGGGCGCTATTGCCTTCATTCGGTGCAGTGCGGCGAGTTGGAGAGCCTGAATTAAGTATGCAAAGATTATGTGTATCTAATATATCTAACATCAAATTGCCAAAATGGTTAAAAGAACTTCCCCAAGACTGATGTTGACAATTAAAATCTCCTAGAACAATGAAAGGCTTAGGAATAGTCATCAGAATATTATTAATTTCATTAAATATTACAGAAGAAGGATGAGGGATATATATACAAACAAAACATATTTTATTTACAATAGCAGCAATTATAGAAAAATTATTGCTATGGGAGTCAATCACAAAATGTGTAAAAGGGAAATTACGATTGACGAGTAGGGCAACACCACCATACCCGTCAGAACGGTCCTCTCGGAGACAGGCGTACCCAGATAACCTAAATGGGTTTCCTGGTTTCAGCCAAGTCTCCTGAAGGGCTAAAATAAACGGATTATAATTATTAATTAAATGTATTAATTCAGATTTTTTTGACGGAGCACTACGACAGTTCCATTGAAGGACTTTGTTTGTGCTATCCATTATTGATTGGACTTGGCTTGTGCAGGCGATTACTATTCTTAGGGGCAGCGATGGACGGTTGTATGAAATTGGAATGATTTAAAGTGTTTAGTAAAGCTATTAACAATTCTTTTACAGATGCATCGGTAAAATCTTCAGTGGCTAACGACTTAAAAGCACCTCCTTTAGAAGGAGTCTGCATATCATAGTCTTTAGTTAAATTTCTATATGCACCAATATCATATCCTGGACTAGATTTAACTTTTGGTTTATTTTTAAGTAATACTGTTTTTTTGTAAGATTGGTTGGATTGTTGTTGTGATTTTTGCGGGCTTAATTGTGAATGAAGATCTGATTTTGTTGAAACTAAAGCATCAGCATATGAAATTTTTGTTATTGGTGCATACAATTTGGACGCTTCAGAGTATGATATGCAACTCTTAGCCATAGCTTCTTTAATAGATTTTTGTCTTTGAAATTCAGGACATTTAATGCTAGTTGCCTTGTGAAAACCTTTACATAACACACACCGACAATTTTCCTCCTCTACCTCACAACTCTCACCCGAGTGATCCTGGCCACACTTATAACATCGTGGCTGTGAACGACACTGTATCTTAACATGTCCAAATCTGCAGCAGTTGAAACATTGAACAGTGGGATAAATGTATAATTGAACAGCAAGAGCATTGTAACACATATATACATGTTTAGGCAAAGTTTGACCATCAAATGTGATTACTACTGATTCTGTAGGTTTTAATTCAGTGACATTATTTACAAAAATTTTTCTTTTTAACCTCCTGACTTTAAGGATATTACCACAACCATATGGAAGAGTAATATTGTTAACAATGTCCTCTTCAGTCCAGTCTGAAGGAATGCCTCTTACAACACCCATTCTTGTGACTGAGAATGTAGGAATAAACGCCTTGTAGTTGTTTGAGTCCAAATGTGGTGATTTTAAAAATTCATTGGCATCTTGGTAACAATTAAATTCAAGTGAAAGTCTATTTCTACCAATACGTTTGAGGCTACCGTTAATTATATTTTTTATAGAATTATTTTTTAAGAAACGGCCGAATACCATAGGATGTAGGGTTGTACCATCCTCAGGTGACAATGTCTTTTTCTGTACATGGATTAAAAAGGGTGATACATCAGTGCTAACATATGACAACCTTGCAATTGGTGAATTTTGTGCTTGTATAGTCTTTGATGATACATTATCAATATTATCTTTAACTTTAGTAAAAGTCGAAGGAGCCATTTCACTTTCTGAAATTTTATGTTGTTTGCGTGACTCTAACGAACATTGACAGTGAACATTATCAAAACCTTCCTTATCACCATGTTTTCTCCTGCGTTTATTGCAGTCCCTACAAAAGGATCTGCGAGATAAAAGTTTCCTTCTCTTAACACTACCACTAGCACTGACGATGGAACAATCCGTATCCATGCTTCCGTCAGTATTGGAGGCATTGCTACATATTGTTACCATATATCCTATATCATCAGGGGCTGTTCCCCCGGGGTCCACAGGGTCCCCCATATATTAGAAAAACAAAAACTTACCTAGATTACATAGATTCTACAAAATTAATTATATATATACACTACTATACCTATATACACACACTTTAAATAATATTTACAAACTATTAATAGCCTTTCCACAAAAAATAAATTTAGCAAGAAAAACCACGACCGCCAAATTTGAAGGTTCCCGCGCTTTTTCCCACGTTAAAATTTATTGAGCTTTGGCAAGGCTTTCCATGTTTGTGGAATACAAAAGACGTAAATTACAAACATAGACAAAAGCGTCGTGATGCTTCGTCACATTTAGCACAGGAGATGGGCACTGACACCTTTGCAATTGACAAGAAAGTTATTTCTTTAAAAACCCAATATAATCGGGAAATAAATAAATTACGAACAAAATCAGGTGCTGGATTAGATGATATACCCCAATCTAAATAATAGTAGTTAAAAACAATAAATCTTCTTCGTCGCTGGAATCCATGGTTTAATAATATGATAATAGTAGTAAACCAACCAAGTACCTACGTCTGTTGTGACAGTTTCAGCGAAACGTCAAAACAACGTTTATAAACAAATCAATATAGAATGTCGCGTTACTAATCCAGAGCGCAATTTCTATGAGTATTGTCTAGATTGTGAAACGTCAAATATGTTTAGGTTCCACAAGTTGTGTATCAATGCGAACGCGGCTCAATACATTGACAGAAAACAGAGTTGTCAACGTGTTTTTTTGTGCATGTTTCGTCAGTGGAAACTCACAGTAGAAGAACGGGTAAATTATAGAGGAGGGGTATTTTGCATTCTGACAACTGTCATTTGACTGTCATTTGATTGTCATTTGACTGCTCAACTGTCAACCTTCTGTCAACTGAGTACAGCCGTAATAATTATGCCATGTTAGATATTAACCACATGCTTAAACATGTTATAGCTATGTAGCCACATATTTTACACAATAGATAATTATTTAGATGCAAAAATAAAATTACAACTATGTAGTTACCGAATTATTTTATTGTAAATGACAAAACAGAATGAACATATCTACGAAAATACACTTAAAAATATAAATATTATATAGGTACACTTATTATCAAGGTCAGAGCAAGCCAATATACTTTTAAAAACTAAACAATATGTATTGCCCCAGAACTATTTACTCCAAAGATTTATTTTATTATCATTAACATAGTCGAGTTACATGCATTACAAGATTGTGCTTATGCCTCGTGTTAACAAATGGCGGACGATTATTTAACATAACAATTTTATTTTTTATAACGTACAATAAATTTTCGTCTCTGACAGTGGATGTTATATGTGTACAATATTCCTTAGCTAACTTTTACAGCACCCTAGGAACAAAAAGGGGTGGCGACACTTGCATTCTTCACTATACGGACAACAGAAACAGAAACAGAATTTACAACAGTAAATTGTTAACTTTAAAATTACCTAGCTGACTTAATAAATTAAATTAAAGCAGAAAACCCGGGTACTAACTGACACCCTGAATAGCCGATGGGCCTTGAGATTCATAACTAGTAGCAAATGCGTCAGTCTCAATTTCCTCTTTTAAGAATATAGTAGAATATGAGAATTGCCAGCGTCGTAACAAATCGTAGTTCAAAGTGTTTGTTACACACATATGACGATCTTACTTGATCTTCCGAAAGCCCTTCAAAAGAGCAGAGTCAATACTCTAAATACACTTCTTGGTGACTGTTTCTCGAATCGGAAATTGGTGCAGAGCCACATTCTTTCGCTTGCTTTTGCATTTAGGAATACAGCATGTCGTCTTCATGATAAAACATATACGGAATATTGCAGTTTTGATGAGAGAAGATATGCTCGCAGAATATACTCCTGATACATTCAACTTATAACTAAAATTATAATTAAAACAAATAAGATGTAAAAAATTGCTAATTAAAATAAGGGCAAATTATACAATGGTGACAACCATGTGACAATACAGGTGACAAGTTGACAAACGGCGACAGTCACAGAAAGAATAAAGAAACAAAAGTTCTCTAAAAAGCTCTTATTCTTCCACTACATCACATAGGGCTCCTTAAAAAAACGCCGAACTTCGAGACCACGAAGTATAGATACAAGGAGTCCGAACGGTATAGGCTTTTCCATAATATTTCGTGTACACAATAATAAACCCAGATCATAGTTCTATTTTCTGCCACTGGCTGCGCAAGTATTCAGGACGTACCGATGCTATTATAGAATATCAGAATATCTCTTGACCTTCTCTGTATTGTTGGGTTTAAAGCACTCGAAAAATTTCTAAAAATTTCCTAAAACTTATATTTAACTCCACGTTTCTCAGAATATTTTTTTCCACAGGTGTCAATAGTTCAAACGAGTACTTCTTGAAAAATGGCGCGCTCTACCGGCAAAAAATCTGTCCCTTAAATTGAGACCATTCGTTCAACATTACGTTCGGACTCCTTGTATCTATACTTTGTGTTCGAGACCCTGCGCCGTTTGCACTCCTTCAATCCCAAGACCCCAAATAAATCATCACAATGTATGAAACAAAGACAAAAATCGCCCCTTTTATAGTTACATTTTTTGGAGAATTTAATTTGATGAATGAATTTAGTTTAGTTTGAGAGGTTAGTTCTTTGGAGGAGCCCTATGAACCAGAGGTGGTTCCAAGGCTACTATCAATCCTCGTCTCCCGGTTTGTGGCCGCCGCATATGTACTTACAAATTTGAATCATGGATCAAATCTGTGCTCTTTAAACCTATCACAGAAAGTTTAGAACATATTAGTCTGTGCTGAACAATGGCAACACTAAAATTAATGTCATGGACAGACATGACGCCTTTCAAAACCTAAGTTTCCTCAAATTTCCTCTGACGTCCGCTGTCACAAAATAGTTGTCTATGGTTTCTTCTAAGATTCCGGGCAGTGCACTCAATACACCTTGCCATGGAGACTAGAACAAAGAGTAAAATAATATAGATTAGTAGACTACCAAAAACTTTACAATTGCACCCACGGAAAAGAAATCAATGGAAGTGCGAAGTAGGCGTGGCACGCGTGTCACAATTAAGCACTGTTGCGCTTATTTGATCTCCAGTCGCACAAGTACTTACTTAGTCGTATTCAGACTGTTCTAACGTTAACTCGTTTTGTTAGTATCGCGACAAGCTCATTTCGCCGTAGATATGCCGTATTGTTCAGTTTTGGAGTGCAAGAATAATAGTAGGAGAAGAAATCTTTAAAATGGAGGTATTTCGTACCATCGGTAAGTACAATATCATTTGATTGTAATAAAATTTTAGTTAATTCCAATTTACTAATAATTTATAGGAACGTCTCGCTAAAATAGACCTTATGTCGTTTAAATAAAGTATATTTTACATTGATTATATTCATTATTTCGTTCTTAAAAGTTCTTCGCTACTCAATTAGTGATGTACTTAGGTCAGATTTCAGTTTATCGATAAATGCCGATAATAGAAAATTTGTAATTTGGTAGTTGTTTGTATATGTGGTGATACGTGGCGTGTGTACCAGTTTAGTGTATGGGTACGTACCCTCCGGTGTATCTGCTTCTCAACGGCTGGTGTTCTTAACACGGTGAAGTAAGCTGGTAGGCAGGCAGTTGCCGTACGATCCAGGTTAAGTAAGCAAGCAAAGGGTTAGCAGAATAAAGCTCGTAGCACTGATACAACAACGTATATTTAAGCATACACAATCACACAGTAATATACACTATACACCAAGCACAGAAGGAGAGAATAAGTTTACAGTTTATAATTATTAAGAATAACTAAGCGATAGTTCGATAGCACATAGAAAGCAGAAAATATTAATATAAAGCGGGTGGTAACAACAAGCGGTTAGATGCGAGCAGCGTGCGCTCCGCGTCGGAATCAAGTTCTGACTGATGTTCGGCGGTAGGTGAGGCGCGCGCGCAACCTTTTAAAAGCAGTCTTAATGTTACGTTTTCACTAATGAAACCGGCGCCGGCGGGCAGCCGGTATAGAATCGGATCGATTTTAAATACTGGATTATAAGTATCTGTAAATGTTGTGTAAATATTGTATGTGTATTTTGTATGAATGTATTGTGTATGTAATTTGTATTTTGTAAATAATTTGTATGTATGTATTGTGTTCCTTTAGGAACATAACGTGGGAGTAGCCCACATCACTCCCCCCCAGAGACCTGGTTAGGGTCGATAGTAATCCGGATACCGAACACGTCGTCCGGACCGGGTGGTTATATGTATCGTGTGTGGTGGGGTTGGTGGAGTAATCGTAAGAGGTGTATTGTTGCGTGCAGGTGTTTTTGGCGGACATGCGTAAAGTGGAGGTGTGTGTGATGTGCCGCCAAGCAGATCCTCTTCGTCCGTGAGCACATAGGCGGGTTTGAGGCGGTCTACTGAAACGGTGACGGGCTTTCCTTTTACACGGATTTTAAACACCTTATCTCCTCTCTCCATTACTTTATGGGGGCCCGTATAGGCCGGTTGAAATGGCGCACGCGAGGCGTCTTCGCGTAAAAAGACGTGTTCTACGGTCGCCAGGTCCTTAAATATAAATACCTGGTGTTTACTGTGGCGCGAAGTTGGCACTGGTTTTAATTTCTCGGCGAACGAACGTAGGCGTGCAGTAAAGTCCGACAGGTCAGAAGTACCTGGTGTGCTCGGATTAAAAAACTCGCCGGGGAGTCTCAATGGCTCGCCATACAGTAGTTCTGCAGAGGAAGTCTGCAAGTCTTCTTTGAAGGCACTGCGGATGCCGAGCAGCACCAAGGGTAAGATCTCCGTCCAGTTTTGGTCAGCATGGCAGGTGATGGACGCTTTGAGTTGTCTATGGAAGCGCTCCACAAGTCCATTACACGCTGGGTGGTAAGCGGTTGTCCGTTTGTGCTGGAATCCGGTAGTTTTTGCGAGATATTGGAATAGTGCGGACTCGAACTGTCGGCCGCGGTCTGTCACAATATCTGTAGGACAGCCGAACCTGGATATCCAGCCAATAAGAAGCGCCTTTGCCACCGTTTCCGCAGTGATGTCAGGTATTGGCACGACTTCAGGCCACCGGGTGAACCGGTCTACAGCCGTGAGACAATATCTGAATCCTTGCGAGACGGGAAGAGGACCTATTAGGTCTATGTGGACGTGCCTGAAGCGTGCGCGGGGCAAGTCGAAGGTACCCAACTGTGAGGATACGTGTCGGCTTACTTTTGCGCGCTGACAGGATATGCAAGCCCGTGCCCAGTCTCTGCAATCTTTTCTTACTCCCGGCCAAACAAATCGTTCTGCGACCAATTTGGCAGACGCGTTGGCTCCAGGATGACTAAGGGAGTGGAGACTCTGGAACACCTGCTTCCTTAACTCTTTTGTGACGAATGGCCTCGGAGTCAGTGTGCTGATGTCGCAGTATAGAGTGATCAGGCTCCCTGGGAGTTGCATCTTTTTGAGACGGAGGGATGAGGCGTCGGTGAGGTACTGAGCCAATTCAGGGTCTGTGTCTTGAGCTTGAGCGAGATCGACCAGGCAATTTGGAGCGCACAGTGCTTCTACGCGAGATAAGGTGTCGGCGACGACATTGTTCTTGCCGGATATGTGCCTTATGTCGGTTGTGAACTGGGAGATATAGTCCAAATGCCGGAACTGTCTTGGCGAACAGTTATGTTTCCTTTCATGGAAGGCATAACTGATCGGTTTATGGTCGGTGTAAATGGTGAAGTGTCTCGCCTCAAGCATGTGCCGGAAGTACTTTATGGCCTCATAGATAGCGAGGAGCTCGCGGTCGTAAGGTGAGTATTTTTGCTGGCATGGGCTCAGCTTCCGGGAAAATAATGCCAGGGGTTGCCATACGTCGTCCTGCAACTGTTGCAAGACTGCCCCCATAGCTACGTCTGACGCGTCTGTAACCAATGCGAGCTTTGCTCGGCAATCTGGATGCGCTAGGAGAGTGGCCTTAAGAAGGCTTTCTTTGGTGTCTGAGAAAGCCTTTAGAGCGTCGTCGGTTAGCGTGATGGGTGTAGAGCCTTTGACTGCTCCCATCAGAAGTGCGTTAAGAGGTGCTTGTGTTTGAGCGGCGTTGGGCAAAAATCGCCTGTAAAAATTGGCCATGCCTAAAAAACGTCTCAACGACCTGATGTTCGTGGGTGGGGGGAAGTCGCGTATGCTTAAAACTTTCTCCTCAAGTGGTTTGGTGCCGCTCTCCGATATACGATAACCTAAAAAGGTTACCTCGGGAGCCCCGAAAACACACTTGGAAACGTTGATAACCATGCCATAGTCCCGGAGTCTGGTGAATACCTGACGCAGATGGTCTTCGTGTTGGGTTGCACTTCTGCTAAAGATCAAAAAATCGTCCAGATAACAGTAAACGAAGTCCAGCCCGCGCATCATCTCGTCAACAAACCTCTGGAATGTTTGACCAGCGTTCCGCAGGCCAAAGGTCATGAAGGGGAATTCAAACATACCGAAAGGGGTGGTGATCGCCGTCTTGGGTATATCCTCCGCACAGACGGGTATCTGATTGTAGGCCTTTACCAGGTCTAATGTACTAAATACCTTACAACCAGATATGTTGTGTGCGAAATCGTGTATGTGGCGAATTGGGTATCTGTCCGGTATAGTGCGAGCGTTGAGCTGCCTATAATCACCGCAGGGTCGCCATCCGCTGTCTTTCTTCGGCGCTAGGTGCAACGGTGATGACCACGGGCTCTCGGAAGGCCGGGCGGTACCGTCAGCTAGCATAGCTGCAAACTCGTCCTTCGCGATCTTAAGTTTGTCCGGAGCTAGACGTCTAGGTGCGCAGGAGACAGGAGGACCTGTGGAAGTGCGGATGTGATGTTGTGTGCTGTGAGGGATTATGCGATGTGTACCTGCCGGTCGCGTGATGGATGAAAATTCGCGAGACAGTAGGTGATGATACCGCGAATCGCCAGTCAGAACCTTAACAGACAAGACACTATTTACATTACAAACAGGTAAAGCTGATGTAGATAAGGTAGTTACATCGTCAATTAGTTTTTTATTATTACAATCCACAATTAAACGGTAATAGGACAAAAAATCTACGCCTATAATGGGTTTCGTCACGTCAGCAACCACGAATTTCCATGGGTAGTCGCGACGGAGACCTAGGTCCAGTTTCAGGTGCGCGTAGCCGTAAGTATCTATAGTCGTGCCGTTGGCTGCGGTCAGTTTATAGGTGGTAGGCTCACGTCGCTCCCGTAGCTGTGACCGTGGAAAAACGCAGAGGTCGCTGCCAGTGTCGACCAAAAACTGGGTTTTCGTGGTGCGGTCTGTCACGAAGAGGCGACCTGGTGAGGAGGGGCAATCGTCTGTCGCCATTACCGACTGCCCATTGCGTTTCCCGCCTTGTAATCGCAGGGTTTCTGGCACTTGCTCGCTTTAGACCCGAACTTCGCGTGATACCAGCAGATGGGGTAGCGCTGGTAGCTGGACGTCGATCTAGACCGGCTCCTCCTGGTTGTTTGACGCTGCTGTGATCTAGAACGATCATTGCTGCGAGACGCTCGGGTATGCTCGTCTAGTTTTGTCGCCATTTGCTGTACCATTCGGCGCAGCTCAGCGATTTCGCTAGAAACTGCGTTGGTATTCATGCTGGATGTTGAGGCTGCCGCGACATTTGCAGGTGCTGTAATGTCCTGTATTCGGTCTGCTAGGTCTGCCAGCTGCTCCAGAGTCTGATTAGGCTGCGATGCCAACACTGACTGGATGCTGGTAGGTAGACGGCTACTCCAGATAGATTGCAGGAACTCCTCGGGCACGTCCGGTCCAGCCAAGTCCTGCAGGTGCCGGAAGAACTGTGAAGGCTTTCGGTCTCCTAGTTCTTCATGGGTCAACAGCTGCTTGACCTTTTTCTCGTGAGAGGCACTTAGACGCTTGATAAGCTCACTTTTTATTTTACGGTACCGGTCGTTATGTGGAGGTTTAAGGATAATGTCCTTTACTGTTTTAGCAGTCGATATATCCAGGTTACTTATGACCTTCTGGTATTTGGCGTGGTCTTCCGTGATGCCAAAGGTGTCAAATTGGCCCTCTAACAATGCGAACCAAAGTTCAGGGTCGTCCGGTGAAAATGCCGGAACCTTTAATTTACATTGCCGGACGTCGCCGGATCGGTCAGTGGATATGCGCATTTTTCTTGTTTTGCGTGTAGTCACATTTGATTTAGCTGTTCCTGCGCTATCACTGCTATCACTCATGGTGCTCTTTTAGGGGTCACCAGTTTGGTAGTTGTTTGTATATGTGGTGATACGTGGCGTGTGTACCAGTTTAGTGTATGGGTACGTACCCTCCGGTGTATCTGCTTCTCAACGGCTGGTGTTCTTAACACGGTGAAGTAAGCTGGTAGGCAGGCAGTTGCCGTACGATCCAGGTTAAGTAAGCAAGCAAAGGGTTAGCAGAATAAAGCTCGTAGCACTGATACAACAACGTATATTTAAGCATACACAATCACACAGTAATATACACTATACACCAAGCACAGAAGGAGAGAATAAGTTTACAGTTTATAATTATTAAGAATAACTAAGCGATAGTTCGATAGCACATAGAAAGCAGAAAATATTAATATAAAGCGGGTGGTAACAACAAGCGGTTAGATGCGAGCAGCGTGCGCTCCGCGTCGGAATCAAGTTCTGACTGATGTTCGGCGGTAGGTGAGGCGCGCGCGCAACCTTTAATAAAAGCAGTCTTAATGTTACGTTTTCACTAATGAAACCGGCGCCGGCGGGCAGCCGGTATAGAATCGGATCGATTTTAAATACTGGATTATAAGTATCTGTAAATGTTGTGTAAATATTGTATGTGTATTTTGTATGAATGTATTGTGTATGTAATTTGTATTTTGTAAATAATTTGTATGTATGTATTGTGTTCCTTTAGGAACATAACGTGGGAGTAGCCCACAGTAATTTACTATTTATTTTACTAAGTAACTTTACAATATGAATGTAAGGCGGTCTACACCACATTCACAAAATTAATTTTGAGAGTTGTATCATTCTGCGTAGATGCTTGATAGCGGAAATGTAATCAAACTATTACATAATAGTGAAATTATTATAATTAATTAATTATATAATAAATTATTCTCATCCTCCGTAAACATTTTTAGGTTTCCCAAAGACGCTACCGTCAAAGAAAAATGGATAGATGCAACGGGTCGATCTGATTGGATGCCAGTTAAATCAAGTACAATATGCTCGGTACATTTTTTGGACGATGATTTTTTAATTTCTAATAAAGGATATAGATACACGAAACCTACTGCTATTCCATCTATAAAAATCTTGAAGTTTTTTAATGAGCTTACGCTTTGAGGAAACTAGACATGATGTTATGTTCTTATAGAGAAACTAAAAACAAAAAAAAAATAAGAAATGGGTAGGTACTCGTATATATCGATATCGGTAATAATCGGTCAACCTAAGAAAAGATGGATGGACTGTGTGAAAAAGGAGATGAAAGAAAGAGGAGTTGACACAGACATGACGGCTAATAGAAGATTATGGAAGAAAAAGACATGTTGCGCCAACCCCAAATAATGGGATAAGGGCAGGAGGATGATGACATATTATATCGATATCGGTAATGTAATTCGGGTTGGTACGGCCTTGATCGAATAGCAGCAATGACACGTTAGTGCACACGATTGTCACCTTTAGTCTTAACGAAATTGTGTTTCTATTTGCGACCACTGGTAAAAGCGCCATCTATCGTCAAGTAGCGGAATTTACTCGTTAATCAATTTTAGTTTGACTTTAGATTACAAAAGGTGTTAACTTTTCCAACTACAGCGAATTAAACCCTATTCCAGAATAAGGTTTGTTTTCAGATGTTGGTTATATGGCTTATGCTAGTTTAGTATAAAATGTAAACGACCAATCAAACGATTTGTTTATATGTAGTACATTATATGATTATCGGTATAATTGTGTGCGTTTGGCGACACTGGTTTCTATAGTAATTTTGTTACATTGCAATTCCACTTGATTTCTATTCCGTGATTGCACCATAATGGTACCAATAAGGTACAATCGTGACACCATTGAAATACCCGACCACGAAGTATAGATACAAGGAGTCCGAACGTAATGTTGAACGAATGGTCTCAATTTAAGGGACAGATTTTTTGCCGGTAGAGCGCGCCATTTTTCAAGAAGTACTCGTTTGAACTATTGACACCTGTGGAAACAAATATTCTGAGAAACGTGGAGTTAAATATAAGTTTTAGGAAATTTTTAGAAATTTTTCGTGTGCTTTAAACCCAACAATACAGAGAAGGTCAAGAGATATTCTGATATTCTATAAAAATCAAGGTCAAGTGCCAATTGAGAGGTTATTAGCATCGGTACGTCCTGAATACTTGCGCAGCCAGTGGCAGAAAATAGAACTATGATCTGGGTTTATTATTGTGTACACGAAATATTATGGAAAAGCCTATACCGTTCGGACTCCTTGTATCTATACTTCGTGTACCCGACTCGGGGCCCAGCTGTCACTTCAAGTCAGTTGTAAATAACAGTTCAAAAACCTTCCAGAATGGCGCTGGTGTAGACACAGGGTATGGTATGAATGTAGCAATTGTAAACGAATTGAAGTACGCTGAGTTAAAAATTTAATATTATTGTCGACTAAAGTAGTTACTTATTGAAAATGTCAACTACTTGCGTATTACAAAATAGTGCAGTAAATATAACCTTAAAGAGTTATTATGAGAAAACGTGTAGTTAGTGATTTTATTTTCTGAACTGTGAATAGTACGTTTATTGATTGCGGAAGTTGGTATTTGGCGCTTCCTTTAAAGTTTATACATAACCAACGAGTAGATTATAATATAGATTTTAATCAGTCGTCGAAATTCGTGTCGCCCGAAAGTCATTTGATACCTCACTAGCGTCTACTGGTGATAAAGGCCATTGAATGTTACATGAGCTTTGCATTTCTATAAACAATTACAATAACAATTTTATTTGTCCTTTTATCAATCTGTCTCGAGCGATGATCGCTTTTCTGAACAATACCTTAATCTGATGGCTTCACATGCTTTCCTACCGGCCTATGACATACCAACAAGAGCTTCTCGGTGTCTTGATCATGTTTTCTTGAAAACACGGTTAAGAAATAAGACCATTGTCTTAGACACTGCACTCACTGATCACTTTCCGATCGTCTTGCAATGCGGTATTCCAATACCTAAAGTGAATGAAAAAAGAACCCGGAAGTACACTGATCTGCAGGCTGTGGTATCTGAGCTTCAAGCCACAGATTTTACGGTAGTTACTAGAACTTCTAATGCTGACTATGCGGTGGATCTCTTGGTTGATATCGTCTCAAAAGCTGTTGAAAAACACACATCAGTTCGTATCAGTCCTAGAAAACTAACCCCTTTAAAACCCTGGGTGACACCTGGTCTTTTACGATGTTCCCGAAATCGAGACAGATTGCATTCTGGTTTGAAGAGAGATCCTAACAATGAGTTATTGAAAATTTCATATTGTAGATACAGGAATTTCCTCAACAATCTTCTTAAAAAACTACGCAACAATTATCATCGCAACCTTCTACAACAAGCAAATGGAGATCCTAAAGCTACGTGGAAAGTCTTAAAAAAGGCGACTAACCTTCACAGAGCCACTTCTTGTGCCGAGAAATTGTTGCAGACTACAAATGACCCATATACGTCTGTTAATAACGTTAATAAGTATTTTTCATCTATTGGCGAATCTTTGGCTTCTTCTATTGCCTCGAAAACTCTATCGCAGCGATATAAGAGACGTGTTGGTATGTGTAATAGTATGGCTGTTTTTCTAACAGACGAATCTGAAGTCGAGCGAATAATTATGGGACTAAAAAATGAA
Source organism: Orgyia antiqua (assembly GCA_916999025.1). Taxonomy (NCBI): domain Eukaryota; kingdom Metazoa; phylum Arthropoda; class Insecta; order Lepidoptera; family Erebidae; genus Orgyia; species Orgyia antiqua. The sequence goes on from OU779864.1 coordinate 30,671,815, forward strand.
TGCGCCGTTGGTTGGGATGGAATCTCTAATCAAGTCATTAAGTCTGCCTGTAAAATCATTTCACCAATTTTAGTACACATTATAAATGCCTCGTTTTCTCAGGGCTTATTTCCAACTGCCTTAAAGAAAGCCATAGTCAAGCCTATTTACAAGTGTGGTGACGGTGACTGTGTTTCCAGCTACAGGCCTATTTCTGTGCTGTCAAGCTTGTCAAAGATCTTCGAGAAGATCCTTAACTCTAGACTCTTAAGCTACCTCGATAAATACAATATTATTGCTGACAACCAGTATGGATTTAGGCAAGGCAAATCTACCGAGGATGCAGTAAATGATCTCGCTAAGACAGCTGTAATGCACCTCGATAATAAGCTGAAGGCAGTAGGTATATTTATAGATTTAACCAAAGCTTTTGACACTGTCTCCGTTCCCATACTTCTAAAGAAGCTTGAAGCTATTGGTGTTTGTGGTTTGCCACTCGCAATTTTTCACAGTTACCTGTCAAATCGTTCACAATGTGTTCTCATCAAAGACTATGTCAGTGATACCCTTCCAGTGACTTATGGCGTCCCTCAGGGTAGTGTGCTCGGTCCGACTTTGTTTTTGGTGTATGTAAACGATCTTTGTACTATGAGGTTGCCCAATTGTAAAATAGTCGCTTACGCAGATGACACTGTTCTCTTAGTTAATGGTCCTACTTGGGAGTCAGTCAAACTAAGAGCTGAATCTTCCCTTACATCTGTTGCCGACTGGCTGATCGAAAATTCTTTGACCTTAAATGGAACCAAAACCAAAATAGTACCTTTCTATATCAATGCCAGAACTCAGCCCCCACCTAATTTCAGCATTAGGGTTCAAACTGGTAGAGACTTCATAGATCTCCACATGTCTGACTGCACTAAGTACCTGGGAGTTTTAATGGACAGCTCATTTAACTGGTCATCGCATATTAAGACTCTCGCCAAACGTTTGCGAAGATTGACTTACGTCTTTAAATCATTGCGGTCATTTTCAAACCTAGCCATTTTAAAAATGGTATATTTCGCTCTTGCCCAGTCAATTGTTAATTACTGCATTGTTTCCTGGGGTAGTAGTTTTAAAACTTATCTTTTGTTTGTTGAACGTGCTCAAAGGTTGATCTTGAAGGTCATGTTGTGTAAGCCCTACCGATTTCCCACTACAGACTTATATTCTATCAGTAAAGTGTTGTCGGTTCGCCAGTTATTTGTCCTGCGAACTACACAGCGCATGCATCTTGAGGTGACGTATAACCCTGACACTGAACTTAAACGTAGATCTGATCGTGTTTGTGATCCTGTTCGTCACCGTACCTCTCTGGCTGGCCGACAATACTACTGCCTAGCCCCGATATTGTACAATAGGATTAATCGAATTTTAAATATATACAACATGCCTGCTAGTAAACTTAAAAGAACATTAACTAAATGGTTATTAGATCTTGATTACAATGAAACAGAGGTTCTTATAAGTCATCAACGCTAAGACTTGTTGTTATGAAATCACACACACACACACACACACACACACACACACACACACACACACACACATACACATATATTTAATTTGTAACTTGAATGCTATATTCACTAGATAATAAAATTTTAAATTACACTTACAATCAAATTAGTTACGATAGTTAAAAATAAATACAATACTTTGTAGTACAATTTGTGTAAAGTGGAAGGCGTTGGCATCTGTGATACAATTATCATAATTAGTACAGATGCTAATGTTCGTATTATATCAGTTACTATTGTAAAATTTTTGCTCAATAAAGTTATGTTATGTTATGTTATGTTATCAATCAGATAAGTTAATTCTCTAGTTAGTTATTCGTTCAGTTATTCGATGATTGAAAAATCAGCCCTTAAAGGACTAAACTTTATTTTTGGAACATGTGGAGAGGGGGGGGGTCAATAGAAGCTTAACTTCAATTTTGTAGGGTCGCCACCCTTGTAAACCGGCCGCCATCTTGAAAAAAAAATTCCATTTTTTGCTCTAGTTGATTTAAATTTAAATCTTATGGATGTTGGTGTAGTACAAAGTGTTTTGGCTAATCCTACATCTGAGGAAGCAAAGCTACTGTATGAGCTTTATCAAAAACAACGTTGTTGATTTTGACACAAATAATATTTTGTTTTTGTTTTTTCATATGTGATTATTGATATTTTATAGTTGATTCTTATTATTTATGTACATAGGTTTAAGTTTGTAGATACATTAGTTTAAGTTATGATGGGGCTGACATATTATGTTATAATCATAAGCCCCCATTAAAAATAAAGAGAAAAAAAAAAAAAAAAATTTTTTGCTCTGTAACTTTTTTTACGTTTTACCAAAAAGAACACCCCAGTCCAATCTTGTAGAGAATCTTTTGAAAAAAAAAATCCCTTTATTTTTTTTTATTTCATCCATTTAAAACGCTTTTACAGCGCTCCAAAGTTGACAGAGTTCGTCAATGTTCATGAGAATCTGATCAAATCGAAATGCTGTACTTATTTTTGGTTCTTTTTATTGTAAATATATTCTTACACAATTTTTGTTAAATTCTTTATTTATTTTTATTCAACGTGTTCGAAAAATAAAATTGCGTCTTCTAAGAAATGCAATACTCGGTCCTAAAATTGTAACATTTCAAAGGACTATTATTTTATTATGTACTAGCTGTGCCCCGCGGTAAAAGGGACAAAAAAATATCAAGATGAAAACAATGCAATGGCCGTTTTTAGGGTTCCGTACTAAAAATAAAAAAAATATTTAAGGGGGGCTCCCATACAACAAACATGATTTTTTTACAGTTTCTTGGTCTCATACAACAAACGTGATTAATTAAGTATTGTGTGTGTTGTTTGCTTATTTATTAATAACGTGCCTTATGTTGCATAGATAATGGTACGGATCCCGTCGTGCGCGAGTCCGACTCGCACTTGACCAATTTTTTTTTTAAATGGGCTTAGTTGTGTATGTATTGTAGGCATGTTCCGTCATAAAATAATGTGTTACAATAAGTGTAAACGCTTTAGTCATAAGCATACATTGATGTAAAACCTGAACAGTTCAATACAATAATAACCTTGTTACAAACCAAGCGTACACAATACAATAAAACAGTTTTCTTAAGAAATCGGTTTAATTTTGTACTAGATGTCGCACGCAACTTCGTACTGGTGGTATATGATATATACACTAAACCTTAACAAGTAATACAAAAAGTTCAACCCCTTTAATCACTTTATGCATTAAAAAAACCGCATCAAAATTCGTAGTGTAGTTTGGAAGATATAAGCTCACGTATGGACATACATACAAAAATAACCACTTTGTTTTCTATTATGTACAATATAAGTGCTTTTCAATTTCATTGTCATAAACATTATTACGTTTATAAAAATAAATTACGTACTTACACACAAAATTTTTAACAAAATTAGGCACGCTCTAAATATTTTTTCTTAACCACTGGTTCACGACATCCGGTGAGAACGGATTTAGGGGCCTACATCAATATTATCGTCGACATGTACATATTAACACAGCTAGTAGGTATAAAAAATTAAGAATTAGGGATATTTTTTTTGTTTACTCAAAATCTACTAAATATATTTTAATTCTGATTTACGTGTTTCTATATATAATAGTTACTTATGTTTTTAAAGTTATTTCATTAGTTAATACGCGATAATAGACCGACAAATGAAAAAAATAAAAATTGAGAGAGGTTGTTTCGCTAAGATTTTCTATCGAACACAATTCAACAATGTTAACTGAACCTTTTTATTAATAAACTGTGTTTTAAAGACTTAAATTATTATAAATTTTAATGTGTACAAAGAAATAGCCAATTAATCTAAATACACCACAGTTGTTTTCATTTTAGTTAAGTTAGGTTAAGTTTTGACGCATCAAAATTGGCCTCAAGTTACAACTAACTTCATAACCAATGTGCTTAACCACAGTCCATAATAGTACCTATTTACACTCGATTTAGTGAATAAAGAATCCATTTGGTTTTTCAAATTATCTTAACCATACTAGGATTCGTGACAACTTCAGCCATCAGCCTTTTGATACATTTGATAGACGGTAAAGTGAATAGCTCTGACATTAGAGTATAGCATTCTGGACTTCTTTCATAAAGCGATAATGATAACATTTTTTCCTCGAAAGTAAATCGCCGCGCTTTTTCGGGTTTGGGGGTCTGTTGAATCTGCATTATGGTAAAGATTCTAGCACAGTTGGTCATCTTGTCAAGCAGCTGGTTCAGGGTCTCCTTATTACTACAAGAATCTGCTTTTTGTAAACGGTTTTTAAGAAATTGCTGCTTCTTACGTTGCCGCAATATTTCACGGCGAAGATTTTTTATGACTTTCCGCATTTTTCTGTATTTCGATGGAACCATCAATTCAGTAGTAGTTGCTGAAAGATTAATAAAATTCTTAATTACTGTATGAAAAATGAATATCTTTATTCATAATATTTTCTAACACTTTGGTGTATTTGTAGTACAGACATTGTGTATCTCATACCCTCCCTGCCCGCACTCGCTGCCTGTAGATACAGCGCAGCGTTGCGGTTTAAAGGCAGTGCGGTGTCGCACCACTAAGAAATTTTACACAAATTTCTCCAAGTTTACTGTGTCAATATTCAAAGTTTTAGTAATAACGTAATTTTTTGGATACATAGCGGCTATGACCTATCATGTTTACGTTCTTCTACCTGTCAGCCTGTATATTTTCTTTATATGTAGAAGATTTATTATGAGTTTATGACACACCGAAAATAACGCGTGACACAATAAAATGTCTTTTTGTCGGTGTTTTCATACAATGAAAATTTGCTATTTATTTATCTCTGGAACGGTGAAAGCTGGAGAGCTGAAATTTTCAGTTTGTTTATATCAGTTGATGCTACAACAACAAATACATACCCCTACATTCCACGCATTCTAAATTGCGCTCAACTGGTAGTAATTAATAAAATTCTAATTATGTTTAAATTTGCTCACCTTTCTGAGATCCATATACTGGACTAGGGCCCGTCAAAGATGGATGAGATACCAGTGTAGGGTCCGTTAAAGGATTGGATATCGGTCTAGGGTTTGGCAAACAAGGATTGGATATTGCTCTAATAAGGTCTGGCAAAGAAGGATTGGATATCGGTCTAGGGTCTGGCAAAGAAGGATTGGATATCGGTCTAGGGTCTGGGGAAGAAGGATTGGATATCGGTCTACGGTCTGGCGAAGAAGGATAGGATATCGGGCTAGGCTCCATCATGGAAGGACCTGAAATATTTTTATTTTAAACTATATACAGCATAGAGCATTTTGTTTATTTCATCTTTTACTTCATAAAAGCCAGCTAAGGGATAATATACACAGATATCATCCTCTGTGAGAAACTGGAAACTCGAAAATAAACCCCATGCCAACACGCCTGGTCAGTGCCACATAGTAGACCGTAATCCCTCACTCATTTTTGGCACAGCTCACGACGCGAAAGGGCATGACATTAATTTGGTATGTCGCAGTCACACAAGTCCTGCATCGCATACAAAGGAAGGCCACCTTCAAAGAGACATAGGTAACAAAATAATCACTAATCAGTTTTAAACCTGGCTCACTGCTCTGTAATCTTGTAGTTTGTTTCTTAAAAAGAATAGAATAATTATGCTCCAAAAATGTATTATTAAATGCATGTCCAGAAGATCTTAGCTGTGGTGATAGCTCCCCTGGTTGCATCGAAATGGATGCAGATATTGGCTTAAGCTCCGTCAAAGAATCACCTGAAAAAAATTATATTTGATGTCATTGCAAGTGGGTGATAATCTCCTTCAAATATTTATTTATTTATTTTTAAAGTTCTTGCACAAAATACATGCGGATGGCGGACTTAATGCTAAGAGCATTCTCTTCCAGTCAACAATTCCGTTACATAGATCAATACATTGACAGATAAGCATGTGCATATAGATCGAGTTGTACTGTTAGATAGATGACGTTGTACAAAAACACCGAAGCAATAATTAACTCACATGGAGAACATTTTTTTTAACATGTGCAGGTCAAAGGTAGCAGTTGGCAGAGAAACAGAACGGTATTCTGAGGTTGAGATTCAAGTTCCAATCATGGTGATAATATTGAGACGGGCCTCGTGGTGTAGTGGTTCTGGTAACGGACTGCCGATCAAGAGGTCGCGGGTTCGATTCCCGCTCGAGACAATCATTTGTGTGATTTTTCTAATTGTCATACAAATGTTTGTACTGCATCTGGGTGTTTCTATGTATCATAAGTATGTATTTACAAAAAAAAAGTAGTATATGTATTCTATCCGTATTCTGGTACCCATAACACAAGCATATAAGCTTAGCTTGGGACCAGAGGACGTTGTGTGAAATGTCCATGAATATTTATTTATTTATTTTTCATCATAATTTGATTTATGAAATGTCGGTACTAACCAGGCAAAAACAAAGAAGGCACTGCAGATATACTGAGACGACTGCTTCGAGTTCTATCTCTGTCAGTAAAATGGCGATCACATATTCTAATCTTTTCATAGTCACAATCATTTTTCAAATCACCCTTGACTATTTTACTCCAAGATTCGTGTTGTTCTGGATATTTATCAGGATTTGGTAACTTATGAAGTATTCCACCTACAAGAGAAACAGTAGAAAAATGATAATTAATTAAGAGAATTTCTTATATACATTTAAACAAGCAATTCTTGTATTTATCTTGTACTTACGTAATTTTGGAGAACATCCTAGAGCACATCGTCGTGGCATTATAAATATATTTATTATTCTTTAAATGTAGATAGACTAAGTAGCGCTAATGAAGTTATTGTTTTGTTTTTGTTAGTGTTCAAGTTTGTACGATATACGAGAATGCGATAGACTCAAATATTATTTTATATTTGAGGCTTTCGCACATTCTTAAAACAATATATTAAAAATCTCAAATGCAGATATTCATAAACGTAACGGGTGTAGAAACACTAGAAACTCCAAGAAACTCCGAAACAATTTCGATTTTCGTGACGAGCTTTGGTACTGTCACTGTCAGTCATGATTCAAGTGTCAATAGGAGTGAGGCGTATTTATCATAACCAGATGCTAGCTGTTGCTGCGATTAAGAAATACTATAATATTATTTTTAATAACAGTATTAAAAATAACAGGCAAACACTATCAACTGTCAATACTAACCGCAGATACTCGATAACAAACTAGTAACAGAACAGCCTTGCATTTGCTGTGAAAAATTAACAGTCATGGTTGTTCATTCTAAATATAACAGCCTGTTATTTAATAACTGGTATCGGTAACGGTTATTTTGGCATTACAGTAACAGGAATAACAGATATCAACTTTTTGCTGTTTTTTTTTTTTTTTATCGTTGGCGAACTCGGTTTGAGTATTGCCATATACTTTTTGCTGTTATAACCCATCGCTAAGTCGGTGTCAATCATGCATGGAGACTAGACTAGAAGAATGGAGGAATATCTTGAATGGGGGATCAGATGGTCAAGTCTACTATTTTGTAACAATTGCAATGCAATACCGTTGCAATTGAAGTCAAATATCCGTAGTCTGCTATATGAATTCATAATGGTCGTTCAATGGTAATGGAATTGTCGGTCGGTCTCTTTTATCTATGCCACGAAGTATAGATACAAGGAGTCCGAACGTAATGTTGAACGAATGGTCTCAATTTAAGGGACAGATTTTTTGCCGGTAGAGCGCGCCATTTTTCAAGAAGTACTCGTTTGAACTATTGACACCTGTGGAAAAAAATATTCTGAGAAACGTGCAATTAAATATAAGTTTCAGGAAATTTTTAGAAATTTTTCGAGTGCTTTAAACCCAACAATACAGAGAAGGTCAAGAGATATTTTGATATTCTATAATAGCATCGGTACGTCCTGAATACTAGCGCAGCCAGTGGCTGAAAATAGAACTATGATCTGGGTTTATTATTGTGTACACGAAATATTATGGAAAAGCCTATACCGTTCGGACTCCTTGTATCTATACTTCGTGTACCCGACTCGGGTCGATGATTAGAATCACGAAGTATAGATACAAGGAGTCCGAACGGTATAGGCTTTTCCATAATATTTCGTGTACACAATAATAAACCCAGATCATAGTTCTATTTTCTGCCACTGGCTGCGCTAGTATTCAGGACGTACCGATGCTATTATAGAATATCAGAATATCTCTTGACCTTCTCTGTATTGTTGGGTTTAAAGCACTCGAAAAATTTCTAAAAATTTCCTGAAACTTATATTTAATTGCACGTTTCTCAGAATATTTTTTTCCACAGGTGTCAATAGTTCAAACGAGTACTTCTTGAAAAATGGCGCGCTCTACCGGCAAAAAATCTGTCCCTTAAATTGAGACCATTCGTTCAACATTACGTTCGGACTCCTTGTATCTATACTTCGTGATTAGAATCTCTGAATAATATATAGTAATCTGTGGATTAGATTTGAAAATAATGAAAATGTCGTGCTGTATGAGAAGTATGCGAATGAGCTCTTAATTTTAAAAAGTTGAGTTTTCTAGAACATAATGAATTTATCAAATCTAAGAGAGTTGATCAGCACCTTGGCAGTTATAACTACAGTATTACAATTTCTTTCGGGAATGTAAGTATAATTTTTTATGTGAGTTGTAATAAATTTGATTTTTAAATGTTACGTATTGCTTTTATACACATTTGTTTTAGTTTGGTGTGTAAGCAATATGTACTAAAGAAAACGACTGCTGAAACAACACATCTACCATTTATATGCGGCGTGCTTTCGTGAGTAAAAAAATAGGTATTTAAAAATGCGACTTAAAATGTCCACATAAAACGTTTCAAATTTAAAAAGTAATCTAATTTTGTTTCTAGATGCTGCCTGTGGCTTCTCTATGGTTTAGTTAAACCAGATAATTTAATAATTCTAGTTAATTTAGTAGGAGAAGTATTAATGATAGCCTATACGTTAATATTTTATACTTACACAATTAAAAAAGCAACTGTTCTAAAACAAATAATAATAACAGCGGGATATATAGTCTTCATGGTTTTTTACACTATATTTGAGGAGAATGCTGACTTATTGCTGACCAGATTAGGTAAAACTTTTTGCATCAATTAAAAATAAGCTTTTTTCCTAAAAAGAAAATTCTTTTACAAGTTAATGTGAGTTACATTAAAATAGTTACATGGTTATTGTACTAGCTGTTTTTGGTATTTCATTTGCATGTAATTATAATTTTGATGGTTGTTTATCTAAAAAATAATTTATATCCTAATCTCAGACCTACTAAATAAACAAAAAAAATTGGTTTACACCATTTACAACTCTGATACAAGAATAAATTAAATTATGGTGGAAAAAGTGATTACCGCAAGTGGGACATGAACCCACGACCTCGGAATACCGTTCCGTAGCTCTGCCAACTGAGCTTATTGCGGTCGTGCTTGTAGCTATCAAATTAGGCCACCACAATCGTCACTCGATTGAGTTTATATCGTATTTTTACGTACAATCACTTTTTTCACCATAATTTAATTTATTAAGTAAAAGCATAGCATGTCAATTGCAAAATTAATAAATTAATCTGATACAAGAATAAAAAAAAGATATATTTAAAAATATAACTTGCTTATGGTAAGCATATGAATTTATGTTTAAAAATATTTCTTGTAACATAATAAAGTGATATTTTTTTTATAGGGTTGATGGCTTGTGGTTTTACTTTAATGACAGTAGCTGCGCCTATGAGCAAGTTGTTTCATGTGTTTAAAGTTAAAAACACTGAGTGTCTACCATTTCCCATGATATTGATGTCCTTTTTTGTATCATTATTATGGTTCTTCTATGGTATTATAGAAGAGGATAGCTATCTATTGGTAAGTAACATTTTAGTATTGTACCCACATATATACCACATGTAGTGGCTACGGCTATTTCGCTCAGTCGGCTGGAAGCCACTTACATATCAATGTATGCATGATCTCAGAAGTACCAGAAGGTGGGTTGATTTTTAAAATTGAGGACAAGTAAAGTTAGCCTGGGCTAACTTGAATTCATGGTCTAAAATGATATGGAACTTTAATATAAGTGACATACTGTGATGACAGTAATTTTTGCCTAATTTTTGCAATCTGCCACACAATCGTCACTTTTGAACACACTGATACAAGTATGGCATTTAAAATCAAGATCTGTTTTAATACACCATATTTAATTGACACCATTGTCAGTTTATAGTGTGAACGCCGCCACGAACAAAAAAACAAAAATGACGAAATGTGCAGTCTTTGGGTGTTCTGGTGTATAAGAATAATTAAAAAATGCCACAACAGGATTTCACAAATAATTTTAACTCAAATAATTCATTTTCACATCAAAAAATGTATCAATTTATTGACAATCGTGTTTTGACGGACGTCAATAACGTTTCCCCAGGCAACCGGGCAACTACACGTCGTACTTTATTCGCACACACACACACATATATATTTTTTTGACCTCAAGTCGGGTCATTGATTTAGCCGTAGACGCACTGTCTTGTATGTCTATTTGCATGATTATATTTCTATGTGCATCTATGAAACAGGCTTATTATATGGAAGTGACTAGCTTTTTAATTGAACTATGTATAATTGTGAAAAATCTAACGCAGTAAATACAGACAGTAAATATATTTAAAACTGAAATTATGTACGTTTTTCTAATTATCTGACAACTTCACAAACTATATTCTTTTTTCTGATACTGGCCACTACTAACTGGCCAGCTATTAAGCTAAAATGAGGTTTCATGTTATATACAATCATTTACAAATACGCGGTAGGGTTACCTACAATATGTCATATGAAATGTTATGTCATATGAAGTACGATTTAGCCAGGCTAAAGTTACTTGTCCTCAATTTTAAAACTAACTATTGCCAATAATAGGTTGACCAAAGAGTATGTTTCTGACAGATAGTCTATGTGGTTAAAAGTGTGGAATATAATAATTAACGTATAGATTTTATCTAACTAGTTTCTTTATTTTCAGCTGCCTAACTCCATTGGTACAGTTCTTGCTATGTTCCAACTATCTCTTTTTGTAATATATCCAACTAAGCCATCTTCCAATTTAGTAAAACATATTATAGCGTAAGTCCAATATTGTGTTCAATAAAATTAATGTGTTAAATTTATTTATTTATAAGAATTTATTGATTGGAGATTGTTTGTATATTATGATGCATTTATTTAATGTATTAATTAGTTATTAAATATAAATAATTTATTTCTTAACACATTAGCAGTCCCCGTAAAAACGTTTTAAAACACGCCATTCCACGGGTGATTCTATATTTCTTAACACAGGTTGTCACATATACTTTTATGTATAATGCACATACACGTTTGTATTACAGGCGATACACCGCTTTTAAAATAAAAATTAATACATATTATGGGTTTATGAATAAATATTTTTATAGTAGTATACATAAAATGTCGCTCTACCCACAATCATAATTGTATAAATTACGGGTAGACTGGCAACACTTGGTGGAGTTGGTGATTATTGTAATAAATTTTTATTTACGTTAAGTTTTTCTGCATAAAGTGTTGAGTCAGGAACAATAACAGATGAAGAAACGAGAAAGATATTAGATAGTTCTGATGATGAAGACGAATCATTGGATCAGGAAGATAGTCATGACGAGAAATCGCATTTAGAAGTCGACCCAGAGCATAGTTTACAAAGTGAGTTGGTACCGCCGCTTAGTGATGTGGCGACGCTAGTAGAGCCGAAGTCAAATGGGGAGGAAGCAAGTCTTATTCAATTAGTAAAAGACGAGCTTTAGCCAGAGAATAAAATTAGAGTGCGGGAAAATTTATTTTCGTTTAGATAGTATACGTTTTTAAAATAGGTATAATTGACTATTATCTGAAATGAAGCTTGGTTTTTTTTTTGTGAAGGTGGTGGAAAATCTGTGAAATTGTAAAATCCTAAAAAAATTTTTTTCGAGAAGTCGATAGCAGTAGCGTTAAGTTATTTGATTAGTCCATGATCCCGTGGGGTAATAAAAGAGTTAACCATGTTTCTTTTAGGGTAGACGAACTCGCGAAAATATTCCATAGGTATCACACGTGGAAGAACTGACGGACTGTTAACGTGTTAATGATTTGAAATTAGGACAATAAAATATTAATCGTTGATCCATTGTGCCAATAGTATTTACAGTATTTTGTATTTTTAATATATTATTTGATTCGATACTTTGCCTAATTCCCTAGTAATTCTGAAAAGACAGGTAATTTAGTAATAAGAAATCCGCCCTATCTATCTCTTTTTCGGACTTAGATTTTTGTCACGTAAATACAAATAATTTTATGTGTAATATCAAATCATTGATGAATTTTCAAACAAAATGATCTGAACAAGAAATAAAATTGGTCAAGTGCGAGTCGGACTCGCGCACGAAGGGTTCCGTACCATTATCTATGCAACATAAGGCAACGTTATTAGTATCGAGCAAGAAACGGTAAAAAAATCATGTTTGTTGTATGGGAGCCCCCCTTAAATATTTATTTTATTTTATTTTTAGTATTTGTTGTTATAGCGGCAATAGAAATACATCATCTGTGAAAATTTCAACTGTCTAGCTATCACCGTTCTTGAGATACAGCCTGGTGACAGACGGACGGACGGACGGACAGCGAAGTCTCAGTAATAGGGTCCCGTTTTTACCCTTTGGGTACGGAACCCTAAAAACAATATAAACCAAGTATTTATGTAACACGTATGTCTTGATAATTAAACAACAGCGTGGTTGCTATAGATAAGTAAGTAGATTAAGTATGTATTGATGAGTGTAGTCATGAAAACTTTAAACATGTTTTACCTTATTATATAGGGTGGACCAAAACTGTTTGTTTAAAATTAGTTTTTAATGATGAATTTAATTGTTGTGTGAATATACACCTGAATCGTATACAAAGAATGTACCTATGTATTATGAATGCCAGCAAGCGTAGTTTACATTTTAAGACAATAGAATTCTGATGATCAGCAGTTCGGGTTATAAACGAAAAGAATCTCGAACTCCGCTCTCTCTTAGTATTTAATCAACTAGAACCCGCTCGGGTAGAAAGATCCAGAAAGGATTATTCACGCCATAACTCGCGCTTACTTATGTAGAAACTAGAAACAGCATTGTCCTTTGCCCTATAAATGTGCTAAATTTCTGATTTATTTAGCGTATTTCAGTGAGTAACATTGCGTCTAAGTATTTCGTTTCATAGAATCTCATGTTAGAAATAATGTTTATAAAATTGTGCTAACAATAAAAAAAATTGGTCAAGTGCGAGTCGGACTCGCGCACGAAGGGTTCCGTACCATTATCTATGCAACATAAGGCAACGTTATTAGTATCGAGCAAGAAACGGTAAAAAAATCATGTTTGTTGTATGGGAGCCCCCCTTAAATATTTATTTTATTTTATTTTTAGTATTTGTTGTTATAGCGGCAATAGAAATACATCATCTGTGAAAATTTCAACTGTCTAGCTATCACCGTTCTTGAGATACAGCCTGGTGACAGACGGACGGACGGACGGACAGCGAAGTCTCAGTAATAGGGTCCCGTTTTTACTCTTTGGGTACGGAACCCTAAAAACAGACACCAAACTGAAATTACTGACGTAGTATAACGGCGTAGCGTATCCTTGTATTTTATCTTTATTTACACGCGTTTTTATGTATTAATCTTTGTAACGGACGCTTTCAACTGAAGATCTGAAATTCATGAATTTTTCGCTCTAAATAAGGAGCTGTGACAATGCAATAAATTAAGAAAAAATATCATGATTTTCAGGATCAATTAGGTCTCTATTATTGATGGCGTGTTTTAGTTAAAGTAACTAAAACATTGACTCTCGGTCCATCCTGTATCATATATTAGCATGCAAAATGCATTTCTTTTGTTTATAAATACGCAAATACGTGTTTGGAAACCTGTTAAAGGCTAATCGTATAATTTTGACACGTCATTGTCAGACTTAATAGAGTCAGCAGTGAATCTAAAATCGATATGTACAGTATTGTCTAGTATTAGAAAATACAAGAATTTATTTTAATGATAAATGTTCCTAGCATTAGATTATGTAAGTTATTTTAACTTATTTTATTCACACTAAAAATTTTTAAAGATGAGCATTCAAGGTAATTTTTGTTCTATAGGTATCTATTATTTTATGCTGTGCATTAAAATATTCCGTAAACACCTGTTGTAAATATACATACTGTTAGCATATATGATTAACTACGATAACAAGGAAAAATGAAACCAAAAATGCTCTGTGAATAAAATAGGTAATATTTTTGCAGGAACTCATGTGATATGTTATCGTGACTTGTATTATAATAATACTAAGTTAATTAATGTATATTATATTGCGTTAATTAAATTTATTTACAATTCTTATATAGTATTTTATTTATTTGGTTATCCTATAACAGCAGATTGGTAACTTATAGCTAATAATAAAAATAAGGAAATGAATTTTAATGGTTAAAAATTGGCTCCCATATTTGCACGTAAATTGCTAATTAATACGTTTGGTATGTAGTATTAGGCAGCAACTTATTGCAAATATGTAGAGTATTAAGTTTTTTCATTGTTTTCAATGATTTTCTTTACTTTGTATAGGTAAAACAAAGTTGTTATTTTTGTATGTTTGTCCATAAGGGAGCTTATATTTTCAAAACTACGCAACGGATTTTGATGCGGTGTGTTTTGTTAGATAGAGTGGTTCAATAGGATGGCTTTTTTGTATAAATTGTTAAGGTTTGGTATAATTGAGGGAGGAAGGGCTCAATAACTATAAACACGGATGAAACAGCAGGCTTCAGCTAGTACCTATCTAATAAACTCGTAACAAAAAGGGAAAGATTTAACTCTTTGTAATAGAGATCACTACTATGGTATATCTAATCTATGTACCTATTAATTTTGAACCATATTTGTTTAGGTACTGTCCTGTTAAGTCAAACCATTCAAATGATACATTTTTATTACGCCTTTACTAATACTAGTTATGTGTCCTACTTATTTTTATTTACTTAGTGTTTCTTATTTCGTCCTTGTGATAACAGATTAAGAACACAAGTGTCACCACCCCTTTTCCTTCTCAGGTTGCTGTAGAAGCCAGCTAAGCGATATAAGCAGTTAACATCTACTGTGAGAGACGGAAAACTATTGTCTACTGTTTATTTTGAGTATTCCGTCTCTCACAGATGATGGATGTCATCTGTTTAAAATATTCAGTAGCTGGCTTTTACAGCACCCTTGGAAGGAAACCGGTGGTGACACTTGTATTCTTAATCCGTCACCACACGGACAAACTTCCGAATGCGTCTACTGGTCTGGCACTGATGAACCTACAACATTGTAGGTGTTGTAACATTAATTCAATGCCATCTGTGGCGCTCTATTGCTGTTTGATTACGACACTGATAATTAAATAACATTCATATAGTGTGTTAACAGATGGTTTACAGAAACGAATTGATTGCTTTAAAAATATTACAAGAGTTCAATATTGGATTATTTACTTTACAATTTCAAACTGTTTATTAGTTGTTACCCGACTGGTAAGGAAACATGTCCCTAAATAGCGAAAAGTTATTTCTTTGTTTATGTATGAAAGCAAGGAAAAAAACAGGTTAAACACGAGTGTAACTCGCACATGAACTACACGAAGGGTTCTGTAGACTTATTAATTTAATAACGGGATAATGGCAGGAACATTAATTAATGACGATGATGAGATTGTTAGAGAGAGGGTCCCTTTACCTTTTGCTACGAAACCCTTTAAAACAACTAATATTTCTCTAATCTGATCAAAAGATCGGATTGAAAGTCCTGAACCGGTGGTAGGGAAAAAAAATTTTGGACATTTCATAGGAGCTTATTTGTTTTTTTGGCAAAAAGAGAATATGCCTACGTAAATAAATGATTTTTGATTTTGATTTGGAAAGGTACTTTTCTAGGCTATTTTTTTTGTAAACTTTTAAGTTAAAATTTGGTTTTTGTGGAGTGACTGGTCTTCTATGGGTAACTACAAGTGAAACTGCGTGTCACAACTGACTTCTTTTTATATGTATCTACTATAATAAAGAAACTCATCTGTGCTTATCGAGGTTATGGTATTTGATTCGAGAGAGGTCAGGGGCGATAAAATTTTTTGCTCGACTAGAGGAGCATAATCTTATTGAAACTAACCTTGCATCTATGCACAGAATGTCTGAGCAATAATTAAATAAAACTACATTTTACGGATTTAGACGCGTATATTTGTTTTAAATTTTGGCCCGACGTTTCGGAGACTTTGCAGTCACCATGGTCACGGGTGAGACCGAGTCGTAATGTGCCTTCTACGATCAGTTATTACAGGGTTTACCACATTAAATTTAATTTTACCTTGAAAAAGAAAAAGTAGTTTTATTTAAACGAATGAGTCGCGCAAGTGTTAGAAAATATTCTGTGCAACAATGTTATAATATATTTTTGTGTTCATTAATTCATGGTTAGATTTAAGTCACATTTCTCCCAAGTAATTCCTTGCTTCTTGTCTAAACCATGACGCGATGTATTTCTGAGGAACTTATCTATACCTACATAAATGTACGATGGAATATGTTTACATTAATAATTGAAACCATTATATTCAAGCACCATTCATTTTATTTATCTTTTGTCTTTATATATTTGACACTCTGTAATAAAAAAATACCAGTTTAAAGGTATTTTGCGACACATTTCAAAGGTTTTATGTTAACATCAAAATAAACAATAGCGTTTTACTAAACATAAAGTAAGGCACTCAAACAAAAAATAACAATTTTGTTATCCTAAAATAAGATTTTGATGTTTCTTTATAACTGACTTCAAAAAAAGGAGTAGGTTCTCAATTCGTCTGTATGTATTTATTTTTCATTTTTCTTACCTCTTAATTTGGCGAAGAGATTTTAATTTTTTTTTATTTAAAAATTTTTACCATTGGCACCAGGTCAGGGTCTGATTGCTATTTCCTAGGAAATCGAGGAAAACAGGAAAATCCTCAAATTTCATACGCACATGAAGTCAGTTGAACTTTTTTAAAAGATACTGAATTATACTGTAAAGAATTGTGGCTTTATCACAATCCATGATTTCTATTAGAATATACGAGGGGAGGTCCAAAAGTTCGTGGAATGAAAGGGTTTTAGTAAAAATGAAACAGTAAATTTATTTTTCCTTTTCAATATAATCACCCTTAAGCTGAATACATTTATTAGATCTATGAATTAATTTTTCTAAACCATCGTAAAAATATTTTTTATCTTTTCCCTCAAAATGAGCTAAAATTGCCTCCTTTACCTCATTGTCGTTGGAAAATTTCCTTACCCTTAAGTCTTTTTTTAAATTGGGGAACAAATAAAAATCACTTGGGGCCAGATCTGGACTATAGGGTGGGTGGACTAGTGATTCGAAGCCATGCGTGTGTAGAGCAGCCATTGCAACTTTGCTCTTGTGAACCGGCGCGTTGTCTTGCAAGAGCAACACGCCCTTGGTCAATTTTCCCCGACGTTTTTCTTTGATGGCATCCTTTAATTTTTCTAGTATTGTCGCGTAGTATTCTCCGGTTATGGTTCTGCCCTTTTCTTTATAATCAATCAGTATTATCCCCTCACAATCCCAAAAAACAGTAGCCATCAACTTTCCAGCCGACTCCGACACTTTGAATTTCTTTGGCGGTGGTGTCCCCTTTTTATGCCATTGCATGGACTCTTGTTTGGACTCAGGCTCAAAGTGATGAACCCATGTTTCATCGCCGGTAACAATTCGCTCCAAAATCGGTCCAGGATCGTCGCCACACAACTCCAAAAAATGTTTTGACGCTTCGACGCGCTGCTGTTTTTGAAGCGGCGTGAGCATTCTCGGTACCCATCTTGCACTGACTTTTGTCATACCCAGGTGGTCATGTAGGATTCGCAAAATGGTGGTATCTGATACTCCAACTAATGCAGATAACTGTTTTTTCTTCAAACGGGTGTCCTCCAGTACAATTTTTTCCACTTTTTCGACGATGTCTGATGTGGTGGCCTCAACTGGCCTTCCTGAGCGGGGGTCGTCTTCAATCGACTCCCGACCATGTTTAAAAAGACCATGCCACTTGTAAATCATTGATTTACTAGGGCACTGTTCCCCGTAAACAGTTTCCATTTCATTCAAAATGGTCTGAGCGTTCTTTCCTTGCTTGGTAAGGAATTTAATGACCGCGCGGTGTTCAATTTTCTCCATAGTTTCAGTTTTCTTCCGGATTGACGTTTTTAGCAGGCGAGTGTTCGTAAACGAATGACGCAATAGGGCTGAAACTCCATTTATATACTAATTATGAGTCCCCAATTAGTATGACACTAAGCGAGCGCCCCTATCCCCACTCCATCCCCTCCATTCCACGAACTTTTGGACCTCCCCTCGTAAGTATAATATCTAGTTATTTTTTATATGAAATATAATTATTGGTCTGTATCTTATTTATCGAAATATAAAGGAACTGATGATAGTTATTTCTTAGATGCCAGCAATTCAACAAACTTTCTTTTTTTGACAAACACAAAACAGTCGTTCTCGATGATTTACAGTACAAGTTCCAAATCCTCTGTAAGTATTTATGATGCTGATTGGACCAATAATAGTTCCCTGTGACTCGTTACTTTTACGCAATACTGTCGCTTCATACGATGAATGTCCTGGGTCCATTTTAAAAGCAACTACAAAATAAAGACTTATTTTATCTTTATCGTAGTAAAAATGTATTCTTATCACCTTTTTCAGAGTTAGATTCAAGCAGCCCCAACATCGTTTAGTTTTAATATTTTTTATCTTTGAGGTTATATGTTTTACCACTATGTCTACACTTTTTAGCGCCTCAGGGTCCTGCACAGGTAAAGGATACAATTTATGACAACTGCACCATTTATCATTAATGGAAGCATCCTGGCACGTTCGATTACCACTTATAACTTCGAATGTAGTATGGCAATTTGGACAACCTTCTGGTGGATTGAGAGTAATATTGTTACCCGTCGATATCTGCTTTATATCTAAAAGAGTGCTATAAATATCATATGGAGTTATTAATCTAAATTGATTAATTGCAATAGCGCGTAATGCGTCAGGATGAGACCCTTTGAAATATAATGGAGACCACATAAAAAACATAGGCATTCTTTCATCGTAGTATGCTTCCATTTCGGAACGATGTCTACCAAAGCGAATACCGTGATCACTAAAAAATATCACAAAAGTGTTCGATAGAACTCCTGTATACGTTAATTGGAAAAAGAAGTTTTCCATAAGTTTATCTGCTGCATGCGGTTCGCTATTTGCATCATGACTAAAAGAATTAATCCAGAATAACCCAAAGAATGGTTGTGTTCTGTATGTGTGTGCGAAATCTAAAGCATAGTTTAATATCTGTTGTCCAGAGCAGGCTTTCCCCGTGCATATAAAAGTACTGCCTTTAGATCTGTATTCGCCTTTAAGAAAAAATGGTCTCATGTAGTGATCTGTTGGTGCTTTCTTAAATTCATATTCATTTGAAAATGTATCAGGTAATTGTAGGTTGTCTTCTCCGTAAGCTGTTACGTAACCTGCTTCCTTAAAATCTTGCCAAATCATAAAACGGTTACAGTTGTCCATTTTACCAGAACATTTTTCCACAATTGTTGTCATGTTTTTTCCTGATAACGCCGCCATCAAATTAGGAAAAGTATTATCGGCAACCTGAAAGTAACATTTGTTTCTAATAATCGTTAAATTGAACGACGGTTGAATAAGTTATGAGCGATCAGAAATAATGTACCATACCTTATGATAACCTCGATAGCTAATCCAAAAGGCATTTTTAAAGTAATCAACTGTTCTTGGTAGACTTAGGACTGCTCGAGGTAAAGACATAGAATCCATTCCAATCATCAACACACTATATTTTGTTTTGCCTTTTGTGTTTTCTGGAGCAGGGGTGTTCCTTTTGTTAACAAAGGCATACCTATCATCATAAATAGGATATGTTTTGTTCTGTATTGTGTACGCGAAGCATTTAATATTGATAAAATCCTTCTGAAGTGTGATTTTAGAATTATCTTCAAACTTTATGCATTTAGAATATCTGGAAAAGAAATTACATAGACGTGAGCATACGGCACGTGAGCATAGACTACTCTTATCTACCCTGTTAGACTCTCTCTCTAGCGCATTTACGTCCCTTTTTTGGGCACAGCTCTCCTCCACTAAAGGAGGTATCATAGTCTCATTCTCATATGCTGCGTAGACCCGACATGTTGACATAGGGTTTGAATTTTCCGTCTCTCACAGAGTATGTTACGTATGTTATTTGTGTACAATATTCCTAAGCTGGATTTTACAGCATCCTTGGGAGGACATGGGGCGCTGACACTTTTTTCTTAATCCGTCACCACGCGGAGAACTTACCGACCCTATTAGACTATTACTTACCTACGTTTCAATGGTCACTTACCTACTTTAATAAAATCGGTCGTTATTTTGACACGAATAGTTTTAAATTAGTGTTTGGATCGTAGCATGGCGCTCTATAGTCTCTGCCTACCCCCATGGGAACAAGGCGTGATGTTATGATAACGATGATGTCTATTCTGTGCCTAAATTAGGGCTAGGTATTTTTTTTTGGTCTACCGCTAATACAACAAATACTTATAGTGTTTAACAAGTTATAGGTAGACATAAGGCAGTTAATATTGAGCACTTACATTGCTTTGCGATCACGTTCATAAGATAACGTTTTTATTATAAATCGATAACAACAGTAAAACTGTGTGTCACGGTGTTTCATATATTGTTGTATTACACGTTCATTTATAAACGCTTGTACCGTGTTATCATCGTATTTTCTTAGAAATACTCCTCGTTTGCCACACGTAGTCTTTCTTTTTGTATTATTTTTTATATATTTGGCGTAGTCTACTAACATTACGGGTATTCTACAACCTGCGGTGTCTACCATTCTTGCTGAAATGGTATAGAAGTTCAAATTAATCTATGTTAAGAAATGTGGCAGTTTTCCAAAAACCTACAATTTACTGACGATATTATCAGATTACCCAATTGTTTTAAGTTTATTGTACTTAATTTAGGTATTTGTGTAGGTTCCAATATAACTAGGATTTAGCATTAGCAAATAAATTATAGTACTGGTTGCTATTGCCGTACCTACGTTTGTAAATCGATTTCTTTAAACCAACAACTGTTGTAAAACGTTTTGACTATTTAGATAATAGCTGACTCCTCACTCTTATTCTTTTCCACAAGTTATAATTAACTATTAATTTTATATTAGGTGCTCTTTTCATGTACAAATGAATCTCGTAAAACGCTACCTTCAAAAATATCTTCCAATTCGAGGGAGTCTTCTTTTACATCCTTTCTTCTAAAATCTTTATAGATCTCATCGAGTGGAATATGTTTCATTGGAGTTCCTTTAGCATATTTATGTTCAGTAGTAGCTGTAATTATTTCGCTATGTCTGTGCATATTCAGTAAAGATATACGGTACCAATAGTAAGAGATCACTGTAGCAATACTTGACACAATAAGAAGAACACCAACAGCTATTTTCATTTGTCTCATATTTGATTTACGTAATATTTTTCTTAATCTGAAATAAAAAATAAACATTTTTATATGTTTCTTAAGTTATTTTTGTTTTAATTAGAATGATTCTCTCTCTCTCTCTCTCTCTCTCTCCAGCTCATTAACGTTAGGCACCGGCCTCCTCCACTTTGGAAGGAATTATAGTCTACTGTGCCTTGCTGATCAGACGTATTGGCATAGGGTTTGTTTATTTTCTAATTTCCATCCCTCACAGAGGAAGTTGGCTATTCACGATATCCCTTAGCTGGCTGAAAAGGGGTGATGACACTTGTATTCACCACACGGACCGTAGGGGGATTATTTTCCTCTAAACTATGAATCTGATAAATATTCTAGATCGTATTAATAACGCCGTTAACTATGCAGTTCTTATGATATTAAAAAATGATGAAATTTTCTTTAGAAATGCGGTGGTGTTCTATAAATGCATGGACCAGTAATTGACTTTAACATCCTACCTTGTGATCGGTATTACATATGATTTGAAAGTTTGTATCCAAAATCTTTTACAACGAATAGAGATTGTATTTCCTTCCATGAGGATAATTGTGACACGCACGATTAAAGTAGAAATGAGTAAAAAAAAAACTCAACCGAAGTTATTGTTATTATTCGACTACGACAAAGTTATTTGCAACAATATTTTGTTACTATAAACTTATTATTATTTAAAAAAGTAAACATCCTAAATAGATCATTACAAATATTTATAACCTTCGAGTTTATCTATCCATACTTAATAATATTATAAAGCTGAAGAGTTTGTTTGTTTGTTTGTTCGTTTTAACGCGCAAATCTCAGGAACCACTGGGCCGATTTGAAAAATTCTTTCAGTGTTAGAAAGGGCATTTATCAAGGAAGGCTTTAGACTACATAACATCACGCTACGACCAGTAGAAGCGAAGCAGTAGTGAAAAATGATACAATAACGGGGAAATTTTTCTAAATTCCACGCGGACGAAGTCGCGGGCAACAGCTAGTCGGTTTAATAAAATGAACGAAACATGTTGATGGTTGATGTTTCTACAACAACTCAATCTTTTACGAAATAGTTACAAATTAACTCACAAATATACTTACGTATGTAATTATTACTAACCTTTGTTATATTATCTGCAAATCCATCTTCTGTTTGGTTTGGTAGAGTCAACTCTACCATTCACAGTACTTCGCATTTTAATGAAAGTAAGCCAAATTTCTCACAATCAGATATATTTTAGTAAACATTGAACTAAGCTTACAAATATAGGCAGTTAGTCTAAGAAACTAAGCACTGTAAATAGAAGTCGTCTCTACCCAAATATGCGCACATAAATTACACTTAATAATTTAGTTAGGTTAATTTTATCACAATTTGCGTAAATCATCATTCACTTGGGTGAAATTATTATTGATATGTAGCTAAAGCTTTTATAAGTAAAAAGCTTTAGGATGCTGCAATGTTTTGTTTTAAGATAGATAAATCTGGAGATGCCTACTACGCATGCGTAATCTTTGAGAGTTGAAGACAAGGTTGTAGCTAATAAAAGGTACCTAAATACAAATAATCACTATTTATTTAAAATATTAACAACTGTTTTTATTTACTATAATTTGTATTACAAAAAAGGCAATACAATAGCGATTGGAAAATATAATAGAAAATCCTTGTAGCGTCATCTTGCGTTTAAACTAGGCAACAGTTTGTACTACCTTATGAATAAAACTACGTGAGCCTTAACATACTTGTGTATTAAGAGGATGTGTGAGTAAGTACTTATTATTAACCGTCAGAGGTCAGCGTCAGCATTTTAATTTCGTTGACTTGCCAGAATATAAGAAAAATACATAACAAGTATAGGGATAATGCAATCCAGCTTTCCATCTGTCACTATGTATCTTCAAAAATACGCAACATTATGCTGCGGTTTTCTTCAATAGATAGAGTGGTTAAAAAGGTTTTTTGTTTAAGGGCCTACATCAATATTATCGTCGACATGTACATATTAACACAGCTAGTAGGTATAGAAAATTAAGAATTAGGGATATTTTTTTTGTTTACTCAAAATCTACTAAATATATTTTAATTCTGATTTACGTGTTTCTATATATAATAGTTACTTATGTTTTTAAAGTTATTTCATTAGTTAATACGCGATAATAGACCGACAAATGCAAAAAATAAAAATGAGAGAGGTTGTTTCGCTAAGATTTTCTATCGAGAAAACTTTTTTCAATCGCGTTTCTGAGTTTATGCAATCCTAGATCATATATTGAAAAAACATATACTTAAAAATTAGAGCTCTAGCCATTCAATCTAAAGAAACAATGAAAACTTCGTACGTAGAAAAATGCACGAAGCTATTTTGGTATCCTCTTAATTTGGTAGGTTTTGATTTTTAAATTCCATGCGTACGAAGTCGCGGTCATCAGCTAGTTAGCATATAATGTTAGTTCTGTTCGTGCAACTTGGGTGCATTCTATTTTCGTTTAATTACTTAAGAAATACACGGAGAAAGTAATGTTATAAATTCCACCGAAAAGTACTTACCAAATTTTATTTCTTGAAATTCCCAGCGCAATCGAGTGCAATGAATACTGAATCAGAATCTTAGACTACACCACATCAAAATAGTTTAATGTCTACTCAAAAGTTCTGAAAAAGCTAGCTTTTTCAATAACTAGCACTATAATTAATAAAATTTGTGAACACAAAAAATTTGCTATGAATCACGAGTCTTCAGATTCTAATTAGGAGGATATTTATCTGCTATATTATATTGACTAGGCGTTTGAAAAGAACAATTTAGGATTCACTTTAATTATTTAAATAAAACTACTTTTTACGGATTTAGACGCGTATATTTGTTTTAAATTTGTGTGAATGTGGGTAAACCCTGTAATAACTGATCGTAGAAGACACATTACAGCTCAGTCTCACCCGTGACCATGGTGACTGCAAAGTCTTCGAAACGTCGGGCCAAAATTTAAAACAAATATACGCGTCTAAATCCGTAAAAAGTAGTTTTATTTAAACAGATGAGTCGCGCAAGTGTTAGAAAATATTACCTAATTATTTTTTACTTTTCAGTAATTAGTTATTTTATTGCTTTACCGTCTTCACCATTATTTCTTTTTTTACTCTCTGTTTTTTTTAAGCTGTTATATCGATAGTGGTACTATGATTAGAATTTTTTTTTACTAAGCTTGGAAGGAAATAGGAGAGTGACATGTGGATTCCTAATCAGGGCATTGAAACACCTTCATAATCAAATTAATTTAATAAATACATTGTCACATTCACACAATTAATCACACTATATTACAATTATCTAATTGGTTGTTCCCAGATAGATCAATTCACACAAGCAAAGGAAACTTAGAAATTATTACAATAGTATTTCCAGAATTTTTTTTTTGATGTTGGCTCCTTTCCCTTCTTTTTTTCTTAAATGAGCATCTTTTTAGGTACGCTTACACAAGTAGGTACCAGGACAAGTCAACGGACATTTAAATAACATAATTTAATCTGTTATATAGAAAATAAAGAAATGGAAATACTTAGTATAGATGTAAAAATATATTTACAATATTATTTAGAGATGTTTTGAGAACTTAGAGCAAAGACAATACCAAGCAGTTTGTACAACACTATATCATGCTTATTATAAGTATTTGATAGCCATTAGGGCATAGTGAGAGTGTATCGAAGTGTATCGTTTCTGTTTAAAATTAGTTTTTATATTGTTTTATTTTTGCAATTAACAGAAACGATACACTTCGATACACTCTCACTATGCCCTAATGGCTATCAAATACTTAACAACCTAACAATATAAAAACTAATTAAAGTGCAAATAACGTCCAGATTATGTCTTTTATCTTTCGATTTTACATTGAATTTTTCTGCTGAGATATGAAAAAAGAGAGAATTTACAGTGAGACGTTCTTTGAAATATAAGTCGAAAAATACCCATTTTCTATGTATAAATAAATATAAATAGAAAATGAATGGTATTTCTCGACTTTTTAAGTAAGTATCTTAGTTAGGTTATAATTAAATGATATCGGCAAACTTTCGTGAGACAATTTGGCCATTTAATTAATGAAATGAATTTCTTTTTCTTGTTGGGCGCAGACTATGAAATTAATTTATTGAAGCAAATTTAACCAAAAATCTTTTTGCACATGGCTGTAGAAATAAAACTGCTGTGCGAATATTATATACTTTTTGTGTTTGATTTAAGATATATGTATACGGGTGGGTATTTATAATTGCCAAGTAAACACAGTCTTCAGTCTTATTTTAAATGTAGCTTAAAGTATATGTATTCTTAAATTACTTGATATAAGATAGAGATTCTACGTACTTAGATAATATGAGCAATTGAAGAAATTCTACTATGTAAACTAATAACTGATGTAGCTCGTAAGATTAAATGTGCTTAATATCATACTATGTACATCATATTTTACTATACGGATGAAAACAATTCGGTAATCATCTACAAAATGACTGGTATTTTTTCCCCTCCCTTCTTGCCCTTACGGGGCTATGGTATAGTGCCTTGAGCCTGGCCATAACTTGGCAAAGGGGTGGCCCCGGGGCCCTACTCGACGAGAGGAAAAAAAACAAAATAATAAAAAAATACAGGTATGCGATTATCTGAATAGTAAGAAGATATTTAGTTTAAAGATACAAAATTTTGCCTCACGCAAAATTTTTATATTTATTACTCAACGATATGTTTTAACTATGTATTTAATTATTTTACCAGTCATTCTACAAATGATTACAATTTACCAGAAATTTTTTAAAACTTATTATTGTTATTAGTAATTAATATCAAATATATAAATGTATTTAGTCTTATCTATGAAGTGAAATACCAAATTCTATTAATTTGGTATGTCTTATTATTTCTTATGATTCTAAAGTGTCTGATTGTCTTATTATTTCTTTCTATATTACTTTATTAAAATTTTATACATCTAATTTTTTTTTATTTTTCTGTTCTAAGAAGCGAGACAAAATGTAATGTTCAGTTTTATTACAAAACAGTAATAGGTATAAAAATAAATAGGCTAAATTTTAAACAGATCTCTTAGATGTTACTATAATTTTGGGCGGAGTTGCCCACTAGCCGTTCTCTTGTAAGTTTATATATCTACTGCACTTACTTTAATGCACATGCTAGCTATTAACGGTCTTATTCATAATGACTTACCGGAGGTTTACAAGATCACTTAAATCAGCTCGCGAAAATTGTCAATAATTGTTCTTCATGTCTTTTTACGCTAAAACGTTTATTATCCCTCCGATAAAATCTCCGTTTAAACCTCCGATAAGTCATTATGGCTAAGACCGATACTATTTAATCTATTTATTACATGGCCTATAAATAATTAGAAGCAAAGTTTTAGTAAACAATACGCATATTTTTAATTTTATAGGCTGATATTTTTGAAAAAAATTGTTAATCGCTTTAATATGGATGAGTAAAAATGTTGCTTACCATATATTTTATGTATTTTTACCATAAAAATTGGTAACCAATCAACGCTTTTATTTCGGTCTGGCAAATGATAGAGACCGTAGCGTAAGGCTGACAATATTAATTTACAATTTGTACAGTTAGATCTACCAAAATGGCTTGTTTATATCGATAAAGTATGGATAAATAAATAATTAAGAATTTCTTTTTCTAATAAATTTATGCATGTTTCTATCAGAACTGAATTGAGAACACTCTATTGTAATTATATCTAACATTCTGTCGATGATAATAAGTTAGATGTTTATACAAAATTGAGCATTGAGATCCAGTTATGGAATGTCACCAGAGCCTTAAGTAATATTCTATCAGCTGTTTATCTTCACGGTGACTGCGGAGGAGCTGGACATTCTGTAAAAAAAATTGGAATTTTGATGATCTAAATGTATTTGCAAAACACAAAATATTACAGAATCGAGTTCAAAATAGCAGTACACCAGAGGCGTATTTACCCTAGGGCCATAGAGGCCATGGACCGGTGCGTCCAGCCGGGGAAAGGCGGCGAAAGCCTTCAAGTTTAAAATTTTGCTCTATCTCTTTAAATCTATCTCTATATATTTATAGATGGCTAATTAATTTGACCCGGGGCGTCAAATCAAATGA
Organism: Orgyia antiqua; assembly: GCA_916999025.1. Taxonomy (NCBI): domain Eukaryota; kingdom Metazoa; phylum Arthropoda; class Insecta; order Lepidoptera; family Erebidae; genus Orgyia; species Orgyia antiqua. The sequence continues at coordinate 30,699,716 of OU779864.1, forward strand.
CTCGGGGTGCTAGTTTTCAAAATACGCCTCTGCAGTACGCTAGCTAGGGTTAAGCTTTTCTTCAAGTTGTTTGAGTTCGTGAGCCATGTTTAGTACCTGTACCATCGAGCATAATAAATCATTGACCTGTACCCATCAAGTAAGATGATGGTTTATAGTGATTAATAAATAAGAAAATAACTTATATAGGTTAGATAGTAAATAGCCTTTTCATTTTATTTATATAAATGACTTTGCAGTACTCGGGAGCATGAGTGGGCTAGTTTTAACTATCACTTAAGTATAATTTAATTAAAAGTATTGTTACGCGGTACGGTGTTTGTTGCTGTATCGTTTGAACACTATTGTTAGTGTAACGGCATTCTTTATTGTGACGAATCGACGATATGCAGAATAGCGTCCATATACAGGGTGTGGCGTAATTAATGGATAAGCCTGTGCCTGTGGATAAGCCTCCTACTGCGCTATACGAATATGTATATTTTTAATTAATCCTATGTATTGTCTTGAAAAAAATGGCATAAGTCATGTTTTTCATAAAATGACTACTTTCACTAACCAATTATGCTACTGTTGCCACAATTTTCAAAAATTTTGCATTCTGTTTTTTTTATAAAACAGCTTAAGAGGTGAGCTATTGAAAGCAATAAAGAATTCCCTATTCGTAATACAAATTTTGGGAAAAAATACATGAGATATCAAAAAAGTGTTATTGATTATTCAATTTGTTGACTTTGTACATCGTCTAGCTTAAAAAATCTTTATGGGAGTTGATTTGCCCAATATCTTAAAAACATGCTTGTTTTATGCAGTTTCCGAAATGGTATAATACTTATTACATTTCACGAGGTTTTAAAAAAAAACGACAGTTGTAAAAAAATACCCTAATTTTCTTTAACAGAATTATTAATTTATCTTAAACATGTCTTTGTAAACAGTTTGAATGGACCCTTTTTTGTGTGCTCCGGAGCAGGTAGTCATTCACAATGGACCCTTTTTTGGGTGCTCGGGAGCAGGTAGTCATCCACCATGAATAGGGTAAGCAGATAACGACTCTAAGTCAACTACTTGTGGTTGTTTATCGCACGGCAAATCCAGACGGTTAGTCTTATCATAAGACAGAGACAAAGCATTTTGATGTCAGGTAAATAACAGTTGTGCGACAGAGATAGATTTTTATTATTCTCACAAACAACAAAACAGCTTTTGAACTTGTTTAACAAAGTTAGTGCTCTTTTGACTATCGTCTCTTGCGCACATATCGTTTGCTCTATCGTGTTTGTTATTGTGACGTGAATTTGGCTTATGTACTACGGACTCTGTTTTTGCTATACGAATTGGACAATTGTGATATTATCGACGACTTCTACATATCCCTGGACTACTGATCATGCCGCGTCATACGTACACTCCTCAAGAGTATGCAAATATGCATCTTATTTACGGCCTGTGTAACTGCAATGCAAATGAAGCTGCACGCGAATATCGTCGAAGATACCCCGATTTGCGACACCCAGACTACCGGGTGTTTACACGTGTGCACATCGCTTTTAGCGAAGGGCGAATGCCTGGTACCGGTGTTGGTGGTGCTTCGGAAGGCAGACCTCGACGACATCGTGATGACGAAGTTCTAGAAGCTGTGCGTGCTAATCCAGAGTTATCAATTCGTGAGTTAAGTAGAGGAACCGGTGTAGATACGCGTACTGTGGGCAGAATTCTGCACAGGCATGAGCTTCACCCGTATCACTATCAAAGGGTGCAAACACTAATGACACGAGACTATGAGCCTAGAGTCCAATTTTGTCGCGTCATGTTGCGAAAAATACGCGAAGATTCGGCGTTTTTTGACAAAATACTGTGGAGCGATGAGTCATCATGTAAAAGAAATGGCTACGTCAACATGCACAATCTTCATAGTTGGCAGGCAACCAATCCGAGAAACATAAGGCAAGACCGAGCTCAAGTCCAGTTTAAAGTGAACCTTTGGACAGGAATTTTAAATGGACAAATAGTTGGGCCCGTCGAACTATCCGAGACACTAACAGGTCCCAATTATTTAAATTTTCTGCAAAATACGTTGCCGGAACTATTACAAAGTTTAAATGTGCCAGAAAACTACTGGTTACAAAATGATGGTTGTCCCGCTCACTACGCACGAATTGTACGGAACTACCTCAATGATGAGTACAATGAGAGGTGGATAGGTCGTTTGGGTCCCATTTTGTGGCCACCAAGGTCCCCTGATTTGAACCCTCTAGACTTTTTTTACTGGGGGTGTTTAAAAGAAAAAGTGTATAAAAAAGAAATAGCATCCCTGGAACAACTAAAGGCCCTGATTTTTGAAGCCGCAGATGAAATCAAGAGGTCCGGCTTCATCCGACGCCTAAAGCGGTCATTTATCCGTCGATGCAGGGCCTGCATAGCCGCAGGTGGCCGCCATTTCGAACATTTTTTGTAAAATAAAATTTATGTAGTGTTTGCATCTTTAGAATAAAAAAAATAAAATAAGTTGTTATTTTTTTTCAACGACTAACATTCCCACTGGTAAACTCAGACAGATAAGTTAAAATACCACTGACAGTTTGTTTAAGTTAACAGTATTAATTTGATTAATTAAATCACAATAAGAACATTTTTTTACGAGTGTCATTTGGTTCTTTAATATCACATCAAACTTAATAAGTATTATAATAAGTATTATACCATTTCGGAAACTGCATAAAACAAGCATGTTTTTAAGATATTGGGCAAATCAACTCCCATAAAGATTTTTTAAGCTAGACGATGTACAAAGTCAACAAATTGAATAATCAATAACCCTTTTTTGATATTTCATGCATAATTTTCAAAAAATTTGTATTACGAATAGGGAATTCTTTATTGCTTGCAATAATTCAACTCTTAAGCTGTATTATAAAAAAAACAGAAAGCAAAACTTTTGAAAATTGTGGCAACAGTAGCAGAATTGGTTAGTGAAAGTAGTCATTTTATGAAAAACATGACTTATGCCATTTTTTTCAAGACCATACATAGGATTAATTAAAAATATACATATTCGTATAGCGCAGTAGGAGGCTTATCCACAGGCACAGGCTTATCCATTAATTACGCCACACCCTGTATATGTTTGACCAAGTGGTCACTTAACTGTCTGCTGAAATTATATGGGGTTTCGATGTGTTCTTATTATATTTATTTGCATTAACTGCCTTGTCAGTTGCATACCATCGCGCACTGTAGGTATATACCAGTGAAAAACTGCAGATTCCTAAGCATGTTCTTTCAAGGAAGACACCCTCTGGCTTTGTCTATGAAACTAGGGTATTGTCTCACTCCAATAATTTGGCTTATCCTAGAAGCTGATACAAGTTTTGGTGACGTGTCGCAAAGTGTAATTTTTATCCATTTGTATGCAGACGTATCGTGCAGAAATTATGCATTTTATGTATGGAATTAAATACCGTTTGGTATTTCAAGTATGTAGGTATATACTACCTGAATCATGCCACACGCAGATATTTCACAAAAAAGCCATTGTTTTTAAATTCCACACGTACAAAGTTTCGGGTTCAAACTAGTATTAAACACAAGATTGTTGTAAGTTCCTAACGCACCTTCTATATAAACAGTTAATGAGAGTATGATGACTCCGTTCCGCATTTTGATTGCATATCTCACACATAGTTGAATACCTAGGTCATTTGTTATTTGATGCAGTCGAAACTATGAGATAACTGTCCAGTTGTAAATATTCTATTATGATTATTTTATTTGTGATTATGTATAATAATAATATGATCACTGTAATCTTATAGCACCGATGTCGAATTTCATTTTCGCGTTTTAGAGTTAAGAAAAACGGCACTGAAATCGAAGAAACTAAGATGTGAAAACTTTTAAAACTGGCTGTTTGAGCAAGCTCTATATTAAGCATAGGTACCAATTCTACGTGCAGAACTAAACTTAACTAAATAATTGGTCAAGTGCGAGTCGGACTCGCGCACGAAGGGTTCCGTACCATTATCTATGCAACATAAGGCAACGTTATTAGTATCGAGCAAGAAACGGTAAAAAAATCATGTTTGTTGTATGGGAGCCCCCCTTAAATATTTATTTTATTTTATTTTTAGTATTTGTTGTTATAGCGGCAATAGAAATACATCATCTGTGAAAATTTCAACTGTCTAGCTATCACCGTTCTTGAGATACTGGGTACGGAACCCTAAAAATCATGTTTGTTGTATGGGAGCCCCCCTTAAATATTTATTTTATTTTATTTTTAGTATTTGTTGTTATAGCGGCAATAGAAATACATCATCTGTGAAAATTTCAACTCTCTAGCTATCACCGTTCTTGAGATACTGGGTACGGAACCCTAAAAATCATGTTTGTTGTATGGGAGCCCCCCTTAAATATTTATTTTATTTTATTTTTAGTATTTGTTGTTATAGCGGCAATAGAAATACATCATCTGTGAAAATTTCAACTCTCTAGCTATCACCGTTCTTGAGATACAGCCTGGTGACAGACGGACGGACGGACGGACGGACGGACGGACGGACGGACGGACGGACAGCGAAGTCTCAGTAATAGGGTCCCGTTTTTACCCTTTGGGTACGGAACCCTAAAAATGAAAACAACTATGGTGTATTTTGTTAATTAGCTATTTCTGCACTACGGCTTATTTGTGCACATTTTTATTAATTTAAATCGTTAGTCTATAATACACAGATTTTCTATTAAAAAAGTTCATTTAACAATACCGAATTCTGTTGTTGACGCTATCAATGTTCATTTTTTTGTTATGTTTCGTTGTGCACGTAGAACCGGTACCATTGTGTGTTTTTAATACAAAAATAATTCATATCACCGGCTTAAATAATCCTAATAACACAATTAATTAAAAAATAAAGTCACTTTTCTCTACGAAGGTAGGTACGTAAGGTACGATGTTATCGTACTATTTTTAAGGTAAGTCTAAACAAGAAGTTGTAGGCGAAAGCAATCCTTTACTACAAGCTACAAGTAAGAATATTTCTTTAGCTATGCGACTCATGCACCTATCAACAAAACATTACGTTAGCTATAAGTGCTATATCGTTGATTTGCTATGCGATGAAATTGTGACATGACAAATACAATTAACAACACTTTTACTTTATTTATCATTTTAATAAATATTGTAATGGGCCATCAACGTGTGTGTGACGAGCAATTTGTCAATCAACAATTACAGTTATCTCTCGTAACTCTTTTTTCTCAACTTAATTCTTGTGTTTCCATATTATTGCTACTTAAACACAGTAAATATGCGTGAATTCTGTATATAACTAGCTGTTGCCCGCAAAAATCGGATGCATGGAATTTAAAAATCAAAAAAGCCCTTGAACCCCTCTATTTATAAAAAACTTTACTTACTTTTAAAGATATATGCTCACATTTGGACATACATACAAAAATAACAACTTTCTTTTATAATAAGTACCTAAAGGTTTGTAAAATGAAAACTTACTACAAACATTGCAGGCAATCTCATCACTGTTATCACCACAGCCATCCCGTCCGGAACATGCGACAGCAGTACTCCTGCATCGTCCATTCCCACATCGGAATGGACAAAAGTCTGCTGCACGCCATCTGAATACACAACAAAATGTGTCACACCAACTACCATAAGCTAAGGTCAAATATTTGTATAAACACCGTTACAGGTCGCACGTGTCGTGATTACGAAATGACTTTGTAAACACCTTAGAAATTGGCCTTAGGGCTTAGGGTGTACCAAAACCAACTTTTAAAATACCAGTCGATAAAACTTAGCAAATTTTAAAATATCCATCCTTATTTTTATCAGTTTAAGTCCACCTTATCGTTTAAGATATTGTTTTCGTAGGTATACAGTAATTTCTGCCCGTTAAAGATCCTAATTATTCCACATGCATGTATACTATACTTTAGTAATAGCAGTTTAACAATAGGGAATTCAAGTTTGGTTTTAAGACTCTAGAAAAGAAACGCCACACGGACACCAAATCTATATATGTATTCCTATAAAATCCTATCATACCAAAGTACCGTTTTAAAATAGGTGATGGATTTAAGGTATTTCGCCACTAAGTGTCGAACTAGACAGAATCTTTGACACTTACCTAAATAACTTATTTGAAGGATCAAAAATGCTGTTCCGTTATTTCTATGTAAAATGATTGTAACTCACTACTAAGGCACGCCATTATTTTTCCAATATAAGGAAAAAGTCTATACCTACTTTCAGTGCGTGTAGTTTATCGTAATATCTATAAAATAGCAAAACAATAAAACAGAATGATTACGACGCCTGCTGAATTATTTATGATAGAACAGTTTTATAGACGGTTACCGTAAACCGCCGCATTTTAAATTACAACGATATTAGTATTGTGTGTCTATAAAATATAAAATGTTTTTGTGTTTACCTAGATACATAATATTCACATTGTTATAGTTTATATTTGGTTCTCTTAAAGTTACCTAAACCTATTAAAAAGTAATATAAAAGACACAATGACATCTACATTTCTTTTTTCTAATTTACGACTAAAAAATTTAGACACATTTTTAGTAGTAAGAAGTAGGCAGAAATGTTGGTTATATTTGTATTTCGAATTAAATACCCACGAAGCAAAAACCAATTTTATGAGACCCTAATAACTGGTCTATGCCGGGAACTATTTGGGTCCTCAACATATTTTTTTATAGAAAACCAGTAATTCTTTTCCTTTAATCCTGCGATCTTTGCTCTAGTAACGTAGATGCTTAGGGGTTACGCGTTCCTTCAGTTCTTATGTTTAGTGTAGCTCTCCTTCCTCATAAGCTTATGTTACTGATGTTCCTACCTTGATTGTTCATTACATAGATGTGGTGGTTCATCAGAGGCATCTTTACAAGATATGATGGCGTTGCAGAATTCATATTCAGGTAAACATTCACCTGAACCGCACCGGAATGTATGTCTTGGACATCTGTAAAAAGTTTTAAATAAAATAAAATAAATATTCATGGACATTTCACACAACGTCCTCCGGTCAAGCTAAGCTTATATGCTTGTGTTATGGGTACCAGAATACGGATAGAATACATATACTACTTTACTTTTGTAAATACATACTTATAATACATAGAAACACCCAGACGCGGTACAAACATTTGTATGACAATTAGAAAAATCACACAAATGATTGTTCCGGGCGGGAATCGATCCCACGACCAGTCGGCAGTCCGTTACACAAACCACTCAACCACGAGGCTCGTATATATACACTTAAATATCTAATATTATGAATTTTAGATTTGTTCTTTAGAGATATGAAATAAATAGCTTTAATATTACTATTATATACAACTAACTGTTACGAAATTGAAGGGATAAAAGCGTTGATTTATAAATGGAAAAATAATAATATGGTAAAAATATATATGTTTCTAATAATTTAGCGGTCATCGGGTAATCTGTCTTGCTAGAAATATATTCTGAACTTTGAATGATTAACAAGCGGATAATCAATACAATTAACCCTCCTACAGTTAGAATTTGAAATTCAATGTTTCCCAGGACAATTTGAATGTAAAATCCCATAAAACTTAACAGTTATAATAGTTAATCATTGCGCAAATACATTCAGATGTATTCAATTGTCTTCATACAATTCATGATCATTACATTTCCCATCTTGGATGCAATTTCAATATGACCTTTAAACTAAACTTATCAGTTTCCTTTCATCACTGTGTGTTTCATCTTCTGTGGCTTTCACTTTATGCTTTCTAACATTTTGTACGTATAATTATGGGACGAATTACTGTATTGATTTTAAATAATTACTTGTTAATGCTCAAGGTATTACCCACGTTTATAGTTTTTAAGCCTCTTCTGCCCCAATGTATACCAAATCTTAACATATTATGTTAAAAACCATATGACTCTTGAATGACTATCTATTAAAAAATCCAAACCACATCAAAATCAATTGCGTAGTTTTGAAGATATAACTTAACTTTATCTCACATAGGGACAAACAATAATAACTGTTTTATAATAAGTTAAGAATTTGTGACTACATTAACAATATGAAAAATTTCAGGGTATTTATTAGGTATTTATTTAAAACGCTGAAATAACTTAACTTTTTGTGTATTTTATGTTATTTGTTGAATCGTCACGTTTTATAAAACATGAATCTTTTGTTGGACACAAAACTTCTTTACAAAAAAGTAAGCAACAATAGAAGAAGTAAACATAGCAATAGCAAGTAATATAGAGATATGATATGAATATGGAAAAAAAAAGACAAGAAACACTGGTCCCAAGTAAAGGAGCGAACAGGAAACACTATGGTCAACGAATCAGGCATGTTTTTCAAATAATCCTTACCCTCGACGTCTTGTCGCTCTGCAGTTCTTTTCATCTTCTCCACCAGGACATTGAGGAGTTCCATCACATCTAGATGCTCTTGATACACAAGGAGAGCCAGGTCCGCCACATCTGAATGAATTAGTTGGACAACGTTCTCCTGCTAACTCTGTAACAAAACACTGGTTAATTAAACAGATGTTTTAAATGTAATAAAGTGTCCAATTAAGTAGATAAGGTCACCAAGAATAAGTAATAATCCTCTGGTAACGGCTAGTAGAGATTGACTCTACCAACAAGTTACTACTGTTATTAGCGATCGACGCCTCACTTTACAGACGCCCTGATATTACAGTTATACTTTTTAAAATTCTACTTCATTTTATAAATTGTAGCATATTAGTATATTAAATGAGTATATAATATCCTTTTAACTTTAACATCTAGTGGGTTAATGAATTTGAAAACCTTACAACATTATACAATAAAGCAATCCTCTTGAACCCACTCTATCTATTAAAAAAAACCGCAATAAAATCCGTTGCGTACTTTTGAAGATATAAGCTCACATAGGGACATACATACAGAAATAACGACTTTGTTTTATAATAAGTAAGGATTTATTTTAAGAGTTGTGCGACTAATGTACAAGTGCATAAGTTACGAACCTTTACCAGTACCTTCACATTTCTCGTCAGATCCATCCGGACAATCCTTACGGCCATCACATACGAAGTACCAGCTTATACATGCTCCCGTTGATCGACACTAAAATTGTGTACAATTTTGTTATAATGTATCTTACAACTAATCCACGTACATTATTATCAAAAGTAAAACCATTTTTAGGGAATTAGACTGTTTGAATAAATGAGCCCAGTGAGTATCAGAGAATACTAAATACTTAAAAATAACGAGATATCTCATCGTAATTTTAGCCTTTGAAATATTAAGCGCTTTATTTCTTCTAATACAATTTATGAAAAAAAATTATGTTCATTTTTAAATGTTATCGTGTCAGTTATCGTGATTTTACAAAACACGTGCATGTTCTGCTCTATAAAACTCGAAGACGCAATTATTAAAGTATTAACCAAAGAATGTACTTTTAAGTTTTAAAAATATTAAGCTTCAGTTAAAAGCGCTCTTTTATTGTGTAAGTACTAAGTGGTACTGTAAACGTTTCACTTACTTGGAACGTGTTTGGCAAGCAACCTCTATTGCGAGCCGAACAAGCTGATGTTGAATTTGTGCGATATGTACAGTCACATTTCTTGTTCAGGCATCGTGTATACGGATCTACTTGTTGACACTGTGAGTCTGAGAGGCAAGGGTTACCTAGAGACGCAGGTCCAAGGTCATACACTGGTGTATTTTCTAAACGGACTCGATGCTTTTCTGTAAATTATTTTCACAACAACGTAAATAAACTAAAACTAGTGACAGTCCTAAAATTTTACTAGAATAAAGAGCTCAAAGTTATTTTGTATTAAAGGAATGTAATTGAAATCTTTTTGTAACAATATACGAAAAATAGGTCTAATTTCAGTGAATATTGCAGAAAAATATCATAAACTAAAAAACAATTCCTACCGTGATACATAATACACATTGTGAAAATTGCAGGACCTATGTATTCAATATTAATTCAATGATTTATTACGAATTATATATACAAAATAAAATAATTTTCAAGGGGAATATGTAAAACCTATAGGATTTTGTGTACCTTTTAAAGAAGATTTCTTTTGGTGTCCTTTTTTATTGCCACCACTTAATTGTTCCTTTGCTAGACCTTTCTTGTTTTGTTTCTTATCTACTGAAGGCTGTGTGACAACCCTGTAAACAGGTTGATCATTTGCATGCAAATTAGCTGTCATTTCATCTACCCTTATCAGTTCATTCGGTTCGCTTTCTTTTCTATTTGTGATAGTTAAACGCTTCGTTGGTTCTGCAGTCGGTACTTTCATCACAGCTTGCATGAAAGGGCTGTCTTCACTCGAACTAAAAACGTCATTTTTACTCGATGAGAGGGGTAAATTGCTTGGCTGAATATCGTCTGATCCAATTACAGATTCTCTAGATAGGTAATCATCATCAGAAGTGAAGTCAATTGTGGAACTTGGATGTTTGTAACTGACATTTGTTGGAGTTATGGAATCTAGTTCTGCAACAACCGCTTCAGTTGGTAACTTTTGCGCCACACATTTGTCTCCAACTTGCTTAAAGTTGCTTCCACATGCACATCTACCAAAAAGGTTAAGTATGACAAATTCACAACGGCTATCTTTATCCCATAATCGACAATGTTCATTGCTGTAGCAGACGTTACCGGGTGGTGCGGCTGAAATTATAAGGGAAAACTGACTGTTTATACACTCAGTCATCAGCAGTAATTTTCTTAAGACTTGGCATACAGTCTACCATCTATGCTCTAATAGTTTCAGGTTTTTTATTTTGTACAAAATTTGATTGCTCTAATCTTAATGTCTCTTTTAATACGTAGCGGATTATTCAATACATACATCGACAATGAATTATCTCAATGTATATCAATATGGATAACATTTAAGTATTAATTGACGCAAAAAACTCTTAGGTCCGTGTTAGGAAAATTGAATAATTAAACAAAAGCGTTCCAAATGTTTATGATAAGAATATGAATTGCTGTAATAAAAGTGTGAAAAGACAAAAAATATTTACTTAGTATGGCATACATTATGCAAATGTACTTAATGTTTGAATTATCTAGGTGTAGCTTTCATATGCATGGCAATAGAGTGATGCCAACAATTTGATTAAGTGCCATGAATGTAAAACGCAAATGGTAATATGATTGGCTATTATATGATAATCAGGAACAGTGCAGCACGCAAGTGTTTGACGACCTGTTCGTACTCATTACTGTATATTTATTTTCCTCTAGTACAGCTAGCTGTGGTTTTTATTAATTTGATTTTAACATTATCAAGCGCATTACTATGTCAATCATTCTGTTTGGTATAACTGTTTATATATCTAGTATCCGGCACAATAAACGGAATTGTTCCTTGATTTACCACGCCTGCTATTATATGAACTTCTAACCTTTTCTTTGAACAAGACAAACCATATTAATTGCACGCAGATTTATTTTCACCTATCATCGTTCATGATATTTGAGTCAAGTATTCATACTGTTAGATTTAACAAGGTCAGAAATTAAAATGTCAGGTTCATTCGTGATCCAGATTCTTTATCTACATATCTTTATGGTGTCTCGGCTTGTAAACAGAATTTATAGAGCTATACTTAAAAGTTCTCACAGTATGTCTTACAATACTCGCATTATGAGTGATAATAAGTGTAGTTCACATGAGCAGATGCCGCCGTCGCGTCGGTGGGTTTGACATGACAATTACTTCACTTTTCTCACAAAGCTATTACGATAAATCGCGGAAATAAGGCCTGCTATCTATACCCAAGAGCAAACTATTGAGCCCCATTATGGTACCGTCATTAGTTTTATTGGCTTATAAACAAGAAAGTAGATTCAGATAAGGTAGATCTTATTCAAGAGGTATTGAGGAGGGATACAACAAAAATTAGAAGGTTATTATAAACCAGGGGCCGCGGGTAGTTAGATCGGGGACACTAGTCTGACTACTCGCAATAGAGCCCATAAGGAAGGGGTGACGTCCCGGTGTGCTCGAACGTCGCCCGTGAGACGATGCTCACGAAGCAGTAGCTGGATGGGCAACTGATGGCGGAATCACCGCAGTACCAGTGCCCATTCCCTAGCTGATGTAGGCACACGGCGGGGGTTTTAGTGGGTGAGGGCCCCACACTACCCTTCTGTTGTCCCCGAACAGTGGGGTGTGCGGACAGGCATTTCCCCCGTCAAAGGAAAAAAAAAAACAAAACCTACATGAAAACAAGTATATTACAAAAATTAAACAAAAAAACACTAACTAAACAAAAGTTTTAAATAGGAAATAAATTAAATTATTTGTTTGTATTGTTATAGCTACGCGAAATAGGTCTAGTTATAGAATTTTTCAATTTCCTCAAAGCGCAAATTGAGGTCATTTTTACGGATGATATTAAAATATTGTACTTTCATCCCATTTATAAGAATTACACGGCTTGTTCGTTACGATCTAGTAGAGTAACTTCGTCCGTGACTCGTGCACTTCGCTTTAAGACGACCAAAAAATTCTGTTGGAAATCGAAAGTAATCGATACATTGTTATCATTACTAATATTATAGAGAGTTTGTTTGTTTGTTTGAACGCAAAATCTCAGAAACTAATGGTTCAAACTAAAAAAAATCTTTTTGTGTTGGATAGTCTATTTATCGAGGACGACTATAGACTATATAACATCACGCCGCGAACAATAGGAGCGAAGCATTAGTAAAAATGTTGCATAAACGGGGAAATTTTCTAAATTCCACGCGTACGAAGCCGCGGGCAACAGCTGGTTGTAAATATTTCTAACATGCAATTTTTGTACACTCTGGACAGTGAGACTTAAATAATGATGTTTTTACTGTGATATCTAAAATTGATTTTGTGGTTTTGTAATAATTTGAAAGTATCTCATATAGCATAACTGATAAATCGATATAACTTAATAGGTAACTATAGCGAATACTTGTAAAGAAAATAGAATAACAATAATATCAATTTGAGTTTATTGATCTGGTGGTGAAATATAGTGCGTGGGATTGAGAGCGCTAGTACCTACACCATTTATAAGCGAGACAATAATTGGCATTGGGTTTTTAGAAAAGAAAATAAAGTATTGGATTATTGAAACACTGACGAGACGAGATGATGAGAATTAAGCTCTTAAAAATATTCTTGGATCTATTTATCTTTAAATAAAATTAGAACGATTTAAAATTACGATTTTAAGGATAGATAAGTAAATACATAGTTTATTTTTTATCTGTTATTATAAAGGAATTCTTCAAAGCAAATATGTGTACAAATTACTTAATAACACAGTTACGGTATGTTGATAATTACTTATTCAATAAATAACATGCATATTAAAAGTGAAGTTTTGTTATTTTAATTGTAGGAAGATAGTAACACTACCGGCTTGTTATAGGAGTGACACTTACCTATGAAAAACTAATTGATGGTCTCGTTCTGCTATTTAAACAACCATATAAAAGTGTCACGATTTAAAAAAAACAATATTACGCACTTTTCCTTTTATTATAAGTTATAAAAACGGTATTGGAATTTTCTAAATCGATCTGTTGTTTTTTTTTAGTTAAACAACTGTTTGTTTGTTGTTTACTATAGAGTTAGTTTCACAGTTATATGTTTTCTATAGTAACTTGTCTTAAGAGGATACCAAAATAGCTTCGTGCATTTTTCTATGTACGAAGTTTTCATTGTTTCTTTAAATTGAATACCTAGAGCTCTAATTTTTAAATACATGTTTTTTCAATATATAATCTAGGATCGCATAAACTCAGAAACGCGATTGCAAAAAGTTTTCTCGATAGAAAATCTTAGCGAAACAACCTCTCTCATTTTTTATTTTTTTCATTTATCGGTCAATTATCGCGTATTAACTTATGAAATAACTTTAAAAGCATAAGTAACTTTTATATATAGAAACACGTAAATCAGAATTAAAATATATTTAGTAGATTTTGAGTAAATAGGAAAAGTATCCCTAATTCTTCATTTTCTGTGCCTACTGGCTGTGTTAATATGTACGTGTCGGCGATGATATACGATAATATTGATGTAGGCCTATATTACAAACACATAAAGGTTGCTATGTGTTCTGTATGAGGTATGAGTTAGATTAGGGATAATGTAAGCCAGAGGCGTATTTACCCTAGGGCCATAGGGGCCATGTCCCGGGTCGGCCAGCCTAAGAAAGGCGGCGAAAGCCTTCAAGTTTAAAATTTTGCTCTATCTCTATTAATCTAATTAGATTGGCCCGGGGCGTCAAATCAAATGGCCCAGGGCGCAAATTTTTAAAATACGCCTCTGATGTAAGCAGACATTAATATGCGTTATGATAATCTTAGAGACGGAAAACTCGAATCTTCACTTGATACCTAAACGCATGGTAACAAATATTCTCTATAGCAATGCCATATAATAAGAAATTTATGGGTTAAAAGGAAGACAACTCCTTATTAATATTATAAAAATTGTGAGTGTTAGTGTGAAAGATTGTGTGTATGTAGGCATGTGTGGCATGTTCGTTACACTCCATTCAAAACCACGTCAGCAAATACTATTACATACCACTACTGGTCTTATTTATAATTAACAATAAAATAATGTCACTTTTTCGGAGAGATAATAAACATTTTATCGTAAAAAGACTATTATGAATAACAATTTTGACAATTTTAGCGAACCGATTTTAGCGAACTTTTAAACCTCCGATAAGTCATTATGAATAAGACCATAAATGTTTTAAACGAGGAAGTACCCATTAATGGTGGTGATAATAATAAATAAGTTTAATACTTACGAGAGAGACATGTGTGTTTCCTGAATTGTAGATGCCCATCTGAACATCGACATACTCCTTCAAGGCAAGCACTGTAAGCCACCTTTAGTGTACATTGTTCTGACACCACACATTCAGAGCCCAGCAGCGTCGCTGTAACAATAACGTATTGTTATTATGTATTGTTTGATTTGCAATCGGCATTTGGTAAAAATTTCCGGGTTTAGCAAAGATTTACGAAACTATTCTATGAACGGGCAGTCATTTAAGTTATAGGTATCACACGCCACGCCGAGTCATTTGCTAGAAATATTAATAATCGATAAAATCCAAAGAATAGTAAAACCTGCGCTAAGTTATCAACTCTACCTAATGAAGTACCTAAGACACAGATGAGCGGATGGATATTAGGAGCTTTTGTAACAGGAATTCGTTGACCATTTCTGTAGGTATATTTTCTTTTAGATTTACTCAGTAGTTTTGCATTAAGGAGATATTCTCATACGCTTTCAAAATAACTAAATAAGATTAATACTCAAATTGTTTCCACATTTTATTTTCAAATAATTTTCTGCAGCTGCAATAGTTGCAATAACTAAAACAGTTATAATGATTAAAGTATTTTCTATTACTTCTTACGTAGTTATTATATAAAGTTATTAGTTTCCAATAAAGGAAATCCTAAGCTACTAAACAAAACGGGAGATAAGATAAGAATATGGTTAATCGCATATTAATTCAAACGGTTCATAAGCGATCTATGTTTTCTCTAGAAATACCGCTAGTTATGATCGATCGATGGTCACTTCTCAGAGCTGATAATATCTAAAATAATTAATTGCATCAATTTAATATAATATAAATATCGCATATCTTATTAGGTATATGAATATATAAATTGGTCATCAATATTCTTTTCTTTTTTGTTTTGTTCGTTTATAATTGATGTATGATCTGTCTTTTACAAAGACTTATCGTCTTATTTTGGAGTAGCGTTATCAGTATTCAATTAGTCAACAAATTAGAGACATCAACGAGCTGCTGCTTTCACTGAAATATTGTTTATGTCTAAATTTTTTAAAGCAATCGTTGAATGAACTCATATTCGCAGATATTCGTTCTATAAGTAAAGACATACACAATGACATTTCATGCAACGGCCTTATGCTTTATCATGCTTGTGTTATGGATACCAGAATACGGATATATGAAAAGCTTTACTAAGCTCGTATTGTAGCAATGATCGTTAACGTTAGTCTCGAGAAACTACTCTAGGGTTTTCTATGGATTCTATTTGAGTTTCAATCGTTGAGAACGATTCACATAGAATGTGAATATATAGTTTAGAAATATATTATACAGTCAATTTTTGATTTCCTTTTTTTTGTACCGACACTTACCTACAGGGTATAATTAACTACCTTTTATATTACATAACTTTATCTATACGTTCCTTATGAATTCAAAGCTTATAGTATATATGGTGAACTATTTGACATTGTACTTAGTCTCACCTCAAGTGGTCATATATCTAACAATAATCAAATACTTGCTCACTTTGCCGGTTTTATTTCGTCCTCTTTACTTTGTGCAAGAGCGAAATAAAAGTATTTGAAATACATAATTTATTTATTTACAATCGTGAAATTATGAATTAAAAATTAAAAGCAATATAAATAAAAGTTTTGTATATGAAACTTTTTCAATTAACCTATTAAATTTAATATAACATAACAATCAAACCAATATATCATGACAAAGTAAATTTAGTTACTTTCTACACGAACATAATATACAATGTTGCAATTTCGATATCTTTCTTTACTCATAAAAACGGTAAGCGTCTGAAAATTGCTAACTTGAATAAACCATGATTTGAATATAATTTTACATTCACTATTCATTGCAAAAAATTGCACGAGAGAAATTAAATAAAGCCGTAATAGAGAAACGGTTTGAAAACTTGTGGATAGCGTAGCTTTTGACGTAAGTTCATGACCCGAAGCCTTGTATGCAGTTTGTCCCTATTTGCTTTCAAATTAAACGTCGGTCCACTTATTTGAGTGGGTGTGGTTGAATATTCACATATTAATTCCTTGATCTTCTCCATCTAAAGAGTTTGTGACATTGTTAAGACAACAGGTCATTGTAATTAAGATTGTTGCTTTAATAAATTAAATGAATGTTTCTGTTCTAAGATTTAACAATTAATCTGTTTGTTTAATAAAACTATCGCAAAAGTAGTCATTGATAACAGGAAGTGACTTGGTTCGAAGCGAATATGTGGGAATGACAATTTATATTTTATCGAGTTACCGAAATAACTAAAATATTGTAATAGATTTCATTTAAGAGCTTATACTTAGTTATAAACACATTTTGCATTCAATATCCACTTTTGTAACTTTCAATATTTTAAAAGATCTAGAACATTCTATGAAAAATAAACAAATTGCTTCTGTATATTGCAATCTAACTTCGTGAACTATGCCGGTCATTTGTATACCCAAGAGGTTCCATTTATGTTTACGCTGAGATTCACTCAAGATAAAACTGGAATTTCTTTCGTAGAAACATCATGTTTATGTATAACATTACTTTGTAGTGTAACATAATAAATAATGGCGTTACGCTGACGATCCCAGAATATAAGAAATGCTATGAAGCTAGTGGAATAAGATATTATGTAGATATACTTACGAATTTTTCCTTAATTTAAATGTTAAATCTATATTACTTTACTTTTTGATTTAAATTTACTTATTTTATAACTGTCATACAAATGCTTGCCCTGCGTCTGGGTGTTTACTATGTATTATAAGTATGTTTTTACAAAAGAAAAGTAGTATATGTATTATATCCGTATTCTGGTACCCATAACACAAGCATAGAAATATAGCTTACTTTGGGACCAGAGGACGTTGTGTGAAATGTCAAAAAAAAAGTTATACAACTTCTGATTAAATTTATATTTGACTACTAATAAACTATCTTTTAGTTTAATACGAATTATCATGTGAAATTTTGAGGTCTCAAGATGGACTAAGCATGCAATATCTTGTTTGAAAAGTAGTTGAAAATGGAGTTATTTTTGCCATCAAAAACTCTTTGTGTCCAACTAGATGGAACCGAAAACCTTCGCGATGCAAAAAAATAGATCCAACATTGTCTTACGAAAAAAAACCTTTTCACTTATCTTATTATGCGAGATATAAGCCACTATCTATACCTACATACTATGATTTAATAAGTCACGAACTACCTATATTGGAATCGTGTATATATAACTCAGGCTTCTCTATACTTAGGGCATTTCCACACATAAAATTTCGGTTTTTCATAAAATATCTGACACCTATTCTTGATATATTTTGTCCAAACTCTTGTACCCTTTCTTTTATGAATCACATTTAATTTAACATACAACACAAACAAACAAGATAGAATATAACCTTTCTCAAGCAGCGGTATATTTTTTTGTTGATGGTTATCTCCTTATCAACACTTTTTGAGACTATGTAAAGTAATGGTGCCGAGAGTTAAAAGCTTCAAAAAATTAGAACATATAAAGCAGAGATTTAGGAGATAAAATGTTAAATAAATTAATATACAATAGGTGGTTATAAACAACATTTTTATATAAATTTAAAAGGCTATCTAAGCCTCATAACATTCACTTTGCAAATATGGAAATTCATTTACTTACAACAACACATTTGCTTTTGCTTCTTTGTAGCCATATTTATAATATTGTTACCGAAAGAATGACATTTGTTTAATAGCACTTTATTTAGGTTTACTAACTTCAGGTTTTATCACTTGGTGATGGACAGGAGACAGGAGAAGCCTACAGAGAGACGAAATAAATAAATACTAATTAGGAGCAAGAGGCAGAAAAAATTAAGCCTCTTTCACTATCGTAAAATTTTTTGCAAATTAACCTATCAAATAACTGTGGCAATATAATTTCGTAAAGACAAAAACTTTTCTGTGATGTGTTTTGTTTCATTAATTTTGTTACGCTAATAAATATGAACACCATTAATCGATTGATAGATAAATCATATTAACAGGTTCTGCTGCCTAATGCATAATGAACATGTCGTGTCATCAATTGAAAGTCAATCGTAATGATGATTATTATAGACATTAAACATTAACAGACGATTGCTTTTAGTGAAGACACAAAATGACGGATGTTTCGCAAACGGAGCTTGTTACAATTATAATACAGTGTTATCGCACTCACCATCTAAGACGTCTGACACATTAATCTCAAAACCAAAACACAAAGGTGAATACTGCCTAACATTTTATTAAATTTGGCGCGGCCCTGACAGGCGTGAAAAGATTCTGTGCGTGACTTTTCGATTTCCATTCCATTGATTATAATCTCGATTTACAAAGTCAAGGCCAATTCGATCCATGTAATGAACGGAATTTTAATGAAACGATGTCATAAGCCATCTATGTATTCATTCATTTGTAATTTTATTTGGAACAAATTTATTCTCCGCCCGAGCCGTGGTTAGGCACGCCTTGTTGAACGAGGGATTCCGGTTCAATAATTAAGGCAAAAAGCGTGCTTTTGCTCTTTCTGTTTAGTTATAAATTTTAAATGCTTATCAGTTACCTAAATCTAACCTTATAAGTACTGCATATAATAAAATTTTATGTGTTTTGGGTGTGCCACTATTCACGGTATTTAAAAACTCTTAAAGTTGTATTAGTAACATTAGCTTGGAAAAGATTTCATCGTAATATGTAAATAATTGTAAGTAGTTTGACAATTGACTTTGCAGGTTGTTGTTAATTGTTGTTGTTAATCTTCCATTGTCGTAATATGGAGGCGCGAATAGATTAGGAGATGTAAACGTTATTTTACTGAAACGCTCTACAGTTAATCTCAATTTAATCAATCTCATTATTATGTTATCTTAACAATTTCGTTGGATCAACAATATATTTATGACAGGTATTCTATATATATCTATGTATAAACAACTGCATTATAATAATGTATAGATTAACTAACACGGGTATGCAGTAGTGATTGCACACAGGTGGGCTTCTAACCTAAATAACAACTTCCTCTGTAAATCACATCTTAATTAATTATACAATTACTAAATGCCGATTGCATAGATAAAGAATGGGTGTGTTAACTTATACGATTAGCTTTTTTTAACGTGTAGGTATAGCTTATTGCCCTTATACAGGGTGTCCCAGAACTCAACGTCAAGCCGAAACGGGGTGACAGGATAGATCATAACCATCACGAGAAAAATCAGAAAAAAAATCTATCCCATGCAGTTTGGAAATTATGGGCATTTTAAGAAAAACCTAGAAATTTGGTCTAACTGTACCATTTTTCGGTTATTGTGGTTAATTTTTATTATTTTTGGTCATTTAAACTTTGGAACCGTAACCCTAAATAACATCTCGAGAATCACAGTCTAAAATAATGACACAATTACCCCAAGTTTCCTAGAATTTAGACTATTTGTTAAACTATGAATTTAAAATTTTCAAACTTTGTCGACTTTGAAACACCCTCCTTTAAAAAAAATGTACTAGAGTGCCTTGGCAAGTGCCATTAAGAGTTGGCGCATTTAATCAGGATTGTAAAATGGTACAATACTTGTAAGTTTCGTACTAAAAAAAACGAGTAAAAAATAAAAACCTCAAGTAACCCGATTTTTGCTAACCCATTTTACTCAGTTAAAATGTTTTTTATTCGCACAAGCCCTTGGTAGGTTCTTTATTTTACGGTAAAATGATGAGAGATATGGATAGTGGACATGTTTGCCATGAGCGAGCGAGACAGATAGTGACGCCACTTTTACCAAAGCAACAAAATACTAATAAAATAATGAAAAATGTTGACCTTGTTTTGTTTAGGTTTATTGGAATAAAAGTCAGATTTGAAAATAACATTTTTTATTAAAACAAATGTTCAAATTGTTTACCATCAGCTTCAACACACGCCCTACATCTTCTTAAAAAAGATCTACTTATTAGCCGGGCATATCCTCGAGAGTTGATGTCCTCAGCAGCTTGAGAAATTCGTTCACGCAGCTCGGCTACGCTCTCAATGGGCTTAGAATAAACTTTTTCTTTGAGAACGCCCCAATAAAAAAAATCCAGGGGATTTAAATCTGGGGAACGGGCTGGCCACGAGATAGTGCCTGAACGTCCAATCCACCTTCCCGGATATTCTTGGTCAAGGAAATCTCTTACTTGCACTGCGTAATGCGCTGGGCAGCCATCTTGTTGATACCACATGTGGCAACGATCTGTTAGTGGTACGTCCTCTAACAAACTTGGTAAATTTTCTCGTAAAAAATTTAGGTAATTCGTGCCATTCAAATTCTCAGGCAGCTCAAAAGGCCCAACTATTTTGCCGTTTAAAATTCCTGTCCACAGGTTAACTTTAAAGCGATATTGGGATCGGTCTTCTCGCATTAAATGTGGATTCTCCACATGCCACTCATGAAAATTGTGTAAGTTTATGTAGCCATCTTTTTTAAATGTAGATTCATCTGACCAGAGAATTTTTTGGATGAATTGGGGATTTTCATTATGCCTCTGTAGCATTGTTCTACAAAATGAAATCCTTTCAGGATAATCTCGAGGGAGAAGACTTTGAACTCGTTGTACGTGAAATGGATGCATTTCAGCTCTTTGTAAAATACGATGTGCTGTGCTTTTGGGTATTCCCGTTCTTTCTTCAATTCCACGAACGGAAATACTTGGGTCATCTGCGACCTCTTCCAACACTTCTTCTTCGTAAGGAAAGCGAGGTCTACCTCCAGCCCGTATTTGATTCGGGAAATGGCCGTCCTCTGTGAGTGAATGGTGCACATTAACAAACACGCGGTGATCCGGATAGCGCTCTAAATTTGGATATCTTTCACGATAAAGTCTAGCGGCGGCACTTGCGTTGCATCTGCATTCCCCATAAATGAGATGCATGTTCGCATATTCTTGTGAAGTGTAGCGCGTAGGCATAGTGATGAGAAGGATGTCAACACAAAAGTCCAATTCCAAAAGAGAGAAGCCAAAGTTGCCGGTATGTAATCAACAAGTCCAATTCACAAAAATCCAAGTCCAAAAAGAAAAGCCAAAGTTGTCAGTACTAAATTAACACAAGCGAATACGGAAAGGTGCGCAGTAGACGAATGAGCGAAATGTACTAACTGGTGTCAGACTGGCAGCGTAGCTATTTGCTTGGTATGGCGTCTGTATCTGTTTCATTCGCACTCGTTTAAACGATGCATCTCCGTCTCACTGCGTGGCGTCACTATCTGTCTCGCTCGCTCATGGCAAACATGTCCACTATCCATCTCTCTCATCATTTTGCCGTAAAATAAAGAACCTACCAAGGGCTTGTGCGAATAAAAAACATTTTTCCTGAGTAAAATGGGTTAGCAAAAATCGGGTTACTTGAGGTTTTTATTTTTTACTCGTTTTTTTTAGTACGAAACTTACAAGTATTGTACCATTTTACAATCCTGATTAAATGCGCCAACTCTTAATGGCACTTGCCAAGGCACTCTAGTACATTTTTTTTAAAGGAGGGTGTTTCAAAGTCGACAAAGTTTGAAAATTTTAAATTCATAGTTTAACAAATAGTCTAAATTCTAGGAAACTTGGGGTAATTGTGTCATTATTTTAGACTGTGATTCTCGAGATGTTATTTAGGGTTACGGTTCCAAAGTTTAAATGACCAAAAATAATAAAAATTAACCACAATAACCGAAAAATGGTACAGTTAGACCAAATTTCTAGGTTTTTCTTAAAATGCCCATAATTTTCAAACTGCATGGGATAGATTTTTTTTCTGATTTTTCTCGTGATGGTTATGATCTATCCTGTCACCCCGTTTCGGCTTGACGTTGAGTTCTGGGACACCCTGTATATATGTAACAGTAGCTGTTGTCCGCAACTACGTACGCGTGGGTTTCAGAATTTTTTTCCCGTTTTTGCAACATTTTTCAGTACTGTTTCTCTCCTATTAGTCACAGCGCGATGTTATATAGCCTATAGCTTTCCTCGACAAATGGACTATCCAATACAATCTTTTTTAGGGTTCCGTACCCAAAGGGTAAAAACGGGACCCTATTACTGCGACTTCGCTGTCCGTCCGTCCGTACGTCCGTCCGTCTGTCCGTCCGTCTGTCACCAGGCTGTATCTCAAGAACGGTGATAGCTAGAGAGTTGAAATTTTCACAGATGATGTATTTCTATTGCCGCTATAACAACAAATACTAAAAATAAAATAAAATAAATATTTAAGGGGGGCTCCCATACAACAAACATGATTTTTTTACCGTTTCTTGCTCGATACTAATAACATTGCCTTACGTTGCATAGATAATGGTACGGAACCTTCGTGCGCGAGTCCGACTCGCACTTGACCAATTTTTTTCTATTCGAATAAGTAGTTCCTGGGATTAGCGCGTTCAAACTAACAAACTTTTCAGCTTTATAATATTAACCTAGATTCAATATGATTCTCAAATACAATTAGACTGAAAATCAGCACAAATAAAAAAATTTAACAAGCAAATTAATATCCCATGAAAAATGCTCTTAAGAACTTTGTTAAATAGTAGAATATTTATGATATGGTGCATGCAAGTGTCGTTATTTATAAAACTCTTTAAAACATTTGCTGCAAAAAATAAAGGTTTGAACTAGAATATATATAGTTTTATTGTATAAATTTATAAAACTTGGTGCATGGCAAGGTACTGCTGGCATGTGCCATAACAATGCTCACTTGTACGAATAAATACTTAAATGTAAAAACGATGCATTATTTATGGCTTCATATCGTTGAACAGATACAGTACGCCTGAGCAGTACGCAAATGGATTCGAGCAGAGTGAACAACGTTTTAGTAATTTGTTGTTTTTGAAAATATGTATCTAGAATTTTCTCGCTTGTCTGAATACATATGAAATCTGTTGTTAAAGAACTCTTGTATGTATGGTAACTCATCGTCTCATTGTTAGGTACATTTGTTTACTAATCAAGTTTTTTTACAAACATGTGATAACTACTTATATTTCATTTTTGTACACTAAGTTTTCTATATGACAATCTTGGCCTGGCGGAATGGGTTTAATATAGTTTGGAAATGTAGTTTGTGCGGAAATAAGTAAGTATTCTAAAATATTAAAAGTTTAAAGCTTCTAAGATATAGATGCCAACTTATGCATATCTGTGTTAATGAATGCAAAATGGGCATATGTATAGGACAGACAAAATAGCAGAAATGTGCTCAAAGGTATTGTGACAGCTTTTTAACTGCCCAATTAATACTATAAAACAAAAAGAAAATGTTGTCGTGGTCAAAATACAGAACTACTCGTAACTTTCTTAAACGGTTATGTATTGCCCTATAAAATATGGCATAAATTCTGAAAGTCGAAATTTTGGCATGAATTTAAAAAATATAGAATGTTATCCATGTTTATATCTTTAATTACAAACAATAAACGTTTTCTGCATGCCGTTAGTTCAGAGAATTTACTAATCGTCGGTATATTTGATGCCAAAACCATTCGCAATGCCACTTCTTTACTTATACGAGCATCATGAAGTTTAGTTTCGCTACGTCCTACATAATTATTAGCAATCTTTATATTTCAGCTCAATTCTTTCAACTTTCTATCCATATTCAATAAAATAAATGTTAGTGCTTAGTCTATATTTCAAGAAACTAATACAACAGATGGGTCCGTCACGATCGTACCCTCTATAAGCCTTATTTTATAGATGTCGTAAAAATAGGAGGTTAGACGAAATGTAAGCAAAATTTGTTGGCTAGCGGTTCGTTCTAGTAAATATATAAAATGGATAAAAGTACATTTGATATCCCTCGAAGGATTGCAGGGGCAATTTACGAGTGGTAAACCGGACGATAAGTCAGTGTAAGCTTGCCGACGGGGCCGCACTCGTAATCATCAACAAGTTTATTTAAATTGGTACATACCATAAATAAACGAGATGGACATATTCGTGTTGGTCTGCGTACATGAAACTTTATCAGTGACAGGGATTTATTGCCATCTTAATATCACGTATTTAACGGTAATGAACCTGGGAAAATTTATTTGTTGGTAAATATATAAATATTTATCAAACAATTGTCGTACACAAATATAGTTAAAGTGCTAACTAGACAGTACACGTAGTATAGGTAATATTTTATTGGTCACCTAGCCATTGGCCGCAACTTCGTAAGCGTGGAATGTAGAAACCAAATCTTAATAAATTATACAAAAAGATCATAGTTGTAGACCACTCTATCTATATATATAAAATATATAAAAAATATATATTCAGGACATTTTACACAACGTCCTCTGGTCCCAAAGTAAGCTATATTTCTATGCTTGTATTATGGGTACCAGATACGGATAGACTACATATACTACTTTTCTTTTGTAAATACATACTTATAATACATAGAAAACACCCAGACGCAGTACAAACATTTGTATGACATTTATGAATATCACACAAATGATTGTCCCAAGCGGGAATCGAACCCGCGACCCCGTGATCGGCAGTCCATTACATAAACCACTCCACCACGAAGCCCGTCAATCTATCAAGAAAAAGAAGTAGTTTTGAAGATGTAAGCCCACATAATATAGTTTTAAAATAACTAAAGATAAATATCTAAGTAACAATATGGAACACATCTGGGCGCATAAATATGTAGCATGTTCCAAGTTGCTATTGCCTTTTTCTTCAGAGTTCTATCTTATATAGCATTTTGGTCTGACCTGTGCCAAAAAAACAAGATTTCCCTTTTTGTTATTAAACCACCCCTGAAACGAAACTAAGTATTAAAATCTTTCGCCGAAACTTAATCCTGGGTATAAACCTGACGGCTTCATTACTCAAACAATACCGGTTATATCAGTAGACATATTATGTTACACTAGGTCACTGTTATTGCAATAAAAAAAGTCCTAAAGTATAAACACAGCTATATATAATGTTCAACAATGTTATTATTCACGATCATTATTTACTTCTGTTAGGTTTTGTGAGAGCTGGCGTAGGTCACGGCTATGTTATAAAAACTTTAATGCCCAATTATATCGTTAGAGTGTGCTCAAATAACTCTCTTACAAATATGTTATACACACGTCCTAACTAGCTTAAATGCGAATATGAGTTTCATTATTTTTTGTTATACTTTCTCGCTACTAACCAACGGATGAAAAAAAAAATACTTATTTTAACCTATAGGTCAGGTAAAGGAAAAGCCAAACATTATCTTAGAAAGAATTTAAAGATATCATGTCGAGATTTTGAAATCACAAACTTAACTCATTACTAGTCATTACTCAACTTATTTTTAGTTAAATAGATTACATATTTCTTTGTAGATCAAACAATATCATTCCCAGTGAAGTAGTCGGCACGTATTATGTGTGATGTGTATCTGATGATTGCAATATATTTGGCACACTAACCGACAGGAAGTTTAAGACGTCCATTGTCAATTTCAATCAACACCGACTCAAACTCATTTCTCCTTTTGATAGTTTGTTTTTATAACATTTACTAGCTGTTGCTTGCTACTTTGTACATGTGGCAAATTATACAAAAATGCCATCCTCTTGAACCAATTTATCTATAAAAAAATCATCAAAAATCTGTTACGGGGTTTTGAAGATACTATAAGCTCACATAGGAACATACATACAAAAATAACGACTTTGTTTTATATTATGTAAAGATATACGTGATTTAAACTACTAGTTTTAATTACAACTATGTTCAACTGTTAATAAAGACAGGATAGTAACGATACCATACAACTGAAACGGTAAATGCGTGTCTCGTAATTTCAAATTTAATCTACTTAGTTCAAAAATTACAAAATCACCTTAAAAACCCTGAATATTTTTTTCAATTATCGCATTATCATCGGTCCTTAATATGTGTGCAAAATTTCAGATCAATCCGACTACTGCAAGTGGGTGAAAATCACTTTCAAAGATTCCGTTACATAGATTAATACATTGATAGATACCTATCGAATTATAAGCGTGTAAAATAAGTTAAAGTAGCTTCTTTCCTATTCTTGCGATAATAAAATGATCAGTAAAAAAATTGCGAATAAAGTTCACGAATTCCCCGAAGGTCAAAATTTCTACCATTGTAAATGTTTTTAAAA
Source organism: Orgyia antiqua (assembly GCA_916999025.1). Taxonomy (NCBI): domain Eukaryota; kingdom Metazoa; phylum Arthropoda; class Insecta; order Lepidoptera; family Erebidae; genus Orgyia; species Orgyia antiqua. The sequence goes on from OU779864.1 coordinate 30,726,787, forward strand.
TATTTTTTTCTTTTACGTATTTTGGATGACACGCGACAAGCTACAGCACTTATTATAACCTTTCGTGTCACCGTGACACTAGATAAGCTTTTGATGGTACGTTCAAACACTCATGGCCAAAACCCAGTTACCTATATTGTAATGATAAAATCGTTAAATCTATGCGATTACAACAGGACTCTACTAAAACCTGTAATATTTATGTTAACTGTATCAATTAATATTCTTCACAGTTCCCCGCGAGTGCTCACAGCGGACGCGCGTCTTACAGCCCGTTCGATCCGCTCCCGTGTTTACATTTACGCGGCACACGACTACCCACTTTATTAATATTATAGTGAAAAAACATACATAGGGTATCTCCTGGTGACAGGAGACCCTATAAACAATTATGAATCGTACCTCAATGTCTCAAACCCCCACAATGTCACTACTAAATAAAGTTACCGAACCACAAACAGTTACGGAACCACAAACACAACCGAGAACATCAAGTTATGCTAATGTTACGTCCACCACTTGTTTCCCGAAGAAAGACCAGGCCATCGTACTAGATGCCGTGGAAGGACTAACCCTCAGGGAGTATCTTATTGCACTATCATCGTTAACACCTGCGACATCTATTCGTTTTATATCTCGCATATCTAATGCACGTATTTGCATTTATATGGACTCTAAAAAAACAGCTGACTTGTTAGTAGAAGAAAGGAAAAAGTTAGCAATAAAAGACCATGTTATAGAAATCAAACCATTAATTACTAGAAACAAAAGAATAGTACTATCAAACGTATGTCCTGTTATACCCAATCATATAATTGAACAAAAATTTGAAGATTTTAACATAAAAATAATGTCGCCGATAACTTTTATGAAAGTAGGTGTCGTTGACCCGGGATTTTCACATATACTAAGTTTTAGAAGACAGCTATACATAGCACCAGACGATGAACGTCATTTACCAGAATCATTCCAATTATCCTTCGAAGGAACCAATTACTGGATTTATACTTCAACAGACGCTTTAAAATGTTTCACATGTAACACATTAGGTCACCTTGCTAAAAATTGTCCTCTAAATATCACCAATAACCAGACACCTCTTGAAGAAATAGACTCACATACCCAACAAGAAACAAATGTAATGAACTATGAAAATATTGAACCAGTATCTACTCGCCGCCTTGTGGATTTTCCTTCCGCTGAAACAGTTATACATGATTTCGTACAACCTAACTTTATGCAGCAACATTCTAAGGGAAAGAAACGGACACACTCACCAACAACAACCGAATCTTCTAGGATAGAAATCCCAAAACAATATACACAAGAAGAAGACTCTGATAAAATGGAATTTGAGACTGATGAATCAAGTAGCAATATTTCTCTAGAAGAGGATGAAACTAAAACGAAGACAAAGAAAAAACTAAAGAAAACTGACACTAGACCTGATGAAGAAATATGGAAGAATATTGAAGAAACTATAGCAGAACTAGACAACGAACGAACATTCCCAATAAACTTAGACCAATTTATTAGTTTGTTGGATAACGCGCGAGGTAGACAAAATGTGAAAGATTTAGTTTATTCATATACAGATAATATAAAAGAACTCATTAAAATGTGTAATAAACTACATTGTAAAATGAACAAAAGTTTAAAAAATAGATGTTCGCGCTTATCCAGGAAACTGCACGAAATGCTTCCCCCTGCTATTATAACTACAGATAATTAATTTTTATATTTTTGTTTTCCTTTTTTTTTTAATACATTAATTGTATTAAAATCTTTATAACATATATTTAGGTTTATATAACATATATTTTAAAGTTAAGTTATGGATATTTTACAATGGAATGTAAATGGTTACTTTAAAAGACTCGAAAATATCAAACTATTACTAAACCGTTTACGTCCCACTTGCATTTGTTTACAGGAAACAAACTTTACCTCTAACAATTGTGCCTCTATAGTAGGCTACCAAAATTTTTACAAAAATCGGTTACAATGTAATAGAGCTAGCGGTGGTGTAGCTATTTTTACTAAGTCTCACACGATACCAGAACAAATTATTTTGAATACAGGCTTAGAAGCCGTTGCAATAAAAATTAAATTTCCGATTCCGTTAACATTATGCAATGTATATTTGCCAAACAGCAATGCCCTTAACAAACACGAATTGAATAATCTTATTAATCAACTTCCACATCCTTTCGTAATTCTGGGCGATTTTAATAGTCATCACTTTTATTGGGGTTCAACCAGATGCGATACCAGAGGTAGAATAATAGCAGAATGGCTTGACGAAAATGACAATTTAACTGTACTAAATAACGGACAACCAACACACTTTGATAGCAACACTGGTCACTCGAGCAATATAGATCTTACTTTAGCTTCACAAAATATAGCGTCATATTTTGAATGGAATGCTTTAGACGATTTATATGATAGTGATCACTTTCCGATTTCTATTAAATCCCTTGTTTTTAATGATAATGTCACAAATACCATTCGCTTGCCTCAAAAATGGAAGTTTGAAAATGCTGATTGGTCAACATTCTGTGAAGAAGTTGATCTCAATATTTCTGAATTACCATGTTTACATAATGCTAATTGTTCTATTGATGTTGTTGTTGACAAGTTCTCTAATATTATTCTTAATGCAGCGAATAAATCGATACCCAAAACGTCTGGTAGATTTAAGAAAAATAATTTACCTTGGTGGAACGATGACTGCAAGACGGCAAATAAAGAAACTAAAAAAGCTTTTAAACTGTTTAGACTAAATGCTAGAAATGACCCCGACTCGATATACAAAATAGATTATAAGAAAAAAAGGGCATATTACAGAAGACTTATCAAGGAGAACAGGAAGAAGTATTGGGAAGAATGGGTATCATCTATTACCAACAAAACCCCGGTACAAGACATGTGGCGAAAGATCCAAAAATTAAACCACCGTAATACCAAGTTCAATGATATTGTACTAGAAAAGAATGACGGAATTTTTACATCAGATCCTGCAGAAACTTCTTATTTATTAGCTCATAACTTCGCCAACAATAGCAGCACAGATAATTACGACCAGGAATTCATAGCACATAAAAACAGACAAGAGATTAATACAAACTTCGAAGTAAATGACAACAGTAATCCTATTAACACAGATATATCGATGCATGAATTGTTGCTAGTACTTGGACAACTTGGTGACTCCAGCCCAGGGCCAGATAACATACCTAACACTATCATTAAACATTTACCGGTTAAAGGTCTACAATACCTACTCGAAATTTATAACTATATATACAAAGAACAAGTATTTCCAAACTGTTGGAGAGAAGCTTTAGTAGTACCAATTTTAAAACCAGGTAAAATTCCTAGTTCACAATCAAGTTATCGGCCTATATCCTTGACATGTAATCTGTGCAAAATACTAGAAAAAATAATAAGCAAACGTATTAGATGGTACGCAGAATCTAACAATCACTTTTCAAAAATTCAATTTGGATTTCGGCAGTTTAAGTCAACAACAGATCATTTAATGAATATTGAAAGTGAGATACTAGACGGCTTTGCAAATAATAATTATGTAGTTATTGTAGCGTTAGATATTGAAAAAGCATATGAAATGGTTTGGCAACATCGAGTATTAAATCTGTTACAAACTATAAATATAAAAGGCAACGCCCTTGCGTTTATTAAAAACTTCCTCTCTGAAAGAATAATTAAAGTTAGAATCCAAGATACCTTAAGTAACCCAGTACCCTTACAAAACGGGTTACCACAAGGCTCCGTTCTTAGCGTAATTTTATTTTTGTTAGCTATTAATGATGTTTATTTACGTATTGCAAAACCGGTTAAAGGGTTTTTGTTTGCCGACGACTTAACAATAATTTGCAGTGGTAGGTCGCTGAAACCCACCGTAAAACTTGTACAAAATACACTTAATGAACTACAAGACTGGTCTCACAAAACTGGCTTTAAATTTTCCAAAACAAAAACGGAATATATGATACTTTGTAACAAGAAAAATAAAAATAGATATAATAACCTGGTTTTAAATGGACATAACATTAAAGAAGTTAGTAACTTAAAAATCTTAGGATTAATATTTGATAAAAAGCTAAACTGGATTTCACATATAAATAAACTGAAATCTGAATGCTATAAAAGATTAAATATAATAAAAACCTTATCCTCGACTACATGGGGCGCAGACAAAAAATGCTTAATTAACACATACCATGCCTTGATTAGACAAAAAATAGACTATGGGTCTATAATTTATGATTCGGCAAAAAAACGTACACTTGATTCCCTGGAAAGTATCCAAAATACAGCTCTTCGGTTAAGTCTTGGTGCATTTAAAACTAGCCCGATAAAAAGCCTACTGGTTGAAGCTCAAGAAATGCCTTTAGAGTTCAGAAGAAAGCAACTCGTTATTACTTACGCTGTTAATGTTTTATCCCAACCAGAAACCGAGACCTACCATAACTACACTAAAGTATCAGCTGTAGATACAGAATATGAACTAAATCCGAATTTATCACAACCTTTACGCATTAGAGCAAGAAAATACTTAAACGAATTTAAATTTAAAATCCCTAAAATTTTTCCAAAGAAATTACTTAGTTCTGGCCCATGGGAAAACAATGAATTTCCTATTAACCTAGAAATAGCAAAAAATTTAAAAGATGATACTCCTCAATATATATTCAAGCAATTATTTCAGGAACTAAATAATCAATTTGTGAATAGCAAATTTTTTTATACCGATGGTTCTGTAATGAATAAAAAATCAGGCTGTTCAGTAGTTAGGGAGAACAAAAATTATCGTTATAAATTAAGTGATTTTAATTCTATTTTCAGCTGTGAAGCAATTGCTATTCTAAAGGCTTTAGATTTGATTGATAAAGAATCTAACGAAGTCAAATACATTATTTATACTGATTCAAAATCATGTTTAACAGCCTTACGTAATCCTAATAATACAAATACACTTATTCTAGAAATTAAACAAAAAATTATCGATCTTCTCAATAACAAATTCAGTTTGGAGATAATATGGATCCCAAGCCATCAAGGGATAGTTGGTAATGAAAAAGCCGATAGCGAAGCTAGACATGCCGCTAATGAGAATGACAACATAGTTCTGAACATATCAACCCCGTGTGAATTACAGAAATACTACAAACAAAATATTAGAATTGCTTGGGATCACTATTGGAAGAGAGAAAATACATCAAAGATATTTAATATTCGAGAATCTGTTTTTGACAAACCCCCTTCTTCATTTTCATGTAGAAAAGATCAAACTGTAATTACCAGATTACGTATTGGACACACAAATATGACACACATCCACCTAGTTACAAAAACTGATAGAAATAAATGCAAGTGTGGACTAGACTTGACTGTTTTACATTTATTAGTAGAGTGTTTAGAATTTGATGAAGAAAAACGAATCTGTAAAGTCCCCAACAATATAAAAGACTGTCTCAATGATAATGGATATATACAGACACTAGAATTTTTAAAAATGATAAATATGTATAAGTTAGTATAAATTATTGTAATTATTGTTTGCTACCAATATGGTGGTCGTTAATGACCTGAGTTGTTAAAAAGCGACCTTAAATAAATAAATAAATAAATAAATAATATTCTTCACAAAATTATTGAGTTTTACGATTTTTCAGTTATGATATAATGAGGGAATCAGGACACGACTTTTTAGTTATGCCGGTGCCATGGTAGTCGGAACGATATCAATATTCTGTACCTCATATTGAAAGCAATAAAATATTTTTGGTACTTATTCTGTCTATTACCTATACCTATTCTATATGTTTTATGTGCTAATGAATGTCTTTTCTAAAATAATACTCTTCTATTAAGGGTTAAGACATGGTTATATTATTTATGATCCTGTTTGCATAGCCTCAAATAACAGTTGATCTAGCTGACCTGTGTCCGTAATGCAACCAGACTGGCTCCGAAGAGTGTTATTCACATCCGTGATCAGTTTCCCTTTATAGTCACGTAACATATTATAGGTCATGTGTAAGTAGACATGTCGGTATACCGTTATTACGACGTATTTACAAAGAAAGCACAAGTAAATTTTATATCGCTACCTAAGATCTCAAAAGTATATGAGATTATCGAGCTCAAGTAAGAAGGTTAAACTCAAGCTTACTTTATTAATATTGGCCTTTTAATTGGTACTGTGTTCAGGGTTTACAGGCATTGTAACTCAGTGGGAGTAAGTTGTCCGAATTTTTATAATTGTGTCCGAAAAAGTGAACATTCGTAAAGAGGAATTCTTTTGGTATTCATTCTTTGGTGTGTGTTCTTTCAAAATTATTGGGTTTTGAATCACAATGATGTAAAACAATGTGAAATTATTAACAACCTCTCCATAAGATTATATTAGGCGCATTGAAAAACTTGTTCTATTTTTATAAATAGCAACCTTAAGTGTAGCAAATAAAAACCCGTTGGGGCGATCAAAGTAGTTGTAGAATTGAATACTAAAAAATATTACGTTTACGACACTGGTATTTACCCAAATACGACATAATAACGCGATGGACCGGTGCATTTCGTACTGTTTTCCGTTTTTTGATAAAAATTTCGTGTCGATGAAAGTAAGATAAGTGTGGGTTTGTAGGCCTATCAAATAAAGTTCACAATATTGTCTCAATGAATTGAGGTTCCCATCGGATTCAATTAGCTTGAAAGTGTCTGGTGATTTTGGCAAAATGCATTCGGATCACAAACTTAGAACATTATGTGTCGTTTTCCTTTGTATGGTTTTTTATTTAAATATCGTATTTCAGCTCTGTTAAGCAACATAAAGACATTTGAATAGTCTTGAATGATACTATTGGTGTTAAATTAAGTGAAAGCAAATCGAGAATGCCAGGTTTTTTTTTAATATTGGTTATCTTTACAATTTACTTTTTTGAGTTATATAAGTAGTTCCAATAAATAACCTTATGCTAATGTTTGGCTTATCAATGTCAATAAAAATTTCACAACTTTTGTAATACAAAATTGTAAAATGAAAGTTAAATGTTATTTTTATATAATTTCTATGCCCTGTGATGAAAATATCATGCTGCCATCACAGTATAGGTATTGATCATCCAAGTGAAAGTAATTTGTTAGTATCACCGCAAAGTTTACCACACAAGAATGATTAGGTAAGGTATTGCCAATAAGAAAGACTGGAAATGAAAACCGCGATCCAAAGTGCTTCAATTACTGGAGTGGATGGACTTGTTCTAGGATAAAATTTAATGCAAAATGTTACTCAAAGTGTTCTTGTAAGAAGTAAAAAAAGAAAGTTTAACTTACATTCGAGACAAGTGGAGTTGTCAACTTGAGCATAATAAGGTTGACATATGCATACACCTCTTTCGCAATGTGAGTTTTTAACGCCACACTCATTGTTGGCTCTACATTGTGTGCCAAGGTATGATGGGATGCTGTCTGCCTGTACTATCTGCAAAAAAAAAACTACATTAAGATACTCGTTTGATGAACCTTATTCTTAATTTGAATTTGTTCTTATTCTTTTTCCCGCCTAGTTTTGACAACGTAAATGAATTTACTATGTAATTATATGATAACATGTTTGAGGATATTGTATTTTTGTATTCAAATGTAGCTTCTATCTAGATCACTAAAGTAATCAAATCAAAAATTATAATCTGTTATAAAAACTACGATCGTACGCGAATTGAATTGTTTTAAAAGAAGATAAAGGTCTTGTTTACAAGGATCTTGATAAAGAATGCTAAATTAAATCACGTATGTTCTACCAAGGATTTCCAAGAATAGTTTGCACACTGGAAGCTCTTTGTAAAATATTTCGTAGTTTTGTGTTATTTATACATTTAAAGCCATGTACTGTAGGGCAATGTTCTTAGCTTACATGTCGACCTTGGGCGCTAGTAGCATTTAGTATGGAAGGTAAAAGGCAGAATACACAAGTAAATGTTACTTAGGATCGCATTATATTTCGTTCTACTTTGTTTCTGTCTATGTATTATGTCATTGCAAATTGCTATGACATTCCTAGTTCTAAACTTGTCTTCGCTTCTATAAGGATGTCCGCTCCACCTACTACGAGTAGACGTGATACATCATCCTAGATAAATATCTAACATAAATAATTAGGTAAATATCATGTGCTACGTCAGACTGTATATTAACGATGAAATCAGAACAAAAAACTTATTTGAAAGTGAATATCGACTGAAATTAAAATTTTATGAAACGTTTCAAATCATTGTATGATTTATTCAGATTCCGGAAACATGAAATTATACAGAAGGAGTGAGGGTCGGATGGTATCTATTTATTTCCAAGCCTCCTATATTATAGATAAGTAAAACGTTTTATGAAGCTACATTGTAAAATGACAAAAACTAAATCAGTATAGATTTATTATGTTTGATAGTAACAACTGACGTACGAATTGTATGTGAGGATGTTATTTCGTTATTTTGATAATAGCGATCAAGTCTAGTTAAGAATAAAGTAATTACCTTCTTTTATTGTAACGGGTACATTATGTTGTTATCACAAGTAGATATATTGAGTTACTGACCCAATTTCGATCCAGCCAAATTTAGTATAACCAGTTTTTTATTTAAGATAGCATTGTTACGATTCCAAACGAGCAAACGCAAAAACGCGTCCGTTACTGTATCTATCGCGGACTGCGGTTACTTCGATTGTATGTAATGTTAACAATTATCTGACAAAACTTCTTTAGTTGAATGTTTTGTTCACCGTGGTGTTTGCGCGTAAACGATCCTAGCGCGGATGTAGCTCTATAACCAATTTCTTGGTAAATCACTGACATCCCGTAAATTTATACTTACGTACACGACGTCTATTACCCTCCTCTATAGATAACTACGCGATATTTTGATATCTTATAAGTATTATTATAAGTATTATAGGGTTCGATTCCCGGTCAGGACAATCATTTGTGTGATATCCATAAATGTCATACAGATGTTTGTACTGCGTCTGGGTGTTTACTATGTATTATAAGTATGTATTTACAAAAGAAAAGTAGTTTATGTATTGTATCCGTATTCTGGTACCCATAACACAAGCATATAAGCTTAGCTTGGGACCAGAGGACGTTGTGTGAAATGTCCATGAATATTTATTTATTTATTATTATTAGAAGAGTAGAAACAAAAATGATAACTTTTGGTAGAACATTTCATTATTAACTATCGCTGAAAGTAATGTAATAATTTTGAATTCATATAGCTGTGTGATTATAGCATCGTTCAAAAAGGGCTTCAAGTGGCCTGTCTCGATATAGTATAAGAGAGATAGTTGAGATAGTGTCGCTATAGATCATTAAAAAATTTCAACTACAGATATAATAAACGTATTGCCAAAAATATAAGTAGCGGAAACTAAAATGAACTTTGACCATGGGCATAGCCAGGATTTAGTTTTAGTTTTTCAATTCGGTATTACATTTCAGGGGTTTAAGGAATAAAGGAATAAAATCGTTTTCAAAATAATTTGTCACAAACATACGTTTCTTCTATTATATTAGAATAGAACTATAGATAGAGAAATTTTGTTAAAAAACGAAATGAAAAGTGAATAATATTCATAAATGAAGTAAATCGTCGTAATTATGACATTCGTGAGAGCGTAACGTAATACCATGACTTTTAATGGCTAATGGGTACTGAATAATTTTCTATTTTGTTATGGCTATGTACAGTGGCGGTCAATGTCGCTTTACCCGCTTTAGAACAATATTGCTTGCAGAGAGTTATATACGCTGAGCTTAGTATTTTTTTTTCTGTCTTTCGTTTTCTTTTTAATGGACATTTCACACAACGTCCTCTGGTCCCAAGCTAAGCATGTTTGTGTTATGGTTACTAGAATACCGATAGAATATATATACTAGTTTTCTTTTGTAAATAAATACTTATAATGTGTACATAGAAACACCCAGATGCAGTACAAACATTTGTATGACAAATATTACACAAATGATTGTCACAAGCGGGAATCGAACCCGCGACCACATGAAGGGCAGTCCATTACGTGAACCACTAGACCACGAGACCCGTCAATATGTATTATGTCTATGTCTGACTAAGAAGCAATGGGTATTGCAAACATTAGCTAAACGCAAATTGCATTTAAGATGGTAATCCTCGTATATTAACATATACGTAGGCCTTTTACAATTATATTTGAAGAAGAAATTCTTCAAGAAATTAACTGTATTACCTTAGAATAATATTTTAAGTGTATTTATCTTGCGAACTTGAGAATGCTTGAAGGGAACCAAGTCACACATTGAGACATGACAGGAATTTATGTGAAGTTGTTAGTCATAAATATGTGTGTGCTTTTTAGAGAGGTTCTCTGCAAATGTATTAGCAATGCAATGCAGGAGTTACCTTATGCGGGAATAGGTTACGCAAGATGAATGAAAATGTCATTACTTATAGAAACAAGAAACATTGGAAACGCATAGTAGACGCAACAATCATTTTCCTTAGTAATTTTTTTGAGAAAGTTACAGTTGAACGAAATTTTGTTCATACAGCTTACAACTTATTACAAATCACTTAAAAAGGTTTTAATGTACAAATAACAGATAAATAATTATGTAAAAAATATGTAACTATTTTAGAACATAAATAAAGATTTATATATCTACTTGAATACAATATAGCTGCACTAATAAACAAAATATTACAACATTATACAATTCACATGTGCGAAAGCTTCATTGAGTTTGTATTGGTCACTTTTGGATCCGAAGTTAATAAGTCATAACTTCATAAGCTGCGTAAAGTATATGTGATAAGAACGTCGGAAACGAAAAAAAATATCGATATATCGATATTTATAAAAAAATCGATATCGACTTCGATATTTTAGTTGAAAAATATCGATATATCGGCAAATTTAAAAAACTGGCTAAGTGCGAATAGGACTCAAAAGGTTTTGACATCAAATTAAGAAGCATAAAATCGCGAGTCAACCAAAAAACAAAACAAAAGAAAAAAAGTAATTTGTCAAAAAAAATATATTAATACCGATAAAGAAAGTAGGTCTACTTGGTTTTCGGTCTGAAAAAATATCGAGTTTTATACCATTTCGATACTTGAAATTTTATATCGATACATCGATTCATCGAAAAATTCAATATCGCCGATATATACCGATATATTGAAAAAATAATATCGATATTTTTTCAACAAGCCTAGTGTGGCTAATGACTATCCTGTTTACGGTGACATAAAGAAATAGAAATATTTACAGCTAAACAAAAAGCCTAAATTAAAAAAAAATTGGTCAAGTGCGAGTCGGACTCGCGTACGAAGGGTTCCGTACCATTATCTATGCAACATAAGGCAACGTTATTAGTATCAAGCAAGAAACGGTAAAAAAATCATGTTTGTTGTATGGGAGCCCGCCTTAAATATTTATTTTATTTTATTTTTAGTATTTGTTGTTATAGCGGCAATAGAAATACATCATCTGTGAAAATTTCAACTCTCTAGCTATCACCGTTCTTGAGATACAGCCTGGTGACAGACGGACGGACGGACGGACGGACGGACGGACGGACGGACAGCGAAGTCTCAGTAATAGGGTTTCCGTTTTTACCCTTTGGGTACGGAACCCTAAAAACAATTGAATATAATAGCGTTAAATAAAACAAATAACGTACAATATTACAATGTTACGGTAATGGCTATAAAATATAATCTTAAGCGGTTATATGAGCTATGAAAATACCCGACAAGTAATAATTAACATATGAGAAATATAGCGAATGAAATCCAATATCCATAATAACTGTGGCTTCAAGTCGAACTTGCTTCATTTAATAACTTTACGACAAAGCAATCATTAACATTATACGATTATATCCGAAACAGTTATTAAAACGATTAGAATTCTACATGTGAGGGTGACATATTTATTTATCAGAAATTTATGTTAATTTGAAATAAATGGGTTTGAATGCGGAAATGTCAAGATAAATTAATATTCTACCACGCCAGGCATCACATATGTGGCGTGATCATAGAGAAAATAATATCTGCTTAACTAGAGGTACGTCTTTACACAAACTCAGGTATAAGTTGGAAGTAACAACAAAATATAGAGTACTAATCTAACTAAAATTGTTGTGTACGGGATGGAGATAAAATGCTAATATTTTCTCTCCTTTAGCTCTTTTTTTTCTTTTCCTGCTTAGCTCGAAAATGTTTACGAGGACATCAAGATGTTGAACAGTACGTAATCCATCTAATATACAGGGTGTGGCGTAAATGGTGGTCCAACGCTAAGGTGGTTATAGTTCAAGTATTCACCTATCATATAAAAAAAATAACCATTTTTAGCCATTGGTTTCGAAAATATGATTCTTTTTATTTTTTTGTAAAAAATCGATAATTATTTTATAAATGAGTAACTTCGACAAATGACATTATTTTTTGAGTGTGTTTTTTGTGTTGTACGGGCGAGTACTAGCACTAGCACATGCATTTTCGTTTTTTCATGTAAACCCCAAAAATAAACCAAAAATAAAAAAAACTGAAAATTAATTTCTCGTTTTTAACAAATCATGCATTTTAGATGTGAGTAGTGTAAAAAAATGGCTAAAAATGGTTAATTTTTTTTTTATATGATAGGTGAATACTTGAACTATAACCACCTTAGCGTTGGACCACCATTTACGCCACAGCCTGTATAAAATAGATAGTAGCCGATTCAAAAACCTACTAGAATATCAAAATTGGTCAAGCCGTTTCGGAGGAGTCCATACTCAATATTTTCAATAAGCTCAATATTTTTCATATAAGCGTCGTCCACCCCTAACATTTGTATGGCAAAACAACGTTTGCCGGGTCAGCTAGTAAGTACTATAAAGTAGTACCTAGAACATTCTTAGTCGTGATAAACTACACAGTATTTGAAGACGAAGATTTATAAATAATCTGTTTACTATTCTTAACAGGACAAATGAATGCTGTAACTATTTCTAATAAGCAAATATGTATAAGGGTATTGTACAACAGATTTAAAGAACTAGTCCATGATTAAAATATAATTTTACGTAAGCAATTAAGTATTATATAAAATGCTATTTTGGTTTGTTGACATTTTTATTAATGAGTGGCATATTATTACATAAAATGATAATTTTATATCTTACTAAGAAATTTCTTACGTAAAAACTTAAACATCCTTTTGCAATTAATACCAGTCAACAGATTATGAAAAAACATTATTAATGCATGACTCTTTTTAGCCGCAAAAGTTTTTAACATTTTATTTTGTTTTTAATCAATCAATATTAACGGAACGATTAGTACGTGTAAGTGCAACCTGAAGTAGGCAAATTGGAGTGTAACGTAATTTTTAGGGTTCCGTACCCAAAGGGTAAAAACGGGACCCTATTACTGAGACTTCGCTGTCCGTCCGTCCGTCTGTCACCAGGCTGTATCTCAAGAACGATGATAGCTCGACAGTTGAAATTTTCACAGATGATGTATTTCTATTGCCGCTATAACAACAAATACTAGATATAAAATAAAATAAATATTTAAGGGGGGCTCCCATACAACAAACATGATTTTTTTACCGTTTCTTGCTGTCATACAACAAACGTGATTAGTTAAGTATTGTGTGTGTTGTTTGCTCATTTATTAATAACGTGCCTTATGTTGCATAGATAATGGTACGGAACCCTTCGTGCGCGAGTCCGACTCGCACTTGACCAATTTTTTATTATTTTAGACTATTCAAATAGTGTGTGTCTGTATTGGACTATATAGTTTCAAAAATCTGAATAAAAGAAATGTACAATTTCTTTTCCCATTTTTTTATATACCTATATATGAACCAATTTAGCTTTGTTTTGCTATATTATCTTTTTTATTGTCTTTAAACATCAACTCGGTTAATCTACTAAAATACGTATAGATATTTTTTAGATATTCAAAATTTTCTATAATTTTGGTTTATTGTCACTTGAAATTTAAACCTTTCCTTATTTCAACATGATCCAACAACTAATATTATATTTTATTAGCTGACCTGCCAAACTTTGTTTTGCCATACACAGAGGTGGACCACTCTTATCACTTAGGGGCTTAGGGGTATGAAAAATAGATAGTAGCCGATTCTCAGACTTACTGAATATGCATAAAAAATTTCATAAGAATCGGTCAAGCCGTTTCGGAGTAGTATGGGAACGAATATTGTGACACGAGAATTTTATATATTAGAAAGAATATGCCAAGATTTTCAAGTATTGAGACCACTCTAAGGTTCATAGTCACGCCTTTTTTCATGTTATCTTAATCCAAAACTCATGATCTATCATAGAACATGCATTGAGGATTAAAATAAAGGCTGCATAGTGGTTGTATGTCATCAGATACGTGTGCGCACGCGCACAATCTCTAACTACATGTGCGAGAGTGAACTTGCACGACGTGAAGTTAGGGCTGCCACCGCCCAAAATAATCTATGGTAGATATACTAAGTAAACAAACAATAAATTTTGACATCACATATATGATATCTTTCTCCAGACATCTGTATAAGAATGATTTTTGCGAGAAAAAATTAAAAACATTGTTTTAATTTCTTGATTTTTATAGTTTTTTTTACAAACCCTTTGCGTAAGTCTTTTAAACTAAAATATATCCAGAAAAACCCGGAAGGATGACAACCCTACGTATAGTGGTCGATGACCGGGCACGCGTCTTCCCTACCATCTAGTAAGTCAATGAGCACATCTATGACGTCTCAATTTATATTGCACTATTAGATCTCATTGGATAAGGTAACATCACGACTCACATTATAAAGGATCCCTAAAATTAGTTACATAGTAAGTACCTACTGGATAGGTACTATTGGTCAATAAAATCCCATCTTAATCCAAATAACTCAAAATCTATTATTTCTATTTATAAATATTTCCTTCACTACTCGCAGAAAAAATATTTAATATAAAATTTACTCAAGTCTATTTAAAAAATTTAATCATAAATTAAGTGTATGGTAAGTATATTATTATGAAAAAAGGCAATACATTGTTTCTTGCATCTTTATACATGTATTACTAATAGAAAACATCTTAGATAGAATAACCAAATATTTTTCTCAGATTTTCTTTCAGTTTTTCTCGATAAATTCAAAACGAATCAATTCTAGATCAAAAACAAAAGTATTTTATTTGAAATACTTTTTTAAACAAAAGTATTTCGTTTCAGGTTATCTTGGTAGAGCACCACGATCAACTACCAACGCTACAAAAAGATTAACAATTCGCGTTATGTTTTTTTCCGATTTTAATAAGTAATGTGAAACCTTTGTACTAAACCTTTCTATGTCAAAGTTGAACCGTTAACATTATAGTCAACGTGAAGATAAGTTCACGACTTTATTGGTTAACAAAGGAAATTGTATCAGAGATTATATTCTATTAATACTTTCTATCTATAACCAAAACATCTATTGTCATGTTACATGCAAAAAATTATAACCGCATTTTCATTTGGGCTACTACTTACGATCGCACATAAATGTATTTTTTCTATAATATTACAAGAATTTTGTAACTTTGATATTATGTTAGTTCAGGAAGTATGACTGCTCTTTTACCAGTACTTATTGACTCCACTGTCTATATCTATAGTAATATAATAAAGCTGAAGAGTTTGTTTGTCTGTTTGAACGCACCAATATTAGGAACTACTGGTCTGCTTTGAAAAATTCTTTCAGTTTTGCATAATATATTTATCGAGGTAGGCTTTAGTAGCCTAAAGCCTACCTCGATAAATATATTATGCAAAACTTATATAGCTATAACGTCACGTTGCGACTAACAGGAGCGAAGCCTTAGTGAAAAATGTTGCAAAAACCGAGAAAATTTTCTAATATCACGCACGAAGTTGCGGGCAACAGCTAGTAGTTAATATAATGTGTTGTTTCATAACACTATTTATGTTTTGTTTATATTTAGAAAAAGAGTAATCTAAATATGTACATAAATATACATACAAAATAAATAAATAAGTAGGTATCTGTGCGGAGACGAGCTTTCTTACCGGAAATAAAATATTATCTAATATCCGTTTCGCCAACGATATTGTTATCCTTTCGTGTTTAACGACCGACTGAACTTAATGGTAATAACAAAGATGATTTTATTTCAGAGAAAAGAATTTTGTTTAAACATAAGAATACTTCTTAGAGTATTATATAGAGTTCCTTTATCATTTTAGTAATATGTACCCGGACAATCGTGATGTTTTGTTTAAATAGTGTTTTATGAACATAAATCTAGCTAAATCGACAAATCACACACAAAACTCTCTTTTTATCTTCAGGGAAATCTTTAAAGCAGTTTCCTAAGATTTGGATTATAATTATAATTCTTTAACTGATGCGTATAATTAAATTAAGAAATAAAAAAAAAATAAAAGAAAATGTTATTTATATTGATATAGAGTTTGTCCAGAAAATCTATTATGTATTTAGAATTTATTACACAGAAGTTATTAAACACAATCCTTTAAGTCTCACTTCTTCTATAGACGTCTATTTGTTTAAGATACATTTATCTGTCATCAACAGTTAAAAGAATTGTCATCATCATTATACTATCACGTCTTTTTCCCATTGGGATAAGTAGAGAGGCTTTAGAGCGCAATCTGCTACGATCCAGAAAAGTATTACTTATTAATCATAAGAACCTTTTCGTCGACCTTGGATTCAAAGATGTCTTAGCTGCTGAATTTTTATGTCAGTTACTGAGCAAAAATTCAACATTATCTCCTTTTACTCCCAGATCGCAATTTCGCATTTTTATGAAAACTCTATTTTGAATGAAATCCTAACGACAAGCAATCCGTCCAGCAAGTCAGGTTATTGTGATTTTTATTTTAATAACTATCGATTAAAATGAATTTCAAAAATAACCAACATTTCAGCTCAACAGTTAACGGTAAGCATTCTTTTTTTATTGTTAGTAATTAACTTAATAAATACTTTCTTCCGTTAAAATCATGACACCGTTTCAGTTTTTTGAAAGACTAGCTATTGAGCTTTTAATAATAATAATTGTTTCTTTCGTAATGAATTCATTGCAATATTGGCAATTCTCAAGAGACTGAACCCTCTTTAAACCGTCTAGACGGAAAATGAGACTCAATTCTTAAACATTTGTAAATAAAAGGGCTTTTAATCAAATTTGTGAGATTTTGTACCAATATAACTATGGCATAACAGACGGAACTTTTAATCACATTTAACATTTCTTTTAATTCCTTACTGAAAGATTAACACTAAATATTTGGGAAAAGACAGCCCCTATCCATCCATCCATGTGTTTACAAAAAATATTATGTTCATAATCGGTATCCGTCTAGAAGACGTTGTGTAAAATGACTCGTGAATATTTAATTTATTTATATCGACTAATATTAGAAGCTTCAACATATATTATGCTCTTATGACTCAATTAATTATACAAATCGTTAAATCAGTTCCATTGACGTGTCAATAAACAAGCAGTAGCAGTTGATGAGGCGTATAATAACAACATGTTGGCCACTTTTTTATACACCTCGCGTGAATAAGTCTTCCATTGAACCAGATCATAGATCTTTAATAAACAGTGATTAATATTGATCAGATCAATGAGTTAACTTCACAGCTTGTAGTTTAATATAAAAAATATAACGTTAAAAATTACATTATTTACAATACAATATAACGTTAAAGACTGATATGAGAACAACCTTAACTATTGTAAGCAAAATCCATTATCTTATATATAAAATTCACGTGTCACAGTGTTAGTTACCGTACTCCTCCGAAACGGCTTGACCGATTTTTATGAAATTTTACATGCACATTCAGTAGGTCTGAGAATCGGCCAACATCTATTTTTCAAACCTTTTTTTTAGTATGGCAAAACAACGTTTGCCGGGACAACTAGTCTAATATATAAAATTCACGTGTCACAGTGTTAGTTACCGTACTCCTCCGAAACGGCTTGACCGATTCTTCTCAAATTTTGCATACGTATTCATTAGGTCTGAGAATCGAAAACTCTTTTTTTTAGTATGGCAAAACAACGTTTGCCGGGTCAGCTAGTATTAATATATATTTTCAATCATGAAATTATAATAATCATATTTATCTGATTATTATCCTGTTAGTATAAACAGTACGAACTACATATAGACAATTATGTATTTAATGTAGTTACTAAAGAAAATGCGCAAAGATCTTTTAATTTAAGTACTTATATCAACGTTTTAATAGCATTGAGTTCCACCCCTGCACATTGCGGTGGCAAACCTAATCTTCTCTACTACGTGATACGATACGATGTCGAGTCTATAATTGGGTATTAGCGTTAATACCTTTACATTAGGAGCCGCCCGAACTTTACACATATAGATTTCATTTTCCGTGCAGAGATTACATTCGTAAGAGAAGGTAATCTTAGTTTGATAAGACGGTAAATATTTTATTAACTAAATTATTGCAGACTATTGAATTACTATAGAGGTGACGAAAATTTAAAAAATATAATCATTTTAATAAAACACTACTGTAATGGTTTTTGGTGACATAAACTGGTACTAGTGAATTGAAAGGTTCAACCTTTGACTGGTTATCAAAATTTTCAATTATCAGCTAAAATATAGAGCTTAGCTTTTTGTACCACGCTCGACATTTAACTTAGTACCTACGTAAAAATAATGGTCTTATTCATAATGACTTATCGGAGGTTTAAAAGTTTACTAAAATAGGTACGCGAAAATTGTCAAAACTTGTTATTCGTAATAGTCTTTTTACGCTAAAACGTTTATTATATCTCCGATAAAATCTCCGTTTAAACCTCCGATAAGTCATTATGAATAAGACCGTTAATCTTAAAATAAAATATAACTGGATATGTAATTAATTATTTAGTAAAAATTTGATGTAAAATATAAAAGTGTTATGTTGATAATTATAAAGTACTAGCTGTTGCCCGCGACTCCAGACGCGTGGAATTTAAAAAGCTTTCCCCGTTTTTGCAATATTTTTCACTAATGCTTCGCTCCTATTAGTCACAGCGTGATGTTATATAACCTATAGCCATCCTCGCTAAATGGACTAGCCAACACTGAAAGAATTTTTCAAATCGGCCCAGTGGTTCCTGAGGTTAGCGCGTTCCAACAAACAAACAAACACAAACTTATGAGGTTTATAATATTATATAGTAAATAATATAGATTATGGTCTTATTCATAATGACTTATTGGAGGTTTAAAAGTTCGCTAAAATAGGTTCGCGAATATAGTCAAAACTTGTTATTCATAATAGTCTTTTTACGCTAAATCGTTTATTATCTCTCCGATAAAATCTCCGTTTAAACCTCCGATAAGTCATTATGAATAAGACCGATATTAGATGTACAATAACCGATATTAGATATACAATAATTGTACAAAGGCGGCCTTAATGTCTGGGGCATTATCTACCAGTTATCTACCAGATATATGAATTCACCTCTACATCTAACGCTTAGTATAAAGTTAGAATGATAAATCGGATTCGTAATATGTTCCGAGGTGATGTACAGCAACCTGTAATACCGCTACTTGAACTATTAAGGGAAACATACGCATCAACGACCTAACAACACGAAAACAAACTAATCGACAATTCGATAGTAATTTTGTTTCGTGCGTGAAGAAACATGTCATGTCAAAGATCGAAAACTTTATTTATATTTACTGTTTATTTTTGTTTAATGGTTCATTGGTTTCATAAATGTTACTGTTGTGTGCATTTTATAGGTCTTGCGTTCTTTTAGAGTAAGAAATTTTATTGGAAATACCGTGGCGTCCTTACAACCACGCCACTAGCTATTCCAGATATGCTACAGCGAGCAAGTCCTTTATTGCAATCCCCAAACAAGCTATTTTGAAGAAAGTTTCTTTTTATCTAAGACTAGCTGTGCCAGCGACGTCGTATGCGTAGAATTTAATAACTTTTGGCCGTTTTTGCAACATTTTTCACTCATGCTTCGCTTCTATTAGGATGTTACGAATTTTTCAAGTCAGCCCAGTGGTTCCTGAGATAGGCGCGTTTAAACAAACAAACTCTTCAGCTTCTCAATATTCCTTATTATAGATTCTCGTCATCCTATGACCAAAAAGGACTAAGACTGATAAAGTACTGTTAGGTATTAGCGGCCGTATTATGAGCTCTTATTCCCAGGCCGTTTACGCCGTGCGTGGAACTGCCCGGCAAATTCGTAATATGAACATAACTCCCAGCCATCCAGTTCGCTAAAACAGTACTAGATTGATATGTTTATAGAGAAGGTACAACTAAAAGTTTAAGTACTAACTAAAATTTTTTAACTAAATGTTTTATGTTTACCATAATGCATAATTTAGTCAGGCAGTGTACGGCCTGTCTGGAACTTGCATGATTTTTAAAAAGCTCATAATACGCCCGCAGGTATTACACAAGAATTACGACCTCCGCGATTAATTGAAAAATAAATGTGCAGAAATGTATGCATTGTATCTGTGAAGATTGAAATATTAACAAGGACAAATTTACAATGTTCTATTAATTTGTGGTTCGCATAGGGTAGGGTGTATCAATTGTTGTATACGGCATTACGGCCGCGTGTCCGACCGGCGGATTACAAATATTATAGAAACGCCGTAATTCGGACAGTGATTTATAGAGCGGGGGTGTATGCCACCCTCGTGTCGAGGGGCATCGGCCACGTATAGCAAACAACATTGATTTCTCGAATTGGGAGACAAGTTTGAGTTGTACTGACAGTTTTGCCTTCAATAAAGTACACAAAACTATTTTCATCTCATCTTATTCGTGATTTTGTAGAACACGGAGATTGATGATCGATATAACAATTTGAAGGAATATTTAATATTGTCTGGACTTCGAGTCATACCTAATTTTCGTAATAAGAAAATCTCAATATTTATAATCAGAACAGAGCAATCATCTGCTTCATCACGTAGCCAAAGAGGTAGTCTCTATAATATTTAGAGATTTTATATAGGCACTTCTGTACAAGCTAACACTTACGCCAGTTTCTACTGAACTCTTAATCTACTATTTATAGACAAATTAATTGACTGGAACTTCCATTCGTAGTAACTGATAAAAAATCACGAAATTTTGCTTTTGGCAACATAATAGTCCAGTTTACTTTTATGAGCACCATGATAAGCAAGCAACTTTTATCTATAAATGTTGTTGTTCATATTTAGTGATGAAATTTTATTGTCAGTATAAACTCTGTTCATCCATTACGGTAACGGTTCAAGTTGAGGCATGCGCCAAGCGCCTGGCCGACCGCAAACTTTTTGCGTTGTTCTTTTGTTGGAACTAACTGTGTTAATTAATTGCTATTATCCTTATTAAAGTTATTAGCAATAGAGGTAAGTGGGTCGTGTATCATGTGTCAGATTGATCTGAAGGCTCACGTTTCGCAGCCGACATCGGCGAGTAAGCGACAACTTTTTACACATCTCAGATATCGCCTGTCATCGATGTAATGGTTACTTAATTGAATTAAACATTCATGAGCAAAAAGTGACGGTGAAATTAAACGGTCTGAACGGTTTTTCGTTCTTTATAACAGTTCATTAATCGTCAATTAAAGTTTTGACGCTATTTTATTTTAATTACTATTGATACCACACCGGGTTATTTTTAATTTTAGAATTCGCCAGTTATTTACCTTTTTGGTCCTACTAGTAAGTTATATTATTATTTATTATCGACTATATTTTGAAGGAAGTTATGTTCTGTTTTACTATTATTTATTTAGTACACAATTTATTAAGACTATATAGAACTTTGATAACATCATGAAATATGTAAAATAAACGACTGCACCCATAGAAGGAACTGTATTCACAAATTAAGCTAATTTTTTTGTAGTGACGTCATAATGTTCTTTGTAGTATAATGCCGTAAATCTTATACTCCAAAAGGTGTGTGACGAGTAAGCGCGTAATATGGTTAGAATACCTAGAGACTTGTGTAAATATTTACAAGGGTCAATGATACTCAGGTTGTGGGTATACCGACCAACTATTGATGTAACGCAACGGTACTAGTGCACGCTGTACCTACTTTAAAGTCATACACAAAGTACCTATATAGTACATAGCATGTATGTTGTTTCGAAGTTTTCTCATATTGTAAGACGCATATTTCTCATTGGTTTGCTTTTCAGCCCTTGTTGGAGTCAAGAGTTGACTAAATAAAAGAGAGTTGCAATTCTGTATACTTAAAATAGAATAGTTACAGAAAATAAACTAATCCAATTTAAAGATAGATCAATTCCCATGCACAATTATAAACTGTTTGTGAGTTTTTCTAATGATAATGATTACTTAAGTATTGAAAAGCAAATATAATGTCATTATATTGAAAATGAAAGTCAAGTAGCTGTTACATAGTTATGAACAAAACTTAAGTCACTTAAGAGGATACCAAAATACTCGTAGCTTCGTGCATTTTTCTATGTACGAAGTTTTCATTGTTTCTTTAGATTGAATGGCTAGAGCTCTAATTTTTAAGTATATGTTTTTTCAATATATGATCTAGGATCGCATGAACTCAGAAACGCGATTGAAAAAAGTTTTCTCGATAGAAAATCTTGGCGAAACAACCTCTCTAATTTTTTATTTTTTTCATTTGTCGGTCTATTATCGCGTATTAACTAATGAAATAACTTTAAAAACATAGGTAACTATTATGTATAGAAACACGTGGATCAGAATTAAAATATATTTAGTAGATTTTGAGTAAATAGGAAAAGTATCCCTAATTCTTCATTTTCTGTGCCTACTGGCTGCGTTAATATGTACATGTCGACGATAATATTGATGTAGGCCCTTAACAAGTGGTACCGCTTTTAAAAGTCTTCTATCATTGCCTTACGAGATTTATTATTATAAAATGATGACAAATTTATGTATATAGGTACTTTATTCATAGAAATTTATTAATATGAATACCATGTTATTCGTTTACAATAACACAATAATCTTTATATATTACCACAGTATATTACATATAAAATCTTTATTCAGTTTATAGAAAAATCATATTACGATCAATAAATTATCACATTCAAACATTTAACGTTACGGAAATGTAACGGAATTTCTTTAATAGACATTTAATCTCCGCTATCAACATTTAAACATCTATCACATAAAATTTTAGTAACACACATTCATTTTAAAAAATGTTCTTTATTATGATGCTGGCAAACCTGTGGGTTTGTACCTACGAGTTCTAAACCCACAGGAGTTGATTTCTTTCTGATCAAATATACTGCAAGGTCAGTGAGGTGCCAAAGTAATTTCATTAACACTATATTTTAATTCCAATGGCCGCACGCGAAACACAACATCGGTATACACAAAAAAATCGACGCTGTCCATATGGCGTATATTATGAGTTTACAGACTTTATAAGTATTACTCTATTTATTTATTTATTTACACAACTAAGTACATAACAACTAAGACAATCTAGGGTGATGTAGTAGTAGCTTCTTAAAGCGAGAATTGCCTGACAATGGCTACTCCTGTTGAATAGATTATCTAAGGTTTAGACTCAGCTTATTTGTGGTTAAGATCGACCCTCTCTCGTTACTCTCCCTTGAGAATAGTAAAAGGCGATTAAGGAATTATCAAGGGGATACATGACAACGTTTGCTTACTTTACACAACATCCAAAATGATAGACTCGATTATCGATATAAAATTATTTGATGTCTTCTTTACTTATTATAAAACAAAGTTGTTATTTTTGTATGTATGTTCCAATGCGAGCCTATGGTGCCAATTCTATATGCACAACTAAACTTATCCAAAAAATGAAAACAACTATTGCAGTATTATGCACTACAAAATAGCCAATTAACCGAATAATTGGCTATTTTGTAGTGCGCATTAATATTAATTAAAATTTTTAGTCTATAATAAACAGTTATTGACAGACAAAACAAACAAAACAAACAAATAGTTATTGAATCCAAGGCAAAGGTAGCTGCGAAGAAACTTGGTATTCTCGCTAAGGTACGCCAATACTTCGCACCCCATCAACTAATAACTCTATATATAACACAGGTGCGATCTTGTTTGGAGTATTGTTGCCATATCTGGGCTGGTGCTGCGAAATGCCACCTCACACTCTTGGATCCAATAGAGCGTCGTGCAAAAAGGATAATCAACGATCCTAAACTGGTAGAAGCAAAATTAGTTAGCCTCGAACATAGGCGCCCAGTTGCTAGTCTCACAGTATTCTACAGACTACATTTCGGAGAGTGTTCTGGGGGGCTGCATGATCTTGTTCCCGCATCACCATTTCTACATCGCACTACCAGACTATCGGAACGTCTCCATCCGTACGTTGTCGACATACCACCTGTCCGTACTAAACTTTTTGGATCGTCATTCTTCCCACGAACTGCCAGGGACTGGAATAATTTACCGATGTCTGTGTTCCCCGAGAGTTACAATGTAGATACGTTCAAAAAAAGGGTGAATAGGCTTCCTACATAGTTGGTACGCTTTACCATCAAAGATTCCATTGTCGCTTACCATCAGGAGGCATGGGATCAAGTGCCAACAAGTTTTATGTAAAAAAAAAGTTTTTATAACAAGAAAGTTTAGTTAACATTGCCAAATTCTGTGAGCGACACTATTAAAATTAATTTTTTAGTTAAGTTTAGTTTAGTTTTGCGCGTAGAATTGGTAGCTATATCTTCTAAACTACGCAACGGATATTGATTACATTGCTATTGGTTCAATTGGATGTTTTTTTTTATAAAGTGATATTTTATTAAATTCCACGCGTGCGAAGTTGCGGGTGACAGGAGTAGAATAAATGAGTACTGAATCCCTACTATATCTTCTTATATATAAAATTCACGTGTCACAGTATTAGTTACCGTACTCCTCCGCTTGACCGATTTAATGAAATTTTACATGCGTATTCAGTAGGTCTGAGAATCGGCCAACATCTATTTTTCAAATCTTTTTTTTTTTTAGTATGGCAAAAAAACGTTTGCCGGGACAGCTAGTCTTATATATAAAATTCACGTGTCACAGTGTTAGTTACCGTACTCCTCCGAAACGGCTTGACCGATTTTTATGAAATTTTACATGCATAATCAGTAGGTCTGAGCATCGGCCAACATCTATTTTTCAAACCTTTTTTTTTTCTTTACTACGGCAAAACAACGTTTGCCGGGTCAGCTAGTCTAATATTAAAATTCACGTGTCACAGTGTTAGTTACCGTACTCCTCCGAAACGGCTTGACGGATTCTTCTCAAATTTTGCATGCATATTCAGTAGGTCTGAGAATCGGCCAACATCTATTTTTCAAACCTTTTTTTTTTGTATGGCAAAACAACGTTTGCCGGGGCAGCTAGTAATATTATAAATGCGAAAGTAACTCTGTCTGTCTGTCTGTTACGCTTTCCCGCTTAAACCTCTCAACCGATTTTGATGAAATTTGGCACAAACAATCTTTAGACTCTGAGAAAGGATATAGGCTACCTTTTATTGCGAAAAAAAGGGATGAAAAGTTTTCTAAATTTCACGCGTACGGAGTCGCGGGCAACAGCTACCTAGTGTAAAATATATACTGCTGCTTACAGATATACAGTTGTAACTAACTAATAGTAATGATGTTAATAAGGTAAGCTAGATAGTTATAGATAGTGAAGGAAACTATTGTTCGAGCAGAGTAGCCCCAAATAAAAGTGAAAAAGCTAAATAAAATAGGTTATGCAAATGTAGAGCTATTCCTAGCATATTTTTTCTTGAATGTCTAAGGACTGTATAGGTATGTAACATTAAAGAAGCTTTTTTAAAGATTTTGCTGAGGATTCTATATCCTTACTTATTATAAAACAAAGTCGTTATTTTGTATGTATGTCCTTATGTGAGCTTATATCTTGGGAGAGGGGTGGAGGTTCCCAATAACTAATAAACGCGGGTGAAACCGCGGGCATTGGATATTACGTCTATAGATATCAGTGATTTAAATTTCCAGGCGTAGGAAGTAACTGGAGAAAGAAAAATAAACTTAAGTAAGTAAATATTGTAGCTCAAAAACAGAGCCGTAATAAATATTACCAGCCGTAAGTAACATACGCTGTAATTACCAAGACAGTAATCACTTTAAATGTATGATATAGTTATATACATAATAATATTAAAGAACTAGTATATTAAAGTAACTGTTATTAATAATTCTAATTATATATAATTAATAATTAAGTAGTCTTAGTAGAGTCAGCTGATATTTTATAATGTTCCATATCAAAAAATAACGCGGGCCCCTATTACCGAGACTTTAATGTCCATCCGTGAGTCCGTCTGTACGTATTTTAAGAACAGTAATAGCTATAAAGTCGAAATTTTCACAGACTGTGTTTAGTGTGTATTTCTGTCACCGCTATAATAACAAATACAACGAAAAACTTATAAAATAAATATATAAGGTACATCCTTAACAAGAAATGTTTGCAGTTTAATTCGATAATACACTTAAAGAGCATGATTAATTACATAGGGTAAGATTACATAAGGTAAGATATGTCCCAAGCTAAGCTTATATGCTTGATTTATGGGTACCAGAATAATTGTAAATACATACTTATAATAAATAGAAACACCCAGACGCAGTACAAACATTTGTATGACATTTATAAATATCACACAAATGATCGAGAGGGAATCGAACCCGCCACCTCGTGAACGACAGTCCGTTGTATGAACCACTGGACCACGTAGCCCGTCAAATGATGAAATATATTATAACTAGCTGCCCCGGCAAACGTTGTTTTGCCATACAATTCTGTATAAAATAAAATTTCATCAAAATCGGTCCAGCCAATTTGTAGCCTATGTGTTATTCTGATGTATAAGCTATATTGTGGTAAAGTTTCATTCAAATCCATTCAGTAGTTTTTACGTGAAAGAGTAACAAACATCCATACATACATCCATACTTACAAACTTTCGCCTTTATAATATTAGTAGGATAATAATGGTACCTAAGGAAACCTTTGTGTGATAGTTCAACTAGTACTTAAATAGTACGGAACCCGCTGTTTGATAGTCTGTCCGCTTAACCGGTTTTTTCAGCTGGTCATAAGAAATCAACATCAGTTCCCTGTTTTTATATTCATGAGAATTACTTGCTTACATTTAATTAGCGACAAATGACAAGGTTCACTAACCGCAAACACTAATCATACTTTAATTATTTTGCATAAATTCATCAAAAACCTGTTTACATACTTGCAATAAAATGTATGATCTGTTTAATGAGATTGTATAATCAAAATATGTGGTTATATAAAAGTTTCAGGCTATAAAGATAAAATTGCATCATATTAGGCTAATTGTAATTTCTTTCAGTCACACTGTGAGGACAATAAATCGTAAAAGATTAAAATGTCTGGAAAGTGTAAAAATTCTTCAGAGGCTGATTATGATTCTTTAGCAGATAATCAAACTAATTATACATAAATTTACTAATGATGCCGGTTTTTTAACTAAAAGATTCTCTACCAATTGCACGACTCATTTACTAATCATTGCCTATATACTACAATACGCGTATAAATCCGTAAAAAGTTGTCTTATTTAAAAAATTTCTAAATTAATTGCTTTAGGAACTGTATTATGAGCTTCTGAAAGCGTAGAGTTGCCAACCTTAGTCTCCAAATTTTAGTTATCTCGTAAGGATATTACATTACCAGTGATAGTTTTAGCTTAATTTCTGGTCATCAATAAATATAATTTACCACTCAATAAAATCGATTAAAATCAATCGTAAAATTTTGTCTTACAAAACAAAAAAGAAATATTATTAAAACTAAGGTCAGTGGCATATTTAATGGCCGGATGGATATTGCTATAAGTAATAAAAAATAAATGTTCAATGACATTTCATATACCCCGATCACAAATTAAGCTATATACCTGTGCTTGTGTTGTGGTATAATAAACATTGAATTGCCTATATTGACATGCCTATACTAACTTAGAAAGTTCTCATTTTTGTGTTCATTACACAAATATTTTTCCCATAAGGAGAGCGAACTCACGACCTTGGATATTAGTTAAGTGACCGCTGCGTTACGAGGCCCTGTTGTAGCTGATAGTCCTAGCTTCAAGGTTTACACCTTCTATCAAAATCTCGTGAAACTATCGACAAAAATGAAGGACAAATTTATTAAATTTTAATTAATTTGTCGAATTACTCAAGATGACTATAATGTCGCTATATCAACTCATATAATCACAGAGTAATAATAATTTAGATTATGTTCATAAAAAACGTTGCACTTTGTAAATTCAAATGACAAAATTGTTCCAATTATATAAGCCTATATACATAACAAACTTTACGATTGTCGGAAGTAATAAAACTTATAAAATACTACTGGTTTAATATCTAGCTGTAAGTAACTCTAATATGAATGCATACGGTAAATTTACTTAATAAACAACAATATAAAAAACGTAGTTTATAATGTACGCAATTAGTTAATTACTCACTTATAATCACGCTTGTTTTTCTCTAATAGATTGGCTGAGTTGACTTGGTATCTCTCTCTCTCTCTCTCAAGACCACCAACATCCCACTTTTAGACACGGGCGTCTCCCACTTTGGTTATGATTATGGTCTACTGTGCCACGCTGACCAGGCGTGTTGGCACAGGGTTTCATTTCAAGTTTTCTGTCACTTATAGGAGATCTGTGTACAATTTTCCTTAGCTGACTTTTACAGCACCCTGGGAAAGGAAAGGGGTGATGACACTTGTATTCTTAATCTGTCACCACACGGACAACGGTGACTTGGTAATATATTATATAAAAATGTTTATGCACAATTTTATTAATAGTTGTATTAACAATGTTTTATGACCCTATAGTTATAGTTATATACCCTATTTATTAGACCACAATAACATAATTTTCCTGCCTACTATTTGCACTGATCTTTGCTTTAGAAATCTCAATCTCATTCTCTAACTTGGGAGTAGAAGCCAAGACGTCCAATATTACAAGGCCACCTATTAATCTTATTCTGTTGTGTGTGAGGTAGTTCTTACCATTTCTTGTAATAAGAAAACAATCCTATTATTTTCTACGATCTCAATAATTCCAATAAGCAAATATATTTTATTCAGATTAGACTAATATAAATATTTACGTTATCTTTTAATTAAATAATGTTATTATATAATTATTCCTCTCATATTTAAATAATTGTGCCTATAAACACAGATAATATTATGTTTAAATTCTTACATAACTTTTATCTTAGCCAAATCTGCGTAGGTTATGACACCAATTCTGATGCATCAAAAACTTAACCCAACTTAATTAAAACGAAATTAAGTAATTAGCAATGGTGTATTTTCATTTAATGGAATAAATAATTACTTTTACAATAATTACTTTGAATAAATTTATATAAATTAAAAATCGCTATTATAAAATACGTTTATAATAAAAAGTTTTGCTGATAACGCTGGATCGTGTTATCGACACGAATAATGTTCGTTTTTTTTACTTAATTTTAGTCGTGCACATAGAATTGGTACTACTGTTTATGTATGCTTAGTTTTTATGGTGTATACTACGTTATTTACGTAATGTGCATGGTGCTAAAATTTTATGTATAATTATGTTTTAATGGTATTTTCTCTAGCAGGTATTGTTGGACATACACACGTCATCTATTCCCAAATTTAGCTCTAGGTAACTCTTAGTTCAATCAGTACCACAAAGGGGAATTTCTTTGTTTTAATTTTTCTTCCACTGCATTCTCGTAGTAATTATGTATGTACAGAAAAAATTCAGAAGCATTTTAAATAACTATTATCCATATATTTCAGAGTAGTAATCGAATTTACTATTTCACGGAGAATTATTATACTACCACAACAACTACGTGAACTATTGAACGAGTATAACTTATCTGCAAAAACATCTGAACATGCTTAGATTATCTGTTAGAAAAAAAAATACAGCAAACTGTACTAATTTAAAATACTAACAGGTTGTAGTAAACCGTTTGCAAATGACACGAAAGTAAACATTACCCATTACATACCGCTTGTTCTTATTTTAATGTCTGTTTACGGGATTAAAAACATGTTAGTCAAACTCTGTAATGTATCGTTTACAAAGTGGATAGTTATATGCTTTCTTTATAGGCAGAACTAGAAATTTTACACTCCATCACATGAATCGGATACAAATCTTGCACCAAAAATAACAAGTGAACAGTTAAAAACTGAAATCGGTAGGTTACCTGCGCAAATATCCCAAGTAATATAATAGAAATAATATTAGATATTTTTTTTATATTCTTTATTTAAATGTTTATTTCGAATATTTTAACCCTAAAAACATAGAAATATTAATTATATATCTTGAATTATTTGAATTTAGAATCGACAAGTTCATTGCGCTCAAAAGGTTAGTTGAAATTAGTATCTATATTAATAAGATTAGCTTATAAGAGTTTTATGGTGATTCAGAGAACGTCTATTTACGTTGACAAAATACTTAATTAATATCTTCTGCATATAAATTCTCTTTTAGTTAAGAGTATCACAGACAATTAAAAACAATCAATAGAGCTTCTTTTAATCCCCATAATATATCGCTGAATTGCTAATAAATAAATAAGAAGCCAAACATAGTAAGAATTTCTTAATACATGTAAATTGTTTGGTATTCTTAGAAAACCTTTTGAAGGGCAGAACGAACTAAACGAAGTTCCGTGTATTAGAAGTGTACTCACGTAGATAATGCGACTGATGGAATTCGGACCTTTGCTATAGTCACTTTCAATGAATAAACATGAAACTATTTACATAGGACTGCATGAGAAAATATTAACAATTTTCTTTGTATTCTTTATTGCACACTGAAATCTACTATATACAGGGTGTCCCAGAACTCAACGTCAAGCCGAAACGGGGTGACAGGATAGATCATAACCATCACGAGAAAAATCAGAAAAAAAATCTATCCCATGCAGTTTGGAAATTATGGGCATTTTAAGAAAAACCTAGAAATTTGGTCTAACTGTACCATTTTTCGGTTATTGTGGTTAATTTTTATTATTTTTGGTCATTTAAACTTTGGAACCGTAACCCTAAATAACATCTCGAGAATCACAGTCTAAAATAATGACACAATTACCCCAAGTTTCCTAGAATTTAGACTATTTGTTAAACTATGAATTTAAAATTTTCAAACTTTGTCGACTTTGAAACACCCTCCTTTAAAAAAAATGTACTAGAGTGCCTTGGCAAGTGCCATTAAGAGTTGGCGCATTTAATCAGGATTGTAAAATGGTACAATACTTGTAAGTTTCGTACTAAAAAAAACGAGTAAAAAATAAAAACCTCAAGTAACCCGATTTTTGCTAACCCATTTTACTCAGTTAAAATGTTTTTTATTCGCACAAGCCCTTGGTAGGTTCTTTATTTTACGGTAAAATGATGAGAGATATGGATAGTGGACATGTTTGCCATGAGCGAGCGAGACAGATAGTGACGCCACTTTTACCAAAGCAACAAAATACTAATAAAATAATGAAAAATGTTGACCTTGTTTTGTTTAGGTTTATTGGAATAAAAGTCAGATTTGAAAATAACATTTTTTATTAAAACAAATGTTCAAATTGTTTACCATCAGCTTCAACACACGCCCTACATCTTCTTAAAAAAGATCTACTTATTAGCCGGGCATATCCTCGAGAGTTGATGTCCTCAGCAGCTTGAGAAATTCGTTCACGCAGCTCGGCTACGCTCTCAATGGGCTTAGAATAAACTTTTTCTTTGAGAACGCCCCAATAAAAAAAATCCAGGGGATTTAAATCTGGGGAACGGGCTGGCCACGAGATAGTGCCTGAACGTCCAATCCACCTTCCCGGATATTCTTGGTCAAGGAAATCTCTTACTTGCACTGCGTAATGCGCTGGGCAGCCATCTTGTTGATACCACATGTGGCAACGATCTGTTAGTGGTACGTCCTCTAACAAACTTGGTAAATTTTCTCGTAAAAAATTTAGGTAATTCGTGCCATTCAAATTCTCAGGCAGCTCAAAAGGCCCAACTATTTTGCCGTTTAAAATTCCTGTCCACAGGTTAACTTTAAAGCGATATTGGGATCGGTCTTCTCGCATTAAATGTGGATTCTCCACATGCCACTCATGAAAATTGTGTAAGTTTATGTAGCCATCTTTTTTAAATGTAGATTCATCTGACCAGAGAATTTTTTGGATGAATTGGGGATTTTCATTATGCCTCTGTAGCATTGTTCTACAAAATGAAATCCTTTCAGGATAATCTCGAGGGAGAAGACTTTGAACTCGTTGTACGTGAAATGGATGCATTTCAGCTCTTTGTAAAATACGATGTGCTGTGCTTTTGGGTATTCCCGTTCTTTCTTCAATTCCACGAACGGAAATACTTGGGTCATCTGCGACCTCTTCCAACACTTCTTCTTCGTAAGGAAAGCGAGGTCTACCTCCAGCCCGTATTTGATTCGGGAAATGGCCGTCCTCTGTGAGTGAATGGTGCACATTAACAAACACGCGGTGATCCGGATAGCGCTCTAAATTTGGATATCTTTCACGATAAAGTCTAGCGGCGGCACTTGCGTTGCATCTGCATTCCCCATAAATGAGATGCATGTTCGCATATTCTTGTGAAGTGTAGCGCGTAGGCATAGTGATGAGAAGGATGTCAACACAAAAGTCCAATTCCAAAAGAGAGAAGCCAAAGTTGCCGGTATGTAATCAACAAGTCCAATTCACAAAAATCCAAGTCCAAAAAGAAAAGCCAAAGTTGTCAGTACTAAATTAACACAAGCGAATACGGAAAGGTGCGCAGTAGACGAATGAGCGAAATGTACTAACTGGTGTCAGACTGGCAGCGTAGCTATTTGCTTGGTATGGCGTCTGTATCTGTTTCATTCGCACTCGTTTAAACGATGCATCTCCGTCTCACTGCGTGGCGTCACTATCTGTCTCGCTCGCTCATGGCAAACATGTCCACTATCCATCTCTCTCATCATTTTGCCGTAAAATAAAGAACCTACCAAGGGCTTGTGCGAATAAAAAACATTTTTCCTGAGTAAAATGGGTTAGCAAAAATCGGGTTACTTGAGGTTTTTATTTTTTACTCGTTTTTTTTAGTACGAAACTTACAAGTATTGTACCATTTTACAATCCTGATTAAATGCGCCAACTCTTAATGGCACTTGCCAAGGCACTCTAGTACATTTTTTTTAAAGGAGGGTGTTTCAAAGTCGACAAAGTTTGAAAATTTTAAATTCATAGTTTAACAAATAGTCTAAATTCTAGGAAACTTGGGGTAATTGTGTCATTATTTTAGACTGTGATTCTCGAGATGTTATTTAGGGTTACGGTTCCAAAGTTTAAATGACCAAAAATAATAAAAATTAACCACAATAACCGAAAAATGGTACAGTTAGACCAAATTTCTAGGTTTTTCTTAAAATGCCCATAATTTTCAAACTGCATGGGATAGATTTTTTTTCTGATTTTTCTCGTGATGGTTATGATCTATCCTGTCACCCCGTTTCGGCTTGACGTTGAGTTCTGGGACACCCTGTAAAAATAAGTCGGGTTTTCCTTCCTGACGCTATAACTCCAGAACGCACGAACCGATTTCCACGGTTTTGCATTCGTTGGAAAGGTCTCGGGCTCCGTGAGGTTTATAGTAATTTTTTTTTTTTAACTTTTTTTTGGTATGGCAAAACAACGTTTGCCGGGCCAGCTAGTTACATATAAGAAAGTTACATTTTGGTTAATATATGTACAGAGGCGAGCTTAATTCATAGATGAATTTCATAATCATAGAAAAATTTCATAAAATCATAGAACAATTTTCGTGACAAGAACCTCTACTATCTAATTTTATCAAAGTAATTTTAGTTTAATATATAAACCACTTTAAATAAAAAAACTCTGTTTTATATTAAAACGACATATACCGTACAACATAATACTTTCTGTATTTAAGTGAAATAATTGTACTGTGCAGGCATCGAACACGTGGCCTCGTGAACGGCAGTCCCTTACACGATCTACTAGGCCATAAGGCCCGTCAAACTATGTCAGGTCGATGAATAGGGAATTAATAGGGATACGTGATACTTTTTCAAAATAAAGGTTTGTTGTTCAACCAAATGTGTTACTTGGTCTCATTCTAATTTAAAATATTACCATCATTATATCAATACTTTCTTACTCTCCATCAATCTTAGGTACGTCTATGAAAAATGCAGTCTAACAACATTTAATAATATTATAAACAATGTACCTAATAAATATTACAAAATTTTGTAAAAGATTTACAGTTAGTGTCAACTTTAAGGAACCGGTTACAACTAGATTCTTGGAACAATAACTTTTTCGCTGCTTATCCGGGTCTCTCGCCCCCATTGTAAAGTAGAATGACTGATACAAGGATTAACTGAACTACAAAATGAATATTAAATACCCGTTGATTAGAATAAAAAAGCCGATCAGCCGTTATTTGAACAACAAAATCAATATTAACAATAGAAACGGTGACGGCAAATTAGTAATCAAGTCTATTAATGTATTTGAATAGCCTCATTATTCTTAATCAGAAAGCTCGAAAAGTACCCTGTTTTTAATGAAAACCTCATTTATTTTAAATTTTATAGAATTTGAATTATTTAGAATCGACAAGTTCATTGCACTCAAAAGGTTAGTTGAGATTAGTATCTATTAATAAGATTAACTTATTATAAGGTGATTCGGAGAACGTCTATTTACGTCCACAAAAGGATACAAGCTATTGAATAGTTATAAAAGCAACTAGTACTGAATAATTCATAGTTATTTCACTCAAATCATTTGTATTGACTAGAGGAATCGTCGCTATCGATTTTGTTACTACAATATTTATAGCCGAGTCTGTTGAACTTATATCAATGGAATTGCTCTGACTGGAAGAAAAATGTTTTGTATTTTAAACTAGTTGACCTGGCGAATTTGTTACCACCATGTTTTTTTCTAGGTATACGAATCTGGTCTTGACAATAAAAAATACCTAAAAATTACTATAACAATTTGGTACAGTTGATCGAACGATATGAAGATGTTTGAGCTAAAAATGTCATAATTTTCTCGGAAACTGTGTAATAATTTTGGTAGAATGTTTGGTGTGTTTTTATCAACAAAGGTACAGGTTTTTTTTATTACAAATATAGGTAAAGTCAAAAAGAGAATATCCGAATATACGAGATCTTATTTAACGTATCCCACGTTTTGTATCTCTCTCGGGATTAGGACCATTTGCCTCACATATTATATAGCCCTTAGGGACTTAAAGGTGAAGTTATAAATATGATTAAATTATAGACTATCTATTTGGAAAATTAACTACGACAAATACCTACTGTTGAGTAAGATAAGTTAAAAAACTATTTCACTACTGGGCACTTATAATTCATACAATAATAGGTACCACTCACTTTCATTCAGCATGAATGCAGATAATCGTATGCATAAATTACGCTAATATTTACATGAACACAAAAGAAACTTGCTTCATAATGACGCCACCAAAATGTTTCTAAAGTACTTGTACATAAAGTACTTCTTATAAGAACTTAAACGATCTCATAGATATTGACGTTATCTCAATAGTTATCGTAATTGGTGAAGAGGCTTGAAAAAACCAATTTAAGTGATTGAAAAAAAAACTTCTATTATGTAACTATAATTGGTTTAGGTCGTTGACTTGAAGAAGCGGCAATACACATATGACATGATATGGATTCGTTTTTTTTTTTCTATGTCTTTTTCGCAATCACTTTCTCGCCTAGTTTTTATACAAGAACACGTGCCTGTAGTCACTTAACGTAATTTGTTACGCATGAGTAGTCCAAGTTAAATAAGAATTTAATTAATACAAAAAAATATCTTTACATTTAATAGGTAACGGAGTTTATGTATTTTTTGTGTAATTTACGGCTATAATATAATCGAGTTTGTTTACGATTTAAATACATAAATATAAGGATATTAGAAAATAAATAAAATAATGTGCTAGGTATAAACAAATTACGGACGATTAATTCCGTCAAAGTAGTTTTGTTAAATAACTTTGTTTATTTCTTGCAGAGAAAATTATTACAATATTAAATAAACATTGATAAAAACGTAACATTAAGTCCAGAAAAAGTGGTTCATATAGAAAGCACGTTGTGGCGTTCTATGGGGGCCTATGTCCAACAGTGGACGGAGAGAGGCTGATGAATGGATAGGCTAGTGACTTTTCAAGCAGCTGAAAGGGCAAAGCCAACTATAGGCCACCTGTAAACACCACTTTAGCAAGAAAAGATATAGTACATTAATTTTGTTATTTAATCATATGAATTTTACGTAAGTATATTTAAACACCCGTCACTGAAACAATTTGTTTCGTAAAAAAAAAGTATTTTTGTTTGAAAATCCTTACAAAAGTCGCGTAGCAAAATATTGTTAGTGCTTAAAACTTTATCCTGAGTTTTCTATCTTTATAAAATATTTTTAAATACGCATTTCGTAATTGATAATGTAGTTAAAAACATGTTTAAAAGAAAAAAGTAAATCAAATGCATAACAAATGTAATGTCAAACAATCAACTTCACTTGTCGCAAGTGAGGGTACTTGTACATGTGCATACAATGTTTTTATTATTTTCTGATTTACTACGGCCCGGCTTTGTTATATGAACTTGATTATGATTTACACGTTTGACTGAATGTATATATTTACTCGAAAGATATATTTTGTTTATGTTTTAATAAACAACAATTGTAATGGCCGAAATGCTATCCAACAATATTGTTCTAATTAGAAATACTATATTACCGGCTAACACTCACAGTTTTGGGATCGAAGATGTCGACCCAGGTTTCGAGCATATCCGATGCTCATCTTCAGGACGAGTGCGCAGCGGCGTCTGCGACCTTCCGGCGTGCACTGCGGGCGACAGCTCGTACAGCCCGCTGCGAGTGTTAGCCGGTAATATAGTATTTCTAATATGACTCAAACTCACGAAAATTTCAATACGAAAATTGTTCTAATTGCATAGTTGGGACCGTAGGTTGTCGTGCCTACATTACGACAGTGCTCATGTATATAGGTAAGATATGAACTTAACATAACACCTCCTACGACAATCCTGGATGATATTTTGATCATATATGAAAGTGATGAAAATATAGATATTTGACATAAAAAGCTGCTTATTTCATGTTTATCCCATAATTATGTATAATCAAATAAAAGATGATGAAAACACATTTCTTACCATGTTTTACTTAACAAGCATAAAAATAAATGAATACTTGATTTTCCTTGCTGCCAGGCACATTATTATACCTAAAACTGTTTTTTCATTTTCTACTTATTTTAAAGTAATGGCGGCATTTTAAATATGTTTTTCAGATATCTGATATATTTAATATTTTGAAATACATAACAAATATATATCAGTATTTGCTGTCCATGAGTGGCCCCAGACCCTAAGGCGAATGGGCATTCCCCTATAGATAACTACTTATAATATGTATTGAGTACTTCTGGCAGAAGAATAATATGGATAGAAGAAACATACTTCTTTTGCTAACTTCTAACCTCCTTACATCGAAACAGAAGAAAACGATAGGTAGTGCACTTATTTTACGAATATTACGAAACATTACCTATCCTTAATGTGACCAGTTATGATATTTTTTTTTATTTTTTTGGACAGATAGAACTAGGTCAAACTAGATACCCAATTATAAATGAATATTACCGTAACAGGTAAATATTATAAAACTACATTAAGATTTAAAAATAACATTATTATTAAGCAACCGCTAAAAGAACCGCAATTGCTGAAATGTGAAGTTTTTGTGTAATTTTTTGATTCAGTATATAGTTTTTTAATAATTTCTAATAAATATGCTTTACACCTAAGTATAGTGAGAAGTATTTATAGCCCGCCACTTTGTGCGCGTAGAATTCCAAGGTCTCCGTGTAGTGGTATATGGACGATGCGTGTACGAACAGACAAAAAAAAATTCTAAAATATTATATATGGCTTATTACTCTAGATACAAATTGTATCTAATAAAAACATTGTGCATGGTAATTGCCTATTCTCCGCTCCCGGCGTTCCCTAATTGCCTACTGGAGAGGACTCCCACACTTCACTAAAGATTAGACACCAAGTGTAACTTGTAAGTCGTATAAGCAGCTCATGTTCATGCACAACTCTAATAAAATTTTGGACGGAGGACGGGCTTCGTGGTGGAGTGGTTTATGTCATGGACTGCCGATCACGAAGTCTCGGGTTCGATTCCCGGTCAGGACAATCATTTGTGTGATATCCATAAATGTCATACAAATGTTTGTACTGCGTCTGGGTGTTTACTATGTATTATAAGTATGTATTTACAAAAGAAAAGTAGTTTATGTATTATATCCGTATTCTAGTACCCATAACACAAGCATATAAGCTTAGCTTGGGATCAGAGGACGTTGAGTAAAATGTCCGTGAATATTTATTATTATTATTATTAAAATTCTATCTCCATAAGAGAGTTTAAACTGCTTTGTCACGTAACGCGGTACGCCGACCACGGTATTATTAAGGGCCTACATCAATATTATCGTCGACATGTACATATTAACACAGCTAGTAGGTATAGAAATCTTATTAGAAAGGATTTTTTTTTTGTTTACTCAATATCTACTAAATATATTTTAATTCTGGTTTACGTGTTTCTATATATAATAGTTACTTATGTTTTGAAAGTTATTTCATTAGTTAATACGCAATAATAAACCGACAAATGAAAAAAATAAAAAATAAGAGAGGTTGTTTCGCTAAGATTTTCTATCGAGAAAACTT
Organism: Orgyia antiqua; assembly: GCA_916999025.1. NCBI lineage: Eukaryota > Metazoa > Arthropoda > Insecta > Lepidoptera > Erebidae > Orgyia > Orgyia antiqua. Next base: position 30,765,901 of record OU779864.1, read on the forward strand.
TTTTCAATCGTGTTTCTGAGTTTATGCGATCCTAGATTATATATTGAAAAAACATATACTTAAAAATTAGAGCTCTAGCCATTCAATCTAAAGAAAAAATGAAAACTTCGTTCGTAGAAAAATGCACGAAGCTATTTTGGTATCCTCTTAAATTGTTTACCTTAGATTAAGACTTCTGTCAGGCGTCCCGAAATAAATTTAATTTGCATAAATGTTTTAAGATATTTCTTTTTTGTATTTATATTTTTATCAACTTTCTGCTTAAATTTCTTGTTACATATCTAAAAATCATAACAAGTTCTCGATAGATGGTGTGCGATGTAAATACTAGTTACAAATAATAATATGAGCAATAGAAGAATAGCTGTAGAACAGTTTTCCGGGGTCATCGTGGGTTCAAGTCATTCAAGTCCTGATTGTGGTGATCGCTTTCTATGCTGTGATTAGTTTTATTAACATAATTACTTACATTTGTTATATTGAATAATGACTCGATAAAACAAATTCATGGGATTTATTTTTAAATATAAATGGAGGACATTTCTGACGCATTAAAAATATAACCTAAATGAAATAAAATAAAAATGTTGGATTTTTAATCAACTGGCTATTTTGTCGTACACTAAATCGAAATGGTTAGTCTTTAATACACACATTTTATAATAAGAAAGCTTAGCTATCGTTGCCAAATTGTATTATTGAGACTATCAACTTCCATTTTTAAGTTAAGTTTAGTTGTTTATCTAGAATTGGTACCATACAGTGATCTCAAGTCTGTGGTTTCGTAGCAGTTATACGCTATAAAATAAACCAGTATCATCTTGAAGTGCAATTATTTGTTATTTTAGAATTCCTGTAGGTTATATCTGCCATTTATTGCATCCTATAATTTGTGTATCATTTAGCTACCAGAATTACAGGTTCTGTACCTAGACGCCTTGAATGTGGCTATATTATTCAATTATTTATCATTTAACGAACTAATAATTTAATGAGTCTTTTAACTTAAATATAGTATGCACTTGTAAAACATACACAAATTAAAATATATGATATTTCGTAAAATAACATAAAGATCAGTCTCGAATAAATAAAACTACCACCAATAATAGACACACAAACATAAGAACTTGAAAGAAAAATAACATGTATGGTTTTCAAATAATATGGGATAAACGCAGAAAAAAGAAGAGATACAGACTATAATTTAAGTTTTGAAAATTAGTACCTATCTTTAATAAGAAATCGGTATAGATTCTTAAACAATAATTAAACTCTACTTTCTCTAATACCCTTACACCAGGCCAGTCTCATGACATTTAAGAAATAATATAAAATTGGTCAAGTGCGAGTCAGACTCGCGCACGATGGGTTCCGTACCATTATCTATGCAACATAAGGCAACGTTATTAGTATCGAGCAAGAAACGGTAAAAAAATCATGTTTCTTGTATGGGAGCCCCCCTTAAATATTTATTTTATTTTATTTTTAGTATTTGTTGTTATAGCGTCAATAGAAATACATCATCTGTGAAAATTTCAACTGTCTAGCTATCACCGTTCTTGAGATACAGCCTGGTGACAGACGGACGGACGGACGGACGGACGGACGGACAGCGAAGTCTCAGTAATAGGGTCCCGTTTTTACCCTTTGGGTACGGAACCCTAAAAGTAATTTTCTATTTTCAAAATTGCAACAGCCGTATTTTGAAGTCTTTTTTCATAACCGTTAAGTAGTGTATTTTGTGTTTAGACACCTTTCAAAATGAAATCTCATATATTTCAAAATAATTTTAATACAAATTCCATTTTATTTGAGGCGACAATTACACAACGATTGAATTGCTCAAGAATTTGACTACTGGGACTTAAGCAAGTGAATACCATAGGCATTAAATATATATATAGTAAAAGCATAGCGAGTCAATCGCAAAATATTAATATATTACCATAGGCATTGTTATACAAGTAATCACAATTTAAATGGTGGTCTGAAATTAATGAAACATAAAATTTCTTAACAGAATTAGCACTATTCTTTTGAACGCGGTTATATTAGTTCGGTATGTATCTATCAATGTATTAATCTATGTAACGGAATCTCTGACAGCGATTTTCATTCACTTGCAGTAGTCGGATTGATCTGAAATCTTGCATGCTTGCTAAGGACCGATGAAAATGCAATAATTTAAAAAAAGTATTCAGGATTTTTAAGCGTGTTTATTAGTTTTTGAACTAGGCAAATTATCCTCATAAGTTTTAAACTATGCTATTTCTATATTTATTAGGTTATAACTTATTACACTTAAAACGCATAACAGCATTCATTAATATTCTGAGAACATGATGGATTTAATAAGGAATAATATCTGGTGTTGGCAGGTGCTCCCACTTACTAATGCAGAATACTAGTAGAATTACTAATGCGACGCTTGATCGTAATTTGCGGTCGTCTCGTAATCTTCTTCTGTCTTGTCCGGTTCATACTTCTAGTCTTGTGCACTCTTCTTTCTTTGTCCAATCTATCCTCTTTTGGAATGCCCTCCCTCTTGAAATTAGGATGGCTAAAACCAAAGCAGCTTTTAAAGCCAAATTGCGTCGTCACTATATTATGCTATTGGCAGAGTCAAACCGCTAGTTTTATTTCCTCACTGTGACAAATATTATGTATAAGTACTTATGTAGATATTTTATGTATGTTTATATAATAAAACTTATTTGTGTAAGTTTAAATAGATTATGATTATTAGATTTACTTAGATAACATTGCGTAATATTCATTGTTTAAATTAGTAGGATCCCTTTTTTATTGTATTTTTGACCCACACTCCTTTATCTCTGCACTGCCATGTGGTTGGCTGTTAGATAATGCCTAGGGCATTAAGTCCGCCATTGTACCTTTTTGTGCATAAAGTGTTTATAAATAAATAAATAAATAAATAATGCATTGCTATGCAGAACGAATATCACAATAATAAGGTTTGTCATTACTTGTCGATCACAAATCTATAAAACGAAATGATTTATGATTATCATTTACTATATTTTAACTGACTTCAAAAAAGGAGGAGTCTCACAATTCGTCTGTATCTTTATTTTGTATGTTTGATACCTCATAACTTTTAACTGGGCGAAGCGATTTTAATGATTCTTCTTCATATATTTAAAAGCTGGTGGTTCGCGTGTGGTCACATTGGCACCAGGTCAAGATCTGATGATTATCTCCTGGGGAATCGAGGAAAACACTCAAATTTCGAAAATCGAACTCACGACCTCGTGATCAGCCGTCCGTTACATAAACCACTCAACCACGGGCCCGTCATTTTTAGATTACGTATTGCATTTGTGAAAGATTATAGAATTAACGGATACTTTACATTACTGTTTCATAAAACATTATGGAACATTATGCAGAAGTGTAGAAGGGAAAGGGAATGTAGATAACTACCGGATGTCATCATAAATCAAAAGTCAAAACAGGCATAGTTGAATTAACGGCTTAAGAAGTGTGGGCGGGACAAGTTTGTTAATATTAAATGCAAGATATAGGTACCTTATCTGCTTAGCTAACTATTACATTAGATTCATTAAACTCTGATTGTATATTAAATTAGTTATTTATTCATTTCATCACATACACCTACTGTCAAATACAATATATAGATCTACCACATATAACTGCAAAACTGTCATAATAATAACAAATTACTTGCCCAAATTATTATTTATTGCTTACTTGCTATTATATCATTATGAACTTGTATCACAAAATATGCCGAAAACTGTTACTTAAAATACAGGTCTAACCTAGTTTAAGTAATAGGGATTATCTCAAATGTATGATATTTCCATGAAATGTCCATGAATATATTAGTTACTAGCTGCCCCGGCAAACGTTGTTTTGCCATACAATTCTGAATAAAATAAAATTTCATCAAAATCGGTCCAGCCAATTTGTAGCCTATGTGTTATTCTGATGTATAAGCTATATTGTGGTAAAGTTTCATTCAAATCCATTCAGTAGTTTTTACGTGAATGAGTAACAAACATCCATACATACATCCATACTTACAAACTTTCGCCTTTATAATATTACTAGCTGCCCCGGCAAACGTTGTTTTGCCATACAATTCTGTATAAAATAAAATTTCATCAAAATCGGTCCAGCCAATTTGTAGCCTATGTGTTATTCTGATGTATAAGCTATATTGTGGTAAAGTTTCATTCAAATCCATTCAGTAGTTTTTACGTGAAAGAGTAACAAACATCCATACATACAAACTTTCGCCTTTATAATATTAGTAGGATATAGTATTAGTATTATATAGTAGGATAAATTTAAATATTTTAACTGCTGTTTAATTTGGCAATACCAATATATATAATATCATTTTTGCTTATTAAACAAAATTTTCATTTCATTTCATTCATTTATTCAAGACTAGCTGTTGCCCGCAATTTCGTATGCGTGGAATTTAAAAAAGTTTTTCCATTTTTGCAATATTTACACTGACACTTCGCAATTCCTATTGTTCGCAGCGTAATGCTATATAGCGGGAGTGGCCAACAAGTCGACCAATTTTGGTCGATCACTCGCAAGTTCCATGAGGAGACGCATTCAGTGCCAAATGTTTTGTCAAAGTAAATCCAAAACAAAATTCTGATAACCAGTTTGGCGCAATGAATTATTGGCCTTAGTGCTAATTGAAAACTATGCATTTTAGGGCGTGATACAATGGTAGCTAATCTGTTGAACCAGGCCAATAATTCTAATTTTTATCATTCTACAGTATCATAATTTCAATGACCTCGTGACCTCGCTAGGTGAGGTCGAAATCCCGAAATACTCGAAAGTGTTAAATATTCTAATTACTGTCGATAAAAAAGACGAAGTAACTCGGAGTTCAACTCAACAAATACTACTTGGACATTATTGATTTGTAAAAAACGATAAATAGTAGCCGTCCGATTTGAATTTGCTTTATAACATGTATCATCTAAAAATCTTAATGACGGGTCACTCAAGTACATCTTAGAAATGTTCACAAATACGGCAACACTAATTAAAATTAGCATAAAATCATAATAATATAATAAAATAAGAATCTGACCAAATTACAGTGTGTACCGGTAATAGCTTACCCGCCAAGAATTATACCTGTAATTATGATGTACATAGGTATTTTGAGCGTAATTTGTTGATCTTACATTATTATGATCATAATCTTAAAATTAATAGCCGTATTTATAGCCGCGCTAATTTCCGTTACAAGTCATTAGTCCCAACAAAAACACATAATGTAGAATTTGTATTTACTGCCAGAATTATCGGAATTACGGAATCTACTCTAACTTTGATTGTACTTAGACTTGCTCTACATTGAATAAAGATAAATGCAAACTAACTTGTCAGATTTTTTATATCGGGAGTGCACCTATATTAGAATTTTATGCAAAGTCGCCATGGCATTCTAGTAATTAACGTGGAAGTCTATGGCTTCAACCCCGGTCTTGCAGTGAAATTTCTATTTTTCTCTTTGCTATTATTAAAAATTTATTTTTTGCGGTCAACCTAAGCGAGTCTATTCATAGCCTGTTTCTTGAGACAAAAAAAAACTGGTGAATCGGGGGCACAAGTAGTTATTTTATATAATAAAATAAAAAGTAACAACAAGAATGTAGAGATAATTTTACAATACAACTTTGTAATCAATAAATAATCGCGACTATTAAAATTATATTTCCTCCTCAAAAATAGTTTTAATGGGCAATCTCAAGACTGATAAATAGGAATCATGTGAACCAGAGCTAGTAATTGGGTGCAACAGAGCGGCGCTACTAAATTGATATGGCAAGCTAGCGGTTTATGATCGGCGCATGCATCTACGCCCTTATAGCATGTATGGCATTCGATCCGCAAGTTCATACTTACGGAAATCGAACGACGCTTCTGGGCGGAGATTGATCCGACTTCGTACATCTGATGTTGCAATATAATAGTTACCGTTACTCTTATGGTAATTGAACTAAATGTTCTCGCTTTGATGGAGGTAGGTACTTTGATTACTTTGATGCGAGTTTAAGATACGTGTTTAATTGTCCTTGTTAATAACAGCGTATAGTACGTTGCGGATCATTGCGCGAAATAAATATCTAATAGCTATATGGTCTTATTCATAATGACTTATCGGAGGTTTATACGGAGATTTTATCGGTGAGATAATAAACGTTTTAGCGTATAAAGACTATTATGAATAACAAGTTTTGACAATTTTCGCGAACCTATTTTAGCGAACTTTTAAACCTCCGATAAGTCATTATGAATAAGACCGTTAGTCTTTATATTAGATGCATAATTTTTTGTTCAATTGAGCATGTCATATATCATGAATTAAACAATGATCTATTGAATATACAATCATTAATAAATATTAAGCAGCCATATTGGGACCGGATGGAGATAAAAAGGAATAAAAATATGCGTTAATGATGATTTGGAAAATATAGTTATTGATAATAATTATATTTAATCTGAATTAGTTAGATGTTCAGACTAAAAATAACTAAAACTTATAGGAGTAAATGATATTATTAATGAATTTCCACAATAACAGGACGATGTGAAAAGGCAATTATAGTTAAATTTTATCCCTCTGTAGACGACAAAAAGACGCAAATTATTACATATTAAATGTTTACTATATCTGATAAAGGACAAACATAGTAATTTTTGTAACGTTTTTAGCTTGACATATTTTGTCTATAAGTATTCTAAAGTAGGAAATTTTCGCACTCTTAATGTCCGAGGTCATTTTGAATGCATCACTTTTAATCTCATAATATTATCAAGTTTCCAGTTCAATCATAAATTTAAAAAGAATGATTATATTTTATGTAATTTTGAATTTTAATTATACAGCTGCAGTTTTAACATTTTTAATTATAATTATCATTTCTTTCATTCATATTTTTTGTGTGAGCACAGATGTTTGAACTGCGTCTGGGCGTCATCTATTTATGCCAAAGGTATTTCAATGAATTTAAAAAAAAATGCATGTAGCTGCTATGTAAGTAGGTACCTACTGAATTCGCAATTTGGTGATCACGGTGCAGGTATCATGCTTAGTTTTATACTATTAGAAAAGCTGTTCTTAATCTTTGTTTATTTATATTAAATACAACTTTTCTTAGTGTAATAAGTTAAATTATAGTAGAAAAAGTGACAACAGCAAGCGGGACATGAACTTTTACTCTTTGACTCTCTTAGTGTAGTTTCAAATATCATAAACTATAACAAACAGATAAACAAGCTTACCATAACATTAATTACGACGAACAATCGTAAAAACATCAAAGGGTTCGATGAAATAGCCATGATTCACGAGATGCACATAAACCTTAGAATATTTTTCTTTAATTTTGTTTGATTATTTTTCCGCGAACGCGATCTTTCTTTTCCCGCCAAATGTTAGTTGAAGTGGGCACACGATACGCGGCTGTTTGGTAACAGTTAGTCCGCCAAACTGAAGCAAGTCGCAAGCATAAGCACCGTGAGAGCTTCGCGAACCGTCTCTGAACGGCCCACACCACTAGAGGGAGAAATGGCGGGAGTTACGGGAGGGACAATGTCGTAGGGGAAACCGCATCAACCGCCTCCAGTAATTCACTAAGAAAAGTTATTTGACGACTTGCAGTATAGGGGATCCCATTTGTAATAGAAAAATGAAAACGATTTGTAAAGTGAATAGGCGATTTGAAATACTGCAAATACACTCAACATAAACATTGGGAAAGAAAATAGGGTATGGTGTGGGGAACTATTTAGTTGTGGATATAATTCATAATATATTAGAGTTCCAGAATATTTAAGGTACCAATTCTACGTGCATAACTTTCTTATTATAAAAACTGCGTTTTGCAGACTAACGATTTTAATTAATATAAATGTGTACAACTAATAAATCAACATACACCACATATGTTCCCACTTTTTTAAAATTAGGTTATTTATTTTTTAGTTTTGCAGCAGAATGTGCCTCTATGTTTATGGTGAAAGTCTTGATTAAGAAACTAACAGTCATTAAAACACTGACTTTTTGGGATAGAGTCAGGTTTAACAAAAAAAATTCTTAAGAAATGCTCTTCGAATGGAAATGTAGGAATAAAAGTAATTTTTATTTCAATAGAAACAAGATTGCACTAGCCCTACTGTGTATTAAGAATATAGGGCCAGCGCAATGCTCTAACAGGTAGAGCAACCTGGTATAATCATAGGTTGTCAAATGATAGAAAGCTCTCAGAAGTCGCAGACATAATCTCAGTAATTTATTTACAATTGCTACAACTTTTACTCGGTAACAACTAAAGTGTCTACTTTTCCTAAAATTAACAAAGGCTTTACAATTTAATAATCATAAAAACTCTCATAACATGCTATTTCTCAGAATTCTGATATTTATCAGTGTTTATAATAAAAGTCTTGTAAGTATATTACGTAAAATATATTCATGAAAATACTTATAAACACAATTGACAAGCATAAAACCAACAATGAGTGACGAATGAAGCAAATTGAAGCGGTATAGAGCAACTCTACTAGATAGAGCGTCGTTGTACACAAGCGGCACTGGAAGTCATGCTTTGGCATTCTAAGACGTGATGTGTCCAATAAACTGACAAAAGTTTAAGTTGTCATAAGAACAATATAGTCATAGTCAGTGCTTACTACCGGGACTATACATCGTCTAGATGTCAGGTTTTGGTTATGGATCAAGAATAAATGTGTCACCACTCTATTTTCCCCCAAAGCGGCAAGCCCGCAACTATGACAACACGGCTGATCATCATGGGATAGTGGACCAAATAACCAAAGTGAACGTGGCCCGAGGCCAGCAGTGTGACATTAATGGGTTGAGGAGGAAGAGGAGAGAACAGCAACTTTAAATAACTAACGAAAATGAATATTATAGTTAGACATGATTCATACGGTAGTAAATCACAAGCAGCTAAAATACAATAATTGCATTCTTGAATAACAATGCAATTATTGTAAAACCGCAAATTGCAAAATTTTGATTTAGCAGTTAGGTAGAGGTGATTTAAGTAGCTAACTATGGTATTAAAACTATGTGTGGGCTGTACCTAATGCCTGGAATATGAAGAAGCGGATACATCAATACGAAAACAATATCGAGTGGCTACTTTCAAAAACCACAACAACAAAAACTTTGGTAGTTCACGAGTAGTAATTACGCACGGTGTAACTAAAAATAAAATTGCTTATAACTGCTGTAAATTGTCGGAAGTATCTATCTATAATTAACTTTTCTAATAGAAATATTATAAGGGAAGCATACATCAATTTTAAAAATACATTTCGTTGTACATCGTTCATACCTACGTAGTTTGTACATATAGAAACCATGCCGAAAATGTTTCACTGTGCGACAACGCTATATATACATTTGTTATGAATTGCACTGTGACAGACTTCAGCGATCTATTCTGTAGACCTAATTCCTACAAAAAACAACTTCCAGCCACCCAGCTAAACGTGTCCTATGTGTGGATCTAGCACCTTGTGCCTTGGGTGTGCTCGTGGTCATAGGTTGATACACAGGTTATTTTCCCAAGGAATAAATAGAATTAGAGGACTTACCCGCGTTTTTGCACTGCGTCTATACTGAAGACGTTTGGTATTTAAATATGTAAAGCATAAAGCAGTTACAAAGTTTCACTAATTTGATTGACGCCATGAATGAATTATATAAATTTATTGAATGAATGAATTATTATGTCCGTGTGGTGACGGATTAAGAATACAAGTGTCACCATCCCATCTCCTTCCAAGGGTGCTGTATAAGTCAGCTATGGGATATTGCACACAGATAACATCTTTTGTGAGAGACGGAAAACACGAAACTAAACCCTGTGCCAACACGCCTGGTCTGCGCGGCACAGTAGACCATAATCCCTCCCAAAGTGGAGGAGGCCCGTGCCCAACAGTGGGACGCAAATGGGCTGCAGGAGGAGAGGAGGAGAATTATTATTTCGTCTATGATTAACGCCTAAAACAGATATCGTACCAGTTGTTATTCGGGACTTCATAGGCGAAATTTGAAATCATCTTTTTTTTCGAATTAAACGTAGCCTATTCTATATATATTATAGATTACCTGGGTAGCAAATATCTGTTTAATCAGTTCAGTAGATTTAGCAGTGAAAAACAGACAGACTTGCGCTATGTTGTGGCCGCTTATATATGAAACTGCCATCTATGTAAAAACTCTATAACTACGACGTTAACCGCTTCGAAGTCACATTTTTAATATTGCAACATCATCGTGCGTAAAATAATAGTTAGTTCCTATCTTCCTCACAGTCGGCGTTTGTAATAGCGCTAGTTTTGCCCAGATAAGTTTACAAATTTTAATATCGACGTACACATGATGTACAGAAACATGTTATAAACTCATTTATTTGCATAATTTTGTGGTTTCTTGTCAGTGTACCTTTGTCCCACTGTTGAGCATAGCATTCGTTAATAATGAGGGATTTTTGGTCTACAACACCAGCCTGACATAGCGTATTATATGGTATTATTGGTAGAGATTAATTTCGACACCACACATTCGTTTGGGCTTTTTTTACTTTTTCCTGAGAATTCATAGAAACAAAGGTAAAAACCATTATAAAATTTAAAAATGTGTTTATTAAAATAATAAATTAGATTACAAAGTTGGTTTTAAATAAAATATAAACGAAATACCCTCTTTTCCCCTTGTGACTTTAATTATAACACTGATATAAATTATTTATTGTGATTCATAGGTTACACAATCTTGTTTGTGTAGCAGGTAGTCATTTACCTAAGCTTTTCCTCAAATTCTCAGCCAGTTTATCCATGAACTCAAATGTTTCATAATAATCCGATCGTTTAACGTTGTTCATGCCCTTGATGCAAATAGCAAGATCCTTAGTCATTACGCCAGATTCAATAGTATCAATGCATACTTTTTCCAGAGTCTCTGCGAAGTTCTGAAGCTCAGCATTGTTGTCCAACTTAGCACGGTGCAGTAATCCTCTAGTCCAAGCAAAGATAGAAGCAATTGGGTTTGTGGATGTCTCCTTTCCTTGCTGGTAGAATCGGTAATGTCTGGTTACGGTTCCGTGAGCAGCTTCCGCCTCTACAGTCTTTCCATCAGGGCAAATAAGCACTGATGTCATGAGACCCAGAGATCCATATCCTTGGGCAACTGAATCAGATTGAACGTCACCGTCATAATTTTTACAGGCCCAAACGAATCCACCCTCAGATTTCATGGAGTAGGCCACCATGTCATCGATCAATCTATGTTCGTACCAAATGCCGGCGGCCTCAAACTTCGCCTTGTAGTCCTTTTCGTAAATTTCTTGGAAGATATCCTTGAAACGTCCGTCATATTTTTTAAGGATTGTGTTTTTGGTGCTTAGATATAGAGGATATTTCCGGCCAAGAGCATACTTGAACGAGGAGTGAGCAAAGTCAACGATTGAAGCATCAGTGTTGAACATACCAAGAGCTACACCAGCACCTTTGTAGTCATTAACAACATATCTGATGGGTTCTCCAGAAGCAGGAGTAAAAACAAGTTCCAGCCTACCGGCACCAGGCACCACAAAGTCAGTGGCTTTGTATTGATCGGCATGGGCGTGACGACCAATGATGATAGGCTTTTCCCAGCCAGTTACAAGACGGGGAATGTTCTTGCAAATAATTGCTTCCCTGAAAACAGTGCCTCCTAAGATGTTACGAATTGTTCCATTAGGACTTTTCCACATCTTCTTAAGCTTGAATTCTTCGACTCTGTTCTCATCAGGAGTAATGGTTGCACACTTGATACCAACGTTGTATTTCTTGACTGCTTCAGCACAATCGATGGTTACCTGGTCGTCAGTTTTATCACGGTTTTCCATACCTAAATCGTAAACGTGGAGTTCTATGTCCAAGAATGGCAAAATAAGCTTTTCCTTAATTAGATCCCAAATAATTCTTGTCATCTCATCGCCCAAGATGTCTACAACGGGTCCGGCCTTTATCTTCGACATTGTGGATATCTGTAAAGAAAACGCAAATGTTAAATATCACGCATTTGACTTATCTACCGATCGATACACTATATTTCCCACTTCTAACTAAACAAACATTACGTCACGCTAAATGATGAACACACAAAAAATTTGTATGTTACATATCAATCGAATATTTGGCCAGTCATCTATCTTATCAATATAAATATTACTATAATGGTAAAACCAACGACCTTGGAGATTGTGAGTTGTGTTGTACATAATGTATTCAACGCAGACAATGAAAAATATTAGACTTTATAATAAAAATCAAAGGTTTATCAATTCAAAGTCATTAAATGGTTTTATAATACACTGGTTATACAATTAATTGAATATAATTAACATATCACATGTCATGGCGCTACGAGTCTATACAAACGAACGTTTTTAAAATGAGGGATTCCTTTTACATATTATTAATTAATTTATCCGCGGCACATGTAAATAAATATCTATAAAAAATCACCATTCTTTCTGGGGTCCACTATGTTTTAGTACGTATAGGTCATATTTTTATGGAAGTCGCATTTAATAACTAGCTTCGAAATTAATTTGATCCCCGAGTAGATAGACATACAGATACTAAACTTTATCGGAGGTAAAAGAGGTGAAATACGTAATTCTCTTACGCGTACATTTTGTTAAACCTGGACTGCTGTGGTTTTCGAATGCCAATCAATGCTCAATCCATCATTCTACTAATATGATGGATTGAGAATGGCATAGCAAAACAAAATATATTTCGGTATAAAAAAATCTTGTGTCAATTGTCGCTGTTCTTCTCCGAAACGGTTTGCCCGATTGCTATGAAATATTGTATATTTAAACACTAAGATTTATTTCTACTGTATCCTATTTTTCCCTAAATAATGTATTTGGCATTAAAATTAAAACCAAGAAAAAGGTAGATACGTGTTTTAGATAAAATTTATATACAATCGCAAATACTTCACATTGAATGAAACGGAAATGTGTTAAATCAAAACTGGAATAGCTGAGGCTACTTTTAATTATCAAGTAATCAATGAAGCAATACTCTGATTCATAATCTAAATGAGTAATAAATTAAAACCGATAGTGTTACAATTTATGTTCCTAAGATGCAGTAAAATTTGATTATTAAAATGACCTAAATGATAGACTGCTATGACGCCTGTTTATGATCAACAAGTTATATAACATTGCATTAAATAATAACAATAGACAATATGTGATGTAATAATACTTGTCTTAATACTTTGTTTAATTATATTCTAAGTATAACTAGTTTCTCATTTCATTGTTAACAAAACTACGTAGACGTACGTACGTTTCTGCGTGGGAAATCCGTCCTTTGTATTAAAAATAGTGTCCGACCGAAAGCTCGGTTTTGGTTTCGTTTGGCCGAAAATTGCGGCCAAAAATCAAGTTTTGGCGGCAGTTTCGATTTCGGCCAAAATCGGCCGAAACTTTTGCCTAAACCGAAACTTGTGTCGCAGTTCACGCACACACCCATGCTCGCCTAACTTTGTTTCCCGCTGCAACGCTTTGACGGCCCCGTTCGGGAATTATGACAACATAATTTAAAAAAATAATAAAAATATTATTAATATTTTTTTATTATATTAAATAAATGATTCCAACGAATTTAATACACTGTGTCTCCATGTCATGCCCTAATTAATGCAAAATAATAGGTAAAATGCACCACATTTCAGTATTTTAAGAAAGTTTATACTTAACCACGTGAGTTTCGGTTTCGGCCGGACATTGATTAAAAAGTAAAAAACTATATAATATAGTAGTAGTAATAACAGTAGACAACTTTAAAGCAGTTGCCGATATTTTTTTATTTTAAATATCACTAGAACTTTTACGATGAAGCTAACTTACCAACAGTTATAAACTAAATAACAGCTATGTCATTTTCCTACCGTATAAACTGCCCATAAACATTATCAATTCTGACTGTGTGCAAAGCACATATGCAATCAGATAATGGATATACCTACTACTCTACGTTTACAAATGAAGACATAAGTTTGTTTTAGATTTATATAATCGCCATAAATTATGTAATTTTAATGTGAACGATACTCTTATGTTATGTCAAACGTTCTATGACCCCACGAACTATCGAACCGCAATTAAAAACAAGTATGATAACATGATAAGCAAATTGATAAAAACATAAATATGCAAAAAATTATTTAAACTAAATGTGTGTCTTCTTCCAAACCCATTAACGTCTCACTGCTGGGCGTGGGCCTTTTCCATTAGGAGGGTTTTTGGTTTACTTTGCCACGCTGACGAGGCGCGTTGGCATAGGATTTTTAGTAGGATAGTTACGAATTTTCTGTCTCAGACAGAGGTTGTTATCTATTATCTCTTTGCTAGCTCTTACAGAACCCTGAGAAGAAATGACACTTGTATTTTAAATACACTGCTTTTTGAAGATTTACACTACCAAAAGCTTGTTATCAGGCAAAACAATGTAATTTTAATGTGTCCAAATCTCTTGTGTTAAAAGTTTTATGACCGCACGAATTCTTTACCCCTGTTGAACCGCAATTGAAAACAAGTGTGATAAATAAATTGATAAAAACAAAAATATGGTAAGAATTTACGTAATATTACATTAAATAAATGTATACATTCAACATTCAATAATCAATCGAGCATTGTTAACCACATTAAGCAGGATATAAGGTTTACCTGTAATTGATTTAAAGTACACTTCCTTATACACTAGCTTTACTTTGCTGCTAAGATAATTTGACAACAAATTTAACTAACTCAGCGTAATAATCTTAAAAATCTCTTAATTAACTATGTAACTACTTATATTTATCAAGGCCTTAGCAAAGAGGCATCGCGTAACAACGGTATTTACTCAATAGCGGTACCGCGCGAGAAGCAATTGAATCTGTTTACAATACAAGGTAAATACTGTTGCATCGTTGATCGTACATGTATTGTCCGTGTGGTAACACGCGTATTTTGAAAATTAGCGTCCCGGTCCATTTGATTTCACGCTCCGGGCCAATTTAATTAGTCGCCCTATAAATTAATAGAGATAGAACAAAATTTTAAATTAGAAGGCGTTCGCCGTCCTGGGCCATGGCTCCTATGGCCCTACGGTAAATACGCCTCTGCGTGTGGTAGATTAAGAATACAAGTGTCACCACCCCATTTTCGTCTCAGTGTGAGTAAGATAAAGGATATTATAAACAGAGAAGAAGAGAGAGAAAAGAAAAAACATCCAAATTTCCGACTTAATATTACTGAATTAAATTCTATAACAAAACGCCTCGTCTGCGTGGATTAGTAATAAGATCAAATACTCTATGCTGCACTGGTGCCAAGAAATCACGCTTTCTGTATGATTACGATGTAAAACTTTTACGATTCCAGATGTAAATTATCCTTCTGTCTAATATGCTCGTGTCGCGATACAAAACTCCACAAAGGCTCGATTTATTAAGAAATTTTGTATGCTTATTGGTAAGGTTTCTAGTAGTATAAAAATGATTTGAAGGTGGTGATGTATATTTTTTTCTTATGATTATTGATGTCTACAAATTATTGTCGAGTTTGTTGCTAAAACTTGAGACAGTTGGAATATGTCTAGTATTACCCTAGCGTCAGGCCATTAATTTACTACAAAAAAGAAATTTTCATCACACATTTATCAGATCTTGTAAGAAAGCAGCTTGCAGAAATGTTACTATACAATTAAATAATTTCTATACAGCTTGTATTAGTATGAAAAATATAACTGTGTTTGTTTCAGATATGTGTAGTGGCAGTGTGGCTGACTTGTATTTACTAGATCATAGGATTCGTTAATGTTTGTTCTAAATCAGATTTACTGTGTAATTAGTATTACAATTTGTAGTTGAGATGCAATCTTATTATTTTTGTCCGTAATAATCAGAGGGCTCTTTAAAATAAAATCAGGGTATAAAAGGAGATTATAGACATTTCTTTATCATTCAACAAATTCAATAGTAAAATACTAATCCTCACTTATTATAAAACAAAGTCATCATTTCTGTATTATGTACCTATGTGAGCTTATATCTTTAGAACTATGGTGCAGATGTTGATGCATTTTTTTTAATGATAGAGTTGTTCAAGATTATGGCTTTTTTGTATAATTTGTTAAGTTCTGGTTCTAAATTCCGAAGTATAATATGTACGAAGTTGCAGGCAACAGCAAGTGTATAATATTTAAGGACTTCTTTATAACTATGTTATCCTTGTTATATCCTAAGCATTAAATAGTGATTTCTCATTTTGTGTTACAGTTACTCAAATTACAGATGTCCACTGTATAGGACAAATATTTGAAAACTACAACCATTATTACAATCACAATATAACTGAGATTATCATCATTGCAATTACAAGAATATTGTTTATGGTCAAAGTCCAAGTTATAAAACCAGTTTGAATTGAAAAACTACTTTCAACTCTAAATAGAAGGGCACTTTAGTAGAAAAAATGCTCTTCGTATTGTTATCATTTATATTGTTGATATTTATTCTAGATCCAAGTATCTAGAATAAATATCGACAGGTCATCGATCAGGGAGCACCAAAGTTAATATATATTTTTTTTTAATTTTACTGGAATTTTTTTCACATCACATAAAGTTATATTTAAGTCACAATTGCGACGTTATGCTGTTATGCTAGAATTATAAATATTTTTTTTAAGCAAAATATAGAAAGACCAATAATACAATTTCATTTAGCGAGTGTTGTTGTAAATTTTCTATAGATATTATAACTGAAATCACTATATTAGATACTAGACCGATTAGATACACCTATTTAGATATTTAGCGAATTCGCTTATTAAATATGAATATTTGTTCATTCATAAACCAGTTCTTAAAATGACTATAAATTAAAGCTTTTTATGGACTAGAATTAAATGAAAATTTACTACCTACTTAAAAAAATTAAATACAAACATATAGGTACATACTTATTTATTTTTTTAAAGTTCTAATTTACTTACCAATTTAGGGTACCAATAAAGTTTAAATTATTAATTGGTGTTTATCGTCACACCCACTTCACTGACAAGAACTACACGAAAAGAAGACGGACGGACGAGAAAATAGAAACTTGAACTGACAGATGACTTTGACGTTGATGACGTGGAGCGGAGCCATCTAATGCCTAAACGCGTATATCACAACGTAATTCGATATTCCAACAATATCAATTCGTTAATTAAAACAACTCAACAAATTATTCATTTCATTATTTTTTAATAGTATTGAAAAGTGAAGAAGAGAGAGCCCTAGAAAATTTGCCGCCCTGGGCACTAGTCCCGAGTCCCGACTGCCCCTAGTGTAAATCCACCACTGCATGCAAAGCTATTTTCACTGCTTAAATCACTAGCCCTTTGACCTGATTGATATCAATTCGACGTTTCGTATACAATTGTACTGATTTATCGCCATATAGTTAAAATAAAAATAATGTTATTTTAAATACATAGATGGTGGCAAAACAGTGAAAATAGCTTTACATTACATTATAACGTTGCAATCCTTCAAGAGAGAAAGAGGCAAGTCACAATTGTTAATTTGTAAGGTACTATTAAGACCCTAACAAGTAACAAAAAAAATACAAGAATTAAGATAATATTTATGTAGAGTTTATATTAAAAAAGGAAAACACACTTTAAATAAAAAAAGGAAAGGTAAACGTAAATTAATCTATTTGGGGTTAAAAAAAATTAATCTAGTTGGGATTCTGGTATGGCGGTTGAGCAATAATTCGTTAGGTCTTCAACTCAGTTCGTCAACCTCATCAATAGTGGCAACGGCAGCAGGCGGTATTAGTCAATGATAGCAGTAACGGCAAAGGCTCCCCAAGAGCAAGGTGGTGGCAGTCAGCTATATTATTGAGATTCAATCCACTCCGAAAGTAAGTCCAAGACCTTAAGTGTAGTTAGGCCTGGAGAGTTCAAGTATTGCAGAGTTTAAGGTTTAAGTCACTGACCTTTCTAGAATGATACACAATCCATTATCCACAGGAAATCTTAGAATCCGGACAGTCAACCGTGCTCTCTCAATTCCTCCAGCCGAATGCCTTTTAGTATCCACAGGAAAACTTAGAATCCGAACAGTCTACCGTTCTCTCTCAATTCCTCTAGCAGAATGAATCTTTTCTCAAGATCCATCAAAGTTTTAGAATTTCAATTTTTAAATTTAAATCTTTAATTCCATACCAGAATTCTACAATTCAAATTTTAAGAGAAGGATAAAAAAAATATAAGGTTAACAAATGTCATTCAACCTCTATCGTTTTAAGAATAAATAAATTAATAAAAAAAGTAAAAGATTTGTGACATGACATTTGTCACTCACAATAATATAAACATTAAAATTTTACACATTTTTAAGACCAAAATAGTATAAAAGAAAAACAAAGAAAGGTAATAAGATACATAAAACATACTTAAATTATACTACAGAATCTATATACAAAATTTCAAGAAAAGGTAGAAAATACAATAAGTATAACAAACATTACAACATGTAATCTTGCTGTATCTACTAACAAATTCAAAATAATATTGAAGATTTTCGTATAAACCTTATATTGAATCAGGCTTTTGCCGAGATATTGTAATTATGATATTCTGACGGACCTCGTGGTCGAGTAGGTTTATGGTGGAAAAAGAAAATCAGAGGTCGTCTTCATGTTGGCACTAAAATGTTGAAAATAGCTCTGTATTTTAATGCGGTAATAGTACTCTACTCTATGTATAGTGCCGCCAACTTATCTGTAGAATGTAGCGATGGCGCCACGATCGACAAGTGTTGCCACAGAAATTATCAACTTTGGCCACCTTTAACTTTTAATACTCGTAAGCATACCTTTTACCGTCCCTGTTGCTCGCTATCACAGATATAAGATATATTATATAGGTTTATGAATGATAAAGAGAAAGGGCTCGACTAAACGGTAAGGATTTTCAGCCATTTGGCCTTGGAATAGTTAAAGAATACGAGTATGTAACTTTTTAAATAATTATTTATATTTACTAATTTTTAAAATATGTATTACATGTTAAATAAAAATAACTTTATTTATTTTGTAATAATTTTCGTTTTACTGAAAACCTTTCATGCAGTAATTATGGTCTAAGGCAGCCGAAGTATGTGCAATAATACCATAACTGTGGTCCAGTGGATATACTCCACTAATTTCTTCAAAATCTGAATCACTGTCACTATCAGTGTCGGAGTCACTGTCTAAATGAACTATAAACGGCTGATCTAAATATACGTCTTTTCGTCTATATTCTTCTTCAATTTTGTTCACATGTGCACAATATTTTTGCCATTCTGAAGCATCAATGGAACTGAACGCTTCAGTTATTAATTGTTGCATACTTTGATTTTTGTGCTCTATGTTAACTGCTGCCACTTTCCTTTTCATTGAACTCCATATCATCTCAATAGGATTAAGGTCGCAATGATACGCTGGCAGTCGTAAGCATTTGTGGCCATGTTGTGCTAATATACTATCAATCTCATACACAGGATCAGGTTTATTTCGTTTGACAATCTCCAGCAACTGTGGTTTGGTCAATTCTGACGAGAAATCGAGGCGTTTATCAGTTAACCACTTTATAATTTCAGGTTTGTTAGTGTTGGTAGTTGGTGTTTTATTAAATCGAATGCTGTGATAGGGAGCGTTGTCCATTATTATCAGAGACGGTTCTTCAAGATTGGGGAGTAATTTTTCAGTTAACCACTTTTTGAAATTTGTGTTGTTCATTTCGTCGTGATAGTCCCCGCTTTTTGTATTTGACTTAAATACAAGATTTGCGTTTTGGACAAACCCCATTTTTCCACCTGCATGAACAATAATAAAACGTTGGCCCTTAGACACAGGTTCTAGAACGCCATCTGTTTCTTGACTTTGCCAACATTTATTACTGGTATGTGATGAATGTATATACGTCTCATCCAAGTATATTACTGGCCGAGGATTACCTGATAGTGAGTTTTGTTTTAATTCTTGTAAATATTTAGCTCTCCACGCCGAAATATCATTACGCTCGGTTAAAACCTTGCGATTGCTTTGTGTTTTTCGGTAATGAAACCCAATTTTACGCAACAATTTGCGAAGTGTTTCCCTGCCACCTTTGAAATTTATTTCATCTCTCAGTACCGTAAGTAGCTTATTTATAGTAGGCAATTCCTTTTTCAACGCATAAAATTCATGTACTTTTCGCCTGATTACCCCTTGATCAAAACTGTCCACGTCTATTTTGCCACATGTCCTTCGTCTCGACTTTCCTGGTGTGGTTATTCTGGTACCCGTTTCTGCAGCCGTTTCGCCTTCTTGTACAATTTTATAAATTGTTGAAAGACCAATACCTAAAACAGAAATAAAGTTGTCATTAAATAAATAAAAATTTAGAAAGTCAGCGTGTAATGAAAAGCGTCATTTTTTAAATTCATGAATCATAATATTTAAATAAAATATTTCTGATATAATTGAACCCTAAAGAATTGTATCCCGAATTATGAGTGCTTTCGAGAAAGTGGAAAAAATCTTCTTTTTTCTGAAAGCCATTAATTTTGAATAGATCCAAGTCGCAACTTAAGCGATCGATTTACAAAGACATCAAAATGTAAAAGATGAATAAAAAACGATTACTAAATACTTTTTCAAGATAACAGGTACAACTTTTTGTAAAAATCAATTTTCGAACCGATTCGAATCATGACCTGAAGTATCAATTTTTAAAACACTCGAAGTAGGTAGGTATACACTGAAACATTTTTTCGAAATGACAGGTACCTACCACTACATACTTTCAGAAAATATCGATTTTTGTTTTGATTTAAATCCTGATATAATATATCGTATTGATATGTATTTCAAAAAAATCTATTGAAGAAAAAAACTCAAAATATATTTAATCGCTTTGAATTGAGACCTGAAGTATCGATTCATAAAAAAACTCGTGGTGATCTTAAAAGATCGATTTCTATAAAATCAAATTTTTGAATTATGATGGGTACCTACCTATTTCTTAAATAAAACGATTTTAATCGATTTGAGCGGTGAACTTAAAAATCGATTTACAAAACACTGGAAATAGTTATGAAAGATAGAATACAAAAACAAACTACTTTTTTATCAGAGCAATAAGTACCTACAATTTTCTGTAAAAATAGATTTTTGAACCGATCTAAATCAATATATATCATTGTATAGATTCACAAAAACTCGGTTTATTCATAAAAAATCGATTTCTGAAAAATCTATTTTTTTTCAAAACGATGTGTATCTATTACTATAAGAGAAATATAGATTTTTATTGATTTGAATCAATACCTGAAGTATCGATTCACAAAAACTAGATTTATTCTAAAGAAAAACAGACTTTTATTTGTATGATTTAAGATCTGAAGTACCTATCGATTCACAAAAAATCTCATGGTGGTCAGAAAAGATCGATTTCCAAAAAATCTACTTTCTTTGATATGATAAGTACCTCTTTCCCAAAAAATCGATGTTCAATCAAATTTAATTCACAAAACACTCCAATTAGTTATAAAAGATCGATTTCCTAAAAATATGTTTTCTTTCGAAATGATCTATTTCCTTTCGGCACTACTTTCGGAAGAGATTGATTTTTAGTTGATTTGAATCGTGATATATAAATGTATCAATTTATAAAAAAATCTCAAGGGTCTACAAGATCGAGCTTTTTTACGGTGTTTTCTTTTCGAAACAATTAATTTTGAATCAATTTGAATTGTATAGTTAAGAATCGATCTCAAGAAATAAATTCATACGATCTATTTTCAAAAATATCGATATTTTTCTAGTATGTCTTGTCCAAAACAAAAAAGATAAAGCTATCTCTTATTATTAAAATCTGGCAATTCTATAAGAACTATTCTTTATAAGTATCAGATCAAGCCTGTAAACAGGGCCCTGAGTCGGGTATTTCAACGGTGTCACAACTGTACCATTATTGTACCATTATGGTGCAATAGTAAAGTTTTTGGTAGTCTACTATTAATGTGTCGTCATAACGACTTCATCATTGTCTTACAATTGTCAAAGTGACATAAATTGCTAGTCTCGTACACAACTGCTTCACAATTGCAATTCAATGACTGAAATGTTTCGGTAGTCTGCTATTTTGAATTTGACAGTAATATTTTTAAATTGTCCTGTGTCGACAGATTGCCATAAATAAAAAATAGATAGATAGAAATATTAGAAATTGTTCTTTGTAATTTATTGCAATTTACTAATCTCCTAAACTTCACATTGCTTTTTATACTAATAAATAGTATGTACAAATATATTTAAACGAAGTCTAGCATGATTAAATGTTTAAATTTATTAGTAGTTTTTCGAAAATCACTTCAACTAACGCATTTTTTAAAAACGGCAACACATACATACCATTCTAACACAATCCATAGATAAAAGAGACCGAAAATTCAATGCATAGATAAAAGAGATCGACAATTCTATTACCATTGAAAGACCGTTATGACGGCATATAGCAGACTACGGATATTTGACTTCAATTGCAACGGTATCGTGCCGGTATTGTGCCGGTATGACAATTGTTCCAAAATAGTGGACTTGAGCACCAGTGATAGTGACTTAATTTAAAAAAATCGAACTTTGATTTTCAAGGGTGAAGAATCGATTCACTGAATCGATTCAGGGCTGAGGATCGATCTAAAAAATCAATTTTTTGGGCCTAAAAGATCGATTCTTCGATTAATCGATCTCAGATCGCCAACCCTAAAACAGAGCCAAAAAAAAAAATTTATGTACCTATGTTGTTTTGCTAATTGCTTGTTTGTGCTTTTGTTCTGTGTTGTGATGGTTGTGAATAATTGCAATTAATCCAAATATATGTATGAAAGTTTTGTTGTTTTTAAATAAGAATATGTAAATAAACTGTTCTATTGTTTCGAAATGGTTGTGCAAAAAAGTTGGAGTAGCGTAGACGTATCGCAGTCGAATTCCGTTTCTGAAAGCTCTACTACTAACTGGGGTTTCCAGGCACCTCCCAAGATATTAAGCGTTCTACCAAGTACGACCAGCGCTATGCAGACGGTAAATATACTTTATCGTTGTAGTGTACAAGTTATTCACACTTATATATACGTAACAAAATAACACAAAACTTCCTCCCGTATGGCACTACGCGTGAGTCGTTCGCTATAACTTGAGTCTGAAGCCTTCCATAAAGCCAGAATGCCTTATGTTCATCACCGCCTTCATCTTGAAACTGTATGTGTTCCTATGCCCTACTTGGTTTATCACATATGCCATATAAAACCTGTCGACATATATCCTGATATATAAAATTCCAATATTTTCTATTAATAACTATTATTGTTATTATTAATACTCATTAATGTCCTACTGTTGGCTTTGGGCCTCCTTTACTTTACGAGGGTATTATAGTCTACTATGGTACAGGTGTGTTGGCATAGGGTTTAATTTCGAGTTTTCTACTTCTCACTAATGATGTTCTTTGCTTACTTACAATATCCCTTGGCTAGTTTTTATAGTACTTTTACTTTTTATGTTTATATTCTTAATCCACTACATGGAAAGTTTAATTATTATTTAATAATTGAATTTCAGAAACAACCAGTCACAAGACAAGTAGCAATAACCACACTAGCTGCTATGCACAGAAGGTTTAGTTTGCCAGGGCCGGTACAACCTCACTCAAGACCTATTGCAGAGTTCAGAGCCAGTGCTAATAAATCATTAGACATGTTAAGACAAACTATACAGTCTGCTGTTACTAGAGAAATTGATCAAGTTATTAAGAAATATTTAGAAGTGAGTATAATGTGCTACTCTATAACTTTGTACTATTTTGTATTAGCTGTTACCGGAGACTTCATATGTATGCAATTTATATTTAAATAAACCTTAATAAATATAATACAAAAATAACCATCCTCATAAAGCACTTTATTTAAAAAAACATAAAAAACTGCATCAAATTGGTTACATAGTTTTAAAGATATAAGCTCACATAAGAACATATTATTATGTACAAAAATAACTACATTGTTTTATAATAAGTAAAGATGATATTGGTTCTTTCAGAAATTCTTTGTACCGGCTGTGAATAACATAAGACTGAATTTGGGGGATGAATCTGTCAGCGAGGATCAGGTAATATATTATTTTCATGATATTTTTAAATACTTGTTCATGTTTCTTTTGTTACAATTTGTTAAACGTTTATTAAAGTTAATTTACATAATAAATCAAAAAACAATCACCATGAGGGGGACTTGAACCCACAACCTCAGAATACGTTCCGTTGCTCTCCCAACTGAGCTATAAATAAAAGCATAGCAATAAAAGTATTGCAAAAAAAAAATTACATAATTGATATACCTACTATTATGTATGTAAATAAAACATCGCGTTAAGTAACCGAGTTTATTGATAAGAGCTCTGTAGCAACGATTAACTAAAAGTAACAATGTGACAGATACAGGTATTTCGATATACTTCTTAAGAACAAGAAGTTTAACAACTACCTGCATGTTTGATATATAACATACCTTCCCCCTAAGTATGCATAAACTATAAAACAAAACTAAATCAAAATATACTTCTACAAATCAATTCTAAACTTACACAAGGACATTATATTCTTAATTAATAAAGTTGCTAGTGTCAGGCCTAGCATAAGGTGACAACTTGGAATGGATATTAAGCTTATGCCTTAATTTACCCCCAGCATAACTAGTCTCAGCCCCACTAGGTATACCTAACATTTCAGCCCACTTTTCAGGACTCGGTATCTCTATTATTTCACGACCATTTTGATCATTAGAGTTCTCTATTGTTTCATCTTTCTCTGTATCTCTCTCTTCTCCCACATTTTCCTCCATTTCTTCATCATTAGTTTCAACCAATGTTTGCTTCTCCTGTTGTATACTATCACTTGAAGATCTTGTATTGATGAGTTGATCAATATGCCTGCTAACTGTGGTTCCCACCTCAGTAGTTATTTCATAGCTAGAGGGTCCTCTTTTATTCATAACTGTACCTGGTAACCAACGAGGTCCTCTGCCATAGTTTCTGTACATAACATTTTGTCCAACATTTGTGTCTCTGCGTGTCTGTTCTGTATTATGTTTAATTTGTTCTTCTAATCTTCTGTTACATGTGTTATCAGGGTGTATGGTGTCTAATAGTGTCCTTAATCGTCTATTCATCAGAAGTTCTGCTGGGCTCTTATTTGTAGAAGAGCATGGTGTCGTACGTAACCCCAATAACATATTAGGTATTTTAACATCCCACGACAAGTAGTCTAACTTACGTAACTTGTCCTTTACCGTTTGGACCATTCTTTCGGCTAAACCATTAGTCGATGGATGGTAAGGTGCTGTTGTAATATGTCTAATCCTGTTAGCATTTAAAAATTGTGTCATTTCGTCAGACACGAATGAGGTACCATTATCAGATACTAAAGTTTCACATAGACCATGAATAGCAAATAAGTTTCGGAGATGTCGTATCACAGTAGCCGATGTCATGTTGTTAACTACAAAAACTTCTGGCCATCGCGAATATGCATCTACAGCAATAAGGAAATATCTATTTTGGTAGGGACCAGCAAAATCAATATTTATACGAGACCAAGGCCTAATGGGTACTATCCATTGGTAACTTGTTTTAGGTGGCATATGTCTATTTTCTAAGCACTTGTTACAATTGTGAACTAAATTCTCAATATCTTCGTTTAGCTGAGGCCACCACACGTAACTTCTGGCTAATGCCTTTGTAAGTACAATACCATTGTGCGTTTTATGTAAAGTGCGCAGAATAGTCTCACGGAGTGGAGGCGGCACCACCACCCGAGAGCCTAGTAGAAGACAATCTTCATGTACCGAAAGTTCCGTCCGATGTAGCCAATAAGGACGCAGTTCTGGGTCTGACACTCTATTTGGCCAACCATGTAACAGATAATAGATTACTCTAGATAAAATCTTATCCTTATTGGTGCTGTTTTTCAGCTGTTCTACGTTTATAGAGAAGTCATTCGGTGTCTCTGCCATAAGCAAGATATCACTGAGATCCTGTTCTGGTTCTTCTGGCACAGGTTGTGGCCACCGACTTAAACCGTCTGCATTTCCTATCTGTTGTCCTGGTTTGTAAACTATTTCGTAGTCGTATGAAGTTAATATAATGGAGATTCTCGTTAACCGTGGAGATAGTATATTGGGCATAGACTTTTTAGGATCGAATATCCCAACTAAAGGTTTATGATCGGTGATGATTAAAAAGGGACGCCCCATTAAGTAGTTATGAAATTTTTGAACACCAAACAAAATGGCAGTAGCCTCCTTATCAAGCTGTGAATATCGACGTTCATGGATATGCAGTGTCCTAGAACCCATAGCAACAGGACGCTCCTGCCCGTCCTCCATGACATGAGATAGAACCGCACCCACGCCGTACTCTGAACTGTCACAAGTAAGTACCAGCTGTTTTTCCAAATCATAATGAACTAGAGTTAGATCAGACGAAAGCATACGTTTTGCAGAATCAAAACTTTTCTGTTCAGTATCATTCCATTGCCATTTTTGCGTCTTATCCAGTAATCGATGTAATGGTTCAAGAATTGTCGCTTTATGAGGTATGAACCTCTCATAAAAATTATATAAGCCTAAGAAAGCCTGCAATTGTTGAATGTTTTTAGGTTCAGGAGTCTTCATGATGGACTCCACTTTACTAGGCGCTGGGTGAATGCCGTCAGCGTCGATAACAAATCCTAAAAATTCTATAACACTTCTAGCAAATTTACATTTTCTGCCATTAAGACGTAAGCCCGCCTTGGCTATACGTTCTAAAACGAGATTAACACGCCCACTCATCTCAGGCAGCGTGTGGCCGCTGATTATGATATCGTCAATTAGGACTGCGACTCCCGGAATACCAGCTAACAATGCCGTTATAAGTCTTTGAAAAATTCCTGGCGATGCCTTGACACCGAAAGCTAATCTGTGTACGCTGTAAAGTCCTTTACATGTGTTTAATGTTAACAATTTAGCCGTAGCTTCATCGACCACCACCTGTGTGTAAGCACGTTCTAAGTCTAGCGTTGTAAAGTATTTACTTCCTGCAACCGTGGCAAACACTTCACTCGCAGTTGGCATTGGATAGGTATCCGACTCGGTAGCCTGATTGACTGTACTGCGATAGTCTCCACAGAGCCTAATATCACCAGACTTTTTTATAACTGGCACCACAGGCGTGGCCCACTGGGAATAAGAAACTGGTCGAAGAACCCCTTCTGTCACCAACCTGTCGATTTCTTTCTCAACTCTAGCCTTAATAGCAAATGGTACAGGTCGCGCTTTTAAAAATCTAGGTGTAGCGTTAGGCTTTAAATGTATAGTAACCGGATGACCTGTGTAAGTACCGAGACCTTCTTTAAAAACCTGTGGATGCCTAGCCATCATTTCTTTAGCTATATCGATATCTTGCTGTATAAAATTAATGCATACCTTGATGTTGAGGGCTGAGAACCAGTCCCTACCTACTAAATTCGGCCCTGAACCGCGAGCTACCATTACAGGTAAACTACACTTAATGTCCTTAAATCGTACGTTGACTGTAGTCTGTCCAAGCACAGTAACCGGCGTAGCCGTCCACGTTCGTAAGTTGGTGGGTGCTGCGTAGAGCGTAACGTCGCGGCGCGCCGCGCTCACTCGCCGCCAGGTGCGTTCATTGATTATAGAAAATCCTGCGCCGGAGTCCACTTGCATTGTAAACGGCTTGTTGTCCAAATAAATAGTAATATCGTATGCAGGTACTCGTAACCCAGAACCACCGACAGTGTAAACTCCATTCAATCGCTCGTCATTGCAGCTGTTCAAGTCATCAGCGTAATTCAAACCCTTAGCACTGTTTTTCTTTTTTGCTATACATATCTTCTCCAAATGTCCAACTTTCTTACAGTATCTACACGTAGTTTTAGCAAAACGACAGTTACCACCGTGGCGATCACCACAACGATAGCAAAATCGTATATTAGTTCTGGATTGAACTGCATTAATATCCATTGGCTCCGGTACATTTGATGTTGTAGGTACACTTATCTGTGAATCTGTAATTTTAACATCGTTTGTCGAGTCTTGAATCATACGGACGTCCTTCACCGCATTCTCTGAAGAGACCATAGCATCTACCACCTGTCTATATGTCAGTTTGTCCCGCTTGAGAAGTTCATATTGTAATTTGTTATCACTCATCCCGCATACTAGTCTATCGCGTAACATACGTTCTAAATCGGGAAAGTTGCACCAAGTACTCATTTTACGCAGTTGAGCAATATAATCTGTAGCAGATTCGCCTTTCATTTGATCACGTTTATAAAATTTGTATGACACTGATATTTCATTTGGTCTTGGACTATAATGTTTTGTTAATACATCCACGATCTCACTAAAAGTCACTTCACTTGATTTCTTAGGTGTTATTAACGCAAGAAGTATTTCAAACACTTGAGTTCCACATATTGTGTAAAAATTTGCTCGTTTAGCACTGTCCAAAATGACGCCATTTGCTTCAAAACAATAATTTAACCTATCAATATAATTGTCCCAAATATCAGTTCTTGGATCAAATTCTTTGAATTTTATAGCTTTGCACTCCATATTTACGTAATTTAACACTCGTCGCCACTATTATGTATGTAAATAAAACATCGCGTTAAGTAACCGAGTTTATTGATAAGAGCTCTGTAGCAACGATTAACTAAAAGTAACAATGTGACAGATACAGGTATTTCGATATACTTCTTAAGAACAAGAAGTTTAACAACTACCTGCATGTTTGATATATAACACCTACGTAGTTAAAATAATGATTACTTTAGGTGAGGGCTGTATGCAGAGCCATGTTAGATGCAACTCGTCTATTATACATCACACCATCGCGACCAACACAATCGTCATTTGAGAGCGATTCTGAATCCTGTAGCAGTGCCGACTCGAAATTTCTTAAAAGCACTACAGTAAGTAATATTTGTGTACTTGTGATAGCTAAAATACAGTCAAAGAGTGTTTGGTTTTTGATTTTTCTTCCATATATAGACTATGTGATGCTCACAGTTTCACCAGTGCTTACAGTCATTACATTTCATTGCTTCTTGACTAATACTACTGCAACAACCTCAAGTTTTTCTTTTATTTTTTCAAAATTAAATTATTAATAGGGTTATAAGATTCTAGCGAGTAGTAGAGATAGTAGATATAGTATATTATATTTGAAGTAGGAAAAGTTAAAATAAATAAATACATAATTTGTAGAAAATATAGATACTGTAACAAATCATTTATTAATTAAAATTTTTGAACATATCTATTATTTATTCTGTACAATTTTCTTTTTGATGCCTTGGACATTAAAGCTGTCACTTAATGCCCAAGGAATTACCATTAAAGCAAATCTTGACCTCATCAAAGTAATCATGCATAAAGTTTTTCCATAATACTTACTGTCGTAATATTATAAAGTTACAGAGCCCATCACAGAAAAGAAAAGAATCAGACACTGAGATTGATTTGGGTTGTAAATGGAAGAAGATCAAGCAAGAAGACAATGTAGACAGTGCTTCTTCCTCCCCTCTGCCTTCACCGGCCATTAGAGATCCTGAAAAATGGAATCCATCAAGACTTACACAGGATACATTGTTTATTATGGGATCTCATGCTCATAAAGTAAGTTATTATTACTGTGTTCTGTACTATTTTTAGGTGATCTGTTTTTACTATACCTACCTACTTATTAGACAACATTAATCAACAGCCACAACAACAAAAAAACAGTCTACTCTTACTAATTCAAACCTGCAAAAATCTAAACTCTATAATTTAAAGATATCACTTGTGATATCTTTAAGAGGATACCAAAATAGCTTCATGCATTTTTCTATGTACGAAGTTTTCATTGTTTCTTTAGATTGAATGGCTAGAGCTCTAATTTTTAAGTATATGTTTTTTCAATATATTATCTAGGATCGCATAAACTCAGAAACGCGATTGAAAAAAGTTTTCTCGATAGAAAATCTTGGCGAAACAACCTCTCAAATTTTTTATTTTTTTCATTTGTCGGTCTATTATCGCGTATTAACTAATGAAATAACTTTAAAAACATAAGTAACTATCATATATAGAAACACGTAAATCAGAATTAAAATATATTTAGTAGATTTTGAGTAAATAGGAAAAGTATCCCTAATTCTTCATTTTCTGGGCCTACTGGCTGTGTTAATATGTACGTGTCGGCGATGATATACGATAACATTGATGTAGGCCCTTAAAACATTTTTGTATGGGTCAAGACCCATACAAAAATGTTTTTATATTTCGAAATAAACCTTTCGAAATTTATTTTTATGAACTTGATAATTCAAATGAAAAAATTAATATTTCTAACACTCGAAAATTCATAATATTTAAGAGTCCTTCGAATTAACTAGAGTTGATCTATAACTTTTACCATCTCCAGTTGGTCTTAATAATAATATACAGTCAGCACAAGGCTCTATGTTTTATTTATCTCAAAGAATTTTTCTTAGCGACACATATCTAAGAACTGGATGACATCTTTTTAGAAACGCATTGTAAATTTTTTTAGGTGCTAGGCTTAGGAAATGTTCGAGGACGATTGTATACAAGACACGCGGGCTTACTCCGATATCCGGCAGATACAATAGATAAAGAATGGATTGCTAGTCACAATTTAGTTAATGCAGTTGGAGGAAAGACCTATATTATGGTAAGTATTGATTTGCGCGTTAAATTTAAAAGATTAATGTAATTAATATATGTATGTCAAGTTTTTTGGCAAATAAAAAACCAAGTGACTACTAAGAAGTGATAAGCACGAAAGGAATTAGAAGCCACAACTTTCTGAATACGGTTTCACAGCTCTAACCGTTGAGGTCTCATGGGACTGTTTAAACTAAAATATGCAGAATGAAATATCATATAACGCATAGGCCTTGATTAGCTCGAATGGGAATTTAACACATGACCTTTGAAATATCTTTACACTGCTATGCCGAAATTTCGTGGAAAGATATAAAATAACCTCAAAATAATCCTTTTTTTTGCATTTTCAGGTACTAGAAGATATTGAAGAGTTAGCAAACAGTGAAGCATATAGACATAATTCATTACCAATGCTCGGGGAACTAACAGGCTTCAAGGTCCCCATGTTTATGCTCAGAAAAATTAAAGTGTATATGTTAAAACGGGCTCTCAGTGGCGATATAAGTAATGCAAACAGTCCTCAACCAGCTACGAATATGATCACTGAAGAAGAAAAATATAAAATAGATGATATCAAAGTCGAACCTAACCATGATAATTTTGACAGTAACAGTTTTGATGCAAGCCAATATATTGGGAATGGTAATAATAGCCGAGATTTCTCTGATGTTCCGACTTTGAAAGATGATACAGACTTCGCTGATATAAAAGTCGAAGATATGGATGATATTAAAGTTGAGAATATAAAAGTAGAAGACTTAGACCAAATAAAAGTGGAAAGAATCAAAGTTGAAGATGCTGATTTGAAAATGATGAAGGATAACTTTGGTGGTATAAAAGTACAAGATATAAAATTGGAAGATGATGATTTTGGTCTCAAAGATTCTGAAGACGATCAGAATCATTTAGTTGATGGTTTATTAGAAGCCGATATTGAATTTCTGAGCAGGAACTTAGAAAATATAGAGAGTGATGCTGACGCAAGGAAAACTATTGAGAAATTGACTGGTGCTAATCCAGACACAATGTCATTGGTTGGCGATGAATTTGATTTGGGATCGACTTTGAATAATAGCAGTGTTAGTATTGTTTTTTTAAACTTATTTTGTTTTCATACCCTGTCATAGTCCTTGAGGGTAATAAGTTTGTAATCCAGCATAAATATATTTCCCGATTTATGTGAGTATATAAGTTGCCTTACATAACAAAGATATTTTTGGATTGTTTTTAAGTTTAAAAGTGTAAATTCTAATAGAATGGCGTTAAAAATATATAATATAGAAACATGATATTAAAGTCAAGAATATTTTATTGCGTTTGGGGCTTAGACAGATGCGATGGCGACTTGACAGCTGCGATGGGGGACTTAGACAGTTACAATTGGGACTTAGATAGATGCAATCAGTACTTATACAGATGCAATTAGGACTTATACAGATGAAATTAGGACTTAGACAGATGCAATTAGGACTTAGACAGATGCAATTAGGACTTAGACGGATGCAATTAGTACTTAGACAGATGCAATTAGGACTTAGACAGATGCAATTAGGACTTAGACAGATACAACTGGGACTTAGACAGCTGCACTTTATTTGATGTTTACATTTTCAGTTCTCAACAAACGAAACTAAATGTATAACAGTAGCTTCAACAACAAGTGGTATGGTACATAGTGTCCCAGTAGCTCATATAGCAGCACCTCCCCGTATTACAGGAAGTACAGTTCATTATTATACAAGTGCTAATGTACCGTCTTCTGGACAAAGGACTGTTCATCATTTACCTGCCACTGTCACTATACAGAGTATACCTGGATCTACTTCTCAGGTTATACGTGGGTGAGTACTTGTAATAGTTTTAATGGTTTTTTTTTAGTTTTTGTGTTGATCATTTCCTTTAAATACTTAACAAAAAAGTAATCTTGAAATTGATACATATAAATTTTAGTATCTCAATAATAGTAGAGATTGTAACATACGATCTGACTAACTGATTAGCCGTTCATAGGGGACTCGGCATGGAAATAGTGCATCGGGCCTCGTGGTGGAGTGGTTCATGTAACGGACTGCCGTCCACGAGGTCGCGGGTTCGATTCCCGCTCGGGACAATCATTTGTGTGATCTTTATTAATGTCATACAAATGTTTGTTCTGCGTCTGGGTGTTTACGTTTTATAAGTATGTATTTACAAATGAAAAGTAGTACATGTAGTCTATCCGTATTCTGGTACCCATAACACAAGCATAGAAATACAGCTTACTTTAGGACCAGAGGATGTTGAAAATAAAAATATGTTCGTTGTGAGAGTGACAGGTCACTAGGAGCCCAAGGTACCCTAAGATCTCTTATTTAAATTCTGAAGTTAAATCGTACAGTAATATAATCATATTTTTACAGAATACCAATGAATACAAAAACTGGAACCTTCAGTACAGTCATGTCTCAAGGAACTGCAAGTACTCTCATCGGATTCGGCACAAGAACATCGAATGCCACCATTATCGGAACACCTCAGTATGTTAACGTCACTTCTAAATCATTCCCAACAGGAAACATATTACACAACGCTATAGTATCAAGAAATATCATTAGTAGAGGCAATTTAACCCCTTCTTCCACAGTTTCATTCAACATGACAGCCGTCAGACCAAATTTACTCACCTCCTCACCAAAAATAAGCACCGGTGTTACAGCTAGTTCTAATGATTACGATAGTATTTCTACTACAAAAGATATGATAGATAATGCATGTAATTCTTCAGTAATGCTAAAAAAAGTCCTGACTTTAGGTAGTGCAGGTGCCGCTAAATCTTTTATGATGCATAATACACAGAAAGTTTTATCTACGGGGTTTGCAAATGGTGCAACTCCACCTCCAAATGTGACTATTGTTAGTTCTGGGACGAGTGGAGGTATATTAAACAATAATAATATTGGCATCTCTACTAATATGTTAAGTCCTACTACTTCTGGTACTTTAAGTGCTACGCATGCTACGTTGTCAGCTTTGTTAGCTTCTAATGCTGAAAATGCTCAGCAGTGCAAAAATTAATTGATTTATCCAGTGGTTTCGCATAATACAAAACTCTCAGTCAAGTCTGGGATATGATAGTAAAGCGCTGGGCCCTAAGTCCGGTAAATAAATGATGGCACAATGGCACCACAATGACACATTATAACCTCAAAAAATTAACAATAGACTACCAAACTTGATAAAATTCGCGACTAAACAATTAGTTATTTAGTGGTATTGCAAACAAATGCAAAAACTGATTGCTTAGTGGCGAATTTTATCAAGTTTGGTAGTCTATTGTTAATTTTTTGAGGTTATAATGTGTCATTGTGGTGCCATTGTGACACCATTCATTTACCAGACTCGGGGCCCAGACCTAATGCGTGTGCAGCATGTATTGTATTCACACATGACCATGCTTACATCTTAACTTACTAGTAATAAAAACGCAAGAGTTTATCTGATTGTATGGAAGTAAGATCGTTTTAATGAAACTTTTCAGTTGTATAGGTTATCAATCAGAATAACACATGGGGTATAGTTAAAAGGCGGTGTTTTAATCATAAACGTAAGTGAAACCGCGAGCATTAGAATCAACAAAGCAACATGATGTTAAAGCGATTGCGTGACGTTACACGTTTTGCGTTATCTGTACGTATACGTGCACGTGCTCGTGCGTATAAGGTTGTTGTCTTCTATAGCTTTGCTATAAATACTTTAATTTAATATTCATTCCAAAATAAGTCATTATTTATGATCTCATTGTACAGTCAAATAAGGTCCCTAATATTTAAAATATTGAAAATAAGTTACAATGTAATTCTAACTATAACCTACTAAAAAAGTTTGGAAATTTTGCGAAGTCGCTAATATAAAAAGTTAGTGATCAAAATTATAATAATATTATTATGTACTGTATTTAGGAAATTCATTCCTTTTTCCAAACGCAATTGGCCTAAAAAATCCGTGTTTTCTCTTAAAATTTTTAAAAATACATTGCATTATTAATGCTATTATTTAAGGAAGTTAATGGGCTGGATAGAGAACTTAATACCTCTGCCCTTGTCTTTAGAAACCAAGTGGTTTGAATGCCGACTTACCTCATTCTCTAATCGATACTCAATGCTTTTTATTTTGCAAGGAATGGTGTATTTCCTAATGGAATATAAATATGAAAAGTTAGGGTTGTGTATTTACTGCTATAAAAGTACAAATGATAATGTATCAGTATTACTTCTGAGTAGTTTTAGGATATAGTTTTATTTAAATATTATATTTTTATTTATTTATTTAATTTATTGAAATAATGTAGTATCATCAACATCTTATAATGATGCTTTTTGATTAGCTTGTGTTTCTAAAGTTCGCTATCCATAGAAAGATTTGCTATAAGCTATAAAGAAAGTTATAGGATATTAAATAAAATATATCAATCTAAAACCGTACCTTTATATACTCTACCTATATATATTCCAAAAAGTCAGTATTAATCGCAAATAAGAAAGATATTGGAAACTAATAAAACAATAATATATTGTTGAAACTCATGAAAATACCGATATACGCATTTTTTAGTTTCAATTTGGTCTTAGAATTGGCCCTAGCCTGTTTATTCATTTTTGAATTCAGTATCATACCTACGTAAGTTGTGGGTACTATAAATTTCCCACGACGAACGTTGTTCGAACGTTTAACTAGTATCTGATATCAAGATCTTTAGCATTACTGACTGCCCTCAGCGTCGGAGAGCTCATACATTCAAAATGGCATTTTCAGCCCCAGCCCCCTAGCGCAGATGAGCGCAGAACCCTCCGGAGCTGACCTTTGATCTCAAGCCCTAGACTTGTATTTAGCCACGCGGGTCTTACTGGCTCAGTCCAATCCTGACTGTGCTAAATTAAAAAGTTATTTTTAGAGATATCAATATGTTTGTAAAAGATTCTTTTGTTATTTTTGTATCTAATTATTACTCTAAATATATATTTTAGTAAATTATTATTTGGGAATTCCACGATTTTGTTTAAATACTATGCAATAGGCTTCTATTTTTGATACTGTATTATTATTTATTTATTTAAGCATAAAACGGTAGTTTTAACTAGTATTTGATGTGAGTTTTGGATGTTGTGGATATGGTAGACATGGGCGTATTCAGGATTTAGTTCTAAAGGGATGTGTGTGATAAGCACTTAAACCGCAGAAATGTGTGTTTTTGATGTTTCGACACATAGATTTATATACCCTTAAAATCTTGACTATGTCCATGATAGTTAGGAAGTGTAGGAACATAGGGAATTAATACAATAGAAGTTGACATTATAAAGCGACCCCTGTTGAAAAAGGTACGAGACCATTGATCATGCTCGTTGTGTACGGACACTGTCGTGTCTTAGTGCGTGTGAGGCGATTTTGTGCGAGGCGTGTGACCAATAAAATGAGGATATAGTGTTCGTGTGCATTACCTCGGCACCCAGCGTATGTGGCAGATTTTTTGTCAAAGTAAACAGCGTGTATGCTCCAGCTCCTCTTGATTTAATGCTCTAAGTGTAGGAAGGTTAAGGAAAACTTGATGTCATTAAATTTTAAATATTAATTAGGACGTATTATGTTAGGAATTAGAACAATTCTATTACAAATGTTGTGGCATCGCCGTGCCTCATAAGGTTAAACAGATACCTCGTTCTTGCCTTTAAATCTGAATCTAAGGTTTGCTTTTATAAATCGCTTTTTAGTTGTTGTTTATCGTTGCCATTATATTTGGCGAAGTGATTTTGTATTGTTGTTTTTAATCTTAATTTGTTACATTGTTATTGTGCCAAACTTGTGCCAAAAAACTAGAATAGTTAAGTACATAAACAGTATTAGTGACATGTATCAACGTAAAACATTTATTACATTATATTACACAATGAAAAAGGTTTTAAATGTGAGCAGTTTAAAAAAATGTGATAATTATGACAACTCTGAAATATCAATGTTCATTGAAATTTTATTTATAGTTTTTATTTATTTTTGCTATTTATTAACTTAATTAAGATCTATAGTTTTCAAGTTACAATTAATTATCTGATGAGATTTGTTCAAGTAAATACTTGTATTTAAACCATTGATAGTCAGAGAGCTACTCTAAGAGCGACCTACATATGAAGAATCCTCTGCATAGTGTGCTAGATTGCTTAACTAAAAGTATTAATAAAAAATTAAATGTGGCTTTATTTTTCAATAGTGTTAGGATTATGTCATACCTAAAGGGTAAAAGTTATAAAAAAAAATAAGGTAGGTAGATTTTTTTTTATGAACTCTTCTAGTGCCTAATTAGCAAGCTAGCACTCTTTTATGTAGGTCTTATGTGTTTATTAAAAAGTGTAGATCGTCCTTAGGCTGTCTCTCTAACTATGATTTAAATACTTTATGAGCGAAATCGACTACAAGACACTATACTAGTAATATAATGAAAAAAGTTTGATATAATTTATTTTATAGCATTCCGCTAGCTTTCGCAGGCGTGTGATTTGGGCTTTAATTGAAATTTGCTTGCAATATTTTATGTTTGAGCTTGTGTGCAATTTTTTAATTTATTTTATTGTTTTAGGTGTTATGCTTTGTGTTGCAATATTTTTATTGAGTTATGGTTTTTTTTTTACCAGCTCATTGACTGCTTAGCTTAGATCGAATAGTTTTAGATAAGTGATGAATTTTGAAACATTTTAATATTTTGTTAGATTTAGAAATAAATGAAGTTCGATAGAAACAAATAAACGGCGCCACAAACGACATATTCATATAGCAAAAAAGAGACAGATGTATATAGAAAAAAAAAGAGGCAAAAAGAGACTACAATATATATATTTGTCGCTGACGTCATAAGTATAAGATACTCTCTTTCTTCAGCCAATTTACGTCCCAGTGTTGGTCACAGGCCTCCTTCACTTTGGGAGGGATTATGGTCTTAATGTGCCGCGCTGTACAGGCGTATTGGCACAGGGTTTATTTTCGAGTTTTCTGTCTCTCACAGAGGGTGTTATATGTGTGCAATATCCCTTAGCTGACTTTTACAGCACTCTTGGGAGGAGATGGAGTGGTGACACTTGTATTCTTAATCCTTCACCACAAAGAGAATATATGGTAATATAGATACATCTCGATATATTAATATAACTAGCTGTTGCCCGCGACCCCGTTCGCGTATAATTTAGAAAAATTTCCCCGTTTTTGAAAAAATTCTCACTACTGCTTCGCTTCTACTGGTCGTAGCGTGATGTTATATAGCCTAAAGCCTTCCTCCGTAAATGCCCTATCTAACACTGAAAGAATTTTTCTAATCGGCCCAGTGGTTCCTGAGATTAGCGCGTTTAAACAAACAAATAAACTCTTCCGCTTTATAATATTAAGTATAGATACAAGTCTTTTTCTCGTCTCATCTTGTTTCTATATGCACCTGTCTCTTTCTCGCTATATTAATGTATCGTAATATGCCGTTTGTGGTGCCCTTAATGGCTACAATACTAGTCCGGTTTTTGATATTTCAGATACACAAACTGGCATTAATGTTTTATTTCGGGCTTCGTGGCGTAGTGGTTCATGTACTGGACTGCTGAGTCGCGGGTTCGATTCCCGCTTGGGACAATCATTTGTGTGATATTCATAAATGTCATACAAATGTTTGTACTACGGTGTTTTCTATGTATTATAAGTATGTATTTACAAAAGAAAAGTAGTTTATGTATTATATCCGTATTCTGGTACCCATAACACAAGCATAATAAGCTTAGCTTGGGACCAGAGGACGTTGTGTGAAATGTCCATGCATATTTATTTATTTATTTGTTATTTACTACATAGTTAGTTGAAAATTTCCATACCTACGTATTTAATTGTTATTTGATGGCTGTGTTGACTGTTGCATTTTATATAATTAAGTATTGTATCAGCATAACATTAATTAGCATTGTCGTTTTATGATATTACCTGGTGAGAAAAATATTCTTATTTTAAACGTTTTAAAAAATTGAAAAGCAACTCGTAACATAAATTATCAATTTTTTTCATTATGAAAAGTAAATCTGCTGTTACTAATGGTTTTTTTTAACGAATGGTCACCAGAAATTGATGATTTCTAGAAAAAAAAAACATTGTTTGAATGAGGCCAATTCTAATGCGTCAAAAACTTTTTCTAACTTAACTACAAAGAAAACGACTATTGTGTTTTGATTGATTGGATATTTCTCTGTACACATATATATAAATTAGCATCGTTATTTTTAATTATACAGTTTTCATAATAAGAAAGTTCAGTTAACATTGGCTAATTTGTGTTATTAATACGATCGATTTTTATTTTTTAGTTAAGTTTAGTTCTGCACTTAGAATTTTTATCATTATTTAACTAAAGGTTTCCTGACAGTTCTCTGTAAGTTACTAAGCCGTCCGTATTTATGTTCTATACCAAACTTGTTTAACATGATGTATGTATATGATACGGTCTAGAAATAAAAATATTTCAATAGTTTGTCTTATACATAAGATATTTAATTGATATGTAGATGCTATGGGCGTAGCAAGGCATTGGTTATCGATTAAAAAAAGGATGGACGTCGCCAAGAGCAAAAGGCATAAGTAGTCATAGAGATTAACGTTATCACTTATATTCTTTACCTGTTTACGTAAGACCATCTCGCAATCTAATTTGATTCTTCTCCTCAGTATATCAATGTCCTGGGCACGGACCTCCTCCACTTCCTGAGAGGCCAAGAAGAAATTCAAGTTATTGTTCGCAATGTGTAATAGAATATCTATTAGCTATTGCAGAAATTAATTTTAATTTACTCGCATTTATAGAACTAAAAGAGTCTTAAGTTATCTTATATTAAAGTCCCGCCCCTATGGATGATTCCCTGTTAGAGAGTATGACCTCCAGACACCTACCACGAAATAGATTACGTACGCAAGGCGATCAACGCTCACCGAACGTACTTAAGCGCTTTTCTCGCATAGGTAATGTATGACAACTGGGTGTTTTTGCTACGATCAATGAAAATGCATTCCATATCCCACAATACGCGCCTTTCTTCAATATTGCTGCGGTTAGTCGTTAACAATAATCTCGTAATGCTCTATTTATTAGAGGTGATCTGTGCTTCCAGATGAGTGCAAAAGACGTGCTTGCTTCTTTTCAATCGCCTGGCAACTTCCTTACAATATAAAGCAGGTTCAGTTGCTACGCCCATATACTTTCTAAGGACAAAGATGAAACTAAAACCAACGAATTTTCAAACTACAACTATCATAAGTATTACATAGTATGCTAAATGCAATTAAAATTCCATTAACGGGTATTTGAAATCCTAATGTTACGCTTATATTAAGACGTTGTAATGTAACTTTATTCATCTGTACGTATGTGGTTGTAACTAAATAAATATTTGAAAATCTCTTTTTGTTTTTTTTTTATTGACATCTAACACATTATTTTAGATACGAAAATGCACGTAAAAGGTACAGTTAAATAGAAATT
Source organism: Orgyia antiqua (assembly GCA_916999025.1). Taxonomy (NCBI): domain Eukaryota; kingdom Metazoa; phylum Arthropoda; class Insecta; order Lepidoptera; family Erebidae; genus Orgyia; species Orgyia antiqua. The sequence goes on from OU779864.1 coordinate 30,806,366, forward strand.
AATGGAATGCTAAGGTCACCCTAGTATTCCGAGGATTCTTTATGTTCTTTATGATGTTCTTAAAATTACTACTTGCAAATAAAATAGGCTTGCAATTGAACTTAGAACTCTACTGATAGGTATTATAAGCCCAAAAGTTTCTAAAAATGGATGGATGTTTTGATATTTGATGCGATTTTTTTTTAAACTGTGTGAAACATACGGAAAGAGAACACCTGTCTCAAAAGGTCACGTAAAAATATCATTTATTTAAAAGCTTTTTGTTTGATTGTATATTAATTGTTCGGCATCTACCATGTCTGTCAAAAATCCTACGGCCGATTAAATTTAGAAACTATTCCTCGAAATGAATTTCGAATTAAAAGTTAAAAAAAAATGAACAATGCCCAATTGTAGTAGTGTGTTATTGGGTAGTTATTGATTGCCACATTTGTAACATGTTGTTGTTGGAATTCATCGCGCATATTCAAAATTCGGAAAGACTTTGATTTTCTTACTAATCTTCAGAACGGATGGACAAGATTGCACATGCACGCACGGTTATATTTTAAAGCAATTTCCTCAATATATTTAAAGCGATATATTTTTTTGAAATCAATACGTAATTACGTTACACAGAAAACACCCAGAAGCAGTACAAAACTTTAAATATTTCGTAGTCATCTTACAAACGAATGTTCTTTGCGGGAATAGAAACTGCGATCTCGTGAATAACAGTCCGTTTTACTGCCACTACGCCACGAGCGTCACGAGCATATTTAGCAAATAGAAATCCTTTTCGTGGTTTTATCACTATGTTTGTAACAAATAAACTCCAAAACTATTGGACGGTTTTTAATAATTCTGTCACTTTTACCTTCAACTGTAGCACGCTACATTATCCTTGAGTAGGTAGGCAATATAGGCTTATATTAAGTAAAGGATTCAAATTTCACGGGCACGAAGTAGTAAGTCTAAATGCTAAATGCTCTAAGATTTAAGTATCTACTTACGAGTATAATCAAAATAATATTATTTAATCTCTAGCTAACTCAGAGCAGACTCGAAAAAACAGTTCTTTTAGAACCCCTATTTATTAAAATCGTCACAAGTTTTAACAAAAGCTACTTTATAATTAAGATTGTCAAAAGCACGTCTAATATAAAAGGAATTAATAAAAGCGCAAACGTATAAACTTAGAACATTGATCAAAAGCCGCAGGCGCTGCATTATAATTTCAGTTTAAAATAGACGTTTGTGCAGGCAGACACTGCAGTGATTGTGCGGCGTTCTTCTACAAATAGATTCATTCCTATTTTCATTTTTAGATTTATCTCGTATTGTATTGATTTTGGCGTTTCGAATGTTTGTTTACGAGCGTAGTCTTCTTAAATTTTGTTACCTGCTACATTTATTGTGTATTTCGGCTAGGTAAAATATTTCATGATAGATATATGAATTTTGTTTTGTAGAAAAAATATTGTCCTGAGAATTTTTATTATTAAATTATATTAAATTCTTATAAATAAAGTTGATAAAGCTCGTCATACTGTATTAAAAGGTTTAAGTGAGAAAGAAAGAAAATGCGTTTATTTTGGTTCTCTCTACAACATTGAATATAAACAAAAAAAAATATTTAAAATAGTGACAAAATATTGACAAAGAAGGCCAAACCCAGGTCCATTCGCAGCATACCTAAGCTGCAAACTTTTTAATCAAGAGTGTTGCAGTGCTGTATTTCAGAATGGATTTATTGCGGCGTAGGTTCTGTAATTTAGCTAAAAACCCCTTGCACAACAACTGGGCCCAACGGCGAGAGAGCCTTAAAATTGCAAACGTATTTGTAGTACACATTGACGATGCTGACACCACTTTAATAGATATATCACATTTTTATGTTATTTTGGATTGAACAAGCGTCGCCGTACGACACGCGTCGTGATAGTAGACATATGGTAGATATGAGAAGTAAGTGGTAGGTATGGCGTGCCGCTTGTCATCTAGCCGGTATTACGTAAAATGTTCTATTTATAGATGAGACAACAATATGACAAGAGTGTGGTAATCTATTGAAACTTTATACAAATCATCACCAGCTAAATCAATCATATCAGACTTGCTAGTTAAATAAACTTGAATATAATTAGACCACACAGGACCGTAAGCAGTAAAAAAAGTTTGCACCATTATACTATCATGGAGGCAGAAGAGCCGACGGCCCATCTGATGGTAAGTAGCATCCGCTTCTCTTGAATTCAACAAAGCCAAGGCACAGCCAAGCCGCCACCTTCCGTGAGAATATTATCTTTCTTAAACCTCGTTTGAATAGGACCATGTTGTAGTGTTGGGGAAACGCCGAAGCAGTAAGATCGTTCTAGATCTTGCATGTACGTGGAAAGAATGATCTCTGGCATCGGACTGTAGTGCATGAGATTGATATTAGCTTAAAAAATGTTATATTCCTTAATATAGATCCAAGCGATTCAGCCTTTTGCTCCTTCGGCAAATATCACAGCGAACATGTAACAAACTACTAATTTATGTGGGTTGCTCGTAACTATATAATGGTAGATAAGCACAAAAAGAAAAAACAGAATGTTTAGTAGAATTATTAGTTTAGTAGAATCCGAAACATCAGTAGATATAGATAGTCCTCGGACAAGGCCCCCCCTGGGCACTCGATTATAGTGGGTGGCACCTCCATCGCTGTCGGACGCACGATGAAATACCTCGGACTCATGCTCGACAGCCGATGAAGGTTCAGCGAGCATTTCCGCGCTCTGGCTCCTAAACTGCTGGGGTGTGCGGGAATGCTTGCAAGGTTGCTCCCCAATTGTAGGGGGCTGGCCGAGTAGGTCGCCGCCTCTATGACGGCGTGGTGCGCTCCATGGCACTATACGGGGCGCCCATCTGGGCGAGAGAGGCCCTCAGCGCCGAGAACATGACCCTATTGCGACGCCCGCAGTGGGTCACGGCGCAGAGGGCTTCCAGAGCGTACCGCACCGTCTCTTACGAGGCGGCCTGTGTTATCGGGGGCAGCCTCCCGTGGGACCTCGAGGGTGGGGTCCTGGCGGAGGTCTACCACCGGAGGGCCCTGATGCGGCAGTCAGGAATGGAGCCCCTCGCGGAAGAGATCGATCGCTGGAGGAGCGAGTTGCGCGACGATCTCTTCCAGCAATGCGCCGAGAGGTTGGCGGACCCCACTGCGAGCAGACGGCTTGCCGAGGCGGTCCACCCAGTCTTAAGAGACTGGGTTGAGGCGAGGCACCGGGATCCGACGTATCACCTTACCCAACTTCTCACAGATCACGGCTGTTTCGCCAAGTACCTGTGGGAGGTGGTTGGTATCGAGGTTGATCCCGTTTGCCGCAACTGTGGAAGTGGGGCTGTGGATACGGCGGAACACACCCTCGCCGTATGCACGGCCTGGGACGCCCAGCGCGCTGAACTTGTCAGCGTGCTGGGTCAGGACTTGTCGCTCTCGGTCGTCGTCTCATCCATGGCCGAGAGCGAACAGTGTTTTGCCGCCGTCGCCTCCTTTGCTCAAAATGGACAAACTAAACCAGAATCCATAAAAAGTAGTTTTATATAAACGGTAGTTGGTATATTTTCAGTTCCACCGGAGACGATACTTAATTTCGCAAAGTAAAGATGAGATCGTAACTATCGAGCTTATTGTCTATCTAATATACTACCGAAATTTATCTACCTATATATTAATCAAGAGTTATTAAGTTACCTTAAAGAAATAAATAAAATTGTTACCTTTTAGAAATAAATAAAATTATTATGCTAGAAACTTTCTGTTTCGAGTTTATTCAATACCTAAGCCGCTAATACCGCTTCTGACACTAAACGATGCAATAGGATCGAAAAGTCAGGACCGAAACGTAGGTATCTTGCCTTAAAATTTACATTAAAAGAAATGTACTGGAATAAATCTCGGGTAAAAGTGGGTTAACAAGCAAGGTCTGATATTTTCGATCATTACATTTGGTACTTAGTATTATTTTATAAGAGGCATGATGCCTACATGCTATTAGATAATAATATGTCAACTATAGTACCGACATATTTTTTAAAGAGATATAATTATTATTAATGTAAACAACATCGCGTATTTCTTAGCAAATAAGAATGCTCGTAGTATCGTTCACTTTGTAGCTGTCTGCTACGAACGTCTCAATAGTACCGCATCGGCCTGGTGACGTCACGTACACAGTACCTCATTGCTACGACACAATCGGTACGCTACTGTTTATTTCGCGAAGTGACGTAACATGAAATATTATCACGTAATGTTCGTACATAACTATATATTAGATCTTTCAACAGTGCATGTTGATAAGTTATGTATTTTTTTGTAAGCATCAACATACGAACATACATTACATACATTGTAACATTACGAACTAGTTCTTAGTATTACGTAGATTTCTATAAACTTTCTATATTTTCCAGTTATCCCAAACTAAAGTTTTATATAGTTACTGTGAAATATATTTTGGCAACCTATATTCCTATTTTTTAGTAAGACTATTTTGGTAAGACGGGCACATTTCCGGTTGCCACTGAAAGTTTCTGAGAAAAAATCTCAATTTGCGTAAATGTACCGCCAATCTCTTAACTTTAAAGAGATAGATAGTGAGTTTTATTAGTTTTGATTGTTAAAAGTTGATGATTAGTTAATTATAATAAAGTTTGAAAGTAGTGTGAAGGGAGGTGTAACATCGTAGCGCGGTGGGCGTGCGTGCTACGCGGGCGGGGCGGGGGCGGGCGGCGCGGGGGCGGCGAGCACGTGGTGCGCGTTCACGTGGAGAGGCAGCACGCCACAGCGCGCGACCATCGTGCTCGCCGTATGAATAATTGTGTACGGAGTGAATGAATCGATGCGGCGGCGCGGTGAGTGAGGGGGGGCCGGCCGCTGCGTGGAGGGGTGCGCCGCGGCGCGCCAGTCTCGTGCCGGTAGTCGGTAGTGAAGCCGACCGACTCCGGGAACCGTACCCGCCGCGTCCTCGCAAGTAGTCGTAGTGCGCCCGCCCGGCCCCGCCGGCGTCCAAACCCATGGAAACCCAAAATCAGGATGTCGCCAGAAGCCCCGCCGAGGTGCCCAACGACCCGGGGTACGTGATAAACATCCTGAAATCGACAAACCATGTTGTTAGCCGGCTCTGATCATCATTGTTTACTTGCAGGAAGATGTTCGTCGGAGGTCTCAGCTGGCAGACTAGTCCAGGTACGCTTGCCGGTCATCGATCGCCCGCGTCTCTTACTGCATCCGATGCACAGGATGAGGACGGCTGGATGGTCGCCCGCTTAGGTCGCGGAAGACTGCGTACAGTAGTCGTGAAATGAGATTTGATACTCATTTCCAGTGATCAAATACCGTATTGGAAACGCCGGAAAAAGTTTTATAATCAGCTGATTACTTAACGTGTTCGAAAGTTGGCTGAAAATAGATTAGCTGAAGTGTTAAATAAGTTCTCTTATGCTGTAGATGCATTCGGGATGTATTTAGAACGTTCTGAATGTCTATAATAAGCAGTAATTCAGTTAAGCCATCGAGTTCTATTAACAGTCAGGTGTGCTGTATCGGCCATGCCGGCTGCGCGCGCATTCTTCTCCGATACTCTCACCTCCTCACCCCTCCAGGTCGCGAGCTATTCTAGTTCTTATCGCTACTGAAATGGAGTACCAAATTCCAGTTCCAATAACTTAGCCGGCTTTTGTTACAAACAGTTATCACAACATAACCTCAAATGCAGGCACGTAAAACTTAAGCGCGTTTCCGTAATTCATCGTTCTGAGAAAACTTAGCTAGAATGGGACAACAAATTGGCTTTAAATTTAAATTGACTTTAAGTAATATTTTGTATTTAATTTTACTTGTAAAATATTTAAGAAATACAAATACCAACCTATTTATACATATTGTTTTATTCCTTTCCTATAACGTAAATGAGATAATTAAGTTAGAGTATACTTTGGCTTTCCTAAATAACAATTATTTTGTCATTCAAAATATTTTAATTCTCATAAACGAATTTAGTTCAAAGAAATTAATCGTTGTCCTATTTACTAGGAAGTTTAATGAAGTCCAATAAATTTATAACGCAAAAAAATAATTCATTGCGTTCTGCAACACGCAAAGGTCCGATGCGCGTGCGCGAGTGATGAGCCGATCGCGGTATTGGGTCGAGCGCCCACGCTGCACTTTGATCCTCTCTATATCTATGCCAACTCTGTTCTTCGCTGGATATATCTAGGCCACTGCATCAGCAATTACGGACAACAAACTCAAGATAAAATCTGATACGTGATCGATCGCGTACTCCTATAACGAGACCTGTCATGTTTGTAGGATATGTTGAACGAATGAATTCTTCGCAACATGCCATCCATTTGCTAGTTTTCTAATAACAATACTTAACTAGTCCCGTGATCTCTTCACGTGATAAATATTTCTGCCAATTTTTCTTAATGTTAGAACCAGCCTAGTTTTTCTTTCCTGATCCGAGCCAATTTATTTTTTAAATTGTAACGTTGACGTCGGTTAATGCCTCTACATTTTTACAAACGAAACTTGAGCTGAATTTATGGTATTTGCTTATGATGTTTGCACCTTACCGGAGTTTGTACGATAAGATAATTTTTGATATTTGTATCACGACACACCAAACGTTATCGCTTATTTTGATATCGAACGAAGAGCTCTGCTGGCCTTAAGCTCAAGAGTTACTAATATCTAACTCGTCAATTATCGGATTGTCTGATATAATTCATGAAATCAATCACGGTTATGATTATATTGACAGGTATGTTCATATCCACTATTGTAGAGAAATACTACTACGTTGTAGACATTCGTCCTCTATTTTATCACGTTTCGACATTTTCTTAATAATGATATTTTATAAATTTCATTGCCAAGCTCAGACAATATTTATGTTAATAGCTTTTATGATTTAAACCAGCTTAAAAGTTACCTTTTCTGAATACCTATACTATACCTATCGATCTCCACATATTTTTTGTTAAATTCTCTATATGACTATAGACAATGCTAATTGGATGACATTTTCTGTTTTGCTATCATTTAACATTTTAAGCCGGTATTATGTTTTGTAGATGTAGAAAAAAACGTTTTAACCACAAGAGAAAGAGAATACGTCTTCAAGAACTTTTGTGGTTTCTCGACAGTTGATAAAATGTCGCGTTCTGAGTATTGACTGGATTGGGGTCGACCAACTGTACTGTGCTGTTTAGGCGTTTTAAAATCATCTACTATTCTTTTGTAAAAGACGAAGTAACTTTTAAATGCGCATAGTCGTATAGAAACTGTATTCTCTTCAAAAACTTGATATTGACACGGAATTTCGGAAGCTTCTCTTTAGAAATGCTTATTGTGATATTATCGATATCGTATTTCTGCCTAAATATATCCTGAACTATATAATATTTTACTTGTTTATCAACATTTTATCGGATTAAAAGAGAAAAATTATGTAATTTGATTTAAAGAAATTCGTACTTACTTAATTAAGTAGATAATAATTTTAATTGTTTAGCTTGTTTTAGGCTCTTTAATTTTATTAGTTATATTTTGTTTTGAATTTGCAATAATAGTATAACAAATTCAAGCAATCATTGCATTTTAACGTAGTTTTTGTTTTATTCATAATCGATTTTATCGTCAAAGGTAACGCTGTCTTCTGAAAGTTTGCCACAAATAGAGTTCTTACTAGAAATACGATAATTATCTCAAGTGAATAAGTACTATTTATGAATAATGCAATGTACCTATTCCATTATTCATAAATTAGGATTTTCACGATCTTGTAATTTATTTTTAGTTGTAAGTCAAACATCCAATGACAAAAAGAAAACAAAAAAGGGCTTTTTGAAGTAATTCTTGATAATAGATTTCCTACAATAGGTACATACTGCAAATCATAAACAACTAAAAATATTTTCGTTAAATAAAACAACAGTCAACAGTCTCTAATAAACGGTTTTTATTATAAGAAAGTTCAGTTAACATTGACGAATTGTCTTATTGACACTATCGATGCACGTAGAATAGGCACCATTGTTGTTAATTACACTACATAATAACATATTTTCGACAACTACAATATCATACTGAGCTCATCACCCGTTTAAATGATTATAATATTTTGACGCTACGATAGACCGTTCTTGAGTACAATAACTATAGCTGATGTAATTAATGGTTGCGCAATAATTATATAACCACGCATGCGACAGTACAAGTGGAAAAGTGACTTCAGGTAGAATTTTTACTTCTGCTACGCTCCTATTAGTATTAGCGTGATGTTATATAGCCTATATGTTTCCTCGATAAATGGACTATTCAACTAAAAATCTACTTTTAAAATCTAACTATTAGTACCTGATGTTGGCGCGAACAAACATCTCTCGGTCACATTTTTATTATGTTATGTAGAGATTAGATAATGAGGCCAATTTTGTGTCATCAAAACCTAATAACCTAACTAAAATGAAAACAAGTATGTTGTATTTCAATTGATTGGCTATTTCGTTGTACTCATTTAAATTAATTCAAATTTAATAAATCAAATTATGGTGGAAAAAGTGATTACCGCAAGCGGCACTTGAACCCGTTATTAAGTAAAAAGCATAGCATGTCAAATGCAAAATTAATAAATTACTTTAATTAAAATCGTTAGTCTATAATATACAGTTTTGTAAATAAGAAAGTTCAATTAACATTGCCGAACTGTGGTATTGACATTATCAATCTTTAGTTTTAGTTAAGTTTAGTTGTGTATGTAGAATTGGTACCAAATGTTTACCAGCTAATTTACAACTTAACGCTTTAACTGAACTACTGAACAGTGATTTCTATACAAATAAATAAATAATAAAAATTAATAAATATTCATGGACATTTCACACAACGTCCTCTGGTCCCAAGCTAAGCTTATATGCTTGTGTTATGGATACCAGAATACGGATAGAATACATATACTACTTTTCTTTTGTAAATACATTCTTATAATACATAGAAACACCCAGACGCAGTACAAACATTTGCATGACAATTAGAATAATCACACAAATGATTGTCCCGAGCGGGAATCGAACCCGCGACCTCTTGATCGGCAATCCGTTACATGAACCACGCAACCACGAGGCTCGTCTGTCTCACAAAGGTTTCGAAATGAAGTATACTTTCAGACTTATAATAACTCATTTAGTACAATGAGAAAATAATCTCGAAGAAAAGCATGGGAACCAAATATATACATACATTATACTACATAAAATAAAATTTATAATGAACTGTGCATTTTGTATGATGACATTATAATATCTATAATACTACTTTTGCTATTTTTTGTACAATTTTTACAATTTTTGTTTCGTAATATCTTAAGGAACATTTTATTACCGCTAAAAGGTTTAACACCTCTAATGTAACTCTCATGATTTATTTACTTGTAGGTACAAAAAATAATTACATTCTTTTTTGAAAGCTAGGGTTGGGCAAATGATTGCAATCCTCCATAATTGTATGTATTTTTTTTATAATGTTGGAAAAAGGTTGTATAATTTAAGAATTTAGTTTAAGAGCGACACTATCGAATTAAGATATCCTGTAATGGTAGATGTTAAGATTTTTAATAAGTAAAGTAATAAATTTGGCAATTAGCTGGCGCCTGCGCCTCCCTTAAGAAATGTATGGATCCAGCACGTAATATTACATAACCAATGGAAAGCGTACTTTTAAAAATCGCGGGAAAACTATAGAAAAAATTGTCTCAACATCTTTTAAGAGAGACCTCAGGGATCGTGTCGTTTCGTTATCATAAAAGTTTTGATGAAGGAACGTTGCTAATAGGAGGGTCACTATAGAATCAAATCAACAGACATTAAAGGATATTGTTAACAACTCTAGCAGACAAGAAGAGATAATACATAGCCTATAGCACTCTCGGAGACTGTAACGTCCTATTATTGAAAAAGTTTTAGAATCAGACTATTATTAGGTATAAAAAAGAACCTTCCAAACACCTTTAAGAAGTTAAAGATATCGTTAAGGGTTAATCCATATTCGTCCCAATAATAAAAAATTATGTAAACGTTATAATTTCTACAGACAAATTGCAACGGAACCCATATTAAAATATTATGTTATATTGTTACTGGCCAAGTAGTAAAAAGCATGTGGATTACATAGATTACTTTTATTAATCCTTAAAAAGGCATATAAACTTTCTTCATAAGAATATTATGAGTACATTGACCACAATGGTTCATAAACTTAACATAAAATATTATTATATGTGAAAGAAAGTATTTGCAATGAAATGCAGTACTTTAAACTTTCTGGGATAACTGACAGTCTTATGTATGCTCTCACAAAGTGGGATAAGTATTGTCTCATAATAAGTAAGTGATATTAGCCTAAAAGAGGACGCTATTTATGCATTTAGGAGTTAATAAGCAACAGTAACTTTTAAACTAAAAATCTGTGCTAAAAATACACAATCTGGTAACAATCTCAGGTATGAATGTCAAAAGAAAAATGATCTCTACATAAAAAAGAAAACTTGCATCTATACATATATATAATGATTAATGATTGATTGATTGTGGTAATGCATTAGGTTGATTACTCATATTTTACTAAGAAGCCAATAAACAGTACCTACCAGTGACGGAAATCTCGTTTACCAATAATTTCGGCTTCTGCTTAAAAGTATTCATGATTATTCTAAAGGACTAGACTAGAGCTTCCACTCTAACAATATGGATTAATTTAAAAAGATGCGATAGAAAATTAAAACAAGAGAGAAGAATGATGATATAGATTATTATATTAAAGGGAATATCTGCAGTCTTGGAATTGAAAAAGAAGCTAAGCTCAAAAGAGTATAAAAAAGCAAGATGGCTAATAATGGTTTTAATTATTACGCTAAATGTAAAACATAAAATTATGTCAAAATAAAGCAAATATCCATAATATATCATTGCAAAAATCAATCAAGGAATAATGTGAAGTGTAAAAATCAGTTCCTGCATCACAGCGTAATATAAATGATGTAAGATCAATCAGCAACAACAAAGAGCGAAGATTTCATTCAAGATTTTTAATGTAAAATATTCAACAGCTCATTGATCTTGTTGGTATATGAAATATCTTAATAAAATCAATTCTTATTGGGATTCATATCATTCAATATTCTTCATATTATATAGAAATTCTCTTACGACACGAATTCTGTTGGACCTAAATATGTCGTAAATATTTGTAGATTTTTTAAATCATATTAGGTTATACCGACGGGTACTAGTGGGACTAGTGGTTCCGGTAACGGACTGCAGTTCACGAGGTCGCGGGTTCGATTCCCGCTCGGGACAATTATTTGTGTGATATTTATATTGTCTTGTCATACAAATGTTTATCCTGCGTCTGGGTGTTTCCTATGTGTTATAAGTATGTATTTACAAAAGAAAAGTAGTTTATGTATTATATTCGTATTCTGGAACCCATAACACAAGCATAATAAGCTTATTTTGGGACCACAGGACGTTGTGTGAAATGCCCATGAATATTTATTTATATTTATATTACTACTGAATTATACTGCTACTAACTTCAAGTGGCAATAATATCAACGAAGAAGTACAATTTTCATTTAAAAATTATTACTTTGTTTTTTGCTTTCCAAAGTCATTTTTCAATGACCTCAATTTAGTACTTAAACTTGACTTCTTTTTGTGTTTTCATTTTTAGCAATAAAAGTGGATTTTTCGAAAAATAGATCATTATGTACCCTTGAAATTGTGGGTTTAATTTTCTCATAGCTTTTAAACTTTCAATATTTCTACGTGGATCCACTACGATCATCGAACGTCAAATCGTTAAATCCTGCTTCCTCAGCATACTTTATTATTAAACAGTACCTACTACAAATTCAATTGTTAGGAATATGGTGACAATAGCAGACTACCTTATAGCCGGCAAAAGTCTTACAAAATGTTTTATGCACCATGAAAACTGGCGTTACGTAGTAAGTAGTTGAGCTACTGCGCCATAGGGGCAGTAATTATCGTTTAAATTTAACTTGTAAACAGTTAACTTGTAAACAATCGGTGCGTACCTACTCGTTGCGTTCAACACAATACAGATGTGAACGGGATCAAGACGCGGACTCGTTACGGTTATTATCAAGTCGATTGTTTGCTGCTTTGCTGGAATCGTGTCTGTGCGCACTATGACTTTGCTCAACCGTTTTGTTAGATATTTCCCTTTGAATCTTTTATGAGCTTGTTTCACGGGTTCAGCTGACTATTGATGATCGGTGATGTTAATTTTTGTAACGGTACACAAAATGTTTGTATTTATAAATTTTGCATTATTTTCTTCGCATAAATTGTTTGTTCTTGAATTTTAAGGAGTCTTAATAAATCAAATTATGGTGGAAAAAGTGAATGTGCCGCAAGTGGGACTTGAACCCACGACCTCGGAATACCGTTCCGAAGCTCTTCCAACTGAGCTTATTGCGGTCTACTTGCAACACCTTCAAATTAGCCACCATTTAAAGGCATATCAAAAGGCATAGCATGTCAAATGCAAAAATTAAAAAATTTAAGGAGTCTTTAAGGCAATTCTTAATATTGTATGTTAATGTTTTTGTTTAGGAAATTCACTATTAATTTATAATATTAACGAATCTGTTGAGTGGTAAAGGAATGCCGCTCTAAAAATGTAGAGCTTATAAAATAACTCTACATATAATTTTATTATTGAAAGTATCTTAAGCTACTAAATTGTAACTTATAAATATATAACCAAGGCATAGTCATTGCTAACTTAATTACTACACAGACATAAAAGTAAAAGAATATTGTTTAACATTATTTAACATTGGTGCCTATTCTATATGCAGAACTAAACTTAACTTAACTAAAAAATGAAAACATCTATTGCCGTATCTTAAATATTTGGCTATTTTGTTGTACACATTTATATTAATTAAAATCGTTAGTCTGTAATAAACAGTTTTTATAATAAAAGCGGGAAATAAGCTGAATGGTGCCTTGCATGCTATTGTGGCTAACCAAGCGATTACTGAAAAGGCTCGAATGGCGATCCACAATGGCGTGTTGTTACCTACGCTTATGTATGGAAGCGAATGTTGGGTGTGGCAGGAGAAGCACAAAAGTAGAATAAATGCTGTAGAGATGCGCTCTTTGAGAAGTATGTGTGGTGTGACTTTGAAAGAGAGATTAAGAAATGAAGTTATAAGAGAACGTTGTGGTCTGAAAGAGGATGTAGTGACTAAGGTGGAGAAAAGTATGCTTAGGTGGTTTGGTCATGTGGAGAGGATGGATGAGAGACGCTTAACGAAAGGCATATACACGGCGAAAGTAAGTGGAAATGCTGGGAGAGGACGCCCCAGAAAAATATACTCCGATGTCATCGCCGGGATACTCCAAAAGGGGCAAGTGCGTAGCACTTACAACCGTCGGGCATGTATGACCAGATGTATGAGTGTGGATGAAGCCAAGGAAGTGTGCTTCGATCGTGGCAGATGGCGCTCTATAGTCTCTGCCTACCCCCATGGGAAAAAGGCGTGATGTTATGATGATGATGATGATGATATAATAAAAAAGTTCTGCTAAAATTGCCGCATTGTCTTATTGACACTATTAATTTTCATTTTTTAGTTAAGAGTTTAGTTCAGCAGATAGAATAGGCACCATTATTTACTAAGTGACATACAATATGCAGTCTCATAACCAAGAAATTAGTGTATTTTACAGTTCGAATACTATTCTGTGATCACACATGTTATTTATTTAGGAGCTGAAAATAGTAACAGTTCTAAATCAATGTGGGTTATTGAATACCGCAGGTGGTGGTCAAAGCTTCAAAGCGCATTCGGTATGCATTAGTAAAAGGAGGGCATTATTTCGTACTATTCCGCTACCGACTTATCTGACGGGTAAAAGATTTAGCAAGTGGCCAAAGAGGAAAGAGTGTACTGTGAGTGGAAAGCGAACCGCATTACCGCAAATCATGGTATAATCCCTCTTACAAAGCTCACGATGGCTGTTTGTGAGTAAATAGCAGTTTGATAACCGACTAGAGACCGGATACACGTTTCGTTTTGCCAGTTATTTTGGCTTATCCACAAATAGACATGGGATTGCGTGTGTGAATACTTCTTTACTAAACATTATCAGGATGCAGTAAATAAATAAATCATTGACTAATGTCTAGCTTTTAGCGAGGAATTTGTGACGGAACTGAAGTTTATTTGTTCGTATATCGCGTCATCTTTGGAATCACTGTCATTATGTTAACGTGAAATCGTATCATGTTGTATACATTGTAGTTTACGCATTCGATAAAACTACATGCTTCACATGTTCGTAAACTGAAGTATTATTCCTATTCAGTCCTGACTCCATAATACCAGTAATGGATGTTCGGGTTCCCTTTAACGGGAGAATAACAACTCTATCATACCATTCTGACCAGACAAGTTATGGATATATTTTCGGTATTTTTTTAAACTCCAGTGCAGTGATCACTCACGCATGAGACTATACTTCAAAAATCTTTAAGAACGCTTAAGAGCGTTATTAAAGATTTTTGTCATCCTTCTCATTCAGTCTAATGTCTAACTTAACAATAAAGCAGTCATAACCGTGTTGAGCTTGTACAATTTTGGATATAAATATATTACGATCAAGGTTTTTTTGGATTAGTATTACGAGTTTTTGGGATTAACTTATAGTATCGATGTGCCTTTTTATTAAATGAATTAAGGTTATTCGGAGAGAAACAGGTGTGATAGTAAAAATAAGTAAACTACATATTTTTTTATGTGCCGCTCATACTAATAAAGATTTTTGGTTACATACCGTTGAATGATTGGTAACGTAAATAAATAATTCTCGTTGAAAGTAGATACGGGTGCGCACGTTGATAGATAAGTATTTTTATTACGCGTTCAAGATGTATGTAGTTGTTGCTTGTATTATGGCTATTTCGTAATAATGGTACCAACTTTACGTGCACAACTTAAGGGCCTACATCAATATTATCGTCGACATGTACTATTAACACAGCTAGTAGATATAGAAAATGAAGAATTAGGGATATTTTTTTTGTTTACTCAAAATCTACTAAATATATTTTAATTCTGGCTTACGTATTTCTATATATAATAGTTACTTATATTTTTAAAGTTATTTCATTAGTTAATACGCGATAATAGACCGACAAATGAAAAAAATTAAAAATGAGAGAGGTTGTTTCGCTAAGCTTTTCTATCGAGAAAACTTTTTTCAATCGCGTTTCTGAGTTTATGCGATCGAAAATGCACGAAGCTATTTTGGTAAAATATAAAACTACTTTTTAGGGTTCCGTACCCAAAGGGTAAAAACGGGACCCTATTACTGAGACTTCGCTGTCCGTCCGTCCGTCCGTCCGTCCGTCCGTCCGTCCGTCCGTCCGTCCGTCCGTCCGTCCGTCCGTCCGTCCGTCTGTCACCAGGCTGTATCTCAAGAACGGTGATAGCTAGAGAGTTGAAATTTTCACAGATGATGTATTTCTATTGCCGCTATAACAACAAATACTAAAAATAAAATAAAATAAATATTTAAGGGGGGCTCCCATACAACAAACATGATTTTTAGGGTTCCGTACCCAGTATCTCAAGAACGGTGATAGCTAGACAGTTGAAATTTTCACAGATGATGTATTTCTATTGCCGCTATAACAACAAATACTAAAAATAAAATAAAATAAATATTTAAGGGGGGCTCCCATACAACAAACATGATTTTTTTACCGTTTCTTGCTCGATACTAATAACGTTGCCTTATGTTGCATAGATAATGGTACGGAACCCTTCGTGCGCGAGTCCGACTCGCACTTGACCAATTATTATGTATTTAAACGCGTATATTTGTTTTAAATGTTAGCCCAACATTCTAGCTTAGTCTTATCCGTGACCATGGTGACTGCAAAGTCTCCGAAACGTCGGGCCAAAATTTAAAACAAATATACGCGTCTAAATCCGTAAAAAGTAGTTTTATTTAAACAGATGAGTCGCGCAAGTGTTAGAAAATATTAAAATATGAAAATTGATAACATTATCGGCAATGTGAACTGAACTTTCTTCTTATAAAAACTGTGTAATATGAAACAAAGATTTTATTTGTTATAAATATGGAAACGAAATCGGTAATAAATCAAAATACACCATATTAACACCATGTTTGTTCCCATTTTTAGGGTTCCGTACCCAAAGGGTAAAAACGGGACCCTATTACTGAGACTTCGCTGTCCGTCCGTCCGTCCGTCTGTCACCAGGCTGTATCTCAAGAACGGTGATAGCTAGAGAGTTGAAATTTTCACAGATGATGTATTTCTATTGCCGCTATAACAACAAATACTAAAAATAAAATAAAATAAATATTTAAGGGGGGCTCTCATACAACAAACATGATTTTTTTACCGTTTCTTGCTCGATACTAATAACGTTGCCTTATGTTGCATAGATAATGGTACGGAACCCTTCGTGCGCGAGTCCGACTCGCACTTGACCAATTTTATTAGTCAAATTTTGTTGTGCACAATTTTGGGATGCATTGCATGCATTTATGAATTTCGCCCGTCCGGTTGCGGGGCAACCTCGGGGCGATATATGAGACACCTGACTTAGAATGAGCCGGACTACCCACTAAACTATATTTTATGGTGTTCCTCTTCGCTCCTATCGGGCCTTATTAGTATAGTGCCTTAAACCTGACCTTGATTCGTGTAGGGTAGTTAAAAACTTTGACTATCATGGTAATGCAAACGCAAATATTTCGGGTTAATTTTTAGTCTGGTCAAGATATTTTGTAAAATTAGCCAGTTCTGCGTCGTGTCCAAATCTTAGGTATATAGTATTTACAAAGCGATCGTTACAAGATATTTCATACAACACTTTTTGTTTCAAGCTTACCTTATTGCTTGTGTTTATATTTAAATGCGGCTATATGGTATACGGTGTGCTTATTCCAATATTATTCAATTTAAAATAGTGTAGAAATATTCTATAAGAATACACTGAACGTTGTGTGTTTGCTCTATTATAGTAATAAAGATAAGGAACAAATTTCTATAGTTTTGTTAAATTGAAACTACAACTCAGCTAACATCTGGGAACGTTTGTAGACGACACACGCCACACTGTGTTGTTGTCATTACTCATCTGTCTTGAACACGACTTCGTGCTATCCAATGCTATCGACCCGAAATAGTTGTTTACAAAACGACATTATTTCAAAACTTGCAGCTTCAATAACAGACTTTAAGTCATTGCAGCACAAACTAATTTTGCCCTATCAGCTTTTTCTTACTTACGACTATTTAAAAGTTGTGAAAATATGAGACAGCGACTCTTGAAATGACATGCTAATTGACAGCAAGAGTTGAGACGGTTTTTAGGGTTCCGTACAAATATGAAACGGGACCCCATTACTAACATTTCGCTGTATATCCGTCAGTCTGCCACCAGGCCGTATCTCTAAAACAGTGATAGCAAAAGAGCTGAAAATGTCACAGTTTATCCATATCAGTTGATGCCACAACAACAAATACTCATTATCTCCATCCTCCTGCCCTTATTCTATGGTTTGGGTTCTCGTTATTTGGTGAGAATTGTGTTGGTATGATGAATATATATGGTGTACTAGCTGACCCGGCAAACGTTGTTTTGCCATACAAATGGCAAGGGGTGGCAACCCTTATCACTTAGGGGTATGAAAAATATTATGTAGATAGTAGCCGATTCTCAGACCTACTGAATGTGCATTTGAAATTTCATAAGAATCGGTCAAGCCGTTTCGGAGGAGTATGGGAACGAACATTGTGATACGAGAATTTTATATATTATGTGAAACATGAATATGAATAATGTTATTAACAGTATGGAACCCTATGTGAGCGAGTCCAACTACTCGACCGGTTATTTTCAACAATACGTTGCAAAGTAATATTTGTTTTTAGAGATAGTAGGTACGTAGCAACACAAAATGATTTCAATAATGAAGTAACGGCATTACAGTATGACATTACATGCATCCTTTTCAAAGCATTGCAATGTGTTATGACTTTGTATTATGATCTGTCTGGCCAATATTAGTTTTATGAATAACAGTCTACTGAGTTTCTGCAATAGTTTAATTATGTTGCTAGTTCTCATAAAACAACCGGATAAAAAATAATAAATAGAAATCTTTTCCTTCTTGCCAGCTCACTACTGGACACGGAGTTCCTCCGCTTTATCTTAAGTTGAAAGGCATTTTGGTCTATTAAGGAGCGCTAACCAGGCGTGTTATCACTACATTTGTATAGTTATGTAAATAGGCTTGCAGAAAGTTAATAAAACATAAATTAAACTTGGCGTGTTGAGATACAAACTCTAAAGTAAACGAGAAATAATCATAATCAACGTCCAAGTAAGTTTGTAAACAAAATAAAAAAGGTTCTGTGTTAATTTTACAGAAAATATAAAGTTCTAAATATTACTGGAAGTGATTTTCAAAGATAAGTTGAGTATGAAAAAAGAAAAGATATTCCAGACTACATGAAAGGTTAGCACGCACCTATGTAGCATGTAAGTAACTATATTAAAACTATATTTATAACACTTAAAAAAGTTTCAGAGAAAATATAAGACAGAGTAACTAAACCAACTTCTTCCTTCCAAATTCTAACTAAAAGAAAATGCCATCTAGATTCATACTTCAGTTATTTTATCATCCCACGGACACAAGGCATTTTATCGGGATTAAAAGTAACCTATGTGGTAACGTAGCTTGTAAGGTTATTGGCATAAAATTTAATTTAAATCTATGTAACGAAGTAACAAACATAAAACCCGTAAGCACAAACTACTCGTACCATTCAAACTTCCTCATTTTTATTAGGTATATGTTTGATATTCATGAACTATAAATGCTTTCACCATTAAGAAACATAAAAGAAATCATTAGTTTGCTATGTTTAATAAGTATTTACATCGGTGGTATAAAAATATTGTTTTAAGTCGTCCCTGTGGAATGTTTCGCTGTTTGAATAAGGAAGCTAAAGCGACGTTATTAGATTTTCCCTGGTCAATGAGATGTATCTTATATAATGTAGTTTTATTGCGTAAGTTTCGGTTCTTAGGCAAGCTTCGCTGCCTTCTCATCTTCGTTGTATTTATTCTGAGGATTGAACATTGATTTTGAAATATTTTGGGGAAAATATGTAAATAGACAAATAGGACAGTAAGGTATTTTTTAGATTTTTTTGCCATTAAAGCGGCTGCTATTTTAAACATTTCTGATTCGAATTTTTAATAGCGTCTTGTACTTAATCACTTCGTTAACTTATTTTGTTCCATATGCTGTTGTTGTTACCCAGTTTTGAAGTTACAAATATGCTTGACGTTTAATATTGCTTACTGCATTACATAAATTAACGGAATATCTATTTTGTGGTTATCTGATTCTTTTAGAAAACATTTTTCTTCAGCGGTTTTATTTCTTTAAGCGATGCTTGTTTATTTCCAATTATCATCTAGTGCTTCTTTTTCTATTCGTACGATTCCTCGTTTAGCGGAAAAACACGTATCGATATTTTTATAATTTTTTAGGAATTATTGCGAAAGATCATCCACTATTTTAACATTTCTACTTTCGGTCGTGTTTGTTGAAGAAATATAAAGGAAGGTCTTGCCGCGTCTCTGCAAAATTATTGAAAATTGTTAATCAATATTAATTTATTGTATCCTAAACAGGATGCACGTGTCGTGTGAGAAAGTTAACATGTGTAATGAGCCATGTGTTACCCAGTGATGATTTATGACATTGAGGTTAGCTCAATGAAAGAAATGAAATGGGAATTTAATAAATTCTTTTTTAATTTACAGCTAATTAACTTAAGAGTTATTCATGACGATAGGGAAAAATAAATTACAGACAATATATTATTATGCCCTCATTAGTTTCTAAGAAAGAAAGACAATAATATATTTCTATAAGTACTTATAATAACTATACGATAAGAAAAGCACGGATGCGTTAAGTTACATTTTGAATTTTTATTGAAATTTTAGGAATCCGACAACTATTGAGAAAATATTGGTGCCATTTGTGGATCTAACACGATATCAGTAATAATAGAACAAATGGTTGGGTCATGCGATTTCAGTCTGGGTTGAAATTTCTATTGTAATAGATGCTGTTTATTCCAAAGAACTAAAGTTACAATTCAGATATATAAACGACTTACGGCCATTTTTAACAACCAATCGCTGATCACGGATCATTATCCTCGTTTATCAATAAGATTCTTCTATATCCTGTAAAATTTTTAATAGAGAATGCTGTCATCAGTAGCTTATTGATGTCCAAGAAAGGACAAAAGCTTAGATTAGTCTGACTTTGACAGCAAGAATCGGGGATATATAAAATATGGAAACGGCTGATAGTCTTATATACCTGTGATAGTAGAAGGATGTCGACAATAAAATAATTATATTTCATTTTAAAACAGGTATAAAAAATGAGTCTTATATTATTTGCATGTACAGCTTTGCTAAAAGAAACCCAAGTACCGTTTTCTCATTTGCGATTCACTATTAAAATGCAATGAAACTGAAGTGTTTATTTTGATTTTATATATAGCTCATTCAATGTGTTTTATGCACCGTTTTCTCATTTGCAAGTCATTATTAAAACGAATTAGAACCTGATCTGTTCTAATATGTTTGATGACAGATAATGAGCAGTTATTATTTTGATTCTTTCTTGTAAAAGCCTTTGTTTTGAAAGAATGATTCAGAATGCAATATATTATTGAACTTTCTTATCATAACCCATTGCGGCAACAACGGTAACTAAACGTATGGTTTTGCGTCATCACTTCGCAATGAGAAATTCACATAAGTATTATGTGTATTAAATTTATCTTTTGTTATAACAACTAAAATATTAGAGATTTTATAAAGTTAGTCATATCACAAATAAATAAAAAATCACTTCAACTAAAGGAAAAAGTTACGTTAAAATATGTTTTCAAACGATATTATTTTGTATAGTTTTAACTTTTAAATAATTTATTATTTAGTGCTATCAGCAGTGCCAAGTCATGCCTTGTGGTGTTATTGCTAAGCACAATCTAGGAAATGCTGCAGTGCAGTATGAACAGTGGTTCTTCAATCATGGTCAAACAATCGCTCGATTTAGTTGATAATAAATATGAATTAAATTTGCAAAATTTACAGCATTAAAACTCGAGCATAGATTTTTAAAGTATCATATTTCTTGCAAACTCTCGTTTTGTATGAATGCTTCCAGATCACTAAAGAATATTCGTAATAAACCAACGCTGGATAGCAAATTATTATTCCGAGCAGAATCTGTTGAAATCACATATCATGTCTCGTTTTATTCAGCTTCATTTCTGTAAATAAAGAAATTCTTTAGCGGTATTTTATTAACTTCTTCAACTTACTTAATGTTGAGTAGAATAAAGATGAACGTATATTATAGTTTGGCGTCGAAAAACATGCTCAATTTTCGCAATCTTTTACCAACATAGAAATGGCAGCCAAAATATAGGATCACGTTTGCGTTATCGGAGCTTCCGTTGAAGATTATTGTCAAGTTTGTTATGATCACTGTCTAATATGAATTGGATTTTTTTCTTGATTGACAGATAAATTAACTTGGTTTGTGTAGATTTTTTTTTGTCAACGCAAAGTGGTCTAATTTTTACTGAATTTGTTCGATCAGAACTTAGAAAGATTGCATGCCTTCAATGATATAACTGGTTTGGGTTAGGTGGATATGAATATGAATTTGTCTTTAATTATGCCAAATACCTATATGTGAATGCAGTAAGCAGAATACTTCATTCTTCTAAATTCTTAAAATTCTAAAACATGTAAAATCTCTAAATATATCGTTAGAATGTTAAATCTTAAAAGCGCACACTCCTGTGCAATATCGCCAAAAATTAAATATAAAAATATAACTTTAAATGTAGGTGTCCTTAATCGGTATCCAATGGCGTGGATAATTGTACATCATCGGTTAATCATAGTGTTCAGTGTCATGCAATATTTAATTAAACCTTCATTAAGTTCGATGCGGGCAAAAGTAATTACCCCGGGCATTCCAACAGCTCTTCTTACTTAACGAGAGCGTTCTATACCTACATCGAACGTCTCACGGAACAGTATAATGAGATACATAATTTCTGTGAACACATATTAAATGGTAGGCTTTAAATTTGTTATGTTTAATGCAACATTCTCTGTAAATGTTGACTATGAATATGAAGTATGTATTAATGTTGATACCTAAATCTCACATGAGGATAATAATTATATTAGTGGTTTGTAGCGTAATTTTGTATAGTCTA
The DNA here is from genome assembly GCA_916999025.1 of Orgyia antiqua. Lineage (NCBI taxonomy): Eukaryota > Metazoa > Arthropoda > Insecta > Lepidoptera > Erebidae > Orgyia > Orgyia antiqua. The sequence goes on from OU779864.1 coordinate 30,828,816, forward strand.
TTTAATATGAATGTTAATCAATTTAAAATATACTGCAACCAAACTTAGTATATTTCGCTCATTTCGCTTGAAACGCTATGAAAAATAGGGTAGCAAAACTAAAACAAACAAAAAAAAATAGTTACTCTTATTAATTAACTGCGTAATGATACACCTATCATATATATCATTCGTATATTTTCTGTTTAAAAACGTCTCCAAAATTATTACGATATAATTATTTAAGTATCTCTATTGTTCTAAAACGGCAGTGTAATTACAAAAAAAACAATAACATAATTCTTATAACCAACATTGACATATGAACGCGAATGTAATAAGAAAGTCTATTTGCCTGAAACAAAGAAATGCTTGAAAATTATTTTTCTCTGTAATTAATCAAATTTGTAAAAGAGCTTCAAGCTTACAAATTAAAATAAAATCATCTGCTTGTTCCAGCTCAGTGTATATTGTAGTTGTCTTTTAAGTTAACAGAATAAAAGTTATGACACCTCTTTAGGCATATTTCATTACTCGTAGCAACGCTGGTGGCATTTTCACGGAAATTTAGTTTCTAAAATGTCTGTAGCTCATTTATTATGAACATTATTTAGATGCCGCCACTCCACAACTTACATTCGGAATGATAAGCATCTTACAAGCTTTTTGTAGATTAAGATTAGTAAAAGACAGAAATAACAAGTCTGTTAAAAAATTATAAAAACATGAATACTTTTTAAATTTAGTTAAGGGCCTACATCAATATTATCCTCGACATGTACCTATTAACACAGCTAGTAGGTATAGAAAATGAAGAATTAGGGATATTTTTTTGTTTACTCAAAATCTACTAAATATATTTTAATTCCGGTTTACGTGTTTCTATATATAATAGTTACTTATGTTTTGAAAGTTATTTCATTCGTTAATATGCGATAATAGACCGACAAATGAAAAAAATAAAAAATAAGAGAGGTTGTTTAATCGCGTTTCTGAGTTTATGCGATCCTAGATTATATATTGAAAAAACATATACTTAAAAATTAGAGCTCTAGCCATTCAATCTAAAGAAAAAATGAAAACTTCGTACGTTGAAAAATGCACGAAGCTACGAGTATTTTGGTATCCTCTTAAAGCTTTTTTTTTAAATTTTAGTTTTTTAGCACTGGTCTATATTTATACAGCTTAGTTATTTATCTTGGTACACTACTATTGAAATGGGGTTACGATTTTTGTGTCATTTAACCCATCACACGTAAACGTAAACATTGCAGGAGCAATTTTATAATAATGTAAGGAATTATGTAAAATAAGGGTTGAGGGGCGTTAATAATTTGTTATAAAGGCACACCGGTATATTTAACAATTATGAGGTCAAATCGCCAAAGTTTAAAATCAATAAAGTAAAATAGCAAATATTGTTTGCCTTATAAAACACTAGCTGTTGTTCGCGACTCCGTACGCGTGGAATTTAGAAAACTTTTCCCGTTTTTGCAAGGTCGCAGCGTGATGTTATATAGCCTATATCTTTCCTCGATGAATGTACTATCCAACACGGAAAAAAATTTTCAAATCGGACCAGTAGTACCTGAGATTAGCGCGTTCAAACAAACCAACAAACAAACAAACTCTTCAGCTTTATAATATAAGTATAGATATAGAAAAAAGTTGAAATAAAACATCAGAACATTAAAAGCATTGAGTGTCTTTGTTACAAGTTTGCAAGATACTTTACAGAACAGGTGGCGTTTCAGACACTGGTCTCGAGCGAGCGGCAATTAATAGCCATGTCCGTATACGTCTTAAGAGGATACCAAAATAGCTTCGTGCATTTTTCTATGTACGAAGTTTTCATTGTTTCTTTAGATTGAATGGCTAGAGCTCTAGTTTTTAAGTATATGTTTTTTCAATATATGATCTAGGATCGCATAAACTCAGAAACGCGATTGAAAAAAGTTTTCTCGATAGAAAATCTTGGCGAAACAACCTCTCAAATTTTTTATTTTTTTCATTTGTCGGTCTATTATCGCGTATTAACTAATGAAATAACTTTAAAAACATAGGTAACTATTATGTATAGAAACACGTAAATCAGAATTAAAATATATTTAGTAGATTTTGAGTAAATAGGAAAAGTATCCCTAATTCTTCATTTTCTGTGCCTACTGGCTGTGATAATATGTACGTGTCGGCGATGATATACGATAATATTGATGTAGGCCCTTAAGCTTCTAATATATTTTACGCGCATGTTGTCAACTCTATCTATTTTCTGTCCACACTGTAGATTTTTTTCGATTTTCAAAAATATGGCATTTATGCTCTTTTTTTACGGCAATTTAACTTTTTTTTTTACAACAGTATGAAAGGAGTAATAAATTCATCAATTTACATGTTCTTTTTTCAAAATGTTCATCGTTTGTCGTTGAAAAAGAATCGATGTGTGAAACGTAACAATTCTTGCATTGGCGGTCACACGTGCAGACATATGGTGACATTCTGTCTCGTATGTAAAGATACAGGGCAATGCCCAGCGTGTGTAAAATTTTACAGCCCGTATTTCCCTACGATAAGTTGCGTACCTATTGCGTATTAGCAATGATTTTTACAACCTGGTATAGGCACTAGGTACCTACGAGTACATAAAAAAATACGTTTATACGTCTTATTTGTTTAGAGCAATTTAACAGACCTCTTTGTATTATTTGTAGTCTTTATTTGTAGTTCTTTTTTTAGGCTATTTTGTTAGCTACCTTTTACTATATGTATACTATCTTTATCCAATATTTGCGCTAAAATATACTAGCTGTTGCCCGTTACTCCGTGTGCGTGGAATTTAGAAAACTTTTCCCGTTTTTGCAACATTTTTCACTACTGCTTCGCTCCTATTCTTCGCAGTGTGATGTTATATAACCTATAGCCTTCCGCGATAAATGTACTATCCAACACTGAAAGAATTTTTCAAATCGGACCAGTGGTTCCTGAGATTAGCGCGTGCAAACAAACAAACAAACTGACTCTTCGGTTTTATAATATTATTATAGATATAAAAGTTATTACTAAATGCGCGTCTTTACCAAATTAAAGTCATAGTAGTCATAGTCAATGGTCGCTAGGTGATAGTATATTAGTAAAACCTAGAAAAATAAAGTATAAATAGAATAACGTAATGATAATAATCCTATTTTTAGTTTTCGTGCTACAAAATTAAAATTGTTTGTAACTCAATTATTTTAAAATGTCACGATTACTTTACTTTTATCTTAAAGATAAATTTGAATTCTTATCAGTAGTTCACTTGTCACATAAACTAGAGCAGCAAATGTAATTTACCTCCTGCCCTTATCACATCCAGTTGACTGACTGAGTTTTATTAAGAAACAAAACATTATATTGAAATCGATCAAGCCATATGTATGCGATGACATGTAAATATATCTAGATAAAAATATTAATGTCTTAATACTTGGAACACCTATATTTGTTTTGGATTGCGTAAAAAATAAAAAAAATCTAATAAAACCACTTTACAGATGGTATACAAAAATAAACTCGTTTTAAATTTAAGCACAACTGAAAAGTCTTACGGAAACTTTAAAACGAAATAGACGCGTCTAGATCCGTAAAAAGTGGTTTTAGATAAATAAATAAGTCACGCAAGGGTTAGAGAATATTATATCCAAAAATATTAATTCACTTAGAAATATATTCATGTTATTATTATTTGTTTTCGCTAACTTTTGTGGAAAGTCTTTTGAAGTAATATGGACGAAGATTTTTATAGAAATATAAGTATGTCATTTACATACTATGGTTACATGATTGTAGGAAAAGTAGTTGGATGAAGGCCAAAATTTATCTATGTGTCACGATAATCATATAAATGCAGCGAAATAAACTAGTTCGATCTGTCGACATTCACCATTTAACAAGAGACTCGTAAACATATTAGCGACTCTTCGTTTTTACTGAATTTATTACCAACAAACACTTTTATGTGTAAACTTTGATACTACTTGTGTGATTTGAAATATAAAGACCATTAATTTTCGTCTGGTGATCTTCTAAACTTCTAACATATGTTGTTAGTGGTTGAAAGATTTCTGGTTCCTTAACAAGCTATGTATTATAACAGTAATTATCTTCTTATTTCTCCCAGCCCGATAACGTCACAGTTTTAACAATTTGGGAGGGGTTTCCATCTACTATGCCACGTTGACCAGGCATAGGGATGTTTTTCCAATTTTCCGTCTCTCACAGTTGATGGTAATTGCTTATCATATAATCAGTCTCCTACTGGCTCTTGCAGAAGCCTGGAGAAGACATAGGAACGAGACATGGGGCGATGACACTTGTATTTAAATAAGAAAGAGCTTTTGCTATTCCAAAGGCAATAAATCGGACTTTTTTGTTATTTTGGTCTTCATCACTGTCTGTTTTAAAGTGCGTAACAATAAGGAATATTGATTCAATCAACGTACATCAAAACGTAAACAGTTTCTTACAGTACGACAGGGAGAGATAGACATTTTTGTTTCTCAAAGTAAATACTACATAACATTCAATTGCTTGAATAAGCTAGCAGCCGTGTTGATAACTCTAAAAACAACAAATGAAACTACAATAAAACAAAATGTTATATTTTTACCTCGAAATTTACTGTAGTTTGAATTTCATAGAACATTTCTAGATTATTGATGTGATGATGTTACAGATTGAAATTTATTGCAATGTTTCTCGACAATGAAGTAATTATCAAATATTTTACGAGCTAATGTTTTTCTTTTGCACGGCATTTGTGGAATGACATTGTTTACAAAAGTAAATAAATTTTAAATGTCAAATGATTGTAAAATACTTTTAATTGTTTCTGAGAGATTATTATAAATGTAATATAATAATTAAAATATAAAGATCTTCGATGATGACTAATGACACAGATAAATAAAGCATGTCAAAAATTTCTTTCCAATTTAAAAATCTACGTTAAATAGATACATGTGATTTAGCAATTAATAAAAAATAAGGCGTAATTAATTACAATTTATTAAGGTAGGTTAGTAATCGTAATCTTATTATCTCAATGCTGTTTAAAATTTATGTATCAAAACAAAATAGTGTTAGGTTATGGGTCAACGTTTATATATGATTGTGCTTATTTAAATTGGAAGCGACGACCTGTTATCAGGGGCCAGTGCTGCATTATGACTTAATCTACAAATACATATTCGAAATAGTAGTTTTAAAATTAGGACTTGGTTGAAAATAAATCTCTTTTTAGCTCATGGTGCCCATTCTTTTGGCAAAACTATTAGGTATATGCGTAATTTAACTTAAACATAGATATTGATAACACCAATGAGACAATTCGAAAATTTTAGCTCAATTTTCTTAGTATACCTAAAACCTGTAAAATATGGAATAAGATTTCTAAATAATATAAATATAAACAACGAATTAGATATTACATCAAAATACACGAAAAGTTGGTTTTGTTTTCATTAAGTTAGGTTAAGTTTTTTTACGCTTCAGGATCGGTTCCATTGCCTACCCATTTGTGTGTTAACGGATTAAAAACACAAGAGTCACCAGCCCAAGTGTGTTTAGGATGCTGTAAGAGTCAGATTAGGAGTATTATTAACGGATAACATGTACGAAGAGGGAAGGAAAGTCAAGGCTTTAAACTTTATGGTAATAAGTAACGCTAAGACGAGATTTTTTACAAACATTTTTTTGAACTAATAATTTTTACTAGGCATCTTAAAGCGTAAAGTTTAACGACGTTAAAACTTTACTTTTGTTCTAGAATCAACTAAAATACTAGTGGTCTTATTCATAATGACTTATCGGAGGTTTAAACGGAGATTTTATCGGAAAGATAATAAACGTTTTAGCGTAAAAGGACTATTATGAATAACAAGTTTTGACAATTTTCGCCAACCGATTTTAGCGAACTTTTAAACCTCCGATAAGTCATTGTGAATAAGACCATAGATATATTTAAGTTGATCCTAGAACACAAGTAAAGTTACGTAGTATACTACCTTTATAGTAGAAGTACATTGTTACTAACTTTTTCAAGGAAAAGCAATAAAATCCGTTTCCTAACAGCGTATTTTAGTTCTCAATATTTTACGTTATAGGTACTTACTTACTTTGGAATAAACTTATTTCTCTTGCTCATCGAGGCAGTTTTATTCTAAAGGGCTACTATCTAAATAAAGCTTAAATGAAATCTTAGGGCACAGCTAGTATTTAATACGTATAAATCACGTCGTCTGCGTCTAGAGTGGTGAGTGACAAAGAGGATTGTTACATCGTTTGGTATTCGTTTGCCAGACAAATGCAAATGCTTCTTGTGCACGCAATTTTCTCTTTAGGGCTGCCCGATTTTGGTACAAATAATGCCTAATTGATTTCTCTATAGAACAACGGCAAAGAGTATATTATGCCTTTCACTTATAACATTTTTTAATGTTACCAAATATTGTGCTCTTGTACCTATAGTTTGCCACGTTATTACGATAGATACTTACGTTATTTGCATTTAAACTTAGGCCAAATTAAATTTTAGTTAAGTCCATTTACAGACATTGACAGATTGGATAGTCTATTGACTACGAACTACAATATTTTACGGTGTAAATTCTACTATTGGACAATGTTTATTGAATTAACTATGAATGAAACATATTTCCAACATTTTCACGAAATTAAAAAGTCTTAGACAGCATGCTGAATACCTACGTTAGTAAAAATACTTTCCATGTAACTACTCGTATATAGGCAAAAAACTAAACAGTATGAAGTACTTTTATACGGGTACTTCATTAGAACACAATACTATTTTAAACGCTACATTATAGAAATCCTTAAATAAACTGTTCTAGGAACATTAAACTAATAACTAGTGAACACTCTGAAAGTAGTTCTACTACGAAAATACAGCTCCAATCACTCATTAGACATGCTCGGCGACTTTATTGACCGTTTAAATACGTTTAACAATTCATGAATGCATACTGGTTAATATAGGTACGAAAGTTGTTAGAGCGAACAGAAAATCAAGTCTCAATAGAAAACATCTTTATAGCTTTATCATTTTGAAAATAAAATAAAATAATTATTTACGTTAATACGACAAAAAGAAAATAAAATCTGTACTGCAAATTTATACCCAAAAACAACTGATGAGATACTTTTATTATGAGCCCTTTTGGTCTTGAATTTTTGAAATTTTAGTTTTACTTGGCACGTTAGAGAAAACCGATTTGAGTAATTTTTTATAGTGTCCGACCGAAACTGGATTTCCGGCCGAAACCGAAACCGAATGTTCGGCCTTGGCTTCAGTTTCGGCCACGGCCGAATATTCGGTTTCGGTTTCGGCCGGGTAAAATTTCTTAAAATACTGAAATTTGGCCCATTTTACCTATTATTTTGCATTAATTAGGTCATGAAATGGAGACACAAATATTTTTTATATTAAATAAAGTATTCCAAGGACCATAATATAAGTTCCTTGGAATACTTTATTTAATATAATTTAAAGAAATATTTATAACATTTTTATTGAAGTAATTTATCTAAAATCTATCTATCTAAATTTAAGTCCCGCTTGCGGTGATCACTTTTTCCACTACAATTTAATTTATTAAACATTTTTATTATTTTTTAAAATTATGTTCTCATAATTTTCGAATAGGGCCGTCAAAGCGTTGCCGCGGTAAACGAAGTTAGTCGAGCATGGGTGTGTGTGAACTGCGATACAAAGTATTGGCGATATAAAGTTTCGGCCGATTTTGGCCGAAACCGAAACTGCCGCCGAAACTTGATTTTTGGCCGAAACTTTCGGCCAACCGAAATCGAACATTCGGTCGGACACAATTTTTTTATAACGCTTACCGTCCAACACGAAGTTACAAACGTAGGATAGGTGATGCAAACGCACTTCTTTATTCTTAAGTTTGGTACAAACATAGGATAAAGTATTAGGAATGCTTTCTTACTCGCTTATATAAGTCCTAATACACACTTTTTTAATTATGATCCACGAATTTTCATTGTGATTAAAATTAAGTCCAAGTAATTACCCGCGCTATTTGCTGCGAATAGAAGCGACTAATGAATTCATTGTTTTGAGTATTTTCTAATCTCTTTGTTTTGTTGGCACATGCATGCGGACATATGCACAAATAAATAAACAAAAACCTGAGTCCATTCACTCCGCGCTGACATTTCTACGACGGTGTTACGTGCCAATCTATCTATTTTATATAGTATTCATTTTTATTGAAGCTTCGTGATAAATGCTTCCTGAAATAATATTTAACTGTTCGTATAATCCAAGCAATGAAAAGCAAATATAAGAATTTTTATTTGATTTCCAGTTATAAACATTATACAATTGCCAGAACGGAAATTATCGTTTTTATGGCTTTAATAAGCTAAATAAAACCGTGCTTATTGAAACTGTGATTGTGTTTAATTGGCATGTATATTGTGGGTATTTGATTAATATTGGTTATATGAAATATACTGTTATTGGATTTTCTGTAAGGAAAATTTGGTAATCAATTTTGCGAGATGAATCGAGTAGGTATTTGTGATATCGAACTGTTTTATATATTGTATGTTTAAGTTTTTTAAAAAGAAAAGTGGTATCGTTTGGATATAATGCTCATGCTTTAAGCTTAACCTCGATTAGTAAAAGAACATTCGCGCTGTGTGGTTTTCATTCACAGCAATATTTTACATTTTACCATAACAGTTGTAAATAAACTTTTCTTGTATAATGTAAGTGGTGTTCAAAGCCAGGTTTTATTCATTCTTGTGGCTGATTCTACACAAACATTGCTAATATTATGTTTGTACAAATTTGTCACAGATTCTACATTTCGTACCTTGTAGAAACTGTTGTATTGAAAACAATAAGTTAAAACTACATAGTAACTGATTTACGTAGAACAATTTTCTAAACTCTACCCAGCCTGTATTCATGTTTACTATTTATTGTAAAACAAAATCTTTTCTGGGAAATGTGGCCCAGATTGGGCAGTTAAGTATGAAATTAAATATTATATCTATCTGAGAAATCATATTGCTATATAAAGGTCACCATTTCAAACCTACGCGAATACGTGCACTACCTTTGACATTTATTTATGTACTTATATAACATATACTATAGATAATATAATTGTCTCTCATCTTTACGTGTGGTGACGGATTAAGAATATAAGTGTCACCACCCCATCTCCTCCGAAGGGTGCTGTAAAAGTCAGTTAAGGGATATTACACACAGATAACATCCCCTGTGAGAGACGAAAAACTCGAAAATAAACCCTGTGCCAATACGCCTGGTCAGCGCGGCACAGTAGACCATAATCCCTAACAAAGCGGAGGAGGCCCGTGCCCAACAGTGGGACGTAAATGGGCTGAAGAAAGAGAGTATCTTATACTTATGACGTCAGCGACAAATATATTGTAGTCTCTTTTTGCCTCGTTTTTTTTCTATATACATCTGTCTATTTTTTGCTATATTAATATGTCGTTTGTGGCGCCCTTTATACGTTTCTATCGAACTTCATTTATTTCTAAATGTAACACCTATGTCTATACAGTGTAAATTAAACTCTATCCCCAATATATTGCCTTTCTACAAATTCTAAAATCCTGCATTTTTTGTCAGTATTAGTATTGCTTCAGAATAAGACGCGTAAAAACAAATACAAACAGGTACCTTACTATCGCCGACGAGTCTTTTTTTTTTTTTTTTTACATTTAACACAACGTCCTCTGGTCCCAAAGTAAGCTATATTACAATGCCTGTATTATGTGTACCAGATACGGATAGACTACATATACTACTTTTCTTTTGTAAATACATACTTATAATACATAGAAAACACCCAGACGCAGTACAAACATTTGTATGACATTTATGGATATCACACAAATGATTGTCCCAAGCGGGAATCGAACCCGCGACCTCGTGATCGGCAGTCCATTACATAAACCACTCCACCACGAAGCCCGTCGAATTTTTTGACTTTGACCTTACCTAACATATTTGGGTTTAGATATGAAATGAAATGAAAAATCATTTAATCACGTAGACACAATTTTTCAGAAAAATTATGTGCTTATGACATGTCCAATTTTTTTCCCTACCACCGGTTCAGGACGCAATCTGCTGAGAAGAACCGGTGTAAGAAACTCAGCTGAGCTTTTAATCAAATCAATATTTTTAAATTAAATGTCAATTATACTTACAATGCTAATAACTTTACAATATAGAATATGTATTGCTCCAGAGCAACCTACTCCCAAGCTTTATCATCTTTAATATAATCAGAAATTTTATAATACGCCTTTTTATATAATTTAGTTTTAATGAATTTTTTAAATTTAGAATATCCCCTTAAACATAGTTAAAACCTGAAAAATAAACATTTTATTTGAGAGCATCATCATAGTTAATTGATTTAAGGGCCTACATCAATATTATCGTATATCATCGCCGACACGTACATATTAACACAGCCAGTAGGCACAGAAAATGAAGAATTAGGGATACTTTTCCTATTTACTCAAAATCTACTAAATATATTTTAATTCTGATTTACGTGTTTCTATATATAATAGTTACTTATGTTTTTAAAGTTATTTCATTAGTTAATACGCGATAATAGACCGACAAATGAAAAAAATAAAAAAATTGAGAGGTTGTTTCGCCAAGATTTTCTATCGAGAAAACTTTTTTCAATCGCGTTTCTGAGTTTATGCGATCCTAGATCATATATTGAAAAAACATATACTTAAAAATTAGAGCTCTAGCCATTCAATCTAAAGAAACAATGAAAACTTCGTACGTAGAAAAATGCACGAAGCTATTTTGGTATCCTCATAAGTACTAACATCGTTCGGTACGTAGTCGCCATTATCGGACTTTTCTTCCCCAACGATCATCAGTCCTTCGAGCGATGTCTTAGAGCAAGCCTGCCCAATGCCTATTGCCACTTTAATGTATCAATCACAATATAGCACGGAAAATAGTGTTCGTAATTATGTATTATGTAATGTATGACTACAATATTTATATCATTGCGGAACGTACCAAAATTCACGTTATTTTTAGCGTTTGCAATAAAATTAAAGTGTTTTGTATGTGTATCTATTAAAAGCAACATCGAATTGCAGTACACAAATATGTGGGCCGTTGCTCGATTTTATCCAGCTGCTTTTTTATATTTTGTGTTTGTTAGCCAATCATGATGCGATTTTAAAAATAGGTTTTTTATTCTATGCCTGTAACACGGTTTAATTTTTGGTTTTCTGTTTATCTCTGTTATATCTTCTAATATATAAAATTCACGTGTCACAGTGTTAGTTACCGTACTCCTCCGAAACGGCTTGACCGATTCTTCTCAAATTTTGCATACATATTCAGTAGGTCTGAGAATCGGCCAACATCTATTTTTCAAACTTTTTTTTTTAGTATGGCATAACAACGTTTGCCGGGTCAGCTAGTTATAATATAAAACATTTATGTCATATGTATTGAAATCTGTCTGATCAAATTTTATTGGGAAAATTTTGATATATATTTTGCAAAATAGCGGTGTAAGTATTAATAGCAAAGATCAGTAAAACCAAAGCTTGTAGCATTGATAAAGGAATGCTGTGTTGACATAATTATATACTAAATAACAGGGGGTCAGCAATAGGCCAAATTATTATTTGCACTTCTAAAATAAAAGCAACATGTTAATACCTTATCAGTGCTCCTTAAGTATAATTATATGATAGTATATTGCGTATATTAGACGCAATTTATGCGAAATAATAATCTTGATCACGATATTAATTGTAAACAACATAGATAGCTATGATATGTACCGATATAACTATTCTATTTCATACGTATATATACTGAACGTTTGACTCGATGAAATGAAATTCATAAAATTTTACAATCACTTCTTTACTTATTACAAAACAAAGTTGTTAAAATTATTAATATCGTTGTTAGAGAACATTACAAAGTTGTTAATTTTGTATGTACGTTCCTGTATAAGCTTATGTTTTTCTATGATTTTGAGGCGCTTTTTTATAATCGATAAAGTGATTCAAGACGGTGGCTCTTTTATAATTAACACGCTTAGGTAGTTCAGTATGTATCTATCAATGTATTAATCTGTGTAACGGAATCTTTGAAAGTGATTTTCACACACTTGCAGTAGTTGGATTGATCTGAAAGTTTGCACATATATCAAGGACCGATGACAATGCAATAATTTTAAAAAAAATTATCCAGGATTTTCAAGCGTGTTTTTAGTTTTTTAACTAAGTAGATTATTTGTTAGAAAGAAAGAAAGAAAAAATTTTTATTTCTCGAAAACACTGGGAACACAATAGATAACAAAACATGCATTTAAAAAAAACAAAGGAAACAGCTTATTACAAAAAAAAATAACAGCGACCCGTGTGTGAAAAATAGGAACGCTACTCGGCTATTGTTGTGAGATAGATATATATGACCATCTCACAACGCCGATTTTCAGCAGCGTCCTGCCCGTAAAAACCTGTCATCGGTCGGACGGCGGACAGCAATTGCCGCAAAAAATTTATATAAACTAAAATTAAATAATTGTAGTGACGTAAGTATAGTATAGTGACGTAAGTTAGTATAGTATAGTGACGTATAGTATAGTGACGTAAGTTTCGGGACAAACGATATAAAATAATATTTCAATTATACAAACAAAACAAAACACAAAATACAGCACAGTACAAACACAACAATAAAAAAAAATACAATAAAATAATAAAAAAAAAGATTAGACCAGACAGACAAGCAAATAAAACATAAAACAATGCCATGAAAATTACACTCAGATTAAACTTTACACTCCATGATCATTACACTATGGATATTACTCTATAAATTGTGTTACAAAGAGTTAAAGAAAAAAAAAAACATTAAAATTATTTATGCTAAAATTAAAAATGGCTAAAACTATATATCGTCCTTTCCTACGCATTTCGCTTTACAGCTTTGTTAGGAATTGGTTTCTAAATTCCAAGGGAATGTTAATTAAACGTAGCTTATATCTAACATATTATATAAATACAATTCTTGACGGAATTATTTCAATAACTCCGTATATTTGTGTAAACTAATTTTCATGTTCCATAAATTGCTCTACATTCCCAATTTTAATGTACTAACTTGAAGGATAGAAGATTCTTGAAATTAAATAAGAAGACGTATTGAGGACGCAATTATCCAGTCTTCAAGTTTTTATTTGGGGCAGAATATCTCAATGTTGATTTGTTAGACTATTTTATCACATTTCTTACAAATAAAATGTTTTGGCATCATTTGTCAAAAAATAAAGTAATTTCTGTACTATGCATGGTAATACTTAAGAATCTAACTTAGATTCTATAGCATAAGCTTAACTATACCATGCTCAGCATAATCTTTTAGGGTAGGTCAGGTTTTATTAACAATACTTATATTATTTCGTTTTCATACATTTTATTGTATGTAAAGTTTCAATAAATAAATAAAACTTACGTTTGTATTTCAGATATCCAATTATATGCGAATATCAAACTCATTTCATACAACATTAGACACAACGTCCTCTGGTCCCAAGCTAAGCCTATTATGCTTGTGTTATGGGTACCAGAATACGGATATAATACCTTAACTACAAAAGTAGTAAATAAACTTTTAATATTGACTATCAATAATTTTTTGCCCGATAAACTTGAAATACGAACTTCTATACTTTTCAGAGCGCAATAGTTCGTATATTTCAAACATGCATTCTTCACTCATAAACTAGAACAGTATTTATTTTCAAGGCAAACTACAAAGCTAAAATATTATTTTGTTATACTGTACGTGTCTATAATTAAAGTGTGAAGAGAGTCGAACGGTTTCAAAAATAACTGTTTGTGTGACACCGTAAATCTCTGTTACGACGAAACTTACTGTGTAAATCATTGAGCCATGCACACTATTAGTGGTACACTGAATTTTATTGCACATCCCATAGCAATAAAATTATGACATAACCAGTAATGAACATCGAAAGCAATTATAAATAATATAAACAGCGAACCATTGTATAACTATTAACATTGCTAGAGTTTTATAGAGGATTTTATTTAAATACTATTTAATAGGGTTATTACATTTTTATTATAAACGTCACTTAGGTTTATTTCATTAGGTTTTAGATTTATATTTTAATGATCACAGAACAGTTATTTATGCTTTTCGAACTATAAATATATAACTACGACCTCTCGTTCGGTTTCGACGAGCATTTTTATTATCTATAGATGTATACCACAAATCGTTTCATTTATTATTTATTTATTTATTTATTTCAAGCTACACAATTTTGTCTATAGGCGGTCTTAATGCCTGAGCCATTCTCTACCAGTCAACCTTCAGGTGGTGCAGAGATATATAGCAGTGGGTGTGTATTAAAAAGGTCTGAGTAAAGCGTAGTTGAATACGAAATACAAAAAAATATATGTAAAGACAAATAAGGTGTTAAACTCAGCAACTAATACAGAAATGAATATATTTAATATCTTGTTACTAAGCAATCCAGGCTTTTATTTATTTGAAATAACACCAATGTGATGTGCACGAAGTGTTGCTCTACCATAGAGCGTAAACGTTTTTCGATTAGCAATAAACTATTGGTAAACCACAAGTCTGTAAATGTATTGAGTCATACAAACTTGAATTTTATTAGTAACTTTACAATATTCAACTGTATTTGCGCACAACTTCTATAGCGTTACAAATTTATTAGATTTAGGTAAGCACATATTTCATCGTGTGTGGGCGCGTGGTTAACTTTAGTTAATTTAATAAAAGTGCCCTATCGTATCGTAATGATATAAATCGCGGACACAGCGAGCTACCAACAGCTAGTTTCCAATGAATGGCTCAGTAATCATCTGCATTTGAGGCCATTATCTCAATTGGCGAGCGCTCAATGAGCAGGCGACCTCTACCGCCGGACACCGCACCCGCTCCGGTTACGCGACAATGCTTGTTTGTATGCATTACAATGTATTTTATATGTACCAACCAATTATTGTACTACAACCAATTATTAATAACTATCATTCGGCTTTGCAGAGGTAATCTCATTGATAAAAGCTCCCAGGCATTTTCATTTTTTCCCGATATTTTTAACAGTCATCATATATCAGCCAATATCAAAATTCAAACAAAAATCTGCAATTTCATAAGTCACACTATTGGTAAAATCAGTGTCGCATCAGACTTAGAGACAGACGCAGCGAGGGATTACATTTCATATGTTACGATGAATTTTTAAAGGAAATGCATTCAAAGAACCAAAAAATTGGTCAAGTGCGAGTCGGACTCGCGCACGAAGGGTTCCGTACCATTATCTATGCAACATAAGGCAACGTTATTAGTATCGAGCAAGAAACGGTAAAAAAATCATGTTTGTTGTATGGGAGCCCCCCTTAAATATTTATTTTATTTTATTTTTAGTATTTGTTGTTATAGCAGCAAGAGAAATACATCATCTGTGAAAATTTCAACTCTCTAGCTATCGCCGTTCTTGAGGTACAGCCTGGTGACAGACGGACGGACGGACGGACGGACGGACGGACGGACGGACGGACGGACGGACGGACGGACGGACGGACAGCGAAGTCTCAGTAATAGGGTCCCGTTTTTACCCTTTGGGTACGGAACCCTAAAAACCTGTTCTGCTCGCAGGGCATTTAAAGCTACGTGGCAACGATACCGTTGTCAGCCTAACATATTATAGGTATTCATATTGTAAGACTAAAACATGACCTCGGTCAGTAGGTAGTTTGTTTAATATAGATAATATTCTCAATGTGCGTGATACGAAATAATCTAGAACATACTATCAAGTTAGTGGCAAATTATTAGGTTACGACTGATTTACCTATTTGTTTTATGAGAAAACTTCTACTCCAGTAGTAGAAATAGCACAGGAAATATACACCGAGTCTCAGCAATGTTATTATCGCTGTTGATAAATAAATTGCGTTTCTTTTTCCTGTACCTAATTGAAATACAGATATTGTAATTCTACTTAGAGTTACAAATTCATTGGAGGATATTATCATCACAAAAAATCTATTGTTTACTTCGAATCTGCTTAATTTACTAGGCATTGTGACGTCATACGTGTTTTATTAAACATTAGCGTAAGTAGTTAGCTAATATTAATATTGATAATAATTATAACATCTTTTCCAGGTGTACAACAATTTAATTAACTACGAGTTAATTATAAACAAATATTAACAATGGTAATATTTGAAACAGTTTACAATCACTCACTTCTTTGTAGAATTAACCTATTTGAGTATTTCTTATTTATCTTCACTATCTCAATCTGTTATCGTAACTAATAAGCAATATTATTTAGTTACCAAATGCTAAAATTGTTTAGTATAACCAGCGTATAACTAAGTATAATCTAGACTTTGTGTTTTAGTTCAATAGACTATGGTATCTATAGTACCGATTAGCGGTCCTAGCATTTTATTTCAAGTTTTATTATAAGTAGCTCATGTCCAATTGATTTTTGTTTTGAGTACAGATAAACACCAGAATACAATCCACTTTAATATAGTGTAAACAGATCGAACCTATATCTCCCTCACCGTGAGAGTAAAGTAAATCAGCATGTTAGAAGTAAGACCCACATCCTAAGCAATATCACGGTCTATCGTCAAACTTACTGCCTATATTATAAGAACAACCACTTTATGAGAATAACTGACACGTTAGATTCACGGAGAAAATATTTTTCCCAGGGTTACGCAAGCGGTAATTGTGGTGGAGCACCTTAGTTGCCATCCTCCGAAGTTTGGTAAGTGAGGCACTCCATTTCTACACAGTCTGCCCGACGTGATTCCGGAGAGAAATATTTTGTCGATTGTACCGCTAATACCCTGTTTACACTGCTTATTGACACCAACATAAACAGTGCGGAACATAACGCATAAATAGATCTTTCCCGGGAACCACCGGAAGCATATCTCACACCGTAGTCTAGTCGCTTGAGACCATTATATAGAGCTTATACTAGTTAGAAGCGCCTAACGGTCGATGACACGCTATGCATGTATATGATAAGAGCACGATTATTTACTATTAAATTTTTCTCCACTTTTATATTTTATATTATCACGCATTTTATTATTGCACATTTTATTTTTATCTCTTACTTACTCGTTAAAATAATGTTTTATTTTTATATTTTAGGAATGCCTCTTGAGGTAGGTACGACAAGTTAATATGAAGAAATCTTTTTCCGTAATTGTAGACGACGACAGGAAGGGCTTTAGCTAGTGAACCTGATCGTAAGCCAAGTGATCCGTGTAATGGAAAGCTGAATTTGGCTCCGTTGCCTAACGTCACCAGTTTTTGTGCATATGATGAGATTTATGTAGGGAGTTGCCATGTTTAGTGACATTTACATGGATGTCTCATTTAGCTGTAGTCAAGATTTTTGTTTGATGTTTCGGTAAGCTCATTATTTCCATGGTTGTATTTATTTAAATCCCAAGTAAGGGTCGAGTCACATTTATATGCGGATGCCGTGCAAGGCGTATGCGCCGGCAGTCGCTAGACGACACTCTCCTCTAATCCGATTATCTGTAACAAAATGCTACGCGCAGGCAGCCGCCGTGACCCGCCATGACGCGGGTACGGCGGTTGCGGCTCTCCGAATAGTTTGTGTCGTATATATTCAGCACTGGTTCACATCGTCTACTTTGTGATTTGAATTTATGTGAGAAATTTTACGAACTTACAATTACCTCGTTAACATACGAGTGGTTTGTTGCTCTAACTTCATACAGTGTAAAGTAATTTTGCCATTTTAATTTAATGTTACAGATGTAAGAAGAATATTGTTAGTTAGTTTAATCTTTTTTCGGTGAAAGATATTTTATTATCTATGTTGTTCATATTTGATTATTACAAGGTTTATATAAAAAGTCAACAAATAAACAGGAAAATGTGTACAGTTCTCAGAAGTTGACTTTATAACAATAAATGAAAAGCGCTTAGGTTTTACGTAAATACATGTCGGAATGTGTGGTTACGTACAAAGTTGCTCTCGTGTAATCCGATTAGCTAACAAAAGGTACGGTCACTTTTATTCTATAAGAATTTTTCTCAGTATAAATTACAAAATTATTGTTTTCTTGTGGATAGTATCAAGATGGCTATTGTTCACAGTAACTATCCAAGCTGTTCATAGTTATAATCGATTCAATATCGATATATATTGTATAACTGTTAAAGGCGCATATTGTTTCGGCATATAATGATAATGATGATTACATCGATCCTGGACAAACTATTGAATAACGCTCAATAAAACACACATTACCGTGTATTACAGTTCAAATTGAGTGGCTATTAAGCTGTCTTTTGTGAAATGTTGACGGGTATATTGAAACAAAACGTGGCGTTTACGTGACTCATTCATTTTTGATATGCCTTCGCTGTACTGCCTATGTAACTGTGCTTATTTGAATATGCTTTTAGAAATTGGAATGTTAATTTCATTTGTTTTCATTCAGTTTTCGTCACAACGGTCGTTGGCTTATTAAGAGGTAACTATTGTTAATTCTACCCAGAGTAAATATGCTCTAAGTCAATAAACGGAGTAGTCATTTCATATTACATTAATAACAGTTGAGAATTAGGTGCGATTTGGGTACTAATGAAAGTGACTGAAGAAGAAAATCCGACAGTCAGGGTATTAAAAGAAAAAATAAATTGAAAGGGGATTATGGCTAGATATATCAGACAAGTCACGCACACAGGTTTAATTAGTCCTGTAGTGCATTATTTCTAACAGTCCAGTTATTTAACTTACTTTTATTCAGTAAAACGATTTTTATCAAAAATCTTAGAGATATTAAAGGACATGTTGCCTCCTACTTCGCTATCAGAGTTGTTTTTATGGATAAGACAGTATCAATATCGTAGATTTCAATTCGATCGGATAAGTCGTTATAAATGAAGCTTAAGCAAACAAACTTCCCTCTTCGCAATGTTTATTCATAGTGAAAGATGTTAAAGAGTCATGAAACTTAGTTTTATTCCATCCACGTGCTTAATATAAACGCGCAAGGAATATGATTTTCTTAAGTAACAATGTCCGTGTGGTGACGTTTTAAAAAAGTCACCACCACTTTGCCTCCAAAGGGTGGTGTAAGAGCTACTTAAGGGATATTGCTATCAGATAAGATCCTCTGTGAGAGACGAAAAATTTAAAATTAAACCCTATGCCAACACGCCTAGTCAGCGTTACACAGTAGACCATAATTCCTTCCAAAGTGGAGGAGTCCTGTGCCCAACAGTGGGACGTTAATGGGCTGGTAAGAGAGGTAGAGAGAGAAGTAACAAAATCACGAAAATATGAATCTATTACGAAGATTAGAATTAGCGCAACAGATTTTTTGCATCGAATAGATATTTCATGCCCCAGGTAAAACACAAGTAAAGGCAACTAAAAACGAACAAAGATCCTTCAAGAAACTAATTATATTATTGTTCAAACAGTAGAAGATATTGAAAGAGTTATTGGAGGAGTAATCAGATTCCCTAAGGGTAAAACAACAGAGACCGAAGCAAATACCCTAGCACGCAATAGCTCTCACGAATCTTAATCTTTGCGTTCCTCGTAGCATACTGCGTCTAGGTGTTTCCTACTCTATGTGAGTATTTACTAAAATAGTTGTATATATGTTATAATGTAAATGATCTGTGCCTCAAGTCCCGTATTTCAACTAAACAATTAGTTATTTAGTGTTATTGCAAAAAAATGCAATAACTGATTGCTTAGTAGCGAATTTTATCAAGTTTGGTAGTCTATTGTTAATTTTTCGAGGTTATAATGTGTCATTGTGATGCCATTGTGCGACCATTGAATACGGGACTTGAGGCACTGGTATTCATACCACGAGTTTTAAGTTTACTGTGGTACCAGAGGACGTTGCGTTAAATGTTCCTGATTATTATTTATTTGTGAACAAATTCACCATCAACAAAAATTGCCGTTAATAAACTGAAACTGTCCGTTACCGGAAAAGTATTTATTTTGGGTTAATGATCCATTTTGTAGTAAATTAAAATATTTATTTTTTAAATCCACTATATCCGCTAACGTTTGATATTAACTATAAAGACATCTATTTTAGATGTGATGGTTGCACGATATAAAACTATGGAACTAGTGTACGATTTGTAATTAATGATTTACGTTGTATGTCTACTGTCGAATACTTACGAGTATGTTACAACTAATCATTGAATATTTTATATAATAATCAATCACGCTATATCAAATAATAGTAAGTACCTATAAAATATGCTATTATTTAGTTACCTATATTAATCTTCATAGAATATTTCCACTGGCCTTTCACACACTCAGAATAACATGTAATAGTTTTTCATAAGGTTAACATTTTTCGATATTTATATTTTGTTTTCATTTTAAATAGGTAATTCAAATATGATTGGATGGTAAATTAGTTCAGTTATCATTAAGCAAGTTATTAGTTTTAAATATTTATGTTTATTTGATATAGAATGAGTTACTAATGCAAAATAGCAGAAAAAAATGCTAAATCTGAACTCTTGCCGCCATAGTTTTAAAGAAAGCATTAGTGGCGGGTCTAAACGTCATAATGGTATGTATGTTACTCTTCACGATGAAATTAATCAATTTAAACAAGATAAGAACAACTGTTGAATCATTGTGGAATCAGTTACAAAGTCTAAACTGGATAAGAAATTGCGCCCGGAAGCTAGTGCACATAAAACAACATATTGTGCGATTTGTAAGCTTTTGATTACAGCTTAGACTAGATTTATTTACGATTTCTTTGATGTTCTATATCTCTTAAACGTAATATATGTAGATATATTTACTACTTTGAACCTTTAAACTTTACATTCAATTTCTTATCATCAATATCTTTACTTATTATGAAACAAAGTCACTATTTTTGTATGTACGTCTCTATGTGAGCTTATGTCTTCAAAACTACGCAACGGATTCTGATGCGGTTTCTTTTAATAGATAGATTGGTTTAAGAGGATAGCTATTTTGTATAATTTGCTAGGGTTTACTTTCTAAATTCCACGTGTATAAAGTTACGGGCAACAGTTAGTGGTTTATAAACATTTATTTATCAAGTGTAGGTAAATGTAGCTTGTTAAATTACAGTCTGAATTAATTAGTCAAATTATATTACTTGATTCCTTTGATGGAAATTGCTTTAGTAGGTTTACTATTGATTGTGCTTACCATAAAAGTCATAGTTATACGTGTATCTAAAGAACTCTATATGAGTTGTCCTTATTTAAATATTCCTAAGAAATCTGTATTACATCTTCAGATATTTAAAAAGTTGAAATGTTTTTCGCAACAAATGATATTTTCTTGTTTTTTGATAATTGATGACGATTTGAAAATTAGACCGTACATCAACTTAAAGCCATTAATCTAAGCATCTAGCTTGGTATATTAGACTAAGTCGAGTCTCACCACTTTGTCAGGGCATGCCCAACCCTGCGTCGTCCGGTATGTGGTCTCCACTCTAGGACTTTCATTTTCCAACGATCAGCAGTCCTACGAGCGATGAGGCCTGCCCATTGCTACTTCAGGCGTGCGAACCCTTCGGGTTATGTCGGATACACCAGTTCTCCTACGCATCACCGTATTACGGATTTTATCCCGTAGGGAAATACTGAGAATATCTTTTTAGCCCTTATAATATTATAACAGTTTCACTATTCTTTAAATACGTTTATAGGCTAAGGTGAAGTCAGAATGACAGCTTACTGTAAAGATTAATTATAAATATTGTCTTTGTTACATCTATCTTCTTTCCATTATTTTATGTCATGGCATTGCGCACCTGTCGTGGTTTATAATCTAGTAATATGCAAAGTGATTTATCGTTTGTAAAATATAAACAAAACAAAATTATTATTCTGTCATTTCTGTCAGAGACACTCAACATTGCCATTATATAGGAAAGTTGTCTGTGGCGACTCCCACGTTATTAAACAGAGATTATATTTAGCCGCTGTTGAGTGACGTCATGTTTAATATTTATACTATTATTATAAAACTGAAGAGTTTGTTTGTTTGTTTGGACGTGCTAATCTCAGGAAATAATAGTTCCAATAGAAAAATTGTTTTGGGCTATATGAACTTCACGCTCTGACTAATAGAAGTGAAGCATTAGTGAAAATGTTGCAAAAACGGGATTTTTTTTTAATTTTACTTGTACGAGATTGCGGGAAACAGCTAGTTAATGCGATATTTTTATGAAATTCTATACAATACTGACTGATTTAATATGAACAATAGATATTAATGTAATTTCAATTATAATTTTAGATCTAAAGTCTTATTAACGGTGTTCGGGCTGCTCCCGTGAACGTGAGTGAACTATGAAGACGCGCGGCGTTCGTACATTCGTTCTCGTTCTCAGTAAATTGTCTAGATATGGCGGACACTGTAATACACGTAACCGATGTAACAGTTAAGAAAATTAATATAAAAGTACTATAAATTGGAGTCAGATTATTATTTTATTCATCCAACCCTGGGTCGGAACATGGTGACCCCGACGTGATCCAGAAAAGGATATATTTAAGAAGATTTGTGGAAGGAAACTGCCTTTTATCCAGAGGTCATCAGGAGGTCAACCCACAATACAGCTTGTAGCCCGCCGGACAACTTCTATCAAAAAGGGAGCTCCGCAGCCAAGGTTAAGCCAGGAAAGTGATCCATCCTATATTTCCCTTCTACTATTTTCTTATACTTATTTCTTAGCTTCATTTGCCTATATGTGTGCTGGTATTCAAATTGTCAGATGCTAATAATTTTCATATTAAAAATTGCATAAAATAAAAGCCTACTTCTATAAACTATACGTCTATAAACCCGAATCATTATTTCATCGCACGCCGTGCAGCTCATTGTAATACATAGCCACGAGCGCATGCGCATATAACGCAACTACGCGGTTGCTGTAGAATATTATTAGGTATTGAAAAATATCCCTTAAATTTCAATATTTCATATTAAAAACTAGCAATTAGTGCTCTTGTGCTTTGCTACATCATTAATAGTCATTAATTGATTTTATATACTTTGCTAATCCCAGCTATTCGCCCTAAGTTATCTATTTTATTTTTGTTATATTTACGTTGGTGTTATATCGTGCATTCCAGTGCATTTTGTGCGGTATTAAATAAGGCAGCGGGCGGCCGGCCGGCCACGACCTCTGCATACCCTTTCAACTGTGAGCGTAACGTCGCCCCGTCAGCTGATTATCCCGTTAGCCACCTGTGATCGTGAATCGTCGACGCATACGCTGGATTGCATTTAAGTATTTATATTTTATTGATACCTACGTAACTTAGTTTTGTGTTCGATTTGTATCGTTGTTTTAACAATGTCGTATACAAGTACTAGTGATTTGCGCAGTAAGTCACCCGTAGAAGATATTAAATTACAAGTTCCCACAGTTAGTGATTTTAAAAACGATTTAAAACATTTAATTACAAAGCGTAGTTCAGTAAAGGGTCGCATTACAAGGTTTAAAAATTATTTAAGTGAATTGTCTTTAGTTAAGCATCCTAGTGAGACTGAAGTCCTAACATTAGTAAATAAATTCGAAAGGTTTCGCGAATTATTTAGTCATTTTGAGGATGTGCAATCAGATATAGAATTGTTAAATGCCTCTGATTTAGACAGCGAACTAGACATTAGAGATGTCATAGAAAATGATTTTAATTCACTTATTGCGAAAGCTAAATTATTTATAGATACTAATTCACCAAAATTAAATCAGACCGAATCTTGTCAGTCTTCACGTGACTCGAAATGCTGCAGTAATAATAAGCCTATGGGCTTTAAATTACCTACGATAAGTATAGCGAAATTTGATGGTAATTTCTTTAAATGGATGGAGTTTCGTGACACTTATACTTCTTTAATTCACAGCAACAATGCAATCGAACCAATACACAAGTTCCATTATTTGAATTCGTACCTCGAGGGAGAGGCCTCGCGTGTCATCAGCAACTTATCCGTTACTTCTGCAAATTATAAGGACGCCTGGAATCTTCTCTGCGAGAGATATAACAATGAGAAACAATTAAAAAGAAATCATTTAAATTCACTTTGTAACTTACAATCTATCTCAAATTCTGCAAATTCTTTACGATTTTTAATTGATCATATATCTAAAAACATACGTGCTCTGAAGACTCTGGGTGAGCCTACGGAGTCGTGGGATACATTGGTTATTCATTTAGTCGTAGCAAAACTTGATAATAGTTCAAAATTTAAGTGGGAAGAATATACGAATTCTACTGAGAAGTCACCCAGTTTACACGATTTCTTTCAATTTCTTAAAAGGCGAGCTGATATTTTAGAATCAGTCCAAATTAATAAAGGCGAGCGTCGAATCAACTCGACGGCAGAATTAAGCTCCTTTTCAAATAAAGGTGATAAGTCTCACACCAAATCTTTTGTGATTTCAGCGGATGCTGACGCTATTTCTTCTATTGCGTGCGTCCTGTGCAAGGGTAATCATCGTTTGTATGACTGTGCTTCCTTCCTTGCTAAGTCACCAGAAAATCGTCTCTCGGAGGTGCTGAGATTGAAGTTGTGCCTGAATTGCTTGCGTAAAGGGCACTCGCCACGCCAGTGCAGGTTAGGTCCATGTTCTTTTTGTAAAAAACGACACAATAATTTGCTGCATAGGGAACCCAAATTGTTGGTAGGCAAACTAGTTGACCAAGTTTCTTCCGCTTTAACTGATAGCAAAAACAAGCACGTGTCTGCAAACAGTGCTGTTGTTGATGACGTGCTCAGTGTGTCAGTCAATACCGGTAATAGTACGTTACTGTCTACTGCCCTGGTAGATGTTTATAACCCAGTTACGAAAAATCATACCACAATTCGAGCTTTGCTAGACAGCGGGAGTCAATCTTCTATAATCACTGATAATTTAAGAAATAAATTACAATTGACTCCTCAGCCAACCCAGGTCGATATTGTAGGTATAGGAAATGAGTCTAGTTTTCACTCACTACATCGCTGTGTAGTATTAATTAAATCAAAACACAATAATTTTAATGCCAGTGTGTCATGTTTAGTAATGCCTCAGATTACAGGCAATTTACCAAAGAAAACATTTGACATTTCGCATCTTAATTTACCTCCCAACATTAAATTAGCTGATCCCACATTCAACCAATGCGCTACGGTTGATATGTTAATTGGTGCTGACTTGTTTTGGTCAGTAATACAGGGTGATCAATTATCTCTCGGTCCCAACCAACCTATCGTGCACAAGTCGAAGTTAGGTTGGCTATTGGCAGGCCCACTGTTTATAAGAGATAATTATAAATCACGAAAGCAGTCCATAGCCTGCAACTATATTAATATCGATAGCACAAAAATCCGTGTATCTAACGAAGACTTAAGTGAAAGTATAGCTAAGTTCTGGGAGCTTGAACAAATCCCTCAATCTCACAATCTTGAGACCGAGGGAGCAATAGCATGTGAGAATCACTTTATAGCTAATACCACTCGAAATGAAGAAGGTAGGTTCATTGTCAAGTTGCCTCTTCATACTGAACCAGATTGTTTAGGCAATTCGTTCATTGTGGCTAAAAGACAATTCTTTAAATTAGAAAAACGTTTTAATAAAAATCCTGAATTGAAAGGTTTGTACTCAAGCTTCATTCAAGAGTATGCTGATCTAGGACACTTATCAAAAGTCAATGTTTTAATGCCCGAACAGTCCTATTTCATTCCGCATCATGCAGTCCTACGACCTAGTAGTGAGTCAACTAAATTGCGTGTTGTCTTCAATGGAAGCGCACCTACTACATCCGGATATTCTATTAATGATTTACAGTTAACTGGTCCAAACATACAAGATTCATTATTAAATATACTGCTCAGATTTCGCCAGTACGCCTATGTATTATCGGGCGACATAGAAAAGATGTACAGACAGGTACTAATTCATGAAAATCATAGAAATTTACAGCTAATACTATGGCGTAACAGTAACACTGAGCCGTTGAGAACACTCAAGTTGAACACTGTTACGTATGGGTACACTAGCTCAAGCTTTTTAAGCACACGTTGTTTATGGCAACTAGGTGAGGAGTGTGACAACCCTAAATTACGTTTTATTATACAAAATGATTTTTTATGTGATGATTTGCTAACGGGTTGCAACAGCGAAAGTGAATTAATAGAAATTAAAGAGGCAGTAGAACGTGCATTGTCAGCTGGTTGTTTTACTTTGCGTAAATATCGCTCAAATTCACGTGCTTTAATTTCTGATACAAATAATGTTCACGGCAATCTAATAATCAGCTCGTCATCGCACATACTCGGAGTGGGATGGAATCCTAATGAGGACTATATTCACTTTCCCACAAATTTTCAAAACCGAGCTAATATCCCCACCAAGAGGTCCATACTATCCGATTCATGTAAAGTATTCGACCCCCTCGGGCTGTTAAGTTTATTTACAATTAAACCTAAAATATTAATTCAAAGATTGTGGATTGAAAAAATCGATTGGGATGAACCGGTTTCTAACGAAATCCTTCAGTCGTGGCACTCGTTTATAAATGACATGGCCAATATTCGTAATCTGTTCATTCCCCGTCATGTGTTATGTAAAGATCCGATTTTAGTAGAAATGCATTGTTTTTGTGACGCATCTGCAACCGCTTATGCTGCGTGTATTTATTTAAGATCAGTGGACGACCGAGGTAACGTCACAGTGCGGCTTTTATGTGCTAAAGCTCGAGTGGCGACTGTGAAACCCACCACGATTCCCAGACTAGAGCTATGTGCGTGCCTACTGGGAGCGCAGCTCGCCACAGCAGCCTGTCACGCACTACGATGTGTTATCACGCGAAAAATATTTTGGTCCGACTCATCTATCGCGTTAGCATGGTTGAAAGCTCGATACGATAAATTAAAAACATTTGTCGCTAATAGAGTATGTAGTATATTAGAGTTAACCGATGATTCGGTATGGCGCCACGTACCTACTAAACTTAACCCGGCAGATTTGGGTTCTAGGGGAGTAAATGCAAATTTAACCGACTATGTCGATTTATGGTGTAATGGGCCTGCATTTCTTCTTAAATCTGAAGCATTCTGGCCTGAGCAAATTAAAACAATAAATAGTTTAAATGAATTACCTGAAATAAAATTAAATGTGTGTATCACTACTAATATTAAAAATACATTAATCAATTTTGATAATTATTCCAAATTTTCTAAACTACAGCGTTTCTTCGCCTATGTATTACGTTTTATACATAATTGTAGAAGGCCCTATAATAAAATTACGGGCATTTTACAGCCTGAAGAACTGCAAGCTTCTTTTAAAGGCCTCGTACGTCTTGCTCAAGAAGAACTATATAGTTCAGAGTTGAAGACGCTTTCTTCACGAGGGTCACAAAGTTCTAAGCATTCTTTGCTAGCTTTAAGCCCTTTTATAGACAATAATAATATTATGAGAGTTGGAGGGCGTCTTGCGTATTCTAACTGTCCCTTTGAAAAGCGCCATCCAATGTTATTGCACGCAAAGCACAGGCTTACGAAGTTGTTATTTCAAAATGAGCACATCCGTCTTCTTCATGCTGGTCCCCAGCTATTGCTTGCTTCTATTCGTGAGTTCGTTTGGCCCATAGCTGGCAGGGATCTTGCTCGTACTACTGCTAGACAGTGTGTTGTATGTAGAAAAGCCAGTGGTAATGCATTGACACCTATGATGGGCTCTCTACCGGAGCAACGCGTTAATGCTGACTTCCCCTTTATTAGTACAGGTGTTGATTTTGCTGGTCCCTTTTTAATAACCGATAGAAAAGGGAGAGGTTGTAAGATAACAAAGTGTTACCTTTGTATTTTCGTTTGCTTACGATACAAATGTTTGCATCTCGAAGCTGTAAGTGAGCTATCGAAGGATGCCTTCATATTAGCCTTACGACGTTTTATTTCTCGCAGAGGAAAGCCCATGGAAATATTCTGCGACAACGGTCGCAATTTCGTAGCCGCAAATAGGGAGATACACGAACTAATTTCTAAGCACGCTGATGACATTACAGGCTTTACTTCTGGTGAAGGCATAAATTTTAAATTTCAGCCAGCGTATGCGCCGCATTTTGGCGGTTTATGGGAGGCTGGTGTGAAATCAGCTAAATTTCACTTAAAGAGAGTTTTAGGCAATTCTCATCTGACATTTGAAGAACTAGCCACATTATTTTCCCAAATTGAAGCTATTCTCAATAGTCGGCCTTTATATCCTCTATCTTCCTCTCCCGATGACCTTCAGTCCCTAACACCGGGTCACTTCCTCATCGGGCGACCATTGACATCGACGGCATCTCCTAACCTCAATAATGAAAATGTAACCAGACTAGACCGTTTTCGGCGACTTGAGCAGTTACGTCAAGCTTTTTGGAAAAGATGGCAGCTGGAGTATCTTGCTGAACTGCAACAAAGGCAGAAATGGAGGATACCCGCACGATCACTGAAGACTGGTGACTTGGTTTTAATAAAAGAAGAAAATATTTCTCCTATGTCTTGGAGACTGGGCCGCATTCAGTCTCTGTTTCCTGGCAAAGATGGAGTTGCACGAGTAGCAGAAGTTAAAACGGCCACGGGCATCTACCGAAGAGGCGTGAAATATCTGTGTCCCTTATTCGACAATAGTCAGACTTCATCGCTGGAATCTAGTGATTCCATGGCCCCGGAGGATGTTCGGGCTGCTCCCGTGAACGTGAGTGAACTATGAAGACGCGCGGCGTTCGTACATTCGTTCTCGTTCTCAGTAAATTGTCTAGATATGGCGGACACTGTAATACACGTAACCGATGTAACAGTTAAGAAAATTAATATAAAAGTACTATAAATTGGAGTCAGATTATTATTTTATTCATCCAACCCTGGGTCGGAACAAACGGTGTACCTATGTAATTCTAAACACTTCAGTCTGTCCTTCACAATACTTATCAAACCTAGAAATAATTCAGTATTTATTAATATTTTTGATTATGCGCTGATTAAGTTCTAAAGTGCAATTTAATTTTAAACAGATATTTAAAATTTCGTCTCAGTTTTTACTTTTGTATTCTTGTCATTAAATAGAAATTTCCCTTGTTAGTATCAGTTAAGTTATTGCAAATTCAAGAAGATATTTCATTTTGGGGTTTTCAAACAAAATTTGCATATAACGTGCTGGTCTTATTTAAGGCAGTAAAAATCAGCTTAGACGGGCTAACTAATGTCTACAAAGTCAGACAAAAACCGGTAACAACTAAATTAACAAATGCAAACGTTCACTTCCGTGACAGGAAAGCAACACTTATCGTGTATATTGTACAGTCGACAAAAAAGTTCCTTAACTGCCCCTAAGACGTCCCTTTGATAGCTTTTTTGCCATATATGGCTTTTGAACACCGGATCTACTCGTATCATATAAATTACGATGAATTACTGAAGCTAATAAATAATTATAAGGTATTAAACTAATTTTTATTGCTAAATGAAGGGGTAAAACCTTGACAGTGAGAACATTTTATAGTTTTTGATTGCCTGTAAGTGACACCGAAAGACAAAATGTAGCAATGAACAAAACGTACGTCCACTTAAAAATTCAAAAATATACCGGCCTTGCCTGATATGGTTTTGGATCCACTATCCAGTCATAACAAGGCTGGTTGATAGCATAAAAGATTTACTATTTGGATAACAGTAGATACTATAAAAAATTCTATACAATATTTTGTTACAGTAAAATAAAATATTGAAATTACAGTCTTTTAAATCAAAATGATTTAACAGAATAATAAAAATTTTTTTTAATACTTATGTATGTGATTGTACTTAGTAATTTACCGTGCTCTATATTAGTAGTTAAAGTTAATTTGTGACACGGAAGGACATCAAAACACTCACAATTTAGTGACGAATATACTACTTCAATCCTAATTCCTACACATCAGAGCCATGTGGTCGGATGTGCCATTTTTGCCAAAATCGTTTTTTAATTTTAATTTTTTTATATTTTTTTTCTCTTTCGTTCTGTCTAAGAAACATATTCGTATCTCTATCTAATCAAATTTTCACAAACTTTAAATTAGTCAAATATTCATGATACCTTAGAACCAATTAGTCGGATCTTCATTATATTTTCTAACACTTGCGCGACTCATCTGTTTAAATAAAACTACTTTTTACGGATTTTATCTTCATTAATAATTTATGGTTATAATAATTTATATTATAATTTATATTTATATAATAATTTATATTTATATCTATGGCTGTGAGTTGATTTACAAAACTATTAGCTTCTATGAATTCATTTAATAACAACAGTCCTTTTGGCTCGGAATATAAATGAAATATGCACTGAAAAGAGACAACACTATCGATGTAATGAGTGTGCGAGACAGAGATAGACACAAACATGCGACCTCCCCCCCTACCCAAACCCAACATTAATTTAATATAGTAGCTATACGTGTTAAACTATTTTGACAATGTTTTTTATAATATTCCACCACACCATCCAGTCTCTCAGTAAGCTAACTACAGTTATTTGTGTTATAGGAACTAGAAAACAGGATAAACATAAACATATATGTGTATTTTATTTATTTCTGTATTATTACTGTTACAGTCACTGACTGATTTATCAATGAGTCAATCAATTCATGGTCTAGTTAGTAACATATCTTTATAAACATTGTTTCGATCTGATCTTATCAGTTTTAATATGTTAAATATTCCAAAAAAAGATTAACTGCTTGAATCATACATTTTAACTAATAAAGCAAACCTACATAAATTAATAGAACAAATAGTTTTTTTACTACAATAATGTCAATAAATATTATTGCGATAGTAACATAACAGTGTATTTTAATATTAATAAGTTTTTAGAGTCAGTAACCAGACTAATGATTTAATAATAAAACTGATAAAGTGAAATAGTTGTATTACATACTTCTTATACCACTTATATACCCCTACCTATTTCACTGAAACTATGAGATTTAAGAGGCTGAAAGGACCTATTTACCTGGAGAACGTATATTAATCATATTATCTTGGAGCCAAAGAGTCTGATTTAGGGCAAATTAAGGCATTATGTTTGACAATTACAAAAATATTTGTAAGTGTATGCGAGGCAAATGGTATTATAATCAGATAAGTCGTATTCAATTAATTTTTTTTTAGAGATAATAAACTCTGATTTTCACTTACTTAACAAAATAAGTCAATAAAAACAGCACTGTCCCGAACCAACTAGTCGGATGTCGACATTGTCCACTGTATTTTAAGAACCTGAAATAGTGAATGTCCCGAGCCATACGGTCTAATTTTAATATAATCAATCTGTTTCTATAAAATTTCCATAAATTCTTCGAGGCATATGGTATGTAATTGATACGGTACCTTTTTTTTGTAAATGATCCTTATAAAAGAGTCTGATGTCCCTACCCTCTGGTATAAAAACCAGATTCTTTCGGAATTTATCAGGAAAACCGATATAAACATGGAAGACACTATTTCTCAATTAACCCAGCATAAATAATTAGGACCTTATACTCCAAAATTTTTAAATTTATAAATTAAAAACATGTTATGAATGTTTATTTTTGCTGTCCTGAAAAGTTGCGAAAATGGATATCTGACCAAATGGCTCTGATGTCTAGATTTATAAATTTGAAAACGAGACGATGACAGAAAAAAAAAATTAACGCGCTTTTTTTGATGTTAATGTGAGGAACGAAACTATAGCGCGATTAAAAAATCTGTGTAACGCCACCTATCCAATGATATAGTTAACTTCTGTTTGTTAGGGTTTGATTTCTACGCGTACGAAGTCACGGGCCACAGCTAGTTAGTAATAAATTATAAAAAAGTGGAAATCATTATTATTTTGAATTATTAGACACTAACTTAGTAAGTTAGCGTCTTTTATTGTTTGTTACTATCTTTATCTTTACTTATAATAAAACAAAGCCGTAAATTTTGTATGTATGTCCCCATGTGAGCTTATATCTGCAAAACTACGAAACGGATTTTGATGAGGTTTTTTTGCATAGACAGACGGGTTCAAGAGGATGGCTTTTTTTGAAAAACATAATTATGAAGGATTTTTTATTTTCTAAGTTTGAATTTAGTAGTAGTAAATCTTTACGCATTATAAAACAAAGTCCTAATTTTTGTATGTACTCGTATGACCCTATATGAGCTTATAATTTCAAAACTACGCAACGGATTTTGATACGGGTAGTTTTAATACATAACATAGTTCCAGTAGTTGGTTTCACGCGAACAAAGTTGCGGGCAACAGCCAAGTAATAAATATTTTCGAGTAAAAAAAGCATGAAGTAAAAATAGGGACATTTATTTATTTAGTCTATAGAATCATCCTTATTTTAGGGTTCTATAAAATCTACCGACAGGAACAATATGTGCGAATTGCCCCTGGTGGAGATGATTCAGTTCGACAATAATTAGCATCGTACTAGTATCCACATGAATAAGGATTTTTAAATAGTGATTTCCACGATAATTTGAATTAATTATTTAAGAGGATACTAAAATAGCTTCGTGCATTTTTCTACGTACGAAGTTTTCATTTTTTCTTTAGATTGAGTGGCTAGAGCTTTAATATTTAAGTATATGTTTTTTCAATATATAACCTAGGATCGCATAAACTCAGAAACGCGATTGAAAAAAGTTTTCTCGATAGAAAATCTTAGCGAAACAACCTCTCTCATTTTTTATTTTTTTTCATTTGTCGGTCTATTATCGCGTAATAACTAATGAAATAACTTTAAAAACATAAGCAACTATTATATATAGAAACACGTAAACCGGAATTAAAATATATTTAGTAGATTTGGAGTAAACAAAAAAAATATCCCTAATTCTTCATTTTCTATACCTACTAGCTGTGTTAATAGGTACATGTCGACGATAATATTGATGTAGGCCCTTAAGAGCTTAGGAAGTCAATAGCAAAATAATCAATTACTGTTTTTGATTTTATTTTCCCTTCAACTTCCGGTTTTCAAATATTTATATTCTTTATTCGAATATATACCTACTTAAATTGACCGTAAAAGCAATATCAAATAAGTATTTTAAAACTATTAATAGACAAAGTTCTAGAGACGTTATTCGGGAATAGTAGGTACTTTGTATATTTAATAGCTACGTATCGTGCAATACTATGAATATTTTATGTATTGGAAAAGGTTTGTTATTAGATCTTTTAGTGGTATTGGCTCTATGAATGGTTTTTATCAATACCGGTGCCAGAATTGAGGCAACCAGAAAAATAACAAACTTATTTGTCTTCAATAGTTTGTCCATTGAGAATCCTAATTAATTAAAAGAATTATTTGTGATATAAGCACAAATATTTGTGCTAGGTGTATTCCATTATCATGTATCTATATCAATATAGACACAAAATCTAAGTATTCAAAACCACGACTACATCTAAAGGTTGACTGGAAGAGAAAAGCCTCTAGCATTAAGCCTGCCTGCCTTTTCAGTATTTCAAGTTAATAAAATAATTATAATAAAAAAATTATGAGAGAATAGAGCATTCTAGAATTCTGTTTTTACTGAGAGATATTAAATACATAAGTTCATCATTATAAACAATCAATGAAATGAATGTTGTTAATATGTATTTTTAAGTGGTACCACAGTTGCATTCTATGGTTATAACATCGGTTGTGAAATGAAACTCCTCTTGGTAAGCGCTTGTCAGTGTTACTAACGAACTTTGATCCCCAAAGGGACGAGTATAAGCAAATGTTTCAAAAATTCTACGTTACTATCACGAAATATAGCTCAGCGGAAAAATAATCTCTTTTAACTTCGCTTTTTAGTGGAATTTACAATAGTTGACAACTTTTAAATAGGTAGGTACGTAGGTACCTAGAAATATTTATATAAAATATATATATAATAAAAATATATATATAATAAAAATAGTAAATTTTATTTTGCAGAATGTTAATATCAAAGATACTCAATTATGTATATCAAAGTAAACATTTTGTTGAAATTCTTAATTCTTTTGAATGTTATCATCTACACAAATGATTATAGGTAGTTACTTGTGGAAGGAAAGCATCTCTGTAAATCTTTCAACAGCCAACACTAAACTCGTCACCATAACACAGAACAAGAAAAACAGATGTCAGGTACTTCAGACTTTTAAAAGAGATGTGTCCATCTATTATATTTCTGTAAAAAATAAACGCTAAATAATGTTTGTAGTATCTTGCAACACCGTTAAAATTGTGTCAACAAAGTGATTCATAGGAGTTGATAATTTTTCATAAACCAACAAGTTAAATGTAATATCTCGCTAACAACGAGGTGTTCTATCATTTTGATAAAGCAAAATGTTTTCTTTCTGAGTTTATAAGATAAGAATCTTGTGTTTACTCGACACAATCTGAGCTGGTAAAAAATCAGGATGTCAAGGCGATAAGTGGAGTTCTTATCTTTACTTTAAAACATTTTTACTTAGTTAAGATTGAAGACGTACGGAGCTGTGGGAACTTGGTTGTTAACTTACGAGTTATTTCAATCTGTGGACCTAATCACTTATTTTGCTGTAATTTTTTTTTTTTATTAAATATTAGATGAAAATGTATATACCAATATGATAAAGCTGAAGAGTTTGTTTGCTTGAACGCGTTAATCTCATGAACCAGTAGTCCGATCAGAAAAATTCTTTCAGTGTTGGATAGTAGATAATAAATAATAAAATAAATAATAAATATTCACGGAGATTTTATGCAACGTCCTCTGGTCCCAAACTAAGCTTATATGCTTGTGTTATGGGTACCAGAATACGGATAGAATACATTTACTACTTTTCTTTTGTAAATACATACTTATAACACATAGAAACCACCACACGGACATTCGATGTATGTTTCATTAATAATATAATTTATAAAGGTAGTTCGCTAGTCAAAATACTCATCATTGTGTTTTAAAAGAGATAAAATATTTCATAATTATAAACTCTTAATTCAGCTTTGGGTGAATGTGTCGGAATTACGCCGCATTGACACATCGAACACAATTAAAACACAAGTTTTGATTAATTAATTTGGCTCACGCTGAAAATGTTGTACAATTTATAAAATTTATTGTCATTGTTAAGAAATTAAATTCTTTTCTTTCATACCATACATTTTTAGTTCTAAGTTTTTATCTTTAAGATATATGTTCATAACTTCTTCCGCTTAACATCGCCCTATTTTTCTGTGTGTTAGAAAGCAAAGGCAGAAAGACAAAATTCATGATTATAAACTCTTGGTAGACTTTTAACACTATCTTGGCTAGGATAGACAAAATAGTAAACCTATGTTAATAGCGATATTTAAGGATAGCAAAAACGACTACAAACTGGCTTTGTCTCTTTAACTAGAACAGATGGCATGTGTTTATTTAAATGTATATGGGGTATGAATAAATTATATGTAATATCAATGCCAGATAACAACAGTAATTGCCCTATAAAGACGAAGAACGATGTCAGTACGCCTTGAAACACAATTACGTCTGCAAGCATGCTCTCACGAACGTACATAGCTATAAAAATTCATCCCCCAGCATTTATTGCTTACGTCTACAGATTTTTGGAAGCTTTTGAATCAAATAGCTTTAAGAGGCATACAATATAATATGATAGAGATGAAAATGTTTATAGAACTGGCTCTCGCATTAGAACACGTAGATTGAAAATATATAAAAAAAAATATTTCTTCTTTCTTCTCCAGCCCATTTATGTCCCACTGTTGGGCACGGGCCTCCTCCACTTTGGGAGGGATTATGGTCTACTGTGCCACGCTGACCAGGCGTGTTGGCACAGGGTTTATTTTCTAGTTTTCCGTCTCTCACAGAAGATGTTATCTGTGTGCAATATTTCTTAGCTGATTTTTACAGCACCCTTGGGAGGAGATGGGGTGGTGACACTTGTATTCTTAACCCGTACCATACGGAGAAAAAAAAAATTAAAAAATACAAATTAGCTTTGCTTGGGACTAGAGGACGTTGTGTGAAATGTCCATGAATATTTATTCATTTATTTTTATTTATAATCTAATATCTGGTTAGCAGAGGATGATTGTTTAGCACAAAGAGCTCTAAGGCATTGAAATTAACTCAAATTTCCATGACGAATATGGTTTCGTCATACGAGCTTCTGTTGCATCATTTTTAATGAGATGTTATTGGCAATATTTTCCATCACTTTTCTGAAGCCTATTATAGATTAATAAACTATAATTAACGTTAACATACTTTTTAAACCATTAATTATTTCTTACACAAAAAAATTATGACAGTTGTCTGTCTCTGTTAAAATAATATAAATACATAGATTATGAAGTTATCAAAATTGTTAGTGTTCAATAATATGGTTCATTTCATTCTCAATGTATGTCGGATTTAGGGTATTTCCAAAGCTCTAAGAATATATACGGCTGCAGTCTATACTCCCGAGATATTCGAACGCTCTGCCAATAGCGTACTTAGTTCAACTAAATATTATTCTCCTAGAACATACGAAGTGAAATGCACGCTTCGATAGATGCAAGGGATTTCCATAAGTGTATTGGATATCTATAGTGAAATGATGTCCTTTTAACTACTCATGATCTAAGAGGATGTTCGTTTTCCTGTTGTCTGAATTTTTATCTCTATCTATACTTATAATAAATCTGTAGAGAGGTCAATTCTGTACATGAAATATAATTTCAATATAACTATCAGGGGTGATTAGTGATCGATACTGATGCCAAAAATGTAATCAGTAAAATTTTTGTCTGTCTGTCTGTCTGTCCGTCTGTCTGTATATTCCTTATAGAAACAAAAACTACTCGAGGGATTATAACGAAACTTGGTACAATTATTCTTCATACTCCTGGGCAGGTTATAGTATACTTTTCATCACGCTACAATTAATAGGAGCAGAGTAGTGAAGGGAAATGTTGGGAAAACGGGAGAAGTTACTCCATTTCTTAAGCTTCCTTCGCGTGTGCAGCCTTAATGGTTAAAGTTACATAGAAATCATGTATGACGGAAATATTCTACATAAAATTGTCTAAAAAATATCCCGCAACAGCATATATTTAAATTTTATGGTTGACTCACAATAACAAGTGTAACTCCTACATTAATTTATGAATTTTTTTGCAATTGACTTGCCATGCTTTTAACCAATGGAACCATGATAGCTCAGATGGGAGAGCAACGGAACGGTATTCCGAGGTCGTGGGTTCAAGTCCCGCTCATGGTTATCATTTTTTCCACTATAATTTAGTTTGTTTAGTATAAGTGTAA
This sequence comes from Orgyia antiqua, assembly GCA_916999025.1. Lineage (NCBI taxonomy): Eukaryota > Metazoa > Arthropoda > Insecta > Lepidoptera > Erebidae > Orgyia > Orgyia antiqua. The sequence goes on from OU779864.1 coordinate 30,866,339, forward strand.
CTCCTGATAGCTTAGCAGTTCGGAGCATTCTGATTATATTTGTTTACTCTTACGTTTATAATACTCTCGCTCATCCCTAATTTAAAAAAATTAACATTATTACCTATTCAATAAAAAAAGAATCATAGAAATCGGTATAGAAACACCAAACTTATACATGAAATAAGCCATCGCGCCGTCGCACGTGATAATTTTTTAAATTCTACGCGGACGGAGTCGCAGGCAACAGCTAGTCAATAATAAAATAGTGCGAAATTCAAAGTTCGCCCGTAACTATCGAATCCAAATAAAATAATCTTACTGAGAACAATTTAAATCAAATCATGTCTCCTAATGATTTTAAACTTTCATGTGTTATATCTATATTAATATTATAAAGTTGAAGAGTTTGGTTGTTTGTTTGTTAAAACGCGCTTATCTCAGGAACTTCTGACCTTTTTAATTACTGAACTGTCATCGTTTCTTAATATGTGTGTTTTCAGATCAATCTGACTACTGCAAGTGGGTGAAAATCACTTTCAAAGATTCCGTTACATAGATCATAACATTGAAAGATACGCACCGAGCTATATAAGCGTGTTAAAATATAGAGTCTTGTGTATTTGGAACGAGTAAATGTAACTACTAAAACCTATCAAGTACATAGTTTATTTCAATTGCAAGAAATGACACGAGACAGTTTCAGTTTGTTTGATAGCTTAACGTGTCACTGAATCATCGTTTAATGTCTTTTTGTTCATTGCGTCAGCTTTAATCTTTAACAGAAAGGGTGTCCGAGACTCGAGTTTATTCTCTGTCCACGTGAAAGCTGAAGCCACAGATTCGAAATAGAGCACATTGAAATTTAGCAACTGTCTGTCGAGGCGCATTACCGACTTCGCTACCGTATTTATAAATATTCTACCGACGACGGTCCATTCTCCTATAGATCAAATTATTTGCAGATATATTTAGAATACTTAAAAATTTTAAATCAATAATTAATAAATTATATTTCGCTTTACTGGCTGGCTAGAGAAACTATAAAATATAGCACAAAAAATCTACATTAAGTAATATAATTAATTCGTTGAAAAATGTATTAAAAAAGTCGTGTTCGACTTTTGAAATTGTAATTTGACTGGAGTATTCGATTTTTGAATGTTAGTCTACAATATTATGTTCTATTTCGTTCTTTAAATAATAAAACATTACAAATAAAATACTAAGAGCGAACATATTACTTCGTCTGTATAAACTGTCATTAAAATCAAATTTTGGGTCTGTGCCAAGCCACGGAAATATTGTTTGCGTCTTTGCAGAACGCATAAGCACCCCGACTCTAAAGATTTTTGGTGCTTATCTTGTCCTATTATGCTTTTTTATGGCTAAAGAGGCCAAGAGGCCAATGTTGTATGTAAGTTTTAACAAATAAGATTGTAGTTGCTACTGAGACTTAGTTTTATTTTTATAAAGATAATAGAGTCGAAATAACAAAGTGTGGTTACTGTTTCTACAACAAGCGAGAATTAAACCATGCGGTAATTACGGTATTTGTTAGGAAGATTTTGATCAATGTATATCTAGTTAATTTTGTTAATTATGAACTAGCTCAATATTTTTTCGAAGTATAATAGTGATCTCAACTATTAAAATAGTCATAATATGCTGTATTCTTTCTAAATCTAACATTAAGTCAAAATAGAATAAACTCCATCTTTATTATTGTATAAATCACTAGGTTCCTCCAAAGAAATCCCTATCGCCCAATCTTGTACCGGTCGCATTTAACGACACCCTTAATGAAATACTATTTTCACGATATTGACTTATCCGTTTAATGTTGTGGTACACGAAAATTTTGCTTTAATTGTTCCCCAATTCTACAAAGATTTACTATCATTTATAAGTGTATCGAATACTCTACTAATGGATTAAACATACTTCTTAAATGTGGACACCTCATTATCACAATAAATAACTTGTCCATTCACTTGATGGATGGTAATGTCTCCACTTGTAATGGTATTTAGTGCATCTTAGAGACTGTGATAAATCTAAAATGGCTTCCTGAATGTATATAACTATTCCTTGGTTTGCATCAACTCTAAATATAAGTCCATAATGAACGTCGCGTACGAAAACAATCATAATAGATCATTTTAGTAATATCAGTTATATTTATACTGGATTCAAACTCTGTCTATTAAATGTGAATGAAAAACAACTAAACATCATACAAGATCAAAGTAGGAATGTGTAACTAAAGAAGTTAGTGACACTTCTCATGATTTTTATAGTCTTTGAGAATAGACTACATAACCATTAATCATATTCAAGCTATGAAGAAACTCGTATCCGTTTTAGAAATTCGTCTATTGTTATGCTAGGTTACAAAATATTTAACTTTGAACCACTCCTATAGCATTGTGTTATATAGAACATTAGATATAGAACATTAAAAAAATACTTTAGGTTACCTGTGTCCTACAATTCCCTATCCAATGTCCGAAATACAAGTTTTCAGAGGTTTTTAAATAGCTCCTAATCGATTAGTGAAGAGATTTGGCTCGATTATACTGCCAAGCTAACATGTACAGTTTATTGATTAAATCAAAATTAAATATTTCTTAGTACTTACACACATTTTAACTATTAAATCGGATCGATTGAATGCTAACTATCACCAAAATGTTTTCCTTTATTGGGCATCGAATTCAGATAGAACGTTGTAACCAACTATGAGGCTAGTCAAAATATTTGGAGTGTATAAATATATTTATATCTATCAGCTGGTGAATGGAAGTGAAATTAAAATAGACCGGTTCATTAGTCCTGCACAATATTAAAAATACACCAGTCGTCAACAGAGTCGTACTAAAAATAAAAGTAACCAACATTGATTGATGTCGAGTGTCACACACGTATGTTTTTGACGTCTCACCGTCAAGAAAGGAGTGCCAACCGACGTGCCCTCGGCTGCTGTGGCTTTTTCTGTAGGAACATAACACCGCCCAAGATGGTGCACGGTCACTTGCGTTAATTAATTTTAGACGGTTTCTTTCTAACAGGAAATTCATCGTCACACTAAAGACGATGACAATATATTAAATTTTTTTTCGGATGACAAAGCATAGTGGCGTCAGAAATAGGAATACAATTTAGTTTGTGTAACCTAAACTACGATAGCGTTCCCTCCCACGTTTACAGTTAAAAATGTCGTTTGGAGCATGTTTTATTCGATATTTTCACGCAGATGATTGAGTTAGACGGCTTGCGCAGGAGGCTGGGACGCAATCTCCGGTGGCGGTACGGAAACCACCCTGTCTCTCCCGCCCTGCGCGTCTGTTGCACCGCCAGACAGGCCCTAGAGACATACTTGCTGCGTCTAATTAATAAATCTGATCCAAGTTATTATTATTCTGAAAGCTTCCGTCAATATTGGTTAAGCCGAAAAAGTGAGGAAAAAAATTAATTTCAAACATGTAACGCGCTTGATTGGTCGTTAATGACATTACTATATTTTAACTGAAAGCTTCATAATTATATATTACAGCAAATGTCGACGCCCTTCACTTAAAACTAACGTTCATTCTATATTGTTAGTTACTTTATCAGTTGATACAAGGATGTCAAATTATAATCCCATTTATAAGCTGGGTTAGGTTGAGTCACTGAGCAGTTTTGATGAGTTTTATATTTAATTAATTTGAGCATTTATATAATAGGTGATTTTGTATACAAATAAATGTGTGTGTAAAAAGGCGTCAACAGTTTGTATTTCGCACCGGTTTACTTACACATATTATTGTCAGTGAGGACGTGTCAAATGTCTCCGACTGACTTGTTGTGGCTGCAATAGAATGCAGTGCACTCCGTTGAAAGCAACCAGACCTGTTTCCTTATCTGAACATATATTATACGAAATGAGGCTTTACTTAACGGTAATAAAATCGTCAATCCTTTGCAGAGAGTTACAACCGTAGATAGCCTTCAGCTAGCAACAGTTCATTTGTTTCTGTTAACAGTTCTCGCTAACAGCTTCTTCGGAAAAGTATCAGATGTTAGACACTTACTTTTTCATTAGAAATGTTCTACTTTAGCAATCGATATTTGAGAACTTCACTCTGTTGAAAAAGACTTCGTAAAAAGTTCTTGTCTGATGTTTTCAGTTATAATCTCCTTCTTTCGAAGTCCATTAATAAAATAAAATGACTAAATATAAAATAATGGACGTTACACAACATACTTTAGTAAAATACTTACCGTATTGTTTATGCTATAGGCTGATTGATATCCATGGATTTCAAAACACCAAAATGCAGGACAAATATCTATGTTTATTACGTAAATAAGTTTTCATAGAAACTAACCAACAACCTTATGTACTGCAGGCAGCGCCCTGCTATTGCATCAGGTGGCCTAAATAAATTCATCTGTAAATTGTATAGATGAATGAATTAAGTAGAAACTTGCTAAATATGTAGTCACGAAGCTAGGTACAAAACTATGTTTTATTCCTATATTTTAATGCTAGACTCATGATAGTACATTTAGCGTTGTACTAAATAAAACTGAAAATTATTTTCGGTCATTGACTTGCTGATGCTGATTATAAGCTGATAGCTGTCGCCCGCGACTTCGTACGCGTAGAATTTAGAAAATTTCCCCGTTTTTGCAACATTTTTCATTACTGCTTCGCTCCTATTAGTCACAGCGTGATGTTATATAGCCTATAACCTTCTAAGATGAATTTACTATCCAACACTGAAAGAATTTTTCTAATCGGACCAGGTGGTTCATGAGATTAGCGCTTTCAAACAAACAAACATACAAACAAACAAACTCTTCAGATTTTTAATATTATTAGTATAGATGATTATAAGCTGTCTCTAAACTAACTATTACAGGTTACCTAGATTAAAAAAAGTTTTTTTTTAACACGACCGAAAAGGTTTGCTCAATTCAAGTTAGGTTAGTGTATCAGCCTTCTGCCCCATGGAACGCCATCACGCGCGGTCTCGCGCTGATTGTATCAAACGACTCCCTGCTATCTTTAAAAGTCCCGTCGCTTCGCATTATTTGGGGTTACCATCGTAGGTTGCGATTACAATATTATTATGTTTAGTGTTTTTTTTTATAAAATTCCAGTTCTTGTGACCAATGAGGATGATTAAAGTATTATATACATAGCGTAAATGTATAACATTTGGCTTATATACAGACGTAAAAGTCTTATACAAAAATAAACTTATTTTTGTAAGTAATTTGAACTTTAAAATTCGCTTGCAAATTCACAATTGTAGCATCTGTTAAGTGGACCATGGCCTTATTATTTTCATTCAGCGCAGATTGCGATCATTAGTGGAGTTTTAATAACTTCAGTTGACTGAAATAATGACTTGTTGTTCATAAAATTATTATTATAACTCTTTTTATAGTATGCTTACCTACTAGTAAAAATTATAAAACGATGGACATGGGTGAAGCCAGGATTTAGTTATGGCAGAGATTTCAAAATTTTCATATAATTTCGTTTGTGACAGAAATACACTAGATATTTAGAATTTTTTTTTTTATTTTATTTAAATATTCATGGACATTTCACACAACGTCCTCTGGTCCCAAGATAAGCTTATATGCTTGTGTTACGGGTACCAGTATACGGATAGAGTACATATACTACTTTTTTTTTTGTAAATACATACTTATAATACATAGAAACACCCAGACGCAGTACAAACATTTGTATGACAATTAGAAAAATTACACGAATGATTGTCCCGACCGGGAATCGAACCCGCGACCTCTTGATCGGCAGTCCGTTACCAGAACCACTACACCACGAGGCCCGTCATTAGTTATACAAATTTAGCGCTTTAGATAATATTGCCTCCGTTGGTTAGTAATTCTCCCCTGGTTATGCATATAACCTCTCCGTGTGGTGACGGATTAAGAATACAAGTGTCACCACCCCATCTCTTCCCAAGGGTGCTGTAAAAGCCAGCTAAGGGATATTGCACACAGATAACATCCGCTGTGAGTGACAGAAAACTCAAAAATAAACCCTGTGCCAACACGCCTGGTCAGCGCGGCACAGTAAACCATAATCCTTACCAACGTGGAGGAGGCCCGTGCCCAACAGTGGGACGTATATGGGCTGGAAAGAAAGATGCATGTGATCAAGCAATATAAAGTATTGCAAGAAGTTAATAGTTTATTGGAACAAAATAAAATAACTGTCTTTCACACTTAAAAAAACGATACGCCAAAATAAATTGTAGTTTCAGAAGCATATCAAAATGACTTTATTCATAATGCTAATATGGTTTTATGTACATTATAGCAATAATACAGTTTTAATATAAAATATGTATGATAAAATTTCTGTCACAAATATTCGTGAAATCAATTAGTGCTAATTTATGGCCTTTTTGCGGTCATGGCAAATGATCTTTAGTCTGGTTTCTTGTTGATAACAAGTCTAATATGAATAACAAATAAACATTAGCCGTTATAGTGATACTAATGATATTACTGTATGCATTATGTCTGGGCTTATCGGTTATTAGGTTTATCTTATACATAAGGATGCCTGTATATAGTTATGTATTTAGGACATGGATAGATTACTAGATTGTAGGACAAGGCTTGCAAAACTTACTTTAACTTACTTAAATTTAAGAAAACAAGAATTATCTACTAATTGTTATTATTAATTAGTTGCAGTGTAAATGTTGCTAAAAAAGTGTGTTTAGATCTTAGAAAATGACGCCCTGCAATCTACGCCTAGATTGTAGCGCGCTCTAAAGGCTCAAAATATAAATAAAACAAAATATCAAGAGATAGATTCAATTTATAAAAAAAATGCGAATTTATAAACTCTATATTATATAATCCAAAATAATATTTGCATAAAGGTACTCATCTCGAGTGTACTCTGGTCCCGAGTGTAATCTTATGTTGTACCTATAGCACATAAACCATCGCTTCGTTGCACTCACAATAGGCAAACTCTTAACCTAAAATCTACCTTATTTCAAATGACAACAAAGTTTAGAAAAGTAAACCATGATGACATGAAGAAGCCTCCAATTTTGTATACCGCCTTTATAGAAAACTGGCTGATGCGACTGCACGACACTACGCGGGCATAAGCCAGCGAATTTTTTTTTTCTTTTTTCATACTTCGCTCCCATTGGCCGCAGCGTGATGTTATATAGCCTTATAGTCCTAGAGTGGCGACCACGTACTGGAGTACGTGGTCGCCACTCTAGGACTTTTCTTCCCCAACGATCGTCAGTCCTACGAGCGATGTGGCCTGCCCATTGCCACTTCAGCTTCGGGCTATGTCGGACACGGCAGTTCTCCTACGGATCTCCATGTTTCGGATTTTATTCCGTAGGGAAATACCGAGCATAGCCCTCTCCGTAGCACGCTGTGCAACCTTGAGCTTATTTACGAGGCCAACATTTAAGGACCACGTCTCTGTTCCGTATGTCATCGCTGGTAACACGCACTGGTCATAGACCTTCGACTTCAAGCACTGCGGAATGTTGGACGAGAAGATATGCCTAAGCTTCCCGAACGCTGCCCGGCCGAGTTGGATTCGTCGGTTGACCTCTTTCTCGAAGTTGGATTTGCCTAACTGGACTGTTTGTCCTAGATAGACGTAATACCTAATATTCTCTAATACTTACGCGACTCGTTTATTCAACAAAATTTTAAAACAATTTAACGTGTTTAAACCCGTAAAAAGTGGTTTTATTTGTATAAATGATACGTACTGTTTTAGCTTTATTTATACTCATACATTAACTTAAATGTCCACGACAGTCGTTGCTAGAATTAAATTAATATAAAGCGAGTAAAAAGGGAAATGATCTTTTATTTTGAGACAAATTAAAATTAACAAAATAATATTATCAGTGTATTTCATACCTAACATAAATATTGCCGTTACAGCTGTCCCATGTTAGGCTCCGTTATGTTTTTGCGTATATGTGTTAAGTATTTAGTTGTGACCAGTTACCGTATTAGCAATTCGTTGCATTAAGTATTTCATTTTAAATGCAAATCTAAATAAATATTATAAATAGTTGCGTTATAAATAAAACGAAGAAAAAGGCTTTAAATTAGTTTGTAAGCCGGGACTCCAGAGCCGACATATTGACATATTTGCTTGAGGTATTGCTATCCCTATTTTTGGATGGTCATATTTCTTTTAGTAATTAAGTTCTAAAAAATATATAAAATAAGAGGCGTTTATATACATTAGACCCAGATACTGTGAGAAAAATTCGTTGGTCCAGATGCAAAGAAAACAGCGGAGTTCGATGTCTACATTTTTGTACGTCGGTTGCTGTCGTACCCTCTTAATGTCCCACTATTGGGAATGTGCCTTCTCCACTTCGGGAAAGTTTCTGATCTGTTATTGTGCGCCCGTATCTCCTATTTAACTAACTTTATGATGTCGGTTTTAGGAGAGGTTAAACTTCAAAATTTATTTACAGATTATTATCTGCTAGCCATAACACAAGCATATAAGTTCAGCTTGGCACCGGAGGACGTTGTGTGAACAGTCCATAAAAAAACTGAGTTATATTTTGTACGGAAAATTAAAAATCTATGTTCATATTTACCCCTTTCAGTTGTACTAGTATAATAAAAAAACCTATACATATTTCTGCTACATTGTCATCGCTAATCGCTACTGTCATTACAGTCTTTTTTACGTAAAAAGAATTTTGTACAAAACATTTTTTCCTACGTCCCTGTAATTAGTCGTGCTCTAAATCAATCAACGTTACGCGCCCTTTGTCATTAAGTCGTTAGTAATTTTAACATGTGTTACTAACTTTGAGTATTAAACCCAACAGGAGTCGTTACTCTTCTCTTTATCATATATGTCAAGGTCGATAGACTGCCGAAGTAACGTACGCAAGCACTATTCCATTACTTCTCTACGCATCGCATGCACACGCACAAAATAAACACATACTAAACTAACTATAACATTTTTTGGTTGCTTTCCCATTTATTATATTGTAATGTACCTATTATTCTGTAAATTGTTGAATTTCTAACTTTCTTTTAACTTCTTTCTAAGGTACGTTATTATACACAAATACTAAGTAACAATGCTGCTGACACGTATGAGTAAGGAAATGCTCGCGTAATAATTCAGCGGGGGTCACCATCAATATCAACTCTTGTTCGATTAATGCTCTAAGGTTGATATAATAATTAATTAAATATTTTTTATATACAAATAAATATTTTTATAACAAATATTTTACATAAGAAATATTTTTTAAACGATACAATAAAATCACATTATTTTTATTAAACAAAAATTTTTGTTATCAAACAAATTTGTTACTATTATGTTGGTAAAGGTATAGTATCATTTTATGATGTTCAAATCTGAAAACGTTTTTATCAAATAGGAAACTACAGTCTAAGAAATCGCGAATCAAATGCTAGTTTAGCTATAAAATTTAATCCATTCTCACGATTTTCATATACCAGTTAACCTGTCCGCATAATATAATGATTTCTTGACAATTTCCATTGCAATCCGTCATAAGTTGACGTGTAAGTATATACTATCAGATTTTTCTCTCTACAGACGCTGTGCGTATGTTTACTGTAGTTAAAAGTCTTCACAATAATCGATCACTGTCAGATAATACCTACTAGTATTATCGAGTGCGTTGAACTGTTTGGGAGTTGAAGCGTCATAAAAATTTCATTGTGAATACTAAAATACTCCGATAACATATACACACACATACATACAATAATTCACCTTATCTTGTTTGTTTCGTTATAGATGTACGGACGAATCTTATTAAGAAGTAAAGATATGGACTCTGTTTTAAAAAATAGTATGGGCAATTACATCCATGATCTAGTATCCATATTTACTCCACTGTCCGTTTGTTTGTCACCAGTTTGTGTCTCATGAGCCGTGATAGCTAAAGAGTTGAAATTCGGAAGATATATTTCTGTATAGACGTTTTAATACGAAATTGTAAAAAAAAAACAGGATAAAATAACAATATAAATGTTTAAGGAACTTCCGTACAACAAATTTTTTTAGTTTAATTTTATGACATGATTTATGACAGCATGATAATATATGAAAATGTATATTACGGAGCCCTGCGTTCCACAATCCAACTCGTACTTAGCCGGTTTTTGATCATTAATAATTTCTCTACTCCTCATTTTTGAAACTTCAGAATCTTTCAAATTATATGTCACTTTATTATTTTCTTGTCCTTATCCTAATTTATACGAGATACATAACCTTGTCTTTTAATTTCAACAACAGAAAAGGTCAACCGTCTGGTTTCTCTAAAATTACATTATTCTATATCTCTAATGGGTACTTTTAATCATTAGCCTATGCTACAGCATTATAGGAACTTCTTGTTCTTCGCATTTTCACTTGCGTACATTATGGAAATCTTACCCCTTCCTATATAACTTAAGGGTATAAAAATAGATGTTGACTGAATCTTAGACCTATCCCTTATGTATACAAAAATTTCATCAAAATCACTAGAGCCGTTTCAGAGTAAGTCTGGTCACTTATTTATTAGCGAAATTCTCTTGGACGCTATATTTCGTAACACGACAATGATATAGAGAAAATTTCCATATTGGTTACTTTTGACCAACAATATTTTTTCCGCAGCTAATTTAAAATTAGAATCTTGTTTAACAAGAATAAACTACGCCCATTTTCAATAATCGAGCTACGATTACGGATAGATAGTAATCCTCGTTTATCAGTTATTTTCAACAAAGAAGTCGTATCTAGCTATTCAATAGAGAATGCTGTCATTTGTAGCTTATTGATATGCAAGTAATAACACAAGCTTAGATTAGTCTGACTTTGACAGCAAGAAATGAGGATAGATAAAATATTGAAAATGGCCGTTAATTATTACTATGATGATTGTTTTTGACAACAAAGTCTCCGTTACAACTCTCCAACGTGGATTTCCGCCAACTATCGCCTACTACTATCAACACAGACATCATCTCATCTTAATAAATATCTCAATAACTAACAATTTTGCGAACAATATACATTCGTATATATAAATATATATTTAGGGCATATTTCATTACATTTTATCGTCGTTGGCGAAAAATATCGCTAAAACATTTGTTAAAAATTATATAGCCCTAGCCATTAAAGCTAGACAAAACAAGATTATAAATAAAGCTTAATATAAATGTATTTCTTATATTTATATGTTAAAAAAGGGAACTATACCTCCGCGGTAACTACACTATAACAGACAAAAAAGACAAAAAAATTACAATATATTATTATTATATTTTAGAAGTTTTAAAAGCCATAATGTTAGTAGAATTGCTGTAACAATGTAAGTAACAAATTGAGTTATTTTATTATACAGGATGTAGAGCCACTTTCTTTTTCGTAATGTTAGTCAAGCTATTACCTCTTTTTGAATTGCTTATGTCTATAGGTACAAGGTATTAAACTTTGTTGTTTTATATAGTACCTACTCTTTTTTAATATTAGTCAATTTCAATGAGAGTTTATCGCAAAAATGTCAGGTTAGTGATATCTAAGCCCAAAGACTATATTTGCTTACCAGCCATTCAGTAAAATTTCAAATCTCAGTCTTATATAAAAAATAAAACGATAAGCAAGCAAATATTTAATAGATATGTTATAGCTTACTTTGCGTTTTCTGTCAACAGTGTCAACAATCTCAGTGAGAATTGTTATTACAGGTTAAAGCTGGGTGTAAATTCACACGCTTATTACGGAAATTAAATATTAGTGTTGTAGTCGGTAAAAATGCCGACATTGAAGAGGCCATGTTTTTGATTCGCAATAAAAAAAGTATTTGTAGATGATAGATATCAAACTTAGGAATTATTTTAGCGAGAAATCTCATATTATGTGAGATTTTCTCGTTTATTATATTTCGTGATTATGTCAGGCGAAATCTTTTTTTTTTTTAAACCTTTGGCCCTAACATATGACCAAATATTAGGCTTAAAAAGCTGAAATCAAAGTACTGGATATCTTATCTAATATGTACTTTAAATACATCACATGTAACACTACATAGATTTTAAATTTTATTGAGATGATATGTAGATTTAAAAGAAGCCATATCTAAATATATCTTTACGATAAAGGTCAAGGATTTCAGTACTTTTATAAACACGTGTAAACCACCAGTACTAGTTAAGTAACGCGTATTTGTGTGAAGAACATGTAAAACTACTTGCAGTTGTGTTATTACTGTTATTAGTTGTTTGACAACACCATAAATAACTCCATTAAGCGCGAGTTGAGTTGACAGCTCTATTGTTTCAAGCGTCGAATATAAACGTACGTAGTACAGTTGTTAAAATTTCGCTGTAGTCGGTGTAAACATACCACACGCTGTTTATATTGTCGACCAACTTCTTAAGAAACGTGAGCTTCTCTCCGCGCTCCAAATGAGATGGCTGCGTTGAGATACAAGTGCTGTTTATTTATCTTAAAGCTCTTTTTGAATTTCGAGCTCGCGCAGAAAATTTTACGCAGTTTCTTCTTTACATAGTTTGTGTTCTATAGACGGCTGACATCTTAAATTATGTCGTGTTTATGTTCTGTTAAAAACTTTTAAAATAGGTTAGGTTTTAATTGTGAAATCTTGGTTTTATGAAACTTTATCATTTGGAATGTAAGTTAATGTAACTAAACTTTTTTACTCGTTTTCTTATAATTCTAAATTATGATGTAGATGGTTCTCTATTAAAGATAGATATTGTACAGAGACATTTTAAATTTCGTCTAAAAATAATGATTGAGAGAATGGGAATTATATGTTCTAGGTGATAAAACAATAAAAAATATATGCAGGTTTGAATTAAACTTAGACTGTAAACTATTGTAAGCTATTCTGGTTTCAGCACAGTTCCAAACATCAGTTAATAATTCTAAATGCACGAAGTTAGTTTAGTTTCAAAAGGTTATTTTAAAATTAGAATATTTACTATCGCCGTTATATACGGAATTCTAGTGAATTATATAACTTTTGATAGTTCTATATAAATAGAGGCTTTTGTTATTACCTACTGCTATTCTGTAAAAGCAGATTAAGAATTATTCACGTTATGCACTAGGAACATTTAAGTTCAGTTAATTTCAAAACAAAAATATATGGTATCTTGGTACAATGTTCTAAATGGCAGTTCAAAGTTTAGAAATGCTTATAACCTCAGTGGGTGTTTTGTTACAAATTGGCGGTAATTTAAGAAATGTCTATCGTACAGCGAGATAGATTTAAATGAGATTTTTATTGTTACTTTTACTTTGACTTTATTTGCGGTCATATTTTTATTTACCTATAGTATTTGCATTTGATTAGTGGACAAAAACTCGTTGTATGTTAATTGTTAACTATTAATTTATAAAGGATAAACATAGTCAAACAAATTTACTTACCAAATTTTCGAGAAAAAGCTTTTTCAACTGTAATCATTTATTAAAAAAGGTGGTTTAAATTTGTTTCTTAACTCATAAACCGGGAATACACAAATTTGATGGTAATAATTACGTTAAATAATATATTGCATATAAGAAAGTATTTTTACTACAGAAAACCATATTTTTAGACATTATACTTACCTATAAAGTAGGTATATAAGCTTACGTATTAACACATTTAAGCATTAGCTTATCACGATATATCGTAGCGATTAATCTGTGCAGATAAATCGAACGTTCCTAGTGAAACGACTCTGAAAATCTGTAACGATTTGTCATACGATGTATGTTAATTGTTTTGTACACAAAATAACGATATATTGTTACGTGTGTTATAACCATAAATCGTTTAATTTTATATCTAGAAACTTAAAATTCAATAGAATTATTTAAACGAAACAGAAGTGGGTAAATATGAGAGCGTCTCAAAATCTTATCAGTATTACTAAGATCGTTGGTAAAGATGGCCTCTTACTGATAAATATTGACCTTAGCTGCATAACACTAAAAGTAAAACGAGGTCTGTATGATATTTTACACAGTATTTGTATTATTTTCAACATATGAATAGTATGTAAGCCATATATTGTTACCCGTATCCGGATTACAACTATTAAGATATGTTAACCCTTATTTCTATATAGTAAAGTCAATGAGTAAAAATATAACAACAACAAAATACAACAATGAACAAAATATAGTAAAGTGGCTGTAAATGTAAACGTTGACAATTGTTAGTCTAATATGGATTGATATTAAAGCACAGATCTGCAAAAGTAACAATGATATAACATCACGTCGTTAACTGCGCTTCACGCTTGTGTCACGTGTAGTCGACCATACATAATAGTGGATACTCTGTATACTCGTAATGACATATTAGTGTGACAGTTACTGATAACTATGGAGCTCTCTCTATAATAGTATGCTGTATAATTTAAGCCATTACATTAACGTTTATTTGAATTAAAATATTTTTTATCAAGCTAGGACCATAGGACTAATACCTAGGACTGTCTACGTTTTTGTACGTCTCAAAATCTTCTTACTTTGGTATTAATTGCATTTATTGGTTTTGCAAACGATCGTATTTTCAATTTCAATCTGAGAACTTTACGTTCAAATACTATTTAAGCTTTCAATGCACGATTGTGAAAAGTATAATAATCAACATATTTTAGATAAATCTATCTTTTATCAAAAATCCATTTAAAATCACCGTATGATGGATCACAGGATGTGCTCTTCTTTGACTAGAAAGTCAAAGAATAGCACATCCTGATGAACGGAGGCAAAAATTTTACGTCATAAACAAATTTACCAAAGTGTGGCCATTGTTATTATTTATATTTAAATTTGTTACCAAAGTTATAGTATATTCTATTTTAATAATTTTGGAAAAACATTCACATCATTTAATCGTCAAATACTACGAAAGCCTAAAATATAGCGGCAGGCAGGCGGCGCATCTGTCGAGTACACAGCCAATATTTCATTTTATAGTATTGTTTTGCAGAGCCCCTCTAAATACTCTATGCATAAAAAGCAAATAAAATTTGAGTGTTTTTATTGCATATGATGACAGATGAGGCATTAGAAATATTTTTGCCTTGTATTTATAAGTTGTACATTAAAACTCTGTATTATATTAATGCATGGTTACGTACTAAGAACAAACATATCATCATCATAATTTCTATCATAGTTATGGTAAGAGTCCTTTAGTTGACGGATAATTCTAAACTAACGCCTGCATCAGCGAGTCATTTATACTGGACCTACATCTAAATAATATATCTATTTCGATTATTTATTGACTGATTAGTGACATATTTATTCTTAATTCTTCGGAGTTTTTTTTGGTACATAAATATTTTACGAAAATTGTAATTGAAAGCTTAGTTTATAGTCTAGTGCATACGCTGACCTGAATAAGTCAGTCTTATTATCTCCACAATTACCAATGCCTACTTTAAACAGATACTGACATATCTATTAATATTATTCCATTGCATTTGCTATTTAAATCGTAGCCACATAAATCACACTGAATTTCCATTTATTATTTCAGCAGCACTCTAAACTTGGTAAATCGTAATATATTCCATTAACTAGACAATATTCAAAGCTGAAAGCCGACTAAAACAGAGTGTGGATAATTCGAGGAATGTCACGTTTAGAGTGGGTTAACAGTGTTGGTTTTATATTTAAGAATAAATGACATGCCTCCATTAATGTTGCAGTGTTCGGGCAGGTAGACTTGCTAACGGGGTCGACGTGGTTATACTTAGAGCGATCGAAGCATGCTATTATTGGGTTGTATTGTTTCGGTTGAACGCTTCTGGATTTCAGCTGCCTTTACCCGCACCGGCTGTACTGACCGGTGAATAAACTCGAACTAATTAAAACTTAAACTCATTGCAGGCCAAATCAATTATTGTGTGATCTATTTAAATAAAATTGAATCGTTGAATAGTTTATGATCGCTTAATATTGGAAAGATCGCGGCGAATAAAATAATTAATTCTTTCTTTATTGCTGGTATGTGAAAATCTTTTACTAGCCCGAAAATGGGGTAAAATTTATTATCACTTGCTTTGCCTACTTTCTAAATCGCTTATTTACAAAACGCTGTGAACAAAGTTGTGTGATTTAGTTATTATTGTAAAAGGCTATAATGTTTTCAGTCTATATATAAGTTACGTTTATAATATTATCACCTAATAGTTAATATTAAATACACACAATTTGGATTTTATTGCTAGCTATGCAGAGTAATATCTGACAAATAACTATTTTGCGATTTTTAATACACCTAAAAAGTACCTAATTATCTCTTACAGAATACAGTTGAATAAAACCTGACAGCTATTATAGGTATAAATTTAATTTTGTAGATGCGATCATTTCTATCCTAACTTATTATAAAACAAGTCGTTATTTTTGAATTTATGTCCATATGTGAGCTTACATCTTCAAAACTACTCCCTTAAAAAAAATTTTTTTGTTTGTTTTATTTGTTAGTTTGGTTTCTGAATTCCACGCGTACGATACTGCGGGCAATAGCTAGGTAGATCTTTAATTCCTTTTAAATAAAATAGCACTAACACATTTTCTTCTTGTTTCAGGTAGAATTATGCAATAAATTGCACAAGAAGTTCTTTGACTCATTCCTTGATGTAGATGTGGAAGAAACGTAAGTTAACATAACGAGATTAAATCACAGCCATGAAATTTTATGAATTATTAATTCTAAATCTCAAACCAACTTGAATAATGTCGCTGCAGTAACATTTATAAAATGAAACTTTTAAATTGGACCAATTAACGGATCTCCGTTAATATTTAATTTTAGAATAAATTTATACGTCAAATTGATGTTTAGTCAGCTATTAATTTCATAAATTAGCTTATTTGATTCTATTTTTAAACAGTTTCATTTATTATAATTTATAACTGTCGCAATTTATTAGTAGTTTTATAGCAATGATGAAACAAGTCGATTTTCTCCGTCATGGTGTTTAAACAATACGATAAACTATTGAGACAAATAATCAGTGTCAGTCGTTGACCGAACAATATTGAACAAATTAAAGATAGTTGATTGAGATGCAACTGACGTAACAAACCGATTTATCATGATAACAAAAAATAAAACATTTTATAAAATACGCACTGACTCTCACTTCAGTTTTCAACTGTTCATAAATAACATCTTTATTTATGTTAATAACGCTTTGTGTGTCATTATAATGGTATTTTACGATACAAAATTATTGCTTACACACCATCAACCGCATGAAACAGTGACATTAGCATTAGAAAAGTCATAAATTGATATAATCTCCGTCTTAAACTCAAACAATGCGTATGCTATAAAATATATGCATTAATAGACGGAACCCAAACTCTGTTTGCGTGAAAACAATTTTATTTTCGAAATCACAGCTAAAATTAAAAGCGTCAAGAAAATAAAAGTTTATCTTAATGAGCAATAAAAATGGAATGATATCAGATTTTTTACATTTTCTCCAAAATTTAATGTTAACAATTTAAAGAGGAAAAATTCCCTCATTGTAAGCATTAAACGCTTGCGGAGGGTGGGTCGCGTAATAATAGGACATAATATATTCAAGGCGAGTCAAATAAAATTAGCACGGTGAAAAATGTAAACGGTCCTTTTACTGCCTCGAGGACGTGTAAGTATTAGCTTGTACAGACTGTCTTTCTTTATAGGGTGGTTCATAATGCTTCGATCTCATACATATCAACAGATGATATGTTAAATATAATATTATATTATTATAAAGTCATAATGGTTAAAATAAATTCTATTATTGCTCAAAGCACTTAATTTTTTTGCTTATTGTGTAACTAACTGTAAAGAGTTGTATTTCTTATAAAAATATACATCTTTACTAATGTTTTTATTTACGTCAAAGTTCAACCATTTGTTTATCAGTTGTTGGGGAACAACTAAAGTTTTCTTTCAAGTACAAAGCTCCATATATTAAATCCTTTTAGAGAAAATATAAAGATGCTTGAATGTTGCAGAGTTCTTTAATAATATAATCAGTATAATAATTTGCTTTAATTAGAACGTTTAAACATTATTACTTTAAGTTATTTAATAATGGAGAAGGCTCGTGGCCTAGCAATTTGACAGTTTAACTTTCTTTGTGAAAACAGCCATTTCTAGATAAACATGAAGACAATATTGTCAGTATTGGATATTTACTAGTTATCAGCATTTATTATTAGCATTCTAAAACTAATTAAACCCTTCCCATGGCTTCGCCTACGAGAAAAACATAAAAGTTTTCCCAAAACTCTGAGCGAAAACACGATTGCATTTGCTAAAATATGCTATCAATTACCGACTCAATATTTTATACTAGAGAGATATGACTATGAAACTTAAAAAAAATAAAATTACTTTTCCAGAAAAAAGAATCTAAATAATCAAAATGATATATTGAATTTGACAGTAAAAGTAAATAATGTATGAGAAAATATTACAAATTTCACAGTTTTCTTTGATGTTTGTCATGTTATTAGAGGCTATTATAATAATAGACGAGTGTTGCAAGAATATCTCTGTTACAATCCGTATAACTCCAATAACATAAATATTAGCAACAAGCTTCGTCATAATTAGTTTATAAAAAATATTCTAAATGCCGAGAAAGTCATCATTATCTAAACCGCCTCCTGGTAAAATTGCTTCTCTGTCTGTCGTAATTCTATGACAAAATCTTTATCTACAGATTCTCGTTAATAATGAGTAAAAAGGAAATATAAAATCGCAGAGTTCTAAATTCAACATGGATTTAAAAACACTATTGTTCAAGCATTTGAGCATCTGGCATGTCTTCGGGAAAATTTCCTGCTTTGCAATCGCCTTTTTTTCTAACTACTTGGACGATCCAATAGGAAACACCAGTGTTTGTTTTGTAGTAATACCGGTTTTTTATTGCTTTTATTACTGAAAGATGTATTTATTTGGTCTTTGAGATTTTTGTTTGGGTCACATATATTTTATTATTTTATATTTAAACATGTTTAGTTAACAATATTGCAATTAACAACAATATCGTTAAACATAGGTACATAAAACTAGTATAATAATATATTCTATTTTAAAGTAGCTTGTAACTTATCATTCAGTTCCAAATTACAGAGAAAATGTGACCAGAGCTCGTGAAAATAAACGCCACTTATTTCCAAACAATAGTTGCTTACTCGTGCTCACTCGAATTACCACCAAACATGCAATTTTCAACATTAGGCGAACAAATGAGCGTATTAGCCCGAAAAAGGCTCTTAGCATTTGAGTTTAGTGACGTCGAACATATGAATGGAGTTAATTGGACAATCAGTTCATTGAGGCATGCTGAGGCGGGCAGTTTGGCCGGCATGAACGGCTTGGTTGCCAGTTGGCGGGATTTCTGTGCCCGCTAATCAGCTAGCTAGGATATTCTCGTGGTGGTCGTTTGCTTGTTGAATAGCAAATTATATTTGCATTTATTTTCGATTCAATCAATTAGGTTAGCGGATTTCTATTATTGTTTACGAATATGTAAATTTTATTGAGTAAAAGTATAAGCATTCGTTCGCTGCTCAACTCATTTATTTTATGTCTAAATTACTTGACTTTGTACGTGTGAAATTTACAAAATGAGCAAATTATACAAAAAGCGTTTTACTTGAAAACCACATCTAGATCCGTTGCGTACCTATTTTTAAAGATATACCCGATTATACAGAAAATGCGACCTTGTTTTATAATTAGTGAAGATTAGTATGTGGTTAACGCTGTGACATTTTTTTTTGTAATTTCGATAACTTTTTAGTTGATATAGATTCATAAATGGCCATGTATTATCTAAATAATATTCTAAGTATATAATTAATTGTAAGTATAATTATTAAACATAGCAAAATAAATAAACAAATATATAAAATGGAAACGACTACTTATTCCAAAGAAAACAAAAATAGAGACAAATCAACGATGTTAGCATAACAAAGTAAACAGCGAAGCACTTGTTAGCAGTAACCTGACCGATTTTAATACCACTTGACATCGTGTGACAGTTGCTGAGGAATGTACGTTTAGATTTTGCTTGGTAACTCTGTATGAGGTGCACTCAAGTCGAAAAATCAGTACGCGTGAAGACTCGACTGTAGGACAAGGACAACAGACAGAGAAGGTACTATGATTTATTTTACGGTGTGTAACTGCGTTACCAGCAACGTATAGTATAGGTATAAACTTGTTGATAAAGGGTTGAATTTAGGATACGAGGAGATAATAATATTTACGAAAGACTTTGTTTTATTGATTAAAAATTCAACTTATGTGTCTTGGTCTATCCCATAAGTGGTGGATAGAGAAACTTTCGCACTGAACAAAATAATTTAACGTGTCCTGTTGTTATCCTGTTGATAAGTCTTGAGAGTCGAAGTCGTATAGCGACAAAACCCTAAATAATAAAAAATAAATAAATAAATATTTTGTAGGTGGTGTAGGTAATAGGTATATTTTTTTATTCTTTCCTAGGAATTTAAAAAAACTAAAAAACCCGCTTTATTTAATCGAATTATTGCATTGTCATCGGTCTTTAACAGGTGTGCAAAATTTGAATAGAATCTGACCGTTTAAAGTGGGTCAAAATAGCGTCCAAAGGAGTCGGTTACAAACATACAAACATACAAACAAACATACAAACAAACATACAAACAAACATACAAACAAACATACAAGTGTAGCTAATATAAAGCGTGTAAAAATAAGAAGGTCGGAAGTTTAACAAATATAATTTCGCTACTGTATATTATAAGTGTACTTAAATCATATACTTTCAATATAAAAAAGTAATAAGGTATAATTTTCTTCCTATAACAAACCTATATTAAAATATTCATAGTTAATAATCCCACACCACACAATCAAATATCGTGGTGGCCTACAAAATATAAAATAACATACTACAGTTAATAATAACTTTTTAATTAAACAATGAACATAAAATTATTATGAAGAAGTATAATATTATTACGGTGTCGCAGTATACAATTGGATTATCCATAATGATTTTCTGAATTAGTGATAGAAGCAATCTAATTATAACTTATTATATTGTTAGGGAATAATTATTATAGTTTAAGTTAATTTATTTTTAAAAGGCAAGTTTATAACGAACCGTAACAGGAAATAGGTGAATATCTCTGTCCTATTTTGTCGCCAGAAGCGTTAAATGAAGCAATTTCCGCCCCTAAAATTGACTCTTTCTATTAAATTGCTTTTGAGAAATGAGCTTTAACAGTTAATTTGGTTAAGTGAGCAAAAGAAACAAAAATCTGTACGTAACTGAGTGATTGTTTTGTAATGATTTCTTTTTTATTTTCTAATTCAGAGCTAAAAAGTAAATAAAGGTTTTGAGGAGCTCAGTACGTTATTCCTCTGAAGTAGTTTCACTACTCAGAGTTATTATAAATCTCATTTTTTACGCATATGGGAGGCATAAACTTCTTATTCAGCTAAGTTTTCACGTAGGGTTGTCACTTCAACGAAGTCGTTAGGTTCAAAATAAAAATCTTAGGTTGTTTTCTTTGCAACATCATTCAGTTTACGACGTAACAATAAAATTTCGAATGTTTTATTATTAATTTTGATGAAAAATTTTAATCTGACTATAAACGGGTTTACGTGTTTTGAAATAAAAACAATGTCACACCTTTAGATGAAGGATATAAATGTTATTTAGACGGTGGATAACTGTAGTATCTTACATGACCTACTAGAGCAGGAAGCCCGTTAAAATAATATGATTGAGAGGTACAAGGAAACTAAAAGTAGGTATTTCTTTTTAATATGTAAGCACTGACCAGACTTTTAAGTCTACGACTATATCTTCTCCAGCCCATTTACGTTCCACTGTTGGGCACGGGCCTCCTCCACTTTGCGCGGCAAAGTAGACCATAATCCCTCCGATTATGGTCTACTTTGCCGCGCTGACCAGACGTGACCATGACGTGAGGCACAGGGTTTATTTTCGAGATTTCCTTCTCTCACAGAAGATGTTATCTGTGTGCAATATCTCTTAGCTAACTTTTACAGCACCCTTGGGAGGAGATGGGGTGGTGACACTTGTATTCTTAATCCGTCACCACACGGAGAACTATATATTTACATGTAAATGTCCCGCATGGTATAAAATAACTTTTAACGTCTTAACTTATCCATTTTTATTGCCGTCTATTGGCAACACATATGGGTAATAGGGACATAAATAGGAAAAACTTGAATGTCTAAAATTAATTAGACACTTTTATAAGACAATATGATAACATTATTACAGGCCTTACCTATTTGAGAATTAAATGTAGTAATGTTTTAAATTGCAACACAAAAAAAGTAAAACCGAAGATGTGGCGTAGCGTAAGACGTAAATATGAATTATTTTTTCTGCTAATTTATTCTTATCTAACCTGTTTCGTAAGGGGTCCGACGTTATTACGAATTTTTTATTGGCATCTTTATTAAGAAAATCTGTAGACAAAATGACCATCATCATTATCTTTCAAAATTAATCATGCAAGCATCGCTACTAAGCCTTTTTGTAATGTCAAATGACCGTAAGCTTCGACATAAAGACAATAAAATTCGTGGTCATGCACTGGTCTAATCTAATATAACTAAAAAGAATTTATTTGTTGTTTTAACTATCATATTATGCAACCGATAAACATAGGTATCTGTACACATAAAAAGTTATCGAGTAATAAATAAATTACTCGCATGGAATATGATAATGACATATTAATGAGGCAAATTTTCATCCGAAATTTTTGATGTTAACAAAGTCAGAACTATAACCGTTAAGGGCCTACATCAATATTATCGTACATCATCGCCGACACGTACATA
This sequence comes from Orgyia antiqua, assembly GCA_916999025.1. Classification (NCBI taxonomy): domain Eukaryota; kingdom Metazoa; phylum Arthropoda; class Insecta; order Lepidoptera; family Erebidae; genus Orgyia; species Orgyia antiqua. The sequence goes on from OU779864.1 coordinate 30,889,285, forward strand.
TTAATACAGCCACTAGGCACAGAAAATGAACAATTAGGGATACTTTTCCTATTTACTCAAAATCTACTAAATATATTTTAATTCTGATTTACGTGTTTCTATACATAATAGTTACCTATGTTTTTAAAGTTATTTCATTAGTTTATACGCGATAATAGACCGACAAATGAAAAAAATAAAAGATTTGAGAGGTTGTTTCGCCAAGATTTTCTATCGAGAAAACTTTTTTCAATCGCGTTTCTGAGTTTATGCAATCCTAGATCATATATTGAAAAAACATATACTTAAAAATTAGAGCTCTAGCCATTCAATCTAAAGAAACAATGAAAACTTCGTACGTAGAAAAATGCACGAAGCTATTTTGGTATCCTCTTAATGTTGGAGCTATGTTACTGAATCTCGTGTGTCATTATTTCATTATGTAGAGATAAGTAGTGGGAGCAGGCTACGGTTATAACTCTTGAAGTCCTCCCTTCGTAGAACGTTGAAACTGTTGTCACATTTCCAAGTCACTACCTTTCATTAGACAAATTGTTCTAACTGAATAAACTGGCCCTATTAACGTAATTTTCAAATTACGTATTCAGAAACTGATCGATGAAAACTTTACAGAGTTCATAACTAATGTAGTACTTACAAAACATTTATCGGCAATTAAATAGTTTCTTTGAAGTTGTCACATGGATTTATTTATTTGTGGCTGTATTTATTTCTTTGAAATTTGTTTAACGCCTTTATAAAAGACAACTTCAAAATAATTTGGCAAACAATTTGGCTCTTATAGCGAAATATACTGACTGAGTTACCTATTTGATATTTGAAAGTATGACTAAGTGTGATGATTTGTGTGATAATTATAATCGTTGTTGCTACGAGTAGCTAATCATTTACTATTTGTATATATATTCTATTACCTTAAGTATAAGGTAAGGTAAGGTATTGTAAGGTAAGGTAAGGTATTTCAAAGTAGGGAGTACCCTACTTTAAACATGCGTATAGCAACATCATTACAGCAAGTACGTCAGTCACACAATCACAAACAATATGTAAGAGTATACATATACATTATACACGGTCTAACCATACATTATCTATAGTATTTCTTATAAAACTAAAAATCATGATCGTTTTAAACCATACTACCTGTTGCCCGCAACTTCGTACGCGTATTATATATACAAAATCTTGACAAAAAAAAACATCCTCTTGAACCACAACATTAAAAAAAAAACAATTCAAGATACATTGCGTAATTATAACGAAATGAGCTCACGTAGGGACATAAATACAAAAATAACGACTTTGTTTTATAATAAGTACCTACCATATATACCTATATATGGTAGGTACTTATTACTATTATATATTATGCTATATTATACTCGGGGATAGTACAAAATAGCTTTTATATACTCTTTTCTTTAGCTTCTTGACAGCCAGTATTTCTATCTGTGTTGACGCCATTTTCTTTCTTTAGCTCTTACACTATACATTTGCCTGATAATTATTATTACAGGTTAATAATTTTCAACGTAGTCACTGAGATTATTCAGAAAGTGATATGGTAGAGCTTGCTGAAGTCTCTAGTATTTTCTATAGTCTTTTCTAAAACGAAATATCACATTAATAAACCCTTTGAGAAAAATGTTTTTCGTTAATATAAAGAAAGCAAAAAGATGTAAATTCTACACTTAATTACGCAGCATTTTGAGACACGGTAATTACAAGATTGCTACAGCTAATATTAGGTAGGTAGTCATGGTCCACACAAACGTTACCAGGAAAATCACGATAATAATTTTTACTTTGTAGTTTTTGATTAGAATACCATTCACCTAAAGTACGTCACAGACAAAATTAATATTTATATTGACGTTAATAAATGCGTCATTTAAAGCTATTCGTTCAAGGTTAACAAATTTACAGAACAAAGTTTACTATACATAAGACTAGCAAGCAACTACGGTTTCACCTACAGGTCCTTGCCCTCTGCTTTATGCGTGATGGTAGTATATAGTCTATGTATTGTTCAGGTGCGAAATTTGAATATTGTAAAGATTCATTAACAGGCTTGTTTTTGCATTGAAACACATATACTATTACATAACATAGCATAACATCACGCTTTTTTCCCATGGGGGTAGGCAGAGACTATAGCGCGCTATCTGCTACGATCCAAACATACTTCCTTGGCTTCATCCACACTCATACATCTGGTCATACATGCCCGACAGTTGTAAGTACTACGCACTTGCCCCTTTTGGAGTATGCCGGCGATGACATCAGAGTATATTTTTCTCGGGCGTCCTCTCCCAGCATTTCCACTTACCTCCGCCGTGTATATGTCTTTCAAACTACTACATTTACATATATACTATTACATGCTCACAAACTTATTATATTACTAAGGTATTGATATAAAGTAAAAATTTGTGAGTAGGTAGGATGTCTTTTTCCTTACCTAAACGTCTTTATTGCATCAGAATATCAAACAGTCGCTAACGCTAAAAAGTTGTCATTTAAAACACGAGTAAAGGCGCTCATATTATCTAGTTTAGTATTATATAGCTAAAAAACACTCACGCCATTGCACTTTGTTACCATGTATAATGATACCAGACAACCTGTAGTTCATCTGATGAAATTTATAAAATATTGTGAAATATCTTGAACAAAGATTTTACTAGCATGATAAACGTATGTGTGAAACACACCTCCGTGTTACGCATGACGTATTTATCACCCATCTTAGATTGTGATGCATAATAAAAAATTCACGACTCATTTGTATTATCATTTATCATACAATAATAAAAATTAAGTACGTGTCGCCACGACAATATAGTTTTAAAATATTTGAAATATATATTATTAGGTTCCGTACGTAGGTATCCGTCTCCGTGTGGTGACGGATTAAGAATACAAGTGTCACTACCCATCTCCTCCCAAGGGTGCTGTAAAAGTGAGCTAAGGGATATTGCACACAGATAACATCCTCTGTAAGAGACGGAAACCTCGATAATAAACCCTATGTCAATACGCCTGGTCAGCGCGGCACAGTAGATCATAATCCCTCCCAAACTGGAGGAGGCCCGTGCCCAACAGTAGTATCTCAAAAGGCGGCAGTACTCATTCGATGCCGAGGTTGGGAAAAGTCAGCCTGGGCTGTAGGGACTGTTGGGATAAAACCAGCATTGCCTTTTGCGATATTGTTAGAGGCTCTTGGGGATCACACAATTCACTAACAAAACTATCAAGACAATATCTATGCATAGCATCCTACACATGTTAAAACCCTCATGATCCTGATTCATATAAGTGTCACCCCTTTCCTCCCGAAGGTGGTGTAAGAGCCAGCTAAGGGTTCGGATAACATCCTCTCTGAGAGATGGAAAACTTGAAAATAACCATGTGCCAACACGCCCGGTCAGCGTGGCACAGTAGACCATAATTTCTCCCAAAGTGGAAGAGGCTGGAGCCCAACATTGAGACGTTAATTGGCTGGAGAGAGAGAGAGAGAGAGACCCAGAAAAACGCTTATTTGCAGAAATTATCCTACCTGAGACGATGCTCTACCATAATACAATGTAATATTGGTTATTAAATTATTAACGCAGTAGAACGCAGTTTATTCATTAACTGCGTTTGATATTAGTAGTTTGTGCTGGTTTCTGGTAGAACACACACATATAAGTTATCAAGTCTTTGAAATAACATGCGTGGGATAACGTTGTTTGGCTTTTGACTCTAAATGTGATTACACCAAATGAACGTACTTATATAATTTGTAACACGCTTTTATTAGTTCGGTACGTATCCATCAATCAAAATAAGTAGTAATCTATGTAGCAGAATCTTTGAAAGTCGTTTTCACCTACTTGCAGTAGTCAGATTGTTCAAAAATTTTGCAAACCTATTAAAGAGCGATGACAATGCAATAATTACAAAAAATATTCAGGATTATCAAGCGTGTTTCTTAGTTTTTAAATTAACAATATAATTATAGGTTGTGCAATGGTGGTAGAGTCAGCCTCGTTCGTCCAATGTAAAGTCGGAATGTTTAACTTTTGGGAACATAAAAAATCAAATCGTCATGGTAACACAATAATTTTGTCTGCTATAAATGACTCCCTTATCATATAAGCTGATGTATATCAGGCTAAGTTGATGAACGATAAAAACGTCATCTATTATGGAGGTGTGTTTCCCAAATTTATTTATCATGTTTAAAACTGTTTGTATCTACAAAGTATTTCATAACGTTTCTTTAATTTCATCAGATAGATTGCAGACTATCTGAGCTACTCGTACCTACATGACAACGTAATAAAAGTGCACTATTTTAAACAAATGATAAATCATGTTAGGTGTGCTGCAAAGATAGATATCTTATTTTATACGCTAACATGAGTACATGACTCTTTGATAAACATTTTGTATTGCATTTTATGATAAAATAAAAAAAAAAATTAAAACAATTAACAGCTAATCAAGGCATATTTCATAGCTAAGTTGTCTTCTATACTTGAGGTTTAGTGTTCGTCTGCTACTCATAAATTCATTTATGTAATTAAAAAAAATAGTATTACTAAATCCTTAGATACCATAGATTGTTTTAATAATAGTTTCATCTCATAAATGGACATGAGTTGTTACCAATTGGAAAGTATAAGTAAAGTTTACAAACCTTGGTACGAATTGTAAATTGGTAATGTAGAAATTCAATCCAACCCCTTAATATCGTTCACCACAACCGGATTCAAGCGGTATTTCCATCTCCCACAAGTTTTAATTTGATTACAAGTCAGAATTAACGACTTACTTTTTACTCATCCTACATTCAACGATGGAAGGAATGAATAACTTGTAAGAAACTGAATTAGCATTTTGATTTTGTTGAATATTTTTATATAAATATTGGTTTTGTCGACTGTGATTTCTGACAGTAGTATTATAACTCAATTACTCATTTATCTGTCTGTGTATCTTGTCTATACCGAATAGATTTCTTTTTCACACGACATTTATTAAATATCTTAACTCGTTCCAGTTATGTATATTTCTAAGAAAAACACTATTTTTAGTAGTGATTTAAAAATACGATAAAATTTTATATTGTTTGTTGTATTACGGTCCACGTTTGGTAAAAGTTTCTATTTCCATTTAATAAGGTAAGTGCTTTTAGTTTGTGTTAACTTTATACTAAAATGTTCACCGTTTAGTTGACTTGCACCTGTCTTGCTATGAATAAACACGACGAGAAAAACAAGACGCAACTGCGATTAAATCGTAAACAAAACTACTTGAACTTTTCTTTGTAATCAAGAGCTAAGGCGACAACTTATTTCATTTACATAAACAGTTTCGCATAAACAAGAATATTTTATCGGACTAACGAACGTCTCACCGTACCATCTACAGGTTTCATTCCCAATATTTAAGCGTCTAAGAAAAGATTCTGAACTCATTGAAAAGTTTTAGATGGATTTGCATGCGTTTTAAATTTCTTCGACATCAATGAAAAGAGTCGATAGTCATTGTTTTCTTTTATAAAACTTTCTAAAGAAAGGATAAACTTGCAAAACTCACTTTCAACTTGCTCGAATAAGAAAAGAAACTGTTAATTAATAGTTCTTTGAATAAAATAATCCTTTCAATTGCAATATAGTGTAAAACCGTTTGTAGAGAACTGCCGATGCATAAATCTGCAGTTAGTTAAGCTGCGTAAGCGGCAGCTCAACGAACAGTTGGCGCTGACTCCAGTTGGGTTTGAATTAGTTGCAGACCGACCCCGAAGTCATTTAAAAGCCACCCTGGTAAAGAAAACGCTATTAAATTAATGACCATCGGGTTAATGGTCGAGTACTTGCTTTTGAGAGCAGACAGAATACGGTGACATCACGTACATGGTAATTGTGCTTATTCACAGGTGTTACACGGATGGGGTAACGTTTCTCAGTCACCGTGACATATTACTTAACAATTTTAAGCGTACGTTTGACGCGTTAATACGTTGCGCATACGTGCGGTGTGGGCATACGTTCTTGCGATGCAAACACATAGTCGCTAATCGCTAACGTAAGCCGGTTCAGTAGCAGGTTACCGCGGCTTATGTTTAGCGATGTATTATTGATGCTAGTTAGCGGTACTTATTTAATAAATTTAGAGTTTTGTATTAACTATCTATATAATTTTAATAGTAAATATTTTGTATGAATAGTGTGCTGTAAAAGAATTCAATAGAAGGTCGTGTTTTATTTACTTTGTTAGGAAATATAGAATTGTTTTACCTACTTCTTACATTAACTTTGTTCGTTTATACATCCATATTATAATGCCAAATCTACCTTGAAGTAGACAGAGCGACGAAGGTATCTAATGACGAATAACTTATTCTCTTTCATACTTATGATTACTAAAGCATTACACACTTTCTGACTGTAGTTACTGCTGTCAACTTACTACTATCATTTACAGTATTTTTTTGCTATCGCTATTCTTAATAGATACAAGTCGTCTAAAATAAAATATAATAAGAAGTTAATATGTATAGTCTTTTTGTCATTATTAACCTGTTTCGTATTCTATGGTTAGGTTTGTGCATACAGTCGTGTGAACAGGCTATGGTTTGCGGTTTTCCATAATGTTCATTGTTGAAAACGTCTTTTTATACATGGGTAGTATTGTAAAAGGTTTATAAAGGCACGTAAATTTCCCACGGCTCTCTTTTTGCAGAATAGAACTCTAGTTAATAGCTAAATGCGACAGTTGGTATTGTTATATACTTAATTTAATTTATTTATTAAAAGAATTTTGAAAATCGGTTCACTATTAACGGAGAAATCGGCGAACATGCATAGAAAAATGAATATACAGCCGTATATAGAACCTGCTCCTTTTTTCGGAAGTCGGTTAAAGCTGACTTATTAAGTACATTTGCATGTGCAATGGAATGTAGTGAAAGTAAGCTCCATTAGAATCACCTTTCTATTTGGTATATTATTTTATTAGTAACGAATGATACAAATATACAGTATCTACATACTAAAAAGAAGCAATCGGGATTATGGGATAAATCTTTAATCGATAAAAATTAAAACAATTTCCACGGTTCTTTAAAATCTTAAAATGGAACAAGAATCAGATTTTCGTGATAACAAAAGCTAATTAAATCTTTTTAAATTAAAAAGAAATACAACGCTATCGGAGTATTTTAGCTCAGTTGTAAGTACTAAATTAGAAACAATAGTCGCAGTCATTATTTAAAACTTTTTAAACTAAATTTGCAAGACAAAGACTATTAGAATAATTCTTATTGTCTTTTATAGTTTGACTGCATTTAGCGAATCTACATTTTCAAGTCTTTATTTGTTTTTCATTTTATTGTTTAAGTTATTAATATTTGTTTGAAATATTAATACGTTTGGCGTGCGAACTATCAAGTTTATCCTAGTTGTTCCTGGCAGTAAGGCCGATAGCTACATGCCATGTTAAATTATGACAATCCAATAACGGGTTAGGTGGCTCGGCCTGCTCCCAAATTGTCCGTATCGATGTCGGTGCCAAGTCCTCGCACAAAGCTGCCGGCTCTGACTACGCACACGCGTGCAACAACCTACTACCTACTAGTAACACATAGCTGCTGTGGTGCCAAATCTATCTATAACACACAAAACAAGCTATGCTATAGTAAAAAATGTACAAACATTATTAATATATAAATACATTTCAAACAACGTCCTCTGGTCCTAAGCCTAAGCCTATTTGCTTAAGTTTTAGGTACCGAAGTAAAGTTTAAGTAAGTAAGTTTTAGGAACATAATTAAAACTATATTATGTATTTCAAATATATTTTAGAAAAAATATGTGATATACCTAATTATTCTGTAAATCAAACACGCGAAAATCTGTGGGGCAGTCCGGGACATTAACTACTATACCATGGGGCCAGTCTAAAACAGAATAACATTTCTAATAACTTTTTATCCAAAGCGTAGTTAAGAGCTTCTCTGTGTGGCAAGATATTTTGTCATGGATTTCTTGGATAATTTTATATCTTGATCCGTAATCATTTAGACAGCTGTGAAAAACATAAGCACATTATTTAAAATCCGCTGAACGGGGTAAAACTTACATTTTGTATTTTAAAATAGTAACATGCGGGAAAACTAAAGTATAGCTTAACTCTCTATAGTATGTTAGTGGTATACAGACCTATATGCACACTGCCTTCAACTGAATACATATGACGTAACATTCATATGCAATATACTGTCGCGATACATTGTTCGTATAATGAATGACCTTATTATTTGAAGGTTTTCTCAAATTGATTTTGCTTTTTGTTGGCTTAAATCGTGTTCAGAAAAAAAGCGTTCCATTGAAATGAAATGAAATGAAATGAAATGAAATGAAAAATCATTTAATCACGTAGACATAATTTTTCAGAAAAATTATGTGCTTATGACATGTCCAATTTTTTTCCCTACCACCGGTTCAGGACGCAATCTGCTGAGAAGAACCGGCGTAAGAAACTCAGCAGAGCTTTTAATCAAATCAATATTTTTAAATTGAATGTCAATTATACTTACAATGCTAATAACTTTACAATATAGAATATGTATTGCTCTAGAGCAACCTACTCCCAAGCTTTATCATCTTTAATATAATCAGAAATTTTATAATACGCCTTTTTACATAATTTAGTTTTAATGAATTTTTTAAATTTAGAATTATTTATTTGTAGCAACTATTGCTGTTCCTAATATACCGATATCCCTGAGGTTTAATTGATTGTAAATCATATCATTATCTGTTGTTATTGTCTTAGTCCAATTTGCGATAGGTTGAAATAATGTAATTCCACAGTTAAATGATGCGACACATGATAATCCATTTTCTTTTTCTGATTATTTTATTTTAGATAAAAATATAAGGTCCCAGATATTAAACGGAAATTGAAGCGTGTAACTGCATGATTCGATTTGTATGTAGGTAATATAATATAGAATGGAAAAAACTTATCACTTAAGATCTTTGTTTCAGATTTAACTGTATATGTATTTTAAAACAAATATGTCGAAAAGTTGAAGAACCTGAAGAGTTTGTTTGTTTGAACGCGCTAATGTTAGAAGCTTGGTTGAATTGAAAAATTCTTTTTGTGTAGGATAGTCCATTTCTTGAAGAAGACTATATGTTATACAAAATCACGCAGCAACTAATAGAAGAAAAGTATCAATGAAAAATGTACTAAAAACGGGATTTTTTTTTTAAATCCGCCCGTGCAATGTCGCTGGCAACAGCTAGGCTAATTGCTTCTATGAAAAAACTGTCACTTAGTCAGCATACGATTAATATATTTTACTGACTGTATCTATAACATAAAATTAAATACTATGTTGGTTTAATATCCTTACAAAATAATTGTGATTTTATAATTATGAAAGCAAATGACACATTAAAGATTTATGGTCTTATTCATAATGATTTATCGGAGGTTTAAAAGTTCGCTAAAATCGTTTTTTTTATTCATAATAGTCTTTTTACGCTAAAACGTTTATTATGTCTCCTATAAAATCTACGATTAAGCTTCTGATAAGTCATTATGAATAAGACCATTTGACGAGTTTAAGTGTTAATGTATGTAACGAAACTATAGCGTGATTTAAAAAACTGTACAACGCCATCTATCGAGCTGTATACTAAATTTCTATTTGTTAGGGTTTGATTTTTAAATTTCACGCGAACGAAGTTGCGGGCAAAAGCTAGTAATTAATAAAAGCTAATTAGTAAAGACTTTACGTTTTTACCCTTTGGGTACGGAACCCTAAAAATGATCATAAAATAGTTTTATTTCTTAGCGGCTTTTGCTTGTAATATAATTCAATTTTATCTAAGATAAATATAAAAGGGTCAGAATGTGATCTCTCTGTCCAGCTTTTTGACGTCCTACTATTAGGCACGGGCCTCCTTCACTTTGGGAGGGGTTATGAGCTAGGCCATGCTATGCCATGCTATGACCAGGACCAGTAGGCCTAGAGTTTAATTTTGAATTTTCCGTCTCTCACTAAGGATTTTATCTGTCTACAACATCTCTTAGCTCCCTTTTATAGCACTATTCGGAGGCAATGGGGTGGTGACACTTGTATTCGTAAACCGTAATACGGACAGTGAATTAAAAATTTATTTATTATGTACTAATAAACATTAGTTTTGTTTTGATTACGATAAACTAATTGGCTAGTAAGTCTGTATAATTTTTACTTACTATTCTTTTGCATTTTCACTCTCTTTTAGTTATTACATTTTATTTATTGAATAGAAAATAAAATATTACAGATAAGATTTTATTGGAAGTTTTATCAGGGAAGGCCCCTCGGGACTAAATAGCTATTGCTACTGTAAATTGTATTTGGAATCACCAACTCACGAAAACGCTTTATTTGATATGGATTTATCTGTAAAATTCATATATGTATATGTATAATATGTATATTTTATATGCTTGGAGTAACTTGGATTTTGTTTTAAGTGTAGTTATGTAGTTATTGAATGACAAGCATAGCAGTTAACAATTTTCAAGTAAATTTGAGTTTCGAAATAGTATTTATTGGACTACAGAAAAATGTGCTATGAGTTCGCTGAATTCATAGGTCCGTGCATTTTGGCAAAGGCTTATGTATAAAAAATATAAATACTCAATATTATTTGTTTTAAAATCAACATTCAAAGTAGTCTGGGCGCTTAAGCGACATCTATTTTATGATTCACTACATATTTTTCAACCAGTTACTACTTTCGTGTTGCAAATCAATAACTGTACTCTAGAATACATAATATTACTAGCGTGAAATAAAAATGCCAAGATTGAATACTTTTGCAAAAGTACTTAAAATTTTCTGTCGTAAACTGAGAAGAAACACGACGCATAAATGTTTCTATTTCATTCTTTTTATTTACTCACTTTATGTTCGCAGGGAGCTATTTAGTTGAGATGTCTACCATAAAATTTATGCAGCTTTAGTTGAAGAGTTATATTGTTTTGTAAACAATCTCTATTGTTTGAAGCGCTATCCTTACCGACAACGGTACGTAATTGTATTTGCTTAGCAGGTTTCATGTTGAGATTTAAACCCTTAAGGACTTAAGTTTTGTAATAAAACCTGTATAATAAATCTAAAACTGTATAAATTTAAATATATAATAGAGCCAGAATCAGAAAACACTACTATCAACCTTATAAATAACGTATAAACATTTATATTGATATTGCTTCGTCAACGAGGTTATAACATATAGGATTTTCATATAATATTACTACTTACAAATGAAACAAACATGGATTAATATCACAATATACAAAACTGAATAATATAATTGGATTTTTTTTTAAAGCTGAACCGACTGCATGTCCCTTTGAAATTTGAGGGTTTTCTCGATATCTTAGGAGACAACTATCAGATCCTGACCCACTGAGCCAGTGGAACAACACGGGGAACAGCAGCTTTCAAATAAAAAAAGAACCATTAATACCGTTTCGCCCTGTTAAAAGTTACGTGGTAACAAACATAAAAAAAAACATATAGACGAATTGAGAACCTCCTCCTTTTTTGAAGTCGGTAAAAAATGAGCCTAACTATTTAACCTACTACTATAAGAAACATTAAAATTTTTGTAGTTGACATAACACGAGTTAATAAAAATAGTCTGATATCAACTAAGAAGGTAATTAGTGAAACTTATGTCAATAGGGGTCAGTCATTAGTATTATCATGCACGATATAAATACCTGCGTAATGTAATGGATCATGGTACGAGTATATGATAATGTCGGATGTGTGGCCTACGTGACATAATCCGGCGGACGCCGACTGGCCGGTCGCATGACACCAATCTCCTCATTATTGTGTCCGCTGGTCGCAGGACGTAACAGTCAAACCTTGCCACTGAAACAAAGACTGTCAACTACATACGTTATGATTTACTGTGTGTTCAATAGGTATGCTTAAATTAAGAATTTATATTATTTTATTTATTTATTTTATTTTATTTAATTTTAATTTAATTGTTTAGTTTTGATGAAGTTCTTCAAAAAAAAGGTGTGAAGAGATTTCTGCAGGGTCGGCGACGCGCGAGTGATGCCCCTGGTGTTACAGACGTCTATAGGCTACGGTAACCGCTTTCCACCAGGTGGGTCGTACGCTTGTTCGCCACCTCAGTAGTATAAAAAAAAAAAAAATTTTTGTTGTCCGGATTAAGAACACGAGTGTCGCCACTCTTTTTCCTTCCCAGGGAACAGTAGTGGCCAGCTAAGGGATATTGTGAGAGGGAAGACTTTAAAATAAACCGTATGCCAACGCTTGGACAGTGCAGAATTGTAGACCGTGATCCTTCCAAAAGTAGAGAAGGCCCGTGCCCAACAGTGGAAACTAAAGAGAGAGAGAGAGAGAGATATCAATTAATGGCGTAAACTCAAAGCAGTAAATTGTTTTTGGTATTATTTATCAGTTACATATATTAAAACAGATGATTTAAACTACGTGAGTTATTATTTCATATAACTGATTTCATAGTTTAGATAAAGAAACTTTAAAAAGGTTATACAAAAATTAAGTAACTAGGTATCAATTAACCTTGTTAAACAAAACCACATTTTACGGATTTAGACGCGTATATTTGTTTTAAATTTTGGCCCGACGTTTCGGAGACTTTGCAGTCACCATGGTCACGGGTGAGATAAAATTATGTATGTTTTACCTTATATAATTTAAAATTTCTTTATATTGATACAATTTGTTAATGTATTTTTAGAAACTAAAATAATGTTATTGATTTTACGTAGTCTGAGCACAATGTAATATGATATAGTTTATGGTAAAAGTCTATCTTTATGGTCAATGTAAAATTAAAATCGAATGTGGGTAAACCCTGTAATAACTGATCGTAGAAGACACATTACAGCTCAGTCTCACCCGTGACCATGGTGACTGCAAAGTCTCCGAAACGTCGGGCCAAAATTTAAAACAAATATACGCGTCTAAATCGGTAAAAAGTGGTTTTGTCGCGCAAGTGTTAGAAAATATTATGTTAACCTTAAAGTTATGAACTTTGATCTTTAAGTACAGCCGACTGTTATTTTATTGTTGTGTCTATTAGTTTAGTGACATTTCCGTTTCCTTAAGCAAATTGAGTCACTAATTATTATTAGGCCCTATAGTAGTAATTCTTTTTTACCTTTTAGTACAACATGTCAATGGGTTGTTACGTCTTCATGTTGTGTAGGTACTTATTTAAAAAAAAAAGTGATATATGCCCTGGCCAAACCGGGCTCTACTTTTTAATGCAAAAATTATTATCAGTGTCTCTTGGCAACAAGACTACAAACTATGGGTATGTCATTACATTAGCTCAAATTAAAGTATACATCGCGATAACTTCTGGTATCCGATTAACATCATTAGTAGCTTATACTTTAAATACACTGGGTGGTCTCATTATATGAAACATTATCCCCTGCAAATACGTACTTTGTGATTTACTGGAACACTGGTTTATAGTTCTCATTACTGGGATAAAGTATACAAATACCACGTACCGCGTATGCGAATGGTCACGTGTTACCAAAGTAACGACAACGTGGAAACCCTATATTTTGAACAATACACTGCCACTTAAAGTTTATATGGGTAATTTCCATTCGGTATTATAGGGCATATATATCGGCATTATAGGGTTTAATTTACAAGCAACAAAAAAAGTTCAGTAATACCATCAATATTGTTAAGATTAATTATAAATTTTATTCGTTATATTTGCGTTTATGACTTTTTAAAAATGATAAAATTTTAACTATATAATTAGTTTATGTTACGCCGAAAACACTAAAAGCAACAAACTACAGCAGTCTTTTCATTTTATAGTCGTTATTGAAATATTGTAATATTTAAATACTTGTAAGTAACAAGTACGTAAAGTTTAAATATTCTGATGTAGGATTGAAATCAGTTTTAAGATTACGCATCAGGGTAAACTCGGTTGCGCTGAGCTGACATCCGAGGTAGGTTAATGACTCCGCAGAGGTCGCCTATTGTTTTGGTAAACAATGCAACGACGGCAGGCGCGCCGTCAATCCTTCCAGTTATTCGCTTCACTAGGTGACGTGTCGCGACCCTTTTAGCTTTAACTTGAAAAATATACGAGTAAAGCACGCCTTACAAAGGTTATGAAAGGATTAATTAAACCTGCGCTCGTTACACAATGTGTTTACAGCCTAATGAAAATAAACTCCACTCAAATCCGCAATAAAGTCATTAATAAATCGCCACACTTGCTAGCCACCTTATAAAATACGGCCAGACGTTGGAAAAAAATATTTTCCTCGATGTCCTGAAGGAAATAGCGTGAAGTATAATTTAAGATCATCTTGTTATGCAGCTTTGAAAACTCACTGCTGGATTGTTTCAAGTTAAGCTATTTACGTTGTACCGTACTGAAATATCCCTTCAATTAACTTTGGACAAATTAACGGGAAAGAGAAAAATATAAAAGCGGAATGGAGTATGGGTCGAGGAGGGAAGGGGAGGAGAATAACTAGGTTCGCGGATAATTAATGGTTTCATTTTTGTTTCTGCACTTGAGTGTCTTGATTGTGCTTAGTTGGAAAGCCTTTTTACTTCTTTCCATTTTCGAACTGCCATTGTTCGACTGAAATCTAATTGAATATTTGTTAGATTCGTTGGTTACCTAACTATAAAGATTGGGCAGGAAAAGTTTCAGAAAAATTATAACATTTTAAAATAGTAAAAAAATATAATCACTTATTTTAAATGTCTTCTGTTCTAAATCTTAAAAAACAGAGTATTTTTTTAATTTGCGTATTCATTTTTATGAGCTTAAATCTAATAAGGATACTTTGAAGTTTGAAAGGAAATTTTATTTCAATTTGTTGAACAAAAACAATAATGTGTATCTACAAAATTTATATTTTATTAGTCCTAAGTTTATCACGAGTTGCTGAAAGAGTTACGATTAACTCACAAATATTTCATCAACTATAAATCTTCTAAGCTTTATCAAATGAAACTTACAAATATAAACTAGTTTTATTTGATGCAAAGCTGTTTATTTCATTTTGAGTTAATGACATTCTTACAAAAACAATGTTAGCAGAATTAAGATAGCTATAAAATATTTTAGTTTCTCGCTTAGTTAGAAGTTAATGAAAGATATGTAAGTTACTCATAAATCTTTCACTATCTATTTTGTGGCTCTAAACACATACAATCTAAATCTCTGAATACTTAGTTTGATTCTGGTTATACTGTTTTGTATAAATCCTATTTTTATCAAGTCCCTACTTATTGTTAAGTTTAGGACTGACTATGCAGTTGACATTAAGTTTGTTCTAGATTATATGACAAGATGATGAGAAAATAATGTTAAATAAATATTTGAGTACAAATTTCACTGACATTTTTATTATCATGTTTGAATTCAATATGTGATATAAGGGCTATCTATCGGTTTATGCAAGTCATCTTTAATTACAAGCAGCTCTAGGCTTAAGCGAGATACGTGCTATGAGTTTAAATGGTAATTCTATGACATTCCGTAGTCATAAACCGATCTTTGTCCGACAGCTTTATCAGCATTTGCCTTGCTTGCTATAAAGCAATAATCTAAACATAATAGGACCACCAAATACGTTCAAGGAGGGGTACACAAAGGTTCCAATTTAATCTTACACCGAATTACAAAATTGAATCGAACTGTATGTGTACATATTGTTATGCAAATCTGAGTCAGGATTCTAAACGTGCAGTATTGTTATTCTCGACACGAGAGTTGGGGCGCGTCACGATTACGTTTCGTCCCAACCCTGACCTCATGAACTGAAGGAAATGTCATTGAGACGAGACAATTTTCCCCTTACATATACTACCGGTAGGAAGCAAAAATTTTTATATCTGCCCGATAAGTGTTTATACATTATGCGAAATAAGTTTTGGCTTAACAAATATTATTAATTATAGCTTTGGTTTTATGAGAATTTTATACATTTTTAATTGTAAAGTTATAAAACACGTTTGTAAACAAATTAAATATTTGTTTATGAACATTTATATTAAATCACAACAAACTTTCTGTCTATTTTAATAACTTTCGCAGCAAATTTAATTACAGAGTTGTGGTTTAATTCTTGTGCCAGCTGTTTGATACAAAATGAAAGACCATTCTAAGAATTTCCACGTGAATGGTTTGGGAATAGACTACATTAAATATTATCCGGATTGTTAACAAAATTTCATGAAAACTAACAAACTTTATTCTTAGAAAAAATGTTTTTCGTACTAATTACATTTGATTCATGGGAGCGAAACATCTTAGACGAAATTAGATATATATAACAAAATGCTAATAAATTAATCAATAATTTGTATGTATGTTTAAACTTTTAGTACATGTCTGAAAGTTTACAAGTATGATAAAAGACAAAATGCTTAACGTTAATAAAACAATAAATTTGAATTTGCTCCGATGCTAATTCGACATCCATAATTTTCACGAAAATGTTTTCCACTAGGCCTTACCTATTTTAAATAGTTGTTTAATGGTTACATCCTTAATTAGGAACTGTACATAGTGAAATTGATGCTCTTCTTCTGATTTAATGAGAAGGCAATGTTGTGATCCCTTTCGCGCAGAATTGACTCCGCCCATCGGGCGGTGAAAATCAATAACATACTCCAGAAGTATGTTTAGTGTCGTACCTTGCTGACGTTGCTGGCAGACGGATGTAACAATCAAAAAGTAAAGACATGAAGATTTTCTGCATAAAGCTGCAGTTTATATATCGATTTTGTGTTTCACATTGGGCTGGTTTATTCAATTAGCTGTCGATATCTACAGTATTTCACTATAATAGTAGGTACACAATATTAGCATAGATAATAATCTCGTTGAAAGATATATCTGTACTTACCTATGTCGGTTGTGATGGATGCCCATTAGAGCGACATGATAATATTAGATCTGAGTAAGAGCCAATCGATGTATGGATTTGTGTTAGCATGCATTGCGATAACTACCACAGTAATATTGTGATTAATTAATTTATTGCTGAGTATATGAAATGGCCTTTACAATGCTATTACATTTGAAAGGTAATTAAATTTTAACAATCAAATAAGTTTTATTTTGATTTTGTATCAACTTCATTCATGTTGTATTTCTTGACAGATTTTATCAAGGGTGGTAGTTACTTTTTTATTATTTGAAGAGTTAATTCTATTATTTAATTTAATCAATGCACTTGTGATTTATTTCTAGTAAAAATGTAAAGCAAAAACAAGTGTTTACTTAGCTTGTTTCAGGTTTTATAACTAAATTGAATAAGTATTTATTATCTGGATAATATTTTTTATTTTTTTATAAATCTTTTCGTAATTTCTATTAGCAGGTCAGCCTTCTTAAGGAGAGTGAAATGCTGTAAACAATTTCGAGTAGCATTTACACCATAAAGTTATAAGCCGCTCTTCAATTGAACAATTACATTCTTGAGCGTCGTTTAAAACCCTCCGAAAAGCTTTTAGCAGAATTAATATAGCATAATAATTTCCCGCGTAACGTGTAACAGTAAGGGAGTTTCCGATAATTGCCGAAGATCCTCTCGGTGGGTTTGCTCAGAGGCGAGCACCTGCATTAATTACAAGATTTAGCGTCATCCCTACCATTAATAAGGAATAAACCACTTTACTTTCTTTGTCCGCCTCTGGATGTTTATTAAACCAAAAGATTAATTACAAAACCAAATTTTAAGAATGCCTAACTTTGTTGGGCTGGTTGTGTTCAGAATTTAATTTAAAAATTCCAAAGTTTAACGAGACAGGTGAACCAAACTGCTAAGCGCGTTATGAATTTTACCCCACACGCTGCTAGTTTGGGGAATTTTTCCTGACTCCGCCGAACTTTATGGCTTATCCCACACGCGTGCTTATTCATGTAGAATTCATATTATAAAGCTACATATTCCGTGTAACATAGTCGTCCGTATTTCGTTGCTATTTTCCTTAAGAAAAAGCATAAATCAAATGGATTCTCCGTGTTATTTTTAAGAGTTCTAACTGATATTCCTTCATGGCATTAGTCATAAAAAATACATATTAATAAAAAATAATCTTTTTGTATCTAATTCAATGAGCCAACTAGATAAAATTGTGAGAATTTTCTGTAAAAAAAGGTTTTATCATGACTTTTCATCGAGCGTTGTAATCGCCAAAATTTTTGGTTCATTACGTAGGTAGGTAGATATCATAATTCAAACGGTACAATTTGAGTGCAATTTTATTATAATAACAATTGCATCAAAATTTAATTAATTTGAACTGAGAATCGAAAGTCAAATAGCAGACTTGAGCGCGCTTAAATTAAGATCGTGATTGATAAACTTTAGGAGGAAACTTTGGAAAACGTGTTATATACGAAGTTTACATAGTAGGTATTTGTTTTTATTTTAAATCTAATTTTTTTTAGAATTACTGAAAAATATTAATGGCAGATTTAAATCATGTTATCTTTTAGTTGTAATTTAGGTCCAGTATGTGTCCGTGTGGTGACGGATTAAGAATACAAGTGTCACCACTCCATCTCCTCCCAAGGGTGCTGTAAAAGTCAGTTAAGGGATATTGCACACAGATAACATCCTCTGTGAGAGACGGAAAACTCGAAAATAAACCCTGTGCCAACACGCCTGGTCAGCGCGGCACAGTAGGCCATAATCCCTCCAAAGTGGAGAAGGTCCGTGTCCAACAGTGGGACGTAAATGGGCTGGGGAAAGAGAGAGAGAGAGAGAGATATGCTGTCATTTATCTAGCACATTTGCATAGGTTGTCTGGTGTCAAAACAACATTTGCAAAATTGTACGAACAGAATTGAATTAATTCACAACATTTTCACTGACGAATTCTGCGATCAACAATGTCTATAATTCTACAAATGTTCTACAAACGCAACAATTTTATAACATAAAAAATTTGAAATTATTCTTTATTTATACCTACTGAGTTGTTGCCATGAGGATGCAGTTATAAGCTAGAATGAATAAGCGTATTGGTAGACGCTAGTAACATTATATCGTTATATGTATGTTGCAAACACTATTGGCGTCGCTGGGAGCCAAATGATAGTGCTTCTTGTTGTTGCTGCTATATAAAGATTGACGTGATGTTGGCAGATCTACTTGTATTGATCCACATATTTAAGGAGACACACATGAAACATTGTGAAATACATTATGTTAATTGTGTTACAGAATTAACAACGGCGTGATGGAATTAACTAAACATTGACTGACTAATTAGTTTTATTACATTACTATTTGAATTATATTAAATTTATGGGTAAAAGAAATAATCTTCTTCTTCCCATTTGTATTAAACTAGCTGTTGCCTGTAACTTCGTACGCTTATACAAAAAAAAGGTATTCTTTTGAACCTCTCTTTCATTTAAAAAACAATCACATCAAAATCCGTTGCGTAGTTTTGAAGATATAAGCTAACATATGGACATACAGACGAAAATAACAACTTTGTTTTACAATAAGTAAAGATTGTCTCACAATGACAGTATGACTGAAAAATTGTGGAATGAGTGTATGTCCTAGTATGACAATGATACGAGGGGATTGTTACATTGTTAGTAGCAACATACGAAAGAATGTGCAAGGTCCAATGTCCAGAGGAATAGAAAATATGAAAGAAAGAAAAAGAGGAAAGCCTGGACTGTCCTAGTATGACTGCAGAATTTGTAAGAAAAAGATATATCGATTTAATTTTTAGATTGTTATACCTTATGTGATAGGATTATGTGGCTATACTCGTAACGATTTATACAGTGCAAATATTGAAATACAGAAAGTAATACAAAACCAATTTGCTCAGTTTTGTCAACTGCGAGTAGAACAAATCGTTGCAGATTATCGTGGATCTAGGAAATTTGCGCAGATTAAACGAACACGCTACGATGTATCGTCACGTGTATTGGTGTCTAGCTTGCATTAGGCTTGGCGAAAATTCGTTATCATTTTGGGTAAAATTGTTAAATTAATTTTATTCGTAAATAAGTGCGTTATTAATAGTTAATGTGATTGAGTTATTTAAGTATATATATATTGTCCCAAAGCCTAAAAATAATAAGCATATAATAATAATAAATAATAATAATAAATAATAATATTTTTTTAATAATTTTTTTTGTATTTTTAAAAGATTATTGTGTGGATGTTATTTATGTTATTTTATTTATTTTTAATTATTTTGTTGTGTTAAATATTTGTTTTTAGTTTAGTTTTTCTTATGCGTGAATGTGTTTTTATAGTAATCTTTTAAAAATGTAATTAATAAGATGATGAATAAATAATAATAATAAATAATAATAATAAATAATAATAATAGGACTAGAAATAAAATAGTCATCTCAATTAATGGACTAATGACTAATAGCCAAGAGCCTCGATCAACATCTAGAGAGGCTCGCGTTAGGCAGTTGGGTCAAGGGTCTGATGCAGAAGGCAGTCGTCCTCGATACGGCTCGCATAGTGAGGAGGTTCCTGTCTTTGGATCCCTGACCACCGACAGCTTGGTCCCTGTACTCGATGCCGGTGGTGCACTATTTTTTATATATTTTTTAATTAGATTATAAATGTGTGAGTGTGTTTTTAATTAGTGTATTTATTGTGTGTTTCTTTTTTATTTTTATACAGTATGAATGTCTTATTTTTATAATATTTTTAAAAAATATATGTAAGATATGAAAATAAAGGAATACGAAAATAATAATAATAATAGGAATAAGTTATTACATTATCTCTAATCAAATTTTAGATTATAAAACCTCTAGGTATATTAATATTTGTTCAGATTAAAACATGAAATTAATTACCTATCAGTATGACAAAGTTCAAAGAAAGATAGGCTTGTCACCATTGATGTGCACCTGCGCTAATTGAAAGGCTTATCATTTACAAGGTAGAAAAGTCGACAAAGTTGCCATACTCAGCAGGATCTTTACATTATTCTTTTGATTGATTTAGGCAATAAAGGCCCTATTATTTTGTTATAATGTGTTTTAAACAACTGATGTTTTTTGTAAATAATGCTACCTATGTAAATATTTATTTTATTTTACTATATATGCTTTTTTGCTATGCTACGGCTTATTGAAAATGCAATACAAACTCTCATTTTTTTTACCTATTTTGGCCTAAATCCTAGCAGACAAAAATGATCATTATTTAATAGCTATTAAAACAATTTATTAATTTTTGCAATTTACTTGGTATGCTTTTTTACACAAATTGACTTGCTATGCTTTTTTTTGCTTATTGCTATTCCGAGGTCGTGGGTTCAAGTCCCGCTCATGATTATCGTTTTTTTCACTATAATTTTGTTTATTTAG
This sequence comes from Orgyia antiqua, assembly GCA_916999025.1. Lineage (NCBI taxonomy): Eukaryota > Metazoa > Arthropoda > Insecta > Lepidoptera > Erebidae > Orgyia > Orgyia antiqua. Next base: position 30,910,737 of record OU779864.1, read on the forward strand.
CGATAAAATTTTTCAAATTATGATGGAAAAAGTGAAATGCCGCAAGCGGGACTTGAACCCACAACCTCGGAATATCGTTCCGAAGCTCTTCCAACTGAGCTTATTGCGGTCTACTTGTAACATCTCAAATTGACCACCACACTTGTTACTCAAATGAGTTTATATATTTTTTACGTACTCATTCGAGTAACAAGTGTGGTGGTCAATTTGAGATGTTACTATTATGTTAATTTGATTTATTAAGTAAAAAGCATAGCATGTCAAATACAAAAATTAAAAAAAAGTAAAAAAAAGTAAATATTCTTTATTGCACACCATAATGATTTATAAAGCTTACATAACAGACATATCATAGGTACAAAGGGCGGTCTTATCGCGAGCTGCGATCTCTCCCAGACAACCATAAGATGGATTTGACCGAGGCAGAATAGGCAACTTTTGGTGTACTAAAAATAAGTGAATATACTATAGTAGCAGATATATACAAATACATATACATACATAACACTTACATAAATATATACTTATATACATATTTTGACATATACATACATACACAATACATACATAGAATAACTATATTAATAAAATTAATAAATTTTATTAATATAGTTAAATTAATAATTTTATTTTATAATAAAATTAATAAATTACTTTATTAATTTTTTTTTTATTATCTATCACTACCTTTTTTTTTTACCTTTTACATACAGAAATATAACAGTACTCTAAATAGTAGATATGCATTAAGTCTTATGATAATTTAGTGAATATAAGAGCGAGTCTAAATAAAAGATAACAGCTATTTTTAAAACGAAAGTATATTTCGATGTCATATTTTGATAAAATGAATCAAATTTTCAGAAGTGCTCTCTTCAGTTACAACTATAGATGCGATATATTTAAAATAAAAATAAAAAAAATTTCAGAGCTTGTACGTATATATTTAGTACGTTACGTGTTTGAGTTAACGGACCTTTTTTAATATCCGGTATATCTTTTATGATAAAGGTGGGGTCCTGTTGTTGCTATTGAGACATACTACAATGTTCATATTGTGAGCCTACGCACGTCCTGTCTTCTAGGAAAGTGGCTCTTTTTCAGTTGGGAACGACAGTGACAGTAAAATAGATAGGTTAACATTTCATATTTCCTTTGAAAAATTAGATAAAATTAGATCCAGTTAGTTTGAGTTACAGACACGAATCTTGTACAGAGTATATAAAAATGTGTCATGTCAAACCAATCGTATAAAAAGATTTTGAATTAAATCTACTATATTATTATATGGCTATAATTTGATCTGTGTGTTTATGCTATTAACATCATACTCTGAAGTGTATCGTTGCATGATAATTTTAATAATTTTTATAATAATTTGTATGCCTGTCGGCGAAACATTTCAAGCATATTTTATATTTAAAATCTAAATGCCCATGTTAAACAAATATTAATAAATAAATACTAAATACTCTGTTTTATCCTTCGAATACCTCATCTCATATTAGTTTTTCGTTCAGTTTCAAAGACATTAAATATCGTAAGAGAATTTAAAATTATATTTTTTCATATCATCGTATATTATAGTATTATTTTTTAGTGTTGAACTAAAAAAAAATTTTATATTACAAAATTTCTCATATAACAATTTAAAAGTACCTACATAAGCACTTGAAAGTCTTCTTAAAACTATACCTTGATACTTATTTAAGTCAAATCAACAACTCTAGGAAATTAAAAAGGTACATTAAACCTTTCCGAAGATAGCAATCACAATTTCTTTTAATGTGGAACATAAAGATAAAGAATAAATTGTTTTATCTGACGAAAATAGATGTTTTCTTTGCCATGTCTCTGTTCTCTTTAAGCTGCCATTTACAATGATCTTTTAACACGAATTGAAGTAAAACATACATTATAATATGTCTATAAACCGTCATATTTGATAGATAGATTACAAAAGTAAGTAATATCGTAAATATCGGATGTTAATATTATGAGAAAAAAAAATGCTCGCTAAAGCTTTTAATATATTTTTTCAGAAATGTTTTCAAAGTGCCTATACTCTACATGCTATTAAAACATATGGTACTAAAGTGATCGCATATTTCAAATGGAGGAATTCAATTTAAGACTATTGAATAACAGATACCGTAACAATATATTTGAAACAATAGCTCCTGATAGGCATAACATATTATGTGAGAGTTGGAATATTCGAGAACTTCTTCTACATTAACTCACCTGGTCAGCGTACTACACCTAACTTCCTCTCGTTATGGATGTTGCAGTAGTCCAATAGAGGGTACAATATGACCATTTAATATGATACATTTAACCATGCAATAATAAATAATACAATAAACAATGAAAAACTTTGTTTCAAATCTGCAAAAGAAAAGAAAGCATTGTAACTTCGTTAGAGTTCGTTTTCCTCTCTTTTACAGAACATAATGTTGACGCTATTATTGTCGCTGGCGATATATGTAGGAGCTGATAACACGACATGTCACTGTAGGAATCGTTTACAAATATCTTTATCGTTGTCGTTTCGGTGAACTGTTTTCACGTATTTTCGATGTGGAAAGAAGAATTATGTGGTTGGAAAAAAGAGATATATTTGACGGAACAGAGTTTACCTTTGATCATATCAAGCATTATGTAAACGAGCTGGTTTAATCTAATTATATGTCACAGATGTTAGTTCAAAATTAAGAATATTATGTCTTATGCTGTATGCGTTCGATTTTAGACTCTATATTTCACGTATTTACAAGAAATCTATTAAATAATCAAATACAATCTGTTAAAATAATTATAAAAACAACAACGTAAATATAGGTGTTGTTGTAAAAGTTTTATTTGTGTAAATAAATATTGACAGCCATTTACATAACGTTATCGAACGCCAAGCGAGCGTGAAGTTTGTGAACGGAATAGCGGATGTAATAATTATTATTTAAATAAATACAACATCATTGTAAAAACACATGTAAAATTTTACAAATTTCGTAACGAAATCAATAGTTAGGCTGATTTCTATTTTTCTATTATTATAGAAAGATAGATATTAATAGAACACACTACACAAATGGTATCACTTGAAACTTTGCTAAAAACTTTAATTAACGTAGGCATACTACGTGGGACTTGTATTAGGCATGATTGTTTTGTTTTTGCGTAAATAAATATTAAACTATCCAGGGGGACCCAGTTACATTTTATCCCAACATCCGGAAGGCTAATAAATAAGTACTTTTATGGCACAACGATAAAAACAATTTCAAACATTCTTAGATCAAAATTTCAATAGAGCGGTTTTCAGGTCAACAATGATTAAGTATAGCTGTTACCCGCAGCTTCGTAAAACCTAGCAAATTATACAAAAAACCTTTGAACCACTTTGTCTATTAAAAAAAACCACATTAAAATCCGTTGCGTAGTTTTGAATATTATAACATTCTTATACATAGAGTATAAGTAAAGTAAAGATATACTATACAAGAATTGCTTATTAACTACCTACTAAAAATTACAAGGCCGTGCTTTAATTTGAGGAAGTGCAATATATTATAATAACAACGATCGTAGATTTATTTGCTTGTAACAAGTGTTTGTCATAACCCATTTAATAAACTGGACTCAGTTAACTGCGGTAATTAAAACGTCCATAAATCTCCTCCATGCTGTTAGTAGCGACATCTAGACTATTTGACCTGTACTTTTCATGGTAGTACTACTTGATGATAAATTAGTGGCATTATTTTTAGGTACCAAACCTAATGAAATAGAATTCTATCATTAGTTTCACATATGTGTTTGTATAATATTTTGTGTGACCAAACAAATAACTGAATTGCGTTTGCACTTAGTAAATTCAGATGTAAAATTAAAGTTTTTTTGGCTATGTATGTAGATATATATTGCAAACCAGTCACAATGTCTAGTAGGTAATATAAAAAGATAGATATTTATTGCCATCCCAATTGGACACGTGTAAAACCTCAGGTCATGACACTCGTATAAGAAACTATACGATAAATCTAATTTAAAAGAGGCAAATTCCTTTAATCTCTCCCTACATCCGTAATATTTGATTTATTAACATTTTTAACACACTTTCATCAACTTTATTCGTATTCATGTGGATCTATTATCTAGTTAAGATCTAATTCCAGTAGAGTTTGATTATTATTATGAATATTTTGTTATGCAATGGAACAGGTACATATTTATTCTGCGACTGTGTTTTTTCTTGTAAAAGATAAAAATAAAAAACCAAAAACTTGGTTTTTTCAATTTTTCACATAAATTTGAGGTTATGTGAATAAAGTATGAATACAAAAGTTGTAGATCTTTTTATTACCTACAACTTTGCCTTTTGACTTTTTTCTATAGGACTATTAGTTTTGCCAGAAATCGAGAAAACCATTTTTTACCCTTAAAACCCCCCCTCCATCCCCTTCCCGACCTCAGATCGCCCGTAAATTATTTTTCCTTTCATTTTTATAATACCCTCCTCCTTTTCTAATGGGTTTCATCTTACTATTATTTTTTTTTGTTTTAAAAATTATCGGTACTGGTCTATTACTGGAGACGTCTACTATTTTGACCTAAGAGTATAAAACATCATATCCTTTACCTACTACAAATATAAGAATCTGTCAAGTAATTTCAAGGCAATAGGGTGAAAAACGCTTTAACAGCAGAAATTTTATTTTTAAGATACATTATATGCAGAATGAAATGAAACCATTCAATTGTTTAAATTTGGGTAAAAGCAAATACTATGTATTATTGATGTAGTGGTCTCGCCAAATTCGTCCTTTCCATCCATCTATCAACCTTTCTACGTGTACAGCTGGACATAGGCCAATTCACCCTTAAAGGTGTACAAAAATATGTGATGCGATAAAATATATTTTATATTAAACCAACATACAAGTTATCGAATCAATATGTTTTCAATACACAACTTTAATATAAGACCTGCTGATTTGATATCATGTCGCATGCAACATTGCCTGTTATTTGTACTGTTATGAAATAGCAGTTGTGGATGAAATAAGGCTGAAATTCGGTGATTGTCTTTTTGTACGGTAAATATACGGTAATCCTCCAATATACATTTTGATATACAATTGTTTTAGAACTAGGAAAGTATAACATATATATTCTTATGTTGAATACTTGTGTATAGAAATGATAAAATCTCTATAAGTATATTTAAATATATGAAAACCTATATCGTAAGACTACAGTTTTTAAACGAAACATTGCAGCATTGTATGGAAAAGTTGATATAGCCACGATTTTTACATCTTAACAAATTCTTCACAGAAGAGGAGACAGACTTTCCCAAAATGGTAGACCAGGCCAACATTTTTCAAAGCTGTATAGCACTTGGAGCCGGAAAATATGTACGAATGTACATTATATCTATTAACAACAAGTAATCCCTCTTCTTTCCTACTCTAAACATCTATATTATGTCTCTACTTTCCTTCTAAAATATAAGTACAGTAAGTGTAATAAAATACCATAATTAAATACAATCGTATGGAAATTTAAATAACTAAATTACGTGAATAAACCATGCGTAGGTATTTTTCTTACAAACGAGCTCTATAAGGGCCAAGGTACGTATTGAACGTATCTACTATCGATCAAATAATAAATTCAACTAGGACGCTATGGCTATCACGCACACGAAATAAAATAATACAATTTGTAATGTTCGACGTCCCTATTTTTAGGGTTCCTTACTAAATGATGAAACTGGACCTTATTGCTAAGACTCAGCTGTTTATTCGTTTATCACTTGGCTGTTTCTTATGAACTGTAATAGCTAGAGAGTTGAAATTTCCGTGTGTTGGTAATATATTTCTGTTGCTGCTATAATAAAATGTAACATGTCTGTTCAGAACACATCTTTGCGTATCTTAATCTTAATGATATGCTTGATATTGTCATTAATACAGTATGATATTACACGATATGACAAACGAGCTAAATCCCTTAGATCATTTAAAAAGATGGTTAAGGGCCTACATCAATATTATCGTATATCATCGCCGACACGTACATATTAACACAGCCAGTAGGCACAGAAAATGAAGAATTAGGTATACTTTTCCTATTTACTCAAAATCTACTAAATATATTTTAATTCTGATCCACGTGTTTCTATACATAATAGTTACCTATGTTTTTAAAGTTATTTCATTAGTTAATACGCGATAATAGACCGACAAATGAAAAAAATAAAAAATTTGAGAGGTTGTTTTGCCAAGATTTTCTATCGAGAAAACTTATTTCAATCGCGTTTCTGAGTTCATGCGATCCTAGATCATATATTGAAAAAACATATACTTAAAAATTAGAGCTCTAGCCATTCAATCTAAAGAAACAATGAAAACTTCGTACATAGAAAAATGCACGAAGCTATTTTGGTATCCTCTTAAGGAGCACTATTTGCAGTAGTCAGATATTAGCTAATCATTCTCACTTCAATCTTGTAAATATATTTATTTATATTATATGTATATCTATGTAAGTTTACGAAAGTTTATGTTTGTATTTTGTATATGTAGATATTATTTATGTACTTGTCTGTATATTTAAATGTATTTATTATTTATAAGTCTTATTATTAACTGCTAACCCGTTTCATTCTTTTAGTACATAATCATACTACCTAAAGTGATTACTTTCATGCAATTCCATACAAAGGTTGTCTGGAAGAAATCGCGACGAGCGATAAGACCGCCACTTGTACAATTTGTATATCTTTGTAATGTATTATTATTAATTACCTATACCATGTAAAAAATGTACAGTAAATAATTTAAATAAATAAATAATAAATAAATGATAATAGTACCAATTCTACGTGCACACCTAAACTTGACTAAAAAATTAAAACAACTATGGCGTATTTTGATTATTTGGCTATTTCGAGGTGTACATTTACATTAATTAAAATCGTTAGTCTATAATGCACAGTTTATATAATCAAAAAATTCAGTTAACATTGCCGAATTATGTTATAGATACTACCAATTTTTATTTTTTAGTTAAGTTTAGTTATGCATGTGGAATCGGTACCAATGATGACGAAAATGTTTTATGACGATAATTGTACGGAACTTCTCACACGTGGGTCTAATTCGTTCTTGGTGTGTTTTATACGTCTTCTAGATGCGACCTATAAATAAACCGCAAGTCGCTAGTTGGAGCGTGTCATACGCCTGTTATAAAACAAGTGTAGCACGATAAAAAGCTTGTTAAAATTCAAAGAACTTTAATTAGTTAATATTAAATGACAAAACATACATAATTACACGCGATTATGAACGTTTTGCTACATTCAATTAGCGAGCCCTATCGTTTGCAACACGTGTAGTCACGTCATCCATTTGTTTCGCTCATGACTTCACTCGTTCAAGCTTGTTATAGCTTTGTAGCTTCAAAATGTTACCCTAAGTCTTTTAATACAAATAGCTTTTTAATATTAAATTAAGTGTTACTGATTCCTTTGGTAATCATAAAACAAAATGATATTTTTTATGTCCGTTTTATAACGAATGTTATGCTTTCTTCTTCACTTTTTCTCGTTAATTGGTTTTTTATAGCTTTTCGCCTGTATCTCAGCGGGGATAGGTAAAGGTAAAAATTTACACCCTTATTTCACAGTGAGTTTTTATAAATCTCACGTAATAAATAAATATTTACGGATATTTTACACAACGTCCTCTGGTCTCAAATTAAGCTTTAAATATCCTTGTGTTATGGCTACTACATTACGGATAATACGTTAAACTACTTTTATATAACATTATAATTTTATACACGTCCTTTAAAGCTCTTGAAAAGGCACAAGCATCTTGCGACAATATAATCATCACGTATGATGATTATGTTGTCGCCAAGCCATCAAGCCTTTTTACATAAAATTAAACCCTTTAGAAATTACGACCACAAATTCAAAGGAATGAAAACATATAACTCCGTGCTCTGTACAACATATAAACGTGGAAGCTAAACCAAAGTCCATTCCGTAAATCAATCAGTAATAAGTATGTTGTAGGCACATCAAATATGTATTTTCAGCAAAATATTAGCTGCCTTTGTTGGGTATTTCGTAGATATTCCGACAGGATTAAAACCCAATCTCTTTTTGTTACTTTGCCAGAAAAGATTATATACGTAACGAATGTGTGTTGTATGGAAGCTATGTATAATGAAATATAATATTATTGTTATACAAAAGCTGTAAAAATTATTATTATGATGCCACAGTTTTACTAACATTGTTATGAAAAGAAAAAAGTAGCTTATGGTTAAAGAAATTTTGCTGTATCTTTATTTGATCTTTGCTTGATGATTGCTCGGACGGTATCGTTTTTTCTCTAACTTTTGACTTTACAGTCCATAAACGTCCCACTGGTCTTTAAAGTCTAATGGAAAAGTGTTTGATCTAGCATATCTATTATGTTGTCTAGGTTATAATATTAGGTAAAATTATGAGGAAATCCAATGCAATCGCGTTGAAGAGAAGGGGAGACTCATGCGACATTTGTTTGTTGTCTGGGCAATCTGGGCATCCTGGAACTTCATTTACAGGGGAAACATGTGTCGATATTTTGATACTGTCAGAGAATCATCTTCTCTTACACATCATTGATAGTAATTTCTTTTTTTCTATATCTATATTTATTTATTATACTTATTTTAGGATAAAGAGGGAGGCCCTGCGGGAGCGCGAACGCTCTGGTGGCACTTTGCCCCCCCCTCCGCAGGGGTCGTCGTCGCGCAATAGCTGGCCGATGAGGTGGTCGCGCGCGGCGGGTCGGTATTTCAAGACCCGCCGCGGCTGTCGGTCACGGCAACGCCACAGGGGACCTAATGCTCCCCCAGTCGGGTCGGGCCCCGTTCTTGCCGAGTCATGGCAAATCTCAAGGCACCATCATGGCCCGGCAGGGCAGGGGGCGATAAGGAAAAAAAGAACTTATTTTAGGATTCCATTATGTTTTCTTAAACACTTATGTAAAGAGATAATCTAAATCCGTCACAATACCTAAATATAAATGACTACAATGCAGGTTTATGTTTATTATTAAAAAAAAACAGAATATTAAAAGCTTTTCACTACAACAAATACACGTGCACGTCACTGCTATAATAAAATATCTAAGATTCTATGAATAATCCATTAGTAAATTCAACATTCGCGAAAAGCCGATGCTTAAGCTTTGAAACCATAATTTAATTCCTAGCGATCACAACTGACAAATTTAATATTCTCCCGTGATATAACGAATAAAGCAAAATCGTTACCACCTGTCAGAGAACGTTCGCTTAATAAGTGCTCTTTAATAGGCTTGGAGCAAATATAACAAGTCAAATGGACGTCGCTATTTTCTACTCTATTTAAAAATGCAGTGTAAATTTTAATTATAATTTCACTATATTGACTTTTTAAATGTGCCTTTTTTAAACATAGTCAAGCGTCAATTAAAGTCTAAATCAACCACATATATAACACTAGATAATATATGAAAACTATAAACTCAGAACAGGGTATCTTAGATTCTACAGACAGATAAAATTAGAAGCACAGAGAAAATGAAACGTATAGCATTAAGTTAGTTGCTACAACTCATATTATTTTTACAAACTGGCGATCGAACTGAAGGCCTTCGCGTACAACAAATTTTTCAGCTTCGAGCTTATTTTGCCACTTTTAAAAATAAAACTATTGTCAAATGATTATATATAAATAATCATTTGACACACTATACAAAATTAGATATTCATGACAACATTCTAGCGAGAAAACTAACGTGTAAACAATTTACTGACAGAAAACAAATAACGTCGTACCTAGTTGCCCGACTGTTTGATCAGCAGAGCGCTGTTCTGTGAAACTCAATAATTTAAGGGATTTTATCTTTTTATTCGAGTGAGTATTAACGCAGATTCTCTTTACCAATATTTGCGCAAGTGCCGCCCGACTGTTTGATTGCCAATGAATATTTTCGTTGTTTCATTAATCGAGCAATGCTGCGCAAAAATGCAGGTGAGGTCGCTAGTTGCTTTGCTTACAACCAAATTGTTATCGGTATTTTTATTTTAACAACCTTACAGCTTATGTGTATTTTATTAATTGATATTTGTGAACATTGTATTTCTGTTGACACTGCTATATGGGGATTGTTTTTTAGTATTTTAGCTATCAAATTCGAATCGTCGTTGGTATTAATGTTGGTGTTTGTTTTTGGACTTTATCTTTTTCAATGTACGTTTATTTATCCAATATATTCTGTCCAAGATAAAGTTATTATTAGAACTGTTTAAATATAATATGCTAAGAGTTGTTACGGTTAGCGATTTGTACTGGCTGCTCGTCTCATAAAATTTTCCATTACAAATGGGCTATGCCAAATCAGAATTGTGTCGTCATTTGAAAGCAGACGCATGCGACTTGAGTTTCAGACGGAGTACGCATCAATCGCACTTACGAGCGCGTGCTCGGTACGTCATTATGTCTTGTGACTACTCTGTTGAGGCGCGTATCGGTGTCAATAAACTCAAACTAATGCTACACGTAATTAAATCAATCGATATCAATATCCGAGTCCATTACTCGCTCACTAAATAGCAATCAATAAAGATTTAGTTACTTAACTTGCTGACAAGCCTAGCGGTAGTGTGCAGATTATCATCACCGTCCTACCTGTTGTAGGTAAGATAGTGAGTTCGACTTTCAGACATTATAACTAGGTAACTGCATACAGTTCAATTAAAATCTGTGCCGATTATGATCGGCACAGATTTTAATTCTACGTCTTGATGGGATACCAATATAGGGAATCAGATAACTAGTATCTGGTTCCATATGCCTTATGTAATTACGTATTTTAAAAGTAATGTGTGTGTCATCTATAATCTAGAATTTGAAGGTAAGGGACATATATAATTTGATAAAATTAATTTTATATCGTATTTTAAAACTATTTTTCATCATCCTCAGAAATAAATTGAAGAGTTTAAAGGATTCATAAAATATTGGCAGCGGTTGAAATGATCGTAGCGAATAGTTGAGTTATATTCGTTTAGCTTGCAAAATAGTTATAATAGACATTTTTGTGGATCATTAATAAGAAAGAACGGCAAAGCGTGTGTCGGGAAACGCGCACTGTAGGGTTTCGTATTCTTAAATCACAACGTGCGGCATAAGAAAGATCTCGACAAATAACTATTATCTATACTATAAAAATGAATCGCAAAGTGTGCTGATAAGCGCATAACTCAACAAAGACTGGACGAATTCTTTTTTTAAAATATTTGTTGAAGTTCTAGGATGGTTTTTGCGGCGAGAAAAATTCGAATAATTGCCAGAAAGACCCTAAAACAGCCCTTTTATTTTTCCCATACAAACGTTTTATAACTAAAACGTAGAGTCAATTTGAACTTTATTGCTATTAAGCCATTCTTTATTGTTTGGATGGTAACAGATGGCGCTCTATAGTCTCTGCCTACCCTCATGGGAAAAAGGCGTGATGTTATGATGATGATGATAAAAAATGTTTAAATAATCAGAAAGTATAGACATCTTTAATTGGCGGTACGAAGTTCGCCGGGACAGCTAGTTTACAATAAAAATATAGTTGACTTATTATATTCCCGGAATAGTAGGAGTTACAAAAACGGCTTTCGTTAGAAACATTAACATTTAAAATACAGTAAGAAGTAATATGAAAATTTCACAAATAGGTAATTTAATTGAATAATAAACTTTACAATCTCTAATTCTTCTATTTATCCCCGAATAATTTGATACTTAAACTAGCTGACCAGGCAAACGTTGTTTTGCAATGCAAATGTCAGGGGTAGACAAATAATTTGCAATAAAATAAAATTGCGACTATAATTAAAAATCTAAGCTATCCTATCTCTTAAGTTGGACCAGACTGCTCACGGTGTGCCAATTTAATTTTAAATCGGTTAAGTAGTTTAGGAATCCATCGCGGACAAACATCGTGACAGGCGATTAATATATATAAAGATGTTGTATTTCATTTGATTTCTTTCTTCGGTTTTTTTAAATATAAATGTATAGAATTTCAGATTTCTAGGCTATCAACAGTAATTCATAACTAAATCAAAATCAGGCGTGTTAACATAACTAAATTACTTGTATTGAAATACGGATCCCTAAAAAAAATTATAAATTAAAATGAGATCGTTTGAAGCTGAAATAGTGAACAGAATATTGTTTTAGTTTATTTAAATCTGTTCCTACGCTTGCGTCATCACACATTTGCCTAAAGCTGTCATGTGACTGCATAAACATGGTTTCCGTTAATTTCCAATGTCTAATTGATTACCAACACTATTTTAAAAATATATATTCTGAAATGGTATTATAATAATGGGTAATAATTTCTTGATACTTTATAACAATAATATATAAATAGTATTATTCTAAATTGTTTTCACAATATTGGGAAATAATTGATACTTTATAAAATAGCATTTTGTTTTACTTTATCATATTCTTATATATATTTTAATAATTTTACTATGAGCACGCTATTTCCATGCCCATAGAGAAAAAAACTTCGCTTTATGTCTATCACTGTAAATGATATTAGAAGAAAGTAGGTAGGTATTATGGATGGACTGTGTGAAAGTGGACATGAAAGAAAGAGGAGTTAACACAGACATGACGACTGATAGAAGACTATCGAAGAAAAAGACATGTTGCGCCGACCCCAAATAATGGGATAAGGGCAGGAGGATGAGGATGATGATAGGTAGGTATTATGATTGAGTATAGTGGTTGAGACACATTATTCATTATTGTAACATCGACAATATTTCTTACATATTTACAGTAAAGTAATAATGTTCTGCGCGTTACTGAAGCTTGTAATAAATGAAGATAATTTATTTCTGTAATAACCTAAATGTTTAAAATTGCATGTAGTGTCTTTCTCTTGCCATTAAAATGTATGAAAAATTAAACCGTCACTATAGTTGTGATAATTCATTAATTTTGTGCGAAGACGAAATTTTGTAAAAAAAAAATTAATGGAAATTTTAATAAAAATAAATTTAAAGTATTTTAAGCGTATGTAGTCTCCATGCGTCTCATTATGTCAAGGGGCGTGTGATAAATGAGCGTATTGGAAAACGGCTTGGCACGCCTCTCGTGTCATCATGACGGAATATAAATGAGTTTTATATTGTCTGTTCTCACCTAAGCCCATCTTTCAACTCGTCCTGATAACCGTTCAGGAACATAACAAGATTCTAAAACGTCGACTTGTTTCATTCATTTTGCTACAAAACTTACTTAGACGACAATTTGAAATGTTTGGCTGATGTCCAACACTGTAAATTAACGTCTTTTTTATTGTTTACAGGTAAAACGCTGAAAGAGATCACGGAGAGAACAAACGGAAGATACAAACCTCGTGGTGTAGAAATCATCAACGTCTCTACGAAAGCTTAACTCATTAATGTTTATTGTAGATGACGCGATTTGTAATGAACTTCAAAACAAATCTATTTTTATAATAATATTTAGGCACTGTACACGTGCATAATAAAATTTGAAAATAGCGTAGTATTTTTATTTAAATAACATAATAGTATAGCGTTCTTTAAATATTCAAAGATTCTAAACATTTAGTTAATTTAAAATAGACCAAGATTTTCAATCCTTCTCTATTCGCGCTATGATTATTTGGATGTTATTGCAACAAAGAGTTAGTGCAGAGACGGTTGAAACGCAATTACTTGAAACTTGATATTAAGAGGTAGTAACTATAAAAGCAGACTAAGTAAACATCAGGCATCCACTTAGTGACTATTGCCAAACTTTAATATAACGTACAGTGTTGGTTCAAGTGGCTTTGGCAAGCAGACGGGCCGACGTCTGCTCGACTTAATCAGGCCGCACCTTACCGGGCTTAAGCTGTTGCAGAACGAGACGAGCTAAACTCGTAATGAGTCGACAACTGATGAGATCTTTACATTTGTTCTGTTTGCTCAAGTATAATTTCTACTAGAAATTTTACACTTGAAGATTTAATATTGCTAATGTGGTAACATTCTAAATCTTTCACTTTTTTAACATATTATATAGAAGAGTTTTCAAATCCTAGATTTTAGATAACATATTTAACTCCTTACTAGAAAGAAATGATAAGAATACAAAGTTGATAATACGACACATTTAGATACTATGAACAGTGCACAATTAGAACTGATTCCAATAAGTGAGATCGTGGTACGGCAAGTAAGTTGTAATTTGCTGGTGGTAAAGACACGTAGCGTGTTGCGCTTGCCGTCGAATAACGATCAACAGGCGTCGAAATTTGAAAATTACCACCCATTCGAAGCAATACATTTATTGAGCTGTCGCTGGCAAGTGGCGACCATTCGCGATTGTAGATTGATTCGTTGATTGAAGGGGCCCATTCGTTTCAGCCGTGTTTACGCCGGCACAGTCTTAATTGCCATCGGAGATTGCAGTATTGGATTCATTATTGGTTTCAATGTGAGCAATACATGCGTCTGTGTTGTATAAATTAGTTTTTCATTATTATTTCTCTTTTGATTTAAACTGATTGGAACAATTAATGTCTTCATAATTAAGTTTCGTACAATTTATTGATAGCATAATATTCGCCTGATTATTAGAAAATTTTTAATGCTGAAGAATTGTAAACCGCCTTCAAAATGTGTAGAATATATTTTGCTTTAGTCTTTCAATCATTATCATACTATCACGCTTCTTTCCCGTGGGGTTAGGCAGAGAGTATAGAGCGCTATTAATCCTAAAATCTTCACATTTATATTATTAAGTAAGGTTGTAATAATAACTAAATAATATACATTGTGTAATCTGGTAAAATAGCAACACTATAAGATAATCATGTTTCCCTAGTGGCAGACGTCAACACATTTCTTCGTAACGCTGCTTTAGTTCGCAGATTTATTTGATTTAACCCACTATACATATAAATTTTATACAAAGTCCATGTCAGTAAGGCGAGCTTACGAAATATTCGTGTGAAATATTAAGAGGGCACGATACCAAATTATGCTCCATACAAAAATATGATTATCGTACTTCCATTTTGTCTTTGCGAAAGTTAAACCGTTTCTGTTTCTACGCTATATTATAAACGAAGAGTATATCTGTGCTTCTATCATTTTCTTTTTTTTCAATACATAATAACTAAAAGAAATATGACCATCCGAAAATCCCGTTTTTTTTCGGTGTTCTTTAGGTAAAGTTGCAGCGTCTATCACACATATTTGGTAACGATTTACCAAAAAAGAAAGTGATACAAGCATAGATATACTCTTCATCTATAATATAACGTAAAAACAATTAAAAACGGTTTAACTTTCGTGAAGAAAAAAGGGGACTACGAAACGTCTTTTTTTTAAAGAATTTGTAGATGAAATCTGTTTCAGCTATATTTGTCCCTGCAATACCTAAGGCAAATACCTAAATTAGCAGTATAGTACCCTCTTAATAACTATGATGCTGGATATAACAGGAGTATTTGTCTGGATATGTGTATAGGGAAGCAGGTATTATTTAAATAAAACTACTTTTTACGGATTTAGACGCGTATATTTGTTTTAAATTTTGGCCCGACGTTTCGGAGACTTTGCAGTCACCCTGGTCACGGGTAAGACTGAGCTGTAAAGTGTCTTCTACGATCAGTTATTATAGGGTTTACCCACATTCGATTTTAATTTTACATTGACCATAAAGATAGACTTTTACTATAAACTATATCATATTACATTGTGCAAGAGATGAGTGAATGAAAGATGAGTGAAACAGATGAGTCGCGCAAGTGTTAGAAAATATTAGGTATTATTTACTTCATAATAAGAAAATAGTCTATTAATGCTACCAAATTATTTCGCTGATAACATCTACCAAGCATATAATTAAATCATCTGCCTTACAACTATGTATATGTTAGGTATATAAAATTCTTATGTTAAAATTGTTTAGTTCAAAAACTAAAAATCACACTTAAAAATTCTGAATATTTTTTATAAATTATTGCATTTTCATCGGTCCTTAATAAGCATGTAAAATTTCTGATCAATCCGACTACTGCAAGTGGGTGATGATCACTTTCAAAGATTCCGTTACATAGATTAATACATTGATAGATACCTACCGAATTAATATAAGGGTGTTAATTAAATACCGATTTAATAAATCAAATTATGGTGGAAAAAGTGAAATGCAGCAAGTGGGCCTTGAACCGAACCGTTCGGAGTGCGATAGATGGCGGTGTACGTAAAAATATATAAACTCATAGGAGTGACAGATATGGTGGTTAATTTGAAGTGTTGCAAGTAGACCGCAATAAGCTCAGTTGGAAGAGCTTCGGAACGGTATTCCGAGGTCGTGGGTTCAAGTCCCACTTGCGGCATTTCACTTTTTCCACCATAATTTGATTTATTAAGTAAAAGCATAGCATGTCAAATGCAAAAATTAATAAATTACTTTAAATACCGATTTTATTTCATTAGAAACTTTATAATTTTAAAAACAAATGCAAAAATTTTCTATAGCCTAAGTTTATATTTATTTTGTATCGATAGGAAAATGTCATATTTATACACTACTACTACACTACTACCGCTGCTGATCATACATATTAGTGACATGAAGTCCACGATAATTTAAGTTAATTATATACTCTGAGCTCTGAGCTCGAAACCCATTGAACTTAGTCCTAATATATTCTACGTGGCTTAAGAAGTTGAAAAATATTTATATAAGTTTTCCAGAATATATAACTTGCATAAATGTATTAGTAACATAATTTGTGTCCTAACAAATTTATTGTCTGTCTAGATATTTCACGGTCTGATGCTAAAGTATAACATCCATTATTTTGTCACTGAATGAATTATAATGTACACACGTCTCTCTAAAATATTTGACACACGTCTTCAATTTGAATTTATATAAAGCTCACTAAATAATTAATTTGATTACAATGTTAAGTAGACAGTCTAACGAAGCCTTTAAATAATTGTTTACTATTTACTTATAAAGGGTTTGACATGTCTATTTCATTAATTATTCCTTAGAATATTGGTCGCCCACACTTTGTATCGACGTATCTATGTATGGGCATCAAAACAGGGATTACGGAGTAGAGATATTTAATCCTAAAAATCTTCGAAATACTGTTTCACCATGCCTATAAAAAATCTGTCAGATTATCTTATGTATTATCATTATTAGGTAGGTATGTATGCCACATGTACCAATCTATAGAAATTTCCGTGGCAGGCTTGACGCACATATCTTAAGATATCTACTTAGTTAAAGTGTATATTGTATGTAATTATCTTGAAGTTAACTTAAACTTCTATGTATTTTATTAGAGATTAAAGAAAACCTTACTTTAAACAAACCAAGCAAAATTCAAGCGAGAAAACCTAAGACCATTTTTATTCGTCTAAAACTACTCGACTCTGTGGCAAAAAAAAAAGTGTTTAGAATTTCAAATTTCTCAGCAGTATGAGCAGATTTCAAACATCGGCTCTTTCCCAGTAGCCAGTTGAGAACCGCTCCGTGTGTAAGTGTCCTCGGCTGCCGCGAACCCATTCACTACTCAATGACACTTAAAAATTCTTTGACAGATACAAGGCTCGGCTCCCTGTTCCTCCCCATCTTTCACATCCTGGAGTACAAAACCTTTTGATGTATTAACTACTTTTATAATCTCATTATATTTGAGACACTTGTTACGCCTTTGTTCTACCAAGATCTGATAAAACACTTACCTATTTTATTCTAATTTGTGATAAAGTAATTTTCCAAAGAATATTTTATAATGCGTAACTGCATTAAAAATATTCTTTATTTTTTTCTTCATTTTTATTTTATTTTTATCAAAATTTGAATTAGGTAATGAAACGTACCTACCTACTTCGAAGATAATAAAACTGTCTTTTATTTTTTACGTAGACAGAGAATTTTAAATTTATATACCTAATTTATTTCGTAACTAGCTAAAATTTTAATTGAAATAAATACTTATACTTTTCCCATACAAATACAATCTGTTTTATAATAACAAACACCAGACTAACATGTAAAAGTTCTAGTTTAATTTAAGTCTAAAAAAACGAATCTTTAATCTGTGATAATTGGATACAACATTTATTATAAACCGTTTAACAAATAAGTTTATCTTAAAATGTTCCCAATTATTTGTCGACAACATGGGCCATAATAATAATCAACAAGAGCACTCAACGTGATATTGAACTTAGCAATTTTGCCGCTTTTGGTTCTTAATAGTAATGATTACGTCTAAGAATGTTGGTTGCTCTGTTATAAACTTGACCTTTTAACCACTCTCAATATACCTTTATTTATCTAGAACTATCCTTTTGCCCGCGACTTCGTACACCTTGAATTTCGAACCATTATATACACTAAGCTATAATTTATAGCACTTTGGATGTTTCTTTTTTTTTTACTTGGGGAATGCATTTACGCACTTTGTGTGGGACTCCCGAGTCCGAAGCGGACCCGAACTACCAAATAAACCCCACAGTGTTCCTCCTCGCCCCTTAGCCGGACCATGGTAGTCACTCAGGTATTGACCGTACCATGACCCGACCAGGTGGATACTGTGGATACATGTTAGCGATTTTTTTTGTATTTCGTTATTACTTACGGCGATTACCCGCTATATACAAATTTATCCTCTTTATGAATAGTATAAACAACTTGCCTTTTGCTTTTAACGCGGCTTTGTCATATTAAATCTAGTTTTGATAATATAGCCTATAGAGTTCCGAAAGATTCGTTGTCATACAAAGTATTCGCATTATATTAGGTCTATAACAAATTTTAAAGAGATTTGAATACTTATCATTTAATAACCACTTGTCGTCCTATCTGAAGTTAGTTACAGTATCAACAAATAAACCCATCCATCACAATTAAACGTTAATATTAGTACAATAACAATTAATTGTGATGGATGGTTAACATTGCATTAACCATGCAGTGGCCGATTCAATATTAAACAAATAACTGTGCGAATAAAGAGCACTACGTAAATCTAAATAACATATGTTTTTTAATATATTTTGAATATATAAATTCTATATATAGAATAATTATTTTTTGAATATATTAGTACCTTACAAATTCAAAGCTGTATGGAAATTATATTATTGCAAAAGCCTTATCATACCTTTTTAACAAAATACAGATTAGGTATTCCTATGCCTGAACATCCATAAAATAGTAATAATAATTAATAATATGTGTAAACAATCAAATTAAATTCGATTTTCAATAAAAGCAGTTAACTATAAGTTTTGTACAATAAAGAGTGTAATTAATAAATAACAAGATATTTACTTATCGTAAAAAAAATCAATTTAAATATGGAAGTGTGTATAATTTTTACATAAAACATAAGTGGACTTCAAACTTGGAAGTTAATTTTTAATAATAATAAATAAATATTCATGGACATTTCACACAACGTCCTCTGGTCCCAAGCTAAGCTTATATGCTTGTGTTATGGGTACCAGAATACGGATATAATACATAAACTACTTTTCTTTTGTAAATACATACTTATAATACATAGTAAACACCCAGCCGCAGTACAAACATTTGTATGACAATTAAAAACATCACACAAATGGTTGTCCTGACCGGGAATCGAACCCGAGTCCTCGTGAACGGCAGTCCGTTACATGAACCACTAGACCACGAGGCCCGTCAATTCAATCAAAATTAAAATAAATCTTATGTGGTTTTCTCATGGATACCATTGCCAGAACATAACTACAGGGGAAGCACCAGCTTTAAAATGATAGAAATCATCAAAATACACACCCTGTCAAAACGCAATAGAATTAGGAATCTCCTTCCTTTTATGATTTTATGTGAAAAATAGACTAGGTTCCACGATTAAAGGCGACAAATATAAATTCATCACTTGCTCTTGACCGTATAAAATGAGGCTAAGTCTTTTGCACCAAGATCGTCAGCCTTTCAGTTCTTGATGGCTCTTGAGAACGCTTCGTGGCTTGCCAACGAGTATGCGGGCTAATTCACCAGTTTGTATCAGCTATTTGTGGCATCCACTCACCTCATTAACGGCTTTTACAACACATTTTGGACGCGTTAAATTTCATAATGTGAGGTCTTAATTGCCCCCAAACATTTATTTTTGGGTTAGGATCGGCATATACAGTTAACAGTAACATAGTATGATTTTAAACTGCCTCATCGCTGTTACATACATATACAAATATATTATAATTTCGCCTGAATAACCTATATTGTATATATATATAACCAATGTATATATAACCAATGTATGTATGTATTTATTATCTATAGATGTACCTACCTATATGACAATAAATCTATAAGTTAATTGTCCAACGTAATATCATTGTTCAAGTTCGGATATTTTTTATTTCACCTTATATATTTATCTTAATATGCGATACTAAATAAGTACGTTGATTTGACCACTCCATTTTCCCATTCCTCTCAAAAAACATTCTAACACCACACTAACTCAATAAAGATAAATTCATTCGCGCTTTAGATAGATAGATAGATAGATAACTCTTTATTTGTTCAAACACCAATTTTACACAGAATTTGAAAAGAAAATACAGTCTTAAAAGCTATTGTACAAAGGGCGGCCTTATCACTAATGTGATTTCTTCCAGGCAACCGTATGATGGATAGAATCTAGAATAGACATTGCGGTGGTTGTTGGTGTCATATATATTAAATATTAAATTGAACAAATGAATAAATACATACCTAAATCTAATCAATATACATACTTATACATAAGTACACTAATAAGTAAAAACTACTATATAATATACATACACACTATAAAAATACTAAAATTTATTTAAACACTACTATAATGATAGATAATATTTCGATAGTTTTAACTTAAAATTAGAAAGAGATTGTGCTTGTCTAATTTGTAAAGGTAGTTTGTTCCATAGTGATATAGCTTGCACAGTGAAGGATTTACCATAAAAATTTGTATTATGCTTCGGAACATTCAATCTCAGATTTTCAGATGTTCTCAGATTATTTGCTTTACTGCAAATTATTTTGATATTTTATAAACTGTTTTTTCAACAAGCAAATAATTCGTATTTTCGATTTACTTCATCTAGGATTTGATTTAAATCAACAAAAACATTTCCATTAAAACATAGAGAAAACCCTTAGTATTTGCAAATTGCAAGTGAACTGGAAACTTTTCGATGCATTCATTAGTGGGTTCCAAGTTTCTTAATCTAAAGCTAGGATTACACCCGCGGTGCCGTTATATTTCTCATTATTGCACACAATATGCGCCCGTCTTACATTACGCTACCAAACATGTTTAAAATAAACTTTGTTTATAGTCAAGCTTTAATATTATCTACTATGGTATTTAAACACGTGTAAAACTGTTATAAGGATTTCATTGTGGAATGTTATTAGAAGCTTTTGTGTAACTTGCTTGTTTGTGTTATGATTAAGTTTAAAGATAAGCACTGTGGAATTATTGGTAGTAAATTATGACATGTTGTAGTATCACGTGGTTCTAGGTTTTGATCCCCGGTCCTCAGACCAAAGAATTCTTTCTATAAACAATGTCTAGGTCTAAATATACATAAAGAATTATTGCGACTCATTTATTTAAATAAACGTTTTGTGGATTTGGCAGCTTTTTTAATCTAGTCCTCCCTTTTGGATATATTATTCTAAATCCCACAACCACACTTTCCCCAACTAGATCGAACCCAAGACTTGGCATTATACAGGAACTCAGTAAAACATAGATTGAAGTGTAATACCACAATTGAAATAGGCAATCAAAACATTACACCCCTAACTTCGAACGAAATTGGTTCATTAAAATGTTAGAAACGAAATATTACAACGTAAAAATACTTTTAAGTTGAATATCTACCGCAGTTTGTTGGCTAAATTATGTATTTAATTAATTTCAGTTTTGTTTTCTATTATTGCGAACTCCATTCAAACTAATTTAAATTAGTCGCACCACAAACACAAAGTGAAACTTTTAATTTGTAGATGTTAATTTTGTTCCATATTAATTTTTAGTTCTATACAGAATTGTTTAATATTTTCATAAAACGACAAATTTAATAAAGTGGCAGTCAACGTTGAATAATTCAAAGAAAGAGGGAACGTTATACATTATTTATGGTGATGACATGTCGAAGGTAACGTAAGTCTATCTTTGGTCTGCGGTTTTGCATCTTAGGCACGTCGCGGCAATATTTAGAGGGAACTTGCTAGCACTCCTCGGACCTACTTCACACGGGAACGAGCCATGGGATCTCGCTATAACACAAAAAATAACACAAAAGATTAGTGACAGCACTTCCTTTACTTTCTACAGTACTGAGTAACCCAGTTCTTGTATTATTGACTGTTAATTTATTTACTAAAACTATTTTATTTGTTGTATCCGTTAGAACAGTCATTACTTTTCGTATGGAACCCGAGGCCAACGTGTAATAGGATCTGGAATGAATTTTTTTAGCGTTGTAATTGTAGTACCTATTGGTAACTATCTAAATGATGCATTTCACATTTCAATTTAAGTATTACAGACTTAGAAATATGACATGGCTTTGCAAAAAAGAGATTAAATTAAATGCCAGATTTGTTTCACATGTCAGATGCTAGGGTCAGATGTAAATTATGTATTCTGCAAGTCGTAAATAAAAATATATAGTTTTAGGGTTCCGTACCCAAAGGGTAAAAACGGGACCCTATTACTGAGACTTCACTGTCCGTCCGTCCGTCTGTCACCAGGCTGTATCTCAAGAACGGTGATAGCTAGACAGTTGAAATTTTCACAGATGATGTATTTCTATTGCCGCTATAACAACAAATACTAAAAATAAAATAAAATAAATATTTAAGGGGGGCTCCCATACAACAAACATGATTTTTTTACCATTTATTGCTCGATACTAATAACGTTGCCTTATGTTGCATAGATAATGGTACGGAACCCTTCGTGCGCGAGTCCGACTCGCACTTGACCAATTTTTTAATTACTTTTCAATTTAGTTTTTGCTATACCATTGTCATTATTTATCTTAATACGGTTAAAATATTCATTTACTTTTGTGAGTATCTATACAAATATTTTAAAGCGGAAGAATTTGTTTGTTTGTTTAAACGCGCTAATCTCAGGAACTACTGGGCCGATTTGAAAAATTCTTTCAGTGTTAGATAGGGCATTTATCTAGGAAGGTTTTAGACTATATAACATCACGCTACGACCGGTAGAAGCGAAGCAGTAGTTAAAAATGTTGCAAAAACGGGGAAAATTTTCTAAATTCCACGCGACATTTCGCGGGCAACAGCTAGTTGTAATATAAATATTAAAATTCTGCCAAGTAAGAAGTCTCCCTGCAAAAAGCACGTTTAATTATGCCTATATTTAATGAAAGAGCTATTATAATTTCGCTAGAAGAGGTATCAAATTAAGGTTGCTTGTAAGAGATTGCATCTTGCGATAAGTCCGCCCTTTAAACATTTGTTAATTTATTTATTTATTTATTATTAGGGATGCCAACAAATGATACACTTAACAATTCAAACAGAGTACAGTCAAGGTTACATTTCTGGTGTTGATTTCTTAAAGGCAACCACATCTTAAACATACGTCTTACACAAGTCAATTTATCATTGTTCTTTTACAAAAATGTAATATTTATTGATGTGCAAATAAAGTGTTATCTATTTTTCAAATAATTGTATCACGTATAAATACTAAATGAGTCGCAAACATCTTGAAGTCGTATATTGGTTAAAATTTTTTTGGTCTGAAGACTTTTAGTACGACGCGAAGTTAAAAGTGAAGTTAGAATGTACCATTAAACTAAACTGCTCAGCAAGTGTAGATCATGTGACTACAGTTTGTAAAAAGTATCCAACTAGAGAGGTAACGACCTAGAACTGGACTTGCACAAAATCCTTGTTAGAGTTTCGTCGTTAACTGCTAGAACAGATAGGTTGACATAAAAATGCTGGATTAGCGGATTAAAAAGTTTATTCGTGCGTAACAGGATCTAGAGTAATACTTGGAGGACTTCTGTAGTCTAATTTTTTGTGTCGTATATGAGCAACATAATTATACTTATTTATAAATATTGTAACCTTAATATTTATATGTGTTTATACAGATCGTTTTTATTAAGATGACTACCTACTTGATCAATATAGAAATTGATATAAAGTCGTAACAATGTGAAATTATTTTATGAAATTAATAACCTACTCAACTGTTCTTTATGATTAACTAGCTGTTGCCCGCGACTTCATACGCGTGAAATTTAGAAACTGAGACTTAACTAACAGAAGTTTGCCATATCACTCGATAGATGGCGTTGTATAGAGTTTTTAAATCGCACTATGGTTTGGTTACACACATTAACACTTAAGCTCGTCAAGATTTTTAGTTTCTAATTCCATATCGCATTTATAAATTAGTAAAGATTTACACGGAACAAGAGCCATCTTTTAAAACTCAGTTCTACCAATGACTAAAGCGGCAGTCTCCATAAAATACCTAGAGTGAAAAAGAATCTTCAAGTGAACGCAAAAAATTTCATAAAAAGTAGTTTTATTTCAAAATATAAAACTTTACTTATTAAAAGTAATAATTTTAATAGCCTATAGATAGTCATTCTCGATAAATATCGAGGATGGCTATAGGCTATATCACGCTGCGACTAATAGGAGTGAAGCATAAATTGTGTAAATTTAATTTTAATTTTGCGAAAAATGTTGTAAAAACGGGACAAATTCCACGCGTACGAAATCGCGGGCAACAGCTAGTTTCGTTTATATTTATGCAACAAAGTTTTAAATAGGTAGTTTAGCTATTATGGCCTTACTATCACAAGCCGTTCATTGAAACTATAAAAAAAAACAAAGATACTACTGTAATCAATGTGTACGTATATATCCGTTAATATTATATTAAACGTACGTGCACTATAATAACAAGGTACATTGAATTTGATTCGTAACACATGTGAAATGCAACTCAGAGCTTCCTAACGCTCTACGGTCTATTTAAAACGTATTATATTGCTTTTGATACAAATAAAAGATTCTATAGTTTATAGTCTGAATCTGATTTGAAATAGAAGTCATACCGTGAAACAGTAAGTTGTAAAGAGATTTCTTATACCTACGTTCATTGTTTAGTGCAAATTTCATTGTGCTACGAGTAGCTGTGAGATATCTAAAAATTTCATGTTTAGTGTTATTCTTGTGGTAAATAAATAAAGCACTGAAGACTCAATAAACTAGGTTTATTATAAAAAATATAAATGTACAAATTTATCGTGTGCCCGGTAAGCCAGTGTCGAAGAGAAAAGGGGCGACCATAGTGTTGTCCCGTGGCAAGCGATTATCCCTGGCCCGGTAACAGTCCTTTTGCCAATTGGTTATGGATGATGCAGTTTGCGTTTATGCCAACACCCTCCCTTGAACGCAAACCCATCGCAGAGGAGAACACGAGGAGCTTCGAAGGTGGAAGTCCTTTGGTCAATATATCGGCAACCATCTTTTCACTGCACACATACTCCACAAATATTTGTCCAGCAGCGATTTTCTCTTTGACAAAATGGTATCTCACATCAATATGCTTGCTGCGAGCTTGATATGCATCTGAACCTGAAATACTAATGGCACTTTGATTATCACAATACAAAGTTAGTGGTGTCTTCAAATTATTTTGACAGATGTCATTTTCAAGTTGCTGAAGCCAGAGTGCTTCTTGCACAGCGGAGGCCAAGGACATGTATTCAGCCTCTGTGCTAGAAAGAGCAACTGTTGTTTGTTTCTTTGAGTTCCAACTAATACATGCGCCCTGAAAAATAAAGACATAACCACTACATGATCTTCTATCTGCAGGGTCATTGGCCCAATCAGCATCACAGTAGCCAACCATATTATTATTATTTCCCTTAAAAGTTAACTTTATATTCATTGTCCCTTTGAGGTAACGGAATATTCGTTTTACAGCCATCCAATGTTGTATTGTCGGACTATTATTATATCTACTGGTACAGTTGACAGCATAGGTTATATCTGGACGTGTACCTTGTGACAAATATAGAAGGCATCCAACAGCTTCTTGATAGGGAACATTCTGTAAAATATCATCTTCATTTTCAGCCTTCATTAATTGAGTTCCAGAGTTAAATGGTGTTGACACAGGTTTACAATCAAACATGCCAAACTTGTGTAAAATTTTCTCAATATAAAACGATTGATCCAAAGCTATTTCATCTAAATCTTTATTTTGTGTAATTTTCAGTCCAATGCATTGTTGAGCTGTACCAAGATCCTTCATCTTAAATTTCCTTTGTAATTCTTCCTTTATATTTAAAGCAGAACTTTCATTATTGAAAAAACAGATCAAATCATCGACATATACAGCTAAATACAATATGTCATACTCATTGTTATGTCTGTAGTATATGCAGGGATCCATGATTGATCTCTTCAATCCTATTTCCAAAAGAGCGGCATTCAGCTTTTTGTTCCATTGGCGACTAGCTTGTTTTAAACCATAGATAGCTTTATTGAGTCGACAAGCTTTGTTTTCTACTTCATAACAAGGTGGTAAAGTCATGAAAATTTCTTCTTCAACTTCTCCTTGTAAAAAGGCTGTTACTGCATCCATTTGATGAATTTTTAGTTTAAATTTAGCTGCCATACCAAACAAGTATCTTAACGATGTCAGTCGGACTACAGGGGCATAGACTTCATGATAATCAACACCTTTTGTTTGTTTAAATCCCTTGATAACGAGACGAGCTTTGAATCTTGTTATGTTTCCGACATCATTTCTTTTAGTTTTGTAAACCCATTTACATGGAATTAACTTCTTGCCTGTAGGTAAGTCTACTAATGTCCAAGTGTTATTGTCAACTAATGATTTATACTCAGTATCCATTGCATTTTTCCACAGTTTCGAATTTTCTCCATTTAATGCTTCATTATGACTTTGTGGTTCGTTATCTAATAGGCTCATGGTTGATTCAGAGTTTAAACACAAAAATGAATTTATTTCTAAGTTGTCGTTGTCATCTTCAGTATTTTCTATATTTTCTTGTAAGTCTTGTCGACGGGGTCTTAAATTTACATGGCATATACTCTCTGGTGTACTAAAATTGCTGGAAGGTAAGTAACTCTCATCATTAGGATCTTCAAATGTATTTGTCTCGTGCTCGAGGCTGCTTGTCTCATTATTTATATCATTATTAGAATTAGGTTCCTCTTCAATATGTATGATGTCAGTGTTAAGGCTGTGATTATTATTATTTAATTGTGATTGATTTAATGTATTTTTATTTAAAAATTGTGATTTATTCTGAAATTCTAAGAGATTTTGGTTAAAATTTTCTTCTAGAAATACAGCATCTCTACTCATCACAATTTGTTTACTTTTCTTATCAATGAAACGATAACCTTTAGTACAATCACTGTATCCAATGAATGTTAACTCACTTGATTTATGATCTAGTTTTTGGCGCTTTTCTTTTGGAATGTGCACCATTGCTTGACATCCAAAAATTTTTAAATGACTCAGGTCAGGCTTGCTTCCAGTCCATCGTTCCTCAGGAGTGATATGTGGGAGTGAGCGAGTTGGTGATCGATTGATAACATAAGCAGCAGTTGCTATTGCTTCTGCCCAATACTCCTTCTGTAAACAGGCATTAAATAACATACACTTAGCTTTTTCTACTAAGGTGCGGTTCATTCGTTCACTTACACCATTCTGCTCGGGTGTGTATGGATTACTTGTTTCATGTTTTATACCAAAGTGTTTAAAACATTTATCAAACTTCTGATTTTTGTATTCTGTCCCGTTGTCACTTCTAAATGTTTTTATTCTGCAATCTAATTCATTTTCTACTTTATTTTTAAATTCTATGAATTTCTCAAACACTTCAGATTTTTGTTTTAAAAAATAGACAAATACTTTCTTAGAAAAATCATCAATAAATGTTAGGAAGTACCTTGCTCCTCCAATAGACCTGTGCTCCATGGGTCCACACACATCACTATGAATAAGCTCTAGCAGCTTGGATGCCCGAGAGCCTTCATTTTTAAATGGTTGTCGAGTCTGTTTTGCCTGTAAGCATGGAATACATTTCATATTAAAATTTTCTTGAGACATTTTTACACCCAGAGTACAGTTTGGAATTTTGTTTAAATCACCAAAGTTGAGATGACCAAGTCTTTGATGCCATAAATATTTATCTTCAATAACAGCTGACATAGCTTTACATGGTATAACACTTTTACATGTTAATTTATATGTATTGTTTACTAACTGTGCATTGGCAACTACATTTCCATATTTATTCAAAATTGAACATCCATTTTCACTAAATTCTACTTTATTTCCATTGGAAATAATTTTACTAACTGACAACAAATTTGTAGAAAGTTCCGGTACATATAAAACATCATTTATTTTAATTAAATCAGTGTTTCCTGTGTCATTATTTTTTATTTGAATAGTAACAGTGCCACAGCCTTGTACACGAAGTACTTTATCATTAGCAATCCTGATGCTATCAACAGGCGGTGCCTTTTGATTTTCAAGCCAGTCTCTATGCATTGACATGTGAGCCGAGGCTCCGGAGTCCACATACCAGCTGGCAGTATCATTGAGCAATGAAGCGGAGAAAGCTGCAACAAAACTATTCTTATTATCCTTATTTTCTCTTCTATTTTTAAACCAACACTGTTTGCTAATATGACCTATTTTATTGCAATTGTAGCATCGTGGTCCTTTTGGTTTCATTACCTGATTTTTATTAAATTGAGAGTATTTTTGTTTATTTGATTTTATATAAAATGCAGTAGTGGTATCTTGTTTTACTTCTTGTAATAATTTTGTTTTAATCAGATCAGCACTAATTTTAATTCCAGAACTCTCTATTCCCATGATCATAGGTCTATACTCCTCAGGTAGACCTGCTAACATTAGTGTACCAAGCCACTCATCATCGACACTGAAGCTTATGGCTCTTAACTTGTGAGCGGCTGACATAATTTTATTTATGTAGTCCTCTATATTTGAACTTGAACTTAAATTTGTATTTATAAGGTCTCTTAAAAGCCCTACTTTTCGGAGTAGACCAGAGTCTTCAAAAGCTTTGCATAAATTGTCCCATGCCATCTTAGCAGATGTGGCATCTTGAACATGCACATACAAGTGTGGGTCAATAGAAAGAATGATCTTAGACTTAGCTTTAATATCCTTCTTCGTATCAACGTCCGCGGAGATCACACATTCCCACAATTCTTCATGTTGGAGATATGCTTCTGTGGCAAATTTCCATGTTGCAAAATTATCTCTGCCTGTTAACTTTTGTATTGACAGCGCATTTAAAGCCATTTTGTGAAAATATTTAAATTAATACTGAAAGAAAAAAAATTTGCGCCACGCGGAATTTTTTGAGGTTATGAAAATTTTACAAAAAAACTTTTCAAACTTAATATTTTGTGCCACAAATACAGGATGGGACGGCCCATGACCTGTGGTAAATAAATAAAGCACTGAAGACTCAATAAACTAGGTTTATTATAAAAAATATAAATGTACAAATTTATCGTGTGCCCGGTAAGCACAGAATAGATAGAAGATACTACGTCCGGTAAGCCAGTGTCGAAGAGAAAAGGGGCGACCATAGTGTTGTCCCGTGGCAAGCGATTATCCCTGG
This sequence comes from Orgyia antiqua, assembly GCA_916999025.1. NCBI lineage: Eukaryota > Metazoa > Arthropoda > Insecta > Lepidoptera > Erebidae > Orgyia > Orgyia antiqua. The sequence continues at coordinate 30,940,608 of OU779864.1, forward strand.
CCCGGTAACAGTCCTTTTGCCAATTGGTTATGGATGATGCAGTTTGCGTTTATGCCAACAATTCTCGAATAGTCTATTGTTTTAGATAGCTTACTGCATATACGAGGTTTATATCGTTATAAAAGCAAGTTTGTAAATTTTATTAGATAAACTGAAATTTCTTTCACGGAATCTTAATACTCGTAATTTGTTCTGGTTTTCCATTTTTGCTAATCCGAAAAACAGCTAGTAATTGATTTAATACCTTGGCAATATTTTCTACCACATGCGCGATTCATTTAGTCAAATAAAACTACTTTTTACCAGATACCCGACGTTTTGTCAGACACTTTTCGGTCACCATGGTCACGGGTGCGACTGGTGCCTGTAGTCTGCGAAGCGTCGGGCTAAAATCTAAAACAAATATACGTGTCTACTAAGTCCGTAACAAGTGGTTTTATTAACAGTTTTTGATTCCAGCTGAAAGTAGAGACCTGGAAATGTTCCCTTTCTTTCCAGACTATATTAATATAAACCACTGTTGAGTAAAGGGTTTTCTCCGTCTCGGGAAGACCTTTCTGTCTCTCACAGAGGTTTTTATCTGCTTTATAATCCCTGACTTGGCTCTTACAATAAAACACCTTTGGAGGAAATGGGTTGATGACACTTGTACTCTTACCAGATGTAAATAAATATCAATCAGTATTAAAACTAAGAAAATTGTAAAGGTATGCTATAACTCGACGAGATTACAATTCAAGTAAATTCTAGTCTTTATTCCATAGACCGTTAATTAAGAACTCTTCTCTGACGGTGAAGATTAAAAATTAAGTATAGAGTTTATTAAACTGTTCGAGGTAACGAGAGACTTACGGCGCTAAAGTCATTATTTTAAATACCTATGAAGTGAAATGGCTGAGGCGCTAACATAGTTCTTATATTAAAGAACTAAACTTAGCACACTATTTAAACACAAAATTAATTTGCTTTTTAAATTAAGCTCGGTTCTTTAAACATTCGGATAAATACATAACCGATTTTTTAAATTAACACGCTTCTTATTTAGTTTCGTTTGTTTCCTACGTACCTATTATTAATCTGCGTAACGAAATACTTAAAAATGATTGCACTTACTACAGTCGAATTTTTTTGAAAAAATATCCATGACTTGTAGTTGCCCTTGACTTATTACGCGTGGAATTTTCCCATTTTAGCAACATTTTTCACTGATGCTTCGCTTCTATTGGTTGCAGCATGATGTTATATAGCCTTCTTCGATAAATGCATTAACCAACACAGAAATAATTTTTCAAATTGGACCAGTGAGTGGTTCCTGAGATAAGTTCGTTCAAACAAAGAAACAAACAAATTCTTTAGCCTTATAATACTTGCATCTATTAACATACTATCAGTACACCACAAGTCGCCTATTCAGCCTCGGTCAAGTCCATCCTAAGGTTGTCTGGAAGAGATAGCAGTCCGCGATGAGACCGCCCTTTGTACCTATGATAAGTCTAGTTAGTAAGTTTTGTTTTAAATTATTATGGTGTACAATAAAGAATATTTTATTTATTTATTTATTATTTACGTTTCCAATTAGTTTTATATTCCTTAATCAACAAATTGTTTACAGTATAGACCACATGAATAGTAATAAAATTTATCTGCAATATAGAAATGGTTGCAGTAACAATAACTTATTGGAAATCTCTACCAATATTTTAGCCATAACGACATACCGCTGCACTTCATACGATTCTTTCAATTCCAGTTTTCTAAATTAACATTGTATAAACCAATAGAGGCAATAAAGGAGAACCTTATCGCCAAATAACTATATATAACTGTATCTTAAATTATCCCACCTTCGTGCATCGTTTTTCTTTCGTGAGCCATTTTTAGACTGTCCTTTCTCCTTAATGTATATAACGTTAATTCCGAATGATATATGTTCATGTTGTTAGGTGCGGCCCTAACTATAAAACTATCATCGTTAGTCGTTTTGTTCCTGCATTGATTTATAAGTACAGATGTACATTTGTCTCAGATTGTTGCTCTGGAATCTAGATAAACTTGATTTAAGATGGTGTGTTGATTCCCACTACGTGCATTTACTAGCAAAATCGATACTTTTGATTACAAATTTATTGATTGATACAAAATCTTGCCATTTGAAGAGGAGATGTAATACGTCTAAATATTTTTTATATAGTTTTTAATATTTCATATTATCACCATGACTCTATGAAGGTGTTTTTACAAGTAGTATTTTTGTGAAGATTCCATCATTCATTTTTCTGTCAGCTTCTGCTTCAAACAGCACTAGGAAGAAAGTAGCTACATTTCAATGCCTTAATTCAATGCTGAGATCAAATTGAATTCGTTCGGTTCGAAACTAAATAAAAGAGCAAATTATCACACTTCTTCTAGCACACTAATTTTTTAAAAACGACAGCATTGTTTTTCCAGAGTATAAATCCTGTGTTATAACAAAAGCATAGCAGAAACGCAAAACTAATAAGATAATCGTCTAGTTAATAATTATCATTTGCTTATAACGCTGTTTATTTCTGTATTTCCAGTCACGTATCTAATGGCAGATGCTGAATATTTCAGCGGTAACTAAAGGTCAAAGCAAGACAAATGCTAATGACGTCCAAATCATACATGAATGTAGCTCTATTTGTTGTGTTGCGAAACCTTAGGTATCATACCTTGAAGATTGAGGCCAATTGAGAATAACACATGTGACCAATTATAATTATCAATAAATTCATCATAGTTGGACGCAACGAAGCGTCACAGTGACGCACTTATACGACATCAAGACTAAATGTAGTTTAGTCTCTATAATTATTTGTTTATGTCTGTCATCTATGCCTACTACTATTATTGCGAGATTTTTTCTCTTGTATGCTTACAAGTATATGTAAGCGTATGCACATTGGTGGCATTGAGGCCAATTCTGATGCGTTTATAACTTAACCTATCTTAACTGGGAAGGTGTATTTTAATTAATTTGCCATTTTGTTGCATACATTTATATTAGTTAAAAACGTCAATACATAGTTTTTATAACCAAAAAGTTCAGTTAATATTGGCAAATTGTATTGTTACCACTATCGGTTATTAAAGTATATATTTACAAAAGAAAAGTAGTATATGTAGTCTATCCGTATTCTAGTACCCATAACACAAGTATATAAGCTTAATTTTTAAATTTAACGATATAATGAAGTATTCCATTAGTTCTAAGGTCCCAAATCTAATCGAGTTACTTTTTTTAATGTTTTATTCGTTAACGATGTTTCGGGTGAACAAACAAATTACTTAGTAAATAACTTTACGGCTTCTGCCACGGTTTACTCGTGGTACTTATAATTGTACGGTTGAAATGATTCGCGTAACCGTGTTACCAATATGATTGTTTCAATGACTAATTGTTCAAATAGTAATGTCTCAATCTATCGGTAACTAAGAATAATTTCTTCAGACACAGCGTGACGACATTATTTATAGCATTCAATTTGTTATTTACTGATTATTTCTTACAATCTTATTAAATTGTTAAGTACCTAGCTGTAATTAGATTGAGAGGACAATTATTATCCGTCTGGTCGATGAACGAGCCAATTAATTTTGTACAAGCTCTGAACATATCTTACTTTTAGAGATTCAGTTGAATAATCTATATTGACGTAATATTGTATGCAAAATATTAATTTGATATTGAAAATTTGATATTTAACAAATAAATTCGTGATTGGTTGACTTTTCTGCAGTCTAAAAATAAAAAAGAAGCCTATAGAAACAATAATAACTTGGGATTTAAATATTTGCTACGTAACGTCTGGCCGATTTTAAAAATGAAGTATCATCACTATGTTCCGCAGATATAAGAAAGATATATATATCATATATATATTTATATATCGCTTATCATTTCACAATATATATAGTATAACAAAGATTATTACATTTAATAAAATATTCAACTCGACTAGTTTACGCATAAATTTGAATGCGAAACTTTTAAAAGAACTAAGCTATAGTAAGTAGCAAAAGCACAATTTCGTAAGAAGGTTTAAAAGTAACATTCTGAGTAGCATATTAGTGACGACATAGTTGTAACAAAGCTCTATGTTTCCTGTACATTGTACAACTACGTGTGTTGAATTGGTTGCAGATAAGCGACATTTTTATCCCACTCGAAGGCACATATCACTTCTTCTATAAGCGTGTTTATTATGTTCTTTAGTGTACCCACTCTTTAGTCCCAGAGTCTTCTAGTTCCTCATAAATAGTATAGAATTCTAGTTGCGAATATGTAAAAATTCCTTTAGTAAAATAAATTTAATTAAATTCATATAAAAATATAACAATTTTAATAACAGTTTGTACAAATAATTGTCACCGCAGAATAGGCTCATCATCCATTGGCAAACCGATCTCAAATCGCAACGATCGAAATTAAAAGTTATTATAATGGTTTTAATGCAAATGTGATGATGCGGTGAATGTTGAAACGTTACTTAATTAACAATAGAGCAATTAAGTTGGTCGGATAACGCGTATCGAGGCAAAACGAATGCCATTTCGCGGACTCGCATCACCGCCCGGTCGCGTTACGCTCTGACAGACAATGCATTTCGCTGATTTTGCTGACTACGCTTTCGCTGATTCTCAGTTTTTATGTAGATAGAATTTAGTAAATTGAAACTAAAATAACTATTGAATTTTTTGACTAGAAATTTTACTGAATATAATAGAAAATCGGCAAAGATCATTATCACCTTAATAACACGCCTTTTTTCCGGATAGGTAGATATCATAGAGTGCAATTAGCAGAGGGTGTTACCATAGCCTCCCTTCGTTAAGAAAGTAATACAGTCCAAAATTTCTGTAATGAATTTAATTAGTACATAGATGGTTAGTAAGTAATTAATCTAAAAGCATTGAGTTCATGAAATAAATGAAATGCTAATACTACTTAAGACCTACTAAAGTTTGTACTTCCGAACTAGTAACGGTTTCCACTTAAGGATATTTGGACATTTGCAAATAGATCTGATAATCCAACCCTCGGTATCGGTCGTCACTTGTTTTAAAGTTTAATTAAATGTAATAATGTTTGGGGATGATAAATGTCTTTAACGATATCACCAAACTGTTTCAATTGAACATTAAAATTATAACTAACTTATTGGATTAAGATGTAGATACTTAATTACATGATATGTACATATTATTATTATCGCGGGTTCGATTCCCGCTTGGGACAATCATTTGTGTGATATCCATAAATGTCATACAAATGTTTGTACTGCGTCTGGGTGTTTTCTATGTATTATAAGTATGTATTTACAAAAGAAAAGTAGTTTATGTAGTATATCCTTATTCTGGTACCCATAACACAAGCATATAAGCTTAGCTTGGGACCAGAGGACGTTGTGTGAAATGTCCGTGAATATTATTTATTTATTTATATCTCTATATCTAATATAAATAAATAAATAAATATTCAAGCACATTTCACACAACATCCTCTGGTCCCAAGCTAAGCTTATTATATAATACATAGTAAACACCCAGACGCTGTACAAACATTTGTATGACATTTATAAATATCACACAAATGATTGTCCCAAGCGGGAATCGATCCCGCGACCTCGTGATCGGTAGTCCATTACATAAACTACTCCACCATGAAGCCCGTCAGCTGGCTTGTACACCACTCTGGGGCAGGTAAGGGAGTGATAACATTTGTTTTCTTGATCTATCACCTCTCTAATGAAAATGAATAATACCAGAAAAGTTTGTAAAAATCTAAACTAAAATAATATATTTTCTTCTAAAATCTTATTATCTTTTGCTATATTGACTGTTCTGTTTAAGTTAAAGACTATACAGCTAAAATAAGCACATATTTTTCTTTCTTCAGATTATTACGTTTTGAAATGTAAGATAAACAGTATGTATAGCCGCACTTTTTCTTTTATTGCTGTATCGTGAAAGAAACAAATCGCTCGAGGAAATACTAGTCGTGCGTATATAATGTTGGGGATTCTAATATTTCCTTTCTAAAAGTCAAAGTTTTAGTCTTGTTGTAAAAGTTTTATTGTAAGCGTACGTAATATAATATCTATTGAGGATATTGCTTCAACAGATTTAGTAGTTCTTCTTTCGATTTGCATGAAATTGTTGTGATTATTATTCACGTGTATGAGGCTAAGAAATCTAAATTCTCCATTTTACAGTACTATTACCTAAGCCTTATAAACTCTAGTTAAAGGTTCGACTGATTTCAACAGTTTGAATAAGATGTAATATTTAATTTTTAAACTGGATGTAGAATAACTTTTAAATACTTTATAAAATTTTCCAAATAATGCAACCTAGTTAATAAATGCGGGTGATACCGCAGACATCAGGTACCTATTGCCCGCGGTCTCACTTGTGATTATAATAACTGTCCCATTCCTTGACTTATAGCGCGAGGATATATAGAGTAACGGTTATTGTGATCCATAAGCTATAAATCTAGAAAGTTTCATTAAAATCCATTGAGTATTTTAGCGTGACGGAACATATAACATACTTACATCTCTTCCATTCAGAATTCAGACACCCATACGTTGTTATCAGTTTTCTCGTCTATAATATTAGTAAATAACATGTCATTTTTAATATTTCATAATATCCTTACTAATTTATAAATGCGAAAAGCGGATAAATAACAAGAAATTTTGACGAGCTTAAATGTTAATGTGTGTAACCAAACCATAGTGCGATTTAAAAAGAACTGTACAACGCCATCTATTGAGAGGTATATTAAAGTTCTGTTTGTTAGGGTTTGATTTCTAAATTTCACGCAGACGAAGTCGCGGGCAACAGCTAGTATATTATAATAGTAATGTCTATTATCAACAAGCTTCATCAGTACGTGATTTATACAATGACTGCATAATACATATGAGTTACAAACTTAATAATAGCAATTAACTATTAAAATAAATACGGTCCTTGCTTCATAACATATTCAACGTGCCTTTGAAGCCTTACATCAGCAAAGTGTAGCGAACGTTACTTTAATAAATGTAGTTATTTAAGATCACAAGTCTAAGGAAATTGCATTTACTTATCGCATGCACCTTTGAGTCGTTCACACCTTTCGCATTAACTCGCTACTAATGACTCAATTACACCACACTTCATATTAAAATGAAAATAAACGCACTTAAAATATACCATTTTAATTATATTTGAAAAGTTAATACTAAAAAGAATAATTCTCTTTAAACTTATTTTATTTATTTTTATTGTTTTTAGTAAAATATATGACGTTAACGCTAAATCAATTTTCCCTGACATTAATGACGCTATTAAATTTACAAGTTTTCAAGTTGTTTGTGTCTGTCTGAGCAGTTATAATAGTTAAAGTCTTATATTAAAACCTAAAATTCCCAGAATTATCTGGGAATTTTAGGTTTTAATATAAGAGCTACAGAAAGTGAGAAGGTACTAAGATAACTCAGTGGAACTGCAGAGAAGTGAGCGGTGAGTAAGTTATACTGAGGATTTACTGGTAAGGAAGGAGGCCAATCCAACGACTGTTGTAAGGTTTTAAGATTCATAAGTTCTGAACACCGGATCACGCAATGAGAGTTGAGCAAGAAGGTTGACACCAGCAAGGATGACCAAAAATATGGTAAAGTTTGAAGCAAATATTGATTTAAGCTACGCGAACAGAGATATTTGAAGCCTATGTTTAACAGCTAATTAACTTGATAATTTTTTTTAAAAAGGGGACACAGGCGGAGGTATGGTATAGACTCGTCTAAATGACAAATTATCTCTCTCCAACCCATTTACGTTCCACCGGGCACGGGCCTTCTCCACTTCGGGAGGGATTATGGTCTACTGTGCCGCGCTGACCAGGCGTGTTGGCACAGGGTTTATTTTCGAGATTTCCGTCCCTCACAGAAGATGTTATCTATGTGCAGTATCCCTTAGCTGACTTTTACAGCACTCTTGGGAGGAGAAGGGGTGTGACACTTGTATTCTTAATCCATCACCACACGGAGAGACAAATTATCAATGCAGCTCAAATGTTTGCTCAAATGACCATCCTTACATTAAAAGTAAAATTAAGTTATGATGTTGTCGGTGCGCCAGCAGCATAACAACAGCATAACCAGGGTAAAAAGAAACTATAATGTTCTTGTTTTTAGGTACAATATCTCTACAAGTTTAAATTATTGAAATAAACTGACGTCAATGGAATATCGTTTTAGTTTCACATCATTTAGTAAGACAAATACTATTAGCATAGAGACTGAAAGCTCGAAGAGGGCAATTGAATAAATTGGACACGATTATTCTCTTCGTTTTACTATGTAGGTATACACAATGAATTGATATTTAATCTATATTATAATTATATTCAAAAACGTTCTTTAATATTCACTAGGTTTTACCCGCAACTTCGTACGCGTAAAATAGATAATTATAATATATAGAGTGGTCCCAGGGAATGTCTTAATGGTTATTTTCAATACCGCCTTCCCTTTAAATAATTTTGAGATTTCATTTGTTTTATATTGCTTATCATGTTATATTTAGTGAATTATGAAACGCAAGCATTAAGTTTTGAGTCTTCCATCCCTCGCAAATCATGTTACCGTCCTGTATAATCCATAATATTTAACAGCATTTTATGATAATTGGTAATATAAGTTATAAAACTAGTAAAAAACCTTAAACCTTAAAAAACCTTCTATACTATAATATTATAAAGCGAAAGAGTTTGTTTGTTTGTTTGTTTGTTTGTTTGTTTAAACGCGGTAATCTCAGAAACCACTGGTCCGATTTGAAAAATTCTTTCAGTGTTGGATAGTACATTTATTGAGGAAGGCTATAGGCTATATAACATCACGCTGCGACCAATAGGAGCAAAGCAGTAGTGAAAATGTTGCAAAACGGGAAATGTTTTCTAGATTCCACGCGTACGGAGTCGCGGGCAACAGCTAGTTAACAGTATAAAAATTTAAGTAAATATTCTATGTTCAGTAAACATTTTGCGGAAGAAACTATTCTATAAGCGGTACATGTACTCGTAGTTGGGCGAAACAAATTGAAAAGCAAATAAAAAGGCTTTCTGATAAAAACGACTGAACTTTTTCAATTACAAACTTGCATGGCGTGGGGGATGCTAAGTATGAGAACTATAGAATTTATTAGATCGATACTTACTGTTAAGTAGGTATATTTCTGTTTAGTAAAAGTTTCTTTGTAAGAAATCGAATGAGGACTTTTGTTTCCTTACACTATCACCACGTGATATAAACATATGTATTTGCGTCTTTGTGTAATAATCTAGTATTTTAAATGTTTATAGGTACCTAATATTTTATTACGATAGATGTAGTGCATAGAAATGATTGATTGATGAATGATATTCATGGATATTACGTCGCAAATGCCAGCAGTAAATTAAAGAACGTCAACGACCCAAAGATATGTAAAATAAACAAAATGTAACAGTATTAGAATTAACTGAAAGTATGTATGTGTTAGTAAGGAACAACAATGGTGGGAAATAGAGCCGATATTGTCGTCGGGTAAGGACACTCATGAAAATTAAATCTCCATTAAAATTTTAGAAAAGGGACAACTTTTATCAGTTATGAACTTTCGTGACATTTTGTGAAGAATTATTATCGTCTTATCTTCCACACAGTTTTCCGAGGAGGGAATTCAACTTTCCCTATATTTTGGTTGACTGCAGTTTCTTTCAATTAATAAGTTACGTCTAAAGTCATATCTCGATGCCGATGATTTGGGAAATTGACATTAATAAACTTTATACTCTTACTAATTTTATTTATCGAAATATGGGATTACGAAATGTTAGTATATATTATAGATTATCTTGTATATTTAATGAAGTAACTAACTTTTAATATTATTTGATCTGTGTGTATATAAGCAATGTATTTATTGAGCCTATGAAGCAATTGAAACTACGGATAAATTAGTCAGCTTTATGCTTAAGTCCCCTCGCTCATCCCGCGCCCACAAACGCGACCACAGTAAAAGTTAATTAAATAAAAATACCAACGCAATCCACTGCCGCTGAGGTGTCAAACAGCAATAGGTAAATAAAGGACCACCAATAAGTTAGCGAGGCTCTTCACAGAATCGAAAAGGTTCTGATTCATTGTCACGTCTCGTTTTGATTGGACGTGCTTTGATAGCGATAGCCGGGATTGCGATCGTTCAAAATTTTATATATTCTATTCTATCCAGTGCGGTTTGGCAATATTTATAACGTTTTGTTTTGTTTCGCCAAATCCCAGTTCGTCAGCTCAGCCGTTACTTTTGCTATTCGCTCAACAAACGTCCATCGACAAGCGGAACAATTTTATGAAACTGAATGATTGTAGTATGACATTATGATTTTATTGTCTTTAAGATTGATGAACTAAAAAAAAATAAGAAAAAAAAAATAACACCCTGAAATTTTATTTATTTATGCAATCATATTTGGTCACACCACGATGGACGTCATAACGTCATTCATCGGCCGCTGTGACGTTGTTGCCCGACGTTTCATTCATTATGTGACGGTAAATGCGACCTGCTTTGTATAAAGCGTCTCTAATTACTTCCTATCTACCTTCATCGAAACTTAACCTCTGACATTAACGTATTGTACCATAACCTGATTTTATTTTTAACGCTGATGCATATTTATATTTTTGGTTAAGTAAAAACATTAGATAATTATATCTTTTATTGTAATTCTGGAAACTAGCTTTATGAAATGATTGAATGACATTGAAATATTTATAAATTGCTTTTAGGGTGCCCAAGTGTTCCTTGCCATCAACAATAATATAATATGATAAATACACAGAAAAAACTACGAGTTGCTACTAGTAGGTACATATTTAAATATATAAGACGTGAAAGTGTTAGTGAACAAATTGTTTTATTACTTTCTATAAGTGGCTTATTTGTCATTGTGAGACTTCATGATTGATTGGTAAGAAAATAGACGTTGTTGCAGTTAATAGCTACATTAAACAACATTGTTGCCGTTTTAGCATATTGTGTGATCTTCAGGTCGTTAAGATGTCTAGCAAACATTCCAACTGTCATTTTATAGTTTTTGTTTAATTTTGGATCAACTACTTTTTTTTTTTTGGTTACCTACTTAGCATTTGACTTGCTGCGTATTACTTAATAAATCAAATTTAACCACTGGCCGATCAATGAATCGATTGGAGCAATGGAAGTCCTCCAAGGCCTCAAGTTCAAGTCACACGTCTCAATTACATTTTCTGTGTCAATTAAGCTATACTATGTTATAGTACAAATAGTAAATGTAAGCCAACAACGTCTTCTGCGAGAGACGCGATATTCTATATTAAATCATAACACGCCTTAAGCTGATAAGGCGCGTTGATTATGATAGGTTGCGGGTTGTGGTATAACCTTTTCTTTTTTAAGGCCATTCGTGTGCAGCAGAACTTACTACGTTTAGATGCTAAGATGAAGACAAGAAGATGAAAAATTAAGCTACGCATAGTATAGCTTTCTATACTATGCGTAGAAGATAAAACAAAACGATACGCTATAACGATAGACGATAGAACAAAAAACGCAAGAAATATGACTAAAAGTAACAATAAATAAATAAATATTCATGGACATTTCACGCAACGTCTTTTAGTTCCAAACTAAGCTTATACACTTGTCTTATGGCTAGGTATAGATAGGTACCAGAACACGGATAGACTACATAAACGACTTTTCTTTACAATATGCCATATGTATGTGGTCATTTCGATGATTAGTTAAGACTCTAAAGTGATTTTTCAAGTAAGGGATTCTTTACCCTTGAGAGAACTTTGATAGTGCCATGTTTAATTTCAGTAGGAGTAATCAGATATCTACAAAATAAGTTCAAGTCAAATACGTAAATGACTGTAGAAAATTTACTAAAATATTTTCCCGCTTGTAAACAACCCTTTTTCCGCTTAATTTCCTACTGAGTTAAATATGAAGTTATCTTTTCCACGCATTGGTCAGTTTACATAAATATTAACATGATATACAGTAAATAATTCATAATTATATGAGGTTAAACCAAGATTCAGAGAAATTTACACTTCAAATAAGAGTACGTCCTACGTCCTGCAATGTTGGAGGATTTTTAGAAATGAATATATTTTATTTCAACGTTTTGTGAACGCTTAGAGTCGCATGAATATTTAAATGGCGTTAACATTCAAATATGAAAAATAAATTAGAAGTGAACTTATTTTTACTGAAAATAGGACCGTTCTTTAATTATTTTATCATACTATAACATTGGCATATCATCCGACGATGCTACATAACCTAACAGAAATCGATATATTAATTTTGCCGAGGACGTTTTCTCGTCACTTAGAGAGATAGATCGCATTGTGATAAGGTTGGCAGGTTGGAATCTGACGGAGCGGTGGGCCTAAAAGTAGAGAAACCACCATGCAGGCATTGTACAGCAATACTACTTTAAGCATCTGGGCCGCAACTAACTTCCGATTGGCGTCAAATCTTCTTGAGTGAGTACGTTGTAAGAGGCTCTTAGATATCAAATCTTTCAGCGATAAAAGTATCGTCATTGTTTCTGTAAATATGACCCTTCACACGTTGCCAGTAGCCTCATGGACCAGACTCGGTCTAAATCTAATTATTAAATCTAATTATTAAGACAGAGCAACATACAAAGCTCCTCATATTTTTACTCTAGGATATCATCTTTACTTAAAGGGACTTTGTGAGCTAAAATCTTCAAAACTAAGCAGCGGATTTTGATGCGTTTTTTTTTTAATAGATAGAGTGGTTCAAGAGATTGGCTTTTATATATAGTTTGTAAAGGTTGGGTTTCTAAATTTCACGCTTAAGAAGTTGCAGGAAACAGCTATTTATTTATAGTAGAGAAAGGCAATAGATTTTTACTAAACGTTGAAAGGTCCAACCTTTGAAGACTGTCTTAAACGTTTACAAAACACGTAACAAATTTAAAAGCAATACAATTTTAATAAAATAATATAGTTAATATTGTATAAGACATTTATCTTAGTTTAAGTACTATTTTACTGACGGCAAAGACAGAAAACGTTTTAAAACTTGTAAAAGAAGTATCTCAGTGTCTTTGCCCGGCCTTACGTACGTTCCGAGCGGAAACTTGTACTGTTCTTAGACGCAATAAATGGCGCGATCACTGCCGTTGTTGCACAGGATAGGACCAATTTCATTCGTTCTATTGTTGGTATATACTTTCTAGATTATAAACTATTTATGTACCGTTACAGATTAAATAAGTTCTACTTTGAATCGCTAATGTCTTTTTACATTATTTATGTAACAAACAATTTCGAAAGATGTGTTTGCAACTAGTTATGAATCCAGTCATTATGAAATGAAACCAGTCATTAGGTACATAGAATTTTTTTAAACCGCTTTTGAAAGGCGCGAAAAGCTTATAAATCTATGGATTAGGACCGCAAATAGCCTCTGGATGGAAGCTTCTAGATCATTGAGATTTTCTTTGATAGAGCCCCAAATTTAAGTTATTGGGAGAGCTATAGAAATATAATGACGTAATTATATTACACTAGCTGTGGTCTGCGACTACATACTCGTGGAATTTAGATAATGTTGTCCATTTTTGCAACATTTTTCACTAATTGTTCACTCTTATTGGTCGCAGCCTTTCTCCATAAATGGACTATCCAACACAAAATAACTTTTCGATTTGAAACAGTAGTTCCTGAGGTTAGCGTGTTCAAACAAACAAAGAAACTAACTTCTCAGCTTTTTAATACCATAGTAGGTTACTTATTTACTCTCACAGAGCGTTATGAAATCAGGCGTTTTGTCCTATTAATAAATAATAATAGGGATAAATATAAGAGAGTTGCTATAGTAAAAAAATAATATTAAAATATCTATAACAATATTTCATAACAATTCCTATAATCTCTAATGTCGCTCCGAACAATCATTATTTTGATAAATAATTTTACAGCCTGAACAATGCAGATGGGTAATTATGGAGATAATTAATGATGGAAAGCTATACAGTAACTTTAATTGTGGTATATAAATGCTGACCCAATTTACACACAAAATATTTTACTGTCAGTTGAATTGTTTTATTTCCTAGATGCTATCTGTTTATGTCAATTACTTAAAACATTTATAATGTGAGTTTATGAAGTAATTTATTAAATATCTTAATTACCCTGTAATTTTGGTGTATCGATTGTTAGAGAGTAACAAAATAATGTAAATAATAATATCATGCAACATTTTTAAATAAAACTACTTTTTACGGATTTACACGCGTGTATTTGTTTTAAATTTTTGCCCGACGTTTCGGAGACTTTCCAGTCACCATGGTCACGGGTGAGACTAAGCTGTAAAGTGTCCTCAACGATCAGTTATTAGAGGGTTTACCCACATTCGAATTTAATTGTACATTGATCATAAAGATGGACTTTAACCATAAATTATAATATATTACATTATACTCAGACTACGTCAAATTAATAAATAAAAAATTATTTTATAAATAAAATGAGGCGCGCAAGTGTTAGAGAATATTATATCATGCAACATTGCTGTTAGTGGCAGATTTACCCTAAGGCCCAGTAGGCCCAGGCCTAGGGTGGCCAGAATTTCATTATGTAGTTTATATGGTGGATGCTGAAAAAGGGGCGGCTGATGACTTGGGGCCTAGGGCGGCCTTGACTGCAAATCTGCCACTGATTGCTGTGTTGTATTTAAACATCGTATCCTTCTGAATTACCTAAAAAAATTATTCCGTACTCATCACCAAACCCATAAATTCAAAAAGATTGTTAAATGTCTAAACTATAGATACATTATAATGATTTATTCTTAAAATATTTTAGACTTTAAAAATAAATTGATATATAAACATGATTATTTTATTCTCGCTTATATCATCAATTATTATACAATAGGACAGCTATTATTTATTGTCAATGGGAACCTTATATTTAATTACTTCTAAAATTTAAAAAAAAACAGTGTAGACTAATATAAATTGTAGTGAATAATATTAAACAGCGTGAGAGATAACAGAAACAATACATTAAGCACACAGAAACCCAAAATTTTAAATAACAAGGGATTACAGTTTATTTTTTGAACACACTTATTTCACGTTTTACGATAGAATACCAAATTTTGAGGGATTAAAACATGTAAAATAAACACACGTTAAAATAACTCAGGAACAGTTAAGCAATGGGAACTTGCCATATGTATTTTTAATTAATCCTTCGAACGTCCCCGTACAAAAGCAATTACACGACTCTACAAAAAAATTTTCGTTCTTTGTCCTAAAGTTTATACTATTATTTTCCAGTTAGTTATGCACAAAAACGAAAAGAAAATACCTTTTTTCGGTATAAAGTTTGCTTTTGTGATAGTTATAATAATAATACTCATTTTTCAATTTTTTCATAAATTTTAATTGATTTTAATATTTTTAAAAAGACCGCGCGGTGAGAGTGGGGTATTAACGTTTACACTGTGCCGCTAGATGGCACCCGAGTGATAAACAACCATCAGGTGTTATTTACAAGCCCAGAATAACTTAAAATGTCGTCACGAAAGTGCAAATACGATGCTGATGCATTTTGTTTTATATGTGGTCTATTTATTAAAGTTCGAGACGTGAAATATGAACTAAAGACATCTCACGTTCTCTGTGAAGCCTATGAAGCATATTTTGACTGTCCTGTACGGAATCAAGATAAGCCATGGGCTCCACATGTTGCTTGAAGTTATTGTAAAAGGTGTTTGGAAGGTAAGCAATTTTTATTTAATTAAGCGATGAATCCAAAATAATATAATAGACATATTAATTTTTATTTTTTAAGAGCCTATTCCGAAGAGCAAGGAGAACGTTTCCATCAGGACATCATGAATTTTGAACAACACTATCAAGGCCAATACAATGAAAACATGATGGGCGACTATATTTGGGGTTTATTGAGAGAAAGTAGCTATGAACATAAAAGAAAAAGTAAAAGTGTGCACTTTTAAGTTATTTTCCACTTTTCTGTAAGCTAATTTGATAGTAAAACTTAATAAAAATAATAAACATTTTTATTTCAATAGTTTTATTTTCAATCAAAAATTAAAATCCGAGATTTTTAAAAATTTCGTTCAATCAGTCTTCTAAGCACAAAAGCAAAGTTTTTCATGCCATATATTTTTTTTCCGTCTAATTACGACCTAAACTACCGAAATTTAATGCTTTGCAATCAAAGTCAAATTTCATGTTGACCCGTGTTATCAGCCGGCTATGTGACTTATCAGTAGAGAGCTTAATTTTCTTTTTTATTGTTCAGTATAAAGTTACAATTAAGAGCTTGGGAGATAAATTTTATTCTAACTTACAATTTTTTTAAGTCATTAAGACAAACCTAATTTAAACTAAAATTTTAAAATAGTTTATTTCATAATTTTTTAAAGTTTTGATTACTACATTTTGGAAATTCAAAATATCTCAAAGTCTAGTTATTCATTTATGATCATTATGAGTCAAACAATGATATATTATTACATAATATGTAAATTGTCGATGGCCCAAAAATATGATCTGCATACAAAACAAGCTTTCACTATCATCAGAACCTGAATTTACATTACAGAGAAACATGCCGTTACAGAGAAGTTAATGATAACAGAAAGACGTGATGCTCATAATCCCGACTTATCATTCTTGGACACGATGAGACATTAAAATACTCCCTTAAAATTGATCCAATAAAGCTATGAAAGACATTTTAAATAGCAAGTTAAATTTAGCCACGGAATGTGGAAAACCTCATAAATAGAATCATATTGTGTAGTCTGAGTATTATTAAGTCGATAGGTATAGTCTGCATTCCGACATCACGCGGCCTCAAGGCTCTTCTACAGTTTTCTATTGTGCTCGACCTTTTCTAACTTCAATTTAATCTCAGATATTTTCCTACACCTTACCTTTGTGTGATATTGCACAAAGACTTCAAAATATTAGGCATTTTTATTCCTTTACACGAGCTAACAATATTATAATATGCTAAAATGATTACCAAGTCAAGATCAGATTCATAACCTTCTTTACATTTTTGGACAGGTAAATATAATTCAAACATGTCTTTGTTACAGGCTACCTCTTATAACAATAGAACCTCTCAGCCATCTCATTACGAAGCAACATTTTTTTGCATAACAAACGGTTCCGAAACAATAAGTGAATTGTTCTAAATTAGCTTCCGCTCTGCTTCTGTGGTCCTTACTTTCTCTGCGACGTTCAATTACCTTCTTGTTATTTATTCTATTCTGGTCTTACCATTAGCAAAAGAATAAAACCTGACAATAAGTTAACAAATCAACACTAGGTAATCATTTTAAAAATAGATCAATAACAATTTCTCGGCAGAGAATCGTACGCGACCGTGAAAGAACAAAGTGGCTACTGATTTGTGGTCGTCGCCGACGTCGCATTCAGTGTCCCATTCCTAGAGAGAATGCACAACACATAGTTAGATGTTGTGGAGTGAGCATATCTCATGTGTGGAGCAAAAAGAGCAAGCTGGCGTGTGCCCAACCAAGTGTAGTCGTGACTTGTTTCATGCGTCACATTAATTAAGTATCAGATACAATCTCGGTGGGAGATGCTGTCTACGATATTTATGTTATGCTCTAAAACTAGTAAACACACATTTCGACCGCTAACAGGTGTTACAGATTAATTTATTTACTTTTACTCTTGATTAAATTATGAGAAATATTAGTGTTGTGTAGAATTTTTTGGATATTATTTTAGTCTGAAATGTTTTGTTGTTTACAAGTTATGATAATATCGTAAATACCTAAAAAAAATTGGTCAAGTGCGAGTGGGACTCGCGCACGAAGGGTTCCGTACCATTATCTATGCAACATAAGGCAACGTTATTAGTATCGAGCAAGAAACGGTAAAAAAATCAGTTTTTTGTATGGGAGCCCCCCTTAAATATTTATTTTATTTTATTTTTAGTATTTGTTGTTATAGCGGCAATAGAAATACATCATCTGTGAAAATTTCAACTCTCTAGCTATCACCGTTCTTGAGATACAGCCTGGTGACAGACGGACGGACGGACGGACGGACGGACGGATGGACGGACGGACGGACGGACAGCGAAGTCTCAGTAATAGGGTTTCCGTTTTTACCCTTTGGGTACGGAACCCTAAAAAGATTAGTTTTTACGATTTTGATCAGAATTTTTAATCTAAAATTGGGATAAAGTAACTATCCATACTGCATGTATAATAATTGAGACAATTTTGTGATGATGTTTGGATCCTGGATCAATGGCACATGGATAAATATTTAAGTAGCATTATCTGTAAGAGCAATAAAGATCACATTGGTAGGTCTGCTTTCACTTTTCATTATATATAATGGTACTTTTAATAACTTTAATGTACTTTTGTACAACCACAACCTTCTTAACTCTTTTTAAGTCCATTAAACTTTGTATCCTTTTTCCTGTTTATTCTTTAGAGCTAGCTAAAAGAACTCCTTACTCCAGCCCATTTACGTCCCACTGATAGGCACAGGCCTCCTCCAGTTTGGGAGGGATTATGGTCTACTGTGCCGCGCTGACCAGGCGTGTTGGCACAGGGTTTCTTTTCGAGTTTTCCGTCTCTCACAGAAGATGTTATCTGTGTGCAATATCCCTTAGCTGACTTTTACAGCACCCTTGGTAGGAGATGGGGTGGTGACACTTGTATTCTTAATCCGTAACCACACGGATACAAACTAAATACCTGAATAAAAGAACTAAATACCTACAAATAGCTAAAAAAAATGGTGGTAGGCAGAGACTATAGGGATATATATCTACAACGATCCAAACAAAATTCCTTGTTAATAAATTTTCACGGACGCATCGTAGCTATGTTGAAATTATATAAAAGAGTACATACTCTGCTGCTTCCTAGACTATCACATATTACATGAGGCGTTATTGAGACACATGCCCGAGGCTTCATGTCGACTGTGATTTACAATAAGGGAACAATTGCAACCTAACCTTTATTCACTGCCTCGAGGAAACACTATTAAATCGCAGCAATATCGTACATCAATTTGTATCACTAATTCACATTGAAACTTAATTAATAACCTTTGTTAGTCTGCCTTTTCATTACAAACCTGATATTATTTTTAAATTTATGGGCATTGCACACAACGCCCTCTGGTACCAGAATACGGAAACAGTGCATGTACTATTTTTTGTAAATTCGTATCTAAAATAGAAAACACTCAGACTTAGTTCATGTTTATGTATTATGATGGTCTAAAAACATATTTTATACAAATCATAGTAGTTGAAAATCTAAGGTTTATGATCCACAGTAACATATACATGTGAAGACCTTTGTGATTATTTTACCTTAACTCCAATTGTTATAGTTTCTTTGCAATTACTTAAATTATTTTTACTGTCCACTTGTCATTTAATTTTTGTTTTTATAATTAGCACTGCGGCTATTAGTATCTATTTTGGATAATTCTTTATTCAAATGGAATGTATCTATATAAGTATATGTATATTAAAATGCATTATCCATTGTAATGACAACCATTCCATTACACTATTGCTTACGCTCTAAATTTGGACCGAAACCCTGAGATAGGGGGTGGAGGGCCATTTACATGAGGGGTCAGCCGGTCGTCTACTATCTCTCTGATTTACAGCCATATTCAATTGTTACTACTGTTGTATTAACAGCTGCCACCGACAAAATATATAGCTCACTAAGTTAAGCTATGATGTACATTGCCTTACATGTCTCTATCTATTAAAATAAACGAAAATTTATCATCAAAATGTCATTTTCTTCTCAACAGAGTAATATCCCACTTTTATGTACAATTCTTTGCTAGTTTGGGAAAGTATATGGTCTAACTATACCAGGTTAAACTAGCATATTAAGATAGGATATAGTTTTGAGTTTTCTGTCTCTCACAGAGGTTTTTTTCTTCTTATTTACATTATCCCTGAGCTGGCTCTTACCATACTATAAGTAGGAAATGGGATGATAAACGGTTAATTTTCGAACAAGCACCTAGATTTGGATGATTGTTTTCGTTGCTATCAGACTATCAGGAGACGAGTGAAGAAGGGACGGAAAACAGTTGGAGGTGATCGTAATGTTACGACAAATTATTCTCTCCCTCTCTCTCTCCAGCCCATTTACGTCCCACTGTTGGGCACGGGGCTCCTCCACTTTGGAGGGATTAGGGTCTACTGTGCCCCGCTGACCAGGCGTGTTGGCATAGGGTTTATTTTCGAGTTTTCCGTCTCTCACAGAGGATGTTATCTGTGTTCAATATCCCTTAACCGACTTTTACGGCACCCTTGGGAGGAGATGGGGTGGTGACACTTGTATTCTTAATCCTTCACCACACGCAGGATACAAAATATTAACTATCATAAAATTTTACAACAGTTTATTTGTTTTCTATCTTGCAAAAAATACATTATCTTTAGCGTAAACTAGTAATGTATAAATATATTGCGTTATTTCTTCTACCAAACTTTATTCATAGTCCCAAAAGACCTGTGTCATAGACAGATCATGAAAAGGGTATGCCTATCTGCAAACTCCAATCTTACTAAACAGGAAGTTATAAACATTTTCTAAAATATTTATGTTTGTTACCTATGTGTATTTTATCAATATCCTAAATTTATTTGAGACAGGATAGAATCTCCGTAAATATTTCATGTTTCAGAAGTTTTATATCTTAATAGTGAACTTGTTATCAAATAACAGATCACATTTTATTTAAATGTCAAAAGGCACTTATTCAAATGCAAAATCGCCGTCCACGCGATAGCCAAAAAAGGTTTATATAAATGAAAATTTATTTATAACTTTTAAAGTAGAATGGAATTCTTAAAACCGACCTCAACACAGTTCAAAAAATTCCGAATTTGTTATCACACATTTACAATTCAAAGCGTTTTAGTTGGATTTAGAACCGAGAATTTTTTATAAAAAAATATCCTAATACTCATTTTTAACGTGATAGCAGTTTGAATCGCCAATGCTTTTGAAAACATATAAATGTATTATAACTTGAGAAAGGGGTTCATTCATACGATACGTTGCAGGGTGAAGTAGGCTGGGTTTTCTTTGGCAGCTACGTAGGAAAGCCTGTGGTAGGTAAACAGGGTGGCACGATTTATGCGCAGTTTGAGCGGCTTTCGCTCTTTGTTTCAGGTAATGACCTCGCTTTCATCGCGGACTCAATGGGCACAAGAAAAGAGTTCTCAGATACAAGCTATGTTGAAATTGCAACACTAAGTGACGGACATGTTTTATATTACCAATTATTCTGACACTTCATTATCCTGTAAAATGTTCTATAATTCACTATAAATTATTCTAAATCATACTTTCAATTTACGATCAAAATTACTTCAAATATCTTTGATATTTTGTACTGACGCACCTAGCCAGAATCTACTACAGTAGACTAATTACTACACTATTCTTGTGGAGAAGGACTGTATATAAGAGAGAAATATCTATACGATATGCTGGTAACAAGAGAAAAGGCTTAGATAATAATAGGGTATTCCGGTGCTGTGGTTTCAAATCCCAATGTAATCACTTTTTCCGCTTACTTTTATTTGTTAATAACATATCCATTTCAACAACTGTTTCATAGTCAAGTTATCATATATATTTCTTTCATGAGCATTGCCAAAACAAGTGATGATTTGAGAATGTACGTGAGTGGGCGTGACTACGTCACTCGGCCTGTTCCCACTGTAATGACCCTATAACGGTTCGCATTATTATTTATGTTGTGTAGCTGAGAACGGCATAATAGTACCATAAGAATGAAATAAATTCTCACAAAGTTTGAGTCTTGGCTTGCCTTGAAAGCTACGATAGCACTTATTGTTTCACATTTGTGAAAATGTTCTCTAAGAACGTGTTTTGCATGCGTCGATTATTTCTATTTTTTTTGTGGTAAGGGTGAAAATATTAAAGTTTTGTGAAAATTACTTATGTGTTAAACTTTTTCTACATTTGATAACTCAATAAACCGATTATCTACTGGAGTTTTTGAAATAAAATGTAATTTATTTATTTCTTCTGGAAAAGCTGGGTTTTATTTTTTGTATGTACCTATCTTTTATCACCTAGACAATTACGTTATAAAATCATATTACATTCGTAGCAATCGTAGCTTTATAAGCTCTGTCAAAAAGTGTTTAATTAGCTTAGTAGGTTAAAGATACTAACTAATTCATATTTACTATTTGTTTATGTCTTTCTCATCTAAAGATAACAAAAATTTTCTATGAGTATGTTCTTAATCCGTCGCAAATACTAAATTGTAACAGCAATTTTCTCCTAAAACGAGTTATAATCAGCAATAATATAAATTCAGAAACAGTTAACTGAATGGAAACAAAATATAAACCAATTACATCGTACGGGTGATAACAATATTATTCAATCTGCAATTCGTATCTCCGACCTATAAAATTTGATTCCGACCGTAGCACAGAGATGGCGCTAGCAGTAACATCCTAGATAACGGATTAAACCAAATGTGTCCTTTTATTAGAACCACTGTTCGGTTAAATGGACTGCCAGTTGCTACCTAAGTGACGTCACTAAAGCCTTTGCTAGCAGCCACAGAGCGAATCGGTCCATCAGTCTCCTGTTGCTTTACACAACACAACAAATTGTTCTTCAGTTTGCATTTTGGTTTGGTAGGATTTATCTGATTTGTTAAACTGTGATTGTCTTAAGAAAACAAGACAAATATACGACATTTATTTTGATAATGACCTCATTTCGTATGTTCTCATGTAATAGACTTATCATTATTTTTCTATGCGTGTCATGGGTTATGATTTAGAGTGGGACATTAGAGTTAATTATGATGCCATTATAGCAACGATTTAGTCTGTCCGATGCAATAATTACGGCTATTCGTAACCACGGCCTTTCATGATAATATCAAAGATATTTAAGCAGTTTTATATTAACCATTTGACTACATTTATTGTAATGGCAACTGCTTTATTTTCTATTAAATTTAAACAATCAGTTTCTTTGTGATAGTGAAACATGAAAGGTTTTATCTAACATATAAAATTCCCGTGTCACAGTGTTAGTTACCGTACTCCTCCGAAACGGCTTGAACGATTTTTATGAAATTTTACATGCGTATTCAGTAGGTCTGAGAATCGGCCAACATCTATTTTTCAAACCTTTTTTTTTCTTTTTTTTTAGTATGGCAAAACAACGTTTGCCGGGTCAGCTAGTATTTATATAGATTAAAGGCAAGCGCTCAGGCCATTTTAATCTGGTCTTATTCATAATGACTTATCGGAGGTTTAAAAGTTCGCTAAAATAGGTTCGCGAAAATTGTCAATACTTCTTATTCATAATAGTCTTTTTACGCTAAAACGTTTATTATCTCTCCGGTAAAATCTTCGTTTAAACCTCCGATAAGTCATTATGAATAAGACCGTTAGTAGGTAAATTTTGGGAGTAACACATTTTAGTTGAAATTCTAGGTTGTTAATCTCAGGTAGTACACGGCGATTGCTATGTTACTACCTGAGACTTAATAACATTTACCGTCAAAAATATTATTGCAAATAGCGATTATTGAGTTCTTAGGTTCGTAAAACATTTCTTTATTTAAATATAGGAAGACGGTAAACTTCATTGCTAATCGTCGAGAAAGCATGATGCCTCCACGGACACTAGGTAATTATTCTACATAATCAAAAATAAATTAAAAAACGTAACCAATTTGACCAAACTACGGTTACATAATCAAAGGAAAGTTAGCCAATTTACCCAAACTCTATTATTGATAGGTCGAAAATGAAAGTCAAGCTCGACTGGTCGAGGCATGAGCGATGACGAAACGAAAAGTGGTGCCGATCCGATGGACGTGAGCCGCACACGTAAATCTCTTGATGAATGTTCTCGAATGTACGATGTGTTTATTGGTAACAGTCGCATAAAGTGATGCGTTAAGTTACTGGCACTTTACCAGAGTAAAACCTAATTTAGAAAGTAAAGAGATCGTAATACATTACTTATGTTTTATGAAGGTAGGGTAAAATATTTCATAACACAAGCGTATTTCAGTTTATGTTTTGGTAAGCCTTTTTATGTTTTTGATGCTTCACAATCTGATAATAATATATTCATATTACATTTGCGTTATTACAGTTTTATTTCTCTATACGAAAATAGTTTAAGGTATTTTTGAAGTGAAAACTTCTTTAGGCGCGTTGGGCGTTATTGGAGGGGAAAAACTTATAGGTTCGCGTCACCGACATGCTAATGCATGTCGGTTTATTACTTATTAGATAAGTTAATAAGTTAATAGTTTTCACTTCCATCAGTATATATTCAGTCCCCATGACTGCCTGTATTTTTTTTTTCATTTAGAGCCAATTAGTAGCATTATTTTAATACAATTGTATCCTTACGTTATTGAAAAAGGAGATTGTTGCTAAGTAGTGTATAAACTTACAATTTTCAGTAGTTTTAGTAGGTATCAAAAATAGATTAAAATACATTAAAAATTAATTAAAGACAGTGCAAATAGCACTAGTAAAATCAACACAAAAATAATTCATAAATGAATAACTCTAATCGCCATTAAATCTAATGCTATGAATATAAGATGAAGTCTCGATATCATCTACTTCATTAGGTATCGTTCGTTATTCCAAATCCAATAAAGAATAAATGCAGTTATTTTTCCTCAGAATAATACGTCGATAGAGAAAAATAACTATAAGCCGAACAATATATTTATGTTTATTTGCGACGTTTCTTTTCTTGCAATTATCTTTTTACTTTCGTATTCTCACGCTAATAAACGCATAGAGGTAAGACATACCTTGTTCTTTACAGCCAGCACTTACATAAGGATATTAATTTGACGAGCCTCGTGGTTGAGTGATTTATGTAACGGACTGCTGATCAAGAGATCGCGGGTTCGATTCCCGCTCGGGACAATCATTTGTGTGATTTTTCTAATTGTCATACAAATGTTTGTACTGCGCCTGGGTGTTTCTATTTATTATAAGTATGTATTTACAAAAGAAAAGTAGTATATGCATTCTATCCGTATTCTGGTACCCATAACACAAGCATATGAGCTTAGCTTGGGACCAGAGGACGTTCTGTGAAATGTCCAAATAAATAAATAGTAATGAAAAAAAGCCGTGCCTAGATTCTAAGACACTTTTATGCAGAGATATAAAAAGAAGGCTAGACCCCTTCTTCATAAATATTATAGTCTTTTATAACTCAGATAATCTTCTTAGAGCCTTACTGAAAGAAATGAATCTTAATAAAACATACTACAGTATTGTGACCTGAAGCTTCTTATTTCTCCAGATATGAGAAAAAGTTATAAGAAAAATAAGATGCTCACAGGTGGTTTAATAATTAAGTTTTACTCAGAAAAATCCCTCTCAACAGTAAAAGGGAAGGCTCAAGTAGATAAATTAGGAAGATGTTTTTCGCTTAATTCTTTTCGTGGACGTATATTTAATAACGTTATGATTTAGAAATTATGTTATGGTCTCGTAATGTATTTGGAGCCAGCAGTGAATAGTTATTATATTGTTGTGGATAGTAAGGGATATTATTATCAGATTATGTTATTCTTTGGCTACTTGGTATACCGGATTACTGGTGTCCATAATAATGTGTGATTGTATCATTTTAGTAAACTTACATATATTGTTTTTTATATTTATTACGAGGCTAAAATTAGACTGAACAGCCTAATTTTATAACAACTTATTGAAATACTTTCATTGCTGGTAATTATTGAATTAGAATATCAAAAAATATTTTATTAAAACTTATTTCTATGAAAAGGGTCGTTTAAAGAGGTTTATAAAAATATAAGTTCGATTCTCAGTAATTAAAATTAGGTGGTCATTATAATGTCAAGTGAAAATTAAGGAAAAAGGGCACGCAAGCCCTTTTAACGATGTCGATCAGATGAATAAATGATTGAATTTTCAATTAAGATTAGGGAGTAGACGCGGAAGAAACTCTTTGTTGACAAAATCAAGACAGAGCCTGCGACGGCACAGAGTAGGTATTACCGTTTCATTAGCTACTTTCTTACCGTCTTATAATTGTGAATTAATTAAATAGAACTGCTTAATGGTAGGTTTGTATAGTTATGGTAGTTATAAATATACAGTAAAATATTTTAACTTTCAACGTTTTATTTTAGATATTAAACCAAGTAAAAAAGAGACTATGGCGTTTATAAGTTATTAGTAGTTCCTATATTTTAAGTCGTAGAAGATAACAAGGTATTAATAATGTGTGTACATACTTAAAGGCCTAGTATGAGCTGCATCCGCGCAAGTTGGGCTTTGTACAAAATGCGCACATAATTCTCCGTATATATTACGTCCGTATTGTGTGAAAGCATACCATGTAAAAAAAGATTTAGTTTGCCTTTTAGTATTTATTGATATAGCGACAACAGAAATACATCATCTGAGAAATATAATTTCAACTCTCTGGATATCCAAAGAGTTGAAATACGGTGATATCACCGTTCGTGAGATACAGCTTAGTAACAGACTATTAAACGGAAAAAGGAGTCTAAGTAATAGAGACCCGTTTTGCCTTTTGTAAAAACAATTCTTAAATTAAGCAATAATGTAAAATTTCTAAGATTTGTATGTTCAGCGTTAGATCCTTATTTATTTTATCGTAGCTCTAGAGCTTTCGGGAAATACGTTTTCCACTAAGTACGCAGTGAGTGCACAGAAGGTTCCCTCATAATTTTGGTAGAGGTACGTGCGTTGTCGCAAACAACTGCTTCTTGAGTTACGAACTAGTCTTACATTAAACAAATTAATATTTGAATATTATTTGATAATACAATTTAATTAATATGTTTAAATTTTACTTCAAAAGTAACCATTTTTTATCGCAGCTCATTCTCTACCTTTTTTTTCTTAGTTTATTAGTGTCCCACAACTGGACACGAATCAAAAATCCCCACTTTGGGAGGGGTCTCCTACGTTAACCAGATGTATTGGCAACAAAAAGTTTCTTACAATCTTTTTTTGTTGATTTAATATTGAGTTAGCATATTAGGTATATACGTACGTTGCAATATGCCTATTCAAAAACATAATATCGATACGTAACAATTAATAATTTAAGTGTCTATTCTTCTAAATGAAATAAAAAGGAATCATTTGAGATGTTTAAATTTTTTATGAACTTTATAATCATTGGTAGGGAGGTGCTCATTGAAATAAAGGGGTCATGTTGTTCATTTATTCAGACGCTAAAGATTCTTTGCCCCCTTAAGAAACTTTCTTATTTTGTTAAACGATAATTAAATTATAGAATTAACCGTGAAAATTAGTTGAAAATTACGACAATACTTAGGCACGTTGTTAACGTTAATTTTTCTACGTAAAAAGAAAATGTTGTCTAAAATGAAAATTGTTAATAGTCTTTTACTTTGTTTGCTTTCTTTTAACTTTTGAATGGGTTACAGAAGCATATTACTGTTGTTTATTAAAGTATTTTTTATTCTTATCTCAGTTACTTTTATCGCGGGGAATAAAAATTTGTGTTGAGTATAAACTCAGGCTATAGATACGTTCTATTTTATTTATTTGCTAATAATATAAAATTATGTCCTTTTTTGAATGATAAGAAATTGTAGACGAAAACTTTGACTGATTAAATTCTATTATGCAACTTATGACGTATCGATGGTGTTAGACAATTTTATGTAGAATATTTTCGTCATACATGATTTCTATGTAAATTTAACCATTAAGGCTGCACACGCGACAGAAGCTTAAAAAATGAAGTAACTTCTCCCGTTTTCCCAACATTCCCCTTCACTACTCTGCTCCTATTGATTGTAGCGTAATGAAAAGTATACTATAACCTGCCCAGAAGTATGACAAATATTTGTACAAAGTTTCATTAAAATCCGTCGAGTAGTTTTTGTTTCTATAAGGAACATACAGACTGACAGACAGACAGATAGACAAAAATTTTACTGATTGCATTTTTGGCATCAGTATCATAATGTCGCGGTTAAGAATTGGCATAGGACAATTATTTATGCTTAGCTATAGTTTTTCTCAATTTTATTAAAACTCGGTTCTAAATAAAATTGAGTAATAATAAGTTTGGATCATATTAATGAGATTATTTTTACTCTATCACATTGAGTAGGTATTCGGGAAGCCATTATTCCCATTGTTCTTCCAAATCTTATTTAAGTACTTGTCTTATAGGTATTTTAGTTATGGTTATATATTTGCAATATATAGTGTAGACGAGATATTCTCATCGATATAAATATGTAGAACATGTCCGGACGCCTGTCTAATTATAATCTATCCTTTGGAGATTGACATATGTCGGGAATGTATCGTAAGCAGAAAAAATATACTTCAATAAATTAAAATTCTAAAATAAAGATAAAATGTACTTTTGTTAATTCATCGCTTGCTATTTGATAATGTTACATAGTTACATAGGCTCTACAAGTAGGTACTAAAATTATGTAAAATAATATAATAAAATTTACATATTTTGAAAATAATTAGTATATAACTTGATATATTGAGGTCAAACAAACACAATACGGCATTATACTCAAAGAGTTTGTTAGGAATGGCTCTAAAACTTTATAATAGACTTCCATCATCCGTTAAGAACTGTAAAAATATGAAAATGTTCAAAAAAGCTCTTAAATGTTTCTTACTTAGAAAGTATAAATGATTTGAATTTGATTCGAATTTGAATATTAGCACAAAAAGATTATGTTTGCGATCTATTATCTTTTATTATTTATTAAACCATAATCTCTCCGAAAGTGGAGGACGCCCAACATTAAGACGTTAATGGGCTGGAACTATATAACCAGGCGTATATTTACTAAGCACTTATACACAAGTTACTACATGATGGTAAAAATAGTACTAAACTAGAAACAAATTTGCTGACCATACCCCGTAGGTACAGTCATGAACAATAGACTGTGGATCCCGGTGAGTTGATGAGTGACATACGTTTTTCTAGCGATGTAACAAAGTAAGATGTAATAATCTATTTTTGCCACGTCTCTTATAAAGAATACACAGCATATGGGATGCACGTGTCATCGTTAAGAGGGCACGATACCAAATTATGCTCTATACAAAAATAAGGATATCGTACTTCCGTTTTTTCTTCGCTAAAGTTAAACCGATTTTAATTGTTTCTACGCTATATTATAGACGAAGAGTATATCTATGCTTCTGTCACTTTCTTTTTTTCAATACATAATAAGTAAAAGAAATGTGACCATCCGAAAATCCCGGTATTTTCGGTTTTCTTTAGGTAAAGCTGCAGCGTCTATATTTATTATCGTATATTTGGTAACGTTTTACCAAAAAAAAAGTGATACAAGCATAGATATACTCTTCATCTATAATATAGCGTAAAAACAATCAAAATCAGTTTAACTTTCGGGAAAAAAAAGGGGAGTACAAAACGTCTTTTTTTTCAAAGAATTTGTAGGTAAAATCTGTTTCAGGTATATTTGTCCCTTTCAGCACGGTGCTCGGGAATAGGGATAGCAATACCTAAGGCAAATACCTAAATTAGGAGTACAGTACCCTCTTAAGACTTCACGTGAATTATTACTACTTAATTTCATTCTATATTAATGGTTTTCTTGAAGTGTTTATGGTTTGTGAACTACTTTATTGTAAACCGACGGGCCTTGTGGTCTAGTGACTCATGTAACGGACTGCCGCTCACGAGATCGCGGCTTCGATTCCAGAATAGGATTTATACATTTCTATGTATGTATTTCCAAAAAAAAAGTAGTTTATGTAAGTAGTATATCCGTATTTTAGAACCTCAAGACAAGCATATAGGCTTGGCTTGGGACTAGAGTACGTTGTGTGAAATGTTCATGAATATTAATAAAAAAAATCATAAATAATAAATATTCATGGACATTTCACACAACGTCCTCTGGTCCTAAGCTATAATTGATTATTTCATAGTAAAATGATAGTGGTTTGAAATACAATAATAAGCGTAAGAGATTGCTGTTCACGATGTCGTTTCATTATTAGTTCGGTTCCCGCACAGGATAGTGTGATATTTTTAATAGTTACACAAATATGTGTGCTGCGTTTGAGTATTATCCATCTATTATGGATTAGTAAGTATTTACAAAAAACAGTTCAGATATTACATCCATATTCTGGTACCCATAACTTAGTAAATAAACTTTGAAACGTTGACCTTGTGTGTAATGTTCAGGCATATAAAACTAAACAAATTTAACTTTAACAAACCTTAACAAAATATACAAAAAAGCCATCCTCTTGAACCACTCTACCTATTAAACCGCATCAAAATCCGTTGCGTAAAGATATAAGCTCATATAGGGACATACATACTAAAATAACGAATATGTTTTATAATAAGTAAAGATAAATATATTATTTACGTAATGATTTGTTTATTAAGCCTTTTGTTCTAATGTTTAATTAATATTTAGTTACAATGTTTTACATATAAGTTAACGTGTACTATCATATCATATTAATAGGGTTACCACACGATTAAAAGGGTGCCCTTTCTAATTTATGAACTCTTGTAGTGTACAAAATAGTCTTGTAATTAAATATAGAAGTGCTTGTTTAATAGGTGTGGTTACAAAAAGGTTGTTCGCTCTTTGGGATCTACAAACCCGGAAGGGATTTTCATGTTAGTATTAGAATATACCGCCTTTCCTTTATTGGCCTTTACATTTTATATTTTAGTAACGTTTTATGAGTATTATATCTTTATACACTTAAAATAATGTACAAGATAGTGGAGTATTAAATACCTCAGTAATACTATGTCATATATTATTTGCACAGTGATAACAGTATGTTTTATATATATACTGGCTATTGCCCGCAACTTCGTATGCGTGAAATTTAGAAACCAAACTTTAGGTAACCAATTATACAAAAAAGCCAACCTCTTGAATCACTATCCACTAAAACCGCCGCAAAATCGTTTGCGTACTTTTAAAGATATAATCTCACACAGAAGACATACATACAAAATAACAACTTTGTTTTTTACTAGTCATCATCATAACATCACGCCTTTTTCCCATGGGGGTTGGCAGAGACTATAGAGCGCCATCTGCTACGATCTAAACATACTTCCTTGGCTTCATCCACACTCATACATCTGGTCATACATGCCCGTCGGTTGTTATTTTATACTAGGTTTATATAAATAAATAAATATAAAATCCTTAATTATCCGTGTGGTGACGGATTAAGAATACAAATGTCACCACCCCATTTCTTACCACCACCCATTTCTTACTCGTCTACTGGGACTTTAATGGGCTGGAGAGAGAGAGATATATAATATATCGTTTGTAATAACAAATAGTGGAAAACGTGTGCATAATTTAAATACTCAATTTGAAATAATTGAGGCTTTAGTAAACTACTAAAGCCATAAATTTTACAAAATCTCCTACCAATAGACAAACGATTATATTTACCGTTTGCTGTTAAAACTAAAGCATACATATAAAACCTGTGCAGCGAAAGAGAGATCTGTATGTTCTGACGATTATAGGCAATAAGAACTAAGCTTTAGCTTCTGAGAAATTGTTAGAGCTTCACTTTGAACTTTACAACTTCGGGAAAAGGATTTCTTGTATAAAGAAGCCCCACTAAGGCTTAGAACTTGGATATATTATGGCTATATTATGGCGTCTATTTCGACACGTTGAGTGCGTTGACCGGGCCATTTTGACGCTGCACAACAGTCGATAATTATGTTGTCAACTCACTAAAGCAAACGGGACTATACAAAGCGGATCTGGGACCGGATCAGTCGCTTTTTGTGTACGACAAAGGCCATTACGCGATCCGTTTCCGAGCGTAAAGTCAACACTGTTATGAAGTTTTCATTGAGTTTTCCCTGGAAAATCGGCTAACGTGGGAAAGCTGCGATTGCGATTTGAATGGATAATGAGGCCCGGTGTATTCGTTAATTGAGTCTATATGTAAATAAACAGGCCGCGAGCCTCCCTCAATCATTGCACAGCTCAAAGGATAGTCATGTTTTATTGTAGCCAATACTCTGATTGTTAGTAAACATTACGTTAGTCCTAACTAGACTGTGTGTCAACTAATAAATATTTAGTTTCGAACAGAATAAATAAAAATATGTAGGTATATAATACAGATTTTTGATCTGGCAATTTTAATTCTCTATATGACAATTTCTACTGGATAAGAAATATTTTTTTAATTTTTAATATATGACTACACGAAACAATAAAAATAATGCACAGTTATATTGTATTATTCTTCTTTATGTACCTACCTTTTGTTGTTTACTTACAAAAATACATTGACAATTGATTTGATTTGATTTGATTTGAACTCCTCCGAAACGGCTTGACCGATTCTTATGAAATTTTTCATGCATATTCAGTAAGTCTGAGAATCGGCTACTATCTATTTTTCATACCCTAAGTGATAAGGGTTGTCCACCCCTGATATTTGTATGGCGAAACAACGTTTGCCGGGACAGCGAGTACTTACATAAAAAAGAAAACACTTTAGGTAAATGATAACAATGAACGAACCCATTTCAAGAGCTTTACTCTATCTCTCATTTCTCTCGCTCTCTCCAACCCATTAAAGTCCCACCGCTGGCCATGGACCTGTAGCCTGACCAGACGTGTTGGCACAGGATTTTTACTTTAGTCGTTATTTTAATTTTATTCAATTTCAATTATCCAATGTATTTATAAATCATATTAAAAATGCAAATAATTGGTCTGTGATGCAGCACGCTGTTTGCTAACCACTGCTTGTTATTCTATAAATAGTTCAATACATTTTAATTTGCTAAAACAAACACGATACAAAATTTCTATGAGTAATATGAATTTTATTCAGTACAATATGACAGATCACATAATAATTTATACCAATTACGTTTCCATTTGTGGTCTATAGGACTATACATTGTAATAATTAATTTATTGTCTAGTTAGTCATTCGAAATTTGTCAAATTATATTTATTATTTTTATTAATAATTAAAAAACATTAAAATATTGTTATGATTAAATAAATAAATAAATAAAGTAATTTATTGATTTTGCAATTGACATGCTATGCCTTACTTAACAAATCAAATTATGGTGTAAAAAATTGACTTCAAAACCGCTTGCGGCTGTCAATTTTTTCCACCATAATTTGATTTGTTAAATAAATAAATATTTATGGACATTTCACACAACGTCCTCTGGTCCCAAGCTAAGCTTATTATGCTTGTGTTATGGGTACCAGAATACGGATAGAATACATAAACTACTTTTCTTTTGTAAATACATACTTATAATACATAGTAAACATCCAGACGCAGAACAAACATTTGTATGACATTTATAAACATCACACAAATGAATGTCCGAGGCGGGAATCGAACCCAAGACCTCGTGAAAGGCAGTCCGTTATATGAACCACGACACCACGAAGCCCGTCAAAAATTATCAAATTGTTTAATTAACACGTTTGCTTAGACTAATTTGCGTGGATTTTAACACGCTTTTATAAGTTTTGAATACATCTATGTGTTTCAAGCGTTTTAAATATTTTATCTATTATTGAATGTATTTATTAAAGTCTGACTAATCTTTTGTCCTTACTTGCATATAATATTGAAAATTTGACAGAAAAATCTTATTGATAAACGAGGTTGACAATCTATCCGTAATCATGGATTCTTTGAAAACAATTTTCATCCACTTGCAGTAGTCGGACTGATCTGAAATTTTAGCACACTTATTAAAAACCGAAGACAATGCAATAATTAAGAAAATATATTTAGGTCTTTTGAGCGTGTTTATTCGTTTTTGAACTAAAATTATTTATCAAAGCAAAGTGTTCTAAATAAGAATGACATACTTCATCGACGATGTCCCTCAAAAGGGTCAAGCCCTTACAACCACCGCGGCATGTATGATCAAATGTATATGTGTAAATGAAACCAAGGGAGTGTATTTAGATGCGTAGCAGACGGGGAATCATTGTCTCTGTTTACCCCCATGGGTAAAAAATTTCGTAGCACAGGAATCAAATCTTGGAGATTTTGATCAACTGTATAACTAACAAGC
Organism: Orgyia antiqua; assembly: GCA_916999025.1. Classification (NCBI taxonomy): domain Eukaryota; kingdom Metazoa; phylum Arthropoda; class Insecta; order Lepidoptera; family Erebidae; genus Orgyia; species Orgyia antiqua. Next base: position 30,974,946 of record OU779864.1, read on the forward strand.
TTTGTTACATAGCTACAAAGTTAGTTAAAATATCAATTCAAACTGTCACGTGTGATTTATTTTATTGGTTTGGCAATTGATTACATCACGCCAAATTGACCGCAATATATGGTACTTCTATGATACGGCTCGGCATTGCGTTTAGCTACAAATTGTTACATTGTATTCTTTATTTTTTTATAACACTATTTAATTTTGTGTTAGGTATTTGTGTTTAGGTATTTTTATCAGTTTAGAACTAATGCCTATAGAATGCCTGCACAATGATATCAATACATGAAGAATTGCCCAACTAAACTTTTATAAAAATGGAAAAAAAACTATGTGTATTTTGATTAAATAAATATTCATGGACATTTCACACAACGTCCTCTGGTCCCAAGCTAAGCTTATATGCTTGTGTTATGGGTACCAGAATATGGATATAATACATAAACTACTTTTCGTTTGTAAATACAAACTTATAATACATAGAAACACCCAGACGCAGTAGAAACATTTGTATGACAATTATAAATATCACACAAATGATTGTCCCGAGCGGGAATTGAACCCGAGACCTCATGATCGCCAGTCCGTTGCATGAACCACTCAACCACGAAGCTCGTCAGCATTAATAATAAATAAATATATAAATAATAAATAAATATAGTCTATAATACAAAGTTTTTTTAATAAGAAATTAAAGCTAATATTTCCAAGTTGTGTTATTAACACGATCAATTTTCATTTTTTAGTTATGTTTAGTTACTGTTATCGACATAGAATTGCTTTGCATAGAACCTTTGACAATTGTGTAAGCCTATATCTTACAAAAAAAATGAGTTCTAGGAAATGGTGTAATTCTCCTGTAACTGTTATTTATAGATATTTGATTGATCCCACAATACTTTTACGCGATTGAAAACTTCTAGAAGCAGTTCAAACAACTGCGTGACTAATAACAGTCCTGTTCGGGAATAGCACTCGCGGCCTTGTAAATGGCAGTGTGTTAAATAAATCACTATTCCACGAAGTCTAATGCACGTATAACACCAATATAATCATTAATATCGTATCGCGTACAGTGAAATCACGATGACTAAGTAAACACGCGCACGGCAATATAGCGTAAAGGGATCGCACCTATCTATAACAAAAAAGGTATTAGATAACTATCCCAACTTCGGTTCCTGAAGGAACTATCAATCACCTCACTAATTGCGTTATTTATCTACCCTTATTCTGAAATCGCGCTGTCATCGGCCTATGTAATTTCACTTAGTGGCCTCTTTAGCTACGTATTATTTCTTAATAATTTCCCGCCACTCATCGCGAGCTAGCTTCCAAAATGACAAGCTTTTCCTAAGAGTTTTATACCCTTTGTAACTCAAGTTCATTTATTTAATGTTTAAGAACATCACAAATGGATAAGCAAACATATGAATATTATTTATTCTTCGAATAGAATCCTGAAACTAGCCCAGAGTAATAAAAGTCACTTTGTGTGTGGTAACGGTATTACAATGATAAGTTTAATTATCTTGTATCTTTAGGCAGTATGTCTATGCCTATGTAGAGAAAATAATAAAATAATTATATTTATGAAAAGCTAAGTATATAGCGAAACCATTTTATACGTAAAACATAATTTGCTAAGTTATAAAGTTGTACTTGTAACCTGAAAACGTTATTTGTTGCTTTCAGTACACACCGCACTCGAAATATAATTGACAACCCTTTTGCCATTAACTAGAAATGGTTGGTCAAGTCAATTTCGGAATGAATGATGTCTGACGTCACAAGCTTAAGGGTCGAGGAAATCCCAAGTATGCGTGACGCCATACTTCTCACTTCTGAGAAATAATTTGTACAGTTTATTGTATCTGCACACAAATGAAACGACCCAAACATTCGTCTAGAACTCGTTAACTAACTCGTGTTACTGACGCCAAGATTCAAAGCCCAGTTAATTTAGGTCGTCGATGACGGCTTTTTGAAGAGATTATGAACGCATCGTTTTGCTTAATATTCAAATAAACGGTAGCAAGCTTTTTTAGTTTAGAGGAATAGAAATATGTTTCACTCTTTCTAGTATCTCAAACTTCGTCTCACGCACAGTGTGTCGTTGATATTGTTTTGGCATAAAAATGAGCTTTAAATATACGTAATAGGTAATATATGTGAAACTAAAAGTATTTTGAAGTTAGGTATTGGTTTCTTTCCACAAAGTTGTACCTATGTATCTAAATTGTAGAGATTTATACCTTTTGAGATAGAATACAAAAAAAAATGTTAAGCAAATTGCTGTTTTCATTTAAGCACAAAGATTCATAAATAATATAATACCTCTAGTAATGTTGTATTAAAATGGGATATTATAAGTAGTCTACGCCTCGTCGGACCAGTATACGAGGGGAAAATTCTTACTTAGTTAAATATTTTCAGAAGGATTCGTAAGCGGGTGAGGAGGGTCGGTAACGGACTATCCCGGCCGACTCGAGAATTCTGGCGATTGTGATGATATATGAGGGCGCATTATTTTCTTATCTTTTCTCTTTCTAACTCCACCGACCATAGTTCATTCCCGTTCATATTATAAACGCTTTACTTTTCATATCTCGTAATAGACGCCTTGGGCCCGAATGGTGTTAGTATTACGTAAATTTTGGTAATATGTCATAGCTGTTCAACCTCTCAACGTTCTAAGGGCGTCGTGATGATTTCATTTTGTGCCGGCAACGATATAAATTAATTTTTGTTTGAGCGTGACTCAAAGGAAATTGTTTCTTGAAAATGATACCGTATTGTAGATGAGGTTATCATAGTAAACAAGGTGGCGGCGAGACTCACAATGAAAAATATTTAGATTCCATTGAGAGTAGACGTAATCTTTTAATATACAACGGTATGAGCTTTATGTCCCCTCTACTGTTATTTTTATACGCAAATAGAGCTGCTAAATTGTACACCTACACAATATTTTTCTATTCACGACAATTTTTGTGAGAGGAATTTTCTATTCAAATTATCTCTTTTGAAATAATAATGCTGTACGCGTTACAGAGTCTCGTTTTTCTGCTTTTATAGTATGTATTAAGTTAAAACACTTATCATCGTGTCAGATCTCTTAAAAGTCAGTCAGTATAAAGTGATTGCTAGGAAAAATAGAAAGCAAGGATTTGTTACTGATAATATTATCGCAAATAAAAATCTCATTTCACTGTTTTTATCTTACAAATTGTAAAGAATTAGATCGTTATTAATGTTTTTTTTATACTTAGTTGACTTTGAGCTTTTTTGAAAATTACTTTTTACATTCTTAGGTGTCTCTGAGACTCCAAAATGTTATTTATTTTGGACAAAAATAATATACGTTTTGAAAAAAATCATCTTACATACTTTTACGGGCTTCGTGGTCTAGTGGTTCAGGTAGCGGACTGCCGTTCAAGAGGTTGCGGGATCGATTCCCGCCAGGGACAATCATTTGTGTGATATAATAATTGTCATAAAAATGTCTGGGTGTTTACTATGTATTACAAGTATAAATTTACAAAAGAAAAGTAGTTTATGAATTATATCCGTGTTCTGGTATCCATAACACAAGTATAATAAGCTTAGCTTGGGACCAGCGGACGTTGTGTGAAAATGTCCATGAATATTTATTTATTTATTTACGAATTAACAAGCAATATTATCCTATACACTTCTTTGTAACAACAACATTTTGCTCATAATTATACTTGATCCAACCGCATATACAGAACCATATTTCAAAGTGTATACTAATTGTGAATTCAAAATGTAAGGAATAAAATACATGAGATTATGTTGACGGACAGCTGGGTGATATTAACATAGTTTTAAAAGGCAAAACTGGATAATAGTTGGATTCGAGGTGAAGTAAACAAGTTGACCTTGGTATCACCTTGACTTGGGATCATGTTTGTGTGAAATCATATGCGTATAGCGGAACAACTCGACCTAAATGTTACTATTATGGATTCAGTTCTATAAGCATAATAGAAAATAAAATACAGGATGTGTCTATCGACACGAGAAATGAATTTATTCCAAATGGTAAATTTATATAGCAAGATTGATTTTATGAGATAACCGAGCGTAAGTAATTTATTAATTTTGCAATTGACATGCTATGCTTTTACTTAATAAATTAAATTATGGTGGAAAAAGTGATTACCGCAAGCGGAACTCGAACCCACGATCTCGTAATACCGTTCCGTAGCTTTGCCTACTGAGCTTATTGCGGTCGTGCTTTTCAGTAATCAAATTAGGCCACCATAATCGTCACTCGATTGAGTTTATATTGTTACGTGTTAGGGTTCGAAGGATTTGGAGAGAAAGACCTGCTGACTCTTTTTTTTGAAGACTTTATTCACTAGCACTAGTTACACACTAAGCACTAGGTCCAAACACTAAGCACTAGGTCCAAACACTAAGCACTAACAATGTCCTAGGTCGTAGCCAAGTCGTAGGTTTCACTGGTATCACTCTTGATCACTTGTTTTCGCTCTCGAAGTCGCTTCGATCGTAGCTCGAAATGAACTGCCCGGGCTCGCCTCCCTGCCGCTATTTATATGCGCCGAGACGAGTTCCAGAATGTTCCCGACTGTGCGCGAACGTGATCGCCCGGAACGAATGTTTTCTAGAAGATTCGCGCATGTACGGTAGTTCCTCTAACGCCATCTAGTATCTAATAGGGGTTTCACTCTGTTCGGTTCTTTAATTGGTTTTACTAGTTGCTGCTAGATGGCGCTAGCTCCTTTGTGTTTTGTGTGTTCGTAACACTACTCCCCTCTTAGAGATGCTCGTCCCGAGCATCGTTGTTACTACCATGGTAACGCGCCAGACGGTCTATGTGTACCACTTTGAATGTCCCTCTTGGTTGCTTTTGAATCCTATAGGTCACATCATTCAGTCGGGTAACCACTTTGTATGGACCGTCCCACTGGTTCTGCAACTTTGGAGATTTCCCTTTCCGGCGAGTTGGGTTATGCAGCCACACCAGTGACCCTTCCTCGAAGCCGCTCGTGTTCGATTTCCGGTCGTATCTGGTTTTCATGTTCTCACTTGACTGTAACCCATTTTCCCGAACCAAGGCGTGTATATAGCGCATCTTTTCCCTTAAATCGCAGACATAGTCTTGTACAGTCTTTGGTCCCTCCGGTGACCCTCCTGTCAATAGGTCTACTGGTATTCGTAGTTCTCTACCGAAATTGACATACGCCGGGGTAGCTTTTATGCTCTCATGCTCGGCGGTTCGGTAAGACAGAAGGAAGAGTGGTATATACTTGTCCCAATCCTTTTGTTTGTCATCTACCAATTTCGCCAAATGCCTCTCAAGGTTCTGGTTAAATCTCTCAACCATTCCATCAGACTGCGGATGGTACGCGGTGGTCCTCGTCTTATGCATGCCCAAAATTCTGCACACTTCCTGGAACACCTGCGATTCGAAATTCCTGCCCTGATCAGAATGGATTTCCAGAGGCACACCAAAGCGACATATCACTTCTTCGACTAACTTGGAAGCGACTGTTGTGGCTTCTTGGTTTGGTATGGCGAACACTTCGGGCCATTTGGTGAAGTAGTCAATGACGACCATAAAATACTTGTTTCCCGAATCCGTTACAGGAAATGGCCCAGCTACGTCAACTGCAATTCGTTCCCACGGTGCACCGACGTTATACAACCGCAGGTTCCCACGGCTCCTGGTCTGTGGTCCTTTTACAGCAGCGCAAGTAGTACATTTGCGGCACCAATCCTGTACATCATCTCGACAATGCAACCAGTAGAATCGTTCTCGCACTTTTGTTAACGTCCTCTTGACACCTAGATGACCTCCTGATACGCCATCATGTATTTCACGGAGAACATCTGGTACTCTCGTTCTTGGGACAACTATCTGAAGATGGAACTCTCTGCCGTTAGTCTTCTCCCATTTCCGGTAGAGTATTCCGTTTTGGAGTATCAGACTGTCCCATTGCGCCCAGTACGCCTTAGTGACAGCGCCAGTGGGTGCAACCTCACTCCATATTGGTTTTACGTCACCCCGTTTCTTCCATGTGATGATGTGCCGAAGGTCGTCATCTTTTTCTTGAGCCTCCCTCATAGCATCATTCTCCCAGAGACTCAAAGGATCTGTTCTCGTTAGTTTTAATGTTTCCTCATTGCATTCCTTCTTAACACAATGTTTGCAGTCCTCCGAACACGGCCTTCGTGAGAGTGCGTCGGCATTCCCATGTGTCTTTCCGCTGCGGTGTTCCGTCTTGAAGTCATACTCCTGGAGCTGTTCAATCCATCGAGCTACTTGACCTTCTGGGTTCTTGAATTGCAGTAGCCACTTCAAGGCTGCGTGGTCAGTTCGTAGTAAAAACTGTCTGCCGATGAGATATTTGTTGAAATGTTGTAGCGTCTTTACAACAGCCAAGAGTTCTCGTCTTGTCACACAGTAGTTTCTCTCTGGCTTGGATAAAGATTTGCTGAAATATGCAATAACAACTTCTCTTTCACCCTGTTTTTGAGATAACACCCCTCCAATGGCCGTGTTGCTTGCATCCGTGTCAACTATAAACTGACCTTCAGTTTGTGGATACCCCAGGATTGGTGTTTCACACAGATGTTTCTTCAGTTTCTGAAAAGAATCTTCACAAGTCTCATCCCAACTAAATTGTCGTTTATCTTCTGTCAGCCGATGTAATGGCTTGGCTATCTCCGCGAATCCCTTAACAAAACGCCTGTAGTATGAGCATAGGCCGAGGAATGCCCGCACTTCGGTTTTGTCCTTAGGGGTAGGCCATTTTTGAACTGCTTCCAGTTTCTCCGGGTCTGTCTGGATTCCATCACTGGAGATAATATGGCCGAGATAGTTGACCTTGCTCCTGAATAAATGACACTTTTCCGGGTTCAACTTTAATTTGGCTCCCTCTATTTTGGCGAAAACTCGCTCCAAGTTTCGCAAATGGTCCTCGAAGTCGCGGCCGACAATTATGACGTCATCCAAGTAGACTAAGCAAGCTTCTCCAACTAAGCCTGCCAGTACACACTCCATGAGTCGCTCAAAGGTGGCGGGTGCGTTGCACAATCCGAAGGGCATGACGTTAAATTGCCATAAACCTTTACCGGTCGAGAAAGCTGTCTTCTCCTTGTCTTTTGGATGAATTTCCACCTGCCAGTAGCCAGATTTCAGGTCTAGGGTCGAGAACCATTTCATGCCACTCAGGGTATCTAAAGTGTCGTCGATTCGTGGTAACGGGTAACTGTCCTTCTTAGTCACATCATTGAGACGCCTATAGTCCACACAAAATCTCGTGCTACCATCTTTCTTCTTCACTAATACAACAGGTGAGCACCACGGACTTGTAGACGGTTCAATAATCTTATTCCTTTTCATGTCCTCCAAAAGGCCTTCAACTTCTTTTTCCTTTGCAATTGGTATCCGTCTTGCTCGTTGACGAATTGGTCTCTCGCTTCCGGTATCTATCCTGTGCTGAACCATTGACGTTCTTCCAAGGTCCCCTTCTTGACTGGAGAAGATATTCGCGTAGCGCTGCAAAAACTTCTTAGCTTTCATGCTCTGCGAATAAGTCAGATTACTCTTACAGTCATCGAGTAGCTTAGTCACTAAATCGTAGTTATTGCTGTTTGCTGAGTCTGCGCCTGTCATCGAACTACACTTTTTCATCCAGACAACTTCCTCGCACTTTCCGATGACGTCACCTTTGTTCAAGCAGATCTCGCGATCACCAAGATTCAAAACCCTGACCACAGCGTTACTGCTTCCACTAACAAGGGTTCTCGCCGTCATCAGTTTTTGTGACGATGTCTTGGTAGGTGTGTCTTCGATCAACACGCATCTGTTTGACTTTTTCTTTCCAGCTGGCGGCAGTTTCACCAGTACCTGAGCTTCCGCTCGTCCGGGTATGATGACTTTCTTTACACATGCGACTTTCCCGCAGGCGCCTCCAAGAATGAAGATTTCTTCTTCACCACACTTGAAAACTCCGTCAGCGACATTAATTCTGCAGTTGTGTTTCTTCATGAAATCCAAACCCAAGATGCAATCATCCACAATCTCAGCCACGATTACGTTATGAGAGTATGAGGACCCCCCTACATACATCGTAACTGACGTTTCTCCAAGGACGGGTATTGGCTGACCGGAGGCAGTAAGAAGCCGACAGTTAATTCTCCTCTTGTGTCCCGTTGCGGTTTTTACCAGACTTGGGTTCACTATTGTTCTAGAGGCTCCTGTGTCCAGAGTCATTTTGCAATCCGTCCCGTTAATAGTCCCCTGAATCGCAAGACTATTTCCGCTGCATGCCTGGGAGATAACAGTTATCGGGGCTCCCTCCGCGTCAGCCAGCACTCGCCCCTTAGTCCTGGCTTTTATTCGTTTCCCTGATCCCGGGCAAGGGGCAAAGCCCCCTGCTTCTTCAGAACCTCTAGTTGTTCCTCGATCCTTTTCATCCTTTCCATCTGGGTTTCCTTCTGCGGGCAGTTGAGCTGAAGATGGCCCCTCTCGCCGCACTTGTAGCACATGGCTCCAGAACTTCTCTTCGTAGGGGCCTTAACCTCCTTGACTTCCTCAGAGACCTCGCGGATCTTATGGGTATGCCGTATGTCATAACGAACAGCCTCGACCTCCAAAGCATGTGCCAATGCTTCCTTTAGCGAGGTATGGTGACGAAGCCTCACTGCAGCTCTGACCTCCAGGTCTTTGATTCCGTCGACAAATGCTTGAACAATATTCGTGTCTACCATCTTGGTGTCGGTTCCTGGGTGTGCCTTCCTGACGAGTTTTTCAATTTCCAACGCCCATTGTTGTAGTCCTTCTCCTGAGCGTTGGACTCTGTCACGCAGTTGGGCACGGAACACGTGCTCCAGGTGTCGCTCCCCGTATCTGGATTCAAGTGCCTCCATCAGGTCTTGGAACCCATTTCCTGTATGTGGCAGTGCTTCCAGGACCGACAAAGCTTGCCCTCTGAGCGCAACAGTGAGAGCGGTCAAGCATTGTTCTTCCGTCCATCCGTTGGCAGTAGCAACCGTCTGGAATTGCTGACGATAAGCGTTCCAGGAAGTAGTGCCGTCGTATGGCGGAACTTTCACTCTTGGTCCTTGTGCCACTCCGATAGTTCCACTAGAGATCGCAACTCCCGTGGTTTCAAGGCGCACTACTTTCTTCTGTAGTTCAATGAGGCCGGTTTTCACATTTTCGACATCCAATCCTAACCCGGCAACTCGTTCTTCCACTACGTCGACATCTTTTCGAAGCTTAATCACCGTGTTACTAACATCATTTATAGCACAAATCACTTTTTCTTGTGACTCTTGCAAAGCGCCGAGCTTGCGTTCTTGTGACTCGAACTTGCGTTCTTGTGACTCTTGCAAAGCGCCGAGCTTGCGTTCTTGTGACTCGAACTTGCGTTCTATCAGTTCAATTAAACTTCCTAATTGAAGTTCTACTTGAGGAACTGACGCTACGGTGCCGCTGGTGGGCGTGGCTTGTCTAGTGGGCGTGGCCTGTGTGGTGGGTGTGGCAAGGTGGGCGGATCCAGTGGGCGGAGCTTGTCTAGTGGGCGTGGCCGGTGTGGTGGGCGTGGCAAGGTGGGCGGGGCCAGTGGGCGGGGCTTGAGTCTGAGTAGGCGGAGCCTGGGCCTGGGTGGGCGGATCCCGGTGGGCGTGGTCGGTGGGCGTGGCATGGTGGGCGTGGCCTGTGGGCGGGTCTAAGGGGGCGTGGTCGGTGGGCGGGGCCTGGTAGGTGGGGCCAGTGGGCGGGGCTTGGTCCACAGCGGGCGTGGCCTCCGCAGCTCGTTGTGCCCTTGTCCTGACGCCCTCGAAGTCCTCTCTCGGAGTCAATGGCATCTCCAAACCTCACTTCCGACACCAGTTGTTACGTGTTAGGGTTCGAAGGATTTGGAGAGAAAGACCTGCTGACTCTTTTTTGAAGACTTTATTCACTAGCACTAGTTACACACTAAGCACTAGGTCCAAACACTAAGCACTAGGTCCAAACACTAAGCACTAACAATGTCCTAGGTCGTAGCCAAGTCGTAGGTTTCACTGGTATCACTCTTGATCACTTGTTTTCGCTCTCGAAGTCGCTTCGATCGTAGCTCGAAATGAACTGCCCGGGCTCGCCTCCCTGCCGCTATTTATATGCGCCGAGACGAGTTCCAGAATGTTCCCGACTGTGCGCGAACGTGATCGCCCGGAACGAATGTTTTCTAGAAGATTCGCGCATGTACGGTAGTTCCTCTAACGCCATCTAGTATCTAATAGGGGTTTCACTCTGTTCGGTTCTTTAATTGGTTTTACTAGTTGCTGCTAGATGGCGCTAGCTCCTTTGTGTTTTGTGTGTTCGTAACAATATCGTATTTTACGTACAACGCCATCTATCAAGAATGTTTTGCAACATCTCGACCAACCACCTAGTATTCTTTACAGAATACAATTGGGTTGAAAATAATGACGCGACGTTCATTACTAAAGTAATTTATTAATTTTGCAATTGACATGCTATTCAAATTCAAATTCAAATTCAATTTCTTTATTTCGGATAATAGAAATCCATAGGTAGGTACATAATTTACACTAACAAATATACATACATTATCTGAGCAATAAAAATGTCATTAGTAAATAAATTAAGAATACCTATGTAGTATGAATATTGCAAATTAAATCAAAATAATATATGTCAGACTGAAAAAAAAAAAATATATATATATATATAAATAATTTAAAATGCTATGCTTTTACTTAATAAATTAAATTATGGTGGAAACAGTTGATCATCGCAAGCGGGACTCGAACCCACGACCTCGGAATACCGTTCCGTAGCTCTGCCAACTGAGCTTATTGCTGTCGTGCTTTCAGTAAAATACGATATAAACTCAATAGAGTGACGATCATCGTGGCCTAATTTGATTACTGAAAAGCACAACCGCAATAAGCTGAGTTGGCAGAGCTACGGAACGGTATTCCGAGGTCGTCCAAAATGAATTACAGTTTATATTTTGACATATATATGAGTAGTGTCAATGATGCTCTAAGTATACCAAATCAGTACTGAAGTCTATTTAGTTATTTCCTACTAAAAATATCTAATTTGAAGCTTAAGTAATGCACAAAAAAAATTAAAAAAAACATTTGTACATGAACTAGGTATGTCATGACGAAAGTACCTACACTTAATAGTTATTTATATTTGTATTTTTAAAGATCAATTTATTAATTCATAAGATATCCTTTGAACCTTAACAATTAATACAACCAATCCATCCTCTTGAACCACATTATCCATTAAAAAAACCGCATCAAAATCTGTGGCGTAGTTTTAAAGATATAAGCTCACATATGACATATACGTACAAAAGTAATAAAGACTTAAAACATGTATGATAACCTATTTTTTGTTTCTTTAATAAGTACAAGTAAGTAAGCAATATTACTGTTCAAGTTCTATAACAAAAATATTTCCATGTTTAAAGATTCACGAAGTAAATCAAGTGTTCAGCTCTACTTATAATTCTTCAACAGCTGCACAAAACGACTCAAGCAAACGTATCATTTAGCGATGTTTCTGGGCGACGTGATGTTTAAATCCTACGTTTTATGACCACTTCTACTTAAAGAGCTACTTACAGTATTTGTCTATACTCAACAATTCTGTTCTTTAGTGTGATTTAGAGGGATGAGATTTTATACATAGTTTAGTATCTATATACTCGAGGATTACAGCTGGGATTTAGAAAGTTAACAGAGAAAGGACGTAACATTGTGAACACACATGACACATGTCGTCAATACAAAGTTGTTGCACAAAAAAAAACAGAGATTAAATACATACAAATCTCTAACACTTGCGCGACTCATCTATTCAAATAAAATTTTAAACAAATACCTACACGCGTCAAAATCCGTAAAAGTGGTTTTGACAGGCCTCATGGTGTAGTGGTTCTGGTAACGGACTGCCGATCAAGAGGTCGCGGGTTCGATTCCCGCTCGGGACAATCATTTGTGTTCTTTTTCTAATTGTCATACAAATGTTAGTCCTGCGTCTGGGTATTTCTATGTATTATAAGTATGTATTTTCATTTCTTTCAGGGCGAAGGATGGCTTCATGGTATATCAGTTGCGACTCTGGTAATTTAGAAGTGGTATCATTTACGAAACTACTAGGTTTTACTTTAGACAGTGCCCTTTTGTGGGATACGCATATAGATAACATGTGTGCTAAGCTGGGGGGTGCTTGTTTCGCTTTGCGCAGATTAGCCGCTACTGCAACAAAGGACGTCGTCCGGTCCTGTTACTTTGCTACTGTTCACTCAGTGCTCTTGTACGAGCAGCCGATAGGCTGCGTGTTTTCCGCATGCAGAAACGTGCTGTGCGAGCAGTGGCGGGTTTACCGGAGGGCGTTAGTACTAGAGGGCATTTTAAATCCCTACAAATTATGACAGTTCCTCAATATATATATACCAGGTAGCGATTTACGTTTGGGAGAATAAGGACACCTTCCTGACATTAGGGCTAACACATAGGTACAGCTCAAGACACGGGGCGCGTTTGCACAATATAGCTCACAAGCTCAGCAAATCTAGTCGGACTGCTCGCGTGATAGGCCCGGCGGTATATAATCGGCTACCAGTCGACGTAAAAGATGCAACTTCTACCAAAAGCTTTAAAGCAAAGCTAAAAAAATGGTTGATTAAGATTGAATTTTATGACTTTGATAACGAATTTCTTAAATTACCCTTGACATGAATGAAATGTGAAATAATTACCTAATTTAAATTATTTATTTATTTTTTATATTCGTATTTAAGTATCATTATTATTGACAATTGCAATGTATTTTTTAATTCAAATAATGTACATAATTCTATTCTAATTCTTTGACTTGTAACTTATGTTATCAATTAATAAATGAAATGAAATGAAATGAAATATTTACAAAAAAAAAGTAGTATATGTATTCTATCCGTATTCTGGTACCCATTACACAAGCATATAAGCTTAGCTTGGGACCAGAGGACGTTGTGTGTAATGTCCATGAATATTTATTTATTTATTTATTTAACATAGATTCAATTCATATTCATAATTTATTAAATAGATTTAATTGTCAGGAGTCGGTAACTCCAGATTATAAATATCTTAGAGTATATTTTTTAAATTAAACGTTTAAGACGATACCAAAATAGCTTCGTGCATTTTTCTATGTACGAAGTTTTCATTGTTTCTTTCGATTGAATGGCTAGAGCTCTAAGTTTTAAGTATATGTTTTTTCAATATATGATCTAGGATCGCATCAACTCAGAAACGCGATTGAAAAAAGTTTTCTCGATAGAAAATCTTGGCGAAACAACCTCTCAAATTTTTTATTTTTTTCATTTGTCGGTCTATCATCGCGTATTAACTAATGAAATAACTTTAAAAACATAAGTAACTATTATATATAGAAACACGTAAATCAGAATTAAAATATATTTAGTAGATTTTGAGTAAATAGGAAAAGTATCCCTAATTCTTCATTTTCTGTGCCTACTGGCTGTGTTAATATGTACGTGTCGGCGATGATATACAGGGTGTCCCAGAACTCAACGTCAAGCCGAAACGGGGTGACAGGATAGATCATAACCATCACGAGAAAAATCAGAAAAAAAATCTATCCCATGCAGTTTGGAAATTATGGGCATTTTAAGAAAAACCTAGAAATTTGGTCTAACTGTACCATTTTTCGGTTATTGTGGTTAATTTTTATTATTTTTGGTCATTTAAACTTTGGAACCGTAACCCTAAATAACATCTCGAGAATCACAGTCTAAAATAATGACACAATTACCCCAAGTTTCCTAGAATTTAGACTATTTGTTAAACTATGAATTTAAAATTTTCAAACTTTGTCGACTTTGAAACACCCTCCTTTAAAAAAAATGTACTAGAGTGCCTTGGCAAGTGCCATTAAGAGTTGGCGCATTTAATCAGGATTGTAAAATGGTACAATACTTGTAAGTTTCGTACTAAAAAAAACGAGTAAAAAATAAAAACCTCAAGTAACCCGATTTTTGCTAACCCATTTTACTCAGTTAAAATGTTTTTTATTCGCACAAGCCCTTGGTAGGTTCTTTATTTTACGGTAAAATGATGAGAGATATGGATAGTGGACATGTTTGCCATGAGCGAGCGAGACAGATAGTGACGCCACTTTTACCAAAGCAACAAAATACTAATAAAATAATGAAAAATGTTGACCTTGTTTTGTTTAGGTTTATTGGAATAAAAGTCAGATTTGAAAATAACATTTTTTATTAAAACAAATGTTCAAATTGTTTACCATCAGCTTCAACACACGCCCTACATCTTCTTAAAAAAGATCTACTTATTAGCCGGGCATATCCTCGAGAGTTGATGTCCTCAGCAGCTTGAGAAATTCGTTCACGCAGCTCGGCTACGCTCTCAATGGGCTTAGAATAAACTTTTTCTTTGAGAACGCCCCAATAAAAAAAATCCAGGGGATTTAAATCTGGGGAACGGGCTGGCCACGAGATAGTGCCTGAACGTCCAATCCACCTTCCCGGATATTCTTGGTCAAGGAAATCTCTTACTTGCACTGCGTAATGCGCTGGGCAGCCATCTTGTTGATACCACATGTGGCAACGATCTGTTAGTGGTACGTCCTCTAACAAACTTGGTAAATTTTCTCGTAAAAAATTTAGGTAATTCGTGCCATTCAAATTCTCAGGCAGCTCAAAAGGCCCAACTATTTTGCCGTTTAAAATTCCTGTCCACAGGTTAACTTTAAAGCGATATTGGGATCGGTCTTCTCGCATTAAATGTGGATTCTCCACATGCCACTCATGAAAATTGTGTAAGTTTATGTAGCCATCTTTTTTAAATGTAGATTCATCTGACCAGAGAATTTTTTGGATGAATTGGGGATTTTCATTATGCCTCTGTAGCATTGTTCTACAAAATGAAATCCTTTCAGGATAATCTCGAGGGAGAAGACTTTGAACTCGTTGTACGTGAAATGGATGCATTTCAGCTCTTTGTAAAATACGATGTGCTGTGCTTTTGGGTATTCCCGTTCTTTCTTCAATTCCACGAACGGAAATACTTGGGTCATCTGCGACCTCTTCCAACACTTCTTCTTCGTAAGGAAAGCGAGGTCTACCTCCAGCCCGTATTTGATTCGGGAAATGGCCGTCCTCTGTGAGTGAATGGTGCACATTAACAAACACGCGGTGATCCGGATAGCGCTCTAAATTTGGATATCTTTCACGATAAAGTCTAGCGGCGGCACTTGCGTTGCATCTGCATTCCCCATAAATGAGATGCATGTTCGCATATTCTTGTGAAGTGTAGCGCGTAGGCATAGTGATGAGAAGGATGTCAACACAAAAGTCCAATTCCAAAAGAGAGAAGCCAAAGTTGCCGGTATGTAATCAACAAGTCCAATTCACAAAAATCCAAGTCCAAAAAGAAAAGCCAAAGTTGTCAGTACTAAATTAACACAAGCGAATACGGAAAGGTGCGCAGTAGACGAATGAGCGAAATGTACTAACTGGTGTCAGACTGGCAGCGTAGCTATTTGCTTGGTATGGCGTCTGTATCTGTTTCATTCGCACTCGTTTAAACGATGCATCTCCGTCTCACTGCGTGGCGTCACTATCTGTCTCGCTCGCTCATGGCAAACATGTCCACTATCCATCTCTCTCATCATTTTGCCGTAAAATAAAGAACCTACCAAGGGCTTGTGCGAATAAAAAACATTTTTCCTGAGTAAAATGGGTTAGCAAAAATCGGGTTACTTGAGGTTTTTATTTTTTACTCGTTTTTTTTAGTACGAAACTTACAAGTATTGTACCATTTTACAATCCTGATTAAATGCGCCAACTCTTAATGGCACTTGCCAAGGCACTCTAGTACATTTTTTTTAAAGGAGGGTGTTTCAAAGTCGACAAAGTTTGAAAATTTTAAATTCATAGTTTAACAAATAGTCTAAATTCTAGGAAACTTGGGGTAATTGTGTCATTATTTTAGACTGTGATTCTCGAGATGTTATTTAGGGTTACGGTTCCAAAGTTTAAATGACCAAAAATAATAAAAATTAACCACAATAACCGAAAAATGGTACAGTTAGACCAAATTTCTAGGTTTTTCTTAAAATGCCCATAATTTTCAAACTGCATGGGATAGATTTTTTTTCTGATTTTTCTCGTGATGGTTATGATCTATCCTGTCACCCCGTTTCGGCTTGACGTTGAGTTCTGGGACACCCTGTATGATAATATTGATGTAAGCCCTTAATAGATTTTTTTTCGGGCATTTTACCGTTTTGGTTCTAGGTATGCACATTTTGGGTTTTTTTTTCCCCTTTTCTCCTCCTGCTCTGCCGGGCCATGATGGTGCCTTGAGCTTTACCTTGACCCGGCGAGAGGTGGCCCTTTAATCGGGACCCGACCCGACTGGGGGAGTATTAAGTCGCGTTGCCGTGACTGACAGCCACATTTTCCGCGGCGGGTCTCGGAATGCAGACCCGCCGCGTGCGACCACCTCGTCGGGAGAGGCCGCGGCTGGCTACTGCGCGCCGACGACCCCTGCCCGGGGCCCTGCGGGGGTGCAAAGTGCCACCAGAGCGTTCGCGCTCCCGCAGGGCCTCCCTCTTTGCCACCATCACCTCCCGAGAAAAGGAGGCGACGGCGGCCCAACACTGTTCGCTCTCGGCCATAGACGAAACCGCAACCGAGAGCGACAAGTCCTGACCCAGCACGCTGACGAGTTCAGCGCGCTGGGCGTCCCAGGCCGTGCATACGGCAAGGGTGTGTTCTGCCGTATCCACGGCCCCACTTGCAAAATTGCGGCAAACGGGATCCGACTCGATACCAAACACCTCCCACAGGTACTTGGTGAAACAGCCGTGACCTGTGAGGAGCTGGGTTAGGTGATATGTCGGATCCCGATGCCTCGCCTCAACCCAGTCTCTCAAGACGGGGTGTACCGCCTCAGCGAGCTGTCTGCTCGCTGTCGCGCAATTCGCTCCTCCAACCGTCGCGCAATTCGCTCCTCCAACCGTCGCGCAATTCGCTCCTCCAATGCACATTTTGGTATTCAATCTATAAAATTATAAATAAAATAGTAGTTTAACCTACTGTAAATAACTAATTATAACATTTATTATTGATTTTTTTTTCTCTGCCTACCCCCATGGGAAAAAGGCGTGATGTTATGATGATGATGATGATGATAATAGGTAATATATTTGTTCGTATAGTGATTGATTAAGAATACAAGTGTCATCACCCCTTTACCTTCCTAGGATGATATAAAAGCCAGCTAAGGATATTGTACACAGATAACATTCTCTGTGAGAGAAAGAAAACTCGAAAATAAACCCTACGCCAACACACCTGATCAGTGGGATGCAGTAGACCATGATCCTTCCCAAAGTGGATAAGGCCCATCCCCAAGAATGGGGAATTAATTGGTTGGAGAGAGAGAGAGAGAGAGACTATTCTACACTAATATTAATAAAGCTAAAGAGTCCGTTTTGTGGATGAAGCCCAGGAAGTATGTTTGGATCCTAGCAGATGGAGCTCTATAGTCTCTGCCTACCCCCATGGGAAAAAGGCGTTATGTTATGATGATGATGAGTTTGTTTGTTTGAACGCGCTAATCTCTCAAAATCTCAGGAACCGCTCGAAAGACTGATTTGTAAAATTCTTTCAGTATTGGATAGTACTTTTATCAGGGAAGGCTATAAGCTATATAACATCTCGCTGCGACCATTAGCAGTAAAAATTATTGCAAATACGGGGGAAATGTTTTCAATCCCACGGGTATGAAATCCCGTGAAACAGCTAGTATTTTCATAAGCACCTCTAATACAGAAAATTTTCCATACTCAACAGTTTCAATTCAATTCAATTGCAAATTGACTGAATCGATAGCGTCCTACTTGAATAATTACGAATGAATTAATTACAACAATTCGCTTCTCACCATTCATATATTCCAGCATACGTTAGCAAGATGTTGATTCGTTTCACTACATTATAAAAGCTCATATCAGGATCCGAAATCTACAGTAAATTATGATTTTACGAGCTATACCAACGTCGTAATAAACCATGTCCCTATAAAACTTACTACATTGAGATTATAGAGGAAGCTTTTACCATAACTATGACAATTTTCAACACCCAAATTATACATAGATATTTAAGAACAGATATTATCAAAATAAAAAAAATCACGGCTAAGTACGAGTTGGACTAGGGTTCTTTACAATTATTGTCAAAACATATAAGTACGTCTTATCGTCATAAAAATGTCGTTGAATTTGTATTACCGAGTTACAACAACACCTCCAAGAAAAGGAATACGCTGCCTGCACATTTCGTTCCCTCTTCTTATGATATGGGGTCTTTCAATAGAGGCGTGAAGAGGCATCTTATAGGCGGGCAAGCGGCTAGTGCTCTGACAATGTACTAGCCGTTCTCGCATATGGATTGCACTCTCACTTAACAACAGCTGAAGTGTATCTGCAAAACCTAACTATAAAAAAAACTATTATACATCATCTGTGAAATTTTCAACTCTCTAGCTATCACCGTTCCTAAGATACAGCCTGATAATGGACGGATGGCCAGCGAATTCTCAGTAATAGGGTCCCAGCTAACCTTTTGGCACGGAACCCTAAAAACAATCTATGTGATTTTAAGAATTTCAAGATAATATTATTTAAAATATAATGCAGAGAACAGAGACGTTGGTATTTCATAATTGTGGAACGAATATCGTCTATAAAATGTGTCGTTATATGATCAAAGCTTAATTGCATTGGCCGCGCAACCGGACGTTCGGTGATATCCGGACAACGAAGAAAATGGATTAAAATAAAAATAGTCGCTTGTGGCTACCTTAAATCGACTTTTGGTTTAGTTTAGCTTGTCTAGTTTATTTTTGTTTTAAATTGTATTGGCTAGTTTGTGAGTGGAGGGTTTAAAAGCGACTTAAATGGAACACGATTAGTGAACGTTTACTTCTATCTATAGTGTAATCTTGTTGTTATATTAATCTAGAATCATTATAACAATGTTTTTCTTGTACAATAACTGTTAAAATTTTTTTAAACACAAAACAATGCTTTTCTACTACCTATATTATTTATATATACTTATATTATAAAGCTGAAAAGTTTGTTTGTTTGTTTGATTCCATCCATCAGCCTCTCTCCGTCCACGTCCCATAGAACGCCACAACGCGCGGTCCTGTGCCGCCTGCATCCAATGTCTCCCCGCGACCTTGACGATATAGTCGCTCCACCTTGTCGGTGGCGGCCCAACGCTGCGTCGTCCGGTACGTGGTCTCCACTCTAGGACTTTTCTTCCCCAACGATCGTCAGTCCTACGAGCGATGTGGCCTGTCCATTGCAACTTCAGCGTGCTAACCTTTCGGGCGTCATTGTCAATATGTATGTTAGGTCGCACAACCCTCCCCCCACTCCTCTCACCGATATAGCAGTATATTTGTAAAGAAACAGCCCGTGTAACAGCTCCTGTTGGTTAAATACTCAAAGGTGGGAGATTATTTTGCAAAATTTATTAAAAAATAATCCATCCATCAACCTTTCTCAGTCCACTGCTGGACATAGGCCTCCCCCATAGAACGCCACAACGCGCGTTCCTGCGCTAACTGCATCCAGCGGCCCCCGGTGTATTTGACGATATCGTCAGTCCACCTTGTTGGAGGCCGCCCCACGCTGCGTCGTTTGGTTCGTGGTCGCCATTTGAGGACCTTCCGCCCCCAACGGTCATGAGATCGTCGAGCGATCTGGCCTGCCCATTGCTACTTCAGCGTGCTAAATCTTCGAGCTATGTCGTACACATACATTAACTATATGTCATAATCATAAGACATGGTTCAATACGTTTAGAAACAAAGTTGACATACAAAATGTGTCGCAGCACAACTTCGAACGACATTCATTGTTGTCAATATAAAAATAACGAGTAACTTGTAAAACAAAATTCTTAAGTTTGTATATTTGTAGAGCCGCAGGTCACATTTGGAGTTGTCGCACCGTTGTTCTTACTCAGTAGAAGCCACAACGGAAAATAAATTTGATATCGTTCTGCCCGCGAGCGTTCTGAGAAAAAGCATTTCGAAATAAATGACTTTTTAAATTTCATCGTTGCACACAGTTTCTCTATCAATTGTCGAGGCTCGGTCTACGTAACAGGATTTTGCTACGGGCATTTATTGTGTGCAACATACAAGACATTGCGACTTTTATACTGCGACGTTGATAAGTATGATATCAAGAACACCGTTGCACTATTTCGGTACTTGTATTGGCAATCAGTATACTCACTATTTTATAAACTGCTCTTGATTTTTAAGCTCTGTTGAGAACTTTTATTCGTTCGTGATTTCACTCTATGACGTAATTGATGTGTAATTTTAAAGAGTGGCCTGCCTTAATTTTAGGAATAGAGTATTATTTTTACATTCTCGCTCTCTCTCTCCAGTCCTATAACTGTTGGGCACGGGGCTCCTCTTAGGAAGGGATTACGGTCTACGTCTACTGTGCCGCGCTGGCCAGGCGTGTAGGCGCAGTTGTAGGGTTTATTGTCGAGTTTTCTGTCTCTCAAAGAAGATGTTATCTATTTACAATATCCCTTTACTGGCTTGTTGAGCTCCCTGGAAAGGAAAAAGGATGGTGACACTTGTATTCTTAATCCGTCACCACATGGAGAGTATTCTTGCATTCTTGGTTGCTATATAATAATTATCTTAAAAATTAAGACTAATTCTAGTATAAACCTACTCATATGAATGTAAATATACGCTTATAGGGTATTTATCCCTATGTTTTACTTTAAGTACCTAATACCTGCCTACCTACATTTACGAATGTAAAGCATAATTACTATGTACATAAAATTTATTCATTTCTCAAGTACTAAAGAGCCCAACCCTTCTACAAATTCACGTATTACAAGTATATATTAATGTATTTGCAGAATGAGAGAAATTCATATAGAGTGGAATAATAAGGAAGTCCTAAGGGACCGATTAGGATCCCATAATGTTGTTCCTTAATGTAACATTTTTTTCTTTATTATTATCGTGTAGGTAATTCTTGAACGAAATGGCTAAAATTGATTGCGTATTTACCTACTTATTTTATGCTTACTATAAATATAAGTTTGTATGTCTTTTGATAAAGAAGTTCAACTATTTTCTTTTATTACTTGGGAGTAAGTGAGACCTAGTATTGAGAAAATAGAGCGCTATTTTCTTAACACTAGGTCTCACTTAGTCCCAAATAGTAAAATAAGCATGACATTATTTGATTGCATCAATGGACGGATGCAAGCGGCGCAGGACCGCGCGTTGTGGCGTTTTATGGAGGAGACCTACGTCCAATAGTGGAAGGAGAACGGCTGACGACGACACTTTACGTTGAATTTGAGTGTATGAGCGGAATTGCGTTAAACCGTAACAGATGGCGCTCTATAGTTAATTCTGATCCCTATGGGATAAAAGCGTGACAGTATAACGATGAAGTTTATACGATGGTCTTATTCATAATGACTTATCCAAGGTTTAAAAGTTTGCTAAAATCGGTTCGCTATAATTGTCAGAAATTGTTATTCATAATAGTCTTTTTACGCTAAAATGTTTATTAACTTTCCGATTATTTTGTTGTTTAAACCACCGATAAGTCATTATAAATAAGAACATATGTCGTCAAATAAATCTATAGTAATATTATAAAGCTGAAGAGTTTGTTTGTTTGAATGCGCTTATCTCAGGAACTACTGGTACGATCAGAATTTTTTTTTCAATGTTAGATTGTACATTTATCGAGGAAGGCTATAGACTGTATAATATCATGCTGCGACCAATAGAAGCGAATTTCAGTCAAAAATGTTTCAAAATCGGGAAAAAAATTTTAAATACCAAGAAGTCACGGCCTACAGCCAGTAGTAAATAAAAATTTATTCATTGATAGTCCACTTAACGTTCTCTAGTCTAAAGCTAAGCACTAATGCTTGTGTTATGCGTAGGTACCAGAATACGGATATACCTACTACAAAAAAAAAAACATTTTGTAAAAAATCTGCAAATCCTTAAGGAGAACATAGGGTGTTTAGGTGTTTGAATCAATGTAGAAAAGTCGATTATGAAACTTCAGATAACAAGCCCGGTTCAGTCGTAAAATGTAGTTACGAACTTGTTAAAGCTATGCAGCTCAAATACAATACATACGCAATATTGCAACTGTGTATATCCTGTGTATTATTTTTAAATCTTATCCTATCTTATATTCTTATCTTATTAGTCCTTATTGTGTATCTATACCTATACTTATCATAAAGAGGGAAGATTAGATTGTTGGCTTGTTTGAAATAAATGAGTTGAAGTAAGACCGTTTAAAAAAAAACATTCACACTCTTGGAAGCTATGAACATTTATAAGCTATTTTTTAACCCATGCGTGACCGGGGCGACTTATTAGTTTTGTAGGTAATAAATTAATATCATTATTCTCTTAAAAATCAGTTTTCTCTCACACATCTCACATGTCAGACTGTTCAGATGGGTATATTTTGTTTTATTTAATAGGCTTTTTACGAGTAAAGTTTCGATAGAAAAGGAAGTATTTTCACTAAATCGTTTCTGAATGTAACCCAGCACTATTGCACCTTTCGCATAACAAGTGTTTGAGTTAGTGACAGAAAGTGTAATCGAATATTATGTTACAATAGTTATTTAATACGGGACGTGAAAGCTTATACCTAGTGACGTGACAACTTAAAGCATTGACGTAACAGGAGTAGATATAGTCAGGTGATTCCCGTTGAAAAAGGTATAGTAATAGAGTCGTCTTTTAGTGTGTATGTGACGATTTCGTGCGTAGCTGCCAATGAAATTGCGTTATAGGGCAACCATCTGTGTGGGTTTCTCCCTCCTAATTTGAAGGGCGTTCGATGGACGTCCAGGCAGCATTTGTTCAAAGAAAATTTTTTGGCATCCTAGCAGAAATCCGTTTTATGCCCAAAATTCCTGAATTTTTGTAGTTTTCATCCGGTTTAAACAATTTGGGTGATGGCAGCCCTTATGTGGCAATCCACCGTTCTAGCAGTAGGTATATAGCTGACATAGAAAACAATGTGTTTAACTGCTCCTGTTGCTTTAAGTACGGCAGGACAAAACAGCAGTCGCGTTGTGAGTGACACTAATGAGATGTGCGCGACAATTTGTTGGTACGCTTACTTACATATATTCATTAAATTCTGTATTCTAACGTTTGTGCCTCGTTATATTAAGCTGATGTTGTTTAAAATATATCTGAAGAACGAAGTGTTTGATAAAATATAGGTAAATTTTAGTATAAGCTTTTAGATTTTTAGTCATATTCACATATTATGGTATATAATCTCATATTTCCTGTTGTAATCGGCAAACTTTTGCACAATCAATTACTTTAACTTACACGCAAATATTAGTTAAGTCCAAAAAAATACCAACTTATTTCTAAGCAACGAACAAAAATACGAATAGGTTTAAAAACAGTTCAAATACTTCCCTATACAATTATTGGAAACGATACCATATCATAAAACTCGTACCTAACAATTTCACGGATTGTTCACATAATAAGAACTGCAATACAATTACAACGGAAAGTCAACATATAGTGGTTGCTTTCCATTTACATTGTGAAACACTGCCAAACACTGTGTAAAAGTTTAAATGAAACAGCTAGTTGTCTCAAAATAACACTAGAGTGCATCAATATCGGAAAATTATGGGCGTTTTTTTACCTAAATGCAAGTTCCTTAACAAAGTCTTGGCTGAATAATTTATATAATGCTGAATAATGAATAAACATAACCTTCCAATAAGTTAAAGAACTTTGACAATTTGTGGGCAAATAAATAATTGTTTTGTAATAATACTACTTTTGTTTAATAATAATTATTTGAACCAACTATAATTTTAAAGTAAGTAATGTTCAATAAATTAAATATAAGCATTAAGTAGCCAAACCAAATATGTTTACTCTCAACACAAGTTTTATCGAAGCAATAATTAAATTAATAAAACAAAATTTCTAATATAATTATTATTCTTATAGATGGAAACAATTTTAATTTTAAATCTAAATAAATAAAAATCATAAGTAGAGAAAAGAATTCTTCTCTTATTTGTTGGTAATTCTTGCTAAGCATCTGTCAAACACCACTTTTTCGAGTGTCGAACAGTGTACGGCTGTGTTCAACAGTGTCGTTGATGGAAAGCGCTTTATCGAGCACTGCGTTACACTGCGTCACTTTTTGTATTAATTGGAAAGCAACCAGTGTAATTGTCTAGTGATCTTTGTGTCACAAACTGAATATTAAGAAGGGTAACTGGCACTACTGTTCTTAGATTTAATAAGTACATACTTGTATTCAACTTATATCCACTATTCGTAAGAGTTGTGTATATCATGTATGTGTATATAAAATAAATAAATAAATATTCATGGACATTTCACACAACGTCCTCTGGTCCCAAGCTAAGCTTATATCAACTGTTATCTGTTATGTGTTTGAGATGTTAAACAGCAAATACAAAGATAAATTTAATAAATTTAATATTCATGGACATTTCACACAACGTCCTCTGGTCCCAAGTTAAGCTTATGTACTTGTGTTATGGGTACCAGAATACGGATAGAATACATATACTACTTTTCTTTTGTAAATACATACTTATAATACATAGTAAACACCCAGACGCAGGACAAACATTTTTATGACAATTATTAAATCGCACAAATGATTATCTCAAGCGGGAATCGAACCCGCGACTTCATGATCGGCAGTCCGTTACATGAACCACTCAACCACAAAGCTCGTCTCGCCATGGTAATGGTTATTATCTTGTATGGGAAAATTGAAGTTTTTCTAATAGTCATAGTAGGTACTCACTTCTAAGATTATACCGTGGTGCGTACCATCCAGTACTATAATAAGATTAAAGAATATATTCAGTTTAAACGCCGTTTATCACACAATACTCAAATTTCTAATTTGATTAGTAGTTAGTCCTAGCCATCATAAAACATTTTGTATAAGTACGCAGCTATTACGTACGTAGCAGTCCTTGAGCTGTTAAAAATCACAATAATTTAAAATTCGAATTTCGTCTTAAATATGTATATTAAAATATGCACGCAGACGACTGTCAGTTGACGTTTGAAAATAGAATCACACGTTATTCAAATTTGGAATTTGAACATATTCATCATCATAGAATTTTTGAATAAGTTCACTTTCAGTCCTAAAATTCCGTTTAGAATCGTACATGCGTTAAAATTTCGAATTTGATTACTAGTGCGTACCATGCGTATTTTCGATTAAATAAATACCAACACAGCCGACTGTCAGTCCTCGCTACGTTCAAGATCACGGCCTCTCCGTCCGGGATTATGTATGTGCCACGAATGACAATCAGTTGTGCTGAATACGTTTACAACTGGAACTTTTAACTGTATTTGAAATTGAAATTACGTACTGTTTTCAACAACATTGTATTTTGCTTTTGGTTGGGCTGTTTTTTATGGTTTTTTATTTACACGTGGATCTTATTTATTATGAATTATGTAAAAATAAACGTATACGTAGTCTTTGAACTTGAAAAAACGGTATAAATATTATTGTATGGTTAAATCAATGGTAGTCTTTACTTATAAATAAAATAACATGCACGAAAACTTGAAAACGTTGCCTATATTTCTGTTAATTACTTTAAAAAATAATTGTATTGTACCTCTTGTATAATTTTCCGATTCTGAATGCAGCAATAAAAATGACTTTAATTTGTTGGCCGTATTATTTTTAGATAGCTAGCAGCCTCTAAATACTTCCTTGCAAAAAAGAACACTAAATTTAGAAGGATTTAAAAGTAGGTATACATAGTACCTACCCACCTATTTGATGCAGAAAATCCGTTTCCGCCGTACTAAATTTTACCACAATTAATTTAGCAGTTTAAGAGGATACCAAAATAGCTTCGTGCATTTTTCTATGTACGAAGTTTTCATTGTTTCTTTAGATTGAATGACTAGAGCTCTAATTTTTAAGTATATGTTTTATCAATATGTTCTAGGATCGCATAAACTCAGAAACGCGATTGAAAAAAGTTTTCTCGATAGAAAATCTTAGCGAAACAACCTCTCAAATATTTTATTTTTTTCATTTGTCGGTCTATTATCGCGTATTAACTAATGAAATAACTTTAAAAACATAAGTAACTATTATATATAGAAACACGTAAATCAGAATTAAAATATATTTAGTAGATTTTGAGTAAATAGGAAAAGTATCCCTAATTCTTCATTTTCTGTGCCTACTGGCTGTGTTAATATGTACGTGTCGGCGATGATATACGATAATATTGCTGTAGACCCTTTAGTAAAAATTTCTACCTCAGCTAAGTATTATATTTATGATATTAAAGTATAGGTAATTTTCTAATAAAAGTGATTGTTATTAATTTCCTGATCGCACGAGTCTGTAAGTGCGTAATGAAGTGAACGGGTCCTCGGAGGGCAGTACAAGGAGTCAGTGATGCGATCAGCTCACCGCATCAGGAATCAATTAGGAACGGCTGTGCGGCCACGACGACATGCCTACCGCATGAATTATTGACGAAACTGGCGCTCGTACGCGATATATACATACCACTAGGTACTATAAATACACTCGATTATAACTCGTTTAATATCTGTGGTTCAATAAATAATTAACAAATATCACAAAAAATTACTACGCCGCAATAACTGATAATAATTACTGTATTAGGTATGCTTATAACTGCTAAAAATTCTCACTTCACTCGAAAAGAAGTGCTATTTTTTCTTTTCGACAGTATTTCGGTGGTATTAGCGAGTAAACTAGATTTCCTTGTCAGTTATCCCGTCCATTATAAGTATTGAATGTGCTAGAATTTAGTTCAAGTGTTTCTGGCTAGAGAAATATGAATGTTAATTGAAATTTAAGTACTTATGGCTATTGCCTACGGCTTCGTACGCGTGGTATTGGGAAAAATTTTTCAATTATGCAACCTTTTTCACTGATGCTCTGCTCCTATCGGTCGCAGCGTGATGTCATATAGCCTATAGCCTTCCATGATAAATTTACTATCAAATAATAGAAGAATTTTTAGAATCGGACTAGCCGTTCTTAACATTAGCGTGTTCAAACAAATTCTTCAGTATTATATATTAGTATAATAATAATAATATATAATAGGTATTGACGGAGGGGTCGTCAAACAGGCCGCCTGCGACGTGTTTTATGGACGCCTGACAGAAGTGTGTAATAGCCTTCTGTCGGGTGTAAATAAGATACGGGCGTTTAACGGCTGGGTGATGCCCATCTTGTTATATACCTTCGGCGTGCTCAGGTGGACCCAGGCGGAACTAGACACCCTGGACCGAAAAGTCCGCGCAACCATGACTCTCCATAGGATGCTTCACCCGAAGTCTTCGGTAATGAGATTGTACATCTCGCGGAAATGTGGGGGCCGAGGCCTACTAAGTGCCAAGGTCATGCATAACCGCGAGGTGTGCAGTCTCAGGGAATATTTCCAGTCGAAGACGGAGAGTGCGATGCATAGAGAGGTTATGGAATGCGACAAAGGACTTACCCCGTTAGCCCTGGCCAGAACAGAGTGGCGTAAACCGGCAGTACTTAGTACCTCTGACCGTGAGACCATATGGAAAGGGAAAGAGTTGCACGGACGATTCCATCAGGCTCTACATGAGCCGCATATAGACAAAGAAGCCTCCGTGCACTGGCTGCGTTTCGGGGACCTCTTTGGGGAAACCGAAGGGTTCGTCTGTGCAATACAAGATCAGGTTATTAAGACGAACAACTATAGGAAGTACATTCTGAGGGACGGGACGGCAGACATCTGCAGACTGTGTCACCATCCCGGTGAGTCCCTCAGGCATGTCACCTCTGGTTGTTCTATGCTCTCTAACACTGAGTACTTGCACAGGCATAACCTAGCAGCCAGGATCTTACATCAAGAGCTTGCTCTGAAATATGGTCTCGTGGAACAGAGGCTACCGTATTACAAGTACGAGCCGGAAGCCGTACCTACTCGAAAACTACCGCGCCAAGCTCTACTGGGACCGGTCCATCATCACGGACAGGACTATTCTTGCGAATAAGCCTGATATTGTGCTGATGGACCGGAAGGAGTCTCGGGTGTTTCTAGTTGATATCACCATCCCCTATGACGAGAACCTCGTGCGAGCCGAAGCAGACAAGAAGACCAAGTATCTGGACCTGGCGCACGAGGTTACCGACATGTGGAGGGTGGAATCAACAGAAATAATCCCGATAGTTGTATCGGTGAACGGTTTGGTCCCAAAGAGCCTCTCACAACACTTCGAGAGGCTCGGCGTCAATAGCAAGTCGGTGACGGCCCAGATGCAGAAAGCGGTCTTGCTTGACAATGCCCGTATAGTTCGTCGGTTTCTTTCCCATTAGGCTCCACCACTCCGGCTGACTGTTGCCAACCTCGTTGGAGTGCGTCCTGCCGCCTTTCGAGGCGAGGCAGTGTTATATCCAAATATATAATACTGAATATATTAGTATTCTCCGTGTGGTGACGGAATGAGAATACAAGTGTCACTACTCCATCTCCTCCCAAGGGTTCTGTAAAAGTCAGCTAAGGAATATTGCACACAAATAACATCCTCTGTGTGAGATGGAAAACTCGAAAATAAACCTCCCAAAGTGGAGGAGACCCGTGCCCAACAGTGTGACGAAAATGGGCTGGAGAGAGAGATATATTGGTATAGATATGAGTTTTAGTTTTAATTACACTCAGAAAATGACTGTCTTCGTGGCGTAGTGGTTCATGTAATGGACTGCCGTTCACAAGGTCGCGGTTTCGATTCCCGCTTGGGACAATCATTTGTGTGATATCCATAAATGTCATACAAATGTTTGTACTACGTCTGGGTTTTTCTATGTATTATAAGTATGTATTTACAAAAGAAAAGTTGTTTATGTATTATATCCGTATTCTGGTACCCATAACACAACGATTGAGCTTAGCTTGGGACCAGAGGACTTATTTATTTATATTTAAAATAATTTGTAATAAAATAAATAAATAAATAAATATCCATGGACATTTCACACAGCGTCCTCTGGTCCCAAACTAAGCTTATATGCTTGTGTTATGGGTACCAGAATAAGGATATAATACATATACTACTTTTCTTTTGTAAATACATACTTATAATACATAGAAACACCCACACATTATAATAATAATTTGGATTTATGTATTTAATGATATTGAAACGAAATATTCTTAATTCATCACTAATCTTTGAATATTGTGTGCATTCTTAGTTCAAAACTATTATTTAATTAATTGTCTTTTATTAAAGCAATGAAGTTTCCAATAAAAAAAACTTCCAATTGATTCCCGTACAACGTAAGACAGAAATATTAAGGTGACTTGCTTTAATTTTGATTAAAAGTAATTAAACACATAACCAGAACAACTAATTCACTAGTTACTGTCATCCTCCACAAGATTAAGTCCATTTGTTACAATTTATCAAGCTTCCGACAGCCCATAACCGCTGACATGGCTGTCAGATTTGCATGAGAACTAGAACTAACGGGTTAGGTTAACATATATCTTGTAAGACGACAAATGTACTACGTGATAGTTTTCAAGTTCCCTGTAGAATTATGGCTAAACATGTATATAATTTCAAGCTTGACGTTTGAGAAATAAATAAATAGATATTCATCCTGGTCCAAAGCTAAACTTACTTATATGCTTGTGTTATGGGTACCAGAATACGGATAGAAAACATATTATAGTACTTTTCTCTTGTAAATACATACTTTTAATATGTAGTATAAACACACAGACGCAGTACAAACATTTGTATGACAACTATAAAAATCACACGAATGATAGTCCCGTGCGGGAATCGAACCCGCGACTTCGTGAACGGCAGTCCGTTACATAAACCACTAGACCACTAACCTGATGAAAAATGATGACAGATTTATCTGTTTTACTAATATTCTCGTTGTTTTTCACTTAAAACATGTATCAATAACTAGCTGCTGCCCGCGACTTCGTACGCGTAGAATTTAGAAAATGGTGGGGCCTCGTGGTGTAGTGGTTCTGGTAACGGACTGCAGATCAAGAGGTCGTGGGTTCGATTCCCGCTCGAGACAATTATTTGTGTGATTTTTCTAATTGCCATACAAATGTTTGTACTGCGTCTGGGTGTTTCTATGTATTATAAGTATGTATTTACAAAAGAAAAGTAGTATATGTATTCTATCCGTATTCTGGTACCCATAACACAAGCAT
Organism: Orgyia antiqua; assembly: GCA_916999025.1. Lineage (NCBI taxonomy): Eukaryota > Metazoa > Arthropoda > Insecta > Lepidoptera > Erebidae > Orgyia > Orgyia antiqua. The sequence goes on from OU779864.1 coordinate 31,005,374, forward strand.
TGAGCTTAGCTTGGGACCAGAGGACGTTGTGTAAAAATGTCCATGAATATTATTTTTCACTACTGCTTTTCTTCTATTAGTCGCAGCGTATAGCCTATAGCCTTCCTCGCTAAATGAACTATCCAACACTGAAAGAATTTTTCAAATCGGAGCAGAGTTTTCTGAGTTTAGCGCGCTTAAACAAACAAACTCTTCAGCTTTATAATATTAATATACATTTATAAACTCTTTAGCTTTATAATATTAACTTATGGCTAAAAAATGACCATTTAATATACATCACCAATGAGACCCATATTAATTTCTCTATTACTTAGTTCTGCAAAATGAGCTACCAGTAAAAAAGTTCTCCAATTAATGTCCATTGGGCACCATACTCTTCTTCGGGATGGTTCTAGAATGCATAAACCACGCTGACTAGAAGATAACCTTCCCTTACAGAAATATTTACTGCTTTAGTTATCACTTAGCTAGCTTTTACAGTTCCCTGGAGAAGAAAAGGGGTTCGTAATTTTTGTAAACGCGGGCTAAAATCAAATATGTCTGCAGTGGTATTCAGTAAGAAAAAGTGAAGTGAATTTTCGGTGAATCTTGATCACGTGACAGCGCTCCTCTATTTTTATTGGAGGAGCGCTGTCACGTGATCAAGATTCACCGAAAATTTACTTCACTTTTTCTTACTGAATACCACTGCAGGTCTTCTTTGAATAAATTAGTCTCACAAGTGTAAGAGAATATAACTATCCTTGATAATACTTATACGAGTTAAAGCTCATGTGTAATATAAATAAAATTACAAGCATTCAAAACTAGTATAACAGTTATGAAGCGCTCGTTATAGACACTGAACATTTCAATGTTGGGGTAGCGGGTACAGATCACCAACGAAAGATTCCGCACCCAAGGCGATCCATAGACACTGAACATAATTATTACCTATGCACTAAAGGTAGCTTTCCGAATTACGCGGCGCGCGATCTGTCAGATCAATGTCAACTTTTAAAATGGCCAAAAGAAGACAAGAATACATTATTCGGTCACTCTGCTTTACAATGTGGGACAGCGTCGCATCGTGAGCGATACAAATTTTATGGCCCATTTTGATACAAAGCAGTGGATGACGCTTTAGTCGCACTCCGGGCGCATATAACATCGGACGATATTTTCAGTATAAAATCAGAGTGGATCACGCGACTCGGTTGCAAACATCGGAAGGCCATCGTAACGGTATAATGTATGAGAACCCTCTATAATTTTGCTACAATCAATGAAAATACATTATTTCTTACCCGCACCCCGTGCCTTCCTAAAACGTTGGTGCGTTTAGTCGTTAACAAAAATCTCGTGATGCTCTATCTATCGGAGGTGATCTATGGGTATCAAGATACTTGGAAATGTCGCAAAGTGGGGATTACACAAGGATTCCTCTGTTTGCCATTCGTGACCTTGCAACTAGAACACTCATTATTTTAATACCACAAAGCTTAAGGTATTATTTAGTTTTAATATTTCTTCATTTTACTAAACGGATGATTTACATAATATTTGAAAATCGACATAAGAATTGTTTTAAAAAGCATTTAACCTGAAGTTTTTCAGATTTTTTCAATACCGTCTTAATATTTAATCAATACCGAAAATAAAATCAAAAAATTAATTTAGATTACTAAATAAAATTAAATATTAAAAAAAATACATTTTGTAGGTATCTAAAAGTTCGATAAATAAATTATTTTAATGCGTATTATGTAGCAATAACTACGAAATACCTATACCAATTAAACGTTACAGTGGACACAGATGCAATTGTCTGCATATCTATTAGGTACGTATGTTAATATTTCATCATTCAATTATCGCTTTCCATCGTCCAACTACTGTGGCTAACGGATGAATAAATTCCAATTTTAGTGAAATTTGTCTGCCAATATTCAAATTCGACATTTTACATTAGGCATTCGTAATGACAAGATGAATAACTACTTTGTGTTATAGTCTCATACATAATACAGCGGGCGTATTTTGAGCTTTTTATGAATCACGCAAGTTCCAGGCAGACCGTACACTGCCTGGCAAAATTACGTACTATGGCAGATATAAAACTTTTAGAAGAATTTTTTTTGTTAATACATACTTAAACTTTTAGTTGTATCTTCTCTATATACATATTAATCTATGACTGGTTTAGCGAACTGACTGGTTGGGAGTTATGTTTATACTACGAATTTGCCAGGCAATTCATTTCACGACGTAACCTGTCTGGAAATAAAAGCTCATAATACGGCCGCAGTTTTTCTCTTTTAGTTTCTCTGTCTCTCTCTTTATCCAGCTCATTAACGTCTCATTGTTGACTACTGGCCCCCTCCACATTAGGTGGGTATTTGGTTTACTATGCCACGTTGACCAAGCTTGTTAGCATATGATTTAGTTATTTGTATCTCACAAAAGATGTTTTCGCTTAAAATATACTTTAGTACTCTTGAAAAAAATGCTGTAGTGACACTTGTATTCTTATTTCTTCACAGAGACAAAAGAAATAAATTATAAACTTATTTGTTAAAAATATTGGTGTAATAGTCGAAATTCAAAGAAATTTGAAAATAAAGTATGAAACAATCAATAAAATAAAAAATATTATCTACACAATCATACGTAAATCTCGATAATGTTTAGTAGAAATTTCATTAGACATTTGTTATGAGTTCCTCTACAAAGATCGATTATGCAAAGACACGAGTCTGGTACACCTCAAAACTGAGGATTAAGGGCCTACATCAATATTATCGTATATCATCGCCGTCACGTACATATTAACACAGCCAGTAGGCACAGAAAATGAACAATTAGGGATACTTTTCCTATTTACTCAAAATCTAATAAATATATTTTAATTCTGATTTACGTGTTTCTATATATAATAGTTAGTTATGTTTTTAAAGTTATTTCATTAGTTAATACGCGATAATAGACCGACAAATGACAAAAATAAAAACATAGAGAGGTTGTTTCACTAAGATTTTCTATCGAGAAAACTTTTTCAATCGTGTTTCTGAGTTTATGCGATCCTAGATCATATATTGAAAAAACATATACTTTAAAATTAGAACTCTAGCCATTCAATCTAAAGAAACAATGAAAACTTCGTACATAGAAAAATGCACGAAGCTATATTGGTATCCTCTTAAATCATAGTAACTTTGCTTGCGAACACTTGCATCGACCACGTCACATGTTGCCATTGCGGAGTTAATTAAAAAGCTGTTCATCTAGTATTTTACATATTACAAAACATATTAAATTAATATAACATTTAGAAGTTCCTGTTATGTTTGAAATAGCTTTAGTTTAATTTAATAGCTTAGACTTTAGTTGGGTGAAATATACGGGAATGTTGGTTTATATTTCATTACAATTTTGTAGTTTATATTACCAAAATATTTTAATAATATACTTTTAATACCTATGTGGCCTTTTTTTTATAAATATTCATGGACATTTCACATAACGTCCTCTGGTCCCAAGCTAAGCTTATATGCTTGTGTTATGGGTACCAGAATACGGATATAATACATAAACTACTTTTCTTTTGTAAATACATACTTATAATACATAGTAAACACCCAGACGCAGTACCCGAGACCTCATGTTCGGCAGTCCGTTATATGAACCACTACACCACGAGGCCCGTTTTATGGATTCCATTTCAAATTTGTTCTATGTAAAATCTTTTTAAAGAAAATAAAATAAATTGACTTTCCCTTTTTAGCCATTGGATATTAAAATTGGCTAGTTCTAAAATACATAAGTTATTTTTATGTATTTTAGAACTAACCAATTAAGTTGTGAGCCAAATATCACTGGTAATACTAAAAATCTAGAATATTGTAAAAAACTATATATTTCAAAAATTCTGCAATAGGTACCTTTTTATATATTGATATGCCTTCTATGTATGTGTGAGAGAAGATATAACTACATATCTCTTAGTTCGCTGTACGAACGTCGCAGTTAGGTAACAGAATACTTTCTACTACGGTACTCTTTTCCAAAGTGCTTTTTGCGGCTACAAGTTTTTGCTTACTTATACTTAGATGGGTTCGAACAAATCGAAACTAGAGAGTTTATATAATCTGAAACGACATCGAACCGCGTCCGACACTATGAATATGCGAAATTCCGATAAGTTATCTTCAATTCTTTGAATTATGTACCTACGTCGGAAATCGCCTCATAATATATTGGTATTTGAGATTGAAGTTGACTGTAAAATATGGCTTATTGGTAAAGTTTTATTGTACTTGTCACAGGTGCGGTGTTCGGATGTTTTACTTCAGTTTTAGCGTTATATACTTTAACAATTGAGTTTGCTGTTAGGCTTTAGGTTTGCAAAGTTTTTGTGATGTTCCATAAATTCGTATCTATACAAATATTTTAAAGCTGAACAGTTTGTTTGTTTGAACGCGCTAATCTCAGGAACCACTGGTTGGTTAAAAATAATTCTTTCAGTGCTGGATTGTACATTTATTGAGCAAGGCTATAGGTTATTTAACATCACGCTGCGATTAGTAGGAGCCAAGCATCAGCGAATAATGTTGCAAAAAAGGAGGAAAGATTTTCTGAATTCCACGTATACGGAGCAAAAGCTCGTTCATATTTGTTTTGTTTTCTTACATCAGCGGCCGTATTATGAGCTCTTATTCCCAGGCCGTTTACGCCGTGAATGGAACTGCCCGGCAAATTCGTAATATGAACATAACTCCCAGCCATCCAGTTCGCTAAAACAGTCATAGATTAATATGTTTATAGAGAAGGTACAACTAAAAGTTTAAGTACTAACTAAAATTTTTCAACTAAATGTTTTATGTTTACCATAATACATAATTTAGTCAGGCAGTGTACGGCCTGCGTGGAACTTGCATGATTTTTAAAAAGCTCATAATACGCCCGCAGGACGTTGTTAACATAGAGTAAAATGCAATAAAATAAGTAGAGGTGACATTTTTGTCTGAACGATTGTTGTTTTAAACCCAACATAAAGGTGAATGGGTTGGCAAATAAGTTTAAATGTATGTTTTATAAGGTGTTACACAGAATATAAGCCGCGATATTTTCAATTTCACGAAACAATTATTCCGCCGTGTCATCAATCGGATTCCCGCTTTGATTGCGCGGCAAATTCGTTTTGTTTGGACACAAAAATTGCAATATAAAGAGCTGCCACATCATTCCCTTTTGGGTTAACGTAGATTGCTTCCAAAATGTAATATTGTTTGCAATTCATTTTGAACAGGCGATTGCCTACTTTTATTCCATTTATTTTTTGATTCTGATGCTAACTTAATATTAAAGTGGTGTCGCGTAATAGCTCTATTAAAAACTAGAGAGTTAAAATAAAATGTATTTAATTGATAAATATTCACATGAACATTCACGCAACGTCCCTTGATCCCAAGCCACGCTTATATGCTTGTGTTATGGGTACTAGAATACGGATAGAATACATAAACTACTTTTCTTTTGTAAATACATACCTAAAATACATACGAATATCCAGACGCAGTACAATCATTTGTATGACATGTATGAATATCACACAAATTAGTGTCCCGTGCGGGAATTGAACTCGTGAACGATAGTCCGTCACATGAACCATTAGACCACAAAGCCCATAGATGGTTAATGGTGTAATTTCAATGAGGAAATTGTTAAAAAAGTTGTGTAAGGCGCGAATAGGGAAATGCCCGAGGCACAAAATAATATTTAAGATAGAACAATAAGAAAACACCTTGTTGCGTCGAGTTCTTTGTACCTGGTGCGGCGCGTTCACTCGATAATAACACTTGTTATTATATTTTTCAGTACCTACTTACCTCAAATGAAAACTTTTTATACATTTTATTAAGAATTTCAAGAAATCTTATAAAAAGGTAACCGTCGATTTAAACACCTCGTATATGACTAAATAGGATAAGATTAGCATATTATTGACTTATCAAGATTTGTGATTTTTCTTGAAAAGAATGTTACTGACAAAAAAAAAACGTAATAAGTAGTCATCTTAGAGGGGTTGGAGGCTGCGACAAGCTCTCTCCTTACATAGCGACGTAATCAGACTGCAGCCTCGAGCTAATCTTGATGTACATTCCCAGGCCTGACTATGTATGTATTGTTGTACTCTTTTCACTTTCTTATTTCCAGCCTTGGTTTTGTGTATTTTTTAATAATAAAACCTACATAATAAAATCTTTATACAATATAAATCTTCTGTACATGTGTTTGTAATTGAACTCCTCCTAAACGGCTGGACCGATTTTGATGAAATTTGTTGTGTGTATTCAAGGGGGTTTGGGGATGGTTTAGATTCACAATTGGCTGGACCGATTTTGATGAAATTTTTTGTTGTTGATTTTTACACAGAATTGTATGACAAAACAACATTTGCTGGGACAGCTAGTTTTATATATAAGTGAATTAAAATACAATTCTAAAATACAATGCTTATGGACAGCTAAGTTAAATACAAAATTAAGTCGTTAATAAAAAAGTCTATACTAAACATTATAAGGCTGAGAGTTTGTTTGTTTGTTTGAACGTGCTAATCTCAGGAACTGCAGGTTCGAGTTGAGAACTTCTTTTTGTTTTGAATATTCCATTTATTGAGGAAGGCTATAGGCGATATAACATCACTCTGTGACGAATAGGAGCGAAACATGAGTGAAAAATGTTGCAAAAACAGGAAATCTTTTCTAAATTCCTCGCGATCGAACTCACGGGTAAATAGCTAGTGAGTACATAAAATGGTTGAAGTTTTAGAGGATTTAATGTGGAGTTAAAAAGTGGTGGAATTCATGCAGCGCAGGTGTCTGTAGCTTTATCAGTGCAGCGCAGGAGAGGATCGTACCTGCGGCCGGCCGGCACCTATCGTGGGAGGGACGTACAGCGCTCTGCCGCGGATAATCGCCTCATTTATAAAGTTTAGCGGGACAAAGCTGCGCGAGTTTTTGATTGAAAACAAACTTAGAAGGGACAGCCTCATTTGAATAAGTATTCTGCGAATAAAGTGTGGCTTTATGTTTTCCTTTAGGTGTTTTTTTCCTTTGTTATGCAAAACATTGTTCCACCTTGTTTAGGTACTACAACACGCTCTATTTTTGAGTGAAAGACTCTTTTGAAGTTAAGCTTTCCTGTATAAATTATTTTATTTTCACTGTATTGTTCTAAAGAGTCAGCCTTTTGAAACTTTAATGGTGGTAGCGATTCTTCATCTTGGAATCATAGTTTATCATTGTTGGACGGTAAAATTTATTCTAAACGGTTGTGCAACAGTAAAAAGATGCACAATTGTTTCAGTTAATCTTATTTTATAAGTGGTTTGTTTTTAGATATAGATAGATATTAAACGTTTAAAATTAGAGTTATCTGTGTGGTGAAAGATTAGGAATACAAAATATATTATGTCCGCTCCATTCCTTTCTCAGTGTTGTCACAATAAATTGATTTGATTTGATTTGTAAAAGCAAACTAAGAGACATTATAAACAGATACGTAAAACTAAAATGAACTTAACTGAAAATTAAAATTGATAGAGTCAATAACACAATTCGGTGATGTGAACTGCCCTGTCTATATTTAACAGTTTTTAAGATAAGAAATCTTACAAACTGTTCAATATAGACTAAAATTTATATTTATGTGAAATTATTTAATCAAAATACCTACACGATAATTATTCTAATTTTGGTTAAGATTTAATTATTGATCGAATTATATCAAGTTTGGTCTCATTATGACGCCATTATGGCGTCATTATGACAAAGAGTTAATAGTTACCAAACTTGATAAAATTCGCCATTATGCAATCGGTTACCGATCATCATGACATGGCCCCTGGAATAATGGAGGAAGCACTTTCCCAACAATGGGACATTAATGGGATGGAGATTTGTAGTGTTATTAGTAAGCAAATTCTAACGGTCTTATTCATAATGACTTATCGGAGGTTTAAACGGAGATTTTATCGGAGAGATAATAAACGTTTTAGCGTAAAAAGACTATTATGAATAACAAGTTTTGACAATTTTCGCGAACCTACCTTAGCAACCTTTTAAGCCTCCGATAAGTCATTGTGAATAAGACCATAATAATTTATCTTCTAGCGCGTTCTACGCTAATCGAGAACATTCTAGTAGGTAAATGATAACTCTTATAATACACACTAATTGAGTCTAGACTCATAGGTGTGACATTTAACTGATAAACATCATGTTGTGAGTTTACTAATGAATATTTAACTTATTTGTGTATACCTACTAATTGTTTACATACAGTTGATTTTTGCTTTGACGTTGTTAATATCTATGATTTCACATAGTAATTTCATTTCGTACCTAGATAAAATTTTATTTTATTTAAACAGTTTAGAAAACTTACAGCAACAATTTCATTAAAATACAAAATAATAATATACTTCAAAGCCATTACATGTTAATATTTATTAATCAAATTTTTGTATGTACATCCCTATGTGAGCTTAAATCTTCAAAACTATAGGTTTTCTTTAACGGACAAAGTGGTTCAAGTGGTGGCTGTTTTGTATAATTTGTCAAGATTTTGTTTCTTAGTTCTACACGTACGAAGTTGCGGGTAACAGCTAGTGAAATATATATTGAAAAATTTTCAAGGCTACATGATCGTATAAACGATATATTTTATATATAAAATTCACGTGTCACAGTGTTAGTTACCGTACTCCTCCGAAACGGTTTGAAAGATTTTTATGAAATTTTACATTCGTATTCAGTAGGTCTGAGAATCGGCCAACATCTATTTTTAAAACTTTTTTTTTAGTATGGCAAAACGACGTTTGCCGGGTCAGCTAGTTTTCTATAAAATTTCCGACAAGTACAAAAGAGACGACAATAATTGCCAGCTCTATTCATCCAACAAGTTACTTATAATCTTTTAAAGAAATATTTAATGAAGGGGCGTCGTCGTTTGACATTCACAGTCGCAACACAATTAGAAAAAAATCAATATCAATCAGATTATTTATTAAAAAGTATACCAGAACTTTATCCGATACAGTTTTCTAATATTTAACTTGATATTGAAAGATATTGGTAGCAATTCTAGGTGCACAACTGAAATTAACAAAAAAAAATTAAAGTACCGTTCCGTAGCTCTGCCAACTGAGCTTATTGCGGTCATGCTAACAGTAATCTTGCAACGGTATTCCGAGGTCGTGGGTTCAAGTCCCGCTTGCGGTGATCACTTTTTCCACCACAATTTGATTTATTAAGTAAAAGCATAGCAAGTCAATTGCAAAATTAATAAATTACTTTAGTAATAAAAGTCGCGTCATTATTTTCAGCCCAATTGTATTCTATAAAGAATACTAGGTGTCTGGTTGAGATTGTTGCAAAACATTCTCGATAGATGGCGTTGTATGTCAAAATGCGTTGTAAACTCAATCGAATGACGATTGTGGTGGTCTAATTGGTTACTGTTAGCACGACCGCAATAAGCTCAGTTGGCAGAGCTAGTCAGCGCGGCACAGTAGACCATAATCCCTACCAAAGTGGAGGAGGCCCGTGCCCAAAAGTGGGACATAAATGGTCTGGAGAGAGAGAGAGAGAAGTTGCAGGGAACAGCTAGTATAAAATAAAGTGTCGGTGTGTTTTCTAATCATTTATTATTTATCTCTACGAGGTATAAAAAATATTAATTAAAAAGCTATTTCAAAAACTGTATCTGCAACTTCAAACTAGAAGACAGTTTTTCACTATTAAATAAAAAGTTAAAGTCCCAAAACAATACGATGCCAATTCCCAATCAAAATAGAATATTAATAATCACTAACTTTTGAAATACAATTCAAAATATTGAAAACATAGTACCTAACTAACTAATAAAATGCATCCAATTAAATGGATGCAAAAATAAAAGTAACGTTTTGTTTTACTATAACTAGAACATTGATCTGTTAAAAACGAATAACAACTTTTAAAAAACATTCAGGTTGAAACATAATGGTTTATTTGTTATCACGTACTCGGAGAGTGCACTTTTCATAATAGTCCTGACGATTTACGCATCAATAAAATTAAAAAGAACGTTAAAGTTCGCGCTACATAGTTAGATATGCTATACTTTACTATCTAATATATAAAATTCACGTGTCACAGTGTTAGTTACCGTACTCCTTTGAAACGGCTTGACCGATTTTTATGAAATTTTACATGCACATTCAGTAGGTCTGAGAATCGGCCAACATGTATTTTTCAAATCATTTTTTTTTTATTATGGCAAAACAACGTTTGCCGGGTCAGCTATGTAGTTTACTATAAAATATAACTACTACAGACGTTTTGTTTATACCAATAGTCTATAGTTAAGAATAGAGTTATTATCACCCCATTTTTTTATAGGATGCTGTAAGAGCCAGCCAAGGAATAAGCAATACGCAGATGATACTATCCATAAGAGACATAAAATCGAGGAGCTAAACAGCAACAACACTAGCTTCAGTACGCCTGTTTAGTGTGGCTTAATGGATCATGTATGCTTCCCAAAGTGAAGAAGGCCCATGCTAAATTGTTGAGCTTTAATAAACGAAGTATTTAGTTACCATATATAGGTACAAGTTCAGATGGTAAGCCATCAAAAAAAATAAAACCTTAAGCAATAAAAATATAATTACATTAATTCCCTTGTGTACTCTAAATTAGGTGTACACTGCACACAAATTGATAAAAATGGATTTTTAAAAATTAACAATACTTTAGTGAATTGTATGTAAGTCTGAATATCGGGCTATTCTTGATTTTAAGTTATAAATATCAATATGTAAATATTACTTATATTGTGGTTAATAAATAGCTAGGATGATAATATTGCTATTTTATTTAAATGTCGCTTAGCTTTTAGTGGAAAAATTACCTTAAAACAAGCGATAGAACCACACACCAAGCTTAGTTTAACGATCATCATAAAACTGTACAATTTTAGTGCAGTTTCTAACCGCTGAGAAAAGCTACCGCCTTTCTGTCAAACTAACAATGTTGGAACACTTGTTTTCTGACTAATATATTGAGGTTAATAGCTTCTTTATCGCGTATATTTGACGGGCTTCGTGGTGGAGTGGTTTATGTAATAGACTGCCGATCGCGAGGTCTCGGGTTCGATTCCCGGTCAGGACAATCATTTGTGTGATATCCATAAATGTCATACAAATGTTTGTACTGCGTCTGGGTGTTTACTATGTATTATAAGTATGTATTTACAAAAGAAAAGTAGTTTATGTATTATATCCGTATTCTGGTACCCATAACACAAGCATATAAGCTTAGCTTGGGACCAGAGGACGTTGTGTGAGGTGTCCATGAATATTTATTATTATTATTATTATATATGACAATACTGTTGTAGCTTTATATATGTGAAGAAAAGTTGACCTATTACTGGTATAATATAGGCCAATTGAATGCCACTGAAATCTTAGAAGGTATTTATAAAATGTGTTCGCTCTAAGTGCTAAATAAAGCTCGTGAAAGTTAAGATATATAGTATATCAATACCCTTTTCACTTAGGGGTATGAAAAATAGATAGTAGTCGATTATCAGACCTACTGAAAATGCATATAAAATTTCATAAGAATCGGTCAAGCCGTTTCGGAGGAGTATGGGAACGAACATTGTGACACGAGAATTTTATATACTAGATGATGATATAATGGTATCTAAAATTTAGTTTTCTCTTATAATACGTCAGAAATTATGCAAAGTTTATTAACACTTACAATTAAGTACAAATTATAAACGACGCGTTAAATCGACAAAATTTTAACAAATGGTATTGCTGAAAATCAGCACTTACCACAGCGGCATATGGTGATAACAGCTTCGTCAAACGCAGCGATTGGCTTCGGTGGTTGTCCAACAGCTAGAACGGCATTTAGAAAAGTATCACGAGCACAGTGCTACTACACTGTCACTGGATATTTGCTACTTGACTGTAAACTGTGATGAAGGAGCCGTATCATGTCAGAATGATTTTAAACAATCAATAACTTGGAAAATTACAAACAATGCAAGTTTATGAACAGTATTAACTAACCATTGACTTAACTTCTGTTCAATAAGCATAGATCAAAATTTTCTGATAAAAATTTTACTGTCACACAATAACAAAAACTCTACTAAATACAGAAAAAGTCTACTTACATACATACATGTGTGTGTACATAAGAAATCTTAAGACCATATCAGAAGTTTGATAATGTTCTTTTCTCAGAAACGTTTATTACTTTGCGTTTGTTATGAATTGTATATTCAAATACTTGTAACTTTTCATCTTGTTATTTTTAACACTGAAGAATTTTTTTTTAATTGTTTTTTGACTGCCTATTCATTAATCCTTGTGCCTATCTAATTTCTCTTTTTCAGCTCCTTATAACCCACTGCTGCGGACCAGCCCCCTCTACTTTGGGAGATATGGTCTTCTATGTCGCGTTGACAATGCGTGTTGGCACAGTTTTTTAATTTCCATCTCTCACAGAGCACCCTGGGAATGAAAAGGGGTGATGGCACTTGTACTCTTATTTCGCCACCATACGTACGATATCTTTATTCTTTTAATTCTTTCATGTGAGATTTTTTTATATTGCTTTAAGTGTATTTTTAGCCGTGCAAATAAATGCTTTCACAAAATACACATCATGATACCGTCACTTTACAGATGAGGGTAAGCAGAGACGATAGAGCGCAATCGATTACTATCGGTAATCGGTTACTATGGAATTCAGAGTAGAAAATTGATAATCACAAAAAGTAGTTATATTTTTGCTTCAAATAGATTCTCATTAGCATATTACATTCATATCTATTTACCATATTATAAGTCAAGTTAAATTTTACAACGAAATTCAGAGGTAACTAAATCACAGATAATAGAGAAAATCCAATTATCGCCTGCACAATGGGTCACGAAACAATCTAAACTAAGAAAATTAATCTTCTGAGTCCAGAGAGGAGCTCTGTCTGTGCAAACTTAGACAATGGATTTATAGTTCATCGATTTCGGGCTATTGGTAGCTGTATGGCGTGGATCACAGAAGCTGCTTACACAAAAGTCTTAGGGTAAAATGTACGCTTAAGGTATTGTTTGACACCTTTGGGTAGGTACATAAGCCTTATGTGTGTGATCGGTGGATAAAGTTATATTTTTATGTGTGTCTATTACATACATGTATGTATGTAATAGACACACTATTACATACATACATACATACAAGATATGTACAAAAAATAAATCCCTTCCTTAACTGTCGGACAAAAAAATGTCTTTATTGTTTACAAAATATTCCTAAGAGTACGTTCATAGGTCATGTATGTATGTAATAGACACACTATTACATACATACATACATACAAGATACGTACAAAAAATAAATCCCTTCCTTAACTGTCGGACAAAAAAATGTCTTCATTGTTTACAAAATATTCCTAAGAGTACGTTCATAGGTCATGTATGTATGTAATAGACACACTATTACATACATACATACATACAAGATACGTACAAAATATAAATCCCTTCCTTAACTGTCGGACAAAAAAATGTCTTCATTGTTTACAAAATATTCCTAAGAGTACGTTCATAGGTCATGTATGTATGTAATAGACACACTATTACATACATACATACATACAAGATACGTACAAAATATAAATCCCTTCCTTAACTGTCGGACAAAAAAATGTCTTCATTGTTAACAAAATATTCCTATAAATGTTCATAGGTCAGTGTAAAGTCACTCCGCTTAAAAATATTTAATTTAATCCAATTTCTATTTGCTAGAGCAGAATTCATAGTAATTGTCTATCACACCTAAGCTGGGAACTGCTGAGGCTGTCGCACTGGATTTGGCGAAATGGAAACGCCTTCTTAGAGCCTTATGTCCCTAATGAGGGACCTAGGTATTGCTTCATTATCATCGTTATCACACCTACTTATGTAACAGCTATTCTATGTTTCTTTACAAATACGAAATTTGTTTTTATACTCCAATATTTATGCCTATTAAATATCTTAATGCAGAAACTTTTAATTAGCCGAAAATGTTATTAAGTTGCGATCATAAAAGAAGATAATGTTATATAAATTGAACGCAAAACATCTTGGCAATCTGAATCTCGTTGAAAATAAAGCAAATAAAGTAGGAAGGCACGTCGAGCGTTGCGATTGCTTCGGCCTAGCATTCCGGAAAATTTGTAAATTTAAATGCGAAAAAGTAAAATTTATTTAATTTAATATAGCTAACTTTAATTGTAGAATAATTTTAAATTTGGTATTTTTAAGTTAATGATTTGTATATCTACGCATATAATTTAGTTTTTAGTATAGCTTATAGCATATTCAAATTTTCTTTCGTTTTGCAATAATGCTTTTGAATTCCTTTACTTGTTATAAAACAACGTCGTTATTTTTGTATGTATGTATCTACCTTAACTTATACTTATCTTCTAAACAACGCTACGGATTTTGATTCAGTTTTTAGGGTTCCGTACCCGAAGGGTAAAAACGGGACCCTATTACTGAGACTTCGCTGTCCGTCCGTCCGTCCGTCCGTCCGTCCGTCCGTCCGTCCGTCTGTCACCAGGCTGTATCTCAAGAACGGTGATAGCTAGAGAGTTGAAATTTTCACAGATGATGTATTTCTATTGCCGCTATAACAACAAATACTAAAAATAAAATAAAATAAATATTTAAGGGGGGCTCCCATACAACAAACATGATTTTTAGGGTTCCGTACCCAGTATCTCAAGAACGGTGATAGCTAGACAGTTGAAATTTTCACAGATGATGTATTTCTATTGCCGCTATAACAACAAATACTAAAAATAAAATAAAATAAATATTTAAGGGGGGCTCCCATACAACAAACATGATTTTTTTACCGTTTCTTGCTCGATACTAATAACGTTGCCTTATGTTGCATAGATAATGGTACGGAACCCTTCGTGCGCGAGTCCGACTCGCACTTGACCAATTATTTTTATTAGCTAGAGTGGTTAAAGAGTGGTTTAAATTCTACGCGTACAAATATGCGGGCTACAACTAGTTTACAAATAAAACAAAGAATAAAATATTTATGTCTACCTTTTGTACCTACAGAATAAATACAATAATAGTTATTTAAAGTTAAATTCAGATTGTATTCTACATAAATTTATTTATTTTTCTGTATTCATATCATAAATATTTTACGATAACACGTGGAAGGTTCGTTGAATGAGATATTCATATATTGATGATGTTGCCATATTCAAAACAAACAATGCACCCAATAACGATTGGTTGATTTCAATCTATGAAACCAATGATTTTCAGTTTCAAACAATGAATATACAGAATAAACTATGGAATATATATTTTATTTAACTGGAAATGAAAATGAATATCATATATATTTTTTTATTCTTCAGGATATTAAAAACTGACTGGACCACTACTTCGGACGCTTGGAATTTAATATCACTATTTGTAGACATAATTATATAGCCTACACATAAATACTGTATTACTTGTATTACAGATATTACTTTCAGAGATTTATTTATTTATTTATTTATTTATTTCATTTAGGTCCTTCACAGCTGCTATTTACATAATATTTAATCTAGGCTTACAGATACGCCAATTATGAAGCACTCCGATAACAAAATTAAATTTACATTGGTCGAGAGAAACATAAATTAATGAACTTGAAGTGGGTTAGAAGACGTGTAGGTCCTGGTGTTGCGTGTATGTGTAGTTGTCGCATGGACAGTGTGTTATGTGTCTGGTCTGCTACATCTCAAGGATACGCACTTACTGCATCCACGGTGTGGAGGCGTGAACGCAGCAAATCCCTGTGATGTGTGTAGTGTTAGTGGTGTTTTGTAATATAGATAGTCAATTATATATATGTATATGATATTTATTAGCCACTGAGGTCCAAAATGCATTTTTTGAAAGATTTACGGGAGCTATCGAATAGGTCGACTGTAAGGAATTTATCGTTATATGCGTCCGGTATGCGATAGAATGGTGACATCTTAAGGTATCTTGTTTTTGCTGTAGGCACAAACAATAACGGTGCGTGTCTGGCGCGTCTTGCAGGTGTATAAAAGCTTATCTCATCAATTAGTTCTGTACAGTCAAATTTGTTATTGACCACGTCATATAAGAATAACATATCTGTAAGCTGACGCCTACTTTCTAAGTCATTTATTTTGTAATGTCGGCAAGAGTCATCGTAATCTAAGTTAAATATTCTGGCCCTGTAGTTTAGCTGTTTAATAAATTTTCGCTGTATTTTTTCAATGTTATCAATGTAGACCTTAAAGAATGGTCTCCATATTAAGCTTCCAAACTCCAATACACTTCTCACGTAACTAAAATACAATATCTGAATGCAATGAAGGTCTTTGAACGGTTTGCTGTTTCGTATTATGAATCCTAGTGACTTGCTTTAGCTTTTTTTTTTTTTTTTTTTTTTTTTTTTTGCTTTAGCGCTTTGCTGATTATATGTTCAATATGTATATTAAAGGTAAACTTTTCGTCCAGCAAGACACCCAAATCTCTCACAAGCGGCGTTCTAGGAATAGTTACGTTACATAACCTGTAATCGAACTTAATAGTTTCCTTTTTACGAGTAAAGCTAATTACTTGACATTTCTGTGTATTGACTTTAATTTTATTATTATTGTAATATGTTGTTAAGCGATCTAAATCAGATTGAAGAGACATACAGATAACCTCTATATTATCTAAAAACCTTTCATTTGTATTCGATGTATTAAAATATTTCAAAGATTTTGATAAAATCATCAAACATTGTTTACAAGTAGGCGAGTTTTATGCATATTTGTCACGCTAATAGTATAAAACAGAAACCTTTTCAACCATGACAAAGAATTAAAAAGAAAATAGTTCGTATAGAAAAAGAAAAAAAGGTCGTATAGATAAAAAAAAATGTTCATAAAGAATAAGAAAAAAAAGTATAGTTTCTCGAAAACTACTTTTAAGTCGCGTGTATTTGATTTTCTTAGTTGTTGTGTTGTCTATATGTTTAGGAAAAACTGCAGCTGTTCAAAGCAGCTGTTAATTGAAAGCGTCATTTTATTGTCAAGTAGGTACCTATATAACGTATTTCTATCTCTTCATACTATAAAGTTATATAATGAAGATCTATGTATCCATATTTCATCACGTTGCTTCTTGTGTCCGGTACTATGTATTCCTGCTCCGTGGTTGCTTAACTTTTAGCTTTAGGTATATTTATATTTCATAGATAAATCATTAAGACGATACCAAAATAGCTTCATGCATTTTTCTATGTACGAAGTTTTCATTGTTTCTTTAGATTGAATGGCTAGAGCTCTAATTTTTAAGTATATGTTTTTTCAATATATGATCTAGGAGCGTCGCATCAACTCAGAAACGCGATTGAAAAAAGTTTTCTCGATAGAAAATCTTAGCGAAACAACCTCTCAATTTTTTTATTTTTTTCATTTGTTGATCTATTATCGCGTATTAACTAATGAAATAACTTTAAAAACATAAGTAACTATTATATATAGAAACACGTAAATTAGAATTAAAATATATTTAGTAGATTTTGAGTAAATAGGAAAAGTATCCCTAATTCTTCATTTTCTGTGCCTACTGGCTGTGTTAATATGTACGTGTCGGCGATGATATACGATAATATTGATGTAGGCCCTTAACATGTAACACCTAATTGTAATACCACATGAATGGCAATAAAGAATTTGAACTTGAACTTGAATAGTAGATTAAGAAGTAAAATAATGCAGTCAGATTGATCTGAACTTTTGCACACATGTCGGGGATGAATGACAATGCAATAATAAAAAAAATCTAGAGTTCAAAGTCAATTTTTTAGTTTTTGAAATAACCAAATTATAATAACATTTTACATATGTAAACTAGAGAATGGAATCGTTTCTACGTGCTAAACTAAACCAAAAAATTATAATTGATAGTGTCAATAACACAACTCAGCGACATTAACAGAACTTTTATACATATAAAAAAATCTGTATTCTACGCGACTCCGTACGCGTAGAATTTAGAAAACCTTTGCCGTTTTTGCAACATTTTTCACTTATGCTTCACTCCTATTGAGTGCAGCGTGATGTTGTATAGCCTATAGCCTTCCTCAATAAATGTACTATCCATCACTGAAAGAATTTTTTAAATCGGAGCAGTAGTTCCTGAGATTAGCGCGTTCAAACAAACAGAAAAACAAACTCTTCAGCTTTAAGGCGTATTTTGATTAGCCAATTAATCAAAATACGCCTTGGTTGTTTTTATTTTTTTGTTAATTTTCTCTCTCTCTCTCACTCTCCAGCCCATTTACGTCCCACTGTTGGGCACGGGCCTCCTCCCTCCATTTTGGAGGGATTATGGTCTACTGTGCCGCGCTGACCAGGAGTGTTGGCACAGGGTTTATTTTCGAGATTTCCGTCTCTCACAGAAAATATTATCTGTGTGCAATATCTGTAAGCTGACTTTTACAGCACCCTTGGGAGAAGACGGTGTGTTGACACTTGTATTCTTAATCCGTCACCACACGGACAAGTTAAGTTTAATGTATATAAATAAACATAGTAAATTATACATTATATTTTGTTGAATTAAAATCAAAAGGAGCGCCGCTGCATTCGTAAGATACGCTCGGCTGGGCGTGTTTCCTTCTAGCTGTCACAATTTTATCTTTACCTATTTTTAGTTATTACTGCTTTACATTTTTCCCTTTTTAACATTATGTTGACGTTAATTTGACTTTATGTTTTATTTCTGAACAAAAATATATTTAATAGATTTAATAGGTAGATAATTTGCTAAACTTAATTAAATCTCATTATTACGGAAAGTAGTATTAGAATTTATTGAAACCGCAATTCGATTTTTTTCTTGCATTCTATGAGAATCGTTATTGTAGTATTATGTCTCGTAGAATCAATACTTTACCAAAATGCCAAATCAATATAGCATTTTTGAATTTCGGCATTTGCAATGCTCTAGTAAGTAAAAGTTATTTCATGGTAAACTGTTATCATTATAACCATAAAACCCTTTAAAAGTTTAACTCAATCTAAACACTATTTCGTAAAACTAAAATGTAATAAACATGTTTACAAACCTGATAACAATGTAACAAAATAACATAATAGTTTTCACAACATAAACACATATTTGATGTATAAATATAATTTATTTGGGATAGATCGCACCTCATTTGATTTGACAGAGATATCAAATTGCCGGTCCGGTGTCTCGCCCGAATGATATTCCACCGCGTTTAATATTTTAAGTATTCCTCTCACGTTTCATTCTGAACGGCCGTCCTGATTGCCGCTAAATTGAACTAAAAACTTCTTCAATGCCTCTAAAACGTTCCAATTATATCTATATTTTCCTGAATGTTAATGTTGATTGTCTCCGTGTGGTGACGGATTAAGAATACAAGTGTCACCACCCCATCTCCTCCCAAGGGTGCTGTAAAAGTCAGCTAAGGGATATTGCGCACAGATAACATCTTCTGTGAGAGACGGCAAACTCGAAAATAAACCCTGTGCCAACACGCCTGGTCAGCGCGGCACAGTAGACCATAATCCCACCCAAAGTGGAGGAGTCCCGTGCCCAACAGTGGGACGTAAATGGGCTGGAGAAGAAGAATGTTGATTGTATGTTGATTAAGTTGTGCGAGTGTTTTAAAATAAAAATGTCGCCTACCTAATTCACGATTAAAAGAATACTGTAATAATAAAAAGATAGAAAGAAAATAAACAAAATGTTAAAAGCTAATTTTACCTAAAACCTATCGTAATAACAACGGAACAACAACTAAATGAACTGTCTACAACAAAAAATGCATGACTATACTATTATTTTTATTATTATTATATTTGTTATAGCATTGCTTCAATAATTTATAATGTGATTAATGTTACTTATTCTGCCTCTAATTTAAATAATGTTTACAATCTAGTTATTAAGACCCAAATTCACAAATTTTACACTTTTTATGCACAGAACCATACACAACAAGTAAATTACAACGAATCTGAGCGGATAACAATTCCTACAAATTTATACCAAAATTTTAAAACTTATTTCAAATTGCCTAACTCGTACTATACCACCCAGCTTGTTTATTACCTTATACTTCAAATATGTTCAATAATGTTAATGATTTAATTGAAAGTGTTGACAAATTTTCTGTATCAGAAGCATAATGTATGTGCACCAGAACTCACTCACACATTTATCAAAGATACAAACACATACCTTAAGATCCTTACTCAAAATATTAGATCTTTAAATTGCAACTACGCGAACCTATTAGTGCTGCTGCACCGTATCTCGGTTAAGTGCGACGTTATTGTCCTGACCGAGTGCTGGCTCGCTTGTTCTAGTAACCTGAGCATTCCTAATTTGGATGGTTACACTGTATTTACTACAACGAAGCACATAAATCAGAGTGATGGTGTAGTAGCATATGTTAAGTCAGACATTTTATGCTCTTCTGAAGAAATCGAATTTAGCTTGTCGGCTTCAGGTCTTGTTTTGAAATTAGGTAGTAATACCGCAATCCTATGTATATACCGTTCACCTTCTAGTGATAATATTTCCACGTTTCTCATGACACTTGGTTATATTCTTTCTAAACTAAGCAGTTACAAATCCATTATTATAACAGGTGATATTAATATTGACATTCAGCCGGATACCACTGACACACGCTCACACGAATACCTCAACACCTTGGCTTACTATGGCTTTCTCCCCTCACACACACTTCCTACCAGAGGCACCAATTGTTTAGATCACACATTTTTACACACTAAGTCTAAAACAGTGACACTTATTTACAATACCACAGTAACTGATCACGGTTCATCGTTAATAGCAATTAAATTTAAGGAACCCTATATTCGTTCTCAGAAAGTTATATCCAAAATTAATTATCACGCCCTTGATACATCTATGAATAATGTGGACTTCAGTCACCTTTACTCTTATTCAGATCCCAATGATGCTATAAATGAATTTATAAGAATATCTCAAACTTCTATTGCAGCGTGTACATCTAGTATCAAAATTCCAGCACGAAAAGTAATTCTAAAACCCTGGATTACACCCGGCCTTCTGCGGTGTATACGTAATCGGGACAATCTATACAAAAAAACTAAACAATTCCCTGAAGATGACACTCATAAGATCACCTACAAGCGATACAGAAATTTTTGCACTACTCTACTTCGTAAATTAAAAAGGCAATTTGACTCTCAAGAACTGAATAAATCTAGTAATAATCCTAAGAAGCTCTGGGAAACCATTAAATCCATAACAAACACCACAAAATCAAAAATATCGTCTTCTCCGCTTTTACTACATAAACCCTCCCCCCTGGACTCGTGTAACGCAATTAATGAGTTTTTTATAAATATTGGCAAAAAATTAGCTAACAGCATTGACTCTAAACATAATACTCAAACTCCTCCTCTCTTTCCAATAAATTCTTCTCAAAACCCAAATTCC
This sequence comes from Orgyia antiqua, assembly GCA_916999025.1. Taxonomy (NCBI): domain Eukaryota; kingdom Metazoa; phylum Arthropoda; class Insecta; order Lepidoptera; family Erebidae; genus Orgyia; species Orgyia antiqua. The sequence goes on from OU779864.1 coordinate 31,026,990, forward strand.
TTCGTTTTAGAACCAACAGATACAGCTGAAGTATCGTCAACTATCAAATCGTTAAGGCACAACGCCGCAATCGGGTGGGACAATATATCTACTACGTACCTACAACGTTACTCTCGTACTCTTGCACCTGTTTTGACTCACATATTAAATCTTTGTTTCGAAATAGCAGTCTTCCCCACATCCCTAAAAAAAGCTATCATCCATCCAATCTTTAAGGGTGGAGATAAGAACCTCCCTAACAACTATCGCCCTATAGCTATCCTTAGTTCTTTATCTAAGATTCTTGAACATTTAATTAACAAACGCCTTAAGCATTACCTTGAACACCATAACCTTCTATCACCACAACAATTCGGTTTTCGCAGCAAGAAATCAACAGCTGATGCAGTCCATGAACTTATAAACACTGTCACTGATAAACTTAATGAAAACAAGAAAGTCGTGACAGTATTCATGGATCTTGCAAAAGCCTTCGATACGGTTCCTCTTCATTTACTTCTGAGAAAATTGGAGAATGTGGGAATAAGAGGCCACACCCTCGAACTTTTCAAGAATTACCTATCAGACCGAACTCAGTATATCTTAATAGATAATTTTGTTAGTGATGAGGCGTCTATTGAATACCGAGTGCCACAGGGGAGTATCCTGGGGCCTACACTCTTTTTAGTGTTCATAAACGACCTCTGCAACCTTAACATCCCTAATGCTAAAATTGTGACCTACGCTGATGATACAACTATTACCTTTTTTGCCGATACCTGGCTAGATCTCCAATTGATTGCTCAAAACGGCTTCACCACAGCTCTATCCTGGCTTTCAACTCATGCACTAACTTTAAACACCACTAAAACTAACTTCATAAACTTTACAATCTCTTCCAAATCGCAACCAATAAACAACCTATCAATTAAAGCTCATTCTTGCACTACGCCATCGGCTCTTGACTGTGACTGCCCTTGCATACTAGCTGTTAACGAAGCAAAATATTTAGGCGTCATGCTAGACCAACACCTAACTTTCAGACCACACATCAGCGCCCTAACTGGACGTATAAGAAAGCTTATTTTTATATTCAAAATACTTCGGCATGTAGCATCCCAAAAAATAATTCGCACAATCTACTTCGCCTTATGCCAATCCTTACTTACCTACTGTATCTCCTGCTGGGGAGGTGCAGCAAAATCTTACCTAATGCCACTTGAAATTGCACACAGAGCTATTCTGAAAGTTTCATTGTTTAAACCAATTCTATTCCCTACTAATGAAATCTATAGCATTTGGAAGGTATTAAACGTAAGACAACAATATATCCTGCATGTGACTCTTCTGCAACACCGTAAAACACCATTTCAGATATTAACAAAAAGACGAAGAGACAAGATTTGCTCTATACCAACTATCCGTACTTCCTTTATTAAAAAATTCTTTATATACAATGTTCCATTTCTTTACAACAGTTTAAACGCACTATGCCCTATATATGGTCTAACATACTTCAATTGTAAAAAAGCTTTACGCACTGTACTTCTTAAACTCACGTATGACGAAACCGAGAAATTATATAAAAATGATCAGGGTCATCCTTACTCACCGCTCTTATCCCCATTCATATTACCCTCATAATCACAGTCGCACATAAACTCACATACTAACGGACGTTATACACACCTTCTGCAAACTCCACCACATACACATACCCACACGCTCGTTCACACACACAAACACACGCTTTGAAATTATTAGTAGGTACTTATGTAATGAAACAAAAGTTGTATCAAATATGATTTATTTCGAGGTGATAACTTGTGTACATTGTGTAAACCATTACTATAATTTTATTGTTATGTCCTACTATACACAATGGGGCTTAACTGAGTCTCCTAAACACAGGCTATCTTTAGCCTATATGGGAGATCAGTGCATACTTTGCTAGATGTTTAAAATGTAATAAGTTAAATGTAATTATATTACTGTGAATTTAGCTTAAATGTAAGTGTATTAAAATATAATCTAGATAAAATGTAACCAAGTGTTAATTAAATAAATAAATAAATAAATAATTTTCATGCTTTTGTGTTTCTAATTATCATAGTTAGTGAAAGCCAATGGCAATGGTTAGTGAATTAGTAACCCATGCGATTAGCTGGAGCTTTGGAAAATCCAAATGAAAGCCAGGCGTTAGCTGTTCGGAAAGAAGATAGGAGAAAAAACTGAACCTTTTTTCTTCTATTTCTTTTTTCCCATAGATCATTAAAAGACCGAGGCGTGTAGTCCAAAGTTCTTTGGTGTTTATAATATTCAATCGCTTATTATATTTAAAACACATTTACACATTTTAAACATTGAGTTTATTAATTTCCATTTATGTATCATTCAGTTCTCTGCTTATTACTGTTCCTCTATAGAACTCTACAATGTCTTCTTATTCTACACGCACCCTAGAATTTTTATTTTAATATACAACAATTTTGTCCAAAGTATTAATAACAACGCAGCTGTTATAAGAAAAAAATATGTGTCACAAAATATTTACAAATATCTAACCATTATTCTAAACCTGTATCAGATCATTACATTTCACTATAAATGAACACAAAATTTTTTAACTACAAATTGACCAAGCGCCACCATTTAGTTAACACACATGTCATGTCTAAAAGTTCCGTTTATGTTGTCGGTAGTATTCAAAATTAAAAATGGATTCGTTTATTATTATGGTATACAGTAAGGTTCGAATTTTCAATGGTCTAATAGAGATGGTATTCTCAATTCAAGTGACATAGCAGATTTCAGAAACTACAAACGTCACTTTTACCTGTTTTATTAGACGTTTATGCTCTCGGTAGTCTATTCTAAATTTAAAATGAATTCGTTTATAGAGGTATTTACTAGGATTCGCATTTTCGATGAGGGTGGAACGGCAGGTGAGTGAGTTGTTTGCCGGTGGGCCACGTTCACTAACACGAGCAAAACTCCGGACAGTTTAGTCGGCGCCAGAGCCACCCACCTTCTATAAATCAGCCAGCAATTGACGCCTTCCTACAGGGAGTCATCTATTCCACCCCACTATGATACAGCTTTACTTGTAAGGATTTTTCACCCCTAGACTTGAAATTCTCTTCTAAATGCATAAATTGATGAGGTATTTTGGTAGCAATTGTGTACAGAAATAATTTATCGAATAAAATTTTATATGCAGCATATTGTGCTATATATTTTATGATCTAATATATAAAATTCTCATGTCACAATGTTCGTTCCCATACTCCTCCGAAACGGTTGGACCGATTTTTATGAAATCTGATCGATAAGGGTTGTCCACCCCTAACATTTATATGGCATAACAACGTTTGCCGGGTCAGCTAGTATACATAATAGAAAAAGTCGTTATGTTTGTGCGACTCTATGTGAGCTTAAAGTTTCAAGACTACCAAACAGAATTTGATGCATTTTTTAAATACATAGTGGGTCAAGAGGAAAGTTTATTTGTGTAATTTATTTGTTTTTTAAAAGGTTTGGGCTCTAAATTATAAGAATATGACGTCACGGGAAACAACTAAATACATTGAGCCTCGTGGTTGAGTGGTTTATGTAACGGACTGCCGATCAAGAGGTCGCGGGTTCGATTCCCACTCGGGACAATCATTAAATTTGTGTGATTTTTCTAATTGTCATACAAACGTTTATACTGCGTCTGGGTGTTTCTATGTATTATAAGTATGTATTTACAAAAGAAAAGTAGTATATGTATTCTATCAGTATTCTGGTACCCATAATAAGCGTATAAGCTTAGCTTGGGACCAAAGGACGTTGTGTGAAATGTCCAAGAATATTTATTTATTATATTATGTATTTAAACTAGCGATGAGCATTGAATTAACGAACTAGTTGATCAACTAGTTGACCTCTCGTCAACGTTTCAATGGTTAACCGTTTCGGAATCAACTAGTTGAATTTAATGATGTCATTGAATTCAATGTTCAGTTTTTTTCAATGTTCGTTTTTTTCAATGTTTATGAGTTAAACATTGATTTCAATGTTCAGTTTTTTTCAATGTTTAATTTTTTTCAATGGTCGTTTCTTTTAATGTTTAAGAGTTAAACATTGAATTCAATGCTCAGTTTTTTTCAATTTTTAATTTTTTTCAATGTTCGTTTCTTTCTAATTAAATCAAAGAAATTATACTTCTTAAAACGAAAGATCGTAAGCGACTGTTATGATATAGGTACAATAGTGAACTTTAAAATTACTTAGATAAGAGATATTTTCCTAAATAATAATGTTATGAATCACTGTTCCTCCGTGTGAGATTACAAGTGTCACCACCCCATTTCTCCCAAGGATGCTGTAAAAGTTAGCTAAGGAATATTGCACACAGATAACATCTTCTGTGAAAGGTGAAAGACGGAAAACTCAAAAACGAGACAGTCCTGACAGCCCTCCGTGTGGTGACGGATTAAGAATACTGGTGTCACCACCCCATTTCCTTCCCAGGGTTTTGTAAAAACCAGCGAAGGAATATTTTACACAGATAACATCAACTGTGAAAAACGGAAAACTCGAAATACTGGAATTCTGGTGTCACCACCCCATTTCCTCACCAGGGTTTTGTAAAAACCAGCTAAGGAATATTGTACCTACACAGATAACATCAACTGTGAAAGACGGAAAACTCGAAATACTGGTGTCACCACCCCATTTCCTTCCCAGGGTTTAGTAAAAACCAGCTAAGGAATATTGTACACAGATAACATCAACTGTGAAAAACGGAAAACTCGAAATACTGGAATTCTGGTGTCACCACCCCATTTCCTCACCAGGGTTTTGTAAAAACCAGCTAAGGAATATTGTACCTACACAGATAACATCAACTGTGAAAGACGGAAAACTCGAAATACTGGAATACTGGTGTCACCACCCCATTTCCTTACCAGGGTTTTGTAAAAACCAGCTAAGGAATATTGTACCTACACAGATAACATCAACTGTGAAAGACGGAAAACTCGAAATACTGGTGTCACCACCCCATTTCCTTCCCAGGGTTTAGTAAAAACCAGCTAAGGAATATTGTACACAGATAACATCAACTGTGAAAAACGGAAAACTCGAAATACTGGAATTCTGGTGTCACCACCCCATTTCCTCACCAGGGTTTTGTAAAAACCAGCTAAGGAATATTGTACCTACACAGATAACATCAACTGTGAAAGACGGAAAACTGGAAATACTGGAATACTGGTGTCACCACCCCATTTCCTTACTAGGGTTTTGTAAAAACCAGCTAAGGAATATTGTACCTACACAGATAACATCAACTGTGAAAGACGGAAAACTCGAAATACTGGAATACTGGTGTCACCACCCCATTTCCTTACCAGGGTTTTGTAAAAACCAGCTAAGGAATATTGTACCTACACAGATAACATCAACTGTGAAAGACGGAAAACTCGAAATACTGGTGTCACCACCCCATTTCCTTCCCAGGGTTTTGTAAAAACCAGCGAAGGAATATTTTACACAGATAACATCAACTGTGAAAAACGGAAAACTCGAAATACTGGAATTCTGGTGTCACCACCCCATTTCCTCACCAGGGTTTTGTAAAAACCAGCTAAGGAATATTGTACCTACACAGATAACATCAACTGTGAAAGACGGAAAACTCGAAATACTGGTGTCACCACCCCATTTCCTTCCCAGGGTTTTGTAAAAACCAGCTAAGGAATATTGTACCTACACAGATAACATCAACTGTGAAAGACGGAAAACTCGAAATACTGGAATACTGGTGTCACCACCCCATTTCCTCACCAGGGTTTTGTAAAAACCAGCTAAGGAATATTGTACACAGATAACATTAACTGTGAAAAACGGAAAACTCGAAATACTGGTGTCACCACCCCATTTCCTTCCCAGGGTTTAGTAAAAACCAGCTAAGGAATATTGTGCACAGATAACATCAACTGTGAAAAACGGAAAACTCGAAATACTGGAATTCTGGTGTCACCACCCCATTTCCTCACCAGGGTTTTGTAAAAACCAGCTAAGGAATATTGTACCTACACAGATAACATCATCTGTGAAAGACGGAAAACTCGAAATACTGGAATACTGGTGTCACCACCCCATTTCCTCACCAGGGTTTTGTAAAAACCAGCTGAGGAATATTGTACCTACACAGATAACATCAACTGTGAAAGACGGAAAACTCGAAATACTGGAATACTAGTGTCACCACCCCATTTCCTTAAAACCAGGTAAGGAAAAACAAACCCGGTGCCAACATGTCTGGTCAGCGTGGCATAGTAGTAATTATTCTTTTTCTAATTGTTTTTTTTTTTTTTTTTTTTTTTGTTTTTTTTTTTTTTTTTTTTTTTTAAACGCGTAAATTTGTTGATGAAATTAACTAGTTCGTCAACTAGTTGACGAACTCAAATTAACGTTAACGTTTCGTTAACGGAAAATCTGTTAACGACCCACCCCTAATTTAAACTTATATAGCTGTTTATATGCAATTAAGACGTATCCTCCTTACTAATTTAGAAATTTTGACGAGCATAAGTATTAATGTGTCGAACGAAACTATAGCGCGATTTAATGTACGGTACAACGCCATCTATCGATTGTCATAGGAAACATCTGTTTGTTAAGGTTTCATTTCTAAATTTCACGCGTACGAAGTCGCGGGCAACAGCTAGTAAAATATATGTCTTAAAACACGTTTTAGGTTATTACGTAGATAATTCTATTGTTCAACTTCAAATCGAAATATTATCTGGATAATACAAAAGCAATATTAACATTTATGCCTACACTTTTGATATATGCTATGTTTAGGATAATTCCTTCGTGTGGTGACGGATTAAGAATACAAGTGTCACCACCCCATCTCCTCCCAAGGGTGCTGTAAAAGTCAGCTAAGGGATATTGCACACAGATAACATCCACTGTGAGAGATGAAAATTCGAAAATAAACTCTATGACCATAATCCCTCCAAAGTGGAGCAGTCTCGTGCCCAACAGTGGGACGTAAATGGGCTGGACAGAGAGAGAGAGGATGTATAGGATAGTAAATATTAGCATAATATACAAATGTAGTTTCTAAAAAAAAATATAAAAATATAGCTACAATATCAAGGGCAAATAAATTTTACGAAATACGTTGTAAGATTTTTGCGTGGCCCAAATAAATATTAGCATGATTTTGATCTACAACTGTATGTTAAAGACTTCAAGGGCTTATATCACAAAAAATAATCCACTATGTATTGTTTTAAGCTTACGTAATGTGACTTTGACATGAAATGTATTGTGATGTTTGTTTGTTGCAGGTACTTATTATAAATACAGATTTTGGTGCAAAATTGTCTATGTAAACCTACTAGATAAAAGGAAGTATAAACAATGTTCTTAGTTCAAAAACTAAATAAAATTGGTCAAGTGCGAGTCGGACTCGCGCACGAAGGGTTCCGTACCATTATCTATGCAACATAAGGCAACGTTATTAGTATCGAGCAAGAAACGGTAAAAAAATCATGTTTGTTGTATGGGAGCCCCCCTTAAATATTTATTTTATTTTATTTTTAGTATTTGTTGTTATAGCGGCAATAGAAATACATCATCTGTGAAAATTTCAACTCTCTAGCTATCACCGTTCTTGAGATACAGCCTGGTGACAGACGGACGGACGGACGGACAGCGAAGTCTCAGTAATAGGGTCCCGTTTTACCCTTTGGGTACGGAACCCTAAAAACACGCTTGAAAGTCCATATTTGATGTATGCAAATTTTTAAATCAATCCGAATATCGCAAGTGGGTGAAAATCACATTGAAAGATTCCGTTACATAGATTAATACATTGATAGATACATACCGAACTTATAAAAGCGTGTTAAAATAAAATATTTAGATTTTTTAATAGTATAGAATAATTTTCTTTGTTCAAAAACTAAAAGGTACGCTTTAAATCCTGAAAATTTTGTCATCGGTGCAAGTGTGTAAAATTTCAGATCAATGCGACTACTGCAAGTAGGTGAAAATTGCTTTCTAAATATAATTTTCCTTCTAGTAGATAGATATGTACCGAGCTAATAAAGGCTTGTTAATAATAAGCTTTCTTTGAATTCATCTTAATATGCAAAACTACAAAATTCTGGTTGTTGCAGAGTTTTGTAGCTTTTTAGGGTTCCGTACCCAAAGGGTAAAAACGGAAACCCTATTACTGAGACTTCGCTGTCCGTCCGTCCGTCCGTCCGTCCGTCCGTCCGTCCGTCCGTCTGTCACCAGGCTGTATCTCAAGAACGGTGATAGCTAGAGAGTTGAAATTTTCACAGATGATGTATTTCTATTGCCGCTATAACAACAAATACTAAAAATAAAATAAAATAAATATTTAAGGGGGGCTCCCATACAAAAAACTGATTTTTTTTTACCGTTTCTTGCTCGATACTAATAACGTTGCCTTATGTTGCATAGATAATGGTACGGAACCCTTCGTGCGCGAGTCCGACTCGCACTTGACCAATTTTTCATAGTTCAACTTGTTTTTATTCATTGTCAGTAGATATAATAAATATTTATAGCCCACTTGTCCAATGCACATAGTTGCGGCTTGCTCACAAGCTGTGAGTTTAATATTTTACTAAGTCGACTCACGCTCTCGTCTTCAACGGGCCCTGATTGCCGTCCGATCGAAATTATATTTCACGGGCGCATTCAAAGCTCGCCGGACAAGATTGCCATTGGAGCATAGAATATTATATAAAATATATCCTGGGTTGTAACTCGTTTGACAATAAGGAAACTTGACCTATGAAATTGGGAAGAATTTATATAAAATTAATTTTAAATCAAATAACATATATGTTTGCTGATTTATAAAGAAATACACAGATGCCCCTTTTCAAAAGTGTTGAGTGTGCAGCACTTACAGCTGTCGCGTCGGGCATGTATGACCAGATGTATGAGTGTAGATTAAGCCAAAGAAGTGTGTTTGGATCGTAGCAGATGGCGTTTTATTGTCTTTACCTACCTCCACGGAAAAGGCGTGACGATATGATAAAGTGCAGACATATCCATAGAAATTAAAGCTTTGCCTTGATTCTAACTATTAAATCATTGTTTTGTGACCACAACGTAGCATAAATTCACCAACACATCAAGTGACCCAGTATTCAATCCTCTAAATATCTATTTCACTATATCTCATTTATTCTTTTTATAGCAAGCAAGCATCGCGTGACAACTCACCATACCTCAACCCAACCAAAAAGAGTAGCCACAATGTTTGTTAATCTTGCTTTCATTGTGTAAAATATTTGGAAATATACCTCCGTAAAGCCTTTGTGGGCTCCGCCACACTGACTATATCGTTTGTTAGCGAACAATGCACCTTTTAGTATTTTAACTGCATGGGGTTATAAAATACTTATAATATTATACAACGTGTTTCAGAAAGGTGTAGTCATATTTGACCATCGTTACACATGGCCGGTGACTAGGCACTAGGCATAGATGTAATTACAAATACTAGTTATGTTATGAATTTTATGTGTTCATAAAAGTTTAATTAATTTATTAAATTAATCGATCTTCTTTAAATACAACACTACTATGAGGTCATCTTTTATCGTAAGGTTCAATCGCATTCAATAAACCGTAAACATCTCATAATTGATGCGTTTCTGGTTGTTATTTAATAGTAGCCAAAAAAAAAAAAACTGACCTACTGTATTTTTCTGTGTAACTGTAATATTTATAATATTTAAGGCCTATCTAATGCAACTTTAAATTATGACTACACCTTTCTGCAACACGTTGTAAGATTGTTTGTGTGAAGAGTTTGTTTGTTTGTTTGCACGCGTTAATCTCAGTAATCACAGGCCTGATTTGAAAAGTTCTTTCAGTGTTGGATAGTACATTTATCGAGGAAGGCTATAGACTATATAACATTACGCTGCGACCAATAGGAGCGAAGCAGTAGTGAAAAATGTTGCAAAGCCGTTCTAAATTCGACGCAGTCGTGGGCAGCAGCTAGTAATATTATAAAGCTGAAGAGTTTGTTTGTTTAAACACACTAATCTCAGTAATCACTGGTCTGATTTGAAAAGTTCTTTCAGTGTTAGATAGTACATTTATCGAGGAAGGCTATAGGCTATATAACATCACGCTGCGACCAATAGGAGCGAGGCAGCAGTTATAAATTTTGCAAAAACGGGTTAAAGTTTCTAGATTCCAACCGCACGAAGTCGCGAGTAACAGCTAGTACAATATATTTTATAATATTTTTAGTTTAGTATATCACGGTCCTTATTTGTTTTATGTGTTGAAAGCTGAAGAAAAAAAAAATTCATGGACATTTCACACAACGTTCTCTGGTCCCAAGCAAAACTCATATGCTTGTGTTATGGGTACCAGAATACGGATAGAATACATAATACTACTTTTCTTTTGTAAATACATACTTATAATACATAGAAACACCCAGACGCAGTACAAACATTTGTATGACAATTATAAATATCACACAAATGATTGTCCCGAGCGGGAATCGAACCCGCGACCTCGTGCTCGGCAGTCCGTTACATGAACCACTCATCCACGAAGCTCGTCATGACAAGAAAAAGACATGTTTATTCGATCCCAAGTAATGAGATCAGGGCAGGGTAATTATGACATTGCTATCAGGACATGTATGACTAGATGTATGAGTATGGATACAGCCAAGGAAGTATGTTTGGATCATAACAGATGGCGCTCTATAGTCATTGCCTACCCCTATGGAAAAAAAGGCGTGAGGTTATGACAATGGTGATGCCTATAAGGAAATATATAATAATTAGGAAATTTATTATAAGTATTTATTTACAAAAAAAAATATATATATATATATATGTATTCTTTCCGTATTCTGGTACCTACCCATAACACAAGCATATAAGCTTAGCTTGGGACCAGAGGACGCTGTGTGAAATGTCCATGAATTTTTATTTATTTTTATAGTCAATTAGAACAAGGTTTTTTAGTTATTCAAAAAAAAATTGAAGGTTGTTATCGAAAATTTTGTGTTTATTTTACAACACGATTGCAATTTTGGTAACTAAAGTCTAGACTAGACTATAAATCAGAGTAATTTATTGTATAAAAATATATTAAAAATAATTCAGTTCAATAATGAATAATGAATCAACTAGAGTTATTTTGTACCCATTTCAATTTAAGGACAGGTCTTGCACAGAAACTTATCCAAACTTCAACTAAAGTTTACAAGAAACTTGGTCCTCAGTAGCATTGTCTATTAAATCTACAAGATACACTTTGACCCGTCTAGATGTTTCATTAACAATACAATGGATAAACCGATTAACTTCTGAGGAGAATGCGTGTTCAAATTACTTTTGAGTAGTGTGCGTATTATTATTATGTTACTTATGTTATCTACTAGTAAACTATTTAATTACAAAATTATCTTGACCAGCCTCGTGGTTGAATGGTTCATGTAACCGATTGCCGATCACGAAATCGTGGGTTTGATTCCCGCTTGGAACAATCATTTGTGTGATATTTATAAATGTCATACAAATGTTTGTACTGCGTCTGGGTGTTTACTATGTATTATATGTATGTATTCACAAATGAAAAGTAGTATATCCGTATTCTGCTAGGTACCCATAACACAAGACCTGAGGACGTTCTGTGAAATGTCATGAATATTTATTATTTACATTTGTGCAATGAATAGGTCACAACTTTGAGTTTTTTCGCGAAAACTTTGATTTTCATTATACCGAAAATTTTAAGGACACCATCATTACATTCAGAGATTACCACCTACAATTTATATTAAGAAACTTTACTCCTATAAAATATTAGTATAAGATATACAATACTTGAACTAACATCATGTATACATGAACATAGCCCCCAATATAGCCATGTCCTCTCAAATTTGATCCTCGAACTACCTACAAGTTCCGATCAAAGATCTGAACGTCTCGACTGGTGCTCAGCGTGACAGCTTCAAGTAATCCCAGATGGCGTCCTTGCCGATGAATTAAAGTCACTCAGACTAGTTCACAACTACCCAATATCTATTAGTATTATATAGACTGATTTTGAATTTGTTATCAATTGTTAGTATACACGTATAATTTGTAGTAATATTAACAAATCTATAGGGTTTTTTGTTTGTTTAAACGCGAAAATCTCAAGAACAACTGGTATAATTTGAAAAATTTTTCCATTGTTGGATTGTACGTTTATCAAGGAAGGCTATAATAAAGCCTTCCTCGATAAACGTTGGTCGCAGCGTAATGTTATGTATTCTATAGAATACATAACATTACGCTGCGACCAATAGGAGCGAAGCATCAGTGAAAAATGTTGCAAAAAACGGGAAAAACTATCTATCTTTGAGAACTTCCGTTGCGTGCGCTGCGTAAATGATATTGATAATATTATTAACAGTTAATGAACTAGTTACAAAGTATAACAAAATTTTTATACTACCTTTAAATATTAGATTTCTAATAAAAAGTTAAAATTACCAAGAATATTAAACACTCCATCAAACATTAACAATTTCAAGTTAAAACAAACACGATGCGTAACTCAAATGTGTGTGAAACAACGTTATAAACAAGCTGAACTTAATATTAGACCACAAGAACACAGTTTATTCATGTCACCAGGTGTTAAAAGACGGCTTTAAAGTGCCATTCGGATACTTGCGTCGCGCGACTAGCTCAGATTTTGTATTGAATATACTGCTCAATTCTTAACTAGGCGAAATTTTACTACGATGTTTTCAAAGTGTGTGGTTAAACGGAAAAGTGGCCGCAGAATTAGCGCCTCTTCATCATAGATCCACGAAGTTGCGAGGTTAAACATTGGAAAAGAGATGTGAAATAATATATTATTGTCTTGTATCGCCAAAAAAATTACTTGTTTAGATAGATCGCGCATCGCAAGTGTCTGAATGGTACCTTAACTTACCAAGTTACCGTCATATTATACGTAATAAGATATTCAGACACATTACACTCAAGTTTACGACTGTCACTGAAGTAGAAAGCTTGCGTTTATGAATCCTTAAACATCTTTTAAAATCTATATCATGATGATATCTACTTACACACCATCTATAAGATTTAGTAAGAACAAAAGTGTCCCGGATTCTTTTATAGAAAGGAGAAAAGAAAAGACAGTATAGATTCCGGATGTTTTTCAAATTAGGACAAATCTGAGTAAACCTGGACAAATGGCAGCCCTTCCGTCATTCTCCTGTTTCTAAGCCGCAATTTGCGTTCGTAACATGTTTCCATGTTATAGTAGGTTTTGGCTGATTTTTACGCCGCCTGCCCAACATGGAACCTATAATTAATACTTACTTTGGGACCAGAGGACATTGTGTGTCCATAAATATTTATTTATTTATTACATAAATAACCTTTACGAACACAGCACGTTGCATAAGCAATTTCAGGAAATTATTCCGTCTTGTAACCTACATATTAGTATTTAACTGAAACCATATTTTAATTAATTTTATTAATCAATACGGAAATATACGGGTTCCGTATTGATATTATGTCATAACTTTTCCGTAAGAAAATGATAAAGGAGAGGAGAGCATGAAAAGGTAATTTGGTTTATATATTTTTGTGACCAAGGTCGACGCGGCATAGAAGACCATAATCCTTCCGAAAGTGAAGGAGGCCCGTGCCCAACAGTGGGACGATAGCGCGATTTAAAAACGTACAACGCCATCTATTGAGCAAGTAAACTTTTGTTTGTTAGAGATTGATTTCAAAAATTTCACGCGTACGAAGTCGCGGGCAACAACTAATAGGGTATATTTTAGATTTTGTCTTTGATCTGTGTATTATACCTTAGCTAGCTTTTACAGCACACTCAGGAGTAAATGGAATATTAACATGCAGGCATTAGCTATTATTTATATATTATACTAGCTGACCCGACAAACGTTGTTTTGCCATAAGAAAAAAAAAAAAGTTTGAAAAATAGATGTTGGCCGATTCTCAGACCTACTGAATATGTATGTAAAATTTGAGAAGAATCGGTCAAGCCGTTTCGGAGGAGTACGGTAACTAACACTGTGACACGTGAATTTTATATATTAGATAAATCTCCTGTCACGATGTTTGTCCGCGATGGACTTTTAAACTACTGAACCGATTTTAATTTTGATTTGCACACCGTGTGAAATTCGACCCAACTTGAAAGATACAGATAGCCTAGGTACATTTAAATTAATAATCGCAATATTATTTTATTGCAAATTATTTGTCTACCCCTAACATTTGTATGGCAAAACAACGTTTGCCGGGTCAGGTATTCTAATATAATAATAAAGTAGGTACCTATAGGTATATTATAATCTAAGCAGGGGCACTTCAGCACCATGTGTATGCTCATCCAAGATTAGTTGACAATGTCACATAGAAGTTTGATCAAAGTTCATAGCACAACTTTGATGATGTGCCTTTAAATTGAAACAGTAACATCTGCACTTGCTTTCATAGTTATTGGGAATTAATTAACCGTCTATCATATCCATGTAAATAGATTATTTAATTAAAATAATAAATAATTATTCATGGGTATTTCACTCAAAGTTCTCTGAAAATAAATAAACTCATAATAGAGTTGAACTGTTCGATATTCAAAAATAGGTAGTTAAAAAGAGGGCGGGAATTAGATAACTTTTCTTATTATAAAACAAAGTCTTTAGTTTTATGTAAGTATACATATGTCCCTATGTGAGCTAATATCTTAAAAAATTACGTAACAGATTTTGATGCGGTTTTTAATAGATAGAGTGGTTCAAGCTTTTTTTGTATAAAGTTGCCGAAAACAGCTACTTTTCTAATATTTGAAACAATTCATACTAAATTATTTACCGTACAAATTCTAACGATCTTATACATAACGGTGGTTTAAAAGTTCGCTAAAAACGGTTTGCGAAAATTGTCAAAACTTGTTATTCATAATAGTCTTTTTACGATAAAACGATTATTATTTCTCCGATAAAATCTCCGTTTAAATCTCCGATAAGTCATTATGAATAAGACCATAAGCATTTATATGTCGTGTTGTTGGTGATATAAGGCCTCGTTTGGAGGTTGGTACTCTAAATCAAATATGTTTTAACCTTTTTTCTGTATAGACTCCTACAAACAATAAGTGCGTACTGAGAATGAAGTGCACCTGCCGCAAAATATACTCAAACAGTACGCCCCAAAAACAAAAAAATAATACCGGTCAGGTACGAACTGGATTCGCACACGAAGGGTTCTGTACCTACCGTTATTTAATATAATTTAACAACATATTTGACGGGCCTCGTAATCGAGTGGTTTATGTAACGGACTGCGGTTCACAAGGTCGCGGGTTCGATTTATTTCATTCATTCATGAATGTCATACAAATGTTTGTACTGCGTCTGGGTGTTTCTATGTATTATAAGCATGTATTTACAAAGAAAAGTAGTATATCTGTATTCTGGTACCCATAACTCAAGCATGTAAGCTTAGCTTGGGACCAGAGTACGTTGTGTGAAATGTCCATGAATATTTATATATTTTTTGGATTTTTTTCAACTTTATTTAAAAAACACACAAAGAAAATAAAAAACAATAAAAATTATATTCTAAACACACAACATATTTTATATTCTGTACCCACTATTATATCATATTACTAGCTGACCCGGCAAACGTTGTTTTGTCATACAAATGTCAGCCGTTATCATTTAGGAGTATGTAAAATAGATGTTGTCCGATTTTCAGACCTAATGGATATGTACACAAAATTTCACAAAAATCGGTCGAGCCAATTCGGAGGAGTATAATTACAAACACCGTGACAGGAGAATTTTATATATAACTAGCTGACCCGGCAAACGTTGTTTTGCCATTATAAAAAAAAAAGTTTGAAAAATAGATGTTGGCCGATTCTCAGACCTACTGAATATGTATGTAAAATTTGAGAAGAATCGGTCAAGCCGTTTTGGAGGAGTACGGTAACTAACACTGTGACACGTGAATTTTCTATATAAGATTTAATAATAAAGGATATATATTAGCCATTCATATTATCGACCGTAAATAACGGAATAAGGGCAAGAGAATGATGATGATGCGTATTTTTATACGTAAACTGTGAAAATTTTAGCCCTCTAGCTATCATCGTTGCAAAGACACAGCCTGGTAAAAACACGGCGATCAGGGAAATTTCATACCTAAATAAGATTCCGTTTTACTTTTTTACGGATCTCTAAAAAAAAAAACCAATATATTACGATCGTGTATATTATGGGCAAATCTGAATGTGTCAGTGCGTAATTTATATCGGTACGTGTTTTTTGTAGAGGTTCTCTTGACCTCATAAAACACAGAGCTGTGTGCAGGGACGAAATCGGAAGGGCACTTGAACGAGCTCGGCCCGCGGCGTTCATCGAAAGTGGGAAAAACAAGCGATCGCCACTCCAACGAGACACCCCCGATGGTACTTCACACGTTGTAGTGATTTTTACAACGTACCCTCTCAACTGTGTGGCGTTTTTCGACAGTAATCACTTTGATGTACGTAGGTCCTTTACGCGTTTGTTTGACGCCAAGATGCAAACTCACAATTGAAATGTTTCCATTTTATTGGGACAACGTTTTCTTTTTTTTCCTTGAAAATATGTATTTGAGAATTTTCTTTGTTTAGTCTCTTTTCAAGTTTTAGCCGACAAACCACAATTGTTTTCATGGAGTTAATAATAAATAGACCCAACATCCGGATTATAAAAGTTACTATTTACCTATTTAGTTTAAAACTGCCATAACACTTTATCTTTTTAGGGTTCCGTACCCAAAGGGTAAAAACGGGACCCTATTACTGAGACTTCGCTGTCCATCCGTCCGTCCGTCCGTCCGTCTGTCACCAGGCTGTATCTCAAGAACGGTGATAGCTAGACAGTTGAAATTTTCACAAATGATGTATTTCTATTGCCGCTATAACAACAAAACTAAAAATAAAATAAAATAAATATTTAAGTGGGGCTCCCATACAAAAATTGATTTTTTTAACGTTTCTTGCTCGATACTAATAACGTTGCCTTATGTTGCATAGATAATGGTACGGAACCCTTCGTGCGCGAGTCCGACTCGCACTTGACCAATTTTTTTTTTTATTAACTACCTATATCCTTAATTAACCGCTTGGTTTTTAAGCTATTGCATAGCATCTATCGCGGGCCTTGAGTGTGGAGACTAAATCCACAAAATTCGAAATTTAAATTGCGTACGTAACGGAAATAGCGCAAGAAACCTTACAGTCAGCGCTACTGCCCATGCGTAGCATGCGCAGTATTTCTACGTACAACGCCATCTATCAAGATTGCTTTACAATTATTAATTCATAGGTATTCCGAGGTCGTGGGTTCAAGTCCCGCTTGCGGCAGTCACTTTTTCCACCATAAATTAATTTATTATTATTTTATGCATGTTATGAGAGAGAGAGAGAAAGAGAGAGAGACAGACAGAGAAACACGCGCACATCGCACGGCTTACAACTACATATAGCAAAAAGTGTCGTTATAACCTTTCGTCTTAATTTTTTCCGTCTAGCCCCCTTTCGTAACGCGCGATAAGGAATTTCGTTCCAACTGAGAAAATTTTCTACATTTCACGCGTACGGAATCGTGGGCAACAGCTATCTACTATAAACATTGTATTCAAATGAAAATGGCATTGTTTCAACTACAACAAAATTACAACATAGCAAAACGATGCTAAAACTATCGATTTGTTCTATCGTTATTTGAATCGCAAACGTTTGAATTTTCAATATTTATGTGTCGATTGTCGAATCATCTCAGACGAATGCAACTCACCGAGAGGTTCTCAGATTTGGATGTGGTTGTACGTGCCTGGCAAGTAGCCAACCACTATATATATTTAACTAGATCTATATATATTCTATTATTATATATCTATATATTTTATACCCAAGACATAATTTTAAAGTACTCTATAAATGTTATATGTAACAGTAAAGACTTGATTTTTTATTTACGTTGAATTTGAGTTAATTGAGAGATCTGTGTGCAATATCCCTTAACCGACTTTTACAGCACCCTTGGGAGGAGATGGGGTGGTGACACTTGTATTCTTAATCCGCCACCACAGGGAGGATTATACTAAAAAGTTATAACCAGATATACTAAAACACCTGGCACTTGTATTTATCACCAGTAGCTGTGTGCTCGTGTGCCGAACTCTAGCCAAAAGAATCTACTTAGTTCTAAAACTAAAAAACACGCTTGAAAATCCTGAATATTTTTTTAAATTATTGCATTGTCATCAGTTTTTAAAATGTGTGCAGAATTTCAGATCAATCCGACTACTTTAAGTGGGTGAAAATCACTCAAAATTTCTGTTAGATAGATTAATACATTGATAGATACGTTCCGAACTAATACCTATAAACGTAATATAACTAATATAGCAAATTGTATTCTGTAAAGAATAATATGTGGCTGGTCGAGACTGTTGCAAAACTTTCTCGATAGATGGCGTAACACATAAAAAATGCGATGTACACTCAATCGAGGAACGTTGTGGTGGTCAAATTGGTTACTGTTAGCACGACCGCAATAAGCTTAGTTGGCAGAGCTACGGAACGGTATTCCGAGGTTATGAGTTCAAGTCCCGCTTGCGGTGATCACTTTTTCCACTAAAATTTAATTTATTTAGTAAAAACATAGCAAGTCAATTGCAAAATTAATAAATTACTTTAATAATATAAGCGTGTTCAAAAAAGATAATAAATTAAAAACGGACAGACAATCAGACAGACACTAAAGTGATTTTAAGGCTTTTTTAAATATAGCACAAAAAAATTATTGCAACTGTGGTCTGTCAATTTAGTTTATTTTATTGCAAAACTATAACTGCACCACTTAAGAGGGCACGATACCAAATTATGCTCCATACAAAAGTATGGGTATCGTACTTCCGTTTTTTCTTCGCGAAAGTTAAACCGATTTTAATAGTTTTTGCGTTATATTATAGATAAAGAGTATATATGCTTCTATCACTTTCTTTTTTTCAAAATATAATAACTAAAAGAAATATGACGATCCAAAAACCTACTTTTTTCGGTTTTCTTTAGATAAAGTTGCAGCGTCTATCACACAAATTTGGTAAAGTTTTACCACGAAAGAAAGTGATAGAAGCATATATATACTCTTTATCTATAATATAACGTAAAAACTATTAAAATTGGTTTAACTTTCGCGAAAAAAAAAACGGAAGTACGAAACGTCTTTTTTCAAAGAATGTGTAGGTAAAATCCGTTTCATCTATATTTGTCCCTTTCAGCGCGGCGCTCGGAAATAGGGATAGCAATACCTAAGGCAAATACCTAAATGAGGAGTACAGTACCCTCTTAATTTGCTGACAGCATTGAATATTTGCGTCAGGCTAAGTGCCAAATTTATAACATTGAAATTGTACTACGGAACTGAACACTAATTGGTTCGGCTCGGAATTGGAATTGTTAAAGATAAAATATACAATGCGCTATGTTTTCGTTTACATATTGATTGAGCAATTATTACTTTTTGATAGAACTGTTAAAATTAATGATCAATGGTACCAATTTCAAACTCACAACTAAACTAAACTAGAATAAGTATTTTGATAGTGTCGATAATACAATTCGGCAATGTTAACTAAACATTTTAATAAAAACTGTTTATTATAGACTAATGATTTTAATAAATATAAATGTGCACAACAAAATAGCTAAATAATCGAAATACAGCAAAAGTTAATAAATCAAATTATGGTGGAAAAAGTGAAATGCCGCAAGTGGAACTTGAACCCACGACCTCGGAATACCGTTCCGAAGCTCTTCCAACTGAGCTTATTGCAACACCACAAATAAACCACCATATCTGTTACTCGAATGAGTTTATATATTTTTACATACAGTAGGTCGTGGGTTCAAGTCCCACTTGCGGCATTTCACTTTTTCCACCATAATTTGATTTATTAAGTAAAAGCATAGCATGTCAAATGCAAAAATTAATAAATTACTGTAATACAGCAATAGTTGTTTTCATTTTTAAGTTATGTTTGTTGTACACGCAGAATTGGCACCATTGTGTTGTTGAAACCTGTTTAGTGCTTCTAATTAAATGTGTTTGGGTTTCACTTCAAGCATTAATCTAGCAGGAGTTGGTGTTATTAGGTGACAGGTGACACCCGCGCTGAGGAAGATACGAGAGCAATGCTCATATTCATAGTATACGGATAATATCGTAATTTTTTTATATAAAAAAAATAAAAAAAATAATAATTTTGTCCGTGGCGTCACTCGCAAGGTCCATTTGAAAACCAGCGCTAGGTCCATAGGACCTAGCATAATGCTGAAATGGGCACCTGGTTGCTGTCGCTTGGAAACGTGCTTTTTTTGTACACTTTATCTATACTTATAATAAATCTGTAGAGAGGTCAATTCTGTACATGAAATATATTTTTAAAATAACTATCAGGGGCTTATTAGTGATCGATACTGATGCCAAAAATGCAATCAGTAAAATTTTTGTCTGTCTGTCTGTCTGTCTGTCTGTCTGTCTGTCCGTCTGTATGTTCCTTATAGAAACAAAAACTACTCGACGGATTTTAACGAAACTTGGTACTTACAATTATTCTTCATACTCCTGGGCAGGTTATAGTATACTTTTCATCACGCTACAATCAATAGGAGCAGAGTAGTGAAGGGAAAACGGGAAAAGGTGCTCCATTTTTTGGGTTCCGTACCCAAAGGGTAAAAACGGGACCCTATTACTGAGACTTCGCTGTCCGTCCGTCCGTCCGTCCGTCTGTCACCAGGCTGTATCTCAAGAACGGTGATAGCTAGAGAGTTGAAATTTTCACAGATGATGTATTTTTATTGCCGCTATAACAACAAATACTAAAAATAAAATAAAATAAATATTTAAGGGAGTTTCTTGCTCGATACTAATAACGTTGCCTTATGTTGCATAGATAATGGTACGGAACCCTTCGTGCGCGAGTCCGAATCGCACTTGACCAATTTTTTAAAGGTTCCGTCGCGTGTGCAGCCTTAATGGTCAAAGTTACATAGAAATCATGTATGACGGAAATATTCTACATAAGTATAATTGTCTAAAAAATATCCCGGAACAGCATATATCTATATTTTATGGTTGACCCACAATAGCACGTGTAACTCCTGATAGCTTAGCAGTTCGTTCATTCTGATAATATTTGTTTACTCTTACGTTTATAATACTCTCACTCAAGCAGTAGTTAAAAATGTTGCAAAAACGGGGAAAATTTCCTAAATTTTACGCGGACGGAGTCGAGGGCAACAGCTAGTTATGTAATATTTAATTTTCATGTTGTCTAACGCAGCAATAAATAGCTCTTTCTTTCTTTCTATATAAACAATCTTTATGTGATTGCTATTAAAACAACGTAGTTACAAACGAGTGTATTTAATTTAACTAAATATTATTACAATCCTGACTCATCATTTAACTTCAACTGAGATGTATGTATATCATTAAGCTTTCCTTGCAGGCTTATGTTATTTCTATAACTCTTAGATAAATTACTAAAGTAATTTATTAATTTTGCAATTGACATGCTATGCTTTTACTTAATAAATTAAATTATGGTGGAAAAAGTGGCTGCCGCAAGCGGGACTTGATCATCATTTATCTTGATCTCATTATTTGGTGGCTGGTCGAGATTGTTGCAAAACATTCTCGATAGATGGCTTTGTACGTCATAATACGATGTAAACTCAATCGAGTGACGATTGTGGTGGTCTAATTTGGTTACTGTTAGCACGACCGCAATAAGCTCAGTTGGCAGAGCTACGGAACGGTATTACGAGGTCGGGGGTTCAAGTCACAATTTGATTTCTTAGATAAATTGTTTTAAATACATAACTTTCTTAGACAACAAACTTTGTGACATAAGAATAACTATAGATACTAATATTACAGAGCTATGGAAGTGTGTTTGCTAAAACGCACTAATCTCAAAAACTATAGTAATTTAATAAAAATATAGTTTTTGTGTTAGATAGTCCAATTATCAAGGAAGGCTATATAAGATCACGCTGTGGTCAATAGAAACTAAGCATTAGTTATCACTAATGTTCCAAAAACGGTAAAAATATTCTTAATTTCACGCATCGTAGTTTTTGTAACATTTTTCACCGATGCTTCGCTCCTATTAATAAAAAAAATATATATTCATGGACATTTCACACAACGTCCTCTGGTCCCAAACTAAGCTTTATATGCTTGTGTTATGGGTACCAGAATACGGATAGAATACATATACTACTTTTCTTTTGTAAATACATACTTATAATACATAGAAACACCCAGATGCAGTACAAACATTTGTATGACAATTAGCAAAATCACACAAATGATTGTCCCGAGCGGGAATCGAACCCGCGACCTCTTGATCGGCAGTCCGTTACATGAACCACTCAACCACGAGGCTCGTCAATATTCATCATAGTAGATCATAATCTCTCCCAAAAGAAGGCCCGTGCCCAACATTGGGACGATAATGGGCTAGAGAAGGAGAGAAACAAATTTTTTTCTAGATACATACTTATAAAACACCCAAAATAAACATCGCATAAATAAATTTCTTGTGCGGGACTCGAACCCGTGATCTCGTGAACAACAGTTCGTTACATAAACCACTAGAGCACAAGGCCCTTCGCACAAGGCACATCTATTATGGGTGATCTATGATTCTGTACAAAAGTTAGTAGATTAAAACTGCCAATTAGGGAGCATTTGAATTCCAAGTTGTTTTAGAATTCACGTAATTATTGTTGAATGAACAATTAAAAAAGTACCAGAATAGATATTTTATTACTATTTTACTTTCATAACTATATTGCGCTCTCTAGCTCATTAAAATGCCACTGCTGGGCAAGGTTGGGAAGGATTACGGTCTACTGTACGATTCTGGTCAGTGCGGCACAGTAGACCATAATCCCTCTCAGAGTGGAGTGTGGGACGGGCTGTAGAAAGAGAGAGAGTGCGACGCTGACAGGGGTATAGGCATAGAGTTTATTTTTAAGTTCTCCGTCTCTCATGTATCTGTGTACAATGTGAAAAAGGGGTGGTGACACTTTTATCCTTAATCCGTCTCTACACGGATAAATCAACATAATCCATAACAGTCAAACTTCAACATCAAATTTTTAGGGTTCGGTACCAAAAGACAAAACGGGATCCAATTACTGAGAAGAACAGAGATACCTAAAGAGTTGAAATTTTCACAGATGATGTATAACTAAATAAACTAAATTTAATAAACTAATTTTTCCATTATAATTTAGTTTATTTAGTAAAAGCATAGCGAGTCAATCGCAAAATATTAATAAATTAATGTAGAAATACATGTACAGCCATTACTTCGGTCCAATTGTGTTCTGTAAAGAACACTAACTGATCGATTGATGGAGTTGGTGCAAACCGCTCAATAGATGGCGTTGTACGAAAAAACATCGCACGATGTTAAAACTCGCATTGAGATGATTGTAGTGGAGAATTTGTTAAACATTTGCGTGGACCATAATAGCTCACTTGGGAGAGCGACGGAACGGCATTCCGAGGTCGCGGGTTCAAGTCCCGCTTATGGTTATCATTTTTTCCATTATAATTTAGTTTATTGAATAAAAGCATAGCGAGTCAATCGCAAAATATTAATAAATTAATGATGTATAACTGTTGATGTTTTTGCAACAAATACTAAAAATCAGAATATAATAAATATACATATAGGTACAATTTAATAATACCTACTCTAACATGACATAATAATATATTATTATGATAATAACTGTACGGACCAAAGTCAAAGATTTTTTTTAAGTTGGCATGTTTTACAAGCTCTTTCAGGTGTCTGTTCCAAACGCGAATCGTATGGAGAAGAACAGACAAGAAACTCCATGGATATTTTGTTCTCATTTTCTTTTTTTTTCAAATTTTTTTTTTTAATTTTTTTTTTATGGATATTTCACGCAACTCCAAGCTAAGCTTATATGCTTGTGTTATGGGTACCAGAATACGGATATAGTACATATACTACTTTTCTTTTGTAAATACATACTTATAATACATAGTAAACACCCAGGCGCAGTACAAACATTTGTATGACATTTATGGATATCACACAAATGATTGTCCTGACCAGGAATCGAACCCGAGACAAGAGTCATATATCATATCATATTATTTTACACTGTTATGGGGTGTGAGAATGATGCCGATTAATGCTATCAGGACAAGGTAAAACTAACTTAATAATATAATTGCAACCCCTCTGCAAAACTTACTCGCACTTGACCAGCATTTTTTTTTTAAATTAACAATTTAATATATCATGTAGCTTGCAATAAAATTATTAATAGTGTCAGTGTTGTGGGGGTGTTTGGGGGTGTTTGGGGGTGTTGGTACCAACGCAGCACTTGTTCAGCCACCATTAAATTGAAACTTGCCACACTTCCTGAACCACCTTCATACTGAATTACAACGATATTGTACCGAAATAATTTGTGGAGTATAGCAACACTGCTGTATTTTAATACATCCATTACTATCTACTACTTGACGGACCTCGTAGTTCGTGTTGCGGACTATGTAATTGACGAGGTCGCAGGTTCAATCCCCGTACTGCCGGCGTATTATGAGCTTTTTTAAAATCATTCAAGTTCCAGGCAGGCCGTAAACTGCATGGCTAAATTAGGTATTATGGCAGAAATAAAACTTTTAGTTGAACATTTTTAGTTAGTACTTTAACTTTTAGTTGTACCTTCTCCTTAAACATATTAATGTATGACTGGTTTAGCGAACTGACTGACTAAGAATTTTGTTCGTAATACGAATTTGCCAGACAGTTTAATTCACGGCATTAACTGCCTGGAAATAAAAGCTCATAATACGGCCGCTGTACAATTATTTGCGTGTTGTTTGTATCCGACACACAAATGTTTATACCGCGTCTAAGTATTTCTAGGTTATTAAGTAGGTACGTGTTATCTATGTGCAATATCCCTTAGCTGTCTTTTAAGCACCCTTGGAAGAAGATGGGGTGGTGACACTTGTATTCTTGATCTGTCACCACACAGAGAAACTGTGAGAGACGGAAATCTCGAAAATAAACCCTGTGCCAATACGCCTGGTCAGCGCGGCACAGTAGATCATGATCGCTCCTATAGTGGAGGAGGCCCGTGCCCAACAGTGGGACGTAAATGGGCTGGAGAGAGAAGTAGGTACGCATTTTAAAAAGTACGTATTAAAAAGAAGTATTTATAGGTATGTCCGTATTATACAGGTATCCATAACACAAGTAAGCTTAGATTGAGACCAGAAGACGTTGTGTCAAATGTCCTTTATATATTTAGATTTTATATTTGTCTTCCCTTGACTGTGATTTTTTCTATACAAAATTATATTCTTCTTCTCCAGCCCATTTATGTCCCACTGTTGGGCACGGGCCTCCTCCACTTTGGGAGGGATTAAGGTTTACTGTGCCGCGCTGACCAGACGTGTTGGCACAGGGTTTATTTTCGAGTTTTCCGTCTCTCACAGAGGATGTTATCTGTGTGCAATATCCCTTAGGTCACTCTTACAGCACCTTTGAGAGGTAATGGGGTGGTGACACTTGTATTCTTAATCCGTCACCACCAAAACTATATTACCTTTCATTTAATAAATTAAATTGTTTTAAAATATTAATTATTGTTTTATATAATTAAGAAATAACTAGCTATGAAAAAGAATTATATTATTTAAATAATTCTATTTAAGGATTTATTTAAACAAAAATAGGAATTAATTAATTATTAGATGGAATATTTTATTCCAATGTTATAAAAATTCAATTTAATTTAAATTCTATTTTTAATTCTTCTTATTTTTTATAAACATTGTAATGCTTATTATTAATAAAAAATCAATTATCATTTTAAAAATGTAAATGTATTTTTATTTTGAATTAAAATACTTTTTAATTTATATTTTTTCAGTATTTATTTTAATTATTTAATCATTTTTATTGATTTATGTTTTTAATGCACTATAATATTTTAAGTAATTTGTTTATTAATTTTAAAATGTAAAAATATTTTTATCTTAAAAAGAAAAATATTAAAAAGCTTATTCACTTCTATTTTTAAATTTCAATATTATTTGCTGACATTTTTATCTCTTTTTAGGGTTCCATATGAAATGGTAAAACGGAAGCCTATTGCTGAGACTTTACTGTCTGTCCGTCTGTACTAGGCTGTATCTAAGGAACCGTTACTGTTCGTAAGACTGAGCCTGGTGTAGACGGACAGATAGTGTAATTTTAGTAATACCTAGATTTACCTTTAGGACTGAACCCTAAAATTGGAGAAAAAAAGAATAGTTATTGTATTTTTTGTTATGTTGAGTAGGGGCCAAATATTCCGAATAATTCAGGTAGATCAACAGCTTGTGTTTTGTATCGAAATTCTACAAACCAAATGCTAATTTAATGGTGGTTATACAAATGTGCGAAACCCACCCCGAGCTGTCCTTTTCTCTATTAGTCGTTATCTGAATAAAACATAAAACAGAAAAGATAAATAAAATAATAATAAGGACCTATCCACATTGGAGAACGGGCGTATCTGACATAGCCCGAAAGGTTAGCACGCTGAAGTGGCAATAGGCAGGTCACATCGCTTGTAGGACTGTTGATCGTTGGAGAAGAAAAGTCCTATAGTAGCGACCACATATCAGACCACGCAGCGTTGGGCGGCCCCCCCACAAGGTCGACCGACGACATAGGTAGTCAAGGTCGCGGGGAGACATTGGATGCAAGCGGCACAGGACCGCGCGTTGTGGCCTCCCCCCGGAGAGAGGCTGATGGATGGATGGATCCACGAATAGTGTTGAAATATAACACGATATTGTTATATCTAAGGCAATAAAGGCAATTCGTTATTTGAACCATTAAAACCACAAGACCTGTCATTCTACATTCCTGTACAAAATCACGGGTAAAAGTTAGAATGTAATAACTTTTAATTTATAACATTTAACATCGTATTAGTTCCAAACAAAAACTCAATACTAACTCATTCGAAACCTGTAAAGTTTCCGATTATTACTAATTAAGAACAAACAGACCAATCAGAAGAGGCTTATTGCGGGATATATTCCAATTTAAACTTGCCTTCCATACCTATTGTCTAAAAGCATTCACACCACAGGAGTAGTTTTACACACGTTGTTTTTTATGGTGTCATACCATATGTTAAAAACATAACACTACATATTACTTAGACTTTGCTATTCGTCTGTCTGTCACCAGCCTGTATTTTTGGAACGGTGATAGATATTTGAAAAATCTCCCGTTATTTGGTAATGCGAATATTTTATGATAAAAAAAAACTTGAGAGGTGTCAAGGGACACCCGGACGGAACAAAGTCCCTTTCGATAAATTTGTGAAGGAATTGTAATAACATTTTGTATAATGAATTATTTAGGTATATATTATAATAGATACTCAACAATTCATAACAAAATAATATAGTATTATTTTATTCATGTTATGAGAGAGAGAAAGAGAGAGAGAGACAGTAAAATAAGCGCACGTCGTACGGCTTAAAATAGCAAAAAGTGTCGTTACAACTTTTGGTCTTAATTTTTTCCATCTAACCCCCTTTTGTAACGCGCGATATAGAAGGATAAGGAAGAAGGATAAGAGCCTAAGTTCCAATAGCACTTCAGTCCAACTCGTACTTGACCTTTTACATTTTGACTATTAGGGGGGCGAAGTACTAAGATAATGCACACCACAAACTCGCCAATAATCACCTTGCATAAAATAAGAGACTACATTGTCTACACAATGAGTACGAGCATTGCTCTCGTACCTTTTTCAGTAGGAGTCACCTTAAACATCAACTCCTGTTGGATGAATACTCTAAGCTTATAGTTGTAGTGTTTCAAAAACTAAATGTTAGTCAATGCTTTTAAAGTCGATTTTCGACTTGTTCAACTGAACTTTTCTAATCTGACCGCGACCCAACCTTTAGTTCTAGGCTTGTGGATATGTCGATACTTTTTTCGATATATCCATGTTGCCGGAGGAAATCGTCTTTTCACTGGTTTTTTTTTTCGTTGGTCACTAATTGTGCATAACTCTAAAAACTATATTTTTAAATCTATCTATCTGTAACAAGAGTATCTTTGTATTGATCTGAGTAGATATATTGGAACATAAAAAAACAAAATATCTTCAAAGACCCTGCCTTTATAAGTCAATTGAAGATTTCCGCGACATATCGATATCATTTCCTCTAATCGACATTTGATATAGATATTTTTATAAATATTGTTATATGGAACAATACATTTCTCCGTTTTTATATCGGCAGGCAAATCTAATATTTTTTTAAATACTGATATATCGAAATCTAATATATAAAATTCACATGTCACAGTGTTAGTTACCGTACTCCTCCGTAACGGCTTGACCGATTTTTACATGCATATTCAGTAGGTCTGAGAATCGGCCAACATCTATTTTTAAAATTTTTTTTAGTATGCCAAAACAACGTTTTTCGGGTCAGCTAGTATCGATATATATTTGTTAGTTCCAACATCCCTATTTGATTCCGTACTCGGTAACAGTAATGAAAAGTAACGATTGTATTTACACAATATCATTAATCACTTCCAGTAGGTACAAGGATATGTTTTTAGATCAGTGAAGAATGATACGTTTTTACAATAGGTTTTTAACCCAAACCCAATTCTAAACCTTTCACTAATTTTCATTTGTCTTCATATAACTTAAACAATACAAATGATACTGACAGTCCACGGTTAATAAATTACTAGCTGTTGCCCGCGACTTCGTACGCGTGAAATTTAGAAATGAAACCATAACAAACAGAAGTTTACTATACCACTCGATAGATGGCGTTGTGCAGTTTTTAAATCGCGCTATAGTTTCGTTACACACATTAACACGTAAGCTCGTCGAAATTTTTGTAACGTCACCCAACTGGCTTTCACATTTTTAAATTAATTAGGATAGGTATTAGGTATACCACTGCATAGGCAAAACGGGACGGGTGGATGGACAAACGGATAGATTGAGAAATTCTCGCATTAAGGTCCGGGTTCGAACCCCGCACAGTACAAATTATTTGTGCGATGTTTATTATTGGCATACAATTTAATGTTTGTACTGCATCTGGGTGTTATGAAAACTGGATATATTGGATCCAATGAAAATGCATTAATTCATAGCTCCGCAACCCATGCCATGCGGTATCCATTGGCAGTTATCTGTGTTTATACAAAAACACGGATATGTTACGTTAATAACAGTTCAGTTTTAAGGGACCCCGCCATATCCATTAGTGGGTTATACGGTAATCGCAAACAAATCTGCTCCTTGCATGAATTTAAGTCAGGCATAAAGACGTTTTAACAAGCCAATATAAATATAGAAACATGATACTAAATACGCTAGCTCCTTGTCGAAGCAAATCTCTTGTGACACGATAAACAAGCGAAACAGTTTAGCTAGAACAAGATCCAAGACGTGAAATCGTTTACTCATCTTCACAGCTGCTTACAGTACGCCTTAACTGGATTTTACAGCACCTTCGGCTTAAAATGAGGTGGTGACACTTATATATATATAATAATTATTACCAGAGACTTTACTTTCTGAAAACTCTCTTTAAAGTTCCCAAGATATAAGATATTTTCATGACTCTATTTAGTTTTTAATCCGTTTTGACATACACGTCATTCCGGGAACTATTTCTAACATTTCTGTTAGCAGGCAGACAGATCAGATGGTAACTCTTTCGCATTATCAATTTTTATTTTTTAGTTAAGTTAAGTTTAGTAGTGCACGTAGAATCGGTACCATTGACTGGCCTATCCGTAAGGTCTATCTGTTTGTAGAACTCACATTCATTAAATATTTATTTCTATTATCTAAAGTTTCTGTAACCAGATAGACATCTCGGATCTTGGTCTATGTAGAGAGCGTGCTCGCAAACATTTGCTTGACGATTTCTAAAGTCATTTGAAGAGAATGACTCTTATCGTTCTATTTTTATAGAGTGTGAATCGAAAAGGCTTCAGTTATAAGACCCTTTCATTGTAGAAAAATGTGTAGAAAATTCTTTGTCCTTGTTCCAATAAGGTCATAGGTATCTCAAAATAAGTCGTTATTTTTTTTTTCTAAAAACTAAATTGCAAACGTCTCAAGACCACGCGTAGTGCGTTCTATGGGCACCCCGTTCTATGTCCAACATTTCATGGAGAGAGCCTGATGGATGGATTGATGGATAGATAGATGGAAACTACACCTTATCCCATCTGTACCTATATGTTTATAATGTTAAATTTTAATGGTGCTATTCATAATGACTTATCGGAGGTTCAAACCGAGTTTTTATCGGAGAATTAATAAACGTTTTATCGTAAAAAGACTATTATGAATAACAAGTTTTGACAATTTTCGCGAACCGATTTTAGCGAACTTTTAAACCTCCGATAAGTCATTAAGAATAAGACCATAAATGTGTAAATCGGAAACTCGTGTGTTTTAAGTGTTCCGTACCGTTCTTTTCCGTTTCAATTTTTTTTTTATTCAGATAAATTCATTTTATTTATTTATCTACAATATTACAATCTAGCCTGTTAAGGCTAATAACTATTCATTCTTCTGTTTCTACTTTAAATAATAAATAAATATTCATGGATATTTCACACAACGTCCTCTGGTCCCAAGCTAAGCTTATTATGCTTGTGTTATGGGTACCAGAATACGGATAGAATACATAAACTACTTTTCTTTTGTAAATACATACCTAGTTATAATATATAGAAACACCCCAGAATAAAAATTTGTATGACATTTATGAACAACACACAAATTATTGTTCCGAGCGCGAATGGAACCCGCGACTTCGTGTATGGCAATCCGTTACATGAACCACTTGACCACGAACCCCATTAAAACCTACAACTTGATTTTCTACAACTTGATGATACCTTTAGCCAACATTATTATGACGGTACGACGAATAAGTTTATTATGATAATATTTATATAGAACCCTTGAGCGAGTCCAACGCATAGTTAATCGGGTTTTTAATTCTACATTAACATAATAAATGTAAGTGAAAACCATTTTTAAAACATTATTATTCTTTTTGTTACAGAAAGTCTCCGAGACTACTTTAGTAAATTTGGTGAAATCACAGAAGTTATGGTTATGAAAGATCCAACAACGAGGCGGTCTAGGTACGTACAAATTAATTATATTTATATTAGGTACCTACTCTATTACGGTTAAGGGCCTACATCAATATCATCGCCGACACGTACATATTAACACAGCCAGTAGGCACAGAAAATGAAGAATTACGGATACTTTTCCTATTTACTCAAAATGTACTAAATATATTTTCATTCTGATCCACGTGTTTCTATACATAATAGTTACCTATGTTTTTAAAGTTATTTCATTAGTTAATACGCGATAATAGACCGACAAATGAAAAAAATAAAAAATTAGAGAGGTTGTTTCGCCAAGATTTTCTATCGAGAAAACTTTTTTCAATCGCGTTTCTGAGTTCATGCGATCCTAGATCATATATTGAAAAAACATATGCTTAAAAATTAGAGCTCTAGCCATTCAATCTAAGGAAACAATGAAAACTTCGTACATAGAAAAATGCACGAAGCTATTTTGGTATCCTCTTAAAGACATTTATTTTTCTCAAAAGATTACAAAATCACTTACAGAGAAAATACAATTTTTACTTAATGTCTAGTGTACAAGATCCTTGAATGTAGCAATTTCTTAATCCAAAAGGCAGGTATTCCTTAATTCAATATTACATATTACTAGCTGTACCGGCAAACGTAGTTTAGCCATACTAAAAAAAAAGTTTGAAAAATTTATGTTGGCCGATTCTCAGACCTACTGAATAGTGAATATGCATATAAAATTTCATAAAAATCGGTCAAGCCGTTTCGGAGGAGTACGGTAACTAACACTGTGACACGTGAATTTTATATACAGGGTGTGGCGTAAATGGTGGTCCAACGCTAAGGTGGTTATAGTTCAAGTATTCACCTATCATATAAAAAAAATTAACCATTTTTAGCCATTGGTTTCGGAAATATGATTTTTTTTATCTTTTTGTAAAAAATCGATAAATATTTTATAAATGAGAATGTAACTTCGACAAATGACATTATTTGGAAAAAAAAATAAAAACATTAAAAAATGGCAAAAAATGGTTAATTAGCCTATAACCTTAGCGTAACGTTGTATATTATAACCTTAGCGTTGGACCACCATTTACGCCACACCCAAGAGATTATTGAGATTATAACCAAGGAAGGTAACACCGGTCATAAAAATGAGCAAAGATCTATAAATAAATAAATATTCATGGACATTTCACACAACGTCCTCTGGTCCCAAGCTAAGCTTATATGCTTGTGTTCTGGGTACCTACCAGAATACGGATAGAATACATATACTACTTTTCTTTTGTAAATACATACATAGATTACATAGAAACACCCAGACGCAGTACAAACATTTGTATGACAATTAGAAAAATCACACAAATGATTGTCCCGAGCGGGAATCGAACCCGCGACCTCTTGATCGGCAGTCCGTTACCAGAACCACTACACCACGAGGCCCGTCAATTGTAATCTATTGTAACTATAAAGATAATTATATCGCTCGCTCTTCAGCCCATTATCGTCCCACTGTTGGGCACGGGGCTCCTTCATCCTTCACTTTGGAAGGGATTATGGTCTATACCGCGCTGACCAGGCGTGTTAGAACAGGGATGTTTTCGAATTTTCCGTCTCTGACTGGGTAAGTTATCTGTGTAATATCCCTTAGCTGGCTTATACAGAAAGGAAAAGGAGTGGTAACAGTTGTATTCTTAATCTATCACCACACGAACTGAGATATATCGTGCATACCAAATAACGGGATAGTGGCAGGATAATGATAATGAAGAATGTTTTGTTGCATAGTTAAATAACAGCGGTCGGTGGCTGAAACAATGCGGTGGAAACTGACCACAGATCACACCCAGTAGATTCCGAGTGCAAGACGATCACCGCACACTGAAAGTACCTGCTTAGTTTTGACGGGCCTCGTTGTGTAGTGGTTCTGGTAACGGACTGCCGATCAAGAGGTCGCAGGTTCGATTCCCGCTCGGGACAATCATTTGTGTTCTTTTTCTAATTGTCATACAAATGTTTGTCCTGCGTCTGGGTGTTTCTATGTATGTATATAAGTATGTATTTACAAAAAAAAAGTAGTATATGTATTCTATCCGTATTCTGGTACCCATAACACAAGCACATAAGCTTAGCTTGGGACCAGAGGACGTTGTGTAAAATGTCCATGAATATTTATTTATTTATTTATTATTTATTTACTTACGCATTTAGATTGCTCTTTCACTTAACAACAGGTGGACTACAGTCATTTGGCATTAGCAAAGCCATAATTTAATAAATAAATATTTAAGCACAATATATTACTAACATAATTATACCTACTAACATTGCTATGCGTGTAAAAGGCTTAAATCAAAAGCACTTTTTATGTTTTTTACCATCTTGAAAGCACTTATTTTTGAGCATTTATTTTTAAATTTGAGTTTGAGTTTGGCGATGAGAACTTGGCATGTGATTTTGCTACGACCAATGACAATGCAGATTTTTGTTAACGATCTCGCAACCGGCACCTCGCTCTGACGTTGATGCGTTAAGTTCACAACAATCTCCTAATGCGTTATCTATTGTGTGTGATCTATGTAACTGACCAACTGGAATCGTACTAAAAGTTATCGGTTTTGCGAATAACTTAGGTACATTCTATAGAGACGCACATTCGTTTCAAAATTTGCGGTTACCTTTGTATTGTAAGCAGTTAAATGTTGAACTTTATATTTTAGAAACTTAACAATAGAACATGAAAGCATTTGAATGAGTTAAATTACAATTTTGGTATACACTTTAAGCCCACTAAACTAAGTTACATATATTAGCCGTATTGTTTTGTAAAGTTTAAAATATTTCTCTACTAGCTGCCCCGGCAAACGTTGTTTTGCCATACAATTCTGTATAAAATAAAATTTCATCAAAATCGGTCCAGCCAATTTGTAGCCTATGTGTTATTCTGATGTATAAGCTATATTGTGGTAAAGTTTCATTCAAATCCATTCAGTAGTTTTTACGTGAAAGAGTAACAAACATCCATACATACAAACTTTCGCCTTTATAATATTAGTAGGATACACCATTTCATGTTTTTAAATAGTTGGTACCTACTGTAATATATTTAAATGAAAGAAAGAGAAGGAAAATATTTTTATTACCGCTAAACCAACACATACAATATACTTAAACAAGTGCGAGTCGAACTCGCGCACGAAGGGTTCCGTACCATTATCTATGCAACATAAGGCAACGTTATTAGTATCCAGCAAGAAACGGTAAAAAAATCATGTTTGTTGTATGGGAGCCCCCCTTAAATATTTATTTTATTTTATTTTTAGTATATGTTGTTATAGCGGCAATAGAAATACATCATCTGTGAAACTTTCAACTGTCTAGCTATCACTGTTCTTGAGATACAGCCTGGTGGCAGACGGACGGACGGACGGACGGACGGACAGCGAAGTCTCAGTAATAGGGTCTCGTTTTTACCCTTTGGGTACGGAACCCTAATAAACATGAAAACATATAGGTAAGATATTACATTTAATAAGACTATCTACATAAGTATACCATACCCGTGGCAGCAGCAATAGGTCCCATTTTAGCATATTGTCAAGTCTTTACAAAGACTTGACGCTGATTTTCGAATGGGACCTTCGAGTGGTGCGATGCCACGGATGCTAACAAGCTTTATTAAGTGTAAAACAACTTTGAAAACAACATAATAATAAATATGAGGGTTCCGTGCAAAAAGGTAAAACGGAATCTTGTTTACCGAGATTTTGCTGTCCGTCCGTCCGTCCGTCAGTCTGTCTGTCAGTCAGTCTGACATTTTTAGCTCTCTGGCTATTACCATTCCAGAGAGCATTGATAATTTCACAATTTATGCATATCAGTTGATGCTATAATAACAACTTGACAGGCCTCGTGGTTGAGTAATTTATGTAGCGAAGTGCTGTTCATAAGGTCGCGCGTACAATTCCCGCTCGGGACAATCATATGTGTGATCTTTATAAGTGTCATAAAATGTTTGTACTGCACCTGGGTGTTTCTATGTATTATAAGTATGTATTTACAAAAGAAAAGTAGTACCTATATGTAGTATATACGTATTCTGGTACAACACAAGCTTAGCTTGGGACCAGAGGACGTTGTGTGAAATATTCATGAATATTTATTTATTTATAGCTCTCCTGCCCTTAAGAGGGCACGATAGCAAATTATGCTCCATACAAAAATATAGGTATCGTACTTCCCTTTTTTCTTCGCGAAAGTTAAACCGATTTTAATTGTTTTTACACTATATTATAGATGAAGAGTGTATCTATGCTTCTGTTACTTTCATATTTGGTAACGTTTTACCACAGAAAAGTGATACAAGCATAGATAAACTCTTCATCTATAATATAGAGTAAAAAGAATTAAAATCGGTTTAATTTTCGCGAAGAAAAAAGGGGAGTACAAAACGTCTTTTTTTCAAAGAATTTGTAGGTAAAATCTGTTTCAGGTATATCAGTCCCTTTTAGCACGGTGCTCGGGAATAGGGATAGCAATACCTAAGGCAAATACCTAAATTAGGAGTACAGTACCCTCATAATATATGAAACCCTTTGTTCAAATCCCTCTCTTTTGTTGATCGGTTTTGTATTCTCTCTCTCTCTCTCTCTCTCTCTCCAGCCCATTAACGTATCACTATTGGGCACGGGCCTCCTCCATTTTGGGACGGATTATATTAGGTATACATAAGTACCCACTATGCCGCGCTGACCAGGCGTGTTGGCATTGGGTTTAATTATCGAGTTTTCCATATCTTACAGAAGATGTTATCTGTGTACAATATCCCTTAGCTAGCTTTTACAACACACTAAGAAAGAAATCCGTCACCACACGGACTGATTTTATTGTAAACTAGCTGTCCCGGCGAACTTCGTACCGCCATGTTGTCTATATACGACTTTTAGCTATGGGGGTAGGCAGAGACTATAGAGCGCCATCTGTTACCATCCAAACAATGAAGCAATGGCTTAATAGCAATAGAGTTCAAATTGACTCTACGTTTTAGTTATAAAACATTTGCATGGGAAAAAGAAAAGGGCTGTTTTTAGGGTCTTTCTGGCAATTATTCAAACTTTTCTCGCCGTAAACACCATCTTTGAACTTCAACCAACATTTTATAAAAAGAATTGGCCAAATTGGTCCAGGCGTTGTTGAATTATGCGCTTACCAACACATTTTGCGATTCATTTTTATATTATAGACTAGCTGATGCCCGCTACTCCGTACGCGTTGAATTTTAGATCCCCATATATTTTGTCACCGTTTAAACCTTCCCTGGACTTTCACGAATATTTCAAGACCAAAATCATCAAAATCGGCAGAGCGGTTCTCGAGTTTTAGCGAGACTAACGAACAGCAATTGATTTTTATATATAAGAAGACTAGCTGATGCCCGCTACTCCGTACGCGTGGAATTTTAGATCCTCATATATTTTGTCACCGTTTAAACCTTCCCTGGACTTTCACGAATATTTCAAGACTAAAATCACAAAAATCGCCCGAGCCGTTCTCGAGTTTTAGCGAGACTAACGAACAGCAATTGATTTTTATATATAAGATATACGTGTAAAATCCATGTAAAATCTTTGATTATTATGATAGTATACAATCAAGCCGTTACTTACACAAGCCAGGAAGCTTAGTAACTTCAAGACAAGAAATAAGTTGTCAAAGTGTCTAGGTAAACTTGCTCCGTTAACATCTACTGTCAAGTAAATCGAAGGTTTCACAACTCAATATTACTACGCGTTTCTCAACACTGAAATAATATGCCAAGTACCGATATTAGACTCCATACTTTAGAATTAAATGTAACCTGTCACTTCTTATTTAATACTAGCTGATGCAGGCGACTATGAACGCGTAGAATATAAAAAAAACTTCGTCTTGAACCACTAAAACGATCAAAAAAACTGCATCAAAATGCGTTGTATAGTTTTAAAGATTTACGCTCACATAGGGACATACAAAAAATTAGTTCAAACACTAAAAAATCTTAAAAATCCAGATTGTTTTATTTTTTTATTATTCCATTGTCATCCGTCCTTATTAAGTGCGCTAAATTTCAGATCAATACAATCTATCAATGTATTAATCTATGTAACGAAATCTTTGAAAGTGATTTTCACCCACTTGCTGTAGTCGAATTGATCTGAAATTTTGCACATATATCAAGGACCGATGACAATGCAATAATGTAAAATAATATTTAGAATATTTAAGCATTTTTTTAGTTTTTGAACGAAGCTAATTATTATTATGATCACAAAGATATAAGACAAACCGTTACAATTATTGATTTTAAGGTGGGCTTTTTAATCAATAAGTCAAGCAGTCAGTGTGATAGTGATATGTATATTATTGTATATATATACTAATAATATTATAAAACTGAAGGCTTCGTTTGTTTGTTTGCTTGAACGCGTTAATCTTCGCAACAACAGGTTCCAATCGAAACATTTTTTTGTGCTAAATAGTCGAATAATCGAGGAAGGCTATCGTCTATATAACGTCACGCTGCGACCAATAAGAACGAAGCATTGGTGAAAAATGTTTCAAAAACGGGGAAAATTTCCCTTATACCACACATACCTACGTATCGCAGCTAGTACAATATCAATGCCCTAAAAGCGTTAACAGTTTATAAGTTTTTGCCATAAACAATGATATTAGGAGTTCGTACCGTTGCGTGGCGAGAAACAGATATTAACAATCAGCAATAAAGTTTGTTACAAAACTTGATGATACAAATAAACTTGTTAAACAACTTTTGTATCGACAGTATGTAAGTTATCACACATAGACATAAAATGGCTATACGAAAAAACAATATTATGAACTAGTTTTTGTCTAGGAATTCGTACACCTGGCCTGAAAATTTTAATTACTACATGTAGACATAATTTTAATCCTACTAGCGTCTGCCCACGGTTTCGCACGCATTAGACAATTCACACAATATCTTTATAAATTGTAACCTATGTGTTATTTTGATGTATATGCTACATTATTGTAAAGTTTCATTAAAATCCATTCAGCAGTTTTAGCGTGAAATATCAGCAAACATCCATACTCACAAATTTTCACTATAAGTAGGATAGTACCCTCAGAAACTGTGAATTTCCATTCTTAGTAAGTTCCCAAATTATTATCCGACCAAACATCAATACTCACAAATTTTCGCTATAAGTAGGATAGTTAATTCTTATATTATTAACCGACTTCAAAAAAAGAGAAGGTTTTCAATTAGTTCAATGTATGTAATTTATTAATTTTTGCATTTGACATGCTATGCCTTTTACTTAATAAATAACGTAAAAATATACAAACTCATTCGAGTAACAAGTGTGGTGGTCAATTTGAGATGTTGCAAGTAGACCGCAATAAGCTCAGTTGGAAGAGCTTCGGGACGGTATTCTGAGGTCGTGGGTTCAAGTCCCGCTTGCGGCTTATCACTTTTTCCACCATAATTTGGTTCAATGAATGTTTTTTTTAAGTTTGTTACCTCATAACTTTTAATTGGGCGAAGCGATTTTAAAGACTCTTTTCCCGAGTGGTCCCATTGGCACCAGATCAGAATCTGATGGTTTTCTCCAGAGATATCGAGGAAAACCCTCAAATTTTACAGGATCATGAAGTCGGTTGAACTTTTTTTTATTAGTCACCAGCTGTTGCCCGCGATTCGTACGCGTAAAATTTAAAAATTAAACTTTAACGAACAGAAGTTTCCTATATCCTCGATAGATGGCGTTGTACAGTTTTTTATATCACACTTACACACATATTAACACTTAAGCTCGCCAAAGTTTTGTTACGTCATCATCTGGATTTCACATTTATAAA
This sequence comes from Orgyia antiqua, assembly GCA_916999025.1. NCBI lineage: Eukaryota > Metazoa > Arthropoda > Insecta > Lepidoptera > Erebidae > Orgyia > Orgyia antiqua. The sequence continues at coordinate 31,066,244 of OU779864.1, forward strand.
TTAGTAAGGATAAACATTTTAGGATCAGACGTTTGATTTCGGCGATATACGTCATATTACAAACATTTACCTCTTTGTCAATAGTGCACGGATTTAGTCGCGTATGTTTTATTTTAAGTTTAGCACGAGTTTCGGAGACTGTGTGACATGGAAGATTTCCGAAACGTCAAGCGTACCACATGTATCCATAAAAAGTGGTTTTATTTCATCATTATCATCATCATGTCAACCTACTACAGGCCACTGAACGGTCTCTCCCAATTCACGCCCAATACACGGTCCTTCGCCTTCCGCATCCAGTCTCTCCCTGCGACCTTCTTCAGGTCGTCGGTCCACCTGGCAAGGGGGCATCCTGCCCTACGCTTGCCGAGTTGCGGTCTCCACTTCAAAACCCGTCTGCTCCATTATTGCCCATTGCCACTGAAGCGAGCTTGCTCTGTGACCTGTGTCGACCACCATGGTTCTTTGGTGGATTACCTGATTTCAGAGTTTATCCCTCAAGGAGACTCCGAGTTTAGGTTTTATTTGAATAGGTTTAATTCTAGAGATTAAATATTTGTTTAGTTTGTTCTCACCCTAACTACAGCTTATGCAAGCAAAGTAAATCAATATCGAAAGTCAATGAATCAAGAGTAATATATACGGGTACATAATAAATGTGCGCTACCTGAAGGCAATATCTGAAAAATTTGCCTGCTCGATATTGCTTACGAGAGAGTTTCCTTTCTCCCCAAAATTTAATGCGTCGTTCGCATTTTTATAAAAAGAAGTAGGTAAGTGAAATAATTTGCGGTCGGTGGTTTATTTCCTTTTATTTATTTTAATGGTAGGTCTCCTTTCATTGTTTTTTCTTTAAGGCTTAGGGAAATGAGAGTTTTTTTTTCGTGAAGAAAAAAACGTGTTAACTTTGTGTACCTATCATTATAAATGTCGGAATTTATATCGAGGTGTGAAACAAATTGGTTTAGTTATGATTGTAAAAAAGAAAATTAATTACGGTATTAGAGTTTTGTTACGGAGATGAAAAAATGTATTTATGAAAAAAAATTCTTGGAAAACGGATAAAGGTTTTTGTAGATAAAATGTTGCTTCGAAATACTCCTTATTATTGTAACAGGGAATTGTTTATATGTATTCTTTTAATGATTTATTCATATTTCGAATAGGTATTTCTGATAATTTGACTTAGTTGTTTGTTGACTTAGTTCTAAACTTGAGCGTCTCCAAAACTTCTGTATAAGATTCATATTTGGATTACGCAAATATGATCATGTCTCACTTTTTCAAACAAGAACTCAAGTGGTTACCAATACGTTTTCGTCGGAATGCTCATATACTCTCTCTTCTTTACAGTATTCTGTTTAGTCCTTCTACCCCTTCCTATCTGAAAGTAAGATTTGATCACCTGCATGATTCACACAACAAGTTTCTGAGGTCATCGGAGAATTTAACACTGAAAGTGCCACCGCATTCAACGTCTTTCTATGACAAATCTTTTTCAGTGACAGCTGTACGCTTGTGGAATGCCTTACCACTAAACATACGTCGTGCTAAAACTTTAGCAACATTTAAAAATATGGTCAAAGATTACTATCTAAATATTATAACTAAGTGAATATGTCTGTGTATATTTTTAGTATTTATGTATGATATATTAATATGTAGATTATGTATTGTTATGTAAATTTGTGTATACAAGGTGTCAAAAAATGAACTTGTCATATTTTTAGGAGTTGTTTTGAAAATATATCATGAATAATCGCGGTGAAAAAGTTAAGAAAAACGTTACCGTTTTGAAGATTTGTAATGATTTACATTACGCGTAAATGTTATGCGCACTGTACCACAATTAGTAGTGAGCGTTTAAACGAAAAGCTTAAAATAAGCAATGCTTATTAAAATAAGCAAAAAAGCACGCTGCCGTTTATAAGCAATCCTCGCTTAATGCTTATCTTAAAATTGCAACACAGATGTGAGAATATTTTCAAAATGTTGGGAAAAAGAGAAGAGGAAAATGTAAAAAGAGATGTAAGTGTAAAATTTTTATTTAAACGGTAAGCAAATTTTTAGCAGACAACGTAAATTAAGTTCAGTTAAATGTTTTAACGAAAAAGTTAAGAAGCATAAAAGCTAAACAGTAAGCAAACAGCATATTATGAATTTTAAGCAGACTACAAAAATTAAGTTGAGTTAATTTTCTTAACGAAAAATTTCAAAAACATAAAATAGCTGCTTATAAATAAGCAACTTTTTAAGCAGCTAACTTTTTTAAGCATCTCCTTTAAATTCGTTTAAAATTTTAAGCCGTTATTCCCATTTCTATATTGTGGTCCACAATACACTCGCTGTCGCCAGCTGCGAGCTGCGACAATGTAGGTAGGTAAGTACTTTATAGGGGTCGGTCGGCGCAAGCGACTGCCGACGAGTGAGACTGAACGGCTTAGTACCTACATTATTTTGTAGGTAAGATACGCATAAAAATATTTGATGAAATCCTTTTATTTCGTGAAAAAATGAAATTGCTCAAAAAAATTTTATTTTAATTTTAGCGTGTTTATTTTTTGATACCAACTATCCTCACAAAATTTGACAAGTTTATTTATTTACACCTTATATATTTATGTTAAAATAGTATTGTTTATATTCAATTATTGGAAGTGAACAAATGATTCTGACTCACTTTGAATAATTATTGATTCCGTTACATAGATTAATACATATAAATATAGATGGATATGAACGAAGTTAATAAAATCATTTTTAAAAACATTGCCGATTCGTATCTTAAATCTTGTGGTTTGCGTAGGTTTTACCAAATTTGTTTAGTTTGTAAAAGTCTAATTAGTCGATTCTTTAACAAAGTCGCTAATTGGATCTATCATACATATTTTTTTTCTTAACATAGCAGGCCGATGTATAGGTCAGATTATAAAAAGCCCTCCGCCTTAATTTCAAGAGATAAATAGGTACAGTCTTATCATGAAATATTACGTTACTCCTCAAACATCCTTCCGCGTTTATTCTTATCTATATTGACAGAGATTTCTTAATATATTTTGAACGTTTTTATATTATTTTTTTTTCTTTGCGACTGTGCGACTGGACCTAGGTTTAGCCGGCTAAAACTAGGTAGAGGTAACAGTGGTTGGCTAATCCTAGGTGTAGCCGGTTGATTTCGGCTACACCTAGTTTTATCCGTTATCATATCGGCTAAAACTGGATGTAGCCAAATCTCTACTAGAGATGCGGCTACATTTAGTTTAGCCAATAATATGATCTTTGGATATATTTTTTGCCAAGTTTGAAACTATAACCAAAAAAAATATTACTGTTATATATTATGCATTTTGTGACGTTATTTATTTACAGTTTTCACAGTTTCAAACTTTTAATTACACTACCATACTGATTTCTCTCCACCAAATTCATACGGTTGTCTGGAAGAAATCGCCGAGTGCGATAAGACTGCCACTTGTACATCTAAAACTAACATCCCTGTTTCGTTATCAATAAAATGAATATTAATTTACATTAAAGTCCACGTTATAATTAACAAGGAATCTAAAAATAAATTTCCGTATACGAATGCGCGGATAACTTCACAGTTCTCATATACATGCTCCAATGAATAGCAGTTTATATCAATGTTAGAGCTTACATCAGCTTCATACGAACGCGTCTCCATTCACACCACTTTCATACATTCTGCTTGCCACTAAAAATCTAAAATCAATAAAGGATCAAGGCATAAATGCAAAGATTACAGTTCGTTTCACTCGTAGCGTGAAAAATGTACCAGCCTTTACATGAGCCGTCCGAAATAAAAACGCGAATCACTATGAGACTGTAAGTAGCACCATAAAGGGAGGATCTTTCGTTGAAATCGCTTCGGCAAACACCTACAGAGAAATAGAACGGTGTTAAATGAGAGGGATTGCGAATCCCCTCGTCCCTCTAACTTCCCTTTTGTCGCTACTTAAGACGATGTCGTATTAGCAGCTGCCTGGAATGGGTAAAATATTTCTGATATTTTAACGAATCATTTAACAATAGTTGAAATAACTCACTCTGCTGTTTATTAATCTTATCGGTGATTTATACCTTTTCTGAATATTGCAGTTTTTGAGTTGATGAACCAGAAATGATTTCTAATAGATAGGTTCATACTTTTGCAAGAAGTGGGTGGTATTATCACGTTATTGCTATTATGCAATTGTGTCCGAACTATTGGAGAAAATTTATGTAAAGTTAAGTTACCTTACGTACCTTTAAAGTAACGTAACGTAACCTTTTAAGAAATTTTGCGCATGATATTGGAAAAAAGGGTCAATTAAATTAAAAAGCTCCTTCTCTTAAAGTCATGACATTTTCAAAAAATAATATTTCTCAAAAATGTCTACCTACCTATTTTTTGTAGAAAATTATCTGGTGAATTGAATTTCTATATAAAATGTATCGTGTAAAGCTGAACCATAACAAATCTGTGCAGATAGGATATCGAATCTAATAACCAAGTGGAGGCTTGTACGTCGTATTATTCTGACCGATTGCGCACGTCTATTGCTCTATTGATAGCCTCCAGGATATGTGGTAAGGCTTTAAATTTATGGCTGTAACATAATCTATTAAGACATAATACAATTATAGTCGCTTTTATCTTCTAGCGATTATAAATAAATAAATAAATATTCATGGATATTTAACACGGACGTTGTGTTCTGATCCCAAGCTAAGCTTATATGCTTGTGTTATGGGTACCAGAATACTGATATAATACATATACTACTTTTCTTTTATAAATACGTATTTATAATACATAGAAACACCCAAACGCAGTACAGACATTTGTATGACATTTATGGATATCTCACAAATGATTGTCCCAATCGGGAATCGAACCCGCGACTTCGTGATCGCTAGTCCATTACATGACCAGTCCACCACGAAGCCCGTCAAAAATTATAGTCGCTTGTATCTACTAGCGACTATATGCTATTGGATGCAAGCGGCACAAGACCGCGTGTTGTGGCGCTCTATTGGGGACACGTATGTCCAACTGTGGATGGAGAAAGGCTGATGTATGGATGGAAAATTATAGTATTGTCCATGTGGTGTCGGATTAATACGGGCTTAGTGGTGCAGTGACTCATATAACGGACTGTCGTTTTCGAGGTCGCAGGCTCGATTCCCGCACGGGACAACCATTTGTGTGATATTTATAAATGGCATACAAAGGTTTGTTCTGCGTCTGGGTGTTTACTATGTATTATAAGTAGGTATGTATTTATAAAAGAAAAGTAGTTTATGTGGTATATCCGTATTCTGGTACCCATAACACAAACGTAAAGGCTTAGCTTGGGACCAGAGGACGTTGCGTGAAATGCCCGTGAATATTTATCTATTTCTTTTATATAAAGTGGTTCAAGACGATATTCTTAAGCTATTGCATAGCTTCTATCGCGGGCCTTGAGCTTCCGTAGGTAACGGAAATAGCGTAAAAAACCTTACACATCGGCGCTAGTGACGCCTTTTCGCTGTTCGCGCTGGTGACTCATGTCAGTTTTGGCGTTAGGTTTATTTTATTGACATTTGTTTGACAATCGCTATTTTATCATAATTACCATAAACAATGGACAGATGTAAGCATCAGTAAATAAGGATTATTAATCTTATTTTAGTTTATGGTATTTAGATTCTTGCATAAATAAAATAAATAAATAATTATAAATGCATAAGTTGATAAAAAATACTATGCAATAGCTTTACCGCGGCAGTCCCCGAGTGACACACGTCTTCTTTTTAGGGTTCCGTACCCAAAGGGTAAAAACGGGACCCTATTACTGAGACTTCGCTGTCCGTCCGTCCGTCCGTCCGTCCGTCCGTCTGTCACCAGGCTGTATCTCAAGAACGGTGATAGCTAGAGAGTTGAAATTTTCACAGATGATGTATTTCTATTGCCGCTATAACAACAAATACTAAAAATAAAATAAAATAAATATTTAAGGGGGGCTCCCATACAACAAACATGATTTTTTTACCGTTTCTTGCTCGATACTAATAACGTTGCCTTATGTTGCATAGATAATGGTACGGAACCCTTCGTGCGCGAGTCCGACTCGCACTTGACCAATTTTTTTGTATAATTTGTTAATTTTGGTGTATATGTGGAGGGAGGCTCAATAACTATAATGATGGGTGAAACCGTGGGCATTAGTTAGTTTACTTTTAAAATGATAAAGAAAATTTACCTTAATATTTTCTAACAGTTGCCCGACTCATTTGTTTAAATAAAACCACTTTTTACGGATGTAGACGCGTATATTTGATTAAAATTTTAGCTCGACGTTTCGGAGACTTTGCAGTCACAATGGTTACGGATAAGACTGAGCTGTAAAGTATAATAATTGTAAAGTGTAATTTTTTTAACACCCATGCTAGTAAAGCTGATGTAATTCCACCGGTTTTAAATATGTAAAGTGGGACATAAAAAACGCGTGTGTTACCAAAGCAAATAGTTAAGTTATAGTCCATACAAATTTCATAACAGTATTATTTGCCATTTCAAATATGGAACTGATCGCCGCCGCACGACTCCAGCAGCGCGCTGTTGCTGTTCAAATTTCGAACTAATCGCCGCGTGGCGCCAGTCAGTAGGCAGCACTAGCGCGCTGTTAAAATGGCGGGAAAGCAACAGTGTGCATTAACAGATTGAGTTCATTTAATGTTTTTTATTCTGTTTCCTCGCAAATGTGTTAAAAAACGTCGTAGTATAACGTGCGTATTGGTTATAACATGCTCGGCTCAATTATGCCCTCGCCTTCGGTTCGGGCTGAAATTCCGCCTCGCATGTTATAACCATCTTTACGCACTAATATCGTAATGTACTATAACCTTGCTAATAATAGTAACAAAACTAATAACTTAAATTTTAAGCTAACTTAGGAAACAACACTCAGTGAGGAAATTTAACCGTGTAACGTTAATTACTAGTTCAATAATCGGTCTGAAGTACCATAGATGCATAATCAAGTAGTTGAGACTAGCTCCGTAGGGGGTTAGTGGCTCGGGAGCACAGATAATCCTCAATAGATTCCGCACAAAAGATGATCAACGCACACTGAACTTACGCGTTATTCTCGCATATTTAGTACTAGCTGCTTCCCGCAACTTTATACGCGTGTAAATAGAAAATAAAAAAAAATTATAAATCATACAAAAAAATCTCTCATAAACCACCAAAAAAATCATATCATAATACGTTGCGTAGTTTTGAAAATATTGGTGCCTATTCTATCTGCAGAACTAAACTTAACTTAAGTAAAAAATGAAAATTAATAGTGTCAATAAGACAATGCGGCAATTTTAACAGAACTTTTTTATTATAAAAACTGTTTATTACAGACTAACGATTTTAATTAATATAAATGTGTACAACAAAATAGCCAAATATTTAAGATACCGCAATAGTTGTTATCATTTTTTAGTTAAGTTAAGTTTAGTTCTGCACATAGAATAGGCACCATTAGCTCACATATGGACATATATACAAAAATAAATACTATGTTTTATAATAAGTAAAGATAACTAAACGACGACTGAAGAATGCATTATTTCACACCTCCAATCGTCGAGTTTCTACAAAGTTAGAGCATTTGGTCGTTAACAAAAATCTCATAATGCGCTATCTATTATAGGTGATCTGTGGTGAGGAGAGAGGTTAGTCATAAAACTATTACGGTAACATTCTGTGGCACACTATGACGGCTTCATTAATCGGCCATCGTATGAAGCTATCAAGTTATGATGTAGGTTGACATATTGCTACGAAGTTGCTACGCTTATGTGAAAGCTACGAGCGCTACGTTGCGTAGACAATCTAAAAAGCCTGTTATGCCTGTGATTCTAAATCACCTGAATTAATAAATAAATAAATATTCACGGACATTTCACATAACGTCCTCTGGTCCCAAGCTAAGCTTATTATGCTTGTGTTATGGGTACCAGGATACGGATAGAATACATAAACTACTTTTCTTTTGTAAATACATGCTTATAATACAGAGAAACACCCAGACGCAGGACAAACATTTGTATGACAATTAGAAAAATCACACAAATGATTGACCTGAGCGGGAATCGAACCCGCGACCTCTTGATCGGCAGTTCATTGTATAAACCACTCAACCACGAGGCTCGTCTTTGCTTATGTGGTGACTGTGAAGGATATTGTATACAGATAACATCCTCTGTGAAAGACGGAAAACTCTAAAATAAATCTTGTCCCAATACATCCAGTCAGTGTGGCACAATAGATCATAATCCCACCCAAAATGGAGGAGGCTCGTGCCCAACAGTGAAACGGGGACAAAGATAAAGAGAGATTCCGGCCGCAGGGAAAAAAAATTACATCAAACGTATGAGTATGATTATGAGTATTAGGTATTAAAATTTTTTTAGGATCGGTGCAGTACTTTTACCTATAATTATAATAGTCTTTATATAAATCTTCTGTACGTGTGTTTGTAATTGAACTCCTCCTAAACGGCTGGACCGATTTTGATGAAATTTTTTGTTGTTGATTTTTACACAGAATTGTATGGCAAAACAACGTTTGCCGGGGCAGCTAGTTTACCTATAATTATACTTGTATTTATTTGTATTTAAGTGTATTATATCTAATATATAAAATTCACGTGTCACAGCGTTAGTTACCGTACTCCTCCGAAACGGATTGACCGATTCTTCTCAAATTTTACATACATATTCAGTAGGTCTGAGAATCGGCCAACATCTATTTTACAAACCTTTTTTTTAAAATTTAGTATGGCAAAACAACGTTTGCCGGGACAGCTAGTATAGTTATATATGTTAAAGTATGTCTATGTATTTAACTAGTTTTATGTAAGTTTATCTTTTTATTAGAGTAGTAATAGTGATACCTAACTACCTCATCAGTTCATACACACTCCTATCCATCCAAGGTTGCCTGTAAGAAATTGCATTAGCGATAAGGCCGCCATTTTGTACTAGTACGTAATTACTTAATCCTAATGTATTGATTATCTAAAAGGTGTATAAATAAAGAGATATCTATCTATCTATCTACTTTCGGAAATTACTCCATACATACGATTTACAAAGTTGAGCTCTTTAACGACGACTCTTTATAGACGACATTAACTGTACCCGATGCCTGTTGCCGATGACTTCTATTTTTTTTTATATTTTTGAAATGATTATTATGTACGTCTGGGTGTTTTCTATGTATTATAAGTATGTATTTACAAAAGAAAAGTAGTTTAAATAAAACTACTTTTTACGGATTTAGACGCGTATATTTGTTTTAAATGTTGGCCCGACGTTTCGGAGACTTTGCAGTCACCATGGTCACGGGTGAGACTGAGCTGTAATGTGTCTTCTACGATCAGTTATTACAGGGTTTACCCACATTCGATTTTAATTTTACATTGACCATAAAGATAGACTTTTACTATAAACTATATCATATTACATTGTGCTCAGACTACATAAAATCAATAACATTATTTTAGTTTCTAAAATTATTTTAATTATTTTCGTTTGTAAAATTAAAATCGAATGTGGGTAAACCCTGTAATAACTGATCGTAGAAGACACATTACAGCTCAGTCTCACCCGTGACCATGGTGACTGCAAAGTCTCCAAAACGTCGGGCTAAAATTTAAAACAAATATACGCGTCTAAATCCGTAAAAAGTAGTTTTATTTAAACAGATGAGTCGCGCAAGTGTTAGAAAATAAAAAGTAGTATATGTATTCTATCCGTATTCTGGTACCCATAACATAAGCATAATAAGCTTAGCTTGGGACCAGCGGACGTTGTGTGAAATGTCCAGGAATATTTATTATTATTATTATGTGTTTATGTTTTCCCTGTATGTGTTTTTATTTTCTTTTCTTTTACTGCGTGTCTGTGTGTGTATGTGTGTAATTACTTGTTTTTTTTTTTTGTTTATTTAAATAACCTATTTATGTTATTTATGTACGAGTGATAAGTAGTATTTTTAAAAAGGCGAAAAATAAGAAAAATAGGTCAATAGAGTATAGATAATTGCATTGAATTCAATTTATAGATCAGGTAATATAGTTGTGATAGAGATGCAATCTTCAGTGGTATCCATGTTGTCGGTACGATGGAAATGGACAGGGAAATAACAATTGTAATTCTAGTACATCACATCGCTCCATTTACTTAGGACTTATACACACACACACACATATTGATTTTATAATAGGTATACTTATAAGCACAAAATCTAAAAAAGGCTTCTTCCCAAAATTTAAAATATCTGTGTTTTTTTTCGCCTTTTTGCCCTGCCTGACCTTGAAGGTGCCTTGAGTCTTACCATGACCCGGCGAGGGATGGCCCCGCTAACCGGGGCCCGACCCGGCGGGGGCAACATTAGGTGCCCCCGTCGCGTGGCCGAGTGCCACATTTGCCGCGACGGGTCTGCATGCATGATCGGGGTACAAACTGATAGACGGAATTACTTCCACATATATTTTCTTATTAAAATATAAATTCGTTATTTTTGAATATATTGTTACATAGCCTATAGCATTTCTCGATAAATGGGCTATCCAACACAAACAATAAGTTTTCTATTTGAACCAGTATTCCTGAGATTTTTTTTATCTAACTTACAAACTAGAATTAGGGGTTTTTGACCTAAGATTAGTGACAAACAATTTCTTCAGCTTTATGATAATGAGATATCTTATATATAAAATTCACGTCTCACAGTGTTAGTTACCGTACTCCTCCGAAACAGCTTCACCGATTTTTATGAAATTTTACATGCGTATTCAGTAGGTCTGAGAATCGGCCAACATCTATTTTTCAAACCTTTTTTTTTGTATGACAAAACAACGTTTGACGGGACAGCTAGTATTATTTGAAGAAATTTTACATTTTTTATTAATACAAAAATGAAAAATTATTAGCAAAACACTTTATTTTCATTTAAAAACAAAGTTGAACATATATTCCAAGTGTTAGTTTGTAATAAGACTATAATGAAAAACTTTAATAAAGGGTGACAATTTTATTTGTAACTACATATTTGTTAATAAAAGCGTAAAGTTTCTTCAAATTAAATTGTTTTGTACATTATAGAAATCCTTACTAATTTATAAATGTGAAGACGAGCCGATGACAGTATAGAGATTTTGACGCGCTTAAGTGTTAATGTGTAGAACGTAACTATAGCGCGATTTAAAATTAGTACAACGCCATCTATCGAGTGACATAGTAAACTTCTGTTAGTTAAGGTTTGATTTCTAAATTTTACGCGTACGAAGTTGCGGGCAGTAGCTAGTTACAAAATAAATTAAAGGTCATATTTTAGTTAGATTTGGTTTAAATTTTGGCCCGATGTTTCGGAGACTTTGCAGTCATTATGGTCACGGGTGAGACTGGAGGAGACAAATATACGCGTCTAAATCCGTAAAAAGTAGTTTTATTTAAATAAACGAGTCGCGCAAGTGTTAGAAAATATAATATTTGTAAAATTTAATTTAAAAATGTGAAGTAATCCAATGCGCTCGGAGCCTAACGATCGCGTTGCTTCGTACCAGATTGGTTCGTTCTAACAAGACCGCTCTATGTAGGTATCTACTGTTACATTCGCTAGCTGCAGCTCGCCACTCACTTCTATTGCCTATTTGGTTAAATTTACCAGTAGCTACGAGACCTAAGTGGATATAACGATTTTGCTTAACGACTTCTATATCTGTATAGGTCAGATGATACTCACAAAACTGATTTTTTTAACACTGGACTTTTTTTAAACAGATTTTTAAAGTTAGCTTATTGGTTGTTGAAAAAATACTACAGTTTTTGTTTTGAAATCTCGACAATTCTTACGTATTGGTACATACACGTATAATAAATAGCTTCCAAAATACCAATATTGTAGTTTAGTTATTAAGTGAAAAATGTTACAAAATGTCGCTTGTCAAATTATAAAGATAATATTTTGCAGAATCGGTTCAGCCATTGTCGAGTTTTAGAGATTTTTTTTTACTATATAGATTATCAGATTCAGTTTAAAATATGATAGAGTTGTTACAAGTTTTAAACGTATAACAACCTGAACCCTACCGGTCATTCTGTTACTTTATTACTCAACTTATTATGAGCAAAGTGACCCTAGCGGGTATAATAATAGTTTAGACACTCTCACATTAAAAGCACATGTTACCACTTTGCTCTAATTAGAAATCAACTAGAATTTTATGTTGTTGATGCTGTACTGCATCTGTTTGGAAACTAAAAGATGTCTTGCTCTTTCACTCAAAAACTACTTTTTTGTGGCAAGATCTTATTATTTTTTTATATCTAACTAGCTGTCCCGTCAAACGTTGTTTTGTCATACTAAAAAAAAAGGTTTGAAAAATAGATGTTGGCCGATTCTCAGACCTAGAGGATATGTACACAAAATTTCAGGAAAATCGGTCGAGCCGTTTCGGAGGAGTACGGTAACTAACACTGTGACACGTGAATTTTATATATTAGATAAGCATGCTATTAGAAATTTACTGCCTTGAATCGCATGGATTCTTATTCTAATCTACCATCACATCAGTGAAAAATGTTGCAAAAACGGGGAATATTTTCCAAATATCACGCGTACGAAGTCGCGGGCCACATGTGGTAGTACTGTGTCACGCTGACCAGGCATGTCGGCGCAGGGTTTATTTTCGATTTTCCGTCTCTTACAGAGGATGTTATCTGTGTGCAATATCCTTTAGCTGACTTTTACAGCACCCTTGGGAGGAGATAGGGTGGTGACACTTGTATTCTTAATCCGTCACCACACGGAGACAGCTAGTTTATTTATATTAAGACAATAATGAATAAATAAATAAATAATAATGGACATTTCATACAACGTCCTCTGGTCCCAAGCTACTACGTACTTGGCCGATTTTCCCAAGATTTCTATATCGTTGATACTTTTATAGGAACATGCCGTTAGTTGTGTGCCAAGGATTAACCATTGCAATGTCGGACATGAACAAATAGTCACAATTACATATGAGAAGTGATTGATTCTCTACTCCATATTACGCTCTCAATAGGAGTGACTTGTATTGTCCAGCTAATCAGAATCAATTTGCTCGATAAGAGTCACATAATAACAAATTAGGGTCGGATTATTATTTTATGTATTACTTATTTGATTAACAGTTGATTGATTAATAATCTGAGACATTTTATTACTTACATTCTAGAAAAACATTAGTGTACAGACTGTAGTTTTAAACCTACTGTAATATCTTTTTAATATATTTTATGATCTAGGAATATAGTCTTATTTCTATAGAAATAGGTACTGCCCGATTCTGTTTCCAACGATCGATTCGTGACCGATTCTCATATAACGTATTCGATATGTGAATTTTTTGATGTTTTAATTTTAACTTATTATATAACAAAGTCATTATATTTGTATATATGTTTCTATGTGAGCTTATACTTATATGTAAGCTTATTTTGTCGTAACAAATATCTGCAATGTCGTCTTTTTATTTGTTTTCAACTAAAAATTAACTTCTAAAATTTATCATCTTAAATTTAAAATATTTGTGGCTTAAAATCAGCATCTTCTACTCCAGATTCCCTTGTACTAGATCCCTTTAGTAAATACACCCTCTCTCGCACACATGCACACATACACAAACATACATTACACACAACCAGTTACACCTAGAGAGGCACACACACTCACTATTTTCAAGTGTATTATTCTTTATATTTATTTCAAGTTGTCATACTGTTAATGAAAAATGTGTTGTTTTTATTATTTTATTATTTTTACTACGAGACAATCATATTGGTAACATACTTAAGCTAGTTTAGTTTATAAATTTATAGGGGTGGCACCGACAACTGAAACACAGGTCTCACCTAGTTCGGTATCGGAAGCTATTATAATGTTTTGTAACGAGTGATGTTTCTAGCTTTACATTGATAACTATGTACATACATTACTTTATGGCAATAAACTATTATTATTATTATTATATTTTGAAAACTACGCAACTGATTTTGATGCGGTTTTTCTAGTAGATAGAATAGTTAAAGAGAATGGCTTTTTATACAATTTGTCTGTGTTTCTTTTCGAAATATCACACGAAGTTGCGGGGAACAGCTTGGTTTTTAGAATATTCTTTCCAGCCCATTTACGTCCGACTGTTGGGCACGAGCCTCCTCCACTTTGAGTGCTGACCAGGCGTGTTGGCACACGGTTTATTTTCGAGTTTTCCGATGTTATCTGTGTAAAATATCCCTTATCTGACTTATATAGCACCCTGGGAGGAGATGGGGTGGTGAAACTTGTATTCTTAGTTCGTCACGGAAAGAAAGAGAATATTGATTATGAATATTGATGACGAGAATATTTGAGAATGTTGCGACTGCTCAATATATTGGCCAAGGTAAACTGCACATTCCATCGATGAAAGCAATTAAAAATGTATTAATTGCAATGCTTTCAATATTTGCGAAGAGTCCATGTTATTTCAGTTGATAATGTTTCATGGGAGGAATGCCAATGCAAACTCTTTATTTCACCAACGACAGTCTCTCACAAAATGAAAACACGTGAACATGGTTCTCATATTATATCTAATGTATTATTTATAACAGAAGATAAGCAATTCTGCCACTGGCAGTCTAGACATAGCTGCAGTGTGAATGAAATGAATTAATGGAAAATATATAGACTTGATTTAAAGTATTGTAGATTTTCTTCAAATTGCTGTCTTATATTTTTACACTATTTTCACTACTGCTCTGCTTTTATTGGTCACAGCGTGATGTTATATAGCCAATAGTCTTTCTCGATAAATGTACCTACTATCCAACACAAATATAATTTTTGAAATCGTATCAGTAGTTCCTGAGATTAGCGCGTACAAACAAACAAGCTCCAGCTTTATGATATTAGTATATATGCCATTCTACTCTGTAAGGGCTCTCTACTAAATAGAAAATACAAAAATTCCAAATACTCTTCTCGTATAAAACTAAGATTGAGGTTCTTTCTTTCATAGAAGATGTAATTTCGGTTAGTTCGTTACTGATCAACTCATTAAGGAATGTAGGAATACTTAGTAGATACTTGTTTTCTGAATAAGATCAATGCTGTAATGCGGCGATAGCACTTGTTTTTTGAATTCGATACAATAGGCAACTTTTTATGATGGAAAAACATGTAGTGATTCTTTACCGCACGTGAATGAAGTGGCGGAAAAAAGCTGATAAGATCTGAATAATAAAAGGATTTAGAAAAATAAGCATTGTTAAAAAAAAGTTCAACTCAAAGTCAAAGTCAAAATTTTTTATTTCATGTTGGCATGTTTACAAGCTCTTTTGAAACGTCAGAAACTAGGTGTCTGTTCCAAACGCGAATCCTATGGAGAAGAACAGACAAGAAACTCCATGGGAACTGACTTCATATGCCTTTTAAATTTGAGGGTTTTCCTCAATTTCTCAGGAGATAACCATCAGATCCTGACCTGGTGCCAATGACACAAAATGGGAACCAGTAGCTTTCAAATAAAAAAGAATTATTAAAATCGCTTTGCCCAGTTACAAGTTATGAGGTAACAAAGAAAAAAAAAAACACAGATGAATTGAGAACCTCCTTTTTTTGAAGTCGATTAAAAAGTATTATATTCTAACTAAAAATTGATATATTACTTATACTGTACTTAAATAATACGCATCAAATATTTACTTAGAGTCGTGGATATACCTATCGTTCAACGCTATCGTCATTAAATATGTAAGCGTAACCGATCTTGTTTCAATATTATAGAATATTTCATATTTCTATTTAAATGTTTTTTTTTATATCGATATTTACTGAATATTGAACTAATACTCGAGGAAATTATATTTATATGTATATAAATTATCATTTAGCTGATTTTGGTTTTGAATGGTATGTTTAAGTAGACAAGGCACAGTTTAAACTAAGAGGAAATATTGATTTGATAATAATATAAAAATTTCCGTATATCTGTATTTGCATTTATATATATCTTTATTTGCACACAGACACTAAAGGCTATTAAAATAATAGTCTAATGTCAAAAACTTATGTCTCTGACAACATAAACTGTCAACGTTTTGTAAGTAGGTAGCATAGAATTGAGTATTGATGACAATGCAATCATTCAAAAAAATATTCAGGATATTTAAGCGTGTTTTTAGTTTCGACTGTGAGGTGACAAGATAGACAGACAGTTAGTCCTGTTTCCTAATAGATAAACGTTTTGATTTTTTTACAGACAATTATCCAATTTCTTTTAATTTATTGTAAGAAAGAGTTTGTCAAGCGTTTTATGTATCAATATAATAAATCCAACAAAAGTTCAATTTTAGGCTTAAGTTTTGAGCAGCGGGCGTTCAGTATAAAATGGCGATGGTAAGTAATCTTCTTATAGAATAAACAATAAAAGAAGATTAATTTAAAAGAAGATTCAGTTTTACAGATATCTCAACTGGAATATACGATTACGTGTCATAAGTTTTATGCCCCGAAAGTTTCAAAGTAAATTCGAACATCCATCGATAAATCTTGGCGACGCTCGGAACGATTTCATTTTCGAATTTCAGGAGCGATTGGCTCCACTGTTAAAGTTTGCCTGAAAAATGTTCGCGGACGATTGACTCGCTATAAACGGAAATAAAAAAGTTTCGTGTTGGAGCAATAGCATTGTACAATGCTCATATAAACCAAACTAAAAATAAAAATTGGTCACGCACGAAGGGTTCCGTACCATTATCTATGCAACATAATGCACATAGTTAAAGCGTCTACCTGTCAACGTTATTAGTATCGAGCAAGAAACGGTAAAAAAATCATGTTTGTTTTATGGGAGCCTTAAATATTTATTTTATTTTATTTTTAGTATTTGTTGTTATAGCGGCAATAGAAATACATCATCTGTGAAAATTTCAACTGTCTAGCTATCACCGTTCTTGAGATACAGCCTGGTGACAGACGGACGGACGGACGGACGGACAGCGAAGTCTCAGTAATAGGGTCACGTTTTTACCCTTTGGGTACGGAACTAAGGTTGCCACCCGTACTTTATATTAAAGTATTGTACGTTATTTCAGGCAATTGTACTTTATACTTTATGAAAACAATAAAGTACGCGAAAATACTTTATTTTGCATGATTTGATTTTTTTGGGATTTTGAAAAGTTTAGTCGTAAGTGTTCGTACGTTCAAAGAATTTGATCGATTAGTGCTGAATCGATGTCGCCACTCGCCAGCGCTATATCACTTAAGTACTCGTTTTTAACATTTGTTTGTTTTGTGCAAAGTAGTTGGAAATTTTTGAATTCAATAGGAATATGATTTAAAGTTTTATAAATTTATGCTATAGTAAATCATGAACTCTTGTCCACTAATTTGATACTAATTTGATACAAACTACAAAATACAATAAAAAAAATGTTTTTAAAATAATAAAGAAAAATAAATTGTACTTTATTTTGACACTATGTACCTACTTTTTTTTTCTTACCTATAATAACTAATATACTTTATCTGCAAAAAAAAGATGGCAACCCTATACGGAACCCTAAAAAACTAAGGTAAATCACAATTTATAACTCTACAAGTTCTTTATGATATAAAATAGCTCAAACTTTCAAATTAATTGTTTTATGAATTTTGCAAATTTTTCATATTGCGTTTGTATAGAAACGCCACCGCAGCATAAGATCGATTCCATTTTAGAAGGGTGTCAGACAGGGTGTCGCGATTTCCCCGAAACTGTTCACCGCTGTATTGGAAGACATCTTCAAGCTCCTTGATTGGGCCGGACTCGGCATCAATATCAACGGCGAATACATCACTCACCCTCGATTTGCAGACGATATCGTGGTCATGGTTGAATCCCTGGAGGACCTTAGCACAATGCTCAATGACCTCAGTAGTGTTTCCCAACGGGTCAGTTTAAGGATGAACACGGATAAAACCAAGGTTATGTTCAATTTCCATGACACTCCGGCACCAGTATCTATTGGGAATGCGATTCTCGAAGTTGTCGACCACTACGTCTACCTAGGACAAACAGTCCAGCTAGGCAAATCCAACTTCGACAAAGAGGTCAACCGACGAATCCAACTCGGCTGGGCAGCGTTCGGGAAGCTTAGGCATATCTTCTCGTCCATTATTCCGCAGTGCCTGAAGACGAAGGTCTATGACCGGTGTGTGTTACCAGCGATGACATACGGAACAGAGTCGTGGTCTTTAAATATCGGCCTCGTAAATAAGCTCAAGGTTGCACAGCGTGCTATGGAGATGGCTATGCTCGGTATTTCCCTAGGGGATAAAATCCGAAATACGGAGATCCGTGTCCGACATAGCCCGAAAGGTTAGCACGCCGAAGTAGCAATGGGCAGGCCGCATCGCTCGTAGGACTGACGATCGTTGGGGAAGAAAAGTCCTAGAGTGGCGACCACGTACCGGACGACGCAGCGTTGGGCGGCCCCCGACAAGGTGGAGCGACGATATCGTCAAGGTCGCGGGGAGACATTGGATGCAGGCGGCACAGAACCGCGCGTTGTGGCGTTCTATGGGGGAGGCCTATGTCCAGCAGTGGATTGAGAGAGCCTGATGGATGGACATATTGCGTAGGTAGATAAGTAAATATTTGATAGTTTTGATTAAAGTGTTATCCTTACTAATTTATAAATGTGAAAGCGAGATGATGACACCTAAAAATATTGGCGAGCTTAAGTGTGTTAATGGGTGTAACGAAACTATATCGCGATCTTAAAAAAACTATACAACGCCATCTATCGAGTAGAGTAGTAAGCTTCTGTTTGTTAAGGTTTGATTTCTTAATTTTACGCGTACGAAGTCGCAGGCAACAGCTAGTATGTATATAAAAATCTATTGCTGTTCGTTAGTCTCGGTAAAACTCAAGAAAGACTGGGCCGATTTTTGTGATTTTGGTGTTGAAATATACGTGAAGGTCCAAGGTTTAAACGGTGATAAAATATATGGGGATCTAAAGTTCCACGCGTACGGAGTAGTGGGCATTAGTTAGTAGGTAGTTTATAAATTTAAAACAAACAATAGAGCAAATTATTAACAACTTTGGGTAATTTGATAATTTTTACCTACAAAAGATACATAAATATACCTCCTCTCTCCTCTCTCCAGCCAATTTACGTCCCACTGTTGAGCACGGGCCTCCTCTACTTTAGATTATGGTCTACTGTGCCGCGCTGACCAGGCGTGTTGGGACAGGATTTATTTTCGAGTTTTCTATCTCTCACAGAGGATGGCATCTGTGTGCAATATCCCTTAGCTGACTTTTACAGCACCCCTGGGAAGAGATGGGGTGGTGGTATTTGTATTCTTAATCCGTCACCACACGGACATATTATATTTATAATACGTTAAACTTATTACTTATTCTTTGTACCAATGTCATAAATAAGAAATATAGTTTTTTTTGTGACAAATAAAGTTATCACAGTAACGAGCTTATATACAAAATATATCGTGTCAGTTTAATTCAGTCAGGCTAGTAAAGAGGGAGCTACGTACCGCATTATCATTACTAAACAGCTTTTATTATTCCACGATATTTGGCTAGAGGGGCCTCATACGCGCTCTAATGGAATAAAAAGTAAGCTTACAAAATAAAAAGACACAGAGCACCTCCCGCGGCGGTGGTTCGCGTGAATTTCAACTGAAAATTTTATACGTTCAATCTATTCTGAGCGCCTTTATGCTATGTCTCACGATTCAAGCTCCCGCACAAAACAGTTTCGTTTTCAATTATTGCCCACTTGTGGAACACGATTCGATGGAAAAACAAAAGAGCAAAAGATGATATTTTATAGACAACTCGCTTTATACGATGTTTACGGCATCTAGATTTGTACGAGATTGAGATGTCTTATGTTTAAAGAAAGTTATTGCCAAGACGTGCTGGGATATGGCTAGAATAACTGAGATGTATACCGGATAGATTCTCCAGTTCTCTTATAAAGTCATTACTTTTAATGCTAGTCGTATAATTTTGATTCTGTAACTTCTACTAACAATTTAAATCTCCCTTTTTTAAGAAAACGCTTTTAGTGGCAATAATATTATATAGCTAGTCGTAACTTTAATCACATAACGCGCTAAAAGAATTAAAATTCCAGCAAGAAAATGAGCTCTGACAAATAAACGTATTAGCTTTTATGTGCTCCAGAAACATTTTGTTCAAAAAATAATCCCGTTACATTAATTTATATAATTACGTTATCCACTTGAGTTGTTAGCAATTCAATTAATAAGTTGGTAGGCCTATAATTTGTGAGCGGACCTAATATTCTAAATATATATTTACTTTCTATATAATAACTTTTGGGTTTGAATGTATTATTGTTATTTTTTTTCTGTAAATTCCACGCGTTAGTATGAACTATACATAAATTTGACTTTATCGTGTATAAAGTTTATGTTTGCCTACATAATTATGTAAATGCAAGCGATCTTTTAACGTAAATTATTTTCAACGTTTGTTTGCTGGCAAAATAATGCATGAGAGGCTTTCATTAGGGGAATGCACGCGTCGTTTTACATGTATTTTTGTGAGATTACAAATGCCGACGCGGTGTTATCTTGAACTAAGCGTAGACGGAAAAGTTGATCTACATACCTAGCTGAATAGATGTAAAAAAATTTGTTAAATGAAAGAGTTATTTGTAAGATATGTTCTTTGTCTCTCTCCCACTTTGGGAGGGATTATGATCTACTATGCCATTCTGACCAGGTGTCTAGGCACGGGGTTTAATTTTGATTTTCCATCTCTCACTGTAGATGTTATTCTGTGTACAATATCCTTTAGCTGATTTTTACAGCACATTGAGAAAGAAATTGGGTGGTGACACTTGTACCTATTCTTAATCCGCCACCACACGGAGATATAATATAATTATATATAATTATTAAATACATCCTCATGTTGTAAGTCTATGAATTAATAATATAGAAGAAGTAATTAAAGATAGTAGTCTTTTACCCAAGATAGCAAAGTGTACTTTATGTTTGAAGCTTAATAGTCATGTGTGGGCAGAATAAGTGTTCGGAACGTATCTTTGTATTCATTGTTAGGTATTAGACGAGCTTTATTGTTCCAACATTAACTGTCTAATATTAATGCAATAACTAGGTATTTAGTTCTAATTATATTTGTTAATATCTGATTAAACTTCATAAATATGTACCGAAAATTATTGTATAGTGTAATCAAGCTGTACCTACAGCCAAGAAGTTTGTTTGGATTGTAGCAGATGGCGATCTAGTCTCTGCCTCGTCCTATAGGAAAAAAACGTGATGTTATGATGATGATGTTTTTGTGTATTCTAATTACTATATAAATTCTAAATCGGTTAACTGGCCATGTAATGACGGATTAAGAATGCAAGTGTCACCACCCCATTTCTTTCTCAGGGTGCTGTAAAAGCTAGCTAAAGGCTGTACACAGATAACATCCACAGTGAGGGACGGAAAACACGCAAATAAACCCTGTGCCAGCACGCCTGGTCAGCACGGCATAAGAGACCATCACTACCAAAGTGGAGACACGTTCCTCGCAGCGGGACAATTAAAGGCTTGAGAGAGAGAATCGAAATATATATATTAACATTGAGAGCAATGTAAACAAAAACTGATGAATTCGCGATTATATAATGTAACATTTGGATTGAACTGAAACTCGTAGTCCAAAGACCGATCAATTCAATACGAGTACATTTTGCATAATTGACGCCCCCATTCACAGCTACGGAACTTATTCATATTCATGAATTTCACAAATTTTTCAATTTGTACCGCCAGTAAGTGTATTTACAGTATTGCCGTGTCGTATTTGCGCCAATACAATCTGTATAAAAGCTGAAAAGGGAGTCGGTGGTTCGTGTCATGGCACAAACCAACGATAAAGCGGAACTCTAATGTTGTATTTTTGATGTTACTCTCTCGATACTCTTATATTAACTGATATTCGTTTATGTATTCGATATTTGCGTCTGAGTGTTTTAGCTATGTATTAAAAGTATGTACTAGCTGTTGCCCCCGACTTCGAGTTCTCCGTTTTTGTAACGTTTTTCACTACTGCTTCGCTCTTCGCAGCGTGATATTATATAGCCTATAGCCTTCCTCACTAAATGGACTATCCAACACTGAAAGAATTTTTCAAATCGGACCAGAGGTTCCTGAGATTAGCGCGTTTAAACAAACAAGCAAACTGTTCAGCTTTATAATATTAGAATAGATAGCAAAGTGGTATAACCTTCATATGTATAGCACCTAAGCGTCCACTCAGTAGGTAGTGTATAACTCTATGGGCGCGTTTCGCGACGATGTTCTATTACAAAAGGGAATTGGATCTTGATTCATTGGTTCGGAAAATCGGCAGCGTACCTTGATAATTTCATTTCTGTACAATTTGACCGAGTCCGTGGTCAGATGATTCTTGGGGGTCTCCGCGGACCCGAATACAATACAGGGACTCCCCTACGGTTCTAACACACAATACTAAGGTTTTATTGCCTCCTTTTACAATCTCCCATTACCTCCAAGGCTTCATCGCTACTGGGAATCAGTTTTGTTACAGTGTTTTTCTTTTGAACGATTTTCGTAGCCATCGTGATAGATGATGTAAGCTGATTATCTTTTTCTAATCGTTATTAACTTTTATATCGTGTAGTTTAGATTTTACGTATACAAGTATATGGATATATCCTCAATAGGCGACGACAATATATTTTACTTATTCCTATATTTTACTTACTATAGGAAGTCTGTATCTATTCTGAGTAGATTAAAATTTCCTTCTTATTTTTTTGAATTATTATTATTATTTAGTTGTAAATGAGAGAATTTACGACTATTAAACCAAATTTTAATTAGAAAACCTTAGCTTTTTGCTTTATTTGGAACAATTTTTATGTTACTATTTTGACCTTTTCAATCATATTATTCACATCTGACAGAACGTTTAGGTACAAACATATATTTTAGGCAGATTCTGCTCACTCGTCCCATAATCTACGTCAAATTGACTTTTCCGGCAGAGAGCTGACGAGTCTTCAGCCGTAATATGCTATAAACGACCCAAACTTATTGGGAGGTTGATAAATTTCCTTGATATTTGAATGCGTTTTATTCGTTTTGGGTTATAGCCGAACCGAATTTTTCGAGGCATTCGAGAATTTATTGAAGTCCCTACAATAAATACTCGAATGCTTAGAAAATTTTGTTGACTCTTATAAGCGCTTACTAATTTAATTCACTATTATTTACAAATAAGCCATTTTGTGGCCATAACAGTTATAAGAAGATTTAATAACGTTTTTTAAGAAAGTTGTCGCATCACCAAAAGCTAATATTATTCCAATTCTGAAAAAAACAATTTTCCCCCAAAGTTATAAACCTACAGATTTCCATTTCTTCGCAGAGTTGGTAGAAAGTAATTCCTTCGGTTCGAAGATAAATTTTATGTCATTTCCTGTCTTCTTGGTGCTTGGCAAAAATTATCAGACATCGGCTCGCCGAAGACGATTTAAAATTAATGAATAATGTTATCTGATAATGATTTTGGCAACTTTAATTAAAGTTTTCCTTTTTATAAATTTCTGTACTTTTTGATGGCATGAATATCTTTATTATTTTTTATCTCTTAATAAGTACTTTCTTTAAAACTTTGACCGTGAATAAATTTGACTATAATCTTGACTTAATAATACAAAGATGTTGCTTCTTAGATTTTATTTTATAATTTCAATTAGATTAAAAGTTATTCCGTGCAGTTATATAAAATAAATAAATAAATATCACGGACATGTCACAAAACGTCCCAAGCTAAGCTTATATGCTTGTGTTATGGGTACCAGAATACGGATATACTACATAAACTACTTTTCTTTTGTAAATACATATTTATAATACATAGAAACACCAACAAAATGAAGTTCATTTTTTTGGTTTAGTAATGATATCTTATAAAATCTGTAGATTATTATCCTAGCATTAATTGATTTCCTTTCCTTCTAGTGTTAGGAATTGATTATTTTCAATAACATAAACGAAATGTTTTTGTTGAGGTACAAATTAACGTTATATTTTCGCCCTAAGCTGCTGTAATATAATGAGGAAGAAATCCAAACCTAGACCCTTTACGCTACGTTAGCTATCGTAATCCTCCATCTAGAACTGTTGTGAAGAAGAAAGCTGAAAACAGGACGTTTGTAGGCTTTGTAGATATATCAAGTAATAATAATACAATAAAATAACATTTCCTAAATAATACACAGTAGGAATAAACAATTTTAGTAAACTGTTATTGTACCACAAAAGAATAGTGATGTGTGGTAGGAAAAGGCGAAACGCCAAGTCAAATATAAAGAATTTAGATCAAAAGGCGAAACATTTGGGAAATCGCGATAACATCATTCAAAGGATAAGGAATATAGAGCTTTATACACCTTTGAGTGAGTAAAAATAAATATCTTTAGATCTACGTACTTAGATAGTCATCTTACAATTGCTGTTTCTAAGAGTATTAGGTCACCATTTCCATGTTAAAAGCTACTATATAATATGTATTTTAGTACATATAGTTATTTGTGTTACAAACATTAAGTACCTCTTTGGTCTCTACAATTTTTTTTTGTATCAAATGTTTTAAAAAACAGCGCCTTTGAATTTTTTCACTTTGGCCAAAATTTAGTACGCGGTGAACTTAAATGTCAAACCTTATCAAATTATACAAATTAGCTATCGTTACCATTACCTTTACATTTAAGAGAAACCATAATTATCATAATCCGTTGCGTACTTCTGAAGCTATAAGCTCACATGCACACAAAAATATGGACTTCATTTTATAATAAGTAAAGACATGTTACAAAAAGATGTGATACATTTTAAATTTCAATTTGTTTTAATTTCAAGTTTAATGGAATCAGAAATAATTGAGTAAAATGGTAGAATATTACCCACGTCAGATACTATATTGGTTAATGATTAACTAATAAGTTATTAAGATGATACATGACGAAAGAAGTCGTGTATTTCAGATTAAGCTAATAGTATTTAAAAAAAAAAGTCATTCCATTCATGTGTTATAAGTACGTATTTACAAAAGAAAAGTAGTATAATATGTAGTATATACGTATTCTGGTACCCATAACACAAGCATATAAGCTTAGGTTGGGAACAGAGGACGTTGTGTGAAATGTCCGTGATATTTATTTATTATTATTTCATCGTAATTTTTCTCAATTTTTTTTTTAATAACACATTAGTTAAGTATAACTGTATGAGCAAAAAAAATGGCGTCACGAACGCAAAAGTTGAAGGGAGGGTGTTGTCGCTAGTAAATGCTGGCAATTTGTAATGGGCGTGTGATTGCCGGGTGGAACGTTAGGTCTAAACTGTGCTATTAATTTCGTACATTTGATTAACGAAATTACTTGTTATGCTAATGAACATAAGCAAAGAATGCACGCTAACGTGCTAACGTGACACCTTGTCGACACGTCATGTAACTTGCAATAATTTCACTTCACTTGTAATAAGTGAAGCGATGTTTATGAAATTCTTAAGACGGTACGATACCAAATTATGCTCCATACAAAAGTATGGGTATCGTACTTCCGTTTTTTCTTCGCGAAAGTTAAACCGATTTTAATAGTTTTTGCGTTATATTATAAATAAAGAGTATGCATCTATCACTTTTTTTTTCAAAACATAATAACTAAAAGAAATATGACGATCCGAAAAACCCACCTTTTTCGGTTTTCTTTAGATAAAGTTGCAGCGTCTATCACACAAATTTGGTAAACTTTTACCACGAAAGAAAGTGATAGAAGCATAGATATACTCTTTATCTATAATATAACGTAAAAACTATTAAAATCGGTGTAACTTTCGCGAAAAAAAAACGGATGTACGAAACGTCTTTTTTCAAAGAATTTGTAGGTAAAATCCGCTTCATCTATATTTGTCCCTTTCAGCGCGGCGCTCGAAAATAGGGATAGCAATACCTAAGGCAAATACCTATATGAGGAGTACAGTACCCTCTTAATGCTTAATTTGTACTTTCAATCTATACAAATATTATAAAGTATTATAAAGAAGGGTTTGTTTGTTTATTTGAACGCGCTCATCGCAGGAACTACTTCTCCGATTTGAAAAATTCTTTCAGTGTTGAATAGCACATTTATCGAGAAAGGCTTATAGGCTACATAACATTGCGCTGCATAATGTTTACAACTAAAGTGATGGCTATTAGAGAATTAATTTCAAAGTTGACTTTTTCAGGCAATGTTGAAAAGGGTACAAGAACAATGCTCATACTAATAACTTGCGGACAGTGTCGCCTCTTCGTTTGTGTATTCCAATTTTGATATGTGCGTGCGTAGCATGCCAATGTAAATAAGTTGCAGTGTTTGTCTGCATTATTTTGGCACTATATTTGATAAAGAAAAAAGCATGTGCAACTACTCCTGTCAGTTTATTACTCTGAGTGTTAGCAATATCAAAATATACATACGTTGCATGCGATACGTGAAAAAAGACAATTCTCTTCACCCTGATTTCAAAACATTTTATCTAGTTAAGCTTTAGTAAATTACATTGATATCGTGTACCTTGGTACAACTGACGCTTCCACGTTTGTAACGATTCATGTTAAAGTCAAATTCGTGACTTAATATTGGATCGATATCAACTCGATCTTAAGACAGACAGCCCGAATGAAAGTTTACAACACGGAAAGTGATTGAACGCACGCAAACTGTTATCCACATGGAAATAAGGATTCCTAAATATCTATTTATGTATATTTACAACTACATAAGTATAGTTAGGTTATACGTCTCTATAGTTATGTGACTATATATAATATATATACGTCTATGAAAGTCAGTGTTTCTAAATTGTTTTTTATTTTATTAAATATTCAAGGAAATTTAACACAACGTCCTCTGGTCCCAAGCTAAGCTTATACGCTTGTGTTAAGGGTACCAGAATACGGATAGAATACACATACCACTTTTCTTTTGTAAATACATACTGATATTTGTATGACATTTATAAACATCGCAACAAATGATTGTCCCGAGCGGGAATCGATCCGACCTCGTGAACAGTAGTCCATTACATGAACCACTAGACCACGAATCCCATCAAATAACTCCGAAATCAGATTGAGAATTCAAATGTCCTCATCCGTTTTCCTTCCTAGGCCAGGTAAGAGCCAGTAAAAGAACATTGTATACACATAACATACACTGCGAGAGTCGAAAAACTCGAAAATAAACTCCGTGTCAATACTCCTTGTGAGCGCGGCATAATAGACCACATTCCCTCCCAAAGTGGAGGAAGCCCGTGTCCAACAGTGGGACCGCAATGAGCTATAGAGATACATTTAGATGTTACATACGTTGTAACTTACAGTTAGGGCCTCTTTCACCATTCTCAAGTAAAGCGCCAAGTAGACTAATCGCTAGTTAAAGTCACCAGTAACTACACGTGCGACGTTCACGACGTTCGAGTAGCAGTAATCTTAAGATTAAAAAATTGAAATTGACAGAAGATACTCGTAACTATTACTTGACAATTAACGCTAATCGATAAGTAACTTATCAACGCTTTACTTGAAGATGGTGAACTAGGCCCTAAGTCTTTTACGTCCTTAAGAAAAAGTAGTAATTTTCTTTAGTTGACATTAGTTTTACGGAGCTACGCATCGACAAAGGAATTGGAAGTGATTTTATGCATTAATTAAGTCAAACCGAGATTTACAATTACACGGCCTTCTATAAACAAACTTGATTGCTTTACAAAAACTCAAATAACTAAGGCAGTGTCTTAAGTAGAGGTTCATTTGAATATCAAAGACGAAATTCAAATTACGGCGTTTACAATAAAGGCTCTTCTGGTACCGTATTACGAGCTGATGTAAATTTCCGATACTCATTTTGAGGATGAAGTTCAGATGTCTTAGTCGTTGGTGCTTCAAACTAAGTGCGCTATGAAAGTGTGAAATGTCGATACTTTAACAAGACCTCTCCTGTATTTTAAACGGTCGTTCGACCTATCTCACTCATAAATCAAATCACGACTAATTTTGTAAGACGCGCAACGCTTTTAGAGATCCGCATTTCTCATTCAACGTTAAAACTTAATAATGCTTTTCGACGTTTATTTATTGAGAATAAACGTTTATTGACTAAGAGTTTAAGAAAAATGAATTATTTATGGATTTTGTGACAAATTGAAATTTAATAAGTAAACAATATTAGAAGATGCTTTTTAGGTATACCTACATATTTCTAAACATTATAGCTATCTCTTTCTTTATTCTTTCTTTTTTTTTTAATTAAAGGCATTAGAGAAATTATACAAATTTAGTCGACGAGGACAATGCAGGACAGCTGCAACTCGGTCGAAACATCGGCACGTAGGTAGTGTGCCTTTATAATAAACTATTAACACGATTATACACTCGGTATATTTAAAAATTATCAGTTCATAAATTAAATTGTAGTGGAAAAAAGTGATTACCGCAAGCGGGACTTTTTCGAGATCACTTTTTCCACTGCAATTTAATTTATTAAGTAAAAGCATAGCAAGTCAATGGCAAAATTAATAAATTACTTTAATTATTAGTTCAAATCTCGAAAGTTCAAAACGAAGTAATTTAAAAAATTTAGTAAGTTATTTGTTATATAGTAACAATCGCACTACTCGCACTTTACTTAAATTTGTGACCAAGTTATTATAAGTGACTTAATGTTCTAAGTTAATGTTCATAAACTGAAGTAGGGTAGGTTCATTCTAGTTTGAAGACTTAATAAAGGAGATGTCTGTCTTATTACCTACCTAATATAATAATAGTAAAATATTTTAATATAATAGTAAGCTTTTATATTATTATGTAGTTATTATGTGTTTCAATACTTTTTTTTCTGTAAAATATCATGACATTTTAAACAATTTTTATTTATTCCCCATATTGTATGTAAATTATATTAAGAATTATTTAATTACAGTAAGAATAGAATAGAATACAATTTATTGCACACCATAACATTTTACATGTTACCTAAGTAACGAAATTAAGATAAAACATGTATTGTACAATTGGCGGTCTTATCGCCTTAACATAACTACACATATATTATAGTTACCACGCCGAATGATGATCCCTATGACGTTTCAACTGACAGTTGTATTAGTTATGCGAAACAATTTCGATAAAATACTGTTTTTTTTGGCAAATGTCATGTCATTCAGCCAGGTCATTCAACATAATAAGCAATATTTATTTATTTTGAAAAAAAGACTACGCGCATTGATGGACATAAAAGTGGTCGAAAGAACGAAGAAAATTTGCTTACAAGACTGGGATCGAGATGTACAATACGACAATATCATTGACCAACCGTTAATAATAAACGTCACGGATAGCTGCAGTTCAGACTCAGATTATGAAGATCCGATTGACCCTGTATCAGATTCAGATTGATATAAATAAAATACAAACTCAAAGCATTTGTTTTATTTTTCCAACAAATTATCGATATTTTGTTTATCGATGTGTCCCTTCTTAGTCGATAACAGCTTGACGACGTAACTTTTGCAGCACGTACCATGTACATTTACATTTGCATTGAGTTTTTTCTATTATTTCCGAACATTACGTAATAATTTCTTAATATTCATTTTTATAATTTACAATTGTACACAATTATGATTTTTTCGACTTTTTAATGGACTTCTAAAGGATTTGATGTGATAGGACGTCAGTACAATGTTAAGCGCTAACGAACTGTCATAGGGATCATCATTCGGCGTGCGGAGTATAATTAAATTATTTTTTAGTAAGAAATAAAATAGCTATAAGTCTACATTAACTCAATCAAACTATGTCATAAAAATTTACTCGCTGTTTAAGCTGTAATAAAATATAACTGATTATAAATATGAACAACATATCACTTCGAATTAGATATATTAATATTTTAACAAAATTTTATGTTATATGCAATTTTGTTCGTAGACATTTTCATTAGTAAACATAAGATCAGAATCTAAAACAGCATTAAATGGAAATAAGTAACCGACTCAATATTCTACCAAATAAGTTAAAAAAACACAGAGATACGTTTTACGTTTTATCTCTCCCTTCTGACCTACAATTTATTCGATGCTTTTACGGTTGACTTAAACGCCAAAGCATAGAAGTTAAGTCGCAAATCAAGTTCTCGTTTTGGTCTTTTATATGTTGAATTTCTAAAAAACACTGTTTCAAATGGAACTTAGATAATGTAATTTAAAAAAAAGACGTGTGGCACTCGGGGACTGCCGCGGTAAAGCTTTGTTGTTAGTTGCATAGCATTTTTTATCAACTTATGCATTTATAATTATTTATTTATTTTATTTATGCAAGAATCTAAATACCATAAACTAAAATAAGATTAATAATCCTTTTTTACTGATGCTTACATCTGTCCATTGTTTATGGTAATTATGATAAAATAGCGATTGTCTATCAAATGTCAATAAAGTAAAAAACATTATTTTACATTATTAAAATCTAAAATACGCTGTTATCTGAACATTTAGGATATATGTTGTCGATTCAAAATCCTTATATTACACGCTGTTTAATTTGAGGAAGGCGCTTACCCTTGGTATCAACAGGATGAAATAAATTGCGGGGCGAATAGGGGATTACGCATGCGCAGTAGCGTCGATAATGTAAGGTGTTTTTCATTACGTTATTTTCGTTACGGAATTTCTGGATTCGGTCTCCACGCTAAGGCCTGCGATAGAAGTTATGCAATAGCTTAAAAGGGAATTTGGGATACTTTTTACAGTTTCGTAAAGTTAATTATTAACGTGTTAATTCGCGAACTTACTGGAACCTCTTATGACGTAAGGTTATAAAAACAGACTGGGCGATTTCAATAAAAATTAGTGGAGTTGTTTAGAAGGATTTAGGTAACAAACATCAAGATATGACAATTTTATACAACTATATACGTAAAAATTGTAAACATACTATATATGTATATAGGACGTTCTGTGAAGTGTCTCTAAAATACATATTTTTAAAGCATAGTATAATAGTAGGTATAGTGCAGTGTTATAATTTGAAAAATTTGCAAAAACTCTTTGGGTATATTTTCGTGAAACAAAGTATCGCAATATCTTAACAGCTTTGAACTTTATAAATGACGTACAAAAACTTAAGTTACAGAAATGAATTCCATCTAAAAGATACATTTTCTTCGGAGATACCGCTAGTAATCTGCTCAGTAGCAGGAAATCTTCAGCCTCCACTCCTTCCTTAATTAGCAGAATATTTCAAAGAAAAAAAGAAGCAACAGGAAACCTCGTAGAGAGTAATAAAAGGAAACGGCTCGTGACCGTTATGGCTGCCTAATGGAGTCACGTTATCTGAAAGAAACGACTAAACAAGTTTACAACGATAATTTAGTTAAAATCAAAATTGATCGCATAATTTTACAAGAGTTATTTATTTATTAATTTAATATTTATAGCATACAGCTCACGTTAGCTTTAAATGTAATTAAATGAGAAACAGGTGGCATATTTTGTAACAGGGACTTATATGTAATTAATTACTAAGACGTGCTAAATATCATTAAAGTAAAAATAAAAATAAACTTTGGATCAAACAAAAAGTTTCTTAAGAGACATAAACCTATCTCAAGTCAATGCTGAATATAGAGGGATACCAGGGAACGCTACAGTGCGTGGTCTTGCGCCGCATCCATCCAACGGCTACCCTGCATTATGAGTTATACCTGACACGGTCCTAAAAGGTTTCTTAGTAATAAAGTTACATGTGTTACTAAATCCTTACTAATATTATACATGCGAAAGTAACACTGTCTGTCTGTTACGCTTTCCCGCTTAAACCTCTCAACCGATTTTGATGAAATTTGGCACAGACAATCTTGAGACCCTGAGAAAAGACATGGCTACTTTTTATTCTATAAAAATTTCCAATTTGCACGCGGACGGAGTCGCGGGCGACAGCTAGTTGTTAATAAAGCTAACAGTATTTTTTCTACGAAAAATTTAATTTTTATATAGAAAATAATTTTAAGTGGCACTCATTTTATTAATTAATTAAAACTTGAATAAAGATTGTTCAGAAACCCTTTTAACACGCTCATAGTACTTAAGTCTTTGTTCGTACGCATCAGATTCGCAGCATTGTTATGTAAATATTAGTGGTTCGGTTTGCTAGCGTCAGTATGCAAGACAAAGCGACGTTGACGACCGACATCAGACTGTTGCTATCAGCTCCACATCGTATGTATCCACTCGACTGGCCCTACCATTGTTATAGGGTTGCCAGGCGCCAAAGACTCGATTTTGGTATGTGTCAAAATATATCAGCTGCCGTCAGTATTGAGGGAGTTACAATGCTTCATGTATTTAGTGCAGTTCTAATCTCTGTTGAATTGACCTATAACTAAGCTATTCTATTGTAAAGTCATGATTAATTTAGTTCGTGTTAATTCATAATACTGACTTAGTACGCCTGTAATTTAGATTATTTTCCTCGATCTTACAACATTTCTCACTGATGCTTCGCTCTTATTAATCGCAGCGTGATATTATATAGCCTTCCTTAATAAGTATACTATCGAAAAATGAAAGAATTTTTCAAATTGGACCGGTGGTTCCTGAGATTAGCGCGTTCAAACAAACAAACGAATATTAGTACAGATTAATTGCCATCCATCAACCTTTCTCAGTCCACTGCTGGACATAGGCCTCCCCCATAGAACGCCACAACGTGCGGTCTTGCGCTAACTGCATCCAGCGGCCCCCAGCGTATTTGACGATATCGTCGGTCCACCTTGTTGGGGGCCGCCCCACGCTGCGTCGTCCGGTTCGTGGTCGCCACTCGAGGACCTTCCGTCCCCAACGGTCATCAGATCGTCGAGCGATGTGGCCTGCCCATTGCCACTTCAGCGTGCTAACTCTTCGGGCTATGTCGTACACACCAGTCCTTCTACGGATCTCCGCATTCCGGATCTTATCACGTAGGGAAACACCGAGCATAGCCCTCTCCATAGCACGCTGCGCGACTCTGAGTTTTGTTATGAGGCCGACATTCAGGGAAATATAGCCATTCAGCCATATTCAGATTAATATAGACGTAAGTAAAATACTACTTACTTTGATGATAAGCACTCTATAACCAATTAAAATTTGATTGCATTTGGTTTAAGGACTTTCTTTCTTATTATTAATAAACGGTAACTATTGCAACTATTGCAGTAGTATGCATATAATGTTATGGGGAATAATATAGAACTTAATTAAGCTGTAGAGTTTTCAAGTGGTCGAGATTCGTCTCGAAAACTCTACAGTGTAATTAGAATACTGATTTTTTCTTAAAATCCACTAAAAAATATTGATGGAAATCAATATTTTTTAGCCGATTTTAAGAAAAAATCAGTATTCTGCACTCCTTTTTATGTAAACTATAATTGTGGAAAATTTTATACTCCTCCGTCCATACAATTTGTGTAAAAAGGATTGTGAAGATTTCAAAATATAACGTAAAGACTTGTACATGAGGGGATCAAACCCGCATCCTCGTGTACGGCAGTCCGTTATACAAACCCCTAGACCACGAAGCCCGTTAAATATTTAAGCTCATTTTTGTATTATAAAGAATATAAGCTTCATCAAGTGTATTCATATTTTCTCAAATATTATACGCAGGTGCTTCTAAAACGCATAGAATTTCAAATTGCGTTTTCATTTTTTCTCTAGGGGCATAGCGGTATCAGTCGGTTGCATAGCCTTGAGATGCAAAGTGTGAGCTGAACGAGAGCTTTTTATATTTGCGGCTTCCATGCTTGGATTTGCATAATATTTCTTCCCTAACATTTTCACTGTAGGACTATGAAACTAAACGGAACTTACCCTGAGGTTTCAGAGGTTTTGTAGATGTAAAAGTACGAAAATTTATGTTATATATCAAAGATCATTAAACCTAAAAAAGCTATTCTGAAAACTATATAATATTCCCATTATTAAAATGACAAATATAAACCACATGACAGTGTATACATCTTTACTTATTATAAAACAAGTCGTTATTTTTGTATGTATGTGAACTTAAATCTCCCAAATACGCGTGAGTTTTCATGTACATAACCATGTTTTATAAAGCTCCTCCTCCTCTCCAGCCCATTTACATCCGACTGTTGGGCACGGGCCTCCTCCACTTTGGGAGGGATTATGGTCTACTGTGCCGCGCTGACCAAGCGTGTTGGCACAGGGTTTATTTTCGAGTTTTCCGTCTCTCACAGAGGATGTTATCTGTGTGCAATATCCCTTAGCTGACTTTTACAGCACCATTGGGAGGAGATGGGGTGGTGACACTTGTATTCTTAATCCGTCACCAGACGGAGATCTTTTAAAACCTAGTCCTTTACAATTTCGTAAATATAACTTCTGGAAAGAGCATTATATGGGAACATTTGATAGATAATAATTATTTCGAGTCGACGACCGACTGGACTTACTATTGTTAAGGCATATTATATTATCATTGGTTTAGTTAAATAATTATTAACAAAGCTTTGAGGTGGCAAACATAACAAAATGCCATCAAAAATTCAAATCAACTTGATTTTAATACAGGTTGTTAACAGCTGGGATTTTTTTACTGCATCTGCATAATATTGCCTACTTGATATGCTATCTCTAAAAGAATGGGACGAAATTGGTTTTTTCAATGTGAGAAGTCAATGAAGTTCGAACGACAGTGGGGGCGCCACTGATATGTTTGGTTAGTCAAATGCGATGGAAATGTGGTTCAATTTGATAGATATTTTAAAGTGTTGGTAGTTAGGTATGTCTGAAGAATTTGCATAGTTAAAAAACTAAAAAACACGCTTAAAAATCTTCGTTTTGTTTTTTTTTATTGCGTTGTGATCGGTCCTTTAAAAGTGTGCAAAGTTTTAGACCAATCCGACTACTGAAGGTGAATGAAAATCGTTTTTAAAGAGACTGTTACATAAATTAATACATTGATATAACTATTAAAAGCGTATTAAAAAGCGTGTTAGTAAAAAATGTATTGTATTATTACTTTCTATTGGTCAGAGTGATGTATTAAACTTTTCATTGGTTGTATTAGGCGATACCACAAAACAAAGCAAAATAGATTTGAAATAGAATATTATGTAATGATTTTGTAATTTTGTATCCTCCGTGTGGTGACGGATTAAGAATACAAGTGTCACCACCCCATCTCCTTCCAAGGGTGCTGTAAAGGTAAGCTAAGGGATATTGCACACAGGTAACATTCTCTCTGAGAGACGGAAATCTCGAAAATAAACCCAGTGCCAACACGCCTGGTCAGCGCGGCACAGTAGACCATAATCCCTCCAAAGTGGAGGAGGCCCGTGCCCAACAGTGGGACGTAGAGAGATTTTGTATTATTTTTACAACTTCAAGGCTTAGACTTACCTACTTACTCAGATTCTTACTTATAAATTACTATTTACTAGCGGTTGCCAGCGGCTTTATACGCATGACATTAAGAAAACTTTCTCCGTCGTCATTTTTTTCTGATGCTTCGCTCCTATTGGTCGCAGCGTGATGGTAAATGAAAACAAAATACAATAATCCAACACTGAAAAAAATATTGAAATCGGACAATGGTTCCTAAGAATAGCGCATGCAAACAAACAAAATATACACTCTTTAGCTTTAGTACGATACGATATAATACAACCAATAATGTACGACACAAATGAAAATGAAAAAGTGACATGAAGCTATTTCAAAGAAAGATTTTATTGGTTTAGTATATCATTAGCATTTGCGTTTGCAGAGAAAAATCGTAAATTCACCGTTTTGTTGGAAGTCACAATCGTAAACGATGATAGTACGAACACCTGTCACTTTGAATGTAAACGTTTAAACTTTCTACCGTTTGCATTGGCATTCGACGTACCCGTAACTTAAAAATTACCTTTATTATTGCCAATACCGTTTTTACCATAAGAGCACAAGGGGCCAGTGCCCAGGGCCCCCATTGTTAGGGGGCCCCGAATGTCCGATTTTTTTTTTCTTACACATACAAATATTTTTGTTTTCACAAATCAGTGATCTTATCAGAAGGTATTAGAAAGGTAAAGAGAAAAAAGTATGTATTCTTTTAATGGGAGAGCAAGTTTTGCAAACTGTTGTCAAAGAACGTAAATATCAGAAAAGTACTATTCTATATTTACTTTTCAAAAGGGCCTAAAATTCTTGTGTGCCCAAGGGCCCCAGCTTAGTTTAAGACGGCCCTGTTTATCGCAGCATTTAAAGACATAAACCTTTTCACTTCGAAATTGAGATTAAGTTTCACGACATCGTAGCATCCCTTGTATCTATGTCTATATATCCATTGAAAAGTTATATATCTTAGTTTTGTTGACTTATTTGAGAATTCTCTCTCAAACTGTATGAGAAATTTAATAAGAGTGGAATCAGTTCTCTGTCACAAATGTGTCATAGCACCAGGTGTGTTTTTCAATGACAGCTAACGGTACCCGTGGAGGTGACGTAGTTATTTGCTCCCGGGTTTATTTATTCGAAACTTCTGCCCATTTCGAATGACCGCTGTCCACTCACAAACTGTCACTGTATTTCCCTGATCCTTTTATTTTCACTTGACAAGAATGTTTCTAGCCGCGTCCTCTCGATATTACATTTCGATACGATTTTTTATTCGTGATACATTTTTCCAATTGTCTCCATTGCACGACTTCGCAGTGCGAACTAACAGAATAGAATTTTCAAACAGTTTTGATTGATAAAGGTAGACAGGTTTTCGTTTTCTTTGTTTGCGAAATTAGATTCGGGAGGTAGCGTGAAACTTCAGAGTTCCACTTGATTAATGGTGATTCGGAGAGTTCGGAGAAAAGAAACGATTTTAGGCCATTGGATTTTCTATAGAGAGTGAATTACCAAACTTCATTCGGTTGACTAAGTTTGATGTCAGAACAAAAACGCTTAGGTTTAGGTGCATGAACGCAATATTATCCCATTTATCGAAACAACGGCTCGAGCTGGGTTTAATATTTGATGTGTTCTCGACTTTTCTCGAATTTAACACGCCGATTAAACAGCTCCAGGCGAAGGATTTTATGTTAATATTTAAAATACTATATTGGTTCTACTTTAGTTGAAAAACAGGCCCATTACTTGTGTACTACATATGTACCTATAGAATGCACGGTTATTAAATACCTACTGGTAATAAATTTCCTTTACAAAGAAGAAATCTCTTTATATATAAATCTTCTGTACGTGTGTTTGTAATTGAACTCCTTCTAAACGGCTGGACAGATTTTGATGAAATTTTGTGTTGTTTATTTTTACACAGAATTGTATGGCAAAACAACGTTTGCCAGGACAGCTAGTACTTAATAAAAAGTAATTGCAACTTTGACTTCACGCAGAACAGGCTAGGTTATACTTCCAACAAATTTTTAGCTTTTGAATCGTAATTGTATTTTGAATTGGTTTTTATTTATAGAACTTTTTATAAAAATAAATAGCATAAAAGTATTGATTCAAATTAATTTGAAACAAACATACTCTAGCTAGGTACATAATTAAGGAAAGAATAAGCTTATTTTAGTTGAAAAATGTTGTTCCATACCTAAACTATTAATAAATCGAAGATACTCACTGCTCCCTGCACATTGGAGAAAGATATTTTAGTTACATATATTATTATTTTTAAGTGTTTTGGGTCAATATCGATAAATTTTATGCCTACCATAAAAACTTTATAGTAAATAAATCCGGGTAAAATTAGATATATATCACATATTATGTATATATCTAGTATACGTACTGTTTGAGTCAAAATAATCAAAGGTTTGTATGTGTTGGTGAACAGAACAAATATTGAATAGGATGACAGTAATTGAGATTACATTTATAGAATCGAATAAAAAAAAAGTACTTTAATTCAAGGGATGATTTGATTTACGAAACTCATAAAAGATTCCTCTCACTAGAGAATAAGAACTTCCCAAAGTTTACATTCACACAATCAGAAAGTGGGTTAATGAGATTCCCTCAAGAAAAACATCTCGTTAAAGCATACATTATTCAAGCTTTTGCGAAGTTATTCCGCGTTCACGCGTTCATTAGACAAGCGAATACAAACTTACCATTCTCCTAAAGCTCACATATCCACTTATCACCTGGACAAACTATGCTTAAGTATTTTGGGTAGTTGCTCCAAACGCTCGCCTTGTTCCTTGTTATTTAAATTTATCACTCAACTTTTATCCTGTAAATTCATTGTAACAGGTAATATTTTACAGGTTATTAATTACGTTACGCCGGCATCCTCACGGTGTAACTCTTATTACATTATGTCAGTTGCAAATTGAAAAATTCCCGGGGCGTATGTCCCGTCTCTCCAAAGTATTTTGGCAAAATTATTCTCATTCATTAAGTCGAGAAGTGGAGGGCGCGCTCGCGAGATTGTCGACCTACCATTCACTTGTGAGTAACGAGGTGACTTCCTGTTATTAGTTATGTTAGCAAATTGTTATTCTTGCTACTTTTATGCTGACATACCTGAGTTCGCTTTATAAAGCAAACATGATCAATATTTATATTGCAGCCTAAATGTTTGTAATTTGTTACTTTTTGTTTATTAGCTAACCAATCTAAAACTTTACCATGTTTATTTTATATAAAACGTTCATGTTTTAGCTTCTGTTAATTAATACATCTACTTTTTTAAACAAATTTCCGTGAGGTCACGAGTGTCCTGTTAAAGGTCTGTAACTGAACGCTATTCCCAATTGCTACGGTTGTCTCCAAGTGCTAATCCATTAATTAAAACTTATTTTGGAGCCATAAATACGATTACTACACGCGGCAACAAGGATGTGCGTAGCTAAAATTATGGAACACATTTCGATATTTAATTACAGTGAAAGGTATTTTAGTACGATGACTCCAAAGAAACATACGAAATTATCTAATACCTAATATTTATATGCAATATTTACTATGTATTTCATATTAAGCTGGACAGAATTTACTTCAAAAATATTTATGCAGCTTTCAATTTCGACGTCCAATACAATTCGCCCAAGCGCTTCCGCAAAGATGGAAAATCTCTCAAAAGAATAGAGTTTAGTACCAGACAAAGACCGATTTAGTAAAGCTTTCTACCTGCCCACTATTTACTTTTCTCAAGGGACTGCGCACCTCATAAGCCGTTGACGTCCAAACTAGATTTCACAAAGCGTAAATAAACCATTTTATTAGTCTACTTTAAAACATCGCATACATTGAAAATTCCAAGTAGGTAGACACATTATTAACTTTGAAGCCATATAATTTGAACGGCGTACGACAATCAGCAGTAAGAGTCGTGTCCTATGAGTGCCTTAGGCTATAATCCCGAAGTGTTAGCGTACGTGCCACCGCTGCTATTCGAAGATAATTCCTCCTTATAATTTCCTATGCTTAACTCGGTGTAATGAAGTTTATTCGTCGCTACTTCATTGTGAGTCGTTTGCAACGGAGGCGGCGAGGAATGTAATCAGTTGCGAACTAATACCGTGTCGTTCACAGAGCCCCCCTCGCGTATGGAAATGCCTCGTTGGAGCCGCCGTTAGTTCTTTTGATTGCTAGCTTCTCCTTGTCGAATTAAAACCGAGATCGAGCTCGGGTGATTTCAAGAAAATTAAAGGATCGTTTAATTTTCGGCAATGGCTCCTTAAGGTTAATATTAGTATGATTGTGGGTGCTACACTTGCTACAAACTTAAGAACCTATTTATTTGTATTGTTAGCTTATTTTGATAAGTGAATTTCTTATGAAATTATGTTGATGAATATGTGAAGGTTTTAAATATGTGTATGCTAGACTTTTTGAAGTGAAACCCTTTTGGACGTGCAGTGAAATGGAGTTCAAAGAAAATGCAAAATATGCGGTCGAAGCGAATGTAAAGTAAGATATCGCATGCGATACGCTCAACTTAACGCAAGATTGATCGCACGCCATTACAAACTTTAAATTATGGGCACAGGATCGAAACTTTAATATCAAAGTTACTTAGAATACTATGATTAATGCATTTTATAAAACGTTTTATTTGCGACCAGAGAACTTTGACTCGCCAAGCGTGACCGAATAGTGCGATGCTGTGAGTACGCCGTAAACTATGTAGATGTAATTTGCGTAAAGTTAACTCCAAGTTTAACTTATAAAAACACTTTGTTAGTTACCTAGAGGGATATAGTATTTATATTAGATTTTGACAAGCTAAAAAGAAAATAATTTATGTAATTACCACCATGTCAGTAGCACAACGGGATAGATCCTACTAATATTATAAAGGCGAAAGTTTGTAAGTATGGATGTTTGTTACTCTTTCACGTAAAAACTACTGAATGGATTTGAATGAAACTTTACCACAATATAGCTTATACATCAGAATAACACATAGGCTACAAATTGGCTGGACCGATTTTGATGAAATTTTATTTTATACAGAATTGTATGGCAAAACAACGTTTGCCGGGGCAGCTAGTAAAAACATAAATTAAAGGCAATCTGCGTTTAATTTATTTTTACATTAGTCAGTAGCTTTTTAACCATAATATTTTCCTCAAAGACACTCGATTGATCTGTAGGATGTAGCGTAGTACTTATGTAATTATGTCACAGGTAAAAATCTAGACACGCGGCAACGTCTCAAGCCAAATTCATGTAACAGACTTCATTTCTTTTCCATATCCTATTTAAGTAAAGAAATACAAAACCAGAAAGATTAATATATCAGACAATTCATTGGACATATTTTGTACTCATAATTTTATATAGATTTAAAGTTTGATAACATAAGTATGCAATACTTATTACCTTAAAAGATTTTAAAAGAAAGCAGAGTACAACGATAAAGTTTCACCAGAACTGCTTATGATTGCAAAAAGCGCATCGTACCTAGTGTCCTAAGTACAATACCGACTTAAATTGTTCGTGAAAACGATATGCACTTGGTTTCAATATCATCGCGAACTAGCCATTGCAGATGTTCGAACGGTCCCATAAATATGATTTGAAAATCGTTTTATGTATAACTCATAAACTTTTATCTTCAAAACGGGTAAGGATCTTCGTCTAAACGGTCACAGTTAGTTTTCAGCACAAAGGCTGCAGACGTTTTAAAATCAGACTGCTATCATAGTAAGTATCCCAGTGTAAATTTCACAAAAGCAAAATGACCCACTGGCACGCCACCTCTGTCTGGTCAAATAATACTATCCTAATGGCTAACTATTGCCTAATGTGTTTTGGCATAATGAAAATAACGTTGGTAGAGCTTGGCTCGTCCTAGCCAGGAGTTGCTATTTAAATTGCGCTTACTGCAGTGAATGTCGTTGGAATTATAGAACTGGTTATTCCATTTCAGTTTATTAAAATATGTTATTATATATTATTGCTTGTTATAAGATATATTATTATGTAGAGACGCGTTTATTTGAAAATAGACGTTTAATAAGCTCTCTCTCTAACTTTTTCTCTTGTGATTCGAAGTTTAAAAGAAAAATAAAGACGGTAACAAAACTACAAGAGACGACCAATAGTACAATGACACGCTATCTAGTCATGTTATATTTGAGATATTTTCCCTAGAACATCTCATTTTTAAAATCTACAATATAAGCTATATTGATACCAAGTTCCAAATAACATAATGGCAAAGTTTTAAAAAATTTAAATGGCGAAATATTATGTACAAAGCAACTAATATAAAAGAAAACAACTAAAATAAAAAATAATTCCAATTAAATCCGTTTAGACTACTGCTAGTACTAGTCGTATGGTTATGATGTCAATTACAGACAACGATATTTAGCTAACTCTATCCTGAACCAACCACTAAATAAATACTCACTAGAGTGGGTATTACAAAAATTAATAAATTGCTATAAAAAGGAAATATAAATTGAAAGACTAACATTGCTAATCAAATAAAAAGAATCAGTACATTGTATTCGATACACTATCAAAGTGTAGATTAAGTCTATAATAAAATAAACAGAGACAGTGTCGTTCACAACTGTATCGCAATAAACTGCGTTTCCAACAATAACAATCCATTAATCCAGAACAGTGAAGCTTTCCGTTACAGGCCACAAATTAATTACATTACAGTACGAACATAGATTGCCAGCGTCTGAATAATTATTACAAATGCATTATTTTATTGTGACGGATTGTTTCCTGGTTAATTGCAACAATTCGTGTGACCAGTAATGTTGCCATTCATATATCATAGTCACCTGGACTATTGTAAGATAACCTTTGTAATGAATAATGTAGGTAAATTATTTGGCAAAAAATAATGTTCTAAAAACAGTTACCTAATACTTAACTGAAAAAGAAATACCCAAATCAAAAATTTTATGTAAATTACTTTGGAATTTAAATTGTCTTTCTAAAAGGTTTATAAAATGCGCATGAGCTTCCCAAATAGTTAGTTAATTCTTTATGTGAGAAATGCATACCATACTGTGAATTACAGGACAGTACATACGAACACAAATAGGCAAGTAAATCTTATATATAAAATTCACGTGTCACAGTGTTAGTTACCGTACTCCTCCGAAACGGCTCTACCGATTTTTATGAAATTTTACATGCGTATTCAGTAGGTCTGAGAATCGGCCAACATCTATTGTTCAAACTTTTTTTTTGTATGGTAAAACAACGTTTGCCGGGACAGCTAGTTATTATATAAAATGCTCTAGCAAAAAATAAATTAGATTAAGAGTTATTTACATTCCACTAGGTTATTGGCGGAATCTAGTAAGTAATTCTTCAGTTTCTTTTTAATATATGTATTCACATTTTCCAATTTCCTTTCAGTGATAAAGTTGCACATGCCCCATATTATCTCTGTACCACTGATGGTTGGCTGTTAGAGAATGCCATTGGCATTAAGTCCGCCATTGTACATTTGTTTATGCAAAAAGTTTGAAATAAATAAATTTACTTACAATAAATTCTTGTATATTAATTTATGAATTTTTGCAATTGACTTGCCATGTTTTTACTTCTTGTATATTCTTATTTTCTTATTTAATATTATAAATGCAAAGTAACTAGCTGTAGTGCGTTTAATTCAAAACTACTAAACCCATTTAAATGAAATTTGGTATGCAGAGCCTTGGAAAGGACATGAATATTAGGCTTCTAAAAAGGGTCGTAAAATACTACCTAAAGTCTAATTATTAGAGCTACAAAACATTAAACTTAAGAAAAGTATGGACTAAACAATATAAATAATTATATTAAAATCATTCCTGTAATATTTTGAAATTTATTATATTTTATTTACTCCAGTCACTGATATCCCACCTTGGTGATTTTGTTCCGTAAGAGGTGATGTAATAGTAGTATATAATCGTCATCCTCCTGCCCTTATCCCATTATTTGGGGTCGACGCAACATGTCTTTATCTTCCACAGTCTTCTATTAGCCGTCATGTCTGTGTCAACTCCTCTTTCTTTCATTCATGTAATAGTAGTATACTTCATAGTTATACCAAGCTTAAGCCAATTTATTGATGCCTGGTATATTCAGCTCATATAGTTATAACCATTTATTAGGTCAATATTGGCCCAATGTTAACATATTAGTAGCTAATATTAGAAACATAATCAATAAGTTAGAATATGGCTGTGGCTCTGATAATTAATAACTAAGTAGGTACATAGCTGCCTCTATCGCTGTATCCTTGTTCTCATTGTACAAACAATGCCCAATGCATATTGTAAACAAATATGTTATTACCTGTTCTGTTAACAAATATAAACTAATTTGCTATTATTCCTATGTTGTTTTACTAGCGCGATTTCGTAGAAAATTTTGCACCGTTTTTGCAATATTTTTCTTGTCATTAGCATCCCTGTTATTGGTCGCAGCATAATGTAATATAGCCTATAGCCCTTCCTTGATATATGTACTATAAACACTGAAAGAATTTTTCAAATCGAACCAGCGGTTATCAATCTTACGTCAATAGCAATATTTATTTATAAATATTCACTGTTATTGTAGCTTATTTTAAGTAGTGATAGTGTACATATTTGAAAAGATATATAAAATATGCTCGGTATTTCCCTACGGGATAAAATCCGAAATACGGAGATCCGTAGGAGAACTGGCGTGTCCGACATAGCCCGAAAGGTTAGCATACATTAGCGACATAGCACGCTGAAGTGGCAATAGGCAGGTCACATCGCTCGTAGGACTGACGATCGTTAGGGAAAAAACGTCCTAGAGTGGCGACCACGTACCGGACGACGCAGCGTTGGGCGGCCCCCGACAAGGTGGAGCGACGATATCGTCAAGGTAGCGGGGAGACATTGGATGCAGATGGTACAGGATCGCGCGTTGTGGCGTTCTATGGGGGAGGCCTATGTCCAACAGTGGACGGAGAGAGGCTGATGGATGGATGGATGGATATAAAATATAACACATGTAAGTTGATTAATCAGCGCAAAAACAAAGTCAAACTCAAATTTTCATTAAGAGGATACTAAAATAGCTTCGTGCATTTTTCTACGTACCAAGTTTTCATTTTTTCTTTAGATTGAATGGCTAGAGCTCTAATTTTTAAGTATATGTTTTTTCAATATATGATCTAGGATCGCATAAACTCAGAAACGTGATTGAAAAAAGTTTTCTCGATAGAAAATCTTAGCGAAACAACCTCTCTCATTTTTTATTTTTTTC
Organism: Orgyia antiqua; assembly: GCA_916999025.1. NCBI lineage: Eukaryota > Metazoa > Arthropoda > Insecta > Lepidoptera > Erebidae > Orgyia > Orgyia antiqua. Next base: position 31,111,173 of record OU779864.1, read on the forward strand.
ATTTGTCGGTGTATTATCGCGTATTAACTAATGAAATAACTTTAAAAACATAAGTAACTTTTAAATATAGAAACACGTAAATCAGAATTAAAATATCTTTAGTAGATTTTGAGTAAACAAAAAAAATATCCCTAATTCTTCATTTTCTATACCTACTAGCTGTGTTAATATGTACACGTCGACGATAATATTGATGTAGACCCTTAACTAAGTGTACAAACAAAAGATGGTACATTACATTAAAATGTGCTTAAAACTACAGAGAGCTAGACGAGCTAGACCTTTTACAGTCATAGCATTATGATAGTGGTTAGTGTCATGTAAGTAATTATCCATCCAATGTCAAAACAACTCAATACCAATGCTGGCTTAGAAATTCAAATTTTATAGGTGCGCATATATTACTGTCAAAATCATGCAACTATATCATTAATATAGTATAGCTTTGATATTGTAACAGTTCACAACAGACGGCATATCACAGCCAAACTTGTAGCAGTCATGAAACCTCTACAAGTTGACTAGGCTAGTAGGCTGGTAATAAATAAACAGGGTGTGTGCTCACACTGATAAGACTGAGTCGCAACGACGTATACCAAGAGCATAGATTACACCTCAATAGATTCCGCATGTCCCTGGGGTGACGGATTAAGAATACAAGTGTCACCACCCCATTCCTTCCCCAAGGTGCTATACACAGATATCATACTTAGTGTTAGATGGAAATCTTGAAAATAAACCTTGTGCCAAATTCCTCCTAAAATGGAGGATGTCTGTGCCCAACTGTGGGGCGTTTGAACTGTGGGCTGGAGAGAGATTTCGCATGCAAAATGATCAACGCACACTAAAAATCTCTACCATTCACGCAAAGTAATATAAGAGAACTCGGCGAGTGATTTTGTTAAACATAAAAATGAATCATTCCATACCTTCCAACCCACATATTTCTCCAACATTGGTATGTTTAGTCGTTAACAAAAATCTCATAATGCTCTATCTATTCGAGATGATCTTAGACCAAAAGCTACGTCACAAGTGTCTCCCTTCCCCTCGTTAGAAACCACTATAGACACCAACACGTCATTATACATTTAACAATTCTATTGCTTTATACGTGTTGGGTCACAAAATGCACTCAAGCGATGTCATGATGAGATTAGACCGTCTAAATTCAGGCTTAAAATATAATCGCTGATTAAAACTCACCCATACTGACTTATTCTGTATCGAAAATTCTGGAGCGAATTTTTTCAATAGTGTTTATTGGCTAAGGCTAAATAAAACTTTGTATAACTAGCTGTTGTCCGCGACGCCGTACGCTTGGAATTTAGAAAAGTTTTCCCGTTATTGAAATATTTTTCACTATTGCTAATATGGGGTTAAATTTTAAGCTATTGCATAGCTTCTATCGCGGGCCTTGAGCGTGGAGACCGAACCCAGAAATACCGTAACGAAAAATAACCTAACACTCCGACGGACGGACGGACGGACGGCCGGACCGACGGACGGACCGACGGTTGTACGGATTGACCAACGGACGGACGGACCGACGGACGGACGGAAGGACGAACAGACAGACAAACAAAATAATTAAAAAATTATAATTGCATAAGTTGAATTTATGCAATAGCTTGAAAAATGCTATGCATTATACAATAGCTTTACCGCGGCAGTCCCCGAGTGCCATTTTACAATCAATCAATTTTTCACGAAGAAAACATCGGAGTACGAAAAACGAGTACGAAAAACGAGTCTTTTTTTAAAGATTTTATAGGTAACATCGGGCTGTTCTGTGTTGTCTCTTTCATAGCATATCAATACCTAATACAAATAAATTGTGGTTTTGCCGTCTATATTGTCAGCTCATAATTTATTCCAAGATTGCACTGTAATCATGATGAGCTAGTTGCGTTATTTTTCACTTGGCTTTATTTTTACTGGGCTCTACATCGACGGTTGGTATCGAACGGGATTCTAATCAATTTAATTTATCAGGGATCCCCCGGAGGCGGCCATTCACTTCATTTAATGCGCGTATTTTGCGGCAGAGCTGATTGTTTTGAACCATTCGGCTGTACGGTCCATTTAGATTAATTATTGGATTACTTAATTTCACTGCGGTATATTTTATACTTCGTTGTATACCGGATGTTTAGATAAACCGACTGTTTTGTGTTTTCCCTAATTAGGTATGTTATAATATAATGTAATTTTAAGTAGTATTTAGTACCAAAAGTAATAGCGTGCAGTTTTAGACTCTGTAATAAAAATATTAGAAAACTAGCTGTTGCCCGCCACTCCGTACGCGTGGAATTTAGAATTTATTCCCGTTTTTGGAACATTTTTCACTATTGCTTCGCTCCTTTTTGTCACAGCGTGATTTTATACCTTTATGCCTTTCTCGATAAATGTACAATTCAACACTGAAAGAATTCTTCAAATCGGACCAGTGGTTCCTGAGATGAGCGCGTTTAAACAAACAAACAAACAAACTCTTCAGCTTTATAATATTAAGTATAGATAAGACAGACACTTAATTTTTTTTATGATTTCTGTAACAGAGAGATTTTGTGAGATAAATAATTTATAAAAATCATTTCAATATCTAATCTAATATATAAAATTCACGTGTCACAGTGTTAGTTACCGTACTCCTCCGAAACGGCTTGACCGATTTTTATTAAATTTTACATGCATATTCAGTAGGTCTGAGAATCGGCCAACATCTATTTTTCAAACTTTTTTTTTTTTTAGTCTGGCAAAACAACGTTTCGGTCAGCTAGTTTAAGTATAATATTTAATACAAATTATTAGAAAACAAATAAAATACATGTGTGCTTGTCCGACGGTTGTAAGTGCTACGCACTTGACTAATAATTTGAAGGACATCGACGATGACAACGACATATTAAGTAAAATAATATTCCTAAACTACAAAAACAATGCCAATTAATCCGAAAAATTGGGGACCAAAAATCTTAACAAAATACAACGTTTTCTGTAGGGGTCTAATACGGGCCGCATCAACGACAGCACTTCGCCGTAAAGGACATTAATTACCGCCACGATTAAATAAGAAAGGCACAAATCGAAGAGTGGAATAAAGGCAGAATTACGATGGAGGCAGCATTTGTCCCGGCAACTAATAAAGGAGACAATATTGCACTCGATACGTATAAATGTGAGAGCAACATTTGGGGCGTGATATTAATTTCGCCAGTAATTGCTATCGGTTTCCACCCGAGGCTGCAGCCATGAACCATGAATACGAGAGTTACCGCTATTTGTTTCTGACGTTGCGGTTTAGGGTTTTACCTCGACCTCTGTTATATTTATTTTCTTGGAGTTTTGTCCAAACGTAGTAGCCGAGTGGATTATCGGACCCGTTTAGATATTTTGGTTCAATGTAAGAAATATTTTCGCTTTACTTGTTTATATTGTTAGCTTTTATTTTAATTAGAACATATCATAAGCTTAAATGAAATCTTTGTTATTACTTACATTAACAAATGACTTGATTTATATTTGAACCTAATAATCGCGATGTTATTACCATAAATATATAAATTGGTTAGATTTTCATAATTACTTAAATATTTAACCTAATTATGTAAATTGACTTTAATGTTGAAATAATTTATTTAAGGATATTCTATAAAAATATTTTTTAGTATCTATCGAAATAAATAAAATAAGGGTAGGTAAGGTGCTTCAGAAAGACAACCACATAAATATAAAACATATTATTTCTGAGTAAGACTGAACGTATATAAACTTATTGATTACCGTACGTAGGCGTTTATTTAATGAAAATTTATACAATTTATTTTTATAGTGTATATAAAATGTTTTACACCGATTGGAATAACAAAAACCATTCATAAGCTTATTACCGTCGTTTTGTACGAGAGAATTGAGTTGTTCCTCTTTTGCAAGTGGAAGAAAATAAGGCACGTCCCCTTAAAGATAAGTACGACGTAACTCCATTCGGTAAAGGGCCTCTCCACTCGTAGCTTGCGTAGTAGATCCAAGTTTATGAGAGCTTCCACGTCTCCTCTATCGGTGGAAAGATTGGACGAGATACGGGTTATCGGAAGGTAAGCTGGGGCTCGATTAGAATTGGTCGGGTTGCATATAGTCGGCTTGATGCGCGGTGTGAACGAAGGCCCTCGTTATTTTCAATTTCCATACACGAACGCCCTTCCCTCTCTACGTTTTCGTATACGAGTATGAGCTGCGAGTGTATTAAGCCATGAATCTTATAAAGACCTGAACTGATTTAATACGTTCTCGAGGAAGGGGTTCGATTGTTTTCCAATGTATAAAATACTAATAAAGAGACGTGTATCGAAAATGTCTACGATGTATAAACAAGTTGATTAAAACTAAGCAGTTTATGCTTTTAATCATAATTAAAACGAAATAAATTCATATATTACACAAGAAATATCTGTAATATGTAAGCAAAAATCCAATTAATTTAATATATTTCATATTTGTAATCTTAAAAAGGTTTTTTGGCGTACAGTATCGCAGGAAAACTCCATTACGAAACCGCTTACGTGAATTTTTAGCAGAAAGAAATGAACGTTTGTGTATAACTGTACGATATAATAAAAAAGATAGGTACTTATGCATTAGTTAATGTAAGCGTTGATTAAATTTTGCATTTATATTATTTGAAAAGAGAGACGTATAATCGCATCAAAAATTTTCATAATGGAAGAGCGTTTATATGTAAACAGTTTTTGGTCTTTCCTTCATATTAGCACAATGTATTTAAGTTTTTAAGCTTGTAATATTTATTAAATATTTTTAGAATAACTTAGATAGCTGCTTGCAACTGCGTATGTGTGAAATGTGATATCAATTATTTTCCATAAAAAATAGCTTGTACCTATTATGCTAAAAACTCTCTAAATTTATATCACTTGGTTCACAAATTTAGGCGTCAACTAGCTTTTTATTGCCAAGTTTGGATTATTAAATAGCATTCATTGCTTCTAGATTAGGCAGTATCAGGGGCACAATTAAATAGTTCCGCTGCCTAAAAATTATCCCTTCTATATCTTTAGACTGCGCCAGTTATTATAACTCAGCGTCAAATCTATCCATTATTGTACTTGGTTGATTTGCCCGCGAAAAGACCTACTCAGAAATATTAAAGGAAAGTTGTTATTATAACACATTTCAGGCAACACCTGTAGGTAGCGGTGCTGTTCGTGTACAACGAGAAAATTGTATTTCCATTTTTACAATTTCAATTTAGTATTAATTCGAGTCCCGAGAACGGTCGGGCGCGCCGCCACATGTAAAATATGGATCGGCTAAGTGAAATTAAAATGCTCTATAAATTGTGATTTTTGCAAGTCCTAAAGTGGAGAAGGCTTTTTATTATTTATCGCCTCCCAGTCGTGGCCAGCGCCCCGCTTACTGAAAATCGTTGTTATTATTCCATTTACTTGTATGAAATACTAACTTTAATTTGAATAAACATTGTTTCATGCAGTATTCTCATTACTTCCAGCAATATTGGAATAAATATTATTAGTATTTAATAAAGGAATTTGGAATGGGTTAAATGCTACAACTCTTACAGGAGGTTATGTGGAGTCAATTCAAACGTTAGGGGAAAGTCTTATATGGAAATGTGCTCAAAAAGGAGATAAAAAGAAAAGTACTTCAGAAACAATGAATAAAATTATTCCTCAATGAAGTCTTTTAGGTAGCTAAAGGACTTCATTGAGAATAGTGTGTTTTTCTTGATAAGTTCCTTCTTGTCAAATATCTGTTTATTGTGGATCATAAGATAATTAATCAGCTATGTCCCGTCTTTTTTGATCAAATAAAAATTATAACGTTCTTATTTTGAATTCTCTTAAATAAAATAAAAAAATAAAGATTTTCTTCAAAACATTTTAAAGTAAAATACGTTAAATTGTTTCTGAACAAACTTGAAGGTAGTGCAATATAAATATAAGCATCATTAGAGTGGGAGACAGGTCCGTCGTGCAATCAGTGAGACAGCTCTTATCTAGTAATGCTGTACTTGTTCTGTTTCTTTGCACTGGACAAATAATAATGTTTTTACTACTTAGATTTACTTAGTTTAATGTGATTTACGATATAAAAATAAAACTACAAAAATAGAAATTTGTCGACAGAATAATCTTTCGCATTTCTCTTTTTTTATTGTAATTATATTTTCTTTTTATTTATTGGTAGCTGTTGACTAAGTTCACTCGAACTGATTTTTAGGGTTCCGTACCCAAAGGGTAAAAACGGGACCCTATTACTGAGACTTCGCTGTCCGTCCGTCCGTCTGTCACCAGGCTGTATCTCAAGAACGGTGATAGCTAGAGAGTTGAAATTTTCACAGATGATGCATTTCTATTGCCGCTATAACAACAAATACTAAAAATAAAATAAAATACATATTTAAGGGGGGCTCCCATACAACAAACATGATTTTTTTACCGTTTCTTGCTCGATACTAATAACGTTGCCTTATGTTGCATAGAATGGTACGGAACTCTTCGTGCGCGAGTCCAAACTCGCACTTGACCAATTTTTTTTTATTAGTTAGTGACAAGTCGAATCACTATTTTTGTGCATGACTCCTACATACGAGTACATATTACATACCTCTCCTCTAATTAATTGTATAGGTTTAATACAGTTGGATTAATTCAATTGGGATTGTTCATAATTTTTGACCTAATAATTTTTTTCTGTTTTTATATTTTTTTTTAGAAAATATAGACTATTTTAAGAAACTAATTTCAATATTATTGAAATATTCACTATATAGAATTAAAAAAAAATACTTAAAGATTTTGTTTTAAATGTTGTGACGTCATCGTTGTACGCAACCTGTGTATTGTCTTTTCCTGATAATCTTAAGACAGATTGCAAAACATCTTTTCAAAGTTGCCAAGTGGATATAATAGACCAATTTCAACTCCACCACAGAGTAGTATATCCCTAAGAATGCCTTGATATTTTAAGTACTTCATTTAAAGGGCAAATAGAGGTCATTTCTTTTTTTGGGAAAATAATCGTTAATATAGCAAATTATCCGAAAAAAAAAACTAGTATGATCAGAAACTCTATTCCCCGAAATGGTTTTCGAATTAAGAATTTTAAAAAAATATGAACAATGCCCATTAAATAACTGTTAACCTGTCGTATCTGGATTTTTTGCAAGTAAAATGTTCTTAGAAATTGACAAAACTGAAATTCTACTACTTATGTAGTGTGATACTTTATTAATATGTAAAAACACTTCTTAAAAACTGTTCATTTATATTTTGTGTTTGTATCACACATTGTTTATAATACAACAACAATGTGAAGTGGATATTCTATAATTTTAACAAAATAAATGTATGTTTGTTCCAGGGGTTTTGGTTTCATCACATTCGGAGACCCATCTAGTGTAGATAAAGTATTGGCTCAAGCAACACACGAACTAGACGGCAAAAAGGTGAGTGTTACAATTTATATCTTTCTAAGTACAATATTTTAGGTAAAAATAACAAAAAGAAAACATATCACAATAAATCAGCTCAAAATGTATACAATATAATAGCTACAATTTGTCTACAACGAATTTTGGTACGCAAGTTTTTATTCACTATATTACATCACTAGTTGTTGCCCGCGACTTCGTACGCGTGAAATTTAGAAACAAAAGATTACTTTACTACTCGATAGATGGCATTGTATAGTTTTTTAAATAGCACTATGGTTTCGTTACATACATTAACGCTTAAGGGCCTACATCAATATTATCGTGTATCATCGCCGACACGTACATATTAACACAGCCAGTAGGCACAGAAAATGAAGAATTAGGGATACTTTTCCTATTTACTCAAAATCTACTAAATATATTTTAATTCTGATTTACGTGTTTCTGTATATAATAGTTACTTATGTTTTTAAAGTTATTTCATTAGTTAATACGCGATAATAGACCGACAAATGAAAAATATAAAAAATTTTAGAGGTTGTTTCGCCAAGATTTTCTATCGAGAAAACTTTTTTCAATCGCGTTTCTGAGTTGATGCGATCCTAGATAATATATTGAAAAAACATATACTTAAAAATTAGAGCTCTAGCCATTCAATCTAAAGAAACAATGAAAACTTCGTACATAGAAAAATGCACGAAGCTATTTTGGTATCGTCTTAAGCTCGTCAAAATTTTGGTACGTCATCAACTCGATTTCACAATTATAAATTAGTAAGGATTAGTCAAAAGTGATACACATATTGTTAAAATATGTCTCAATATGTTATTAAGGGCCTACATCAATATTATCGTATATCATCGCCGACACGTACATATTAACACAGCCAGTAGGCACAGAAAATGAAGAATTAGGGATACTTTTCCTATTTACTCAAAATCTACTAAATATATTTTAATTCTGATTTACATGTTTCTATATATGATAGTTACTTATGTTTTTAAAGTTATTTCATTAGTTAATACGCGATAATAGACCGACAAATGAAAAAAATAAAAAATTTGAGAGGTTGTTTCGCTAAGATTTTCTATCGAGAAAACTTTTTTCAATCGCGTTTCTGAGTTTATGCGATCCTAGATAATATATTGAAAAAACATATACTTAAAAATTAGAGCTCTAGCCATTCAATCTAAAGAAACAATGAAAACTTCGTACATAGAAAAATGCACGAAGCTTTTGGTATCCTCTTAATGACCATGGGGTCTGAAAGTAATAAGACTAACACGGAACCTATTTTATAGTAATATAAAAATTACGATAAAATCAAAACCTCTACTTTTCTGAAAATAATATAAGTTAAAAGTAGGTAGGACTATAATTTACGATAAAATTCTACTACCACTTAAGTCTGTATTCACCGATTGTAATAATAAATTGATTATATTATTAAATAGAGAGGTAGATACTAAATGAAATAATCTAACATCATTCAGAAATCTTTTCACGATAAAAGTATAACTGAATTGTAATCATTTCAATATTATATTTCTTTTCGAAAAGGAATAACTGAATTTAAAAATACGAATAGAACTAACTTTTAACTAAATTGCGATCGAATGTTGTTTGCTTTCACAAGAGCGTTTCTTAGTTCAGATTAAATTAGCCACTCAAATCAACAAAATGAACAAATTGAATCGTCTGAGCTCTAACTGCTTTGCTGGCTTTACATAATTTTTAGGAACCCGTATAAAAAGGGACCATTTAAGTAGAGGGTCAGTTTCAAATCTGTTTAAAATATTGAAGCAGTTCTATTGTATTGCTAATTATTTCCTTGTTATTAGATTTTTTTATTTCATACTACCATATACATACTTTTAATTACATTGGCAGATTTGCTGAAATGTAAAATAGGTTCCTGGTTTTTTATTGCTGCTAAATATTTGAGCCCAAATATTTACTTTGCACGAAAAAAAGAATTTGCTCATTAAAAAAATACGACAAACCACTTTAAACAACAAAATATATACATAAATAATACATAAAAACATGGAAAATTGTATAATTTCATATAATTTTGTAAAAGTTGTAACTACACAAACATATACGTTTTAAATAAAGTTTTATATTATTTATCTTTTCATAGAACAGAAAGATTAAACTTAAACAATATTGCTCAACAAATGAGAATAAAAAAGAATCATGAAAACATCAAAGTAACAATCGTGTTGCCTTTTACGTACCAGTTAAAATACATGTTGGCTTTAATTATGGTGTTATATTTTACCTTTCCTGCGGCCAAATAGTCCTGACGCTACCATATCGTGTTAAATCATGGCAGCTTTTAATATTTACATACAAAAATTTGTTTTCCTACAATTAAATTACGTCCAATTTTAAACTCGCGCGGTTAACTTGCGACCTGCGTGAAACTTTTAGTTGTGAATTTTTAATTAATGTCAAGCATAAAGAATTAAACTATGAAATATTATAGGATATATATTTTTTAAATTTTAAACAAAACGCCGTTTTGTTTTACAGCTACTATTTTTAAATACTGAATATTGTTATATAATTAATTTGGTTTCGTATTCATTGTAATTGGGATTGTTCATAATTTTTGACCTGCTGTTTTTATATTTTGTTCAGAAAATATAAACTATTTCAAGCAACTAATTTCTATATTATTGAAATATTCACTATATAGAATTTTTTAAAAATACTTACAGATATTATTTTAAATGTTGTGACGTCATCGTTGTACGCAATCTGTGTATTGCTTTTTCCTGATAGACTTAAGACAGATTGCAATACATCTTTTCAAAGTTGCTATGTTGATAGACCAATTTCAACTCACTACAGAGTAGTTTAACCCTAAGAACGCTTTAATATTTTAAGTCCTTCCTTTCAAGGGCAAATAGAGATCATTTGCTTTTTTGGAAAAATAATCATTATTATAGCAAATTTTCCGTCAAAAACCAATGGATCATGATCAGAAACTCTATTCCACGAAATGGTTTTCGAATTTTGAGTTTAAAAATATATGAACATTGCCAATTTGTTACGTTCATTGTCCATTTATTCTGATGTCCAATGTATTGTAGGCGCAGACGAATGGGTCAACTGTTGCGGCTGTTTTATTATACAAATATAACGAAATATTTCGATAAAACATACATAAGTACTGTAGGAAAAACATATGAGAAACAGTTATTTATATTACATCTTGCCATTTATGTAGATAATAATCATCTTTGTATCTTGGGATTCAAGACACATTACGAGTTCTCGTTCTGAGCATTCAGATGGAGAAAAAAGTCGATTACTATCGCTCGCCACGAAATAATCCAGATAAATTACAGTGCCCGTCGTTGTTTACTTTGATTAAATTGTAGTCGACTGGCGGAAGATTAGCCGAAGCCTCGCAAATCGAGCGAGAAGAGAGAGAATTTTCTGAATTTACATAGAACGAACGTGGAAGATCATGATTGTGTTTACATTTCACGATTTTAATATCGCCCGCATTACCACTAATCAACTAGAGTCGTTACTACAAGAACTATTGACGAGTTTATCGACACAATTGTAGTTTTTCCCACCAATAAAACGTACTAGTCGGTGGTCTGTTTGATATTTATACTTTGCTATTTTTATTCTTCTATGAGTTACTTTAAATTAAGAATATTTATTGTAATATAGCAATGACGAAATATACTACTATGCCGTTCAAATGAGAATAGGATTGACCCCGCGTCACGTTGTGACGTTATAGTTGTCAATTTGAACAATTCTGTCCAATCACCAAAAAAAGACATTTTTATAATATAATTTATCTATCACTTTGTCGTTATCGTTTGCTAATTTCCGAGCAATTAGCGAGACAAATACAATTAAAAACAATAACAAATAACGACGAGTTTAAAATAACAACACTAATAAACAAAAACAATGAGAAATAACATTTTTTTTTAACGGGAAACAACTACATAACTAACAGAATTTAAAATAAAATGCCATAAAATTCATATACTCGACAAGGCACACCAACAACATCAAAATGGCGGTTGGCAATTCAACTTAATATCATAGTATCCAACAACGAAATTATTGAAAGAAAATAGTATTTCTTTTTTAATAATATTATAACTATTATTACTAAATAATTTAAGACGTTTTTCGCTTCAAATTACTGAGTTTAGGTAAAAGAAAAAAAATATTGCAACGCTGCTGACAGTACTTTTCTAATCACTTTTGACAACTAAAGGTCATTGCCAATCCTATTCTCAGTTGAAACGTGTAATATGTCTTAATAGAGCGAAAGTTGTAAATAAGTTAAAGTCTGAAAACTAACACTAGTTTTCCTTCTTTATATAGATTATTGAGTCATTTAGTTCTTTAAACTCTAGAGTAATGTATACATACTGTTATAGAAATAGTTTTAGTACATTAAACATCTTACCAAAATTTTGATACTAATACAAAAACATCTTTAGGTTTTTAAGAAATATTTTCGTATAGAATTGTGACTTATTTATCCTATATAATCTAATTTAAATAGTTGTCTACTCACTGTCATTTCACGGAAACATTTAATAAAACTTTGTACAATTATTACTTTTTGACAAGCAAATTAAATACATAATTTTCTTTGAAGGTCTTTTCTTCAACAAAAATATTGATAGACAAAAAATAACAGGAAAAAGTTAATCGGAATCAGTTGAAAATACAGCTTCGTTGAATTTTCGGAAGAAAATTAAAACCTTTAAGAGGATTTTAAGGCTTGGGATAATCCAGTTATTTTTTTAAATCCTAAGGTTTGCTTTGGAATTTTATTATGATATTGAAATGGTATGATTTACGTACTGAGGGAAGAGAGGAAAAAAATTATACTCGGGTTAATTCTTTATTCAGTTTAGACTTTTCTCTATGCTAACAACAGGTTTTGGTATTTAGGTTTAATGATATGAAAAAGAAAAAAAAGATTGTTTGCTTAGCCCTATATAATCCACACACGACACATAAAATGTGAACTATAGGCATTTGCTTACGCCTAGACGTAAAAGAGTAGTAAAATTTTGAGAACATTTTCAAACTTAACAAGAAAAGTCTTGAATATAGTTTCAACATTTCTATACAAAACGATAGATGGTGATAAGTTAAGGATATGGGGAAATCGGATAGCTAAAGAGCTGTAATGGAGATGAGTTGTAAGGAAAAGCCTAATACTATCCGCAACGGACTGTGGCCGAGATATAAATAAAAGAAAGGGCACGTAGTGGATAAAACTGCACCATTATCTACCCTTTCGGGGAAATACAGATGTAATATGGGTTTAATTCTATTTGATTCTGTGTAAAATAAGTAAATGGATATAAACATCTTGGTATACAATTTGTACTCGTAACATAGCAAGTATGTACTTGTTTTTTAACATAAAATATTGAGGTTATTTGACATATATATATGATTTGGCTAACATTTGACAAATATCGGATATAATTAATATTTTTTTTGTGGCATAGTGGGCTTCGTGGCGTAATGGTTCATGTACTGGACTGGTCGTGGGTTAGATTCCCGCTTGGGACAATCATTTGTGTGATATTCATAAATGTCATAAAAATGTTTGTACTACGTCTGGGTGTTTTCTATGTATTATAAGTATGTATTGACAAAAGAAAAGTAGTTTATGTATTATATCCGTATTCTGGTACCCATAACACAAGCATAATAAGCTTAGCTTGGGACCAGAGGACGTAGTGTGAAATGTCCATGAATATTTATAAAAAAAAAATTGTATAATAGCTGATAGAATGAGTATTTTCGACTGTTGATTTTCATTCATTAGGCATATTGTACAATTTGCAAACATGTAAAACTATTAGTAGAATCAATAACATCTGCTCTTGGATATCTTTATCATTTTCTTTCTTGCTTTCTTTTGTACAGCCTGGCATGGCATTTATAGGACCATGAACTATAAATATTTTTGATACTGTTGGTTAATTTGGCATTAAAATAAAAGTTTCTCTCCCTCTCCCTGCCAGCCCTTTAACGCCCCATTGTTGGGCACTGTCTGCCTCCACTTTGGAAGAGATTATGTTGGCACAGGGTTTATTTACTAGATTTTGGTCTCTCACAGAGGATGTTGTTTGTGTTCCCTTAGTTGGCTATAAGGGAGGACACTTCACGTATAAGGCAAAATACAATTATAGATACAATAATTACATGAAAATCCTTCGAATATTCGATATCAATTCTGTATCTAAGCGGAAAAGTTAATCGCATGTCTTTACATCGTAAATTGTACACACTTTCGGGAGTGTGCCTGAACATAATAGCTTTCTACGTCATCAATATTTATTGAGAGTTTTACGATTGAACCACTAAACAGTGTGCACATGGTACAGGGACCTTTTGTGAACAAAGTCAAAGGTCATAACGCAATATTCTTTAACTAAATAATATATTTTGTTGCTATATTTCTGTTATTTATTTACTGTTACACGTATCTTTTATGATCTACGGTAGCATTTTTAGAAGCCCGTACCAAATAACGAGTATTTTTTGGTAGGTTCTGTATGGAGGGAAGTTAGCCTTTATTTAACTTTGATCAACTTTGTGACGTTTTATGTATTGTATGAATATGAATATTATTTGAACCAATTCTAAGATTTTTCTGCTATATCATGTTTTATTTATATTATTATAGTAATTAGCTGGAGATTTCTTAGATTATGACTTTGCTGTTTATTATAGCACAACAGCGTTTTGAGGTAGAGGGTGGTGCCATATTTTGTGTACGGTCTTAATCCATCACTATATCTATATGCAAACACATGTAAATAAAATGACTAATGTAGATTTAGAACAACAGACATACGTGACTGGACGAATCGAAACCGGGATAAGCTCGAATGCTTGCAAACAATTATAACTCTGGTATAATAAACATTTTCTATTTGTTAATACAAAATAAAATAATTTATGTAATATATTAATAATATTAATAGATATATTTCTAGTCGATACTTGCTAACTAATCGTATTTTGTGCTGACATATCAGTTGCAGTCTCAAATGTTTTTGGTGGATTTCACTTTCCGGATGAAATATCTGGGCTTGCCTTGAGATTAATATTATGTAATTCCTATCCACTTTTGGCATTATTTATGTCAAATCCACTCAAGGGTTTAGTCTTCAAGAGCCTTTAATAAAAGCTTTTAAGGTCTGCGATAATAGGTAAATAAGTTCGGCTTCAGTTTAAGCCTTCAGAATAAGTCTTACTAGACAATGCCTGTATATTCCATATGTAGTTGTGTCTGTACCTATTGGTACCCTGGTATCCTAGCCCATAAAGATCCGACTGCCTATTACTAACCTGCCTTACATTTTCAGGCGATGTAATATCTTCTCTCTCATTCTCTCCGGCCCATTACCATCCCACTGTTAGGCACGTGGGCTCCTTCACCTAGGGACTATGATGTACTATGTACTGACCAGGCGTGTTGGCACAGGGTTTGTTTTCTAGCTTTCTGTCTCTCACAGAGGATTTTATTTGTATAATATTATTCTTTAGCTGAGTTTTACAGCACCGAAAAGAAAAAAGGAAAAGAAAGGGGGGTATAACACAATACGATAACAACTCTTAATCTGTTTAAACACGGACAATGTCCTATCAAAGGAATATTGTACGTATTTCTAAATATTGTGAATTTCACTGTCAATGATACCTAACTAAAATCATTATCATTGTTTATTGTATTAAATAAATTGAGCGTCTTTAATAAATAATAACAAGTATCATAATAAATTCAATTTGATATTGAACGTATCTAACACTGTCTCGGAGAGGTTCCATCCTTGAAGCAAAACTAAACTTTCTCCATTTATATTTAATTACAGAGGAAATATTGAAACTTGTTTAGTTGCTCATCCAACTTTGTGCCACGTCTCATCGAAATGAAACGATTCAAAATAATACTTCATTAAAGTTGAATTGCTTAGATATGTACTTAACTTTGTGCCTAATAGCGTGTAACACTTTTGTGTCCGAGGACGTAAGTTCAGTCCCAACACAGAAAAAGTATTTCTGTGTTTTACTAGAAATATTTTTCCTGCTTTATATTTACCAAAATAATATCTAAATGTTTTCTAAATTATATGCAATATTTATAATAATAAAAAAGCCGTATCGATTATATTCGTAGGCGCGCCGGTTCAGAATTCTGGGACCCGCCGCGTCCAATGTGGCTCGAGTCGAGTCGGGCCCCAGATAAAGAGGCCATCCCAGCCAGGTCATGTTAAAGCTCAAGGCACCACCATGGACCGGTAGGATGAAGGAGAGTAATAAAAAAGTGATATTTGTAACCTGGTGGCAGAGTATAATTTGGTAGGTACAAGAGATGTTCTGTTTCATGCCTGTAAATATTAATTTACATTTAAAACAAGAAAGAATTAATTTCGTACCTATCTTTTACAATTTTAATCACTTGATAAAGTATATGGACGCAACCACGGAATCAGCCTCATGCTACCCGGGTAAAAAACTGCTTAAGTAGATCCTTGGACAATCCCCTTGGCCATATTCTGTGGATATCTTTTGACTGATTTAATGGTAACATGAGTAACTACTCTATTTAAAAGTGGCATTTAAAGTTCATTATATTCATAAAATATTTAAGTTCTTATAAAAAAGTTACAATATAATTTCTATACTCTACAAAAAGTATAAGAATCGTAAAGTCTAAGTTAATCATAATAATACTGTTCGTAAAAGCAAAGGTTGTTGATAACGAGTTGGAACAGAAAGGCCTAGAATATTATTCAATACGGTCACTATAAAAGTAGTACTACTAAACAAAATACCTTTCTGATGCTTATCAGCTCGGTACGTATCTATCAATATATTAATCTATGTAACAGAATCTTTGACGGCGATTGTCATTGTCACCCATTTGTAGAAATCAGATTGACTGAAATTTAAAAGCGATGACAATGCAATAATTGAAAAAAAAATCGGCCGTGTTTTTTCAGTTTTGAAGTCCTTCTGTCACCCAAGCTGTATCTCTGGAACGGTGATAGCTAAAAAGCTGAATTTTTTACACAGTTTAGTTGATGCTATAACAACAATATGATGGGATTGGTGCTATAATACCCTATAGTAAAACAATATGGCTTTGCGAAATATCTCCTGTTATCTGGTGTAAATGACATAAATGGCGTTTATCGTCTCATATTAATAACTCATGTCATTTTTAATAAAATGACCGACATTTTTCGGAAAATTAAAATTTTCACTTCCACCTAAAATGTTCGATGTTTTAAATGTGGTTCTGTGTTGGTACATATTTAATATTATGTTGGTAAATTTTACGGAGATTTTATTTTCTAAAATATCTTTTCTTATACTATGAAAGACCTTGTGGTGTAGTGGTTGCTACTTGCTTATCATCAGTTTGAATCCCTCAAAGATAAAGTGAGAAACATAGTTATATTTCCACTCAGTCGGGTCTTGTTGTTCATGTATTAAACATACGTTTACTTATAAGAAAAAGTCGTTATTTTTGTATGCATGTCCCTATGTGAGCTTAATAAACAGATTGGTTCACGAGCATTTTTTTTTTGTTAAATTTGTTAGGTTTTAATTTTTCAATTACACGCGTATAAAGTTGCAGACAACAGCTAGTTTCTCAATAAACAAAAAGTAATGTTTAAATAAAACTACTTTTTACGGATTTAGACGCGTATATTTGATTTAAATTTTGGCCCGACGTTTCGGAGACTTTGCAGTCACCATGGTCACTTGTGAATGAATGTGGGTAAACCCTGTAATAACTGATCGTAGAAGACACATTACAGCTCAGTCTCACCCGTATCCATGGTGACTGCAAAGTCTCCGAAACGTCAAAATTTAAAACAAATATACGCGTCTAAATCCGTAAAAAGTAGTTTTATTTAAACAGATGAGTCGCGCAAGTGTTAGAAAAAAAAAGTAATGTAATAATTTTATCCATAATTTGGTACTTATGACGTTTTAGACCTGTGAACGCTGTGTAAATGTCCGTTGAAATATAGAAACTTAACCGAAAATTAAGCTTTCAAGTTATTATTAGCCACCATTAATGGGTGAATAAATTAATTATAGGTACTTAATTGGACTGGTAGGGAGCAGCCTGTTACGTATAAACATAGTATTTCGACATTTACTAATAACATAAGAAACTGGATTTATAAGGCCATACACAGAAGTTAATGTAATACTATATTCTCTGTTTAAGTAAATTACCCGACCACCCTAAAGAAGTAGCGATTAAACTACCCTAATTGTTTCAGACTTCCAAAATATGAAAGTAAAATGTCTGTTACACTAACAAGAACTTTTGTATAATGAATAAAGTTTAAAACGGAACACACTTTTCATTTTAAGTGGCCGTTTGGGCCTATCATGACGTTATGACTATGGAATAGGACTATATTTATTCATTCTTTCGTTTGAGGTCTTTCTTTCGAATATAAAAATGCAACGACAACAAAAAAAGAATCAATAAAGATGAGCTTGGTTAAGAATTTTGCTAAAATAGTTAAACCGCGCTTCGTTACAATCTGTGTCATGAAAAAGCTTTTTATTTTGTAAATTATATGGGCTTTTATTTGGAGGCCAATTAAAAATTCCTTTTCACGGTATATACACGGTCCCCGAGGCATCCTTTTGTCGCAGTCCGATCTGCGTGAAGCCTCCATCCGACTGGGATGACTCTTAAATTTTATCTAGTGAGCCCTAACGAGACAAAACTTACTGGAGTTTATTGAAACGTATAATAAAAACCTTTTTGTTATTTCCCTGCTGTTTTTAGAAGCAGGTTAGTTCAACATTTAGGCTGACTAGGTACTTTTGTTATATTATCTTTAAATACTAATGGTCATAATAATATCTACATAATGTATCGCAACATAATTATTGTTTGATTTCACGTGTTTTATTGATGCAGATAATAATTTTTATTAATAACTTGCTTCTCCCTGGGGCTTCGCACGCATTAGTGGCCGAATCGAATTTGAAATGCAATCTAAAATAAAAACTGAAGTCGGAACTGAAATTCATACTAAAATCGATACTAAAAGCTATATCTACTTAAATCAAAACTAAGATATCAAAATCATAACTGAAATTTGTATTAAAATACAAACCAAAACAAAACTTAGGTTCAAATGATACAAAAATTTTAATCTGTCTCGAATTTTTCAAGTGGTGCGTATTTTGCCAAATTTCAACTTTATACGCATTTAATTCGCCATCATCATAAATTCATATTGCTGGCTAACACGTTCAACGCTCTCTGCCTGAATTCGAAAATACGTCCTGGCTATACTATTCGCAAACGTCCATGGAAATAAAATGCTTTCCAATGCATCCATTGAAGCATGTAGCGTTGCAGTAGCATAA
Source organism: Orgyia antiqua (assembly GCA_916999025.1). Taxonomy (NCBI): domain Eukaryota; kingdom Metazoa; phylum Arthropoda; class Insecta; order Lepidoptera; family Erebidae; genus Orgyia; species Orgyia antiqua. Next base: position 31,130,086 of record OU779864.1, read on the forward strand.
ATTTACTCAGTACGTTATTTGAATTATTGCATAACTTGTAAACACGTCTGGACCAGACGCGCTCCAAACTTGAGGACGTGTCTTCTTTTTCTTATTGGCACTATTAAGAGGGTACTGTACTCCTAATTTAGGTATTTGCCTTAGGTATTGCTATCTCTATTACCAAGCGCCGCGCTGAAAGGGACAAATATAGCTTAAGCAGATTTTACCTACAAATTCTTTGAAAAAAAGACGTTCGTATTTCTCTTTTTTCTTCGCGAAAGTTAAACCGATTTTGATTGTTTTTACATTATATTATAGATGAAGAGTATATCTATGCTTGTATCACTGTCTTTTTTGGGAAAACGTTACCAAATATGTGTGATAGTCGTTGCAACTTTACCTAAAGAAAACCGAAAAAAAGGGGATTTTCGGATGGTCATATTTTTTTAGTTATTATGTTTTGAAAAAAAAAGAAAGTGAAAGAAGTATAGATATACTCTTTATCTATAATATAGCGGAAAAACAAATAAAATCGGTTTAACTTTCGCGAAGAAAAAAGGGAAGTACGATACCCATATTTTTGTATGGAGCATAATTTGGTATCGTGCCCTCTTAACGACTATGATGTATTTAAGGAACTTGAACTACATTAAATGCAGAGAAATTGTAGAAAAACCTTTCTCTGGCTACTTACGTAATTTTTAGGACTAGCAAATATTTTCTAGCTCGTTCTAGATCTGTTTCTAGTGTATCTAATATAGATTGCGATTATTGTCCAATACTTAAGCCCAACATATAAATTTAAAAAATACGTTTATTTATACGATTTTTCAGATCTATGCTAATAGCAGTTTAAGCAACAATAAAGCTGAAGAGTTTGTTTGTTTGAACACGCTAATCTCAGAAACCGCTTGTCCGATTCAATAAGATTTTTTTCAGAGTGGGATAGTACATCTATCCAGGAAGGTTTTAAGCTATATAACATCACGCTGCGAACAATAGGAGCGAACTATCACCGAAAAATGTTACATAAACGGGAAAAAATTTCTAAATTCCACGCGTACGAAGTCGCGGGCAACAGCGAGTTGTGCATAAAATTATACTTGATTATAAAAAAAAATGCTCTAACTAAACATCTCAGAGTATACCTGACGTAAAAGTTAATTTTAAAGTAAGTATAATAAGGCTCGTTCAGCATAAATGCTCTTGTTATGTTATGCTCAACGTAGTTAGTAGTTAGCGGTAACGTCCGAAGTGGTTCTAAGTGATTTTTATAGTCCGACGATTATGTTCTGACAACACTGAGAACACACACTTTTGTGGGCTCATAATAATATACTGCATTTTATTATCACATAGGATTAGCCGTTTAAATAAACAAAACAGATGGAAGAACAAATAGGGAAATTTTCACCCAAGTTATTCCTACAAAATTAACTCATAATGCCAAGAGCGTGTTGATTTTTTTCATCCATAATCTGTTTTAATGGGCACGGGCCCAGTCGTTTTCGTAAATCGGTTGTACGCGACCACCGCGAAATGGGAATCTTTAAATAGTGTACATACATTTTTAATGTCGGTTTTATGTCACACCAAAGCCCGATTGTGGCAACAATTAGCGTTATTAAGTGTACATTTTTTTGATAAACAACATGAAAGCACTTAAAAAAAACTGTAGAGTTTTATTTTGTGTTTGTGCCGGTCGTAAAACACTTTAATGTTAGTTTTACCTTTTAATATAAATACTTTAGTCTTTAATTATTATGAACTTTCTTTTAAAAGTAAAAAAAATGTGAAATAGGTATATGTGGGTAATATTTGGCAAGAGAAAACCGCTCAGAGAATTTAATAAAGGGATTAAGTTTATGATACATATGTAAATGTATATTAGAGGCGTAGGATAGAGAAAAACAAACGCTTCGCATGCGGCCCCAAAATAATAACTTGAAGTACAGTTCATGTACCTCCCGCCCACCTGAAGAGATTGGGGGGACAGGAATGCTTAATATAGAGTCCTTTACTTGCACCGGGTTGCCAAATAACATTGCTGAGTTCGCTAGCTTTAACTACAAAAGCTAAGTTCTGTTTCTGACTGATTTTCTTTTAGTCTTTACTATTTAAGAAAGATTTAACTATAAATACATTGGAATAACTTTACAAAAATAATAATTTATATATTTTTCTTTCATTAAGAGTAAAATATTTGTGTAACAATAAAATATGTTCACATATATTTTACGAAGCAAATAAGCCAATGTCTGTACCAACGGTTATCCGCAATCCACAAACTAAATAATACACCCAAGTATTTTGCTTGCATGTTTACGTTTGGCTGACAGGCATTCTATTCTATGTACGAAAAGTTTCTCCCAGTCGTGTCAGTTGAGAAGTTCCAAAGCTCGGACATCAGGAACTGTAGATAGTTGTACAATGGAATAAAGTAACATCGGAAGCTCGTTGGAGTTAATAAATAATACAGAGCTAGAGTGACATGCGCAGAGTGCAGTTGTAGCGAGCGCCCTAAGTCTGTTTTGACTGCAAATATCTGCGCCGGATGTCTACCGGACTGGCCGACGTAGATTGTTTGGTAACTAGATAGGTCATTGATCAATCAAACAAACAGGAATACAGCAAGCTTGACTTCTAAGCTTGACCTGATCGAATTCATGGATTTGTTAAGTAAACCGAACTGTATTTATTTTATATTTGTTATATCGATACTTGTAATATCGTACCTAATGTCGAATACACTTGTTTTATATATATTCTAAACATTTCTGGTAACGTCCCCTAGTCATAGACTCAGCTTATTTGCTTGTGTTGTGGGTACCTACCAGAATATGGGTATACTACATATAATTTTTTTTTTTGTAAATACTTTATATTATACTTGGGAAATACCACTTTAAAGGGGCTTAAATTTTTTTCTCATTTTAAATTGCAACACGAAACTTTTAGAATATATATGGACATAAAAAGACCTAAATCTATTTTGTACTTATCATTTTGATACTGTATCCTATATTACATAGCAGGTCGTACTGATTAAATGAGGGACAAAAAATCTGGAAAAGGTTATATTTCACGATTTTCATGTCCTCTGTACCAGTCAAGTCAGCGTAATGTGTATACAATACATTTGATATATTTAAATGAACAAAAATACTACCTATTACTATAAGTTTCACAATACTTTTAACGAAATATCTACTAACAAAATTAATGTTGTAAAAATACAACATAAATGTAAATTAGCAGCACATGCCAGCACATCTAGTTACTACATTATCAAGGGTATACCAACGAGTGCGTAATCTTTGTCTCACGAGACCACTGACCACATTGTACTAATGCTAAAGGCTTTTGTAGTGACCTGAATTGCTAGATAAGCTTTTATTCGGTAGAAACTGCCAATAGAATTGTCCAATTTAAAAGAATTTTAACAAAAAAGCAATTGTATATTACAATTTTATGTATGAAATTCGTTGTGAAGTTTTGAAAATTATTATCATAACAGATATTTCTTCATTAGTAAATTCTGCCACTTACATCTCTATAACTAGCATTTAATCTATACCAACATTAAAAAGCTGAAGAGTTATTTCTTTGAACGTGCTAATCTCAGGAACCAAGGGTCTGATTTTAAAAAAATCTTTCAAAAATGGATAGTATATTTATCTAGAAACACTATAGGCTATGTAACATCACGCTGTGACTAATCGGAGCGAATCATCAGCAAAAATATTGTAAAATATAAAAAAAAAATTGTGCACATAAATAAATAAATAGTAATAAAATCTTTATTTTCTCACCACAATCGAAAATTACATTAAATAAAAACATAGGAAAAAACAAAACAACTTTGTACTACTTAAATCTCGGTCGTGGATCGCTGGTGTCTGAAATGTGTTACCTGTGATACAGAACACCAGGTCTCCACTCGAACCTATTACTAGAACAAATAACTAAGTAAATGATATGTATTTATATACAACCAACGTGTGTGTATGACCAGATGTGTGAGAGTAATTGAAGCTAAGGAAGTGTGTTTAGTTTATAGAAGACGGGGCACTGTATAATCTCTACCTATTTCTGGGAAAAAGGCGTTGCGAAAATAAATAAAATAAATAAATATTCATGGACATTTCACACAGCGTCCTCTGGTCCCAAGCTAAGCTTATATGCTTGTGTTATGAGTACCAGAATACGGATAGAATACATATACTACTTTTCTTTTGTAAATACATACTTATAATACATAGAAACACCCAGACTCAGTACAAACATTTGTATGACAAATATAAACATCACACAAAGTATTGTCCTGACCGGGAATCGAACCCGAGACCTCCTGATCGGCAGTCCGTTACATGAACCACTAGACCACGAAGCCCGTCAAATGATGTAGTAGTGGCTATATCTCTTTTGTGGCGTATCTGTAATATAATCAGCTTACACTTAAGAGGTTGTGGGTTCCATCACCGCATAGAACAATTACTTCAATACCTATTTAGATGTCTACATAGACCACTATTTAATGTGAACAACGTTTATTAAGGGCCTACATCAATATAATCGTCGACATGTACCTATTAACACAGCTAGTAGGTATAGAAAATGAAGAATTAGGGATATTTTTTTTGTTTACTCAAAATCTACTAAATATATTTTAATTCCGGTTTACGTGTTTCTATATATAATAGTTACTTATGTTTTTAAAGTTATTTCATTAGTTAATACGCGATAATAGACCGACAAATGATAAAAATAAAAAATGAGAGAGGTTGTTTCGCTTATATTTTCTATCGAGAAAACTTTTTTCAATCGCGTTTCTGAGTTTATGCGATCCTAGATTATATATTGAAATAACATATACTTAAAAATTAGAGCTCAAGCTAATCAATCTAAAGAAAAAATGAAAACTTCGTACGTAGAAAAATGCACTAAGCTATTTTGGTATCCTCTTAAATAAAATAGAACAGTAAGGCGGCCTATCGTACGTGAAGTAAATAAACGACCGTAACACTTAAACAAATGTAAACGAAATTAACAAGGGCATTAAGAAAATAGAACTATGTCGTTAAGGTCCGTAGCAATTGTAGCCGACGCGACGTGTAACACACAGTGAAGGAAAAGGGCGATGAATAAAATACACGTTAATAGGCCTACGTCTAAGAGCACAAAGAACCCACATTAGCGCCTAACAAATAATGTACCTTTTGATGGATAAGATTACATTTCGTCCACCAGTTACACTTTCAACATTAGTATTTAACTGTATAGTAACTATATCTGACAAAGTAAATAAATATATATTTCGCTTGCACTTAGATATAGAGCCAAAGAGGGCAGTGTGTCGGTTCCCACGCGTTTACCTATCTACAGTTACTTCCAAAAGAATCACATTTTTTCTCACAGAATTAAACGAGCGATAAAATTCTTGCGACGTCGCATGAAAATGTGCGTTACCTGCCTTGCATATTTATACATGCCCCAGTAATGACGTTTGTTGAGCCACCACCCTAGCCGGGTTTCATTACTGCTTGTCTCACCGAGTGTTAAAGCAAACCCTACTTTGCAAACAAATTGTGTCAAGTATTTTCCGATCTCATCGCAACTTGTATGCTTATTCTTTGTGGAAAAAATAGTAAATATTGTAAATTAAATGACACGAAATAACACTGTTAGTAAATTCCAAGGTGTAGTATTTTCTGTCTCTGTCTAATTGGGTGGATATATGAGCTCGTCTCGTTCTCGCAATGGCATTTTCCCCAGCTAAGAATGTGGGTACATAAGTCGTCACTAAACGTTAACTCTAGCTTAAGTGTGCAATATCGTTTATCTTAGCGGAGGGTAAATATTGTTCTTAATTTAATTCAAGTTACTGGCAGCGCTCGTAGATGACGGCGCTGCGTGGTGGAGGTCCCAAGGAGTTACAAGCCACAAGTTGCGCGTTGCACATCAAATATATCAAGTGGTAACAGTGTCGAATAAACTCGCAATAGCTCGCCCCTGATCTTGAGCCAAGTCGAGTGTTGCACCTGCAGCCAAATTTGTTCCAATTAGGAGGATTTAGAGAGTGCGATGCTGACTGAACAGCAAATGATGCGGTCCCCACTTAACACCGCCTGGAGCGACACTTACATGTAGTCAGCATATAAATAAATTTAGTTACAATTTGTATTGAGTTCACGTTATTAAACTCTTGTGTCTTTACCTCAACGGTGACTCTTGTTAATTATTATCAAAATTTAACCATTAAATCTCATTCAGTTTGTTCTCATAACTTTATTAATCTATTTTGGCATTTTTATGACAATGAGTTTTTTGTATGCCATATTCTTTTAAGACATAGCTATTTGCTTTTTAAATCATATATTGAATTTAACTCACAAATAAATGTTCACCCTTAAATATCTGTTTCGTGTATATAGCTATTTAATTGATATCTTCGTTCATCCTTACATAAAAGGAAGCACTTGGTATCCAAGACCGAATTATAATATCATCAATGAATACGAGGAAATGAATTAATTCAATACAAAATATTTTATTCATACAATTTATCAAAATCTAATTAGTTTTATAAGTCCGTGTTGTAACGGAGTAAGAATACAAGTGTCGCCACCCCATTTCTTTCCCAGGGTGCTGTAAGAGCTAGCTAAGAGACAATGTAAGCAGTTATCGTCTGCTGTGAGAGCCGGAAAATTCGACACTAAGCCTGTGCTGTGCCAACACGCCTGGTCAGCGCGGCATAGTAGACCACAGTCCCTCCCAAAGTAGAGTTGGCCCGTGCCCACCAGTGGGACGTTAATGGGCTGGAGAGAGGAATTACTTTTATACCTACCAAAATTTTATAAACAAGCGGCATTTTACATAATTTTTGTATGTATGTCCCTATGTGAGCTTAAATCTTCAAAACTACGCAACTGAGTTTGAATCGTTTTTTTTTAACCATAACACAAGCATATAAGATTAGCTTGGGACCAGAGGACGTTGTGTGAAATGTCCATGAATATTTATTTATTTACTTTAATAGGTAGAGTGGTTCAAGAAGATGGTTTTTTTGTACATTTTGTTAAAATTTGGTGAATATTTGGCTTAAAAACAACACGCGGGTGAAATAGTGTGCATTAGATAGTATAATATACATCGTATCATGTATTTGGTATAAAACCTAAAGTAATCGACTTCACATTACGAAACCAGTACATAAAGTGAACATGCTCTTTTGCTACCACTAGTGATATCCGACTAATGTGCTTTCGTCTACAATCTTGTCTTGCGATGACACGCTAAAATTTTCCACCAAAACACATGAATTCTTATTCTACAGTGTATAGATTAAAGTACAATTTACTTTGTTTCTTGATTTTGGAGTTAGGATAACTTAAAAGCTAAGGTCGGTGATGTCAATCTTTATCGTAAGGGAAGTTGTAGGAAGGGGATGGGTGAAGCAAGCTAAGGGTGCGCCACTGCGTCGATCGTGATCACGCAAATGGTTCCATATCAAAATGTCATATTTGTATCAACATTTTCTTGTTATTTTGCGCAGGAGTATTAAACAGCTGTTATCCTAACTAATTTAAAAGACTACGCGCATTGATGGATATAAAACACTAGATAAAAAAGTAACAGCCTTATTATATTTTATATTACTATACTTTAATTTTTATTCAAATTGCATATTTTAAAGAATTTAAAATTCCTTTTGAATTGAATTTTAAAGAATTCATAATTAGCTGGCAATTGACCCTGTATCAGATTCAGATTCATATAAATAAAATACAAACTCAAAGCATTTGTTTTATTTTTCCAACAAATTATCGATATTTTGTTTATCGATGTGTCCCGATCGTGTGTATCGATTTGTTCTTAGTCGATAACAGCTTGACGACGTAACTTTTGCAGCACGTACCATGTACATTTGCATTGAGTTTTTTTTCATTATTTCCGAACATTACGTAATAATTTCTTAATATTCATTTTTATAGTTTACAATTGTACACAATTATGATTTTTTCGACTTTTTAATGGACCTCTAAAGGATTTGATGTGATAGGACGTCAGTACAATGCTAAGCGCTAACGAACTGTCATAGGGATCACCATTCGGCGTGCGGAGTATAGTAATAATATTTTCTAACACTTGCGCGACTCATCTGTTTAAATAAAACTCACACCATGGTCACGGGTTGTTTAAATAAAACTCGTCACCATAGTCACGGGTGAGACTGACAGACTCACCCGTGACCATGGTGACTGCAAAGTCTCCGAAACGTCGGGCCAAAATTTAAAACAAATATACGCGTCTAAATCCGTAAAAAGTAGTTTTATTTGAGTATAGTAATATTAAAATATATACAATATATAAATACTAATATTATAAAGCGGAAGAGTTTATTTGTTTGTTTGTTTAAACGCGCTAATCTCAAGAACTACTGGTCCGATTTGAAAAATTCTTTTTTTGTTGGTTAGTCCATTTATAGGGGAAGGCTATAGGCTATATAAAATCACGTTGTGACCAATAAGAGCGAAGTAATAGTGAAAAATGTTGCAAAAACGGGGGAAAATTTCTAAATTCGACGCGTACGGAGTCGCGGGTAACATCTATAGCGTATGTATATGTAATATCTATGGCGTAGTTCGAATGATATAAGCTCGCATACATACAAAAATAATGACTTTGTTTTACAATAAGTAAGGAAGAAGTATAGCAATTAGCAATAGCCGTGTTAGCCTTTCGTTAAGCGTCTCTCATCCATCCAATTGGAAATAATTATTAAATTAAAGCTGTTATGGTTTCAAAACAAAATTGATAGTACCTACATCATATTAAATTAGTATCTACAATACCTACTCATCATAAAGTAATTCATTACATCCTTTTTCCTACACAACTCAAGTATTGGAACACATACTTTTTATGGATCTTTAGAAAACATAGGAGTATATACCTTACTAGGTAGGTCATACTACAATGAGCATTTCTATCACTAACAAAAAATAAATATTGCTGTAGTCTTTATAAGAAGTGACAAATGAGCTAAAGAAGATTTTCTCTCGCATATTATATTTGTAGATAATGATAGTCGAGTCTAAATTATGACTACTCTATGCTCTATAAAGGGTGCAGAGGAAATTAATCGAGTGTTGATAATCACCTTAAATATGATTTATTCATAATGTCGCACACTAAAGCTTTAATTTTTATTGCTTTGTTTTGTTGGTTATTTCTTACTAGTTTAAGTTACTTATATTTTGTAAGAGGCTAGCTGCACCCCGCGGTGTTACCCGTGGTAAAAAGAACAAAAAATCAGGCAGGAAAGTGGTACATGACACTTATCGTCACATTTTGGACAATTCACACAATATCTTTATAAATTGTAGCCTATATGTTATTCTGATGTATAAGCTACATTATTGTAAAGTTTCATCAAAATCCATTCAGTAGTTTTTGCGTGAAAGAGTAACAAACATCCCAACATCTATACTCAAAAACTTTCACATTTATAATAATACTAGATGTTGCTCGCTACTTCGTACGCGTGAAATTTAGAAATCAATCATTAACAAACAGGAGTTTACTCTTCTGTTAAATAGATGTCGTTGTACGTTTTCTAAATCGCGCTATCGTTTCGTTCCACACATTAACACTTATGCTCGTCAAAATTATTACTGTGTCATCATCCGAATTTCGCATTTATAAATTAGTAAGGAAGTTGCAGCCTAATATACTATACCAGAGCAGTGGCCGCTTGGTAGGTACAATAAAAATCTTGTTTCTTTTCTATATCACCTATATTTCTAAGTATAGTATATATATTTCATCATAATTATGTAGAAGACAGTGAGTAAGTTCATCATACCCCATAAGTGTATTTTTTAAATCGATTGATTTCATTTGATTTCCCTAAATCAATATCTATTCCAATCATTAATATCTTCCAATGCGCCGGGGACCGCTATCTGCAGTTAGCGCAGGACCTCGCGTTGTGGCGTTCTATGGGGGAGGTCTAGCAGTGGACGGAGAAGGGCTGATGGATGGATGGATGGAATATCTATTTATGACCGATATTTTTAAGCAAACCTTTCATACGTAGATAAGGTGCTTTTCCGCGCATTATAAATTCAATTATAAACGAAATGTCATACCGAATGTACAAAAGGTGTCATTTAAAAAAGCAATTATCGTTAAACATTTACGAAACAATAAAAAAATTACGGGGTCACGTATTAAACAGTCTTTTTTTGGTGAGTTTGGTTTTATTTTTCTATCGAAGCAGGCTGCCGGATAGCCACCGACTGCGATCGCCTCCATTAAAATAACTCGTTAAAATTTATCATCGACCCGCTTAATCGCTTTAGCGCCACCATCTGCGATTTTATGATTTTTCTGCTTGCTGTGTATACTTTCGTGGTCATTTTATAACGTTTACAATATTGCTTGCGTGAGGTGCTTAAAATCTTGCAAACAATTTTTTTTACAAGTATTCTATCCATGCAGTTATATTCTGAAATATTATTCCATAAGTCATTCCATTCTTTATAATAATCACAATTTATAATCATATTAAAACACGAATTGGTGAAAATCCAATTTTATCAAATTATACAGCTATTTCGTGGCTCACTCAGAAGATAATTAAATAATTAAGAATGTATGAATGACGATGTAAAGCGGTTTCGCTGATATTGTAATAATGCAATCCTCTTGGGCGAAATCTTTTAAATTATTCTCTCATGCCTTTGCTTTGTAATTATGCGGATGAAGATGCCTACAGCCTTCATCTATTGTGTCTTGTAGACGTAACTTAGAAGTATACATAGCTTTGTAAGTTTGATGAGGAATAAACGAATAAAATTATCATCATTTCCAAACTTGAATATCTTTTAAGCTAAGATGTTCTCACTATGACTCTATTATATTCAATAGGAACATGATTTGGATGACAGTATTTATTTTGAAGTTGCTACTGACAATTTTCGTAAAACGAAACAAATCATCTCATTAAATAAAATCTGAAACCATTCCTCTACATGCCTAATATTAGTATCTAAAGGCAGCCATAAAAATATTACTTTTACGTAATCGTTCAATATCAATACCTCAAGTGACATTCGGTTGAAGCTTTGATATAAATCTTCGTTAGAAGACTATTTAATTTCAATTCTATTCATTACATTGAAAAGAAAGACTTACTCTAAAAATCGTAAAGCATTTCAGTTGAATGTGAAAAACGTTCGACAAAACATTTAACATGAGTGGAAATGAAACGTTTAGCTCTAAAATGTCAAAGGTAGCTTCTTTGGGTTTATATTTTGCGTTTATAGCGGTCAACGGCGCGTCGCAATAAGAGTAAAAAGAACTGCACCGACCGCTCGCAGCCGAGAGAAAATCTGAGGGCTTAAACAGTGCCACGTATGAAATAGTAGAGCTCGGTTACATGAAAAAGACGAGAGCCGAAATCGAGTGACAGGACCACGGCGCAGGATTTTCAGTCCGATGGTTTTTTGTAAGCGAGATTTTAGAACTGAACATTGCAACCACAGAGACGATTCGAATTTATTGTGCTCGTTTCTCTAACGGACGTGCGGACCATGATTAGTTGAAAGCAGAGTGTTATTTTTTTGGGGGGATTTATACAAAACACTTATCACTTTGATTTTTATTTGCATACGTTTTATAAAACAGTCGGCTCGTGACATGTAAATTAATAAAGTGTCAATGACTAGATATTAAATACTAGATACTGGTTATTTATTGTTTTTGATTATATGCACCCTAGATTTTAACATTTTTGTATCACAATCAAATAATGTAACCTGAAATTCAATTTTAGTTATAACAAGTCACTTTTTATCTAATATTATTATTTTTTCTTTCAGATTGACCCAAAAGTGGCCTTTCCTAGGAGAGCGCATCCAAAGGTAAGCTATATAAAATAATCATATCATCACTAAACGTAAATTGAAAATTAAACCTTCGAAATGAACTCATTCAAACATTGTATTGCCGCAAAATGGGGTAGCAGAGAAGTTACGACACATTGTGACTGTAAAACAGGCGGTTCAACATGCCTTGTTTATTTTCAAACATTTACACAAAATATTATTTTAGGTTGGACATAACTCTCGCTCGCTATTAAGATGTTGGTCCACAATGCATAAATAACTAGGGCCTAATAATTTAGTATGCGGGTAGTGATCTCGGGGTCGTTCGTATCCTAGATAGCTCTGTGATTGAATCACATAACAGTCTATTTAGTATATTTCCGTTTTTATGTCATTTGTGTGAATCAGATCTGTGCTAATATTATATAGAGGCAAAGTTTGTAATACATAATAATATGTATGGAGTAATCTCAGAAAGTACCTAATGGCCCGATCTGCAAACTTTTGTACTAAGAGAAAGCTACATCCTTCCTGAGCGATATAGGCTTGAATGAAATTTGAGTTGGAGTGAACATTGTAAATTTATTGAAATACTAACTGTTGCCCGCAACTTTGTGCGCGTGAAATTTAAAAACCAAAAATTAACAAAAAGAATGACTGAATGACTCTAATAAAAAAAACCGCATCAAAATCCGTGGCGTAGTTTTGACGATAAAAGCTCACATAGGGTCATACATACAAAAATAATGTTTTGAAAATTATTGGAATTAGCTTTGTTTTATTATAAGTAAAGATTAAAAGTTATATACGCAATTACGTAAATAAAAAAATATACGTAAATCAAAATCTTTAGCAACTTTATTGTATTAACTATTAAACATACTAATTTTTGTAATACTCTGGACTTATTTATAATAACTTATCGGAGGTTTAAACAATAACTTTATCGGAGAGATAATAAACATTTTATCGTATCGTTATGAATAACAATTTTTGACAATTTTAGCGAACCGATTTTTGCGAACTTTTAAACCTCCGATAAGTCATTATGAATAAGATCATACCTAGGTGTTGGAAACCAAATGGAACTTAGAAACCAAATGTTAACTAATTATACAAATAAACTTACGTCTTGAAACTTCTTCTATTAAAAACCGCATCAGAATCTATTGCGTAGTTTTGAAGATTTAAACTTACACACGGACATACATACAGAATAACGACTTAGTTTTATAATATTGTAATATAATTGTTATAGGAGACACATAAGAGATCAAAACGTAGTACATATAACTTATCAATAAACAGAACTATACGTTTTAATAAATCTTTGTATCGTAGAAGACTGATTTTAAAGTTAAATAAACTCATATAAATAATAAAAACAAATTAAAAAAGAAATACACGTATAATTTCACAATAAAATGTTAAGCTAACAATAGCAGACACTAGTTTTGCGGCTAAAGCAAATGTAAGATATCATTGGTTGAAGCAAGCCGCATTTAATGTAAATTGGCGTAAGGCTCATCGCTTGGCTTGGTCGCATCGCAACGTTTTTAGTGTTCCTTGCTAACAGATAAAACTAAACACTATTAGTTAGATGTTGGCTCCTGCAACACAGTTGTTACTAGCGTAGGGGCCAGGGATATCCTTAATGTGAAAATTTAGAGAGAAATAACAATTTTTGAATTTTTTTAATTTGAATAGACTTCGTTCCATCTGGCTGTCTATCACCTAGCTGTGTTTCATGATAGGAAATAAATAAATAAATATTCATGGATATTTCACAAAACGTCCTCTGGTTTGGGACCAGAGGACGTTTTGTGAAATGCTAAGCTTATATGCTTGTGTTATGGGTACCAGAATACGGATAGAATACATATACAACTTTTTTTTTGTAAATACATACCTATAATACATAGAAACACCCAGACGCAGTACAAACATTTGTATGACAATTAGAAAAATCACACAAATGATTGTCCCGAGCGGGAATCGAACCCGCGACCTCTTGATCAGCAGTCCGTTACCAGAACCACTACACCAAGAAGCCCGTCAAGATAAAGATAAATATATAAGATAGCTAAAAAGTAGAAAATTTTAGAAATGTGTATTTCTGTTGCTGCTTTAAGAATAAATAATAAAAATGATAATTAAATAAATATTTATAGAGGCTCTGATACAACAAACACCTTCATACCAATATTAATTTGCTTATATGATTATTACGTCGTGATGTGAGGATGAATTTACGATGTTAGTAGTAAGGAACCCTTTGCCTACGATTCTATTTCGTACTTGGCTGGTTTTTTACATTCAAGTAGCTTGATACTTGAGGTTTTATTTGACCTCGCACAGAATAAACGGTAAGCTCTTGCCTTTATATTTGCACTACTGAATACTAGAGTGTAGTCAATTGATAATTTGCACCTACACTAAATAAATAGAATAGACTTTCGGAGAGAAAATGGAGAGATGGTACAATGTTGTTTGGTTATAATATTAATATTTTTAGACAACAATGGCACCAATTCTGTAATCAAATGTTGATAGGATTAGAAATCCTGAGAAAGTTGTTATTTTAAGAAAATGCGTGAATGTAAGGCAATATATTCAAATATTTAATGGGTGTCTCTAACTCTCCGAACTGTGTACAATGCAATGTTACAAAAGACATACATCATGTATTAGCGGAATGTGTTCGTAATCAAGCTTTGAGACAGGGCTTAAAAACATCTAGGGATCAAAATGTGGGTATACTTAATAGTATCCTAGGCTCACCGCATTCAAAAGAAGCAGATACGCTTTAAAAGATATACATGAATGCAATGTCTGGCTGAAATCCATATAATTAAGTTCATTTATTGTAATATGTAATACTCCATAATTAAGTCATGTAACATCCATTTTTTAAGCAGTATTTAATATAGAATAGTTAATATAAAATTGTTACTATTATGGGGGTGACATGTCACTGTGTGATAAAACCCCTGATTAAAAAAAAGATAAAAAAAATGCTTGAATGTTAGGCAGAGTTTTAAGCTAATCCAAATAAATCTACAGTAATATTATATAGCTGAAGAGATTGTTTGTTTGAACGCGCTAATCTCAGGAACCACTGCACTGGTCCGATTTGAAAAATTCTTTCAGTGTTGGGTAGTACATTTATCGAGAAAGGCTATAGATTATATAACGCCACGCTGCGACTTATAAGACCGCTTCGGTCAGTGCAAAATGTTGCAAAAATGGGAAAAATTACAAATTTCTCGCGTACGGAGTCGCGGGCAACAGCTAGCTGGTACAGAATAATACCAAAAAAAACTAAAATACACCGTAGTAAGTTTCACTGCAGTAACGTTTAGTATAGAATACAGGCTATTGAGAACTGTAGACAATTTTTGCATACTTTTAATAAATAGAAAAACAAATAATATCATGAAAGTAAGTTATAGCTAAGTTGATTCAACATACAAAAGGGCCGAAAAAATGATCTAATTTCAAAAATTTCGCAAATAGAGTCGGTACTGTGCTTCCTTCTTTTTATATGGACATTTAACGTGATGGATGGTTTTAAAACATCACGTTATATTACTCTATCCGGACTGGCTGTGCGGTGTTGCGTGGCCGGTCAAAGGGGATGCCCGGCTATGCGAATTACATGAATACATTAAGCGAACGCTACCTCCTACATGCTACAACACTGTAATGCTCACGAATAAATTTAGACCATGCTCCTTCATCATAACTCCCAACCGCTACCACATAGATATGGAAATTATGAATATAGATTCCACTTATTATTCATCTCCCAATCGATTGCTTACAGCCAGTACCTCAGTTTAAGATAAAATAAATTCGAAAAGTTTCAAACCAAATGTTTGCTGACATAAACAATTTTCACAAAAAAAACCTAAGATAATATTTTTTGTTCGCCTAATTAATTGCTATGAAAAACGACGCACAAAATCGGATGATTTTGTCAGTGCCTTGTGGGGGCGAAATTCAAATTTCTGATTATCGTTTGCCGCCGCTTCTGCTTTCCCTTCTTACGCAAACAATGGAAAAAAGGGGACACCGCTTCCAAGGAAGAACAAAACAAACGAATTTTTAATATCGTCTTTATCGATAATTGAGACTCTCTTGAAAACCTCTTATTTTCAAAAGTTTAGAGACTGCAAAGTAGGAATGGTAAAAGAAATGGGGATTGGAAGAAAAAACTTTTTTCATCTTCTTTGTTTGACATTGACAGTGACTAAACTTTATATTTTCACAGTGGATCTATTTAATTTAGAATTGATTCAACGGTATTTAACTGTCCAGTCAGCATCTGGCAGATGACTACGGCAGATATTAAAATTTTATATTTTGTGAATCTTTCGCCTTTATACCTGTCTCATCTGTATTATTCGTAAAATATTAGCTATCAAATCTCTTTTTGTAAAAATTGATACTTCCAGAATACATTTTCTGTACCTGCCCATAGATAAAAAACCTACATGAACCAAAATCTATGCTAATAGTATAAGTTTGTTTCTTTGAACGCGCTAAACTCAGGTAATTAGAAAAATTCTTTTAGTGTTGGAGAGTTCGTTTATTGAGGAAAGCTATATAACATCAAGCTGCGACAAATAGGAGCAAAGCAAGAGTGAAAAATGTTGCAAAAACAGGGATTTTTTTCTAAATTCCTCACGTACGATGTCGCGGGAAACAGCTAGTTGTATATATAATAAAAGTTTGTGAAATTAAGATTAGTTTCCTTTCTCATTGCAATGTGAACATTTATTAATCGTTTTGTAGAAATACAAACGTAAGTTTCTTACGAGTTAATACTGGTGGATAGTAGGATGAGAATGTAGCAGAACAAAGACTAATATGTCATCGCAACCATCTTAATGGACGCGGTTTCCGTAACAACACGGCGGAACGCAGACGTCAGCATTTCCTTAGATTACATATTTATATGAAGCGAATGCACTGTATTCCGATTCTCCTACATCCAGTCAAATAATACATTTACATTACACACTTAGAATTTCGTTAAATTATATTCAATGTTAAAAAAATTGTGTCAGAATCAATGATACACTAAAATAATTGAACTTTACATTGAAAATTCTCTTACGAATATATCTGATCCTAAAATCTCATTCGCCTAAAAGATCCTTTTATTCCAAAAATAAATAGTCGTTATTAGGGTTCCGTACCCAAAGGGTAAAAACGGGACCCTATTACTGAGACTTCGCTGTCCGTCCGTCCGTCCGTCCGTCCGTCCGTCCGTCCGTCCGTCCGTCCGTCCGTCTGTCACCAGGCTGTATCTCAAGAACGGTGATAGCTAGAGAGTTGAAATTTTCACAGATGATGTATTTCTATTGCCGCTATAACAACAAATACTAAAAATAAAATAAAATAAATATTTAAGGGGGGCTCCCATACAACAAACATGATTTTTTTACCGTTTCTTGCTCGATACTAATAACGTTGCCTTATGTTGCATAGATAATGGTACGGAACCCTTCGTGCGCGAGTCCAACTCGCACTTGACCAATTTTATTTATTTTTGTGTGCTGAAGTATAAAAGAGACTTCGATCTATATTTGATCTGATTATATGACTTTAATACGTGTTACCTGATTTTATTATAGATAATTTTAATTAAAAAGCTTTAATCGACCACGAAATGGTCGCCGAAATCGGCAACATTTGTAATCACAGCGGCATGAGTTTATACTCTTTAATGGACTTTGTAGAAGTAGTTTCAACTCTACTTACGGCTAAGATATTTGAGGAAAAACTACTCGCTACCTACCACATTAAGTGGTGAAGTTGCCGAACTATGGCAGACGTGGAGGTATGGGCGGCATAGCATGGCGCGCACCCTGGCAGGCCCACTTGGCGCGATTTAACGTGTTTCATTAAAACGTTTTGTCGGTGTAATCGCAAGTAATTTAAGTGAAGAGAGCGGAGCTTCCGACTTTGTAAGTATTTTGTGTTTTCTTTTTTAATTACTTCGTTTTAACTTTGCTGTCGGGCTTTTAAAAGCTGACTGACAGCCAAATAACGAAGTTCTTTATAACTATTTAGGGAGGATTTAATGAAATTGTAAAGTTTTACGCCATAACACTTCATTAAATTGTTAACATGAACGTATCCGGTCTTTTTATGCTTTTTTGAAGTCACATCATGTTAAATTTTTGATGTTTTAGAAACAATACGGTAAAATATTTTTCTTTGCTTACTCTACTATTATGTTTGAGTTTTTATTGACTGTCGATTCATATATATCGTATATAACATCAAATGTATAAAAAAGGAGAAATAAAATTTTTGATACGTCATAATTATCTTAAAAATTAAAGAATATGTCTAAAAGGTATCAGAAATCTTTACTAATTATAATTCAAAGTAACAAAACTATTTTTTAACCTATATCTATGTCCCTGTGTGAATTTAAATCTTCAAAACTACACAACGGATTATGATGCGGTTTTTTCAATAGATAGAATTGTACGAGAGCATGATTTTTTTTGTATAATTTATCAGGGTTTTTTCTCAGTCAGAAATAGACTCAATAAAAGTTCTATAAACCCAATTGATATGTCAACTGTATGAGCTGTTACATGGTCCGATATAAGCATTATAATTTTTTTTTCTGTTTCACTTTTCGTGGAAAACGGAGTTTAAATTCAAATATATTTGTATAATTCAATAACGATAATTTGTGTGTAATAAACAATGGTTGTAAAACAAGAGCCTGTGAATGATGTAAGCGCAGGCTGCGGTCGCGGGACTTATGCGCTGTTGGACGGTAGTTATGAGCTCGCCTTGCTATAAGTCACTCTCTGCATCTGTTCCAACACTTTAAATATATAGAACTCGGTTTGTATTATATTACTTACTATAAGAATTATGTATTTTATTGATCTTTCCTGTATTATATCCACTATAGGGTAGGATAAGGTATTAATTCAATTCACGAATACGCCTTGGCATGTGTGACCAGATGTATAAGTGTGAATGAAGCCAAGGAATGTGATGTGATCTCTATCGAGGAAGGCTATATTGTTGCAAGACTGGGATAATTTTCTATATTACGTGCGTACAAAGTCGCAAGCAGTAGGTAGCTAAATGTATGTATACCTAAATGAAACAACTTTTTTATGTAAAACAATATGAATTTTAAAATTAATAAAAAAATATTAAGTGAAAACATTAGTCAGTGTGTCACGTATTTTGTAAAAGGGACACACGATATTGAAAGGGTGCGCAGTAAATGCCCATAAACGTCCACACTGTCAAAACAAACATGTAAATGACTACATAATTCGCACGACCATTGTACATAAATTTTAACTTTTACCTAAAACTGAAGCGGTTCCAACAATTTATTTTTAACCTTTTAGGCAAAGAGCTGGACTAACATGGGCTAACACCCTTATTGCACTAATAACCAGATGAAACATACTCGTATACCTACTTATTTTTTGAAAACTTATCGAATCGAAACGAAATCATGGCTACTTTTAAATTATTTGACAGCTTAACAATCCATCTTTTCATAAATGAGAATGTATTATTGGTAATCAGAATAATGTAGATAAATAAATAAATAAATATTCATGGACATTTCACACAACGTCCTCTGGTCCCAAGCTAAGCTTATATGCTTGTGTTATGGGTACCAGAATACGGATATAATACATAAACTACTTTTCTTTTGTAAATACATACGAGTACATATACATAGTAAACACCCAGACGCAGTACAAACATTTGTATGACATTTATGGATATCACACAAATGATTGTCCCAACCGGGAATCGAACCCGAGACCTCGTGATTGGCAGTCCATTACATAAACCACTCCACCACGAAGTCCGTCAAAGGTAAAAGATACTTCTTCTTTGCTGATTTCTTCAGACACATTTGCTAGGTAGCAACCAAGAAGCTACATTTTTCAAGTTAAACACTATTACATAAAACTAATTTGGTTGCGACATTATAAGACTAAAGATGTGAGAAATAAAACTGGTAATATAAAATTAAAGAAATATCAACGGAGCACTTTTTAATTTGCAGTTTAGCACAGGTACCTATGTAGAGAATAAAAGAAACTTTCAAAAATTATTTGATGCCAATATGAATGACGATGTTAGCTTATCTCTTCATCTAATATAAATAAAGTAACAAAAGAAACAGTGTTTATCACTTGTTATCCGTTCCATTTGCAAATAAAATAAAACAAAATGTATAATAAATAGCACGCTAACACTTCTGTTGTAGCGTGTTAGTTAAACTACCTTTGTTGATAACATTACTACCTTAAAACAAAATATAACATAAGTTTAGAACATAAAATTGTTATTTAACACTTATAAACACAGTATCGCCATTCAACTTGACAATTTTGGCTGTTTTCTTGGTATGTCATTGCATTTCTCAATAATTCGATTTTTTTAACGATCCGTTTTTAAAGTTTCGGCATAATATGTAATTTGTATTATGTAGCTATTATTAGTACAAAATTCATATTCGTTTTTAAGTTTAGATATAGATAAGTTGAATTACATTATGAAACATACTTTTAACATTTAAGTAACAAAACTGATACACAAATATTTAAACAACTTGATTGAAGTTTGGAATAAAATGTAACAGAATACAAAAATGATGTTATATTTAGAAAGTAATAAGCAAAAAGTATGCATCACTTTATAAAATATTATCTCTTGAATTACGAGACGCAAGAATCCGGTCAACTAAGGCAAAAGTTTTACCTACAAGTGGATAGCATACTTCGTAAAGAAATTGCATTTAATCATGTTGAGACCTCATAACTTTCGTTCCAGTTCGTATATTTTATGAATTTCGAACATACTTCACGTCAACAATTACTTTAATATAAAAAAAAACTTCTTATTTTAGGCTTTTACGACAAATACTTTGTTGAAATTAAAAAGTTTGTGCGAAGTACTCGATCAGAACGTTGTTGAATTCTTTGTTGTGTGAACAATATAGGAGTAATTTCATCACAACTTTGTTATACAAAAATTCATTCAATTGTATGTTAAAGTTCATTCACGAGCTATTCAATTTTTTTTCATTAATGGGTTATTAATAAAATACCAATAATTGTGTTATGTCTACGGAGTACTGTGAGCGAAATATTATGTACTTGTTCCTTGCGTTCACAATTACTCCACTGTTATTACTTTTGGTTTGTTCATATATACTTCTATACTAATATAATAAAGCTGAAGAGTTTGTTTGTTTGACCACGCTAATCTCAGGAACCACTGGTCCGATTTAAAAAATTCATTCAGTGTTGGATAGTACATTTATCGAGGAAAGCTATAGGCTGTGTAACATCATACTGAGATCAGTAGGAGCGAAACATTTGAGAAAAATGTTGCATAAACGAGGAAGATTTTCTGAATTCCTCGCAACAGCAAGTGCATGTATATTTTGTATTCGTTACTAAATAAGTATTGGATGAATAAGTATTTACGAGGTATGGTAGGATTTAGGAGGTTTAAACAATAACTTTATCGGAGAGATAATAAACATTTTATCGTAAAAATACTATTATGAATAAAAATTTTTGACAATTCTAGCGAACCGATTTTAGCAAACTTTTAAACCTCCGATAAGTCATTATGAATAAGGCAATTACTCTTTAAAGGTCCATGTTCTACAAATTGAAAAGGAATTTAGAGGTTTTAATAGCTATAAATATTTTTGACTCTTGATTTAAATAAAACTACGGTGTTATATTTCAAAGTCAGTAGCGTTAGCAATGTGACGTAAAACGTGTAATCATCAACGCCTAAATAATAGCAATATTAATTAATAACTTGAAAGTCAACAGCCTTCACCCTGTCATTAGTTTGAACAGAGACTCATGAGTATATCAATCATTAGTTGCGTTATCGTGTCGGCACACGACGTGCCTTCAACCAACTTTGTCATCTCATGTTTGTGTTATTTGTTTTAAATTTTCAACAAAACATTATTTCATTAAATATTTTTTTACCGTTTGTATAATCTCTACTCGTAGCAAGTATTATTCCAAATCTGATAAAAAATTACTCACTTTTGTTTTAGTCGGAATTTAATGCTGTAAACTGGATTTTGGAAAGGCCAGGGATCAGCTCGGCTTTGCGCATGCCCACCGTTGTTACTTTTCAACCCGAAATTCCTAACCGCGATTTTAATATTTAATCGCACCCTTGTCTAGAACATTTACCGGCCGAGTGTGTCCCGAAATACTTTCCCTATCTGTGGTAGAGCCATACATTGGTTAGGTACAGTTTTTTAATCGCTTGGCCACCACTTGACGTGCGGTCGTGATGGATGGTGGCCTGTACCCGGGTCACGTTTTGTCATTTTATTAATACTTAAATTGGTCACCCGTGACGCAGACGAAATGTGAGGAGGACAAAGCTTAATATAACACTTTCATATTTTTGTTACAGCTCGTTTGTGTCGTATGTGAAATTGAAAACGGGTTGCCTACAAAAATTAATTCACACTATTATTCAAACGAATTTTATTTCATTTTAATGAAAGCTCGGAATACAAGATTTTTTCGCAGTAAAGTCAGATGAAATATTAACATAAAAATTGTTTCCCGTATCAAGAAATATTAGCTTATAAAATTGTTTATCGTATCAAATAACTCAATGTATATTAGCTCCAATACATCGATATGTATATATATCATTATAGCAACACACACATAGATAGGTGGGTCTCAAAATATATTAGTAAAGTAAGTTAGCAAGTAGCGCAGTCCGCCTTGGGTTAATGGGGTGTCATAGCATATGATGAGTGGTCCGCCTTAGGAGTTATTACCTCATCAGAGGCAAGCGGACGGGTGCACCGACGACGCCCTTTTAATGATACTTAGTTTTAAACTGATATATAATTCAGGGTAGGAAAATACTTTTTAATTTTATGTTTTAACATTATTACTTTCATAATTGTGTAGGTAGTTATTATAAGTCTATAACAGATCTTGCAACTTCGTACGCGTGGAATTTATAAATAAATAATATTAGCAAATTATACAAAAAAACCGTCCGCTTGAACCACTCTGTCTAATAAAGAAAATCGCATTGATATCTGTTGCGTATTTTTAAAGATATAAGCTTACATGTGGACATACAGAAATAACAAATTTATTTTATAATAAGTAAAGATGATGTATTTAATCTTTATCATGTTTCATGATATTCATTCTTTCAGTATTTTGACGTACTATCTATTTATTGATATACATATTTTCTCATATTTCCTGACCATGAACTATTAGAACAATAACTTTATTCTAAAATAGATAATTTCAAAAGTATTCCGTATTAAAATGATATACTAGTAGGTGTAAGTGAAACTGGAAATATTCATTTATTCATTCTCATTTCCCGGATGTTCTCTATGATAGAAGTAGAAAAATTATTCGCTACTTATTCCAAATGTAGCTATTATTACATATCCTAGTTGAAGGTAACTATTATATAACAATGCCAATGATACTAAAATTAAACTGTATCGTATATGTATGTTATTTATGAACATCTGCTAAAACATAGTTAAGTAATCAATTAAGAATTAGTCTTGTTAAAATTATATGATTACTAGCTGATCCGGCAAACGTTGTCATACAAATATTAGAGATGGATAACCCTTATCACTTATGGGTGTGATAAATAAATAGTAGCCGATTCTCACACCTACTGAATATGCATATAAAATTTCATAAAAATCGGTCAAGCCGTTTCGGAGGAGTATGGTGACTAATACTATGACACGAGAATTTAATATATTAGTGGTCTTATCGGAGGTTTAAAAGTTCGCGAAAATTGTCAAGACTTGTTATTCATAATAGTCTTTTTACACTGAAACGTTTATTATCGCTCCGATAAAATCTCCGTTTAAACCTCCGATAAGTCGTTAAGAATATGACCATAGATGTTTACTCGAGATTAAAGATTTCAAAATCGAACTTACGAACAACGAATGCATGATTGCTGTCGGATACTTTGTTTAGGGTTAGTTTGATCACATTAAACTAAACGGTCAACTAAAGTCTTAGAATTATTTTGATTGTATTAAATACGAGACGGTATCTGTATTAAAAACATAAAAACACATCTGTAACATCTGTTATTAACATTTTACACTGATATAAGAAAATTTATAACTCAGATAGCTATTATTTAAAAACTTTTTGTTTATACTCCACCCTTTTATTATAACAACAGTATTCGTAAAGTTTCAAGCGTAAAACTCTTTTAATAAGCAAACACTTTACAAAGACATCGTCGATATAACACGCGAGTGTGTTGTAAAGGACTAATGACACGTCATAGTATGAGACCGCCCACACACTCCGATGATCACCGAACACTTCTCCGGTAATAAGTTTATCGACCATCGAGACTAGAGCTCATTTTTTCTTTTTAACAGTTTGGGTGGGTAACATTAATTTTATAAAGTAGCTCTACTTTATTATACTTTTTGTACATGTTGACTTTTTGGTACATTCTCAATTCTTAGCCAATAAATGTACTACTATTGGACATGCGCCTTTTTTGGGATCATATATTGTCGACTGTACCATTTTGTTTGTTCAGTAGTCCAACATGATATTTTGGTAAAATAAGCTCTTATTTGCTTTACATAGGAAAATAAATAAATTAGACATAACTAAGACTAATAAACCAAACATGTTTATAATTCACTGGTATCAAGACGCAATAGTTAATCATTAATTTTAGCACCAGGTAGAACTGTCTCTATGACGTCACGATAGTTCTGTTGTTTTAGGGCAGTATAACGGTATTCTAATAGTGGGATCACATCCCACCCGTGATAACTATTTCTACTTTATTTTATTTGTTAAAAACAAAAGGTAGGTACGGCAAGTCTGTAGCAAATCTACTATATAAAAATAAGTCGGATTTTCCTTCCTGACGCTATAACTCCAGAACGCACGAACCGATTTCCACGGTTTTGCATTCGTTGGAAAGGTCTCGGGCTCCGTGAGGTTTATAGTTCATTTTTTTTTTTTTTTTTTTTACTTTTTTTGGTATGGCAAAACAACGTTTGCCGGGCCAGCTAGTAGCTTTTAGAAATATGTGTATTTATCTTAAGCACAATAAAAATGTTTTTAATTTTTTTTTTTAATATTAAGTTTAATTGATTTCGCAGCTGATGGGAGATCTGAAAAACGTGTTGCGCCAACTTAGAATGTTTTAAGATAAGTGTAGAAGAAGTAGACTTGTTTGTTTTATCAAATTACGTGTATTGATAATTGTCTATATACTTTACTTAACTGTCTTACTTTGTACGCTTTATGTCTCAGAGAAAATTCAATTAGCAACAAGTAACAAACTTTCACATTTCCAATATTAGTTAAGATTACTACCCACCTGTTTCCATTACAAAATATCAAAGTAATTCAGCTTTTAACGGTTATTATGACTCAGCTAAGGTAAAGTTGTCTTTCGCGAAAACTTGAAATTTATATTTTAATTTTTTTAATGTGGGATTACAAAATACGTAAGCCTGTTTCAGTGCAAAACTAAGAAATGACTCTACTTTTGCTTTAAGGTTCCTTCAATTTTAAGTCTTTTTTGGACTTTAACTGGTGTGTTTGTTTATCTAAACTGTAGCTTGATAGCTGTTAAAAGTTCGTTGTTTAAAACTGCATCAATGAATAACTATTATAATCGTATAATATACAAAATCCCACGGAGCGAATACCAACTACGGTAGAAAAAAATTACTACAATGGCATCTTATAATTTTATTTCCCACGATAAACCTCAATTGTTGCTAAAATATAAGTTTGTATCATCAAATTGAAATAAAGATTGCATCCAAAAGCTTGCCAACAAGATAATACAATATGTATCTCATCTTCCGTACAATATAAAACTCTCAACATTTTAAAGTAAATGCACCTTCTAAAAGCGAGGAGTAGCAATCTAGCGGGGAATAATTTTTCTGTGCGATTGCGATGCAATGTTTTGGCGCATCGTTCGACAAATAGCCGCGAAGCGTTGCAATCCGCAGGGTGTTCTGCTGACGCTGAAACTACGCTCGCTCTCGGTTATACCTGAAACTAGAAAAAATGCCGAGATAGGCGAGGTGCACCGCAGCCTTGGGGTACCCCGCGCCAATTCGCCACGTTGCATCGCTGAGATTGTACCGTTGGTTTTGTTTACATTTTACTGTCTTATTTCGAAGTAAAGAAATTGAATAAAGGTGTATCTAAAGTTAAAATGTTATTTAGGGAATACTATACAATTCTTTCTAGAAACAAAACTCCAATTTCAAGCAAAATTTTGTTCAGAACATGGAAAATAAAATGCGAACATTAGACAGCTCAGATTTTTTTCAGATGTCAAATTATAGTTAATGCTATCTATTTAATAGTCAAGTAGCACATTCTTATTCTTGAAAATGTTCCTTAATGTAATAAACGAGAAGAGTAAAAAGCTTCGCGTGAAAGTTGAGAGCGTATGCTATCTCATGCAAATTACGGCATATTTATCATAAGACGTCTCGGTAATTGCGACGTGAGGAGATATGGCGGGAACGTTTAAAGCCAGTCTCCAGAAAAAAGGCAATTAAAAGGATAAAGTGAAGTAGTTAAGTTGGGCGTCACGCTTGCGATATCTTTGGAGCTGTGGTAGCAATTCGCGGGTGTACGGTACGAGGTTACCGCCGCGTGCGTGCCCGCGTACCACCCGCCTTCAGACCCCACTGAACATGTAAAGGGCGTGGAGCAATATCATAGACTACAGACTAGAGACGGGGGTGGAACATCCGCCACTGACGCTATTGCACTTGAAGCTTTACAAAGCTAAAAGCAATACAGTTATTTGATTTAAGTCGGGTGTGTACTACCGCCTTCCGCTGGATTGTGTTTGTTCTGGTTTGGCAGATGTCAAAGTTGTATGTTTTGAAACAGAGCCTCACTGTTTGCAATGTTTGTTTCCAGATATACGGTATTAGTTACTTATATTTACCTAGTTTCTTGATATGAATGCATTATACAATTATATAATTTTGCCATAGCAATGCACAACATATCTCACCCATTTATTTTTTAACTTCTAAATACACATTTTCACTTTCATATTTATAGTTTTTCTTCACAATAAAATGAAAATTAAAGCAGATTCAGCAGAACTAGCATATTGATTCATGTATTAAGACTTCATTAAAACCAAGACTTGGCAAAATATTAATTTTATGGTGACAAAACATACTTATATGACAATTTATACGATAATCAATGCAAATCATTGGTTGAACGTGCGATTGATTCCGTACTGACGGAAGCCGATTAATTACGTTAATGAGCTACTGGAACCATATCGCTGACATTTCAATATTATGCAAATGCTTACGTTTATTTGCTAAGGCAATGTACACACTTAAACTATTAACATATATATACTTATAATAAATCTGTAGAGAGGTCAATTCTGCACATGAAATATATTTTCAAAATAACTATCAGGGGGGTGATTAGTGATCGAAACTAATGCCAAAAATGCAATCAGTAAAATTTTTGTCTGTCTGTCTGTCTGTCTGTCCGTCTGTATGTTCCTTATAGAAACAAAAACTACTCGACGGATTTTAACGAAACTTGGTACAAATATTCTTCATACTCCTGGGCAGGTTATAGTATACTTTTCATCACGCTACAATCAATAGGAGCAGAGTAGTGAAGGGAAATGTTGGGAAAACGGGAAAAGGTGCTCCATTTTTTAAGCTTCCGTCGCGTGTGCAGCCTTAATGCTTAAAGTTACATAGAAATCATGTATGACGGACATATTGTACATAAAATTGTCTAAAAAATATCCCGAAATAGCACCTATCTATATTTTATAGTTGACTCACAATAACACGTGTAACTCCTGATACCTTAGCAGTTCGGAGCATTCTGATTATATATGTTTACTCTTACGTTTATAATACTCTCACTCAAGCAGTAGTAAATGTTGCAAAAACGGGGAAATTTCCTAAATTCTACGCGGATGGAGTCGAGGGCAACAGCTAGTATATAATATAATCATTGTTAAGGTATATACAGTGGGTTTTTGCCCGCAGTTTGTTTCAGCTTAACTTTAATAATTAGCCTAGCTCTTAAGAAGTCTTTAGCTTTTTATTAAACGTGACGTTGTGTGAAATGTCCGTGAATATTTATTTATTTTATTTTATTTATTTTTATTAGAAAAAAAGATTAAGTTCGAATCATACCAACAGAGATGTTTTTAATTAATTATTCGTTTCTACATGACATTGTTGTATAGCAAAGCTAACCATTCACGAAACTATCACCAGGTCATTGAATGGCTAGCTTTATGCCACAATAATGTCATGGAAATACTTTAAAGATAGAAGATTTTGCGACGTTTTCAACAGGCAGTATCCTATCATTCACTAGAAACGTACATTTAAATTATTCCCGCGCATTTTCTCGATTACTTTGTAACCAACCAACTGTTATATTTTAAGGGGATTGTTTTAATGAATCTTGCCGCAACTCGTCTTTATATGTTACGAATAAATTTACTTTTAAAAATATTTATAAATAATTTTTCTTTTTTATCAACATGATATTTTATGTACAAAACACATATTTTTAAAAATAACGTATAAATTGAACTTAATAATACTAGAATTACGGGAATTCCTGTATTACTAATTTCTATCTATGAATCTTGAATGGAAATGTCAAAATCAAGTCTGAAATACACGTAAGTACCTATATATCGTAATTATATGGCCTACACAAATACATTGGATAAATGAAGTAAATCAAATACGCTGTTAGTATGACAGAATTTTCTACTCTTAAGTGAAATGTCCGTATAGTGACGTATAAATAAGACGAGTGTCACCACCCTATTTCCTTCCCAAGGAGCTGTAAAAGAAAGCTAAAGGAGTACACATAATTTATCATTAGTGAGAGACGGAAAACCTGAAAATATTCTCTATGCTATCACGCCAGTGCTGTTAATGGGCTGGAGAGAGGGACGTTATATGTTGAAAGTAGTTATACATCAAGAATAGATTTTTTAAAGATTACATTGTAGCTGACCCGGCAAACGTTGTTTTGCCATACAAGTGTCTTTTGGGGTTAGGCGTTTGAAAAATAGATAGTAGCCGATTCTCAGACCTACTCAATACGCATAATAATTTTGGCAGAAATCGGTAAAGCCGTTTCGGAGGAGTACGGTAATTAACATTGTGACATGGAAATTTTATTTAATGGATTTTGATGCATATTCTGATTATATTATAAAGGGCTTCATTGTAATCCAATAATCCTTCCATGTCAAACGCACTTCGGATTATATAACAGATAGCCACTAGGTGCGTATGCCAGTAAACGCACTTAGAACGGATTAGTTTTAGTTAACCGATATATCGTAGTTAACAACAATCGTGAATACATACATAGGATACTACTTTACCAACATAATCCATACTAATATTTTAAAGCTGATGAGTTTGTTTGTTTGTTTGTTTGAACGCGCTAATCTCAGAAACGACTGGTTTGAATTAAAAAAAAAAATGTGTTGAATTTTCCTTTTATCGAGGAAGGCTATATAACAGAACATCACGCTGCGACAAATAAGAGTAAAGCATTAGTGAAAAATGCTGCAAAAACGGAAAAAATGTCTAAGTTCCACGCGCTTATCTGCTTTGTAATATTAATAAGATAAGTATTTTTATATCCGGATTCTGGTAATCATAATACAAACTTAGCCCTGTTTTCTCATATACCGTTGTGTGAACTGCCCATGAACACATATAACAATGTCCTTCTCATATCACATTCTTCTTTTAACGATTTATCACTTTCTTGTGAGGAATTAACCATTGCGTCGCAGAGATATAGTAAATTATGGTCTCCTCTTTATAAATTTGACTAATGATTGTCAAATAAGTTTTAGACGTATTTTTAATACTTCATACAAGAAATGTTTTTATGCGTGGGACGGAGCTTAGAACAAAGTGATATAAATTTTGTTCGACCCACACAAAAATGTCTAATTATAGAGTTAATTGTAATTAATAAAACCCTGTAGGTATTCTGACAGGAACTAGACATTTATAAAACTAATTAAAAGTTAGTTTATTTACTTAAATATTATCGTAAGAAACTCTGTTTATTGTTTGAAGCTAATGCCCTCGACTTCACCTGTGTTTATAGTTATTAAGTTCCCCCTTATCAAATATAGACCAAACCTTAACAAATTGTGTAAAAAAGCCATCTTCTTAAATCACTCTATTAATAAAATAAACAGCATCAAAATCCGTTGCGTAGTTTTGAAGATATAGTCTCCATAGTCTCCTCCGTGTGGTGACGGGTTAAGAATACAAGTGTCACCACCCCATCTCCTCCCAAGGGTGCTGTAAGAGTCAGCCAAGGGATATTGTGCATAGATAACATCTTCTGTGAGAGACGGAAAACTCGAAAATAAAACAGTGGGACGTAAATGGGCAGGAGAGAGAGTCTCCATAGGGACATCCAATAATAACGACTTCGTTTTATTTCTTTTCGTTTCGTTTTTTAAATAAAGAAATATACTGAAGACTATTATGACCTGAAGAATGCTTAGAGTTACTTAATGTTATGGAATATTCAAAATTCTCATGTTACGGCGCCGTGATGTTTATCCGAAACGAATAAACCAATTTGTTTTTTTACATTTTTATATCTTTAGTTCATAAACAATAGGTATAAGCAAACCCATGGTAGTGTATTGTTTAGATCGTAGCAAATAGTCTATATTCCCTGCTTACCCCCATGGGAAAAAAGGCGTGACGAAACAGTGTTGTTTTCAGTAAATAAGCAAATAAAACTGCACGACAAAGCTAATAACATAATAACTTTTAAAGAATTATACATACAATTTTGAAGCAAAACAAAATAATCATACAAAAACTCATGTATGAGTTTTTGTATGATTGTTTTGTGATTGTTCTGTAGAACCGATCTTAAATGCAACTACATAGTATTTAATCACCTACAATGTATTATCAGCTGTATTCCATAAGCTGGTCAATGGCTAATGAGCACTAGGTGTATCGAAACCGCTTCAATATTATGCAAATATTGTCAGCTAGTTGCCTGAAAGCGACGTCTCAGTAACGTTACTTGACGATAACGCAAGCTTTCTCGACACAAAATATCATTATTTTCCATAATTTTAATAGAGCTTCGTTTAATATTATAAAGTTATTATGTTTTCAAAAGCATTGTTCTTTTCTTTATCATAATCTCGATAAAATAAAAAAAATTGGTCAAGTGCGAGTGGGACTCGCGCACGAAGGGTTCCGTACCATTATATATGCAACATAAGGCAACGTTATTAGTATCGAGCAAGAAACGGTAAAAAAAATCAGTTTTTTGTATGGGAGCCCCCCTTAAATATTTATTTTATTTTATTTTTAGTATTTGTTGTTATAGCGGCAATAGAAATACATCATCTGTGAAAATTTCAACTCCCTAGCTATCACCGTTCTTGAGATACAGCCTGGTGACAGACGGACGGACGGACGGACGGACGGACGGACAGCGAAGTCTCAGTAATAGGGTTTCCGTTTTTACCCTTTGGGTACGGAACCCTAAAAATTAAGATACAATGAAAGGCTACATAAGAACTAACCAAAAAGTGTATGATGTTTTGGAAGTATTTTCTATGCATTTCCTTGGCGACGTCGATAATCATACCTACTTACAAAACGTGATATTTTGATTTCTAATCCGCAATTTTCTATTTATTTAGAAACTGAATTGACCAAACGCATAACAAAAACATTCATATCGTAGATAGCATTCACTTAAGTCTCACTTACCTACTCACACACATTAGAAGATATACTTCTTTGTTAACCTGCCTTAGCCCGCAACTTCGTACGCGTAAACCAAACCTTAACAAACAGAAGTTTATTATACTGCTCGATAGATGGCGTTGACTCGAGGCCTTTCTGAATAGCACTATGGTTTTATTACACGCATTACCACTTAAGCTCGTCAAAATTTTTGTTATGCATTCAACTTAGTTTCGCAATACGATAATTATTATTGGGTATGGATCTTCAGGCAATCGATTTCTTCTGATGGTGCGCACGCGCAACTCCATTTAGGGTGTCGAAGTTTTGTGATTTTATTTTATTCTTTTTCTTTAATGTTAACAAATACTCAAAATTTATTCTCATATTTATCCAAACACGTGAAAATAAGTATAACTGCCTTAGAACCAAATATACATAAATAAAATTAATAACATAACAAAGAAAACATTAGAGCAATATACTTCAATAGACAATAGCGATTGTAGCCACTTACAATATTCTACTGATGTGTAATAAACTGTATACAACAAATAAAGTAGTGTAATAAGCATTCTTGTTGGACATTATATTGTGTTAGTAGTCATAAAAAGTACGCGGATTGAGTGTAAACAAGGGGTAGGTTGAGATGTATGAACCGCAATGCACCAATGTGACGTAGTTTCTTGTAGGGTGACACTGACTAGCTCGTTTATCAAAGTCAATATCGGCTGTCGTGTATATAGCTTGCGTGGTATGCGTATGTGCCTGTCTATCATTGATTTCGATGTAGTCCTGTTTACTTATGAAAGCTTTTTCTTGCAAGGAGCTAATCATTTCGACGGGCTTCGTGGTCTAGTGGTACATATAACGGACTGCCGTTCACGAGGTCGCAGGTTCGATTCCCGCCTCGGACATTCATTTGTGTGATGTTTATGATGTCTGTGATTACTATGTATAATCAGTATGCATTTACAAAAGAAAAGTAGTTTATGTATTCTATCCGTATTCTGGTACCTATAACACAAGAATAATAAGCTTAGCTTTGGACCAGAGGACGTTGTGTGAAATGTCCATAAATAATAAAAGAATAAAAATAAAAAAATTTGCATGTTGATTTGCGACAAAGCAATCAAAACAAGTATTCTTCGATACATTTGAATCATCTCGACGGGCTTCGTGGCGTAGTGGTTCATGTACTGGACTGCCGTTCACAAGGTCGCGGGTTCGATTCCCGCTTGGGACAATTATTTGTGTGATATTCATAAATGTCATACAAATGTTTGTACTACGTCTGGGTGTTTTCTATGTATTATAAGTATGTATTTACAAAAGAAAAGTAGTATATGTATTATATCCGTATTCTGGTACCCATAACACAAGCATAATAAGCTTAGCTTGGGACCAGAGGACGATGTGTGAAATGTCCATGAATATTTATTTATTTATTTATTTATCTACATTGATATTGGTTATCTCTTATTTTACTACTGGCTGTTGCCCGCGACGCGTGAAATTTAGAAAATTTTCCCCGTCTTTGCAATATTTTTCACTATTGCTTTGCTCCTATTAGTTGCAGTGTGATGTTATATAGCCTATAGCCTTCCTCGATAAATGTACTCTCTAACACTGAAAGAATTTTTCAAATCGGACCAGCGGAACCTGAGATTAGCGCGTTCAAACAAACAAACTCTTCAGCTTTATAATACTAGCATAGATAATAATGTAAAATGATTTAAATGATATTTGGGTGTTTCTATGTATTATAAGTATGTATTTACAAAAAAAAAGTAGTATATGTATTCTATCCGTATTCTGGTACCCATAACACAAGCATATAAGCTTAGCTTGGGACCAGAGGACGTTGTGTGAAATGTCCATGAATATTTATTTATTTATATTAAATGGTCTAACACTTGCATTTTAGTACCTAGGTCAATCTGTTGTACCCTTAATTGTAATTTTTTTTTCTTTATTATCATATAAAAAGAATAACAAATACAAATATATACATTATGAATGGCATTTGGAAACCACTAGAGTTTATGATTAAGGTGGCTGAAAAGTCTTCAAAACGTAGGACTAGATTTAAAACAAAATTATTCATTCATATCCATAAGATAAGAAATGATTTCGTTTTAATAATGATGTAAGTTTTATCGAGTTACTGTAGTAACTCTAATCGTGGTTCTATTGGACAGTCTCAGAAACCAATAACTACGTTATTTGCCTTTGCTTTATGCCTGATGCTTCTTGTTTAAATAAAAAAAAAATCATTTCATTTTATGAGTTCCACTTTTGTTCACGAAGATATTTCTGTTAAGTTTCGAGTATTTATGGGAATTTTAGGCATAAAGCTTATTAAATTTTTAGAGTATTACCATTTTTGCAACCTCAAACATTTCCTGTATACGGATATACTATTAGTCGGAATAATATGCATTCTTTACTCATTATAAAACAAAGTCGTTATTTTTATATGTAGGTATGTCCCTACGAGAGCTTATATCTTCAAAACTACGTTATGGATTGTGATACGGTTTTTTAACAGATAGAGTATAATTATAACCGCGGGTGAAATCGCGGGCATTAGCTACTACAAACTTTTTTGTTACTCTCTGCATTTTAAAAGCCTCGCTTCAATTCTATCAAAAATCAGACAAGATAATTTTAGAACAACAATACATTAAGTAAACGCCGCTATGCAGAACATTCTGAAAGCATTTGACAGAAACAGAATTACACTACATGTATCGAAAGAAACAATACAACGCGCAATACTGACATAAATCAAATTTTTGTATGTCGTATGGACTCGATATTTCTGATATTAAAACGCAAGTCACGGCGGGACGTCTCACAAGATCGCCGCCTGAACAGTCTGCAACTATTAAAAATAGAGAATACTCCTGAGCGTATTTCAGTTGTCATATTTCACGGTTTGGTCGATGCTGTATAAACACGTTCCCCGTTCAATCATCGAGCGATAGGCGGCGCCGGTGCGAATAAATCAAGTCTCTCACTTTTTCACCTGCCACACACAAAAGCTTTCCTACTGAAACTTGATTCGGGTTATTTCTGACGAAATATCAGCCTATTTGTTATACTATTGATACGGACGCACGTGCGGCGCGTAAGTTTGTACTTGTTGACGAGAGGGAATTGAGTGAAAATTGCTTTCCGACAATGTGCATAGAATTTGATGGTACCGACTTACGTGTATGCTGGGACTTTTACGTAATAATATATCAATTTCATCGTAAAATTATATAGTTTGTATTCTGTAGCTCGGTTATTTACCTATTTTAAATATAACTGTGTTAAAAGTTAGTGTATTTTAATGAATGAAATACGGTAGAGACAGTCCCATAACTTGTCTAATTAATGATCCCAGACACAAACTATAAATTGAAGTACTTAGTCTATGCTGAGGACTATGTACAAAATTACTATCGAAAAAAAGGGATTGAGCGGTGACAACAAATCAATATGTTTTATGACCCTCTACTAAGTGAAGCTACGACTTGATTAGGGTCGCATAGAGCCGATTAATGCAGGCGGGATCAGGCATTGTAACGTTCCTTAGGGTGCGTCCTATGTCTGACAGTGGAAGGCTAAGCTCTGATAACTGGATGCATTTGTCATTTGGCAAATCAGTGAAATATAATTGAATACTATGTGAAAAAAAAGCTTGCGTAGTATTTCAAAAATTATAAAATTAATAACATACAATAATAGAAATCTCCTCTTAATTTTATCGTATTATTCTTTAGTTCATTATTCTCTATTTAGCGATATTATAAAAAAAAACTTAAGACCATTTTTTTTACTCAGTAAATTATGACAACATAACAAATAAGAAACCGATATATTTGTTAGCTACACATCTTTCGCATGCAATATAATTCATTTTTATTCAAAAAGAAATAATGTATAATATTCAGACGTGTGTTTCTTATACATAACAATCTCTTTACTTTATCACAAACATAACAATAACTCAAGCAAAGTTGATACCGACAGTGTATCGCAACATCGTAAATATCATATTCGAACACCTTCAGTGTGTTATAATTCAATTATGGGGTAAAAAACGTGTCACATATCGTTGTTGATAGCATAATGTTGGATCATGATAGCTGAGGAAGCTGTGAGTCGTCTCATTGCGGCGTCGGTAAGTGCCTATTTAGACTACGTAGACTCACACGACGGGGACCGATAGCGTAATCCGAATCGACGTGTATTGTGCGTCACCAAGTACCTATACTGTACGCCAGGCGCCAAGCGGACTACTTCGAGAGCCTATAATCTTTGCCGTAAATGGATTTAATGCAAATTTCTCGACGGGCCGTTTGAATAGTCTGATAAAAATGATTACGGCACTGCTTTTGTGTTGTTCAAATTGTTTTTCTATGATGTTAGTGGTCGGTAATGTTGGGTTTAATTTTGTTTACATAGTGCCTTTTGTATAGCTCTTGTAACAATTTAAATGTTACGTTATTTATGTAATGAAATGTCCTTTCTATGATATAATATTTTTTTATGATATAATGAGGTATGGCGAGAAATGAGTGTTCCTAAAAACCGTTTCCTAGTTCTGTCAGATTTTCGGTAAATTTTATGTTTACATATAGGAATAATCTCCGAAACTAATGGTCCCATCCTGAATTAATTTTCAGGAACGTAGTAGGTATATGCAGTGATATTAAAGTTTCAGATTCAGATTCAAAAGCCAGTAAAAATTAAAATAACTATTGGATTATAAGTTTAAGAAACAGTAAACTAATAACTAGACTGAAAATATATGTATAACTAGCTGTTGCCCGCGACTTCGTACGCGTGATATTTTGAAATCAAACCTTAACAAACAGAAGTTTACTATAACATTCGATAGATGGCGTTGTACCGTTATTTTAAATCGCGCTATGGTTTCGTTAGACACATTGACACTTAAGCTCATCAAAATTATTATTGTGTCATCATCCAATTTCGCATTTATAAATTAGTAAGGGTAAGGATTTTGCTCTAGTCAATAAAATAGAGTTAATTTAGTACGCTTCCTTCAGTCGTCCATTGTTGCTTACATTGCCTTCTTCACTATAAAAAGTCTAAAATCTTAGCAACGATCATAAAGCTCGGATAAAAGCGAAATTCTTTTGTAGATTCCAACTACCCGTCTCTTTGCAATCATCGTGGGATTTTCACAAAAGTCCTTTTATTGCAACATATTAAATAATACGAAGATGACATTGTAATTAGATGAAATAAGTTTAAAAAAATCTACTGTATTTTATGTAGTGTTTTCTAAACAAAATTATCTGGTGACGGATTAAGAATACAAGTGTCACCTCTCCTTTTCTTTCCTAGGGTGCTGTAGAATCCAGCTAAAGAATATTGTACCATAATCCTTCCCAAAGTGAAGGACACCCGTGCCCATCAGTGGTGCTCATTAATGGGCTGGAGAGAGAGGGAGAGAGAAATACTGAAATACACGTGAACACATTATTTAATTTGAATGCGTAGTATCCATAGGATTCCATTCGGTAAATGAATCAGAAAATTTATTAAACTTCAACCAATTTTAACAATTACAAGACAAATTCCAATCATATCTAAATTGAAACATTGTAAAGCATCCGGCAAATAACACCGATCGAAGGAACGGGGTACCAGCATAACTGAGTAAGATTTACATAAACACAGTTCTGTCTTGCGGCTGTTATCATTCAATTAAATAAGATTTAGCGATACCAAAACCACACCTGTTACGTGGACTGGAATTCTATTTCGACTTCTATTAACTAATGATTTTCATTCCAAATTTGAAACTTTGAATTCGTTTTAATTGTTTCCGTTAAAACTTTGTCTGTAGAATTATTTTAAATTTAGAAAATCGTTAAATGTTCCCTTCTTTGTATGTTACCAGACGTTACTTGTTCCAGAGTAAGTAATTCAACACTGTAATGGACTTTTAATTTCTCTTGTTCAACGCCAACTTCATCTACTTTGTCCAGACGTTTTCAATAGATAATACGTAAATTCACAAATATTATTTTTTTAAACTATACTATTGGACTATATTTTAAATTATAATCGTATCGAAAACAACCGTTATTTATTTGTAATACGCGGTTCCTATTGGCTAATTGTAAAGTATATTTTGGTTCGTCCATGTGGTGATAGTTAATTATATATTAAGACAATTATCACACCACAATTTTCTTCCTAGGGTGCTTTAAAAACCAAATAAGGGATTAATGATGAATTAACAAGCAGAGGCATTCTTTGCAAGAGATGGAAAACCCGAAACTAAACCCTAGAATACTTTGTCAACTTGGTATAAGTAGACCAGATACCCTCTCTAAGTAGAGACACACGCCCAAGAGTGGGACATTACTGCTAAGAAGAAATTTTCTAGGTACATACATATTGTAATTTTGTTTCAAACGGTTTTTGAATTCACAAATTGAATCATGCCTTTCATATTTCCTTCATCGTGATCAATTTTGATTTAATAAAATGATAATGATGTAATCAATATGTATTGTGCTTTTACGAAATATTTAATGTAATATCGTAAACATTATTAAGTATTGTAACAAAGAGGAATGTTCGGAAAAATACAATTGTATTTATTTACTTTACAATAAACTAATAAAATATCTCCATGTGGTGACGGATTAAGAATACAAGTGTCACCACCCCATCTCCTCCCAAGGATGCTGTAAAAGTCGGCTAAGGTATACTGCACACAGATAACATCTTCTGTGAGAGAAACTCGAAAATAAATCCTGTGCCAACACGCCTGGTCAGCGCGGCACAGTAGACTATAATCGCTCCCAAAGTGGAGGAAGCCCGTGCTCAACAGTGGGACATAAATGGGCTGAAGGAGAAGACACTAATTAAAATCATTAAAGATTTTCTATTCATATTTTCAGTGAATGTAATTTTTTTTTTTTTTTTTTACACCACTAACGGCTGACGAACAAGCATACGGCCCGCCTGATGGTAAGCAGTTACCGTAGCCTATGGACGTTTGCAACACCAGGAGTGTCACTCTCGCGTCGCCGATCCTGTAAGAACCTTTTCACGCCCTTTTTGAAGAGCCCCATGTTGTAGTCCTGTGGGAAAACCACGGCAGGAAGTTCATTCCACAATCTGATCGTGCGCGGGATGAAGTTTCGCTGAAACCGCACAGTACGCGATGGAATCGGTTCTAAGGTGTGAGAATGGACTCGCTGCCGATGGCGAGAGGTGCGATTATAAAAAGAAGCCGTGGGCACCATTTCAAATATTTCATATAAAAAACGTTTTTTTTTTCTATATATCCTATAGTATAGTAGTCTTATCATCATTGTTTTTACTTTTGGTGATTTTTAGTACCTATATATAAAAAACAAGTCGAGTACGAGTTGGAATGGTTTCAAATAACAGGATAAGGGCTGGAGAATAATGATGACGTGTATTTGTTGTGAGAGCATCAACTAATATATATAAACTGTGAAATTTTCAGCTCTCCAGCTATTACCGCCTCAAAGATACAGTTTGGTGACCAACGGACGGACGACAATGAAGTATCAGTAAAGTGGTTCCATTTTGCCTTCTGATTTGGAACTCTAAGAATGTCTAATTATTTTTGTAATACATTTCCTTTGGTACCATTTTTCATAATATTTGCTATCACCAAATTTTGAAAGCTTTTCTAAACACCTAAATAATAAGAAAATCCTACTTGTATTCCGCAGAAACACTTGATTCCCACTGGATATGTAGGATATCTAAAAGCAAAGATATGTTCTTCGTCGATAAACGTCTATTATATATTTATGTTGCTGCATTGTAAATATATAGTTTACAAATTTATTTTATATATTTTTTCTAAAACTTCATAAATTAATGTACCTAGGTACTTTTCACCACTATTTCCTTTCTGATTATCTATACTTATAATAAATCTGTAGAGAGGTCAATTCTGTGCATGAAATATATTTTCAAAATAACTATCAGGGGGTGATCGATACTGATGCCAAAAATGCAATCAGTAAAATTTTTGTCTGTCTGTCTGTCCGTCTGTATGTTTCTTATAGGAACAAAAACTACTCGACGGATTTTAACGAAACTTGGTACAATTATTCTTCATACTCCTGGGCAGGTTATAGTATACTTTTCATCACGCTACAATCAATAGGAGCAAAGTAGTGAAGGGAAATGTTGGAAAAACGGGAAAAGGTGCTCCATTTTTTAAGCTTCCGTCGCGTGTGCAGCCTTAATTGTTAAAGTAACATAGAAATCATGTATGACGGAAATATTCTACATAAAATTGTCTAAAAAATATCCCGAAACAGCACATATCTATATTTTATGGTTGACTCACAATAACACGTGTAACTCCTGATAGCTTAGCAGTTCGTTCATTCTGATTATATTTGTTTACTCTTACGTTTATAATACTCTCACTCAAGCAGTAGTTAAAAATGTTGCAAAAAACGTGGAAAATTTCCTAAATTCTACGCGGACGGAGTCGAGGGCAACAGCTAGTTTACTGATAAATTTTCATTAGTTTCATTTCAGTTTAATGAAAAATAATCTACTTAGTTAAAAAACTAAAAAACACGATTAAATATCCTACATATTTGTTTTTTATTATTGTATTATCATCGGTCCTTGTTAGGTGTGCAAAATTTCAGATCAATCCGACTACAGCAAGTAGGTGGAAATCACTGTCAAAGATTTCGTTACATAGATTAATACATTGATAGATACCTACCGAACATACCTATATAAACGTGTAAAAAAAGAATACAGATATTCAAATAACCTACGGGCCTATCCTTCCTGGGTGTTTTTAACTGTGGCACTCTGGGGAGAAAATAGGGTGGTGACACTAACATTCTTAAGCCACACGAATACATATTCAAATCAAAAACTTAACTCTCTTTCTCTGTTTTTCTCTCCAGCCCCTTAACGTCCCACTGTTGGGCACAGGTCTACTTCACTTTGAGAAGGAGAAGGGTCTACTGTGCCACGCTGACCAGACGTGTAGGCATAGGATTTACTTTCGAGTTTTTCATTTACAGGGGATGTTATCTGTGTAAAATATTCCTTAGCTGGCTTTTACGGCACCCCGGGAAGGAAAAAGTGTGGTGACACTTGTATTGTATTCTTAATCGGTCACCAT
Source organism: Orgyia antiqua (assembly GCA_916999025.1). Lineage (NCBI taxonomy): Eukaryota > Metazoa > Arthropoda > Insecta > Lepidoptera > Erebidae > Orgyia > Orgyia antiqua. Next base: position 31,171,004 of record OU779864.1, read on the forward strand.
ACGTACAAGTTATCTACTTAATAACTTAAGGGCCTACATCAATATCATCGTCGACACGTACATATTAACACAGCCAGTAGGCACAGAAAATGAAGAATTAGGGATACTTTTCCTATTTACTCAAAATCTACTAAATATATTTTAATTCTGATCCACGTGTTTCTATACATAATAGTTACCTATGTTTTTAAAGTTATTTCATTAGTTAATATGCGATAATAGACCGACAAATGAAAAAAAAAAATTAGAGAGGTTGTTTCGCCAAGATTTTCTATCGAGAAAACTTTTTTCAATCGCGTTTCTGAGTTTATGCGATCCTAGATTATATATTGAAAAAACATATACTTAAAAATTAGAGCTCTAGCCATTCAATCTAAAGAAACAATGAAAACTTCGTACGTAGAAAAATGCATGAAGAATTTTGGTATCCTCTTAACTATTAAATGTTAATTGTTTAATATACAGTTCTGATACATTTACTATTGAAATGTTCAATAATGTTGTTACAGTAAACAGCCGTAAAATATATTATACTGTCGTTAATAAATGGTGTAATCATTTGATTTGGATTCACTGCTGTGATTGTTAATGTATTTTATTTATCCTGTTTATTTCATTAATTGTGGATTTTAACATATTTTAATTTACTAATATTATATGCGAAAGTTGCTTTTTCTTTCACCGGACATTCAATCCGCTGAGAAAAACCGACGTAAGCAACTCAGCAGAGCTCCCGCTGAGTTTCTTACTGTTTATATATTTTTAGGGTTCCGTACCCAAAGGGTAAAAACGGGACCCTATTACTGAGACTTCGCTGTCCGTCCGTCCGTCCGTCCGTCCGTCCGTCCGTCCGTCCGTCCGTCCGTCCGTCCGTCCGTCCGTCCGTCCGTCTGTCACCAGGCTGTATCTCAAGAACGGTGATAGCTAGAGAGTTGAAATTTTCACAGATGATGTATTTCTATTGCCGCTATAACAACAAATACTAAAAATAAAATAAAATAAATATTTAAGGGGGGCTCCCATACAACAAACATGATTTTTTGGATTCCGTACCCAGTATCTCAAGAACGGTGATAGCTAGACAGTTGAAATTTTCACAGATGATGTATTTCTATTGCCGCTATAACAACAAATACTAAAAATAAAATAAAATAAATATTTAAGGGGGGCTCCCATACAACAAACATGATTTTTAGGGTTCCGTACCCAGTATCTCAAGAACGGTGATAGCTAGACAGTTGAAATTTTCACAGATGATGTATTTCTATTGCCGCTATAACAACAAATACTAAAAATAAAATAAATATTTAAGGGGGGCTCCCATACAACAAACATGATTTTTTTACCGTTTCTTGCTCGATAGTAATAACGTTGCCTTATGTTGCATAGATAATGGTACGGAACCCTTCGTGCGCGAGTCTGACTCGCACTTGACCAATTATTTTAAAATAATGAACGACTAGAGTCCTTACAACGCTAAAAAACAATATAAACAAATTACAATTACAATATCTGTTTCAATTCAATACATGTGTAAAATAGAGTTGAAAAGTTAAAATACATTTCTTATTTGTTATAAAGTAGTGAAATTTTGTACATAAGTAGACAAAGTGGCAAGCAAAAGCCTTTAATAATTGTATAATATATTGAACAAATAATAGCCTAAAGCCTTTATGGATAACAATTTCGTATTTATACATCATATATAAAGTGGGGATAAATATGTTAAGTAATTGCAGTAAGAAGCGAGATCGTGGAAAATCACTGGGTAGCGAGTCGCAATTAGTGGACGAACACCCAACGGAAATAAATAAGGATATTAACTTCCCCACCGCAGATCCGACACTGGATAAAAATTATATTATTGTTCTCATTTATTAGGGTACCTACTGTACCAAAAAAAATATAGAAATATGGTATTGTCTGTTATATCTACACGTCAGATACATAGGTTATAAAAGAGCTAGTAAAACATGCCAAACTTGAAATATAAATTGTTGACTTTGACTAACAGTGGTGGGCCTGGTGGTCAATTGGTTCATGTAGTAACGGGCTGCTATTCACGAAGTTGCGGGTTCGATTCCCGCAGTAGTGTTTGCACTGCGTCTGGGTGTTTTCTATATGTATTATGAGGACGTATTTACAAAATAAAAGTAGTGTTTGTATTATTTCCGTGTTCTGGTACCCATAACATAAGCATATAAAAGTTTCACAGATGATGCTATAACAACATAATTATACTAAAATCCAATACAATAAATATGTAAAGGAGGCACCCATACAACAAACGATATAAATATGATATGACGTTATGACAAATATAATTATATTCTTTTTATAGTTAGAGTTTGGAAAATGGTCCACCTAATGTTAAGCGCGAGTGCGATCCAATATTACAATAATATTGCTAGAGAACACGTGATATGCTCGTCGAACTCGTCTCTATTTGGTCGGTTTTATTTCTGTATACGTATAAATATTTTTGTGCTTATCTCAAATAAAATAATTGGATTCGATACGTCATTTATCTTTATGTTATTAATTTGTTTTATTATATGTATAATTTTGTTTTTAGATTCAAAGATTTTATTGACAACTAACTGTTGATTGCCACTTCGTACGCGTGAAATTTGAAAACCTTAACAAATTGTACAAAAAAATACATCCTCTTGTACGACTCTATCATTCAAAAAAACAGCAACAAAATCCGTTGTGTATTTTTCAAGATATAAGCTCACATAAAGACATAATTATATACAAATATAACGACTTTGTTTTATATTAATTAAATATTTAAATACAGTGATGAGGTCCACTCAAATAAAGAAATTTTATAAGAAGTGATATGTCAAATCGAAAAATTATTTAGAAAAATACATATTAAGTTAATATATTATGTAATACCATATTTTTACCTACATTTATTAAATTTTTGCAATTTGATTGCCATGCTTTTGTTTACTTATACTACGATTTAATATGGAGTGGTGTCAAGTGTGTTCTTCGTCACCACATAGACCACAAAGGCCTAATTCCTCAACTAACGTAATATAACATTGTTATTGACATCATCATTCATTCTCCAACTCGTTTCCCGTTATGTTATTGATAATTAAAATTCAAGGAACTCATTTTTTAGGATTCCGTACCCAAAGGGTAAAAACGGGACCCTATTACTGAGACTTCGCTGTCCGTCCGTCCGTCCGTCCGTCCGTCCGTCTGTCACCAGGCTGTATCTCAAGAACGGTGATAGCTAGAGAGTTGAAATTTTCACAGATGATGTATTTCTATTGCCGCTATAACAACAAATACTAAAAATAAAATAAAATAAATATTTAAGGGGGGTTCCCATACAGCAAACATGATTTTTTTACCGTTTCTTGCTCGATACTAATAACGTTGCCTTATGTTGCATAGATAATGGTACGGAACCCTTCGTGCGCGAGTCCGACTCGCACTTGACCAATTATTTAGGGTTCCGTACCCAAAGGGTAAAAACGGGACCCTATTACTGAGACTTCGCTGTCCGTCCGTCCGTCCGTCCGTCCGTCTGTCACCAGGCTGTATCTCAAGAACGGTGATAGCTAGAGAGTTGAAATTTTCACAGATGATGTATTTCTATTGCCGCTATAACAACAAATACTAAAAATAAAATAAAATAAATATTTAAGGGGGGCTCCCATACAACAAACATGATTTTTTTACCGTTTCTTGCTCGATACTAATAACGTTGCCTTATGTTGCATAGATAATGGTACGGAACCCTTCGTGCGCGAGTTCGACTCGCACTTGACCAATTTTTACTTTAATTTCAGGCATACATTTGACGCCATATTTTGTATAATTTATGAAATACTATGATTATATTAACTAATTAATTATCGGATATCAGTTTGTGCAAGATTCTTAATGAATGGACGATAATTAATCATGATTATGTATATACATCGTTAATTATCAACGTTCGTTGCCATTACAAAAAATGTTTATAACGCATTAAACAATTTTGATTGATTACGTTACATAATATATATAGTCTTATTCACACTTATCGAAGGTTTGAAAGTTCGCTAAAATCGGTTCGCGAAAATTGTCAAAACTTGTTATTCATAATAGTCATTTTACGCTAAAACGTTTATTATCTCTTCGATAAAATACCCGTTTAAACCTCGTTAAGTCATTATGAATAAGACCAATAGTATATAGATTTTTTTTATACATAATATAAACCTATAATTATCTTATATATAAAATTCACGTGTCACAGTGTTAGTTACCGCACTCCTCCGAAACGGCTCGACCGATTTTTATGAAATTTTACATGCATATTCAGTAGGTCTGAGAATCGGCCAACATCTATTTTTCAAACCTTTTTTTTAGTATGGCAAAACAACGTTTGCCGGGTCATCTAGTCTAATATATAAAATTCTCGTGTCACAATTTTCGTTCCCATACTCCTCCGAAACGTCTTGACCGATTCTTATGAAATTTTATATACTTAATCAGTAGGTCTGAGAATCGGCTACTATCTATTTTTCATACCGTTAAGTGATAAGGGTTGCCTACCCCTAACATTTATATCGCAAAACAACGTTTGCCGGGTCAGCTAGTAATCTATACTTCCTTATCCTTACTATTTTATAAATGCAAAAACATTTAGTATGTTAAGTTAAGTTTATGACGCTATAGGAATTTAGCTGTTAATGTGTCGAACGAAACTATAGCGCGATTTAAAAGATTGTCAACGCCATCTATCCAGTGTTATAGTAAACTTCTGTTTATTAAGGTTTTGATTTCTAAATTTCACGCGTACGAAGTCGCGGGCAACAGCTAGTAATATTATAAAACTGAAGAGTTTGTTTTTTTGAACGCGCTAATCTCACGAACTACTGATTCGAATTAAAAAATTCTTTAAGTGTTGTATAGTTCCTTTATCAAGGAAGGCTTTAGGATATGTAACGTCACACTGCGACCAAATTCCACATGTACGAAATCGCAACAGCATATAGAATAACAAAAATATTAAGTAAGGCGTGCAATAATCAATCAATAATCAATCAATAAGTAATTCTTCAGTTTTTTATATATGTGTAGTATATTTTGTATGTAGTATATATACTACTTATATTATTTGTGTATGTATGTAGATATTATACTTATTCATTATAATTAGTGTAAAAATAAAAAAAATATTTTCTAATTTCACCTTTCAGTGATAAAGTTGCACCTGCCCCATATTATCTCTGCACCGCTGATGGTTGGCTGGTAGAGAATGCCATTGGCATTAAGTCCGCCATTGTACATTTTGTTAGTGCAAAAAGTTTTAAATAAATAAAAATAAATAAATAAATAATCATGATAGTTAAGTGTATATCGTTATATTGAGCGATCGAAGTTATGGGTAGGCAGATGGCACACGGGAGTTCATCGTGATTAGTTCAGGGACTGCAATAGGCATAGCACCGCTATCATCTTTTTGATATAAAAATATTGTTATAGACTTTATCGTCGAGCTTTTGTTGCAATATATTTATTAGATTAAATATTAATTCATAGGTTTAGCCTTTCCATTATTAGTATCAGTATAAAAAACAAATTTTAGCATTTATGACACGCTTTTATTAGCTCGGAATGTATCTATCAATGTATTAGTTTATGTAATTCCATTACATAAACTAATTTTGCTTGCATAAGCTTTGATTTTCGATTTTCTCCCATTTGGAGTAGTCGTATTGATCTGAAATTTTGCACACAATACATATTATATTATTAAGAACTGATGACAAGATATTTACAAGTCTGTTTTTTTATTTTTTGGTCCCACACTATCGCCACAAAGATCTAAGTTCATTGTGTTAATGTAATTAAAAAATAATTACCTACAATCAAAGTATCTAGTCTCGAAATATTGCTCTGCTTTGTAGAGTAACATTTTAAGGGCCTACATATAATATTTTCGTATATCATCGCTGACACGTACATATTAACACAGCCAGTAGGCACAGAAAATGAAGAATTAGGGATACTTTTCCTATTTACTCAAAATCTACTAAATATATTTTAATTCTGATTTACGTGTTTCTATATATGATAGTTACTTATGTTTTTAAAGTTATTTCATTAGTTAATACGCGATAATAGACCGACAAATGAAAAAAATAAAAAATTTGAGAGGTTGTTTCGCCAAGATTTTCTATCGAGAAAACTTTTTTCAATCGTGTTTCTGAGTTTATGGGATCCTAGATAATATATTGAAAAAACATATACTTAAAAATTAGAGCTCTAGCCATTCAATCTAAAGAAACAATGAAAACTTCGTACATAGAAAAATGCACGAAGCTATTTTGGTATCCTCTTAAGACTAAATAGAGTTACTTTTCTAAATTTGCGAGTAATTAATCAGTTAGTTTAGTTGAATGTTGTCCTCAATTTTAGACAATTGATCAAATTACAAGTTTTACAATTTTAAAATTAATCTAACTAATATTAAAAAGCTGAAGAAGAGTTTGTTTGTTTGTTTGAACGCTCTAAACTTAGGAACCGGTAATCCGATTTAAAAAATTCTTTTGGTGTTAGATAGTAGATATTTATGCTGTGTAACATCACGCTGCGACTAATAGGAGCACAGCATTAGTGAAAAATGTTGCAAAAACGGGGAAAATTTTCTAAATTCCACGCGTATGAAGTCGCGGGCAACAGCTAGTTCTCCAATATACTTAACTATTAAGAGGGTACTGTACTCATAATTTAGGTATTTGCCTTAGGTATTGCTATCCCTATTCTCGAGCACCGCGCTGAAAGGGACAAATATAGCTGAAGCAGATTTTACCTACAAATTCTTTGAGAAAAAGACGTTTCGTACTTCCCTTTTTTATATTTTAGATGAAGAGTATATTTATACTTGTATCACTTTCTTTTTTGGTAAAACGTTACCAAATATGTGTGATAGACGCTGCAACTTTACCTAAAGAAAACCAAAAGAAATGGGATTTTCGGATGTTCATATTTCTTTTAGTTATTATGTACCTATTGAAAAAAAGAAAGTGACAGAAGCATAGATATACTCTTCATCTATAATATAGCGTTGAAACAATTAAAATCGGTTTAACTTTCGCGAAGAAAAAAGGGAAGTACGATACCCATATTTTTGTATGGAGCATAATTTGGTATCGTGCCCTCTTAATAGCGGTTTTTTAATGATTATAATCTATAATAATATTATAAAGCGGAAGAGTTTGTTTGTTTGTTTGAAAGCGCTAATCTCAGGAACCACTGGGTCGATTTAGAAAATTCTTTAAGTGTTAGATGGGGCATTTATCTAGGAAGGCTTTAGACTATATAAGATCACGCTACAACCGGTAAAAACGAAGCTGTAGTGAAAAATGTTGCAAAAACGGGGAAAATTTCTTAAATTCCACGCGGACGGATTTGCTGGCAACAGCTAGTATTTTTCTAAAACAGAGATATAATTTGGTAATCTCCGAACAATTATTTAAATATATGCCCGGATTTGATTTTCAGTTCATTTTCAAGAAAGGTAAGTATTATTACAGTGTGCATCTCTGCGTTTTATTCAACAGTCGGTCCCTAACGCTGCTTTTCGCTAAAACCGAATCGTTGTTACTTGATTTCTGCATTTCGAAAAAGCGTGAATATTTTCCTCATGGGTGCTTTCTACTTCTAAGAATCAAAAGTCGATTCCAAATTGAATATTATGAAATTGTAATATTATAGAATGCATTTTATTGCGTAAAAATAAATGCATTTTTATTTATCGTTACGTTATGTGTGCATCATTTTATAAAAATATGATGCTTACATAGGTGCAAAGTCATCCCAGAGTTGGAGAAACAGATAAGGATTTGGCAAATATTTACTTATTATAAAACAATGTCAGTATTTTTGTATGTATGTCCCTAGTGAGCTTATGTTTTCAAAACAACGCAACGGATTTCGATGCGGTTTTTTTAATAGATAAAGTGATCGAAGAGGATGGCTTTTTTGTATAATTTGATAGGGATTGGTTTCTAAAATAGACGCGTACGAAGTTGCAGGCATAAGCTAGTTATAAATAAATGGATAAATAAGATCTGTCATAAAGAAATGGAAATAGTTTTATAATGGTAATAATAAGTGGGAATAGCGCTATTCTAAAATAAGTACTGTAGAATTTGAAATAATAATATGTAAAAAAGAGTTTATAAATATAGTTTGCACTCATATATAAAAGCAAAATGTTGTTGAAAACTAAAAAGTGACATCTCGCTAACTTTTCAAGCAATATTTTAGCGACTAAAATAACATAGGCTAAATACCCAGACTGACGTTGAACATTTTAAAATGAGTTATTTCTATTTATTTTTACAGAAATAGTTTTTACATAATTTGGTACTACAGGTAAATAAATTAAATGTTCTTGAAGTATAAAACAAACAGGAATTGTAATACACGCTGTTTTTTTTCACTACCATGTTGGCGGAGCGCCTAGGTAACGCACACAAACACTATAACGTAATGTCAGTGGTCGGTAAGCACGCCACGCTCAAAATCACCTCGCGCGCACGAGGGGATGACAGTGTCCGTACACAATGTATAAGCATTGGTCTCATGTCTTGCTCAGCGGTGTTTATCTTATAATATAGACTCTTGTTGGATAAATGCTCTAAGTTAATCTTATTTCGCGAGAACTTTGAACTTTATTATGAGGTTAAACAAAATGGCTTACTTTTTCATTTAAATGGGCGGTAAAGTATTCTAAAATTTTTAAGCCCAAGTTTCCAAAAATTAACCAATTTTATTATTTTAAGCACAAACTTCTATCATCAATATCATCATACTGCCACCCCTTTTGTTCATGGGGGTTGGCAGGGACTATAAAATGCCATCTGCTACGTCAACTAAACACACTTCCTTGGCTTCACTTTGTGAAAAGATTTGGAAAAAGAAACTGTGCACACCTAAATAAAGAATTAGATTGAAAAACCATCAATCCATTTGTGCTTTTTACAAGGTTTAATAAAAATTGAAACATATTTCGGTTTGTAGTAAAAGCTAAGTACATTTGGGGCTTTTCCTGTGTTTTTTTTTCCTTTGTAAGAGATTGCGCTAAGTGATCACATTTCGATATTAAACCATTTGCCGAAGGCCGGTGCCGGCTACGTATTTCATTTTACTGAGTGTCTGACGTGAATTTTGGAGACTTGCTTTTTGTCGAAATTATTTTCCAATCTTTATATTACATCAAGTGTCAATTTTGGTATCATTTTATATCAAAGAAAGAAAGAAAGAAAGAAAGAAAATTTTATTATTCCCCGTAGGAAGAGACACACATATACAAACATTGAAATAATTATTAAAAACACTCAAATATATCAGACAGTGTGTCCCGCCCGTGGAAAACAATAGGAAATAGGAATATCAGTAGTATTATTTATGTGATCTTTTATAAATAAAATCCTTACCTTAACGTGGCCTTTCGATGTACGCTGGGTGCAATCGCGACGTGCTAGCCATCAATTTTAAGTAAATTTTCACGTTACTAAAAAAAACAAAGTACACTTTTATGTCAGTCACTCCACTCACGCAATGTCAAATGTTGATTGCGCGACTGGTGCCAATCCTGAGGCAACTTTAGCGTTTACCCATGCCTACTTCTCTTACAAAGTAGCAAGCACTCGGAATACAAGGATCGGGCAGCATAAAGTAAGAGCGGGTCGCAAAACCCAATCGCGGAACATCGGATGGCTCGTTTACTAGCACCATATATGCGAAAGTAACTCTGTCTATCTGTTTCTATTTTACAATTTTACAAGTTATATACAACAAACTGTAACTGTAACTACCCAGTTACAGTTACAGTTTGTTGTATATAACTTGTATATATTGTTGTATATAACTTGTATACCCATATAACTATATACCAAAGTTGATTTCAAATTCTACACGTCTAAACTCGCTGGTCATACTTGATGACATATAATTTACTATATATTATGAATATTAATATAGTATAAAGTACGGTAACAAGTCATTATTTTTTGAGTTAACTTTCAAATTATCATTTGTACTAACGTAATTGTTCGGGTCGGTGGATTTGCCGCGTTTTACACAAATCTTCCCATTACAATAGACCCAAATGCCTAATCCTAGCAAAAACGAGCCTCACACATTTGCATAACTACGTACGAGTATTACATTTGTACAGTAAAAACTTCATGATTATACCCCCTTTAATCTGTTATTTTACAAGTTTCCCTTCTATTCAAATTAATGAACTTTGGAAGTGAACTTTAAACTGTGTAAAAAGACTTCACAAATATCATCTGGCATAGTTAAAGTTTTGATATGAAGAGTATATTTAAATTTTTTACTTTGTAGCTTTTAAATTAATTACTCAAGTAGATACATTCGTTTGAAGTATATTTTTATTTCGGTAAAGTTGGCTGCAACATGTAGAGACTGTACAACATTTTTCTATTACATTTGAATTCAGGCAAGCATTCATGTAAACAAATTATATGATTTCAAGCTTTATTTTTTAAAACTAAGATGCAATAAGGTTTCAATATAAAAAATATTGCATATTTTTATACAAAAAATAATAATGTGTAGTAACAATGATTTGAAGTAATACTTTACCATATCTGTCATCATGTTCTCTTAAAAACAGTATAAGATAAGAGGTACGAGAGTAAAGTAATATTGAAAATAAAACTTATGAGCAGTCCGCGCTCAACCAAAAATATGAGACAGAAATGATGTCGTATTTATTTTATTATGCATTTCATTTTGTTCTCAAGTAGTTGCTGAAGTCCCTCACCATCTTAGTAACAGTGTTGTGAGTTGAAACTCTCGAGATGTTTTCTTAAAGTTCCTTCGCTACACAACTTCCAGTTTCTTCTCTCATTAAGTTCATTAACAACATTCAGTGTCAGTATTTTTGATGCTCACTGCTCGCTTTCAATATTTCGTGTATAATTCACTTCACTTTGTTTTATACCCGACGTCTGTGTAAGCAAAATAATTTCAGAAACGTTTCGAATGTCAATGTTTTATATTTGAGGTAAATAATTGCGAAAGCACTTAAAAACTTTGTTCTCTTGATTAATGAGGCACCATTATATACTTAAAGTTATTCAAACGACAATTGTTAAATAAATTTCATCAGTAACAGAAATAAAATTCTAATTATGTCTATTCAAAATAATGTTTTACAATGCTCCCTCAAAATGTTTCAAATAAAACCTAACATTTCAATCTGGGAAAGTGCATAATTTAAGAAACCGGAACAGAAAAATTGTAAAATAAATCTTGAAAAATCTTAGACACGTAATACAATGGCTGGACTTAGACTCAAATTTCAAGATTTTAAATATTACAATGTACTTCGTCGAACTGCAGTGCGGGCTCAGTAAATTCCATTTAGCTAAATAGCTTTTGAAAGAGATAAGAATCTACCATACAATGGTTTCCTGCTTTGAGCGGGAAACTAAGAAAATTGAAAACAGAGTCGCCAAGTAAGACTGCAACGTTGATGGTCCGATTTCAGGGAACCTGAGATTTCGAATTGCTTTCGTCGTAAAATTTCAGCGCCCTTAAATATTTGGTAATCAAGGTGGCCTCAGTTTTTGTTGGATGATATCGCCTCACTTTCGCAATCTTGGTTTTAATAAGTATATAATGTTCGCAAGATGTACCTGTGAGTAGGGGATTTACATAATCATTACCATATCTAGCGCAGTGGCGCGGGTATTATGCCCGAGAGGTTAATAATGTTATTTTCTAGCCACGTTTTCACGTTGCTATTTCACGTTATCGACCCCTTTATCTACATCGTCATTGTTACTGGCCACTTGCAAAACACTCCACCCTGGTCAACCCATAGCACGTAACTAGATCATTTGGTGACTTTTAGCGATTGTTTTGACTAAGTAATAACAGTACGGTTTAAAGAACATTGTTCGTCTGTCATTTAATTTTATTGTTTTTAATACTAATTTATTATTTTTTGCAATCGACTTGTTATGCTTTTACTTAATAAACGAAAGTATAGTGGAAACAATTATAACCATGAGCGGGACTTAAACCCACGACCTCGGAATACCGTTCCGTTGCTCTCCCATCTATGCTATCATGGTTCCTGCACATGGTTCCTAAACATGTGTCTAGGAACCATGTGCAGCAACTAGGTCGTGGGTTCAAGTCCCGCTTGGGTCATGGTTATCATTTTTTCCACTGTACTTTTAGTTTATGAAATGTTTCTAACACTTTTAAAATGGCATAGAAATTGTTTTACTCTTATTTTTATGTTTAATTTTATTGCTAAAGAAACCCTTAAAGTCCTTGATTCCATCAAATCATTCAAATCAAATCAATTGATGACATCAAAAACATTGTTTTTGGCTTTGTATATATTTTGAAACGGAAAATACCGTTATTATTTGCCGTTTTAGAGCATACATGATTCAATTTTTGAGATGACCACTTTCAATACCTATGAGACTAGTTCTTCTATTCACTAAACTCCATTCCATTTAACTCTGATACTATCATGGTAGGTTAAAATTATGTGTGGTAGATGGTACTCTTGAAAAAGAGCGGCACAAAGATGAGACACTAGTATTTATTTATTTGGCACTTTTAAGAACATTAGTTTACATTAATTGTAAGTTCGCTGGGACCTACACTAGGAATACCTGTGTTGTAGGATCCAATTTCCTCCCAAGTAATTTAACATAAGTAATTATAGTATTATAGAAACTTAATTACGTATCACATATGCATGTTTTCATTTCTTGTGAATATTTTAATGGATTATCATTTTTGCCGAGAAATATAATAAAAATTCTTGTCAGTATTCTGTTCAATTAAAAAGCATGACTTTTGACTTGACATGATTGAACCGAAGAGCATTTTAACATTGTTGTGAACACAATTTAGATTTGTAATAAGTTTTAACGTGGAGGGTAATTCGCATTATGTTGACGAGTCACGACGCGACAAGACGAGTGTCTCGGTGCGTGACGTGCACACATGCGCGGAAGTCGGCTCTACTTACTCTAAGTCTATTTAACGGATCGCGAACTTCGTTCGTTCAAAAATAGAAAAGTAAGCACCCATGCGTCTCAGTACTTCAAATTACTTTTGCATGATGAATTGAATGAACCAATTGAACCGTCTAAATGGTTCATATTGTTGGTAACGCATCTGAGAGTTTTATATAAAATGTAGATATTCATTCGTATACACATTTCAATGATAACAAAATGGTTAGTCGATGGTAAACAAAAGTGTTAATATAGATCCGAATCGATATGGGGATCGATATTAATCCTTTTATTAAAATCAGGTAGGTGGGTAGAAATAAAAATATATTTTGTCGTGAAAACAATAAGTCGGTATTATGACAATTAAATTCCCAGAATTTATGACATGATATCGTTATAAATGAAATATCACATTTTACGTCAGTAAACTGAGTAGGCTTTGTGATACAGAAAAATAATATTCTTTCATCTATTTAAAGTACCCTTTATTAATATCTGTACATTGATTTATTCCTATTGATAAGTATAAATGTTATATTTTTTCTGCCATTGATCCGTTCTATAAAAATTCCTCATTCATTTTATAAATTACTAATCTTCTTCTTCATGTATATAAAAATCAATTGCTGTTCGTTAGTCTCGCTAAAACTCGAGAAAGGCCGTCTCAAGGTCGATTTTGGTGATTTTGGTCTTGAAATATTCGTGAAAGTCCAGGGAAGGTTTAAATGGTGACAACATATATAGGGATCTAAAATTCCACGCGTATGGAGTAGCGGGCATCAGCCAATAGAAGAATAAAACTATACGTCAATATTTTGTGTATTTCAAATTTAAGAAGCTTTTGCGTATAGGAAGAAATTAATTAGTAACGTTAAGTTAAAAAAATGTTACCGTTTCGTGTACACTCACCTTTATATTTACCAGTCAGCGATCTATAATCACAGAGATATGATTTAGTATTAAGAACAACTAGAGGCAGTCGAGCGAACTTACGCAATGGCCAATAAATCTAAACTTTGTAAGAAAGTAATCCTATGCTTATGCGATATTTCTATCCTCTGTGACAGTTACAGTTTGTAATCTGCTGAATGTGTGACATGATATAATCGTTTCTATTTGTTTTGCTGTTTAAGATTTATTTTAGCCATAGGCGTAGGTAAAAATCAAGTAATAAACTTTATAAGAGCGACAAGGATACTATTTTGTTGAATAAACACAAAATCTCTAAGAATTTTCACTTGGATGGTTAAGAGCGTGCTTTGTCACTGAAATAGGAGTTTTTCAGTAGAACAGTTACCTTTATAAGGACTTAACGTCGCAGGAAACGGCCTTCTAAGTATACGAGCACAGGGGCGCCCTCTCGTTGCTGATAACAGAATTATCCGAATGACGCCATCTATCTTTTAAATGTGCACCTTACTTTAGGAACCCGTACGTTGTTGGTGTCACACATACCTAACATAAACTTTTAAATATTCATGAATTGTACTCTTATCAATTATTTAAACTAGACATATATGTTAGTTAATGTTTTTGTTTGTCTGTAATATTTACATTTATGATAGCTGTATGTATACGTATCCATCCATCCATCCATCAGCCTCTCTCTGTCCACTGCTGGACATAGGCCTCCCCCATAGAACGCCACAACGCGCGGTCCTGTGCCGCCTGCATCCAATGTCTCCCCGCGACCTTGACGATATCGTCGCTCCACCTTGTCGGGGGCCGCCCAACGCTGCGTCGTCCGGTACGTGTTTGCCACTCTAGGACTTTTCTTCCCCAACGATCGTCAGTCCTACGAGCGATGTGGCCTGCCCATTGCTACTTCAGCGTGCTAACCTTTGTATACGTATAACACACTAAAATAAATGTTCATAACATCACGATAATTGCTTGGAAAACCCTACTAATATTATAAATGGGAAGATTTGTGAGTATGGATGTTTGGATGTTTGTTACTCTTTTACGCAAAAAACTACTGAATAGATTTTAATGAAACTTTACAATAATGTAGCTTATACATGAGAATAACACATAGGCTACATTTTATAAAGATATTGTATTTTTTTTTTTTAATAAATATTCATTGACATTTCACACAACGTCCTCTGGTCCCAAGCTAAGCTTATTATGCTTGTGTTATGGGTACCAGAATACGGATATATTACATAAACTACTTTTCTTTTGTAAATACATACTTATAATACATAATAAACACCCAGACGCAGTACAAACATTTGTATGACAATTAAAAACATCACACAAATGATAGTCCTGACCGGGAATCGAACCCGAGACCTCATGATCGGCAGTCCGTTATATAAACCACAACACCACGAGGCCTGTCAAAGTATAAAATGTATAAAATGTTGCACAAAAATAATCCACACCTACGAAGTCGCGGGCAACATCGGTTTATTATAATTCGAATTATACCGTCAATCAAAATGAACGTAAAGTAATTATTAGGTAGGTACCTATTATTATTTAGAAGCATTGATTTCAATTATGACAATCAAGCACTTTGTTGCTACGTCATAAAAATAGTAGTAAAAATTATACGCTTATATTCTTATGCCGGTTCTTCTCAGCGGATTGCATGCCCAGAACCGGTGGTAGGGGAAAATTTTTCTTTTATCTTATGAACTTATCTTTCTTGAAAAAATTGTGTCTACTTGTTTAAATGATGTTGTTTCATTTCCTAGCAGTTTTATAGATGTGGTATCCAAATACATACGTTGCAGATAAGTCCCGTGTCTGACAATGTTACGCATATATTCTGAATAGTTAAAAAATCATTCTGGTATGACCAAGTCAATGTCAAAATCAAAGATTTTTATTTCAAATAGGCAAGATTTTTTTTTCTTTTCCTTCACCTTGAAGCATTGAGGCAAGATTAACATGCTGTTTTAAAACGTCAAAAGCTAGGCGTCTGTTCCAAAAGTAAATTCCATGGAGAAGAACAGACAAGAAACTCCATATATTATATTCGTACTCCTCGACTAATTGTATACCAAGCATTTAAATGTCAATAGCATCTCAAGTCCTGTGCTAATATTTAATATTTGCTTCACGCTCCTGTATTTGTTATACCTAGTTAACCGCGTAATACATTAACTGATTACGAACGCTATCCATCTTGCTATGCGTCGGACATGCTCCACCCTATGACTTAGAAGCCTCGTTTACTTTATTTGATTTTGTAAGACTGTAGCATAATATTCTCTGATACTTGCAAGACTCTTGAACCTAAAATAAATCCAATGAGTTGACTGAAAAGTCTTTGAAAATGATCTATGATTTAAAACAAATATACGCGTCTAAATCCGTAAAAAACATTAATTGTGCACTTCTGAGTAAGCTAAATTTTATTCTTAATCCATGTGGTGACAGATTAAGAATACAAAAGTCACCACTTCATTTCTTACGCAGAAAGCTGTGAGAGCTAACGAATAGATATATCAAAAAATAATTTAATTTGATTAAAATTCAATTTTAGTTGTTCTAGTAACAACATTTTCACGATATGACATCACGTAGCATCGCTTAACACACATCGTAGCATTGTGCTACGCCTACGCGCTACGACGTATCGTGTGTACAAGAGCCTCTACATCTTTTTCAACCATGCCTTATAGCAACTTATAATGTTTTTCTCTCCTATATATCAAATTATCATATTCCAGAACAGCTCTGCTTCTCGACCCTCGTATGCCAAACACATTTGCAACACCATTATTTTATACCCTTATAACGATATATGTAAGTCAGTAAATATTGCGTTCTGTTTAAAGAAAAGTATGTTTAACACGCACGCTTGAGGCTTTTGTTGTTGAAAGATGTGTCTGGAACGATGATTTCGTTTCGCGCCAATGAACACATTTTTTTCATTTTAGGGTAAATCAAGAATATAAGAGCATTAAAAATCTTTTGCCGTTTTGTGTAGGTACCTTTATGGCCTGTGAATAAGATATTTGTTATAGAAAAATATACGTTGATGTTTTCTGATAAAATGTTTTTCTCATCTTTTACACTAATGAGAATAAGGAGAGGAAGCGATAAATTGAAATTTATCTTGGGCGTAGAACGCGCACACACACCCACATAAATATTTATTACTTATTAAAGTTCGTAGCAATTCATTAAATAGGTTTTACCAGTTATTCAAATGAGATTTATTATTCAGAAACGTGAGTGATATTAAGTTATTTGTCATAAATTAAACATAAATATGATAGAAAGATGATAAATTGGTAATCGTGATATCACCATCGTCAACCGGCAGGTTTGAAAACAAGCCAGCCACATTGTGTAAATTGGTACCTAACGCTTAACCAATTATAAAACAACATCCTTTGTACAGAATTACGTGCACGGAGTAGTCTTGCAATAAGTAAAAATAGCATTTAAGGTGTGTTTGAAATGTTGCCTTTGACTGTACTAATGAATATATTTAGAACGTAGGATGTACTATTCACTGAATTCTTTTTATACCTACAATTATGATAAAAATTTAACATTACAAGTGCTTTTCAGCAACTGCTTAAACATCAGCATTCAATAAAAATTTAAACGAGGCTCGGGACATCAAGTCAACAAAGTATGAACGGCGCATTTTGTGTAATGATATTGGTAATGGTCAAACACCAATCCAATATAATACTTTTTTTAAAAATTATTATATTAAAAAAAATTTATATAGTTAAATATAATGAAACGTCTTTTCAGAATCTCCCATGTGTGTTGAATTTCACTAGATAAGTAATAAAACAATAACAAACAAAACTAGCAAAGTTTGGTGGAAGTCTTATATTTAATAAAATGAGTGGTATTTGTCGAACTTTTCTAGCGCACAAATTATAAGTAAGAAACACAAATTATAGTTGACGTAAGGCCTGAGGCAGTATAGCTCGGGGTCGCACACACAGGGGTCTGAAACGTCGAGCGGGGAAGGGCGGTAATCAGCCCGGACAGTAATTCGGGCGCCTTAAGGGTGTGATCGGTTAGCGCAGACAAGGGTACCACCACTACCATCCTTAGAGAGAAGAAATACTTTAGTTCAACATTTCCGATGTGGTTTTGTTTTGTAGCTCTTAGAGATTAGGCAATTTCTCAATAAACATGCGATCCGTAGGCAGCTGCTATTGCTTAGTTTATGAGACGTCTCCGGAGAAATTAATATAATATGGAACATAACTTAGAGCATCGTAATAAGATTAAGTTTGATGTTTCTGTCGGTTTCATCATCTTTGATTGTTTAATTGTATATTATAACAGACAGCAAGTAAGTTGTAATATAGTTTAGTTTACTGATATTAATTTAGTTAAAACAACTTATAAACAAAGTTGATAAATATCATGAGAATAACTTCTGTATAACTCGAATCAAGGACAAATATAGTAAGAGAAAAATGACGTCAATAATCGCAAGTTTATTCCAATTAAGTTTGGTTGGAATCTTTGAACGCAATAGAGGTGTAACATCAGTCTACGTAACATTCAATGGTTTTGAGTACACAGCCAACCAAGGGCTCTTGAGGTCCTCAACTTCGTGGACTTCGGGAATCTTTGCACCTTAATTACACTTAGCTACGGAATAAGTACCTACGGCACGTATTTCCAACGTTTGCCGAAAGGGGAATGAAAAAAAAAAATCGATAATCAAGATCTTTCTGCATGAAAACCCGAGAGGTTCTTACAGAAGATTTTGAGACATTAGAATGTTACTCTCAAATTGAGAGCCGACTTCGATTAACTTTGATGTATTTTATTTTAGGATGACCCTGTTTCTCAACGCTAGAGCAAACGCTTTACAATTCCAAATGTTCACAAAGATTTCGTACTAAGAATTCGAACATTGCTTTGTGACATATTTATCTTTTTTATAAACATCAGTTTATTTTTGCAAGGTTTACATTTAGAGGAAATGTTTTGTTTTAAACTTATAAAGAATTGTTCTTTTAAACATCTTTTACTGGGTTTAAAAGTTTTTATAAAGGTAGGCACTTACCGGGCTAATTATATCGGTTTACCGGCTTAAGTTATGTATACTTACAGACAAACCATGCTTATATTCTCAAATATATCTAAGTCAAATTATGTTTGTAAAATTTCTTACTCCTCGATTTTTGTTAAGCTGTTAAGGGTACTGCTGCTTGCTAAGCGTATTCTTAACTTCAAGGTTAACGTGTTGTGATTTACATATTAACAATAGTCAAATTAAATAAATTACTTATGCTTCAAAAAAGTTATACGAGTTAAACTAAACAACCTTGCAAGTATGTGCAATAAAATATAACTATAACATAACCTGGAGAAAAGTCCTTGGAGCTCAGTAAGTAATATTCAGCTTTTCTGAAGGCGGCCCGAAGCCTAGCAAAGCTGCCTTATCGGCCAACTTTTACATTATCTGTTGAACTCTTCCATAAATTTGAGCCCAAGTCTACTTACGCTTATCAAGTCAAAACTACCTAAGCGTGTATTTATTTGTTTCTATTTTCCGGCTGATTGACTCTACAACTTATACGGAAGCGACGGAGGTATGAGTTGGCCTACCTTGCGAAAGTTCTTCGTTTCTGATTCGAAATCAGTTAATGCAAAAGTTTATTTTTATAAGTAAGATTACACGGGAGTTTGGGTGAAAGTTTACGCGAGCAGCTTTCTTTCGGAGATCCCACAAAGTATGAAAGAAAAGGTGGAAAAGGTTCTTGTTTCGAGGATTAATACTGAATTTAAAATTATTTTGTAACTCTTATCTTTTGTGACAATATCAAAGTGTATCAATGTCTACTTTTAAATTTATAGCAACTTTATTTATAAGTAAATATTTGCACATTTCATAAAAACCTGTTTGTCAATTTTTTAGTTTATTTTAAACACACTGTCGTGGTGTAAGATTTGTTATTTTGTTATTACTTAGTGATTTCCTTTCTTTTCCAAACCCCTTAACTGGTTGTGGTCCTACTGTTGTATTTGAGTCTTTTCCATTTCGAGAGGGTATTTACGATTAACTTTGTTGAATTGTGATTTTAATATTGTTATTTTTGACCATTTAATAATCAATTATAAAGCCATATGTTTAAATAAGTTAAATATATAAGAATAAAGTTAAATGAGTCAAAATCTACTCATATAGACTTTACTAACAAAAAAGAAAATTACGAGCCTTTGTATCTAAATAATCAGGTAATACCTCACCAGAACACAGCCAAATACCTAGGCATGACATTAGACGCAAAGCTTCGCTGGAAGGCCCATGTCAAAAAGAAACGCGAAGAGTTGGAGCTTCGCTACAAGAATATGTACTGGCTACTGGATAAGCATTCGTCGTTGTCAGTACATAATAAATTGCTCTTGTACAAACAGGTCCTAATGCCAGTGTGGACCTATGGTATCCAGCTGTGGGGCTGTACCAAAAAAAGTAATGTGGAAATTATACAAAGGTTCCAAAATAAAGTGCTTAGGGGTATTGTGAACGCACCATGGTACGTCCGAAATGCTGACCTTCACAGAGACTTAAATGTGGACACGGTCACTAATACAATAAAAAAGTTAGCCGAAGCCCATGAACGGAGGCTTCATCATCACGTTAACGTCGAGGCTATCCAGCTCCTTGACAATACGGATCTAGTTAGAAGACTTAAAAGAACAAAACCGTTCGAACTAGTTCTTTAATAGTGATAGTGTTAATTAGTGCAGTGAGTGCTAACTTTTAGGAACACAAAAACAAAGTGCCTTCGCCTTAAATAGAGACAATAAGAAAAGTGTTGATGGACACAATCTTATATATTATTCTATTTAGTAATTTAAGTTAGACTAAAATTACCTATTAGCCTTGATTGGCTAGATTGTAATAGTTTGATGAATGTGGTCTCCAAAGACCGGAGTCATCAAAAAGAAAAAAAAAAAAGAAAAAAAATATGTTTAAATCATTGTATTACGTTATCATGCATACAGGTCCAATCGTCACAATTTATGGACGCTTTCCCATGGAGCTCATAAACATTGTAAAACTTCCGGCAGATGGTGGGCAAGCATCCGATTATGTTACCATGGAACAGTACAATGTTTTAATATCATGATACGAACCTAACATAACCGTATACGTGAATTTTAAAATATTTGTATTGCTAAGCGGATTTTTAAAAACAAAAAGTTTTCAATGAAAATAACAAATTTTTTTAAGCATTTTACCTGTGTTTGGTTTGGATTAATATTTGAAACGTGGAGCTGAAATGTATTATGATGACGAATTCTCGTACATTGCTTTTATTAAAGTTATGTATCAAAAGGTAAAATGGGGCCCTATTACTGAGACTTAGCTATTCATCACCAGGGTGTATCTTTGGAACTGCTACAGCCAGAGAGCTAAAAATTTCACACAAATATATACAACATCAAATATTCATCATCACTATTCCCTGCCCTTATCCCGCCATTTGGAGTCCTGTTATCTCTAGAACGGTGATATCTAGAAAGCTGAAAATTTCACAGTTGATGCTACAAAAAAAAATCCTTATCATCATCATTTCCCTCCTTTCATTCCGTTATTAGATGTTATTTGGGGTCGATAAGGTAAATATATTATGATAATAATGGTGTGGAACCATTAGTGTGTGAGACCAACTCGTACTTCACCGGTTTTTATAATTAAATAATGTATTTGATTGACAACAACTGTCTACTGATGTTTTTATTATTCTTGCTTGTCAATTTTAGTAAAAATCACGATATTTTTATTATAATATTCGTCAGATTTCCTCAAGCACAATATGCCATTAACGTTTGAGTGACATAGTCTGTAATTTACGTTTAAAAGCCTGCACTCGACTTAAAGTCAACTGTAATTTAGTCTTAGCCAGCAACACCCGCTAAAAATCTAATTTGTCAAGATTTTGTGGCAACTAAAAATTATTACAAGGAGCGATTATGAAGACATTTTCTTAAAAGCTTAAGTAAATTTTTATCCTGTGTTATATCAATATTGCTACCAATTCTATTCGATAACTTAATTCTCATTTAAAAATAACCGCAATTTTTAAATATGGATCGTAGCAAATTGCGTTCTATAGTCTCTGCCTACCCCCATGGAAAAAAGGCGTGATGTCATTATGATGATTTTTTAAAAATATAATTTAGTTTTAATTAATTAAAGATTATATACAATGTCGATGATGTCGACCCAGGTTTCGAGCACATCCGATGCCGGTAAGATATACCTATATATTTTTAAGATGACTCAAACTCACGAAAATTTCAACACTAAAATTAAAGATTAGTTTAAATAATGTAATATAAATAACCCTGCGCCAACACGCCTGGTCAGCGCGGCACAGTAGACCATAATCCCTCCCAAAGTGGAGGAGGCCCATGCCCAACAGTGGGACGTAAATGGGCTGGAGAAGAAGAATATAAATAATATTTTAAGATTGTTATCGCGTATTCCAATAATTTGGAGAAGCCTACAAAATAATATAGACTAATTAATTGAGTAGAAATCGCTGTTAATCTCCCGAGAGATAATTGAAATGAAGTGATACAAATAATTAAAGATTTATGCGACAAATACAAAGTGGTGTATAAGTACGTAGACAAGGAATGGAGATTATTAATCACAAACTGCCACGATGTTAGATAAAAGAGCCTTAAATAAATGGAGAAAGATTTGTTGTGCCGTCTTTGTGATTTAACAATTTCACATTACACCATAGAAAAAAAGATGCGCACAATACATTCTAATAATTAGTTTCTTTATCTACTTTTCGTGTGGTGACAAATTAGGAAAACAAATGTCATCATCGCATTATCTCTTCAGAGAATTGTAAGAGCCAGCTAAGGGAATATTAGTGGAAACCAATGGTACTTATTCTACATCCACAACTAAACAATTTTTTTGCAAAAAAAATTAAAACAACTTCGGCGTATTTTGATTAATTGGCTTTATGGTGGTGTACATTTGTAATAATTAAAATCATTAGTCTACAATACACAGTTTTTTTTAATAAAGAAGTATAGTTAGCCACGAACAATGGCTGAAATCTTCAAGGACAGACCATGCTGGAAGATCCGCCCACGCATTCGCTCTCTCCCATGACCTGATGCAACTGGTAGATCAACCCACCCGAATCCCGGATGTCACCAGTCAATCACCCTCTCTACTCGACCTTTTGCTGACCAGTCACCCGGTGAATTACCAGGTGGAGTGTCGGGCACCACTCGGGTCGTCAGACCATTGCCTGATTACCACTGAGGTACGACATACCAAACCGTGTCAACCAGCGCCTACAAAACGTCGCCTTTGGCACTACAGGTCGGCAGATTGGGACGGTATGCGCGACTACTTTGCGTCGGTCCCCTGGAAGCAGCGCTGCTTTAATGAGAACGATCCAACGATCTGCGCGGCCGCTATTGCTGATGAGATTGTTTTAGGGATGGAATATTACATCCCTTACTCTGATCTCATCAGCAGGGGCGATCGAAACCGCTGGTTCAGTCGCGACTGTTCCGACGCTGTTTTATCCAAACGGGCGGCATATCGTGCTTGGGTCAGCGGCTGCGCTCAAAAAGATCCTAATATAAGCTCACTGAAAGCAGCTTACAATAAAGCTTCTAAAGCTTGTAAGAGGGCTTACATCAAAGCTGATGCTCTGCGCACAATTCGAGTTGGACTCGATCTAGTCGCGCACCCAACGGGCTCCCGTGACTTCTGGCGTTTGGCAAAAACAGTACAGCGCAACTACTGCCAACCCTCGCTGCCGCCACTCAAATGTCCAGACGGATCACTAGCTCACAAGCCGCAGGAAAAAGCCGATCTTCTGGCAAGTCTCTTTGCAGCTAATTCCCGAATCAGTGATTGTAGTACTCCGCCGCCAACAGTCCCCTATTGTGGTGTCTCGATGCCCGATATTAAAATTAGGCAGCGGGATGTACGTGCGGAGTTGCAATCACTCGATGCTCGGAAGGCAAGTGGTCCCGATGGCATACCTGCGGTAGTGCTCACTAAATGTGCTGCGGAATTGACTCCTGTGCTCACGCGCCTATTCCGACTCTCATTTTCCACGGGGTGTGTGCCGGAGGTTTGGCGAGAGGCTATTGTGCAACCAATCCCTAAGAAAGGGGACCGCTCTAACCCAGCTAATTACCGGCCTATCTCAATCACCCCAGTGCTGTGCAAGGTCATGGAACGGATCCTCAATAACCAACTGATCCGTTACCTAGAGGATCACTGTCTCATCAACGATCGTCAGTACGGGTTTCGACCGAAACGATCGACAGGTGATCTTCTAGCGTACGTAACGCACCTCTGGGGTGAAGCGATTGACAAGCGCGGCGAATCGTTGGCCATAAGCTTAGACATCGCGAAGGCCTTCGACAGGGTCTGGCACAAAAGTCTTCTCTCCAAGCTTCCGGCATACGGTCTGCCTGTTCAGTTTTGCACCTGGATAGCCAGCTTCCTGCACGAGCGCAAAATCCGGGTATATTCGGATGGATGCGCTTCGGAGTATCACACAGTAAACGCTGGGGTGCCCCAGGGATCTGTGTTGTCTCCAACACTCTTTCTTCTGCATATCAATGACATGCTTCCACTCGGAGGCATTCATTGCTATGCAGATGACAGTACGGTTCACGCAGGATACCTGGGGCACGCTACCGCTGGACCGGCCGAAACTGTGGAAAAACGAGAGCATCTTGTAGCTGAGCTCAACCAGGTATTGGATCTCATCTCTCAGTGGGGCACCTCTAACCTGGTTGAGTTCAACGCCAAGAAGACACAGGTGTGCGTCTTTTCCACCAAGAAGTCACCATTCTCTCCCCTACCCTCCCTCAATAACATCCCACTAACGACACAGAACAGCATCACCATGTTAGGAATAGAGGTGCGTTGTGACCTTAATCCCAAGAGCCATATAGAAACTGTGATCAAATCAGCATCACGCAGACTCGGTGTCCTAAACAGGGTGCGGCGGTTCTTCACGCCACAACAACTGTGCCTACTGTACAAATGTCAGGTCCGGCCATGCGTTGAATATTGCTCGCACCTCTGGGATGGCTCCGCACAGTACTTGCTCGATGCTCTGGACAGGTTACAACGTCGCGCCATCCGCATCATCGACGACGCTGAGGTCTCGAAATCCATCGAGTCTCTCCAACTGCGCAGAGATGTTGCGGCACTTAGCGCATTCTACAGGATCTATCATGGTGAATGTTCTGAGGAGCTTTTTTCCCTTATCCCTCCCTCTCCTTTCCTAAATCGTACTACACGCGCAGGTTTGAGATGTCACCCTTACACCATAGACACTATACCATCTCGCACCAAGAAATTTGGCAACTCATTTCTTTGTCACACCGCCAAGGTTTGGAATTCACTCCCTGCTCATGTGTCTCCTGATTCCTACGACATGGGGTCTTTCAAGCGAGGCGTGAAAAAGCATCTTGTGGGCCGGCAAGGTGAGGGTGGCTAGTGCATTGACACTGTACTAGCCGTCCTAACATTTGGATTGCACCCCACTTATCATCAGGTGGAGTGTAGTCATTTGTCTACTCCAGCTATAAAAAAAAAAAAAAAAAAAAAAAAAAAAGTTCTGTTAACATTGCCGTGATGTTATTGACAGTATCAATTTTCATTCTTTAGTTTAGTTTTGCGTGTAGGTACCATTATCTGTGAGTGAAAAGAGATATATTTTTTAAATGTTACAAGAATTATTTCTTTTTCTTATCGCATAACTTTGGCATCGATAGAAAATTATATGTTGTGTCCACCCCCAAATAATATGATAATGACAGAAGAATTTGACTTTAATCAAAACATATTGTAAATTAACACAAAAAAATAAATACCGAGTTTTAGTAGAAAGTATTGAAATCAATTAATTATTTCTAAAAATATTTCTATGAATTTTTATTATTGTCTAGTGAGCTGTAATTAAGAATTACATACTTATTTCTGTGTTATTAAGAATTATTTATGTCTTCATTCCTATTAATTGATAGAGGACAGTGTAAGTAATGTGTTATTATGAACGATTTGTTTTCATGTCCTGCCAAAGGCATGAGGGTCTCGAGCTTTGAGCCCTTACGCACCGTTGCACTGTACCTTAAGTACAGTTTACATATCGAGATGTAGCGTTTAGCGTTTGAGTAACCAAAATATTAATACATGATATTTTACTTTTACATATCACGAAGTTAACATATTTTGAGCCGACCCCAAATAGTGGGATAGCGGCAAGAGAATGATAAACTTATCACGAATTTGTTAACAGGCATTGAAAACTTTGCTTTATTTTTTTAATAATTAGTAATAAAAGCGATTTTTAACAGTGTAATAAATTATTTTGCAAACTGATTTATTCCCAAATAAAAGAGTTAAATAAAAATAGCTGCTATAAACAATTTCGTTTTGAGATATTTAAAAAAGATGGTTCACACTTATGATTGCTCGTAAGTGTAAACAGTTTTTTGGTCATCGGTTAGTGATTCAAGAAGATGATTTTTTTGTATAATCTGTTAAGGTGTGGTCTCTAATCTCCAAGCGTACAAAGCTAATCTTATAAAGCTTAAAAGTATATTACTTTGTTTGATCGCGTGAATCTCAGCAACTACTGGTCTGATTTGAAAAATTCTTTCAGTGTTGCATAGCACATTTATTGAGGAAGGCTATAGGCTATGATGCGTTACGCTACAACTAATAGAGCAAAGCATCAGTAAAAAATATTTTAAAAACTGCAAGAGTTAGTTTTCAATAAAATCATTAAGTAGTTTTTGTGTGAAAAGACAAAAAAAAATCCGCGCTTTGTTAAAGAATTTATTAAGACAGTAAGGGTAACAGGTATAAGATTGACATTAAGGAGATATTTTGGTCTGCATACACAATCTCAAAAACTTTTACATTTTTATTATTAATAAGATTTATTGCTATGATCACTAACAACATATCCTTATATAAGAGTTGATGGGTTAAGTAGGTGGAGAGAGTTCTGTTTCTCCTTTGAAATATACTTAGAAGTTTCACTCGACTGATCCGAGTATAAGATGTTTGTGCACATATTGTTACTTTATAGTTTCAGTTACTGTTTATGGATGAACACACATCATTCCGTTTGTGATAATCTTCATTAACAACTTGTCTGATAACAAATATTCCATACTAGCTGTAGCCCGCGTGGAATTTTCCCTGTTTTTGCAACATTTTTCAATAATGTTTCGCTCCTATATATCACAGCGTAATGTTATATAGCTTATAGCCTTCCTCGATTAATGGACCAACAAAATCAAAAAATAATAATAATTCAAATCTGTAGTTCCTGAGATATTCAAGTTCGATGTAGATGATGCACGTTCAAACAAACAAACGAACAATCTCTTCAGCTTTATAATATGAGTAGGTATAGGATGATATAGATGATTTTAACGGCCATTTTAAAAATTTTATCTGTCCTCGATGCTTGCTGTCAAAGTCTGACCAATCTAAACTGTTGTCCTTTCTTGTATATCAATGATAAAAATATGTCAGGACGTAGAAATATCTTACTGATAAATGAGGATGATGTGCTTAATTGTAGATTGATCATTGAAAGTGGCCGTTGGAGTACCAAAAGGTGAAACGGGTCTATTTGCTGTCTATCTGTCAGTCTGTCACCAAGCTGTAGGTATCATAAGTAGACTACCTAGTTATATAAATAAGATTTTTATACTTGAATGTGAATTAAACTAATGTGTGTTTTAATCTATTTCTTTTTATTTTCAGGTAATTGAAATCAATTTAAGTTTGAAGAACAAGGTAATTAAGTAGTGGCAATAATTAATCAAAAGCAACAAATATACAAGAAAACATAGCTATTTAAAACATAATACAAAATTCGAACCTATATGGAAGTCGCAGGAATGTTTTGAGCACAGATCACCGCAAATAGATAACGCATTGCAAGATTTTTGTTAACGGCTATTCGCCGTTTTCAATATTCTATCTATCCTCAATCGACGCTACTAAAGACAGAAAAATCTAAAAATAATTCCTGCATTTTAATAAGCTACTGACGATAACATTTTCTATTAAAGTTTTGGCAGGAGATAGAAATATTTTGCTGATAGACGGGAATAACAATCTGTTCGTAATCCTAGATTGGTTATTGAAAATGGCCGTTAACGCACCAACGTTGAAGGAAGGTGTGGGTTGCGGGGTATGAAATAAAGCATTTTCAATGTCGATAGCAAAATCACACACCGGGTTATTATACAAACCTATGCGAGATTAGCGCATACATTCGGTTTTCGCTGATCGTCTTGCGTCCGGAATCTATTGTTGGTGATCTGTGATTTAGAGCTAACAATACAAAGTTTAATAATAATTTCGTTATCATAATTACTAGTTCACAATACCCGTTACAGGGAATGTAACAATAGGCTTGTGTAACGCCATATCCGACTTACTTTACATCCCAAACTATTGAATACTGGTTAAATTGCTTTTACAGTAGTTTACGATAGCTAATTTCACGCGATAACCTTATGTATTAAAATAACCAATTTATTTTAAAACTAGTTAAACCGTCAGTTTGTGCACCGTAATAGAAAGTGATGTTTATCCTTTAACTAGATGTTACCGCAACTTCGTATGCGTGGAATTTAAAAAATAAAAATCTTTTAACAGTTTATCCAAGTAATGTGATTAACTTAAAAACTAAAAAACACGCTTGAAAATCCCGAGTACTATTTTACGTTATTGCATAGTCATTGTTCCTTAATATGTGTGCAAAAGTTTAGATCAATTTAACTACTACAAGTGCGCGAAAATCACTTGCAAAGATTCCGTTACATAGAATAGAATAGAATACATTACGTACCTAAAGTCACGGGCAACAGCTAGTATAAATATATTAAGAGGGTACATATACATACATATACATTGTATAGTACTCCTAATTTAGATATTTGCCTTAGGTATTGCTATCCCTATTCCAGAACGCCGCGCTGACAGGGACAAATATAGCTATAGCAGATTTTACCTACAAATTCTTTGAGGACGTTTCGTAGTCTCCTTTTTTCTTCGCGAAAGTTAAACCGATTTTGACTATTTTTACGCTATCTTATAAATGAAGTGTATATCTATGCTTCTATCACTTTCTGTTTTGGTAGAACCTTACTAAATATGTGTGATAGACGCTGCAACTTTATCTAAAGAAAACAAAAAAACGGGATTTTCGGATGGTCATATTTCTTTTAGCTATTATGTTTTGAAAAAAAAAAATTATAAATAAATAAATATTCAGGACATTTCACACAACGTCCTCTGGTCCCAAAGTAAGCTATATTTCTATGCTTGTATTATGGGTACCAGAATACGGATAGACTACATATACTACTTTTCTTCCGTAAATACATACTTACGAATATAATACATAGAAAAAAGAAAGTGATAGAAGCATAGATATACTCTTCATCTATAATATAGCGTAAAAACGATTAAAATTGGTTTATCACAAAACATTTCATGGCAATCCTATTTTCACGTAACAATAACGTAATGCAAATCGTATTATTATGAGACAAAAAGAAATCTAGGACAATAAAAATGTATAAATACTGATTCTATTGTTAAAATGTATGATCCAGATAAAACGCACTCAATTCTACAAAGTCTTTACTCGTAAGAATTATATCATTCATCCTTAAAATGGATTCCGAAAGAGGGAAGCAATTTCATTTGTGAGAACCTGCTCCTGCTTATAATCCGTCCGAGGTAATAACATTTCATATTCGTAATAGAATCATTTCGCGTCGCCCGGAAACTTTATAGTCTCATTTTCATTGAGAGCGTTTAGTAGGAATAAACTTGTAGAATATTTGATGCACGGCCGTTGCAAACGTGAACAATCTCCGGACTTCTCTCGGCTAATGAACGAACTCCACGACATTAGATATTCGTTATTCTTTAATACAATGTTTTCTATACTTTTGTATATGTATGATCGCGGGGAGGGACTGGATGCGGAAGGCGGAGGACCGTATATTGTGGCGTTAATTGGGAGAGACCTATGTCCAGCAGTGGACTGCAATAGGTTGACATGATGATGATGATATGTATGATCAATATTAAGGAACAAATTTTTATAGATTAAGGCCGAAAGTAACAAATATTAATAAGAGATATATTTTGCATGCATTTTAAACATGATGATTTGAAAAACAAAACTGTGAGTTGATAGCTGAAATGTTTCTATACAATTATGCTAGCTGTTGCCCGCTGCTTTGTACGCATAGAATCCAAACACTAAATTCTAACAAATCATAAACTTTACAAAATCATCGTCCTCTTGAACCAATTTATCTATTAAAAAATTCGCATCTACATCCGTTGCGTAGTTTTAAAGATATAAGCTCATGTAGGGACAATGGGACATACATACAAAAATAACGACTTTATTTTATAATAAGTAAAGAAGATGTAAGGCTACAACACTGAGTAGGTATATCAAGAAATGTTGGTTGACTTTTTGATATTAGAAAATTGTCCTACTATCGGACAAAGGCCTCCTCCAATTAGAGAGGGTATTGGCCTAAATAAGCCACACTAACCAAGCGTGCGCGTAGGGCTAATTTTTGAAATTTCCGTCTCTCTTAAAGAATTTAGACTATATCATTATCCCTAAACTAGCTTATACATGACCTCATGAAAAGAAATGGAATGGTGACACTTGTATTCTTAATTCAACATCACAACGATCGAAAACGTCGATTTAAAATTAAAAAAAAATGGTCAAGTGCGAGTCGGACTCGCGCACGAAGGGTTCCGTACCATTATCTATGCAACATAAGGCAACGTTATTAGTATCGAGCAAGAAACGGTAAAAAAATCATGTTTGTTGTATGGGAGCCCCCCTTAAATATTTATTTTATTTTATTTTATTTTTAGTATTTGTTGTTATAGCGGCAATAGAAATACATCATCTGTGAAAATTTCAACTCTCTAGCTATCACCGTTCTTTAGATACAGCCTGGTGACAGACGGACGGACGGACGTACGGACGGACAGCGAAGTCTCAGTAATAGGGTCCCGTTTTTACCCTTTGGGTACGGAACCCTAAAAAGCCACTAAACTAATTGTAATGTATAACATTATTACTGGGATGTAAAGCAAATAGGTATAAACGATTTTTCTACATAAATATTAGCAAAATTCCTTTGTACATACAAGGTTGTTACATCGCAAAGATATTTACCCAGCGTTTTGTACAGCAATAGTGCTTAATGATAATTAATTGACGATAATTAAACGCAACGTGTAACATCCATTTTGTGTGTAAGCTCAGACATCTTTAGGCTTGCTAAGAAATGTGTGTGCGCGTTCTAAATCAAAATGATATACTTAGGTATCACATAGCTAATATTAATCAAACCTTATTAACTTTACATATAATTTATATTAATAAATTTAATATTATAATATTATTTTAATTAGTTAGGAATTTGATTAAGTAATCAAATTGTTGACTAGCACTTATTGCAACAGCTAATTCTAATTTGTTACCATTGAAAGATTTAACCCTATTTTAATTTTTTTATGGGTAACTGCAGCATTTAAATCATAAAATTTCATATTAATATTATAATAAAATTGCGGAGTAGCACTCATTAATAGCTAATATTAATAAATTCTTATTGATTAAGAATAAGAATTTTAATGTAATTTCAATTGTTGAATACTCATAAATTTGATTAAATAATCAATATATTTATTGATTAATTACAAAATTCGCAAGTACAATATAAAATAAGTAATCTCTGCAAATATTTGCTTTTCAAAAGCAAAGAAACGCATAAATGAAATGCAAACGTGTCTACAAAATAAAGAAGCCACTCACGTGTAACTTAATAAAGCGTACATAGATGTTTTAGAGGCCGTAAATTCGAATTTTTATCATTACTCACGCGGGTGCGAAGTGAAATTCTAATTTGTTGTGTTATCGAATTCATCGGAGGGCGGAAATGCGTAGTTACCTTGAGAGGTGAGTTGCTGTTGCAGGAGTTTCACAAGATTTATGTAAGGACTTTTGTATTTGTACGAGTAGTTAAACAAGTCGAAACTTGTTATGTACCTTTATATACATTAGCGTTTACTCATATACGGAACCCTTCTTTTGTCTTCCTCACATCCGCTGTTTACTATAGCTACGGTTTTCTTCAACGTTCAGAAGAAAAATACGGCTCGTTTTAAAATTCCACACATACGCAGAGATATAGAAGTAACTTTTCTTTTTTTTCGCAATTTCTCGCCATAGACACATCATCTGGCGTGTATGAGTTTTTGTTTGGACGTAGGAAGTTCCTTTGTCTGTGAATGAAAGTCAGAACTGTTGTAAGGAATATCCAGCGCGAAGTACATAGGCATTGTTTGTGAAAAATTCTAAGCTTAGAGTTGCATTTCGTCGACTAGCAACACGTGGCTTGCGTCTCGTAAGTAATGAAATTTTCTTTAGTTTTATAAACTTCTCACAACACTGCTCTTAGCAAATGAATTGTTGTTATTAGGTTTACTACATATTTATATCTAATAAAACGATAATTAAAAGTGTTTCCATAGAAACACTTTTAATTATCGTTTAGTACAGAAGTAGGCGGAAACTATAGAGCACCATCTGTTACCATAGTAACAGATGGTGCTCTATAGTTTCCGCCTACTTCTGTGGGACATCCCGTGACGGTTAATTTAAAAAAATATTTCAATGTTTATCAGGTAGTACATTTATTAAGGAAGATTAAGGGCTATATATAATCACGTTGCGACCAATAGGAGCGATGGACCAGATAAAAATGTTGCAAAAACGGGGATTTTTTTTTAAATTCCACATGTACGCAGTCGCGGGAAACGGCTAGTTCATATATAAAAACACTAAATATTGTTATTAGAGTGATTTTTCTTTTAAATTTCATAATAAGCTTCTAGTTAAAAGCGGATAGCGTCAAGGTTTTGCGAGCCAATTTCATGCCTTAGTGAATTCATGCACCAATGGCCTACTCACTTTACCCAGCAGAGAAATTTCACTAACACAAAGTTATGATTAATTGAGGCAATAACATGAAGACTATGGCACGTTGTCCTGGCCGTTCGAATCCTTTGGGACGAGTTTACATCGTTCTCAAACATTGTTACCATCATTCATCTTACTTAATTGTATAAATTTAATTATATTATAAGAATAGTCATATATCACAAATTGTCCGCTTGGTGAAGGACTGTCCGTGTGGTGAAGGGTTAAGAATACAAGTGTCACCACACTTTTTCCTTACCAAGGTGCTGTAGAAGCCACATAAGTGATATTGTACACAGATAACACGCTCTGTGAGAAACGGAAAACTCTGCCAACACGCCTGGTTAGCGCGGCACAGTAGACAATAATCCCTCCCAAAGTAAAGGAGGCCTGCAGTGGTATTCAGTAAGAAAAAGTGAAGTGAATTTGCGGTGAATCTTGATCACGTGACAGCTCTCCTCCAAAAAAAAATAGAGGAGCGCTGTCACGTGATCAAGATTCATCAAAAATTCACTTCACTTTTTCTTACTGAATACCACTGCAGTGCCCAAGATTAAGACGTTATTGGACTGAAGAGACAGATACTTATCACCAATATCGCCTTTGTAATATAACAAAGACAAAGGTAAATTCATATCCATACATTTTTCTATAACGAGTCCGGTATGTTCTACGCAATAAGTAGATATAGCATGTTATTTAACACGTGTCTGTTATCTATAAGTTTTTCATCATCCGCCTGCCCTTATCCCATTATTTGGGGTCGGCGCAACATGTCGTTTTCTTCCATAGTCTTCTATTAGCCGTCATGTCTGTGCTAACTCCTCTTTCTTTCATGTCCTCGTTCACAGAGTCCATTCATCTATTCTTAGGTCTCCCACTAGACTGTTATCTACCATATTATAAGTTTTTAACAGACTTTTAGAATAGCACTTCTGGACCACCCGGGAATCTTATCCCAGACCTCCATATTATAGTTTTATCACTGTGCCACACGAAACCACGTCAATTATAACGTGGACCTAGAAGTAAGGACTTTGACACTATTGTACTTTATAGGAAGAGTGCAGTTTTGTGATCCTAATATTTTAGAAAATAATACATAGAATACATACAATCTATCTCGAAACTATGACGTCATAGACGTATAGGTAGATATTCTCACACAAGATGACGTATCGACGTGATAACCTTTGGAAGATTGCCCATTTGGTAAGATACAATTGTTATGTTGTGGCAATAATGCTGCAAAATAAAATGTTACCTACGCTAAAACACGGTTTTTGACAGAATTTGATGATACTAGTTTTGTTGACTATTGAGGTCGAAGTCTCTTATAGTTAGACAATGTTATATCTTTCAAATATGCCGTACAGCTACAGCCTCTGCGTCGTAGAGGTAAAACTAAAAAATATGCCACCAATTAATTTGTATGCGTCGTAACGCCTCTGTAACTTGATTTTTTTTTATTGGCTAGAGTATCATAAAAGAATTTTGCATCTACGAAAAAAACGATTATGGTTTTTAAAGCCCATCGCTACGTAGAGCTGTTGCAGGTTTCAATTCACCCTATGGTAGTAGGATGTGTAAAATTTTAAATAGCTGTACAAATGTAAATCATATTCATGGACCTACATAATGATTCCACATCAGTACTAAAGTCTCCATTTTTTAGATTTTATTTAGATTGACTAACTGAGTCCGTAAGTCTCTATGATATACGTTTATACATTATAAATAATTGCAATTCGTTGTTATCTGCATGCGGTGTTTACTTTTAAATAATTGTTACATTACTGTACGCTACACAAACATGTATATAGTTTTAAGTTTTTTATGTAAACTATTGTTAATAATCCTCAATAAATAAATAAATAAAAATAAATAAAGAAAACCTTTTACAACTTTTGTGGTTTTTTGGAAACACAAACTTGTTATATCTAGAAAACACCCAGCTCTGGACAGAATTTCATTTGCGTAATCTGTTTAATCATCTAAATTAAGTCATTAAAAGTCAAATAAAGTCATTAATATACATATGTTAAACAAAATCGCTGCAAAAAAGAAGCTGAATGATTATCTTGGAAGTTTTACATATGACGAAACTGAAGCCTTAATAAAAATACCTGAGTAGTTTTAAAATCGCATTTATTTTGATATTCTTAATTCAAATTTACATAGACATATTTCTAGCTTTGTATAATATGCACATACATACACACACTTACGCACGCACACACACACACACACACATTCACACACACACACACACAAATCTACCTTGCATGCCTAGCACACATACGTGAAATATAAATGTAATAATAGTGACAAAACGTTTTACTTACCATATTAGGATACAATACGAAACCAGTGGATGGGAGTAAGTGCTGAGTGCTGAAATACAGGCTTCTAGCCTAGTTTAGCACCAGATGCTAATATGTATTATAATTATCACATATGTATTAAATTGTAACATCTTTTGTAATATTGGTATAGATAAACTATATTTTATGATACAATTGTATGATGATGTAATTTTTGGCTAAATAAAGATTATTAGTAAAAAAAAAAAAAAAAATATTGAAATCATTAAATAGACTACGCAAACGAAATTCTGTTTAATAAATAAATAAATAATAAATAATAATAAATATTCATAGACATTTTACACAACGTCCTCTGGTCCCAAGCTAAGCTATTTATGCTTGTGTTATGGGTACCAGAATACGGATATAATACATAAACTACTTTTCTTTTGTAAATACATACTTATAATACATAGTAAACACCCAGACGCAGTACAAACATTTGTATGACAATTAAAATCATCACACAAATGATTGTCCTGACCGGAAATCGAACCCGAGACCTCATGATCAGCAGTCCGTTATATAAACCACTCCACCACGAGGCCCGTCAAAATAATAGATAAATACCACTATTCAAATCACTCGAAAGATATGTAAAATCAAACTTATCCTCATTCATGCATAATATGCAGCATCACTTACTACCATGCCACTGTGAGGACTATACACTATTTGCTTTTATTGTGTGAAATAATATGTTCAATTTGCCACTTATTTTCATATTACGAAAACTCAAGTGCCGAGGGCAAGCGCTCGCACCATCAGATTATTGAATTAAAGTTGATAAGTGTATTAGCCAGTGTTGTTGCTCCATTCTCTTGATTAACGGTCGACCGTTGCTTTTTCTCTCTCATTTATATGATAATGAGTCACCAGCCGCGACTCAACACAATTATTGTGTGTAAATGAATGTAGTTGCAGGTGAATTCGCATTCGAAAAGAGTCGCTTTTAGTGTGAATTGAAAATCGAATGTTTGTGAATACGTACGAGATATTTAAAACGTTAAATGTTCAATGTTTTAACTAAAATCAACTTTGCTTATTTTCGCAACGAGATTATGTTAATTAAGTAGCTGCCGTTTCGACGGTGAAATTGTAATCGAAACCGCCTAATGTTTATATACTAAATCAGTTTGTTTTGTAATACAATGAAGAATTAATGAAACGAATTGAATTTCAAATTTCAATATAATTCAATAGAAATACAGCGTATATTTCAGTAAAATTATTTCAAAATTTTAGCAAGACTTTTATTCGAATGAAAAGAAAAATGGCGTTACAATTCTATTGTTTTATAGGGGTACGAAACTTCATAGTTTTGCTTACATGTTCATTTGAATGAAAATCTGGTAGCTACTAGTTTGCTACTGAATGTGACATCTAAGAAGCATGAAATGATTAAATTATTAGCCTTAAAATATAAATTTTTGAATTAAAGAAAGATACTAACATTTTTAATTTCTAAAAATAATAATATGTAGATATTAAAACTTATAATAAAAAAGAGTAAAATAAAAAAACTTAAATATATTATCAAAGAAGTAAATTGACATAGAAAAAATAACGTATAAAGATAACATAACCGCCACTAAGATTTTCAAATGTATTTAATATCTGACAGCAGATGAAACTACAGCACTGGCAATGCAACAAAGGCTATGCCATAAAAATACGCAGCAATTTCAAAAATAGAAACAAAATTACTTGCACTCACGTTGGCTTATTTCAAAAAATAACAATTGGGATGCGTGACGTAAGTACTACAGGCACATTCGGTACAGAAGGTGGAATAAAGTGGTTCGTGCCCGCTTTGGTCGCGGCTCGGTACACCGCGCTGTCTGCTATTTAATTCCCCTTTGTTTAATACAATCTACAGGGAACACCGGCAGGGTTACGTTATGATGACATTTGGATTTGCTATGTGTAATATAGTGTGCACAGGAGGGAATGAAATCCAGATATATAAGTGCATCGCGAGTTGTGAAAGGAATCCTTTCACCTCCGAGCCATTCATATTTCTTGGATATTAGTGATGTTCAAATGAAAAGCGTCTTTGTTGAGAATTGATGAGTTTCTACAACAACTACTTTGTTCAAATAGACGCATGATAATAAAGCTTATGGTAATATACTAGTCCTTATTTAATATTAAATATTTTTTTTCTGTGTAAAAATAACTGCTATAAATATTTTCCGTTATATAAATCTTGTTGCAGAATTTAATTGATTATGGCTCAAAATAACATAATTTTTCAAATAAAATACCATTTAGATCCTTATATTTGTTTTGAGTTTTAGCTCGACATTTCGGAAATATTTCAGTCACCATGATCCCGGGTGGGACTGACCCAGACTGACGCATCTAATTACATAAATTTTTTTTTTTTGTTAATGAGGCAACCAAGCTTATGAGAATTAATTATGTATTTTTAAAATCAAAATCAAAATAATATCGTATTTCAATATTTAAAAAAGAAATTCCTTATCTCGCTTTTTTACAAAAGTTATAAGAATATTTTAAAAAGCCGTAGGTAGTTTGTACGTTTGCTTGCAAATTTATATATTTGACACATTTTGACTTCTATTCACTGTGACTATCATTGTAATAGTGGTAATAGAACTTCTAATATTCTAACACTTATTGAACATCGAAGTTTATTAACCGAAACAAGTTACCACCGGTGCTCGTGCGTTCAACATTATCTAACTTTTCATAACAAAGAACTAAAGGAAGTCGAAAGCATTCTAAAAAGTCGTTCCTTTACAATGGCAAAGTTTACTGCGTAGGTTGTTAGTAGGAACTGTAACAAAAAGTATGACATTTGAAAAATTACACGCATTCAGGAATCATATAGACACTTTTACTTCGATATAACTTTATAGAATTTCTAGTATGCGAAGTAGTTGGTAATAATGCTACTGTCAGCCCCAGGTTATGGGCTGGATTTGCATTGATATTTAAAATGTTATATAATAGAAATATATGAATGAACTAAAGTAACGAAGAATGTATGTTAGCTTTCCACTATGGCTTTATAGCTATGAAACAGAAATATTGAATTACGATCGTAATCTTATACCCATAGTACGCTAAGTCCAAATGATCTCATTCGAACAGGCACACTTTTATGTGCATCAAAACTATTTTAAAATTTTGAGGTATATAAATATTAATTAGTTGTAACAAAAATAAATCAGTTCTTTTTTCGTTAAAAAAGTATTAATAAATCACTGAAATACACCTGAACAAATGTACTGGACTTGACAAAACATAGAACGTTTTACGAATCGAAATACAAAATTCCATTTGGTGCCGTCAAGAGGAAATGAAGCAATTAATTCAGCAGATGGCGTCGCAGTGCGAGCATTAATCATCGACTAATCGTAACTGCAGTCTTCGATTTATACATGCCTGGCACGAGGGACAGAGGTGTGCGTTGATCCGACGTCACGTTTATTATAATCTTGTTTGCGATCCAAATGTTCTATTTGAACGTTTAAAACTATTTGTATATGAGCATACAGTATTCATATGAATACTGTTTCAATCTCAAGATACGCTTATACGGTCTTGCATACAATTCTTTTGTAGAAAAGCGGATTTATTATTTGTCTTAGCAAAGTGTAAAGAAGATTTATATATCTTCAAATGCATATTTACCAAGTAATATCTGTTATATTAATTTAATGTCTTAATTTATAAGCTATTAAATAATTGTTTCTATCTGCTTTAAACAACATGCAAACGGCCGGCAGATCATATCTTATCCTCAAACAATGTCGGATCATTTTGCTAATATAAAATTTTAATTCAAGAATTACGTCAATCAATGACAAAAGTGTTCTAAGCTCGGCTTTCTTTACTAAATTAACACCGATACAATCTATTGTCGCATTGACGGCCTTCAAAACTTATCTTCCTAATTAATTTCTCTTTGAAAATTTAATAATGGTACAGTGAGAAGACAATTAAAATTGGATTATATATAAAAACGAAGCAAGTGGCACGTTTAAGAGTCGGAATCGAAACATAGGCGGGTAGATTAAAGCACTTGTCCGCTCGGGATTACCGACCAAGCAAGTGGTAATGAAATTTGCCCGGAGAAAATGGCGGGATATAGAGGCCTAGTATTTTAAGCTCTGTCCAGGCAACCGCTGATTGTATTTGATGAAAGTTTTATCTGTTTTGTTCTATCGGTGGCGCAATCGTCGCACAATCATGACGATTTAACTTTCTCTCTTTGTTTAATTGTTGTTATTTTGGATTTGAAGTCGCTCGATCAACTGCCTTAAGATTTGTTTGTGATCTTAATTAATGTTGCCCGCTTGTTGATGGTTTTGTGTACAATATTATTTGACTTTGAAAGTTGTAAATTTGATGAGGAAAATAACTTTTCAATGAAATAAATTTAATTATTACATGCTACAAATTATTATTGTCGCAAAAAATATTTCTGTAGAAGTTATGACGCTAATACAACGCCAACGCTAAAAGTCATATTGAAGTGTTAAAGGTAATATTATTAAGTAGAAAAATCGCTTTCCAATCAGTATTAGATGAAAGCCCCTACCCATTGTCATACGAATGAAAACGTTGAAGTAGAAAATTTCATGAACATTAAATAACAGTTACAACTTAGCTATCTAATAATCATAAACACACATTCACTCATCAAATTGAATTTGTTTAATAAACAGGATTTAATGTTGCCATAAATATAATAAAACATTCATCAATCTATTAAATCCAATCTACTTTTAAAAGGGTAAAACCTCTATTTAACTTTTACAATCAAATCGTAAGTAATGAGTCACATATACACCAAATCAAAATGTATTCACGCACGCTTACCACTCGGAAAACTTTTCAGCACTGATTAGGGATGCTCACTCAAAACTATCCAACCGTGACATCAGGGCCCCGAGGAGACGTCGATTCTTACCGGTCCCTATAGACCGGCGGCCGAGCGTGCCTTACGTCAGTTCTACAGATTGTGATCCAATTAGGGGTTTCGCATCCTCTTACGTATTTAACTGGACGGTACACCGATCGTTTTGCTGGTATATACACAAAGGTCTGTGATAACCCTAGAGAATACATTTGAAATGTTTATTATTTTATGAATAGTGATGTGTTTCGTGGTTTAATTAAAAACCTATATGACTAAGTTTAAGTAAATGATATTTTTAAGTTTTTAGAAAATCGATTTTATGTTTGTAAGACGTTAAGGAATCGAATTGTATCCATTAATTTATATTATTTTTGCAATCATATGTGCATCAAAAAGTGTCATAATTGTTTTTCCAAATATATGTGAGTTTTAAAGTAAAAGCGCGACAGACGATAGACAGAATTTATGATATTCGAAAGGATTTTTCTACTAATTCGTTATAAAGCGTTTCTAAGGCAAATTCATGTCTGAAACAAACTACTTAGTATTATCTGACGATGACTGCAGCTTGTATCTTTATGTTCGCAACTAAATGTGGCAAACTAATGCTCCCGACGTTAAGCAAGTCCTGTTTTCTTAACTTACTATCACTTCGAAACCACCCGTTTGATTTAACTATAAACAAACGCTTTATAACTTCTGTTGAGAGACTAACAGGCTAAATTAAAAAATTGTTATTTTATTCTACTGTGTTGGTAAAATGTGCTATATTAAATTACCTTATATCTCTGTCTTTCTCTGTCTCTCTCTCTCTCTCTCTATATCGAGCCCATTAGCGTCCTACGATTGGGCACAGGCCTCCTCTACTTCGTATTTGTGGTCTGCTATGCCGCGCTAGGTTTAATTTGGAGGTTTCCGTCTTTCACAGTAGATGTTAACTGATTATGAAATTCCTTAGTTGGCTCTTACTGCACCCTAGGGAAAATTGTGGTGGTGACACTTGTATTCTTAATCCATCACCACGCGGATGTGGTTATATATAATTACTAATTGCTTGCCTTAATTGACAGTATTTGTAGGCAACGACAAATTGTTACAAAATCTTTAGAATACAAAGGTAAATTTCATCGCCATGCTCATTGGGTCAGTAAAAAATTAGTTGCTAATCATTAAATTTTTTGCGGGTTTAAAAGTCTTTTAAAATAAAAGGGTATAATGTGTATAATGCCTTATTTAATAAGACTTTGTACATATTATGCATTTTAATACGATCTTGTTGTATAAAATAGAATTTAATTTAAGCAAAACATTGCGTTATTGAAATATTTTTCAATATTTATTAGAAAAACGTTTATTACATAGCGAGATAGCAAAAATTTGTGCCGAAACTGTAGAGAAGTGCAAAGTTTGAAGATGTTTAACAGGGAAAGTATCAAGGGAATATATTAAGTTTGCAACAAGTTTCAGATAGGTGCTCCACGATAAGGGTCAAATAATAATGAGAAATATGAGTACTTGTCTATTTGGATTACATTTTTTTTGTTAAGTTTAGTTGTGCTTATAGAATTGGTTACCCATGACATATTTGTTTCTGGCGTGGAGTACAGTAGCACTTCAAAATTATTTCGCGTTTTAGATTGAGTATGACAGATTATTTTAATAACACTTTCGTGGCAGTCAGGTAGAATATTATTTGCGGACTTGCAAAAAAAAAATTGGTTTCAACTACATAAACATCTTTAGCTATCTCGTCTAGAGTGCAAATTTATATTTTGTAGTAATAATTTTTTTTAAAAGTACCAATGTTATTGAAGTGTAAAATGATTATTATTTTAACCGCATAGTATGATGTAGAGTTAAAGTTTAGATTTTTATTGTTAAGTTAACTTTTTAAAACTTAATTACCTACTATTTTTTTATTCATTTACTAGGTACGGCGCGTAACTTTG
The DNA here is from genome assembly GCA_916999025.1 of Orgyia antiqua. Classification (NCBI taxonomy): domain Eukaryota; kingdom Metazoa; phylum Arthropoda; class Insecta; order Lepidoptera; family Erebidae; genus Orgyia; species Orgyia antiqua. The sequence continues at coordinate 31,213,286 of OU779864.1, forward strand.
TTAACGTGGGTATTAAAAAGCAAATCCTAATAATTTATACAAATAATTACCATTCTCTTGAAACACTATACATTTGCGTAGTATGAAGCTATAAGCAAACAAAGGAACATACATACAAAAATAAAAACTTTGTTTTATAATAAGTAAAGAAATGAATTTAATACAATCTTATGACAGTCCAGTGAAATAATAAATAAATAAATATTCAGGACATTTCAGACAACGTCCTCTGGTCCCAAAGTAAGCTTTATTTCTATGCTTGTATTATGGGTACCAGATACGGATAGACTACATAAACTACTTTTTTTTTGTAAATACATACTTATAATACATAGAAAACACCCAGACGCAGTACAAACATTTGTATGACAATTATGGATATCACACAAATGATTGTCCCAAGCGGGAATCGAACCCGCGACCTCGTGATCGGCAGTCCATTACATAAACCACTCCACCACGAAGCCCGTCAATACTTTTAGATCATCTGATTATTGATTGTAAAAACAAATAAATTAAACAATTTTTACGTTAATTTTATGTGAATTATGTTTCGTTTTTGTACTTAATGTTTATATCAAAATTATCAATGTAACCCTCTAGCTAATCACTCGGTACTGTTGAGATCGGTATACACCATCTGCGAGACCATCACAGCTGTCAGTACGCGAAGCATACAATTAATCACGGTGCCAGACAAAGGGAACCTTTTACTGATGGTTATAGAACTTGACACATTTTATCATTTATTTTTCTGAAAATTTTCTATATTGATAGGAGAAATTGAACATGGCGTAATATTTACGCATCTTCAATGATTTTTGGATTATATGCTCCTTACTGGGACTCGTAGCTCGTTTTTTAGCACGCTTTTATAAGTTTGGTATGTATCTATCAACGTATTAATCTGTGTAACGGAATCTTTGAAAGTGATTTTCAGCCACTTGCAGTAGACGGATTGATCTTAAATTTTGCACACCTAACTAGGACCGATAACAATGCAATAATTTAAAAGAATAATCCCAATTCCTTGATCAGAATCACTAGAATAGCACGTTGAAGTATCACTATGACCACACTTGTATCTTTAATTATACACGTAATAATTTAATTACATATATATGAGTAGACTCACCAAGATTATTGTGTTTCTACGTATGCCTTTCATATACAATTAGATAATTCCACTTAGAAACGCTTTGTTTATAGAATCAGGTAAAAATATCTTAATTGTTTACTTGTGTTTACTACCATTGTGACAACATGATTCTGACAACAGAAACTTATGTCTCTGACAACATAAACTCTCAACGTTTTGTAAGTAGGTAGCATAGAATTTAGTATTGAAGCCAATGCAATCATTTAAAAAAATTCAGGATATTTAAGCGTGTTTTTTAGTTTTTAAACTAAGTATATTATTTACGTATTAAGGTTCTGCATCGTAATAAAATATTTACCGACTTTTTACACAAATATTAAACTTTTTTTTTTACATACTACATGCTGACTACATTCCGCCTGATGGTAAGCGGTAATGCAACCTTGGATGGTAAAGCGTAACAACTATGTTAGAAGCCTATTCACCCTAAAATAATCCCGGAGTGGGGGTGGTCCTTGCCCAACAGTGGGAAGTTACTGGGCTTAAGAGAAAGATAGGTACTAAAGTACGGATAAACTACTTAAACAATTTTTTTGGAAATACGTACCTACTCAAAATTGATAGAATTAATATTTATAATATAATGATATTTTTATTGTAATATTTTTATAAACATCAGCCAAATAAATAATCAAAGCTTTCTACACTACATACGTAATAAATAAATAATTGTTCATGTTGATATCTCACACACCAGAATTCGGATAGACTACTTATGATACTTTTCTTTTGTAAATGCTTACTTATAATACATAGACACATCCAGACGTAGTACAAATATTTATATTACGATTACAAATATCACACAAAGGATTTCCCCGTTCGGGAATCGAACACGCAATTTCGTAACGGCACGCGGCAGTCCGTTACATGAACTACTAGACCGCGATACTCGTCACTTAGAAACACTTACTTGAGCACACTATTTTATTTACAGAATGTGTTAAACATAATATTCTAACGAAACTAAAGCAATATTAAAGAAACAGCTGTTATTGAGGCCTTTCCACCCTAATCTCAGGTAGAACCTATTATTTTTCATATCTTTGGTTCCCTTGCAATAGCCGTATAAATAAATAATATACTATCCAAGAATCAGTCGGGCCAAACAACCTTATAGGTATGCATTGAAATTGTTAAAAATTTAATATTCTGCTCGGGATTTTCAAGTTCTTATTTAAGAACTGAGATTATTTTACCTATAATATTTTAAAATTTAAATTACAGTCATTGCTACCAGTTCTACGTGAATAACTAAACATAACTAAAAAATAAAAATTGATAGCCTCAATATCACAATCCGGAAATGCTAAATGAACTTTCTTATAGAAACTAAGACTAATGATTTTAAGTAATATAAATGTGTACAATGAAATGGTTAATTAATTAAAATACATTATTGTTATAATAATATTTGTAATGCAATAATATATAATTGTTTTCATTTCAGTTAAGTTAGTTTTAGTTTGCGACGCTATAAATTAGCACTATCACTTTCTCTAAATAAATGGTGAAGTTAAAACCAATCTAACAAGACAAGAACTGATATACAGAAAATTTGATTTTAACATATTCATTATCGGTAGTCATTGATATCACCAATTAGCCTTTTCAAAAACTTAAATATGTATAGCTCTAGATGGTAAAGGTTTTGAATGCACACTCTAGGTATAGACATGATCTTTAAATTTGATCACTGTCTGTCGCCGGAGGGCCCCGCTGAGGGTAAATTCACAATTACTTTTCCCCTATAGAACGTACCAGAAATAGAAAAAATAAAAGCATTTAGATTTAAGTCATATTACCTTTCTTTAATCGGAACCACATAATAATCCTACAGATAGACGTAGGTGTTCTTTATTTCTTTTAAATTATATTATACTAAAGTAATTTATTAATTTTGCAATTGACATGCTATGCTTTTACTTAATAAATCAAATTATGGTGGAAAAAGTGACTGCCGCAAGCGTACGTATAAATATATAAACTCAATCGAGTGACAAATGTGGTGGTTAATTTGAATGTTGTAGGCACGACCGCAATAAGCTCAGTTGGAAGAGCTTCGGAACGGTATTCTGAGGTCGTGGGTTCAAGTCCCGCTTGCGGCAGTCACTATTTCCACCATAATTTGATTTATTAAGTATATTATACTAGCTAATACTGACAACTGTTTGCATAAAAAGCTTAAGATTTTACGAAACGTACAGTAATGTATCAGTTATTTTATAGCTAAACACTATATGCAGAATATTATTAGTAAGATAAAATTCAATACCTAGTTTTAATCAATCAATTTATTCTATGCCTTTCTTTTTGATTTACATTTTTAGAATTTTAAATAATGTCTTCCTTTTTTCATTTTCAAAATCAAATAAATTATTCTTGTAGTAGAAACTTTTTCTGATCAATATGATATCTTTTTTTATTAGACCATAAAGTTTAACATATCTATTCTCAATCTATAGACTTTTCTTAAAAGTTGTTGGTCGAAAAATATATCTGAAGAATACCACTACGTTATGGAATCATGTTGTCTTGCTTGAGTTAACGTGGTAGATGGAAGTGAACTGAATACTAATTTAGGTATAATGCATTCAAGCATAAGAAGTGATAGATACCTTTGCATGCACAGATAAAGTAGCTTATATTTAGTATGGGTTAAATAATAGTTGTTTATAACGGTGGGTATAGACTTTAAGACAAATATACGCAACAAATATAGGCATTACGTGTGAAATTCCGTAAAGAGCGGTTTTTTTATATAAACGAGTCGCGCACTTCTTAGAGGACTAGCTGTTGCTTGAAACCCTGAAAATTTAGAAAATTTAGTCTGTTTTGCAACATTTTTCATTGATGCTTCGCCCCTCGTATTTGCAGCGTGGTGTTATATAGTCTACTCAATAAATGTAGGTACTATCCTCCTAAAGAATTTTTCAAATCGGACCACTAGTTCCTAAGTAGTTATGTAAAAAGGCGTATTATAAAATTTCTGATTATATTAAAGATGATAAAGCTTGGGAGTAAGTTGCTCTGGAGCAATACATACTCTATATTGTAAAGTTTTATTAGGATTGTATGTATAATTGACATTTAATAAAAAAAATATTGATTTGACTAAGAGCTCTGCTGAGTTTCTTACGCCGGTTCTTCTCAGCAGATTGCGTCCTGAACCAGTGCTAGGGAAAAAAAATTTTGACATGTCATAAGCACATAATTGTTCTGAAAAATTGTGTCTCCTTGATTAAATGATTTTTAGGGTTCCGTACCCAAAGGGTAAAAACGGGACCCTATTACTGAGACTTCGCTGTCCGTCCGTCCGTCCGTCTGTCTGTCACCAGGCCGTATCTCAAGAACGGTGATAGCTAGAGAGTTGAAATTTTCACAGATGATGTATTTCTATTGCCGCTATAACAAAAAATACTAAAAATAAAATAAAATAAATATTTAAGGGGGGCTCCCATACAACAAACATGATTTTTTTACCGTTTCTTGCTCTCATCCAACAAACGTGATTAATTAAGTATTGTGTGTGTTGTTTGCTCATTTATTAATAACGTGCCTTATGTTGCATAGATAATGGTACGGAACCTTTCGTGCGCGAGTCCGACTCGCACTTGTTTTTTTTTTCATTTCATTTCATTTATGATTACCGCGTTCAAACAAACAAACTATTCAGCTGTTTAATATTAGTATATATATAATACCTTACTTTCAAATCAATAATACAACAACATTTATTTAATTTCATATTAAATACCGTCAAGGAAACTAATTAGAAAGTTATAATATACATTTTGTCACCAATATAATAATGAGCACATGTTAGAAGGTTCTCCTTGTTGTGTCTATATCAGGAAAGCAGATTGACATTCCCAGACGGCGCGACGCCACCATTGCCAACGCTGTCACAAACCTTACATAAAATATATTTTATAAAGATTTAAAATAAATAATGGATTGAAAAGTATTATTTAATAGATAGATTGATAACTCTTTATTATTGCCAGAAATTTTAACAAGCTATTGGCATATTAAACTAGGGTACCTACTTGGCAGTCTTAATGCAAATTGCGATCCCTACCACACCTCGTGTGGTAGAATTTACTAAACTAACTGAGTAGCTAAAATATGTGAGTTTATATTTGTTTTATGTATTTATTTGGACAATCCGATTACTGTTAAGTATATTAAACATTGACAGCTAATTAAAATTTCTATGTTTTTTTACTCAAATGCACAGCATTTTAAGGTGCCACATCTTGCACTTGATTGTAACACTAAACTATACTATGTAATAACAGATATTTATCTAATATATAAAATACTCGTGTCACAGTATTAGTTACTATTCCTTCTGAAACGGTTGACCGATTTTTATGAAATTTTATATCCATATTCTGTCTGTCATGTCTGAGAATCGGTTACTATCTATTCATTTGTATGGCAAAACAACATTTTCCGGGTCAGCTAGTATAATACATATATTAACACAAAATAAACCGTATTATACATACATACATATAATCAATACGAATAAGGGATCAGGTTATATTTAAATTACTATACCTGATTTATTTTATATTGTGATAATGATATCAAAATTAGAGCAGAAATTAATAAAAACTTAATTTTAACATTACATTTGTCAGAGGTTTTTAAAATAAGTATCCCAACATGATACGGTGTTCAAAGTTCAAAGTTTTATGAGCCAAGTAGACAACTATATAATACATTTTGTTTCTCTAACTTTTATTGCACGCATACGATGGATATGTTCACCACAGTGTCCTCTACGATCACGTATGTATTTTCTAACTAAACTATAAAACTAAATCACATAACAACCGTCTAAACAATTTCAAAATGGAACTAGGGTGGTATTTGGTATAAAAATGCCCAGACGTCAACCGTTTACAAATAACTCCTTGCCTTCGCAGGGGTAATTTTTATTTTCCACTTTACGGAAATATATTATGACACAAATATGAAAATATTAAATTTGAATCGCGGCCAAATATGTTAAGTTCTGAACAATATGCGTGTCCTATGCGTGGATTGCGAATACTAATCGCGAGCGTTTTCATTCCTTCGGACGCATTTCTGTTTTTGCTACGGCGTAGACACGTGCTACGAGAGGTTTGCAGCCTACGTCTTGGTACTTAGGTTTTGAATTTGAATAGTATATACAAGTAAATAATGTTGTTGATTATGTTTTATATTTTATATTGCATGTACTGGCAAATGAGCTCCTAAGGTATTACGATAATATTATTAGTCAATCTAAAGGTACACCTGGGTGACTACCATATCATGGTACTCTTTAAAACAATTACATATGATTTTTTTTTTGTAAGTGTTAACTAGATAAATAACAATATTGTCTGGTCATTTCATGGATTAAAAAAAAACAATTTATATTTTGTAATTTTTATTTCAGTTAATAAATGAATTTGTAATTTTACTAAATTAACGTAAAGAATTATTTTCGCTACTATTTCAAGTAATCTATGTTGAAATGTAAAAATAAAAATAAAAATTTCGTAATTATAGTGAAATAATGTTTGGTCTAACTATTAAAAAAAAATGTGGTACATACGATTCCGTACAATATTTAAAGAGGTTATTGGTTAATTAAGATCAATAGATGTTAATTACTAGGTGAACGTTCGACACCAAGTTCCATCGTAAGAATATTTCAGAGCCGCCGCGGTGATAAATCAAACTCGAAACCGTAATGAAAGCGAACGGATCGCGTCGCGAAGAGAAGGGAGGAAAAATATCACGGAAAAAATCAGGTGCGTCCCCCGGTCGGGTGCCGAGAGAAAAACAGTCGGGCGTCGGGGGTTGTGGGCGGGTGGTGGCGGTCGATGCGGGGGGCGGGCGCTTGGGCGGGCGACGCGTGCGCGAACCTGTCCCCGGCCGCGGGCGCGCGGAGCCGCGGCGCCGGCGGCCACACTCCCAGCGGCATCGTCGCTCGTCGCTCGTACCGCGAACCGTCCGCCGCACATTCCGCGCACCCGCCGTTCCGACCGAGCCGACGCCGGCCCGCGCCGCGCGATCCTTTACTCGCGACTACGCATCCACTTTACATGTCCAAAGTGCTAAAGCCAGTGCTTCCTATCGCAACCGCGAGAGTGCTCCCGCAGCCTATTTACGAGCCGGACCAGACCTGCAACTCAATCAGGGTTAGTAGACCTTGCAATATTCGTGTACTGGTCCCAAAGTGTCAGTGTTCTCTACGTCACAGAAAGTTTATTTTGAGAGTACAAAGTTTTGGAAAGTTGAAGAGTGCGCGCCGCGTCTGATGCACATTGCCCCAGCCGCAAGTGGTTCCTATCAGGCGCGCGGCGCCATCGTGTCGCTACCTCTCCCGCTCCTCTCGACCCTCACTAAAAACAACAAACAGATAAATCGACCTGTTATAGGTATTCATACAGATACTCTAAACACAAATCTTCGCTCCACTATATTGTTTGGCATAAACGGATTCAAAGTGACTAACAACAACAGCTATATTTTATTTTTATGCCTCAATATTGCGATAAGATGAGAGTTCTACACTAATAGCTCGAAATGAAATTGTGGAATCGCATGTAACGGTGATATTAGCTGTGAATGGTTCAAGTTTGCCTACTTTTTCTTAAATTAGTCGGTCTGTTATTTGATGCTAAACTTTTTTTGTTGATATTTCGTGTATTTTTTACAATAAATAATGTTGTAAAATATATAAAGACGTTATTGAAAATGAACTTATGTATAATTTGCAATTAAAAACCCAGTAAAACCTACTAAATCGTGATTTTAGTGTTGTTATTGCTAAGTTTAAGTGTCCTAACTTTTCATCGTTAGGAGTATCTCGTAGCATACAACAAATTATAAATTAGGCAGTGAGAGCAGTATGTTAACATTTATTGCCCAACTTTTTTACATAAATTATGTTTGAATTCTAAATAAAATCTAAACTTCGAAATGTTATTTTTAAATTAAGTGACAAAATTTACAAAACATATTATCTAATAATATCAATCTGTATCTAGATAAATGATTCATAAATTTTTCATGTATTTTATTACAAATTTTAATCGCACGATAAATTTGAAATATCTATGTCATATACTCGTAAGTATCTATAATAATTTTAATAAATATTTTTTAATATAACCTAAAGAAAAATGATGATTATCCTTGCCTTTACGCTATTAATTTATTATAGGAGCTGGTAATAAAATCCATATTTTTTTCGGTGTAATAAATGATATTGGGTAGTGGGAGAATAAGTAGAATGTAACACCTGTAGATAATCGACACCGCACTGCGTGGGTGACGGAAGCGGCAAGTTGATTTGTAATATTGAAAATGTTACCCTTAAAATAGGGTATCACACTTTATACAATAAAAGGATTTTTACATCGCCATTTTACTACATCAAAGATATTTTGTATCCCAAACTAATTTATATACATATCTACGCTTTTGTTATGGATTACACATACTACTATTCTGTTAGCTATACTTATGATGGACAGAAAACACCCAGACACAGTTCAATTAGGATTATTTATTACACAAATAATTGTTTTCTGCGGGAATCGAATCGAATCCGAGACCTTTTATGACACTCAATCACATTACAAAGTTTATTGAAAAATATAGTATGCAGTTCATAATGTTGGTTTTATGGTAGGCGTTGTCGTTATTCGAAGTTAAAATATTTATAATTATGGGAATATAAAAATCACGCAATCATAGGAAACTCAAAAATGTAGGTATTAATACAAATAAAAAAATTATAAAACTTATTATAAAAGAAAGTCGTTATTTTTGTATGTATGTTCCTAAGTGAGCTTATATTTTTAACGTAATGGATTTTGATGCGGTTTCTTGTAATAGATAGATTGGTACAAGAGGATGGGTTTTGGTATGATTTGTTAAAATTTGGTTGTTAAATTCCACGCGTACGAAGTTGCGGGCGACAGCTTTTAACACGCTTTTATAATATGTTCGGTATATCTATCAATGTATTAATCTATGTAACGGAATTTTGAACGCGATTTGCTATAGTCGGATTGATCTGAAATTTTGCATACATAACAAGGACCAATGACAATGCAATTATTAATAATCTACTTAATTTAAAAACTAAAAAACACGCTTAAATATACTGAATATTTTTAAAATGATTGCATTGTCATCAATACTCAATTCTATGCTACCTACTTACAAAACGTTGACAGTTTATGTTGTCAGAGACATAAGTTTCTGTTGTCACATGTTGTCAAAATCGTAGTAAACACAAGTAAACAATTATTATAATTTTAACTGATTCTATAAACAAAGCGTTTTTATGTGAAATTATCTGATTGTATATGAAAGGTATACGTAGAAACACAATAATCTTGGTGAGTCTACTCATATACAATTAAACTATTACGTGTATAATTAAAAATACAAGTGTGTTCATAGTGATACTTTAACATGCTATTCTAGTAATTCTGATCAAGGAATTGGGATTAAATTATTGCATTGTCATCGGTCCTTGTTAGGTGTGCAAAATCTACTGCAAGTGGCTGAAAATCGCTATCAAAGATTCCGTTACACAGATTAATACATTGATAGTTACATACCAAACTTATAAAAGCGTGTTAAAAATATATTTAAGATTTTCAAGCGCGTTTTTTAATTTTGGAACCAAGAAAATTATTAGTATTATTGTTTTACAGATAAATCAAAATGTATTCCTATATAATATTCTTGGTCCTCGCTACAGGTACTAGAAGTTAATTAAGTTTGATTTAACGGATTATATCCGAGAACCTATTGAATGCGAAGTTTATAGTGACGGGAAATGCTATTAAATTTTTGGTATCAAAGTAAATACATTGCGAACATTTGATTAGCTATGTAATGAAATTCTTGAGTTTAGAATTAATATTGAATTTATTGAACAATGCAAGTTTGTGTGTGTATGTTTTAAGACCAGACAAATACTATAATTTTATTGTAGTTGCACATTTTTGAATATTACAAAAAACAACTTTTTACGGATTTAGATGCGTATTTTTGTTTTAATTTTAGCCCGACGTTTCGGAGACTTTGCAGTCACCATGGTCACGGGTGAGACTGAGCTGTAATGTGTCTTCTACGATCAGTTATTACAGGGTTTACCCACATTCGATTTTAATTTTACATTCACCATAAAGATAGACTTTTACCATAAACTATATCATATTACATTGTGCTCAGACTACATAAAATCAATAACATTATTTTAGTTTCTAAAAATTCAATAACAAATTGTAACAATATAAAGAAAATTTTTAATTTATATAAGGTAAACATACATAATTTTGTCATAGACTAAAGTTTTAATTATTATAGAGGTAGTATACAATATAGCAAGCAAAACTAAGTTTATATAATTAAATACAATATTATTTACATAATAACAAAAAATTTTGAAAAAGAATTTTTGGTTTAAGATTTAAATTAGTTTATATAAAAAGAAAAATTGTTAATTTTTATTTGAAATTATAGAAATTAGTATTTATTTTAATTATTTAGTTTTTATTATTTTATCTAATATACTACCACCAGATCGGAACGCGTCCCACTTAAGAAAGATCTGGCAAGAAAACTCAGCTCAGTCTCAGCCTCACCCGTGACCATGGTGACTGCAAAGTCTCCGAAACGTCGGGCTAAAATTAAAATAAATATACGCGTCTAAATCTGTAAAAAGTAGTTTTATTTATGCAAATGAGTCGCGCAAGTGTTAGAAAATATTATATTACAAAAAAATTAACTTATTCTAAACAAAGCTTTCTTTTAATAGAATAAAGTATACTTACGAAAAGTTATTATTTTTAGTTATTTATAAATTAATTTATTCATAAATTGGGAATTAGGTCAAAGACACTTTGTTAGATCGTTCGTCACACAATCGTATTAAACTTTTACAATAGAAACTAATACTCTAGAAACTAAAATCTACCTACTTTCGACCAAATGTTTATATATTTTTATTGATATTATATTTCCATGCTTGTAATATGGGTAGTAGAATACATATATAGCAAGTAAATACATTTATTTCTGTAAATACTTACTTACAATACAGGGAAAACATTTAAATGCAGGACAAACATTTTTTTGACAGATACAAACATCATGCAAATAAATGTACTGTGGGATCAAAACTGTGACCCCGTGAAAAGCATTTTATTACATGAACTACTGACCTACAAGGTCCATCGTGCTAGATACATACAGATACACAAAATACTTGTAATACATAATTTTGCCCCCATTAAAATGTTATAGGTACTAATAATATGAGTATTCAGTATAGACCATGAAATAGATTACTTACACGATATTACATCACTTTTCATTCCTTTGAGGATACAGTTCACCAGATTAGAGCAATAGCAATTTCTTAACATAAACTTGATGTCTCCAGTTTACTCTACTAAATGTAAGCTACTTAGTAAAGTAAATATTGGTCTCAATTTTCCTTATACACATATCTGTATATTCAATTACTTAGGAAACGTTTTAAATTCATCTATGGTAATAATATTCTGTTATTAGTAGTACAAAATTCAACTATTCGAATATTGGTAGCAAATTAAAAAATAATTACTTTTAGTAGTTTTCTTATAGTGCTTTTAAATTCAGAACCTCTACTATGTTACTTATCTGGCCCAATAAACCCCATTTTAATAATAGAATTATTATTCAAGTCTAAACGAAGGTATAATTTACAATGTATAAAAAATAATAAAAAATAAAATAATAATAATAAATATTCACGGAAATTTCACACAACGTCCTCTGGTCCCAAGCTAAGCTTATATGCTTGTGTTATGGGTACCAGAATACGGATAGAATACATATACTACTTTTCTTTTGTAAATACATACTTAAAATACATAGAAACACCCAGACGCAGTACAAACATTTGTATGACAATTAGAAAAATCACACAAATGATTGTCCCGAGCGGGAATCGAACGCGCGACCTCTTGATCGGCAGTCAGTTACATAAACCACTCAACCACGAGGCTCGTCTAACGTCTAACTATAAACTTCAATTATATCTCTACATATATTTGGTCTATAGGAAAATAATCATTTATTGAGACGATTTCGTTCGTAAACAGCATCATTCAATGCTGCTTACATCGTCGTAAGTAGTCGTAAAATATTTCCATAAGGTATAAACTTCAGACTTTGCGCGTATTGCGACTAGAAAGTTTTTTTTGTGATACAGTTATAAATTTCTTCTGATTTAGTTTTGATTCCAATTCTATGCAACTCGCAGCTACATCAACTCTAATATGACTTAATTTTTGTTATGAGTCAATATAAAGTAAATTTATATTAGGAAAAAATGGTCAAAATTTACGTTGCGTTTAGTTGCGTCCACAGAAATGGGTCATATTTCACTATACCGAAATAATATAACTGTACTTCATACTTCTTCATCATTACTGTATTTTAATTACCTTACTTAAAAGCTTTCTATTTTACAAGAATACAATATTTAAAAAAAAGTCTCGTCCGTAAACACCTTTAAAAAAAACTCATGGTCAACAACTCATACAGCCACACGTACACACACACCTATAACAGACTATTTCTTTTTGCAATGTATTAGATTAGGTTTCTTTTTTTTTCAAATAAGTACACAAAGTGACAAACTAATGTAAAAGATACAGCCTCCCAAAACACAGGTTTACCTAGTTTGGGAGTCTGGGACCTGCTTGTTATGTAACGAGTTTTTATGTTACTACAACAATGTATTTTGTACAATGTATTACCATTTGAATTGAACTAAGATTTAATAAAACATTTATTATAATCTCGGTATTCTTTATTTAAACTTTATTATTATTATTATAATAATTATAACAAAAAAAAAATAGTACAATATAACAAAGGCACTTGTTCAATAAACATTAAATCATGTTTAAAAATAACATGTTACTGATAGTAGCAGTGCTAGTTCAAGCACTTCAGTTAGTATGTAATAAAGATTCGTTAAATAGAGCAGAGCTTTTATGACGAAATATCGACAGTTTTGATGTAGAATGACGTGTACTGTATTATAAAACGGCAATGGACAATCAACAACAGATAAGTTAAACCGGCACTGTGTAATAAATAACTCCATTTTTTCTTATATTCAATTTAATTTACTTATAGAGTGTTGTGATTACGAAAATTAAATGTTTTGTGAATAAAGTATAATCATTTTTAATAGCTAATTATTCAAAATTTACTTGGCTAAAAACCGAATCTTTTATTTGATGCCCGTGGTTTGACAGCTCACCCACGGAAGTTACTGCCTCGCTGCTTGGCTTGCAGCGTTGCGGTAAATAGCATAAATACTGTTTTAATCTATAAACCTCAGCAAAGTTGGTTTCAAATCAGTAGTTTGAAAGACCAATATAATCAACTTTAGTTCTATATATTTATCCGTACATTTCATAAATTTTTGCATTTAATTATATTAGAATGCATATAGAAAGTGGAAGCAAACATTATTCTTCAAGATTTTTTAAATAAACAATCAATGTATATGATACAATTACATTCACTCATAACATTATGACAGCTAATTTACGTTTTGCGTGTTATCCTTCGAAATAAAACTATTGAGGTACAAAACAAGCATTATATTTCATTGTATTTTTCATGCTATTCATGTTGAAATATAGAATGTTTAGTATGATTATGTTTTACGGTAAAAATCTCATACATAAAATTGTTGTAAGTTAATGTGTAGTTTTTTTTAGTTAACAGCTGTTGGTCGTTCAAACATAATGACTAGATACTATAAGTAAAAAGTTTAAAATTATATTGATCCCAAAAATCCTTTTATTATTTTTTAATTAGTGCTCTAGTGGTTCATATAACAGACTGCCGTTCACGAGGTCGCGGGTTCGATTCCCGCCTCGGACATTCATTTGTGTGATGTTTATAAATGTCATACAAATGTTTGTTCTGCGTTTGGATGTTTACTATGTATAATAAGTATGTATTTACAAAAGAAAAGTAGTTTATGTATTCTATCCGTATTCTGGTACCCATAACAAGCATATAAGCTTAGCTTGGGACCAGAGGATGTTGTGTGAAATGTCCATAAATATTTATTTATTTAATTATTACATTGTCATCAGTCATTGCAAATTTTAAAAACATCTAACGTATTTAATAGAGTACCTGTTGTAACCTTTAAATCACCATGCTTCATACAAAAATACGGATATTACTTCTAGAGCAAAGAAATATTCTCACAATATAATCTCTCTTTCTTCCTCTCTCTCTCTCTCTCTCTCTCTCTAGTCCATTAATATCCCAATGTTGGGCACAGGCCCCTTCCACTTTGGAAGGAATTATTGTCTACTATGCCGCGCTGACCAGGCGTGTTGGCATGGGTTTACTTTCTAATTTTCCATCTCTCAAGTGGATGTTGTCTGTATACATCTTTAGCCGATGTTTGCAACACTCTCATGAGAAAAAGGGGTAGTGATACTTGTATTCTTAATCCGTCACCACACGGACGATACTTTTGTTCAATATAATATTATCAAGTATAAAACCAAAAATAATAACAAATATACATTTTCACCTCAAATGTATGCCAAGAAAAATATAAATAGAATTTCATACGTCAATTGACTGGTAAACTTATAAGTGTAAAATATGGATAATCATACCAATTCTGTGCGTACAACTAAACTTAACTAAGAGATGAAAGTTGATAGTGTCAATAACAAAGTCTGGAAATATTAACAGAACTCTTTTATTATAAAAAGTGTAAATTAAAGACTAAAGATTGTCTTTAATATCTCTCTCTCTCCAGCCTATTTACATCCCACTGTTGGGCACGGGCCTCCTCCACTTTGGGAGGGATTATGGTCTACTGTGCCGCGCTGTCCAGGCGTGTTGGCACAAGGCTTATTTTCGAGTTTTCCGTTCCTCACAAAGGGTGTTATCTGTGCGCAATATCCCTTAGCTGACTTTTACTTCCCTTGGGAGGAGATGGAGTGGTGACACTTGTATTCTTAATCCGTCACCACATGGAGAGTCTTTAACATAAAAGTGCACAACCAAATAGCAAATAACCTAAAAGCATATTAATCAAAATACACAATGGTTGTTTTCATTTTTAGTTTAGTTTATTTGTCCATGTAGAATTGGTATAAATATCATAATAAATATATCTTTGTTCGACCTTATTCCCAAATGTGTTTCAGAATCATTTAAGAAGAAAGTGATAATGACTGATTGCTATCCAACGTCATAACTAAAAATATATTTAGCAGTAACTGCAGTTATTAATAAATACGAAGTCGATCGGCAGATGGTGGGTTTATTTAATAAACGGTGATCTGTATTAGAATAAATAACTGCTCTATTGTGTCTAAAAGAAATAAGTCTGTGTCAAATGTCATTTGTGATTTCTAAAACATTTGTTAATAGTTATTTAAAAAAGGGTTAACTGATTATCTTTACTTATTATTAAAACAAATTCGATATTTTTGCCTGTATATCCCGATGTGAGCTTATATCTTTCAAACTCCCTTTATCCAATAGATTCCGTAATTTAATGTAGCAATTCCTATATTATTGTAAAATTTTACGACTTGCCTAAATAAAACTATTGCTTTTTTACCCTAAAAGTGTATTAGGAAAATATTTTCATGAAAGGCTCACGTCACATTAGTACATCGTAACCCGTCACTCTTACTTCAATATAGGTACTTACAAAGAACTGCTTCAACAAAGCTTAACAGCATTGCGATGTACCTTGTCTCTTTAACAGCTAAACACAGCTAATGATCGAATATCAAGGGGATGATGATAGATGAACCTAATACTCGGAACACTGTGTTGGTTGGAACACATTATATGTATAGGTATGTCTGTTGACCTATCGATAATATCTTATAGAAAGTGTACGGATTTATTTTATGTTTTGTAGTACAAAGTGAAGTGTAGGGCTAAATACTGGATAGATATAATATTTTCTGGATAGATCTCGTGGTGTAATGGTTAATATAACGAACTCACCATCACGAGGTCTTGAATTTAATTCTCGTACAGGATATTTATTTTTGCAATGTTTGTGTTTTGTAACACAGATATTGATATAGCGTGAAAAGTTTACATTTATAAGTATGCTTAGGTTCAAAAATATTATATTCCTGTTTTAAATACAGACATTACAATAACTAAAATCAAGTCAGTTGAAGAGGAACTGATATCCATAATAAAAAATGACTCGTTCAGCTATTTTGGTACACATCGCAACAAATAATATCTCTACCAAATATCTTACTTTTCCATTCTAATAATTTTCCATACAGTGAGGTACAAAGTTTAGGTATTGGTTTACATGCAATTATTATAAACAAATCAAATAAAGCATAAACAGTGGCTATCACGATCTACTCCATTGCTCTCAACTAACGAGCTACTTAGCAACTAATCTCCTCTCGCTGTAACTAATTTCATTACCATATTTTATTTACGATATTTATCTAACGCGGCCTTTACGAATTCCATTCGTAACAACCCATTTTTATTGATTTGTTAAAAACATAAAACTTTGCAAGTAATAAAATATTAAAAAAGAGTAAAATTTCGTACTATTATTTACTAAGAAACGTCCATTTCTAGGTACTATTAGAAAATTCGTAAAATACAATAGAATACTATCCTCTCCTCTCCAGCCCATTTACATCCCACTGTTGGGCATGGGCCTCCTCCACTTTGGAGGGATTATGGTCTACTGTGCCGCGTTGACCAGACCTGTTGGGACAGGGTTTAATTTCGGGTTTTCCGTCTCTCACAGAGGATGTTATCTGTGTGCAATATCCCTTAGCTGACTTTTACAGCACCCTTGGGAGGAGATGGGGTGGTGACACTTGTATTCTTCATCCGTCACCACACGGAGATATTAGAATACTATCCACAAGTGAAATACTTTTGGTCTTATTCATAATGACTTATCGGGGGTTTAAAAGTTCCCTAAAATCGGTTCGCGAAAATTGTCAAAACTTGTTATTCATGATAGTCTTTTTACGATAAAACGTTTATTATCTCTCCGATAAAATTTCCGTTTAAACCTCCGATAAGTCATTATGAATAAGACCATTTGTATTTAACATTTAAATGCCCACGTACATGTTCTTACACGCTATGAAGTATCGACGTTAAAAGAATCGATTATTTTATTATAAACTACTGAATCCGTTACTTTTGATGTTAATGGTCAACAAGTAACAAATTTATGAATTAGCTGAGATTTCATACTGATGTTTACAAAAGGCTGAGATCAAAAAGATAGTAATAGTTATTAGATTTTTAAACTAATATTAGATACTCTTGACTATATTGTAACGATTTTTTATACATCAAAGGATTTAGCGTGTGATAGATTTTTGGTTTCAGATTAGACAAATTTATGTATGCCATTATTGATTTGTTATTAATCGATAATTTAATTCTTTTAACTTTTTCATTCATAATCTTCTGATCCATTTTGTTTACAACAGCCTATGATTTAAATACTACTTAAATAATAATATTATTTTATTAAAATTAAAATACAAATATGTACATATATATATTAGGTCTATTTTAAAATTGCATAGTAACTCCACTTTTACTGTTTTTTTCTGCTCCACAGTATAAATTAAGAGTCACATTGCCAAATTTCATTTTGTATTTGTAACTTAAAAGATAAATAAAATTATATTTGCGTATTTGAATCTACACAAATAATATAAAGCTAAAGAGTTTGTATGTTTGAACGTTCTAATCTCAGAATTAAAAATATTAATGGACATTTCACACAACGTCCTCTGGTCCAAAGTAAGTTATATTTCTATGCTTGTGTTATGGGTACCAGAATACGGATAGAATACATATACCTACTACTTTTATTTTGTAAATACATACTTATAATACATAGTAAACACCCAGACGCAGAACAAATATTTGAATGACATCTTATATATAAAATTCACGTGTCACAGTTTTAGTTACCGTACTCCTCCGAAACGGCTTGACCGATTTTTAGGAAATTTCACACGCGTATTCAGTAGGTCTGATAATCGGACAACATCTATTTTTCAAACCTTTTTTTTTAGTATGGCAAAACAACGTTTGCCGGGTCAGCTAGTAGTTATATAAAGATCACACAAATGGTTGTCTCAATCAAGAAATCACTGGTCTATTACAATTTTTTTTTTTTAGTATTGGATACTACAATTATCAAGAAAGGATATAGGCTATATATATAACATCACGCTGCGATCAATAAGAGAAAGGCGTCATTGGATAATGTCGCAAAAACGGGGAACATTTTCTAAACACCATGCGTATAAAGTCGCGACTATAGCTAATCAGTTATATTCGTATAACAAGGTCAGAAAACCGTTAAGTGAATGTTTCAATGAATCGATACATGTAATTGATCATCAAATATTTGTTGATATTTGAAACATGAAGTAAAATGTCTGACTAAGCCGTTTAACTAAATAACTCTTATTTACTTTGTAATTGACCGCGGTAGAATATAAAACAACACTCGACATTGCCCTGAGCTATTTGACTTCGTAATAGACGTTGTTCTAGTTGTAATTACTTAGTAGTTTGTTTAGAAGCTTATTATTACAATGCGCCCACTGCTTCCCGTGGGATGCGAGGGTTAAGATTGTAGTTAGTAATTCATAACTTACCACGTTTCAAGTCAAAACTTCGATACTATTGCAGTTTTACAACAATAGTATTTGTTAATATTTGTGATGAGTTGAAAATTTAATTAAAGTTCTGTAACAGCGGAACTTTGTTTAACAGCAAGTTAGTTTTTATTCAACAAAATTGTGTTGTCTTGCATCAGTTTTTTATGGTGGATTGCCTATATGCAAAACCAACGGTAGGTGGAAATAGAGCAAGATATATCATCATAATACAAATTGCTACGCTATCAAACTCTAAATTTTAACTCTATCATAATACATCAAATAACTATAGTTTACTTACCTTTTCTGGAAGGTGATTAGAAATTGAATCTGGGGCATCCTTATAGGCATTGTGGTAAAGGCTTACTTTATAGCAATCGATTAACAAAAAAGAATCGAAAATAGTTTAGAACCTAAATCAATTCAAAAGTAAAATAATAAAAAAATACTACAAATAGTAATAATATAAATGATGATCATAATTTTATCTACTCCTTATTTATTACAATGATATTTTTAGTTTTAATATTATATTATACGAAATAACGACATTAAACAATGACGATAAAGAAAGAGATCACAAAATAAAACAGTAACTTCTATTAGCAAAGTGTAGTCACTATTCATTGAACTGTAAGGGACACTTAGAAAATACAATGAACTCAATCGATATTAACTTAATTTATTTTATTTTGTGTTAAAAGTATTTGGAGAACTTAAAGTTGTTGTATTATTGAGTTGATATCGTTAAGAAGACAATAAAACTTAATTTGCTCAATTTGGTGTGCATACAGCCTATCTTAAATCAGTCTGTAGGTAAACTGTTTTAAGCTTCTAGCTTTAAAAAATACTATAATATTATTTTAATTTTACAATAATATTCAAATCGGGTGAGTGGTTTTAGCGTTTATGGGTAAGAAATAGAGTGATAGAGTTATTTTCACAATTATAATATGTAATAGTAACTAACTATGACAAGTGAAATGATATGAAAATGAAATGAAAAACGAGAAACAATATTTAAAAGCTGTGGCTAAAATGTCTATAAAATAAAGTTTTATCAATATGAGTAACCAAATAGTTATACAAGTATCAATAGTGGTATGTCTGTTTATGCTGTAGTTTAAAACTGATTACACATCAATATCATAGTTGGCTAGCTTTTAATCACTTTAACTTATTTTACTCAAATTAAAGTGAAAAGCAAACACCTCTCTTGGCTCGAATCAAAGTTTCATACTTATGTAGTTTCAATACTCGTAGTTGTAAAACTTTCTCTATGATGGTAGCACATTAATTACTAACCGTTGGCGCGGGTTAAACCCAATAGGACGGTGTATTAAGTTTAACCATGTAGATTTACGATCAAACCCTTTCATTAAACAGGTATTAAGGCGACAGATAAGCCTGTACATTACGCACTTGTTCATACAATTTGGGAGTTTGCATGAAAGGTTTATAGTCACAAATGAAACTGTCCGACCCGACTGACTCAATACAACTATCCACCCTAATACATAAACGTTGTGGTTTAATTTATATACGTACGAACTTTACTTGAATACCTAGTGAGGTTTCAATTCTGAGATATTTGAATGTTACATTCGTAAAATCAAAATTACAACTAACTCTTTTCACGTGTTTGGGTTTGGGGTATTGATCAATTATATCGTTTCCTAAACTTTAACTCTATTTATATGTTCCCTTTAGGTAATTACAAACGTGAACCAAACACTGCTGTGTTGGTAGATTAAAGCGTACTCTTTGCATGCAAGCCATTTTTTTTTCAAGAGCAGCAATAAGGAACATGCGAACTGCGTCTCCAAAAAAAAACTACGTCATATCGTTCCGCAGTTTTGTTTTCAAGTGCTAATTCTGTGTTTTAATTTAAATGATTATTTCTATCAATTGGTGAAAATATATAAATCATTTACATTCGTGAGATGAAAGTTTTTTTATTAAATTTGTTCTCTATTGTATTAAAACGATACTATAAACATTTATAATGCAGAACTGGAAGTACCAAATGAATTTACTTTTATTGCATTTAAACGATGCAATTTAATGCGAGCAGATTTTAACGAGACGTAAAGTTTAAGTGAACCATGTACAAATTTACCCTTGCAGTTTAGTTCACTGTTTATTTTAAAAACTAATGCAACATTTAATTCAACTTTTATGGGAATATTGTAGGATTGAAGCGTTAATTTCTCAGAGGTGTATGTTAGTCAGCAGACCCCTGTTTCATTTTGCACTTACAAAGAGCAATCGATTTTAAAGCTCGCTGGATTGAAAATTATATGAGGAGCCTTAGAGAGCGGGTGGGTGCGGGTGTGCTATGTTCCTGAGCCGCCAATGCGCTTGTCTTTCGGTTCAGTGGGCTTTCTTTAAATTGGCGACGGCTCTGCCGCTGGCCGTCCCGCTTATTGCATCCCCCGCCCGCAGCGTCGCGACGTCCACAATATTGCCTCCATTCGACCTTTAAGCAAATAGAATTTCCCAGTCTGTAAACAGGATTGGGTTATAGGTAAATCTTCAGCGTATTTTCGCATCGCTTACGAGTAAAATGTAGAAATTAAATTTTTACCGTCGTTCAGGTTTACTATCGGGCAGAGGTAAACCGCAGACGGTTATGTTCGTAACTCTATCACTAAGCCAAATTTGTGCGTGATGAAGGACAATCCTTCAATGTAGTGTATTGTCTCATTTCAACGGATTCTATTCTTAGGCGTTCTATTATATTCAAGCCCAGGGCTTGGCAAGGCCAACAACATGTCATATAATGTCGTTTTTATTCTGACGAGTGAACGCCAAGAAAGTTGCGTGCCGCGAGGATTTTCATCATGGGACCTATCAAATAATAACGAGGTCGTCCCTTTCTAACGATGCTCCACCTGATATCGTGTTCCTATCTATTCAGTAACAATTGTAGATGATCTTTTGTACTTTATGATAATATATGTCATTGTAGTCAATCGTTTTTGTATTCACTTATGTCATATAAAATATTAGGCATGAAATAATCGAATTATTCGATGTTATCTGAACTCATAATCGTAATTTATTTATCATGTATCTTATATGGTCGTATTTTGACATCTATATACAAGAAAATGATAATGTGAGTAGATGGTTACAACTAACATCTGCAATGGAGAGGCCTTAAGCCTATTGTCGCGCGTACAAGCCACCATCATGAATTCTACCCACGATCTACTCTAAGGTTTACTGTAATTTACAAAACTGACGGAGGTTTTGTTGTAATCATTTCGTTGAATATTTGTTTTGTTACTACGCTTAAGCTTTCAGAGGGTCGGCTAGGTTTGGGGATTACGGTTTACGCTTCATAAATAAAATTGTACCAAAACATAGACAATACTTGACATTTCTATATATTGTGTATATAATGATGATAATATTATTATAAAAATAAATAACGACATCAGTATTAGTTAATAGTTGCAACCAAAAGCACCGAAAGTGAACATTTTAATGCAATATAATTTTATAATAACTTTTATGCGAATACCTTTTGTAACGTGCGGTAAACAAATTCATCAGGTCCTACCCTTTAGTCTCAAATTATTTTCACGTACACATTATATACTTTCAGAGGACGGAAGGCTACTAATGGCATAAATTGAAGAGCGAGCGTAGAACCAACCACTGGGTTTTGCGTATTTGAAATTCAGTTACTCGGTGTGCGCATCGTTGCGACACGGCGATTTGAAGCGATCGCAGTAGAACCACTATATATTTTCTATAGAACGATTGAGATGGATTGGTTTAAAAATTGCCGGTGGAAGTTGAATTTAGATTTACCGTCTACAAGTAATAAAACATATAGATACTAAAAAGAAATTGTAAGTACAAAAAGCATAAAAACTTATTGCACTGTAAAAATAAACAAACTGGCTCTTGCTAAATTAAAATAATACCATTGTTTGTGTGTATTTTATAAGTTACTATAAATTAAAGTTTCATCACTAAGAATACGTTGTTATAATTATACAAAACACACATATATATCAAAATTTATTCCACAAGTTCGTCTAATAGCAAAATGCAGTCTATCAATGTTAGAAATCTTAGAGTAACAAGGACATTGATTAGGTAATACACAAGGATTACATTACAATTGCATCAGGTTGTCTAGTTAAGTGACATCAATATACAGGGTAAGATGATGCTCTGTATAGCTTCATATCAATCACTATTACTATAGAGCTAGCTCCCTTGGCACTTGGCCTAGATTCCAAATTACACAAATTTACGGAGTGGGCCTAACCGCTCTGGCGTTAGCCGGCCGCGCGGATTAGACCATAAGCGCAGCTTACATCGGATTCAAATGCCCTCAATACCACACACAAACTAAACTAACTACATTTTAGTATTTCTAAGATTTTGACAACAAAATATTGCACAAAATAAACTTTTAATATACAAGTTAATAAATAGAAAAGTTTGAAGATACTCATCTTAAATCGTCAATGTTGAGAGCCATCAGCAACTGTCTACTTTGGTGAAAGTTAACGTTAAGTAGGATTTGCCTTAAACTTATGTTTCCTTGAAAGGATTAAAGTAATAGCAATGACATATTTTGAAATTTGTAAATTTGACAGTATCTTTAACGCATTAATAAGTTACATTATGTATATCTTATATACCAGTAGTAGTACCAGTATTTTGTATATACCAGGTTTAATAACCTTTTAAGTTACATAGTTACCTTGGTATCAACAGTGCTAAAAAATAAATAATAAAAATTTCTAATTGATAAAATTGATGGTGATACTTTAACTATACCTACATTGGCTAATTTACCTGACAGCATTATCCTCAAAAACATCATTACATGAAAACCCCGCGCCCTCGTAAGCACTTACCGCTGCACTATGAGTCCAGTTGAATAACATATTAACAACAAAATACTGTAGTTAATTTCAAATCTATGTAATACTGGATAAATTTTTCTTATTATTTAATTTAAC
This sequence comes from Orgyia antiqua, assembly GCA_916999025.1. Taxonomy (NCBI): domain Eukaryota; kingdom Metazoa; phylum Arthropoda; class Insecta; order Lepidoptera; family Erebidae; genus Orgyia; species Orgyia antiqua. The sequence continues at coordinate 31,237,192 of OU779864.1, forward strand.
TAAAGCAAAGTATTCTAATTGAAACATAGGTAATTCAGAAACCTTAATCCGGATATTTACGTGAAATATATTTGCTATGAACTGTTTTTGTGTTCCGCTCGTTATTGTAGTAAACACGCATAATACCCTTTCATTTATAACTCTCGCTGTGGTTCTTGATATAGGCTCGCCCTTAATTCCGACTTAATTAGTGTCACGCAAGTTCCATAATCCTAGGCTCGAGCATCGTACGACCGTTCTTAAAATGGAGATTAGTGCGGCAAATATCTCGAACTACGCTATCCGTTCATAAAGCTACACTACATTTCACTGGATAAATATTTAGTTGGAAAGTAAAAAAATGACAATTTATTTGTTTTGTTTGTAAAGTAAAAGTAAAAGTAAAATATTCTTTATTGCACACCATAATGATTTATAAAGCTTACATAACAGACATATCATAGGTACAAAGGGCGGTCTTATCGCGAGCTGCGATCTCTCCCAGACAACCATAAGATGGATTTGACCGAGGCAGAATAGGCGACTTTTGGTGTACTAAAAATAAGTGAATATACTATAGTAGCAGATATATACAAATACATATACATACATAACACTTACATAAATATATACTTATATACATATTTTGACATATACATACATACACAATACATACATATTATATAGATACATAGAATATTAATATGTTTGTTTGTGGTTTTCACATTGATAATCATGTAGTTTTTTATCTAATAAACAAATACAAAAATATAAAATTACTAAACACAAATTTGTTATAATATTTTCTAACATAATATTTTCTAACACTTGCGCGACTCATTTGCATAAATAAATAGTCTCACCCGTGACCATGGTGACTGCAAAGTCTCCGAAACGTCGGGCTAAAATTAAAACAAATATACGCGTCTAAATCCGTAAAAAGTAGTTTTATTTACACAAATTTGTTATTCAGTGGTTCTCTAACGTTGTTAAAGTAACTATATTTTGTATATACTGTCGCAACATGTCGCACGAAAAGTCAACTGCGACGAGGAATTCTAAAAGAACTAAACATAAACACAGTATTTTGTATACGGAAGTCCTTCCGCGGTCGCGTACAACGGATGTGTAGGAAAACGCTTGCATACTGAGTAGGCGTGCCTAAAAGACACTGCGGACTTTAGTTTACTTACCAGTGGATTACATGAAACTTAAACATGCTAAATAAATCTGTAACAAACCGTTATGATTCGAGGTATTCAACTCAATAGTATTACGGTGTAATCTTGAAGCTTACATCTAAATAACAACACAAATAACTTTGAGAATTTCAAGGTTTTGTTTCAAAAATAGTATACGTATTAATTTTTGACAGATTTGGTGTCACCTTTTTTAATCTCATTAAAATTTTAATCACGCTCTTTCATAGAATGTCAGCAAGAATTATTTCTAGATCGTTTCCTGTCATGTCGATCGACAAATTAGTCACGGATTAGCTTGTATCTATCAACATGTGATTTTATTTATAACGAGACGTCAAACATTGGGCTCCTTGTAGAGCTTCTCAAGCGCCTATTTACAAATAAAAAACGTCAAGGAGACGAGTGCGCAATAAATTTTATAACACGGCATCGATTCGGATTTGAACGTAATAATAATATATTGGCTGGAAATATTGGAATGTGTTGGTGCGCTCGGCGCGTATCTATATATAGAGCTTCATCAAAGACAAGCAGGTTTGCAGCTGTAAATCCATTTCAGTGTAGCTTGTCCGCGTTATAAATTGGAGCATACAGATGTAGGTAGTTATAGGCACGTTTGTTTGTGTGAGTTTAAACAGATATTGTAACCTGCGACCTCGCGTTTCCATCTCATGTCGCACCGCATTCGTTTGAGTTTTCTATTAACGTGTCCGAGACACTATTAGGGTGACTAGATGGATTTTATAATTTGATTTTGTATTCACTGAATCAAGAAAACCCGACTATAAATAAAGGGTTTTATTTGAATAAAATTTAGAAATATATATTTATCTTTATACTTTTGTCTATGTTTTATTATCGTAACAAATTAGTTACAATGAATAATATATAGTTTGTTTTCTTTGTAAATTTCGAACAATAATAATGCTTATGTGTAACACTGAAAAGCATATTTTAAAGGGTAATGTTATCAAAACATGTTTTGTTATACAAAATATCATTATTAAATTCATAAAAGAAATTAAATCTTGTAAAGTGACAATATGTATGTTATGTTGTGCAAAAATAAATTGTTTAAAATAACCATTATAAAAGATATCCATAAAAAACCCCATTCTTACACTAAAAAGCTAGGTATCACCAAATAAAGATGCGCATTGCAATATTTTAATATTACAATTTGCAATTCCGATCTAATGCAAACATCATGTCGAAATTATTCTGCATTTGTGAAAAATGCAAAATCCTTCTTTTATAGAATAAAAATGACATAAAAGTCATTACTAACATTATTAGTACGTTGACAAACTACTTGTGTATGATAATTTAAGTCATATTGCATTTGATGAAACGCGGAAAGCTAGCCCGAGTTCACTGAGTACCCTAGACGACCGCAGTGCATAGATTTGCATTTTACGGTTTTTGATACGTTGAGCGAATATTCAGTACGGTGTCGACGTAGGTATCTTTTCAATTCGACGCGGCGGGCGCCGAGTGGCCGCTTGAGAGCGCTCGAGTAGTGGCGCGTGCTCGAGTGTCGAGCGTGATGCGCTTGCGCAACATTTCTCCCTCGCCTCCTACTATAGTACCCCACTCATTCAACTCCCCTTCCTTTGAAGGTTATTACAATTAACTACGATGCCGACTTAAGCCTCTATTTGGCACAATTTACTACTATCGTTAAGAAACTAATTTCAAATTTTTTTTTCTTATTTGCAGTTAAGATAGAATTACGAATATTTAGACACTCGAAACAGGCAGGGCATACTGTTACTCGTAGTCGCGTGGTGCGGAAGTCAGCCATATTGCGGTGTGTCAGCTGGTCGTAGACGGAAACGTTGGCGGCACCATGAGGACGAATATATAACCAGTTCTGTGTCTGGCTACTCATAAAATTTTGTGCATATATTTGATTGAGTAAAGAAATAAAAACATTTGGGCCCAACCACTAACTAATAACAATTATGAAATTGCTTGCAGTAGAGGAATGCGGTGACAAATCTCATAAAACCAATTAGTAAAATGTTATGAATTTTATTTAGTTAGTTAGATATTGATTATTATTATTTAGAAAGTGAAAATTTAAAAGTGTGTTTCTAGAAAATTTTAAACAATTGTGTTTTATTATAACGTTGTAATATCGATCGCATTTTTCATATTACTAATAACATCAACGCAGTAATAAATCTATACACTCTTACTCAGTACGTATCATAAGTTGCAAACAAAAACAGATATCATGCGTCTAAATCACCCAATGTCCTAAGTAAGGGGAGATGGGCAAAAATCTGTCGTATGGGTGTGGGGGATAGCGAATCATTCACGCATTTATCTGAGATTCATCACGACACAGACTCATTGGCCGGTCAATTAGTAGCACAGATTAATTTTCTTTATTCGTTTCTAAGAAATGTATACCTAGAGATAAAACAAGCCAAGTGCGAGTTGAACTCTTATCTGGTTCAAATAAAACTGCTTTTTACGGATTTAGACGCGTATATTTGTTTTAAATTTTGGCCCGACGTTTCGGAGACTTTGCAGTCACCACGGTCACGGGTGAGACTGAGCTATAATGTATCTTAAACGATCAAAGAACACATTAGACACACAGAGCACATTAGTCATACAAGTGAGTGAAAATCACTTTCGAAGTTACATATATAGATTCATACATTAATAGATACGTAATGAGCTAACAAAAGCATGTTGAAAAGGATTACCCACGTGAGCCCCACAAGAATTATGATTTGACCACCGGTTTAATTCATCCAAATGTCAATATAAACGTCACGTTTATGACATCAGCCACTATCTAATAAAATTTTCATATCCATAATGATATTCATTATTAAATTTCAAAGGAGATTACGATCTCAGTGTCATTAAATATAACATTTTCCTTTTCAACTACTTCGTATAGCCACTAAAAATTTATAGACTGGTCTTGCTTCGTAGAAAACTGCAAAAGTTTTCTGTGAAACGCACAATTTACTACATTTCTAGAGGCTACAAACTAAATTTAATTTCAACCACAAAACACATATAAGCTATATATTTTATGGATAGTTATTTTCTGCAAGGTTTAATCCTGCATTGCACCATTGCCGAAATTGTATAATGAAATTAAAAAACTGGTCAAGTACGAGTTGCACTTGCACACGAAAGGTTCTGTACCTTTATTATTAAAATATATTGGATATATTCTGAGGCCAAATAACTGAATAAAGGCAAGAGAATGATGATGATAAGCACAGACTTGTTGTTATAGCATCAACTGATATAGGTACATAAACTATGAAATTTTTAGCTCTCCATATATTATATCCATCTATCAGCCTTTCTCCATCCACTGCTGAACATAGGCCTGTAGCCATTACCGTTACAGAAATAGAGCTTAGTGATAAACGTAAAGACGGACAGCGACTGAAGGGTAACGTTTTATCTTTTGACACGGAACCCTAAACAGCATTACATATTTTGCGTTCAATTTGTATGTGACAATTTTTATAGACTTACATATCTACTACACAAGATCTAAATAATATAATGCCAACCTTTGATACCACTTTCCAGCCATCTAATTATAAATTCCATTTGCCATTCAACTGTATGTAAAGGATATAATTTAACTAATTTCCAACATATGTATGTGTGTGAGGAGTTCAACATTTTCGTGAGTATATACCTTTTGTATAATTAAACTGCGGGCAAACCCAGTTTAAGTTTAATCCTATAGCCTCTTGACACCGCACTCCCAGCCAGAGGGGAGCTTATTTTGTTCGTCAACACTATCGACCGATGTGTAGATGAAACCGCTCAACCGCGCTACAAGTGTCACTCGAAATACTACTGTTACATATAGTAACATGGTTTGTTTTCGAATATTGTGTTATGTGTAGACTTTTTTGTTGTGGGAATAATGAAAAAGTATAAAATGTATAGAGTTCAGTCAGCCGGTGATCATTCATAAGGATTGCATGTTTTGTTTGCGTCAGGAGCGACAGTTGTTATTGTCATATATGTTTATTTAAATACGAAGATAGTAATCAGTGATCTTTAGTGTGTTTAATAATAGTTGAATAGACGCAAAAATATGAAATGTGATTCCTGGCACGTCTATTTTAACTCTTTCTGTGTCTATTAAGTACAGTAGGTAAGTTAATTATAGCTGTCGTAGAAGTTATTCGATATTTGACATACGAATTTACTTTGAGATAAGTTTTACAAACTCATTTTCTCTATAAAAACCTGGCTATTAATTTACAGATATTGATTATCCAAATAGCTTATTGTTTTTGAACTCCGTAAACATACAACAATTCGGACAGATTTACGGTCCAAACAGTCTTAAAAGTATTCAGCTGAATAAAGCTTTTCATTATTTCTTTTTTTTTAGATATTTATAAAATATTTTTCACCTCTATTTACACTGTGTAAAAAATTATAAAATGTAAAGGAACACAAAAGTTTTGTTTAAATAATGTCCGATTGTCCACCCGCTTGGTGTTTTAATGAATGCTCTTGGCAATCCCGTGATGGCTTACAACATTTAGATCCTTATTACGCATTCTCGACATTTGCTTAATGTATGAAAATTTGAAAGAACGAACCTTGTTGATGGTACTCGAAACAAAATAATTGCTACGGTCGCGCGGTCCGGGATTCGGCCTCCACATTCATTATTCACTTTTTATTTTGCCCACCCCTCGGCTTATAATTTGACTCGAAACATAAAATCAAGTTTTATTTGATTATACGTAACAAAAAAAGAGAAATGCCAAGTATTTTGTATCCTTCACTTTTAATAGGGAGAAGAATCTTTACAATATGATTCACGTAAAAGTTCATTTACTTAATTTGAGAGATGCTCTCTAAATAGAATGAATAAAATATTTTATGTTTTATATAAATATGTCTTAAATAAAACTATTTCTGTATTAAGTATTTTTTTTACTGACATAAGTTATGTAGGTATTTGGGATATAAAAATTACAAGCAGACTAAAACCTAAATATTATATAAAAAATAAATAAATATTATAAGTGAGATTTGATACAGAACAGCCCCTATGAATATACTCGTAACTATAAACTAGCATAGTTGTAGGCACACTTTTTGCATTCGAAAAGAAAGGGGAGTTTGTGACAAGGCGTCCCGACGTCTCGCTTTCATCCACTCGCCGGGTGCTACATAAAAGAGTAAGTACATGCTCTATAGGAAGAAATTCTTACATTTTGCCGTTTTCATGTGTTCTGTGATGGAATGGCTTTCGATGAGAAGTGCGCTGAACCGATTCACTATTTAGGTACCTAAATGCTTGCATTGTTTTTCAGACTATAGCGAGAACGTGTTCGAAGTAGTATTTGAAACACTACTTAAGAGTGAATGAATACCATATGAAAGAAAACTGTAACATAAAAAGCAGGCTTCTGAATAATGTTAAAGATTATAAAACGATGTAGTTGATATAGATACATTCATCTGTAAAGAATGAAGTGGCCCTTTGTTCGCTCGTCAAGGGTTGCGTACGCGTAATAGGACGTAAAAAACTGAAAGAAGCTATACCTATCTCAGGGCTCTTCATACCTACTCCATCCGTTCCTTTCTACCATTGTGAGAATACTCTTTAAATTTTTCATGGGCTTATCAACGCATCGATCACATTATTTATTCAGCTCACGATATAATTCTGAGAAGTTTGTTCATTTACATGCATTCGTTTTTCGTATTTACTTGTTTGTGCTTGCTTTATCGGATATTGAATAAAAGCTTACGCCGTCTTCGGAAAATTTACGTTCACATGATTTATAAAATTATATTTATTTTATTATATATCTTTCGTTTATTCATTGCGAATCAAATAAAATACCCAGATTGTTTATTTTGATAGCGTTCGTGTTATGGATTTTGATAATTGAATAGTTTGTTTTATCACACATACCTACATATATCTGTAATACTTTATAGAGTTGAGTACTTTTTTGAGTTTATATATTTACTAGCTGTTTCCCGCGACTTCGTACGCGTGAAATTTCGAAATCAATCCTTTACAAACAAAAGTTTACTCTTCTGCTCAATAGATGGCGTTGTACGTTTTTTAAATCGCGCTATTGTTTCGTTCCACACATTAACAATTAAGCTCGTCAAATTTATTATTGTGTCATCATCCGGATTTTGCACTTATAAATTAGTAAAGATGTCTATTTTAACTATGTATCTTATACCAAATTTTAAGTGTACAATAAAAAATAAATGAAATGAAATTAAATGAGAGTTAAAAAATTAAATTGTAGCGGAAAAAGTGATCACCGCTAGCCGCTAGCTAGACTTGAATCTACGTCTTCGAAATACTGTTCTACGCTATACCAGTTTCAAGCCGAAACGAGAAGAAATCTTAAAAATGCAATATTTTTTTATTTGTATTATCAAGCCCTTATTATTAGTTTGGAACAGAAGTAAACATGACTCGTGTGGTTAAAAGTTCATTATTTTCAAAATTACATAATCTCAAGTAGGATAAGTTTTCATCTGGTATGAGATAGAGATTAATATGTACCAAGTATCGGTGTAACCAACAAGCAATAACGTTTTGTTAATGTATCTCATTTAGAAGGAACGTACTTATGTGGTTAGTGTCTTACGACGGTTGACGTTACACCACAACTGAGTACCAAGATAAGTACCTATTTTTTTAACGTGGCGTTAAATGAGAAAAAATGTCGAATTAAACAAGATAAATCTCGATTTCGTTGCGTTGTTTGATCATCGATATTATCTAGTAAAGTTCCTATAGCTCCCTTTCAGTTTCATCAACAAATCAGCTTACGACTTCATAATATTACATCATCACCCGATAAAGTAATAATTGACTTAAGTTTATTCGTAAACTGAGAAGTGTGTCAAATTTAGCTTGCAAGATTTGACCACAGTCAGTCATTGGGTCTGATGAAACTAAATAAAAGCTTGTAAAAAGTTTAACAGACTGACAGTGAAAATCAACCAAATTCATTGCAACATGATCAATTTTATTAGTCATGTTGCACCGACCCTGAATAACCAGGATAAGGTTGGGAGAGTGATGATTATTTGACCAATAGTTCTACTAGTATTAATAAATTAAGATAGCAACTATGTAGAATGGATCACAAACAAAATAATAACATGATTTTTGGACCTGTGTTTTTTGTTGGTCAAAAAAAAATCATCTGTCTAGCTTAATCCAGTAACAGAGTAAGTTGTGTCTGTGAATATTTATATATCTTTAAATCAGTGTTATTCTATGTTTTGCTGCAAATGGCATAGGTCTGTTTGACGCCTGTGCGAGAACTAATGAGCTGTGAAGAGATAAGGTGTAGGTATGTCGCAAGAAAACGGGGATAAAGCCATATCTACACGAATGCTCACTTCGCTGAGTCAAACGACAACACATATTTAGATAAATTTATTACAATATAGTTAAGGTTACTGACATGATGATTATCTTAAATCACCACAATTTTCCTGGCTTTATTCTATTAATCAGGGTCGGCAATAATATGTTTTTTCTTTTATACTTACGAGTACATACAACGTAGTATACTCATTAAAAATTGAAGCAGTTAATATCTTAAAATATAGTTTGCCTACGTATATACTTTTTCCAGAGATATTGTGTCATTTGCATCCTGTTTAGATAGATCGCTAAAAGTTTTATTTAAAATCTCTATCAATATTTCAATTATAAAATCTGTACCCTAACTCACTTATTTGTTAAGAGGGCTCGATACCAAATTATGCTCCATACAAAAATATGGGTATCGTACTCCCCATTTTTCTTTGCGAAAATTAAACCGATTTTAATTGTTTTTACGTTTTATTATAGATAAAGAGTATATCTATGCTTGTATCACTTTCTTTTTTTCATAACATAATAACTAAAAGATGAATGACCATCCGAAAATCCCGTTTTTTTTGTTTTCTTTACGTAAAGTTGCAGAGACTATCACACATATTTAGTAAGGTTTTACCAAAAAAAAAGTGATAGAAGCATAGATATACTTTTCATTTATAATATAGTGCAAAAACAATCAAAATCGGTTTAACTTTCGTAAAGAAAAATGGGGAGTACAAAAGGTCTATTTTTCAAAGAATTTGTAGGTAAAATCTGTTTCAGCTATATTTGTCCCTCTCAGCGCGGCGCTCGAGAATAGGGACAGCAATACTTAAGGCAAATACCTAAAGAGTGCAGTAACCTCTTAAGATCACACTGTAATATTTACGGGTAAGATTGATTTAAACAAATAAAATAGATGTAATACTGGTTACCTGGTTTTTAATATCTTCAAAACCACCTCAAATTCGAGGTCTATAGTATAGTGTATCGTAAAGTATAGGCTCTAAAATACGCATTTATTTACAAAAAATAATTGCGCCTGATGCTGTGAGCAAACAAAAATGAAATGCAACGTCAGCAAGGGTGGTTTCCCCGACCTTTGTACCCTCACAGCTCAGCGATTCCCTAAACTTTCTGTGTAAAAATTTGATTGTAATCGTCCAGCCGCATTCGCCGTAATAAGTAGTATAGGTTACGTTATCCGAAAGGACACTTTATGGTCTTATGAACTTCATTTCATTGTTAGATTAAATAATTAAGAATGAAATAATTTTAAAATCAAATCTTTTTATCATTTATAGTACTTTTGTCATTATAAACTTATAAAAATGTAGAAAACATATACGTTTATGGCCTTTTAATTTTTCAACCGATAAAGCTCAAAGCTTTTATTACGAAAAATATTGGTTACGACATTTTTGTTAAATGCATGCGATGTTTGGAACATAAAATTGTTAGCGTAGCGTGTAGGTATACCTACATATAACTAAGGTTCATTATGAATTGTGTTAGATCTAACTATACACTCGTAGCAAGAAGTAGGTATATAAAAGAGTATCGTAGGCTATGTAAATTAGTGTATTTAGCTTTTCGTCGTGCTGAACGTCTAATATTTGTAGCCTTCTATAAAGTTTGGTTAAAATTATTGTGTATTTACAGGCGATATACTTTAGTTATTGCCAGCTTATTAGTCTTTATTGTGACGGGTTAGTAATACACATATCGATAGAAGATATCGAAAATTGCATTTTCAGGTCAAACCACTTTTTACGTTGTTTAATTATACAAGAATATAGTAAGAATCCACCCAAATCTTCACCAGGGTGCAGTGAAAGCCAGCTAAAAGGTATTGTACACAGATAACATCCTCTGTGAGAGACGGAAAACTTGAAACTAAGCCCTATAACAACACGCCTGGTCAGTGCGGTATAGTAGACCATAATCCCTCCTAGGGTGAAGGGAAAGCCCATTACCAACTATAAGGCTCGCCCTATAGTTGGTAATGGGAAGAAAGGGAGAGATAGGACAGATTTTTCTCAAAACGCAGGTTAATAAAACAATTTTGTCGTATGTAGGTAACATATTTGTTAATGTAAAACTCAAAACTTAGGTACACTAACACACAATAATAGTCTAATTCAGCTTAAGCTTTCCATTGCAAAAGAAACTTATGCCCAATAGTATGTCATTTGTGGGGTAAGAAAAGATATAAGCAGAAAAGAATTTTCACGAGAGACGCACAAATCGATATTAAAACCTAAATCAACACTAAACTTCTGGTCAACGATGTAAACAAAATACTCGTCAGAAATGAATGTCGCGCCTAAAAATTTTATGTTTATATACTCAGTTGAAGAATTAACAAATATTTACCGTACAGGTTATCTTATGGTCTCAAATTAAGCTATATTTCTATCCTTATGATATGCGTACGTTCGGTAGATTAATCCAATGCTTTATGGGTATGATTAGGAATATGATAAGACTATTTTTTGGATTGTATACAAAAATACTGAGCACAATTATTTATATTCCAAAAACAAAATAATTGTTCTATGTAAATAATCGAACCAGTATCCTCGTTAAGGACAGTCGATAGCACTACTACTGCATTACAAAAAAAGCCCATGAAAATGCAATGAGATAACGAAGAATTTCACTATTATTTTATTCCACCACTAGTTGTTGCCCGCGACTCCGTCACTTCCCCGTTTTTGCAACATTTTTCACTACTGCTTAGCTTCTACTGGTCGCAGCGTGATGTTATATAGCCTAAAGTCTTCGTCGATAAACGCCCTATCTAACGCTGAATGAATTTTTCAAATCGACCCAGTGGTTCTTGAGATTAGAACGTTCAAACAAACAAACTTTTCAGCTTTATAATATTATAGTATAGATGCGTACAAGCATCATGCAATCTATTTATTTCTATTTAAATAAACTTGACTGTTTTCACTAACCTATATTATTATTTTTATTACACGCCATGTTTACATTCGGTTCATTATATTTTGTTTAGCTGCTCATAAAAACTTGTTTACATACCACGTATAGCTACAACTCTCAGTTTTATTTGTCATTTTAATATCTTTTACGGTTGAATCTCTCTTTGCTTATTGAAGTCCCATTTTTGGGCACTTCTTCCACATTACGAAGGTATTTGGCCTACTGTGCCATGCTAATAAGACGTTTTAACATTGTGACAATTATTAGACTTTTGTCCCATAGAGGATGTTCCCTTACAGCACCCTGGGAAGGAAATGGGTTAGTGAAATTTGTATCTGCCTGTCTTAATCTACCTACGATTTAAATGAAATATACTAAATAGTGGCAAGTAATACGTTATATTATTTATTATTAAACACAGATTATAACAGATTATACGGATAATAACAACCGCGTAGTACATAAATTTTACATTAATCTGATAGAACTGAAATTGTATGAGAACTGTATGAATTACAATACAATATTAAACCTATGATTAAAATAGTACTATATTAAAGTTGGTCGGTTTTTGTTTTGTAATGGTAGGGTGTTGTAAAGCGTAGGTCTTAGGTTTGATTTCCAGGTATGTCTGTTATTACTTGTACCGGATTTATTGCCTTTTGGTATCATTTTATACAACTTAAACTTATGTTAAGAAAATTATGTTGAAATACCTAATTTTGATATTTCTGTAACATCAGGTCAATCAATCTGAAGCTACAAATTCACTTCTCTAAGTAGGTTATGGTATAGGATTTTTTAAATGGATATTTATTAAGGTTAATTTTTGTCAATTTGCTATTAAAAAGGGTACATATTCTATGAAAAGCACGTACATAATTATTTTTAAACATACAAATATAAAAAAAAAACAAAATTGAAACAACCGTTTTGTAGGATTGCGACAACAAACACCTTTATACTTACATTAGATTTGTACCTAACCTAAACATTTAAGAGGATACCAAAATATCTTCGTGCATTTTTCTATGTACAAAGTTTTCATTGTTTCTTTAGATTGAATGGCTAGAGCTCTAATTTTTAAGTATATGTTTTTTCAATATATTATCTAGGATCGCATAAACTCAGAAACGCGATTGAAAAAAGTTTTCTCGATAGAAAATCTTGGCGAAACAACCTCTCAAATTTTTTATTTTTTTCATTTGTCGGTCTATTATCGCGTATTAACTAATGAAATAACTTTAAAAACATAAGTACTTTCATATATAGAAACACGTAAATCAGAATTAAAATATATTTAGTAGATTTTGAGTAAATAGGAAAAGTATCCCTAATTCTTCATTTTCTGTGCCTACTGGCTGTGTTAATATGTACGTGACGGCGTTGATATACGATAATATTCATGTAGGCCCTTAATAGGAGTAATGAAAAGCAACGCGTACCAATTTAGGAGCGTAGGCTAAAAATTGGTTATGCGGTGAATAATAATGTTCCCCATGGAATGAACTGCGTTGTCCACATTTAAGGTAATTGCCAACAGTTTCAGCTGACGTGGCGGCCAGTAGGCCTGACACTCGCTCCCATAGGACTACCCTTTACAATCCCATTTATAAATGTCGTTTAATCAAGTTTTTATTTATGGTTTTCAAAGTATTTTATATTTAAAAATCTATATTTATAAACCGAATTGAGTTAAGGGCCTACATCAATATTATCGTATATCATCGCCGACACGTACGTATTAACACAGCCAGTAGGCACAGAAAATGAAGAATTAGGGATACTTTTCCTATTTACTCAAAATCTACTAAATATATTTTAATTCTGATTTACGTGTTTCTATATATAATAGTTACTTATGTTTTTAAAGTTATTTCATTAGTTAATACGCGATAATAGACCGACAAATGAAAATAATAAAAAATTTGAGAGGTTGTTTCGCTAAGATTTTCTATCAAGAAAACTTTTTTCAATCGCGTTTCTGAGTTTATGCGATCCTAGAACATATATTGATAAAACATATACTTAAAAATTAGAGCTCTAACCATTCAATCTAAAGAAACAATGAAAACTTCGTACATAGAAAAATGCACGAAGATATTTTGGTATCCTCTTAATGTTAACTATTCATTATATTGTCCTGCCAGCTGTTTTAAGGTCCCCAAAAATTAAATGACACGGGTACACCAATACAGAGACTTCGCTCACTACCCTGTCACTAGGTTGCCTGTATATAACAGAATATTATGATAAATACTCACGTAAATCTCCTTGCTCGGGACCGATGATAATAATTGAAATTTCTACAAATGACGTATTTCTGTTGTCGAACAATATACCTTTACGTGCGAGGGTTTATATCTTTTATTTACAAATTTATGGATATTTTAAATAGATCTATTCAAACTAATCATGGAGATATATAATAGAATCCATCTAGAATTTTTCTCCTCTCATAGTGATTTTATACACGTCATATATCCTTTAATTGAGTCTAATATTCTTGAGTGGAATATAACGTGTCGAAAGTCTATACGCGGATAAAAACATACAAAAACACATTATTTGTTCACAAACATAGTAATTTATTTTATATAATAAAATTCAATAAACTGTGTCAAGTAGTGCAATAGTAATAACATTTTTGTTATTTTTATACAGATATAAACATAAAACCGCGTCAGTAACTGCAATTTCAGTTTATTTCGCTTACTCACTGGGAGTTCAACCGACGCAATGTTCAATGAAGATTTTGTTTATATTCGCGGTTACTCATCTCAATGTTTATTTTATACTACATAATAATATTTTAATACACTTTTTTTAGGGTTCTTTATTCAAAGATAAAACGGGACCCTGTTACTGAGACTTCGCAGACCATCCGTCTGCCACCAGGCTGCATCTCAGGAAAGGTGATACATACAAAAATTAAATTTTTACTTGTATGTTTGGTAGTCCTCTAACAACAAATAGAAAAACCAGAAAACAAAATAAATAAATGAAATATATATTCGTGGACATTTCACACAACGTCCTCTGGTCCCAAGCTCAGCTTATATGCTTGTGTTAAGGGTACCAGAATACGGATAGAATACATATACTACTTTTCTTTTGTAAATAAATGGTTATAATACGCAGTACAAACATTTGTATGACAATTAGAAAAATCACACAAATGATTGTCTCAAGCGGGAATCAAACCCGCGACCTCTTGATCGGCAGTCCGTTACATTAACCACTCAACCACGCACGAGGCTCGTCTCGTCAAAAACTAGTTAAAAGTACAACAAACGTTTTTTAATGTAATTTGCTGATATCCTTCGAAGACACGTTAATTACAAACTGACAAATGTATTATAATAATAACTATAGGGAACCCGCAAATCCAACTCGTACTTGGTCGATATTTTTATAATCATAACAATGACAGTTCAGGAAATGTAATGAACAAAACACCTAAGAAAGATAGACCCACTTTATTTCATAAAGTTAAGTCTTAAAAGTTGTAAAACTCCGCAACACAGCTTAAGGCATATTAAACTTTAGCTACAGTTCCCAGAGGCTCTATACGACATGTTAAAAAAATTAAAACTGTATAAAACACGCTGATTCGGTGAGACAACATGACGGGGAGGAAAACATTGTCACACTTGAGATTTACAGGGAAAAGGCAGAAGGAAGGTGCGGGGTGTTCTGCGTTAAGGGGGCGCCACTTGGACACGTAGCGGACTCTCTCCCTCCCGTACCTCATCCCCGACATGCCACTTATTCATCATTTACGTACGTTTGAGTGTGATTTCGTTTGGAATTGTCCCAAAACTCCAGTCCTCTTACATACTTACATTAGTTACATTAGACGTCACCGAATCTTGTTTTATTCAATTTACACATTGCAATTTGACATCAAATAATGAATTTCTACCTAAATTTTCTTTCAAGTGGTGACAGATTAAGAATACAAATTCACCAAGCCTATTCGTTCCCAGAGAGCGGTAAGAGCCGACTAAGGACAAACTCAAAAGTTACATTATTCTTTGAAAGAATTTAAAAAAAACTTTGCAGCTAGCAGATGGCCAAGGTAGACCAGATACCCTTAATGAAAAGAAGGGGATCAGAGGTCTATACTGTGACAATAGTGGGCAAAGTACTTCTTACTCTACTACTATTTAAGTGGGGTAATGTTTAAGATTCAGTAATGTGTCGTATAAAAAGCCAACGTCGGTTACTTTCAGACTATAGCAGGCAAAATATATGCGATTACACCCTCGAGGTAGAACTGTTGAAAATTTATTTGGGTATGTAAAATACTTTTACTGTCGTATAATATTTTGTTTATCTGTGAACTCTACATCATAAGTAGAACTTATGTATGAAATATTATTCGCAAAATCATTAAATCTATCTACTTTATTACTTTGGGCGACACCATACGTTTTTTTTGCCTTCGAGATCTCATAATGCCTTATTTTCCGACCTCTCATATAGTTAGTATGCCCATAATATCGGGCTTTTAATATCAATCTACTTACTGTACTCCGTAACAACATGTTTTACGCAATGACAAGTGAATTTAAAAAAGTTTAGCATAAGCAAAGCCCGTAGGCAGTTATTTGGCTTTCATTGCCAACTTTGCTTGTACTTTTCTTTTTAGTCAAGTTATGAACACAGTATCATGCCCTGATTCCTGTATCCTTACCACGCCCTAAATAGTATTGAAAATTACGATAAAATTGCATGCTTACCAGCCCTAGATTTTCATCCGAGGAATAGTACCTTTAAATTACGATAAACTCTGAAATATTGTTGTCGAAATTTCTACGTAATTTGCTCTTAAATCTGGGGCGTCCAATATGTAATTATTACTGACCGTAAATATCAAGGAGGAAAATTTAATAATACTCTGTACTTTATCGTTTTCAAGCATCGTTTTCGCTTTAATAATTAACCCTATTATATCAAAATTAATGAACCAAAAAAAAAACTAAAGTATGTATTATAAGTATGTATTTACAAAAGAAAAGTAGTTTATGTATTATATCCGAATTCTGGTACCCATAACACAAGCATAATAAGCTTAGCTTGGGACCAGAGGACGTTGTGTGAATTGCCCATGAATATTTATTTATTTATTATTATTATTATTCCCTATTTTATTAAACTTATTTCTCTCTCTCTCTCCAGCCCATTCACGTCCCACTGTTGGGCACGGGCCTCCTCCACTTTGGAAGGAATTATGGTCTACTGTGCCGCGCTGACCAGGCGTATTGGCACAGGGTTTATATTCGAGTTTTCCGTCTCTCACAGAGGATGCCATCTGTATGCAATATCCCTTAGCTGACTTTTACAGCATCCTTGGGAGGAGATGGGGTGGTGACACTTGTATTCTTACTCCGTCACCACACGGAGATTACACAAATTTAATATCAAAAAAATATTAATAATAATGCTTTTAGATATTGTTCACGATTTGTTCCATGTTTATGGTTACTACCCGCTCTCTGACTTTTAGCGTGATTAGGTCATACAAATCTATAGCTATACAGCTGCAAAACTTCATGGATATTCTTTTGTTTTTTTTTTGAAAGAGCAACGATTATCATTACATCCATACATTTTGAAAAATTTTCGCTTTTGCATTATTACAATAAGTATACAAAGACATACCAAAGATGATAGTCTTTGTTCGTCTCCTAAACTTAGAGGAACCCGTCATTTTTAATAAAGGCAATTATTGACAACTTTGTAATTGTTTCAGATGGTTACCAGGACAAAGAAAATCTTCGTAGGAGGACTATCGGCACCCACAACGCTTGAGGATGTAAAGAATTATTTCGAACAATTTGGACCGGTTAGTAACATTCTTTTTAGATTTTGTTTTTTGTAATTTATACTCTAAGCCATTTAATTTCAGTAAAACAGCTGTTTCAGTCATTAGTAAAACAATTGGAAGCATTTAACTGACATATTCCACACAACGTATTTACGCTGCTAACACAAAGTTACGCTAACTTCTCTCACGAAATTTAATTTACATGAAACTTTTTGGAAGAGTGTACACAGAATTTGCGCTGTCATGTCTCATTTGTTATTAGGCAACGTTAATTTTATCCACAGCTAAATCATATTATTATCATGCACATAATAATTAAATATGTTACCCACAAATTTAGCACGTCATTCATAATTGCCAACTATGTTGCTGAAAACATATATTATGCATTGCATTTGTAATAAATAATATATCTACAATATTCACATCCAGGAAAGTTTGTCTACGTAGTAAAATTTGGCAACCTAATGATCATAATATCATAATAAAATGTTGGCTTGAAGTAAAATGCTTCGTTTTAATACAACTAGATGCTGTCCGCGACTGCGTACGCGTGTAATTTAGGAACCATATCTGAATCACTTATACAAATTAACTGTTTAAGTTCACATAGGGATATACAGAAAATACGTTTTATAATTTGTATATACCTTATATAATGCTTAGCTACCAAGCAATGAAATAAACCAGGATAACCATTCGAACATTTAAGATTTCTAAAATATATAAATTAAGTCCAAAAATATTCTGAGAGTAGGTAAAGTTCAAATTTGCCTATTGTCTGGCAAATACCTGCAAGTCTGTGATAACTTGGTCTTTGTCTGGCTTTGACTGAGGGCAGGTGTCTATCTACAAAAGATTCATTGTAATTAGTCTCCTATCTAACATGGATGCGGATCAAAAGGTACTTTTTATTAGAGTTCCGTACCAAAGAGTAAAACGGGATAAAATACTATAGACACTATACTAGAACTATAGACTAGACTATATATCATGAAAGATGTATCAGATGACGCTATTTCTCTTGCCACTCAAGGAAGACTAAAAATAAAAAAATATGTTTACTTAAGGGGCAAAATCATTGTTTCCCGTATTTTGATAACATGATTAAGGCGATGTGATTATTATGGTATGATATTATGATGATGAATATATTTCGATGTTAATAATACAGAACTCATCGCGCGTGAGTCCGACTCGTACTTAGCCGGCTTTTAGAATTCAACATAGGCTACAGCTGGGGAGTCATTGTGCCAGCTCACAAAGTAATCGGAGACTGCCTGCCGCCTGCGATCAGGACCTTCATTACCTATTATGAGAGTTTAGAATAAAGCCAACGAGTTTTTAGAAGCGAATGTGATTGATGCCGAACGAAGGAAATATCCCGAGAGAGATAAAAGGAATATAATGAAGAGTCTTTAAGAATAATGATTAAGGGAATGGTTATTCCTTTTGGTCGGCGTCCTAATGATGGGGTCTTTTGAATTATTTTTGTGTCTACAAGATATTGTGTAACCGCAATAATTATTCCAATTAAATGTGATAACAAAGAAAACGATCAGATAAATATAATTAGAAATTTGTCTTTTAAAAATCAATTTCGCAAATTAACTGTGTTTAGTCTTATGGTAAAATCTTGAGGTTATCTTGAGTACCGAATAATTATATTATGGATTCAATAACTTACGTATGAAATAGGTATTGAAATACATCCTCTGAAACTATTATTCACAAATGGGTATAGTTTATACATTACGTGGCCATCTACCTCAAACCACGTAATCGTAAAGTTTGCTGGTAGTAAATTCGATAGTTAATTATGCTCGCCTGTGTACATTGTATTTAATTTAAATTCTATTGATCTTATTAATATAATATAACTAGCTGACCCGGCAAACGTTGTTTTGCCATACTAAAAAAAAAAGTTTGAAAAATAGATGTTAGCCGATTCTCAGACCTACTGAATATGTATGTAAAATTTGAGAAGAATCGGTCAAGCCGTTTCGGAGGAGTACGGTAACTAACACTGTGACACGTGAATTTTATATATTAGATATTCATAGACATTTCACACAACGTCCTCTGGTCCCAAGCTAAGCTTATACGCTTGTGTTATGGGTATCAGAATACGGATAGAATACATATACTACTTTTCTTTTGTAAATACATACTTATAATACATAGAAACACCGCACGCAGTACAAACATTTGTACGATATTTATAGATATCACACAGATAATTGTCCCAAGTAATATAAGTCTTAATAATAAGTCATATGATTAATTAATGATTATTTATAATGACTTATCGGACGTTTAATCCGATTAAACGTCCGACTTTATCGGAGAGATATTAAACGTTTTAGCGTAAAAAGACTATAATAAATAACAATTTTTGTCAATTTTCGCGAACCGATTTTAGCGAACTTTTAATCCTCCGATAAGTTATTATGAATAAGACCATAAAAAAATATTTTTTGTCCTTGTGGTGACGGACTAAGAATACAAGTGTCACCATCCCATCTCCTCCCACAGGGTACTGTAAAAGCCAGCTAAGGGATATTTTACACAGATGACATCCTCTGTGAGAGATGGAAAACTCGAAAATAAACCCTATGCCGCGGCACAGTAGACCATAATCCCTCCCAAAGTGGAGGAGGCCCGTGACCAACAGTGGGACGTTAATGGGTTAGAGAGAGAAATATATTTTATGTGTACCTACAATGAAGAATAAGAATAAAGATTCTTTGTTTCAAATCTATCAATATGTAGTTAACTATTAATCTAGCGATTTTATATTTAACTTTCATACTATTTGAAAATTTGGAATAATTATATTGAATTAATAGTGATCTTTTTTTTATGGACATTTAACACAACGCCCTCTGGTCCCAAGCTCATATGCTTGTGTTATGGGTACCAGAATACGGATAGAATACATATACTACTTTTCTTTTGTAAATACATACTTAAAATACATAGAAACATCCAGACGCAGTACAAACAAACATTTGTATGACAAGTAGAAAAATCACACAAATGATTGTCCTGAGTGGGAATCGAACCCGCGACCTCTTGATTGGCCGTTACATGAACCACTAGACCACGAGGCTCGTCAGTTAATATAGTTCTGTCTATAACAATTTGTCCTATTTATATTATGGTGTGGAGGAGCGTGGGTGATCGGGCTCCTTCAACCACAAATGGAGAATTCTCCGACCAGGCTAGGTGATCAGCACTGGCCAGGGCTTTCGCCCCGCTGTTGTATGTTCAGATGTTGTAGCTATCTTAACTCGTATGCAAATCTTGCTTTCGCGATGTAGAATTTATTGTGACGTCATATTTTGACATTTAACGCCATCTGTTGTTATAGTACTGTACTATGTAGTGACAGCTATTAGTCACTAGATGTCGCTACAATATCATATAGTTTTGTGCCAACAATCAGAACACAATTTTATTTAATTTAGTAATAAAATTAATGTGGTGATAAACATGAATACATCTATCCTAAATAATTCAACAGTTGTAATATTAATAAGATAGGATCTAAAAAAAATAACTTATGAAATACCATGATTACATTCAATAACACCCACTGAGAATTCTGAATACAAATTAAATTAATAACATTGGAGCCGTGCACTGTGTTCCCGACCTGGCGTCATTTCGTAAGGGTATCACATTTTGAGTAAGTTTAATTAACAATCTTGTCGCTTTTGTAGGTGCTTTCATTAGTGTATTTGTGGTTAAATGTTGCGCAAACACGATGTGTACGTTGCTTGTATTAAAAGCGATAGGATTCAGAAATCACGTTTACTTAGCATATTATTAGTCACCATACGTGTATACTCGTTAGCTGTGTTTACAGGAGAACATAATTATTATTTTTAAAAACAGCTTTCCAAAACAATTTGTTCTTTCATAAAATTATTAAATAATGTTCTTTTATTCTTACGAAAATAAAGCTTTAGAGCTATATGACATGTAGAGTTTAGTAAATAATATTTTGTATGTTTCTAAACTTTTATGTCTATATTAAGATGTAAATAAACCACATATGCAAGAATTTACGCCAAAATTTAACCTGCTTTGCCAATGTATCAAAGTTATAGCCCAGGAAAATTTTGTTTTCTTGTAGGCTTGAATGTTATAAATTTAAAACAGACAAATCAATACAAAAACCATAGCAAAAACGAAATATTTTGGAGTATGATTTGAAGCAATATAGAAAAATAACGACCGAAGATTCACAACTCTAATATATTCTTCTCTCTCCAGCTTATTAAAGATCCACTGTTGGACACGAGTCTCGTCCACTTTGTGAGGGATTACGATCTACTATAATGCGCTGACCAGGCGTGTTGGCAATACATCCTTATGGACGTTAAACTCAAAATAAAAGAAAAAAAGGATTTTTAAATAGAAATGTTAAACTGATTTATGGAATGTGCAGGTTAAATCATAAGATGTGTGAAAAAAAATGAACAGATTGCAGCAAGCTAATTTTATAGAGCGAGATCGCTTAAGCTAAAACAAACACGTACGGCAAATTACTTCCGGCCATACATTTTCTGAAACAGTTTTAAGGTGAAGGTAATTTGCCAAATCCAGTCGTTTAATAATGTACTCGCATTATTCTTGCAAGAAGTTACTCACATAATAACTTTGAATTTTAAGCGAATTGAAATTATAAACAGTAGGCGTTTTAAAAGGACTTTTTATTACTTTTTACTGGAAATAATCAAATATGCTAACAGCGTCATATACTCGTACCTATATTATCTAGTATTATAAAGCTGAAGAATTTGTTACTTTGAATGCGCTAATCTCCGGAATGTGTGATTTGAAAAATTATTTCACAGAAGTATAGTATATTTATCGAGGAAAGTATTGTATTTTCTTTTTCTCAATTTTTCTTTTTTTCACCAGAAATACCTACTATAAGAATATCAAATAATATAGCTTAGACTACGTAGCAAACTAAGGATAATTTTTAAATTAAGAGGATACCAAAATAGCTTCGTGTATTTTTCTATGTACGAAGTTTTCATTGTTTCTTTAGATTGAATGGCTAGAGCTCTAATTTTTAAGTATAATTATGTTTTTTCAATATATGATCTAGGATCGCATAAACTCAGAAACGCGATTGAAAAAAGTTTTCTCGGTAGAAAATCTTAGCGATACAACCTCTCTAATTTTTTATTTTTTTCATTTGTCGGTCTATTATCGCGTATTAACTAATGAAATAACTTTAAAAATATAAGTAACTATTATATATAGAAACACGTAAATCAGAATTAAAATATATTCAGTAGATTTTGAGTAAACAAAAAATATATCCCTAATTCTTCATTTTCTATACCTACTAGCTGTGTTAATATGTACATGTCGACAATAATATTGATGTAGGCCCTTAATCGCAAACGTTTTACGATAACCTTAAGAATATTCAAATGGTGGTTTTGAAATCAAGAAAACAAAGGCTTATATAATATGTAAATCTTGGTCGAATTTACTTGAACGTCGAAGCTGGCGCTCCGTGATGCCGACTTAAAAATTAATTAACCGAACGACCGGTGTAATCGCTCAAGCCAGTGCTGATTAAGAGTTATCTGAGAGACGCGACGCTGGAAATTTTGACTTCATTGGTTGCAGGGAGAGTACGCATTCATTCGCCCTCCCATTGCCATTTACGCTGTTTTTATTCTCAACCAAGGGCCTTTAGTCTACCAATCTCTGCCCCCAGTCGACAGAAAATGCAGTCTTGGTCCTCTCAATTTCCCTCAGATTGCTTACATTTTATTTTTTCTCATCTCATGAAAATGTATGCCGTATTTATCCGTCTATTTGCCTCGCTAAAGCGATCTTATATTTAATGTTACGCAGACAACTTTATTCAAAATAATTTTAGCTGGAATATTTATGTAAGTTAAATGTTTCTATGAATATTATTTTCTATATTAACACGAGAAAAATAAGCGGTTATGTTCTATCTGTCTACATTATTGCTTAAAGATATTTCCAAGGGAGTTGGTGTCAATTTGACCTTTGCTATATACAGAAATAGTTTAAATATGTCCATAATTCTGAAAGATTTATATTTAATTATTGTATTATATTTGGATCGTAGTAGATGGCACTCTATACTCTCTATCTATATCCATAGGTAAAAGACGTTATGTTATAATGATGATGATTTTTGTTTTATTAAGATATATGATGTATTTCAATTAAAATTTGAATTGCAATTTTAATCAATATTAAGTTAGCGTCTATTTTATCAAGCAATGCACGCCCAAGAGGATTCTATTGAGAAAGTTCCCTTACACGTTTAATTTGCTATTGTTCTCTTAACGTCGGGTACGACTAAACTCTGACCGTTGATCGTAGAAAATTTATCCATAACTATGTTCCAAATATAGTAGTTTGCTGTTTTACCTTTTACTTTCTATATTTAGATATTTTGCGAGATTTATAATAACAAATATTTTACAAAAACATTAAATAGCACATCGTCACGAATGTATCAGAAAAATTCCGCTACGGAAAATATTTTAACAAGAAAACACTTGAAAAGAGTACTCATAACAAGGAAGTGCGGTATATTTTTATTTGCCCGTAATGTTAACATAGGATATAAACCTCGAGTAGTTATTGCGGAATTCAATGTGTATCAACCAATGTATTTAACCAGAGCAAATAGTTGAAAAGCTGTAGGTAGTCAACTTTAACTCGCTTCTAACTAAACATCGCTTAATGTCAACAATACTTGAACTGTGACTGAGGCGGGTCAGGAATTCGGCTCCAACGTTACCTACGATATCATCGGTACCATATATCAATCAGTTGTTACAGCGTTCTACAATTGTCGTTTATCTGTGGACTACTCGGATCTGTCTATCCAGATTCGTGCATTGTTCCGACATTAACTCGGGGATGCCGAATCGGTAGATGTCTGAAATGCCAGTGAAGCATTAGCGTTTCAGTTGCAAGCGCAACGTTCGATAGCATTTCCAATTTCCTGACTTAAATTGCTCTAATTTGGTAATAGACTGGCAAGTATTAGATGGCAGCCAAAATGATTTATCTGATTTGATTGTATTATTATGTTATATCAGACTTGTGTTTGGATATTTGTCAATAAATGATACCTACTTTAATAATAAAATTATAGTCAGAGTTTGATCTGCTTTCAATTTGTTTCACAATTAAGTTACAACTTTATATAGATACAGATTAATGAGTGAGTATATATTTGTTTTGTCATTGTTTTCGCAGACATTGTTAAAAGTATGTTTTAAAGATTTTGACTGTAAAATTTTTTTTTTTTTGGTTCTTGACGCCACAGCCTTCTATTTACTTAAGGAAGTCGTTTTTTTATGTCCCTATGTTAGCTTAAATTAGTGAAACTACGCAATGAATTTTCATACATTTTCTCTTAATAGGTAGTGTGGTTTAAGAGGAAGGTTCATTATATATGTTTTTAAGGTTTAATGTATATTGAAAACTTCACGCGTGAGAAGTTTCGAGGTGACAGCTAGTTAAATACAAAACAAAAACCTCTAAAAGCTTTGTACTATGTTTTTTAAATAAGAACGTTACACAGAGTATTTGTGTAAATAAATTTAGTCTGTATTTTAAAAGTAAAATTAACATAAAATTATTTATCATCATTGTCATACATTGATTGTCATTGTCATACATTACATTGTCATACAAATGTTTGTACTGCGCCTGGGTGTTTACTATGTATTATAAGTATGTATTTACAAAAGAAAAGTAGTTTATGTATTATATCCGTATTCTGGTACCCATAACACAAGCATATAAGCTTAGCTTGGGACCAGAGGACGTTGTGTGAAATGTCCATGAATATTTATTTTTTTATTTATTTATTTATTTATTTATTTATTATAAGGAAGACCAACAGCTTTACAATCACTATGAACTAAAAAAAATATACATCAGCAAGCCAATTATAGATCCTCATGGATAAAGACACTAAACAAGTATGTAAACAAACACAATCGTAGACAAATATATATGACAATTATGGTTCGATTAATAGATTTTTTTGTTAATTCCAAAGCTTTGCTGCCAGTAACGTTTCCCAAGGGGAGTGTTCGGGTGTCTGTTCAATGTCACGGCTAACACTTCTATCCATTTTAAATTACAAACGTTTTTATTTAAAATATACTTATTCGATATATTTAATACCATTCATATAGATTTTAAAACTCATTTACTTCTGTCACAAAATGTTATGTTGGAATTCTAAATAATAATACCTTAGTTTTTATATTAAACATTCGCATACTCTCTCCAGTCCATTAATGTCCCACTTTTGGGTACTGACCTCCTACATATAGGGAGGGGTTATGTTTACTATGCCGCGCTGACCAGGCGTGTTGGCATAGGGTTTATTTTCATTATGTCTCTCACAGAGGATGTTATCTGTGTACAATATTACTAAGCTGGTTTGAAGGGAAAAAGGGTGGTGACACTTGTATTCTTAATCTGTCACCACACGGACGATGTTGAATTATTCGCTTACTAGTTGGTATCAAAAACCTTTAAATTTTAGGATTAATTAAAAAAAAAGACGTGTGTCACTCGGGGACTGCCGCGGTAAAGCTATTGCATAGTATTTTTTATCAACTTATGCAATTATAATTATTTATTTATTTTATTTATGCAAGAATCTAAATACCTTAAACTAAAATAAGTCACCAGCGCGAACAGCGAAAAGGCGTTACGTACGCCGATGTGTAAGGTTTTTTACGCTATTTCCGTTACCTACGGAATTTAAATTTCGAATTTTGTGGATTCGGTCTCCACGTTCAAGGCCCGCGATAGAAGCTATGCAATAGCTTAAAATAGATTGATAGATACAAACAAAGATACGAATGAAGCTAATAAAATCGTGTAAAAAAAAAGATACTCTTATTGTCTCACGTGTATATTCTTTGTTCCGTTAAAAAGTTTTCTTGAAGCAACTGTCCATGGTATTATAAAATTAAAAGTTGTTTTATGCTTGAATAACGATAAAAACGGATACATACTGTAACAATATTTATCACTTACAAAAAATCGCAACAAAAAATTCCAACCAGAAAATGGAATACACAAAATTCATATAGGTCATCAAATAACCGGATAGTACTGAACCGGTATTAACCTCAGTAGACCGAACAAAGTTTCAACGAAACAGTACAATTTATTTATATTTTGCAATGTTCAGCTTATATCGGACCATCAACTTTAACATTGTAATTGCTCATAAAGTTGACATGTTAATTGGGTTTATATAAATTTTATTGAGTCTATTTTATTTATGATTAACAGAATATTCGAGAAAGAATAAATGATTACAAGTTTGTTCTCAGACTAGAGTGACATTTAATTATACTTCCTTTAGTAGGGAAATAAAAAACGCTAAGGTTCTTAAATTGCATGTATGTATAGGTAGGTAGATAATAGATAAAATTTTTTTGAAAATGCGCAATATAAATGCGGTTGGTTGAGTTACACTTACAAAGAATTAACACACACTCTTACAGCCCATAAATACCTCACTGTTGGGTATGGGCCACCTCCACTTTTGGGGGATTATGATGTACTGCACTGCGCTGACTAAAAGTAAATGGTTTATTTTTGAGTTTTCCATCTCCCACAGAGGACGTTACATACATACGATATCAATTAGCTGGTATTTACAGAACCCTGGGAAGGAAAAGGGGTGGTGACTGGTAACGCTCGTATCTATCTATCTTAATCCATCCCCACACGGACAATTAACGCACACACAAAAAGTTTTAATCACGACATCTGCTTAACGATTACAGATTTAATAAAATGTTTATCGTATGAAATCGAATTGTAATAAAATAAGTTACAGTTCGCAACAAAATCAGGCAAGAGGCTATCGATTAGTAAGTTTCTCATAACTTTTTTTGATTTGCCCCTCTTAGGAAAGAGAGTGTGCGATGTAGCCTCTGGCGTCGACAATTACGAGTACAGCACTAGACGGCTAATACAAATCGCTCGCCCGGGGGGTACGTTTATCCCAAATAGGGTTACCATCTTAAGACGTTTGTTACGAGAATTTTTCGTATTTGGAAAAGGAATGTGTGTATGTGTGTGTTTAGTAGAGGTAAATGAGCGAGTATGGGGTTTTAATGTGTACTTGGTCTTTAGTGAGAGCCTTTATGTGTTTATTGCCTGGCGGGGAATTTGTTGGGCTAATGTTTCGTGTTAATGAATTTCGCAGGATAATTTCAATTTGTAATACTGATGTGTAAATGATTGAGATGAATTGCTTTATTTTGCATATTTGACTTAACGCGCCACTAGTAATGTAAAAAAAATATCTTTTTATAGTTTCATAATATCTTCTGTCTATCAATATCTCTACTAATATTATAAATGCGAAAGTAACTCTGTCTGTCTGTCTGTTACGCTTTCCCGCTTAAACCTCTGAACCTATTTTGATTAAATTTGGCACAGACAATCTTTAGACCCTGAGAAAGGACATAGGCTACCTTTTATTGTGAAAAAAAGGGATGAAAAATTTCGCGAACGGAGTCGCGGGCAACAGCTAGATATTAATAAAGAGCTAAAGAATGTAATTATGTATGTAGGAGGCTATATCCGAAACTTATGGTCAGATTCTAAAATATTTTTACTACCTTTTTTAACATTAATTTGATGAAGTCGCGGCAACACGTATATGATTATACTCAAATAGTCTTGAAATACTTAGGTATTAATGAAAAATCATTCAACATTTACTTAATGATTCTGAAGCGTTGAGCAACATTGTAGTTTAATCTAGTAAAGACACCAATATCTAATTTTGGTTCGCCATTTCGCGTTCACGCAAAATTAATATTAATATTCTAAACGTACTCAAATAATAATTAAGATATGACATACACAATTGCTATTGCTATTTCAATTTCTATACTTTACAGCTAAGTTCATTCGCCGTTTGTGTATTTGGTTTTAATCGTATAATAATTTAAATTTTGTCTAAAAGATATCAGTCTATATCGATATTAGAATTTAGTAAATTTGCATTTTCTTCTCTTAAATCTTTTACGGCTTAAAGATAAAGATATAAAATCACTATAAGCTTATCAAAGGTAAGCATACAAATTACATAATATGTTATTCCTTTATATATATCCATTGGATATCTTGACTAAATATTGGATTTTAATAAAAAAAAGTGAAAAGAAAAGTAAGGGAGAAAAGCAGAAGTTTCATATCTTTTCTCTTTAATAGGATTCGCGTTTAGAACAAACACCTAGCTTCTGACGTTTTCAAAGAGCTAGTAAAACATACCAACTTATAATAAAAAAAAAATTACTTTGACTTTGAAAAAATCATTGCAAATATCATAATATAATATTGATCGAGTTGGTGCAAACCGCTCAATAGATGGCGTTGTACACAAAACATCGCACGATGTTTAACTCACATTGAGAAGATTGTAGTGGAAGATTTGGTAAACATATGCGGGAACCATGATAGCTTAGATGGGAGAGCAACGGAACGGTATTCCGAGGTCGTGGGTTCAAGTCCCGCTCATGGTTATCATTTTTTCTACTATAATTTAGTTTATTTAGTAAAAGCATAGCAAGTCAATGGGCATTGTTCATATTTTTTTAAAACTCTTAATTCGAAAACCATTTCGGGGAATAGAGTTTCTGATCATGATCCATTAGTTCTTTTCGAAAAATTTGCTATATTAAGAGGATACCAAAATAGCTTCGTGCATTTTTCTATGTACGAAGTTTTCATTGTTTCTTTAGATTGAATGACTAGAGCTCTAATTTTTATGTATATGTTTTTTCAATATATGATCTAGGATCGCATAAACTCAGAAACGCGATTGAAAAAAGTTTTCTCGATAGAAAATCTTAGCGAAACAACCTCTCAAATTTTTTATTTTTTTCATTTGTCGGTCTATTATCGCGTATTAACTAATGAAATAACTTTAAAAACATAAGTAACTATTATATATAGAAACACGTAAATCAGAATTAAAATATATTTAGTAGATTTTGAGTAAATAGGAAAAGTATCCCTAATTCTTCATTTTCTGTGCCTACTGGCTGTGTTAATATGTACGTGTCGGCGATGATATACGATAATATTGATGTAGGCCCTTAACGATTATTTTTCCAAAAAAGCAAATGATCTCTATTTGCCCTTGAAATGAAGGACTTAAAATATTAAGACGTTTTTAGGGATATACTACTCTGAAGTGGAGTTGAAATTGGTCTATTATATCAACTTGTCAACTTTGAAAAGATAAAGTGCAATCTGTATTAAATCTTTCAAGAAAAGTCTATACACAGATTGCGTAAAACGATGACGTCACAACATTTAAAGTAATATCTTCAAGAATTTTTTAAAAATTCTGTATAATGAATATTTCAATAATATTGAAATTAGTAGCTTAAAATAGTCTATATTTTTTGAAAAGAATATAAAAACAGTAGGTCAAAAATAATGAATAATCCCCATTGCAAAAATTAATAAATTAATGTAGATATCATTGCAAAGCTGATATATCACAAGCTTTGACAATCGAAGAGTTAAAAATAATATTACTGTTATTGCCTGAATAACCGTTTTCAATAAATAACTAACACGCTTTTATTAGTTTCGTTCGTATGTATCATTCTATCTTTGTATTCTTTGTATTCTTTGTATTCTTTATTGCACACAGAAATTACATATAAGAAAGTTACATTTTGGTTATTATATGTACAGAGGCGAGCTTAATTCATAGATGAATTTTCTACCAGCAAACCTAGGAGAGATAGAAATTTCATGTTAAGGGGTCATGACAGTGTACAACAAAAGCTTAAGTTACATTTACTTAAAACTATGTTATAATTATATGAGCAACATACATTCAAATATTTAAATTCTATAATATCCTAATCATAAATACTTATAACAATATACTACATAAACATACATATACATACTAAGCTAGTGATTGGAAATATTCTTTAGTTCTTCTTTTGAAAATTTGCAAGGATGAGCTAGCACGAATAGTGTGAGGAAGAGAATTCCACAGAGAATCTTTATGTTTTAATGTATGTAACGGAATTTTAAGAGAGAATTTTTTCCACCTTGAATTCTAATCGTACTGATCTATAATTGTACGTTCAAGTAATGTCTGATAACAATGTAATACTGTTAAGTACTATATAAGTATTTAAGCAAGTTCTATAGTTTTTAAACTAAACAATTTATTACATATGCGTGTGTCAAATACGTCGCCTAATGGACTCAATAATGTAGTTACCTATATGGTTCGACTCTTTTATATCTACCAAACAATAAGAACGAATTAAAATGAGGAAATCTACAGGAGCATTCGAATGAGTTTGCAATACAGATATACCTATCTTACTTAAGAGGATACCAAAATAGCTTCGTACATTTTTCTACGTACGAAGTTTTCATTTTTTCTTTAGATTGAATGGCTAGAGCTCTAATTTTTAAGTATATGTTTTTTCAATATATAATCTAGGATCGCATAAACTCAGAAACGCGATTGAAAAAAGTTTTCTCGATAGAAAATCTTAGCGAAACAACCTCTCTCACTTTTTATTTTTTTCATTTGTCGGTCTATTATCGCGTATGAACTAATGAAATAACTTTAAAAACATAAGTAACTATTATATATAGAAACACGTAAACCGGAATTAAAATATATTTAGTAGATTTTGAGTAAACAAAAAAAATATGCCAAATCTTCATTTTCTATACCTACTAGCTGTGTAAATAGGTACATGTCGACGATAATATTGATGTAGGCCCTTAAAGCTCGCAAAATTGAAAAACGTTCGCTTCACGCGTGTGTGCGAATTTCCCCCGCAAACCTGTTCCTGAGTTGATTTAAAGCTCTATTACCCTGTGTATTTTTTTTTCACTTTAAGTTAATTAAAGACTTTTTTTAAATTTCACAGTCCCCTTGTCTTGACACTTTTCTTTTTCCTCACATCGATTTCTTTATCAAAACGGTATTGCATGTGGATCAAGCTTTTAAATTATTCCAAAATTTTGATTGCCTCGTGGAAATCTGTCCTGATTCTGTGTAGGTACTCTTCGTTTTTTTCATTTCAGTTGCGAAAGACAATTAGGTATGCTAATTCATTTATTTTTTATAGAGGATTTGAGGAAGATGTCACTTTTGGTTAAAAGTACAAGTAAAATACCACATATTGGTAGATGATAATAGCACAATCTATTAAATTTTCTCTTTCTTTTGCAGTTGTTTAAAAATATAGCTTTTTATATCACCTAATCAAAATATGGTTAACGATTTTTATTTATAAATTCATCTTCAGTTAGGTGTGTACATATCTACACTATAGGTACTTATTAAATAGAATTTTACAAAAAAAAAACTAATATTAGTGGAAATATTACAACTATTAGGTATTTATGAAAAGTTATTTATTTAAAAGAAGAAAGAAAGAAAGAAAATTATTTATTATTTCCCATTGGGACACATTGGGGACACAAACATAGAAAAGACCTTATAGTTAAATAAAAATATAGTTGATGTGCCCCATCCATGGGAAACAATAGGACGCCACTCAGCATAATGTTGTGGGTTTGACCCCACAACGCTGGTTATCATTATTATTTCATTATTATGTATTTCTATTCCTATTTAAAAGAAACTAGTAAAACAAATAATACAATATACCTTCTCTTTAATGCAGTAAATCCATCCTAAGGTTATCTGTAAGAGATCACAACCTCTGATAAGACCGCCTATTGTACCTAGCTTAAGTACTGTTTGTTAAAATTCATTGTAATGTTTTACTGGCGTACAATAAAGAGTATTTATTCATTCAATAATACAATTTTTCATCCATATAAATAGTTCCTACGAAGGTATAACAAAATAATTTCATGTCTAGATATTCTTGTAGATTTATAGGTAAATCTTTATGTCAGGAATACAAGCAACGGGATAAAGTAAACATAATTAGAGCCGGCCATGTTGATTGAACTAGACGCGCTGACGCTACACGGAAAATTGTACGTGAAAGGTGATATTTCACATGAATAAGATCCTTTGCTACGCATATTAGTCACAGCTGTTTTGTACATGTTTATAAATAATCCTTTGAATATCTATAAAATTTGGTAGAAATTCGTTTTTAAGATAATTAATAGCAATTCTGTTTTTGAGTTTTGTATGAGAGTAATTTTTTTCTAATTTATTAAATGAACGAAAAAGAAATTATTATAAAATTTAACAAAATAATATTTGAGACTATGACACTATATGACATATAAGGAAAGCTTGTATTAAAAATCATTGAACATGTTTTACATACGTCATGTACAAGTATGGCTACATTCAGTAATTAAACTTATAACAGAGCGTAGGATCGATGGTAACAATGTTTACTCAAGTATCTTCGCACCGGGTTCGTCCGGAACAAAGTTTGAATTATGTTGTTAATGTTAACATTCAGTACTCAAACTAACGCAGCTGGAGAATTATTATCAAGTTTCAGTTTGTTTTATCACTTACATATTATACAGTAATGTGATCATGGAATTGCATAACATAGTAATACCAATCGTAGCGATTTTTTGTCCTATCTCTTATTAATATTACACAAAATATTAACAAATATCTATTCTACAAGCCCCAATCTCGGAATATTTTTTACTAAGGCTTTGCTCCTAACAATCGTAAGAAGATGTTATTTAGTCTTAAGAGGATACCAAAATAGCTTCGTGCATTTTTCTACATATGAAGTTTTCATTCTTTCTTTAGATTGAATGGCTAGAGCTCTAATTTTTAAGTATATGTTTTTTCAATATATGATCTAGGATCGCATAAACTCAGAAACGCGATTGAAAAAAGTTTTCTCGATAGAAAATCTTAGCGAAACAACCTCTCTAATTTTTTATTTTTTTCATTTGTCGGTCTATTATCGCGTATTAACTAATGAAATAACTTTAAAAACATAAGTAACTATTATATATAGAAACACGTAAATCAGAATTAAAATATATTTAGTAGATTTTGAGTAAATAGGAAAAGTATCCCTAATTCTTCATTTTCTGTGCCTACTGGCTGTGTTAATATGTACGTGTCGGCGATGATATACGATAATATTGATGTAGGCCCTTAAGCTTTCCTCTATAAATTAATTGACTATATAAAAAAAATTCAATTCGAAGTAGTTCTTAAGATTAGAGTGTTCAAAAAAATGGTCAAGTGCAAGTCGGACTCGCGCACGAAGGGTTCCGTACCATTATCTATGCAACATAAGGCAACGTTATTAGTATCCAGCAAGAAACGGTAAAAAATCATGTTTGTTGTATGGGAGCCCCCCTTAAATATTTATTTTATTTTATTTTTAGTATTTGTTGTTATAGCGGCAATAGAAATACATCATCTGTGAAAATTTCAACTGTCTAGCTATCACCTTCTTGAGACACAGCCTGGTGACAGACGGACGGACGGACGGACGGACAGCGAAGTCTCAGTAATAGGGTCCCGTTTTTACCCTTTGGGTACGGAACCCTAAAAAACAAATTATTCAGCTTTAAATATACTCTCTGGTATTAGTATAGATTGATGTTTATCTGCGAGTTAACTGCGCCATATATAGAGATCGGACATACGAGTAGTGTAGAGAATCGAATGAGATTGATCAAGAAAAGCAGTCGTGAAAATACCCTGATAATACAGAAATTTTAGTTATTCCTGCTTGAAGGATACATTATAATACTTTCCCAAAAATACAAAATTATTAATATAACTCTCTTTGTATATCTCTCTTTGTTACTACATAAAGTTTTAAATTCATCTAGTAATTTTAGTAAATACGTTGCATACTATTGTATAAAAATTTCATTCAACTCTACCTGCCCAAATTGGTATAGCAAACATCAAATAAAAGCGTGTGTGCATTCAATTGTATGATATGAGCAATTTTAAAATAACAACCCTGAAAACATTTCTACATAAAAGTTGAGTTTATTAATACTTGAAAATGTAATCTGAAACGTTGCACATTTTCATTCTATGAAAATGGTACATATATTATATCGTTGTCCGTGTGGTGACGGATTAAGAATACAAGTGTCCCTTTTCTTTCCCGAGTTGCCGTAAAAGCCAACTAAGGGATTTTGAACATAGATAACATCCTCTATTAAAACACGAAAAAGTATAAAAAATCATGTCCAAACAAGCCTGGTCAGCGCGGTACAGTAGACCGTAGACCCTTCCGAAGTGTAGGAGGCCCTTGCTCAACAGTGTGTCGTTAATGGCCTTAGTTTTCAATCTCTCACAAAGTATGTTATTTGCTAAAGATATCCTCTTACCTGGCTTCTTACAGCACCCTAGGAAGGAAAAGGGGTGGCGGCACTTGTATTCTTTGTCCGTCACCACACGAATATATAATAATACTAGCTGACCCGGCAAACGTTGTTTTGCCATACAAATGTCAGAGAGGGGGGGGGATGTTTGAACAATAGATAGTAGCCGATTCTCGAATACACATATAAAATTTGGTAAAAATCGATAAAGCCGTTTCGGAGGAGTACGGTAACTGACATTGTGACATGGAAATTTTATATATTAGATATACATCGTAATACTAACTAGAGTTACAACTACGTAGAGTTTTATTTCTGGATAAAAAGACCCCTTTTATATTGTCATAATAACAGAGAATGTGGAAGATTCTTGTAGTAGTGACCGGTGTAAATAATAAACGTTTTGAAATAATACGACAGTATCGTTCACTTAACTACCTTTAATTTCACTCAATATAAACCAATACTGTGACCTGAGAAATTATGTATACGGAAATAGCATATGAAAGGGTGTTAAATTGTAAGAGTTTCTTTAGTAAAATTGCGTTTTGTATCTAGTGATGGTTACATTTTAATTTCTCATTAATTACTTAATAAGACATTTACTGACGATTTATACAGTATTTAATCATTTTTTTTATTCCTCTATAGTGGAAATTGCAAAGAATGTTTTTTGTTACCTAGCTATACTTATTAGCTTAATTCGGTACCAAATTACGGATATAATACATATAATACATACAGGTACAATTTTAGGAAAATATCTACTTTCATTAAATAGAATAACAATGCAAATACAGTATAAATATTTGTATTTCAAGTACATTTATCGCACATTTTTTTCTGGAGTAGGATTCAAACCCAAGATAGACGTCTACGCTTACCACTGCACCACAACGGCTGATTTATTAAAAAAACACTATGTAAACATAACTATAAAGCATAAAATATTTCACTCGTTGTTTCCAATAGAAAATATTTGTAGTTTTGATAACAGTACAATATAAACATGCAGATAACAGAACCCGCTCGCTCCAACCATTCCTCTAAACGGTAGAGTCACTACCAACAATCTAACTCGATACAAACCGTGATAAAGGTTCGATTGTATGCAGTAAATAAAATATGACTTGGCCATATTTCCACTTTCGTTTCTTCTTTTATGTCCCCTTTTTTCTGGCCTCCCTTGAAAACCGTTCATACAAAATACCTTTCCGATATTACCCAAGTTTATTAGCATCGGGCACGTGTTTTTATATCTAAAATATCTTTCACTTCTGCGGCACTTCTGTGGAATAAAGATTGCCATATGTGCTCCGACATTATATCATAATATATAAGAAAATATATTTCTATTCGTATAATTTATTATAAGTATTATTGGATATTGGGACCTGGCAGTAAGACCCAATTTCATTTGGAACTAACTTTTGTCGTTTATAAATTATTATCAACTTAAGTAGAACTATATGAATAAAGATACCGAAGTTATTTTATTAATTAACTTAATACCGGTATTTAGAAATGATAATGAGGAAAATTGTGAGGCGTCAAAAACTTAACAAAACTAACGTAACTAATCGGGTCACCAGATAAAGGAACCACCCTTGCGGAATCGTTGTAAGCCTCAAACTGCCTCTAAGCACCACCACGGCTTGGTGGAATTTAGAAGAAGAGAAAAAAAGTTTACCTAACTAAAATAATGTAAACAACTAACCTACATTTTGATTAATTATATATTTGTAACTAGCTGTTGCGCGCGACTTCGTACGCGTAGAATTTAGAAAATGTTCCCTGTTTTTGTAACATTTTTCACTACTGCTTCTCTCCTATTAGTCGCAGCGTGATGTTATATAGCCTAT
This sequence comes from Orgyia antiqua, assembly GCA_916999025.1. Taxonomy (NCBI): domain Eukaryota; kingdom Metazoa; phylum Arthropoda; class Insecta; order Lepidoptera; family Erebidae; genus Orgyia; species Orgyia antiqua. The sequence goes on from OU779864.1 coordinate 31,273,771, forward strand.
AGCCTTCCTCGCTAAATGGACTATCCAACACTGAAAGAACTTTTCAAATCCGACCAGAAATTCCTGAGATTAGCGCGTTTAAACAAACAAACAAACAAACTCTTCAGATTTATAATATTAATATAGTCTTTGTTGTACACATTCATAATTTAAATCTTTAGTTCATAACACACAGTTTTTATAAAACATATTTCACTTAACATTGCTGAATTGTCTTATTATTGATACTATCAATTTAGGTTGTTAATTAGGTTATAGTTGTGCATATAGAATTGGTACCATTAGCAATAAAATAATCTAAAATGTAATAATTCAAAATGCGTAGTTAGAATGGAAATATATAATATTACTTACGGCTCAAACAAATAGTATCTTTGAAAGTTATCCCAAAAGCGAATTAGAATAATGTGCTGCGATTTGGCATTTCAACAAACGAGAGTACAAAACGGCCCTCGGTGGATCATTCGGCTGTTCGGTGTTCTACAAAATTTGGGTATAAATGGAGGTATCGTGACTATAAGGGAGACTTACTATTGGTTGAGGAAAAGCACTGAATAACGTGTACGAATCAATCGTGTGAAAGTTAAGCCTTGAAAATAAATAAATACTGCAGCAAAAATTGTAACTTGTAGCGCAGTTCTATATTTTATTAGTTTTTAAAAAAACCTTTATTACTGACTTGACAACTAATAGAATCACTTTAGATCTTTATTATTATTTTTTAAATATTGAGTATATTTAAAAAAAAGTTCAACTGACTTCATTAGAATTTGAGGATTTTCCTCGATTTTGGCCGGTCGGTTTTCGACCACACGGGATCCACCAGATTTCCAATAAAAAAGAATCATTAAAATCACTTCGCCCAGTTAAAAGTTATGAACAACAAACAAAAATTAAAAAAAAACAGATACAGACAAATTGAGAACCTCCTTCTTTTTTGAAGTCGATTAAAAAATGATATTTACCTTTTGTACGGGTCTTCTTTCACTTTGGAACGCTATTTTATCTACTATACTGCAACAACCAGGCGTATAGACATAGTTTAGTTTTGAATTCGTGTGTCACAGAATTGTATTAGTCTACAGTATTTACAGCACCCCGGGAGGAAATGGTATGACATAACCCTTTTCATGTCGCTACACGGACATCTAAACTGTATACTCATTTATACTAATAAAAAGCTGAAGAGTTTGATTGTTTGAACGCGCTAATCTCAGGAAGCACTGGTCTGATTTTAAAAATTCTTTCATTGTTGGATAGTACATTTATCAAGGAAGGCTATAGGATATATAACATCACACTGTGACTAATAGGAGCGAAGCATCAGTGCAAATGTTGCAAAAACGGGAAATAAAATTCAAAATTCCACGCGTACAAAGTGTAGTCTTTTAATAGCTTATTAAAGCCCAAAGCCACAAAAGATTTCAGTACCCTCATAATCTTCATTAGTGTAACCACAGAGAAAATGTATTTCATTACAAATGTATTAATGAGAAGTAGACATACATAAGTTGTTCATGCGACATATCAAATAGCAAACTATCCTTATGATGCTAATGTACCACATTAATGCGATTACTAACGAGATTGTTCTACTTCGGTACTTAGGTTTTTAGGGTTCCATACCACAAAGGTAAAACGGAGGTCCCGTTTTGTTACTGAAACTTTGCTTTTCTTCAATCTGTTGGCAGGCTGTATATCTGGAGCAGCCATAGCTAGAGATCCGAAAATTTTACAGTTGATGCTCAAACAACAAATAGTCACCATCATTATTCTTTTGCCCTTACCCCGTTATTTGGTGCTATTGGGGGTCGGTATGGTGAATGTATTATGTTAATAACGGAACACTTTTTGTGCTAGGCCAAATCGTACTTGACTGTTTTTTATGGTTCAATTTACTCCAAAATAAAGTAAAGTGTGTGGACACGTACACGTCTCAAACGTATATGTATGTAAGACTAGGTAGCACTGAGTCAATACTGTTAGTATCATAACTCCTTGGTTTTTATCGGGATGATAATAATTATACCCTATGCATTATTCTGATCTATGATGTTCCGTCATAATACAAAAGATCATATATCAAGATATTGCCAATAAATAAGTTTCAATAAACTATACTATCATGTAGGGCTTAACTCATTTTTGAATTATTAGACAGCGGGAGATCTCATAGATCGCGCAACATGTGTTTTACGAGATCTTATCTTGCTATATTCCGTAACATCAAGAAACATAACATTACTTACCAGATTGAAAATGGAGGAACTACACAGGAGATTCAATATAGTAAAGGAACGAGAAATAGGAAGCCGGGTTGCATTCATACATGTTGAAAAGTCATAATATGATTTCGAATCGAATGTGGCGCGTATGTACGTTTTTATAGTCTTTGTAAGCTCTACGAATAAAATTTTATTCAAATGTAACTCTATCTTTATACATCCAGAGGCTTAGGGACCTACGTACGTTCATCTTTTGTGATATCTGATGATTTGAAGTCCCCCATATATTACTCGAGGGTTTCTTTTGTATTACGACTATATACTTGCTATTGATTACTTCTATATTGAATTTTAGAGTTTTTTTTTTTGACAAGTCACAAAACAATGATATGAGTAAATTTTAACGATGCGCCACTGACAGTATCGGCCACAAAAAATGGCAAAAATCGAATACGTACTTATAATACACAGAAAACACCTAGACGTAGGACAAACATTTGTATGACAGATTTACATGTCACACAAATAATTGTCCCGTGCGTAAATTGAACCTGCGACCTCATGAACGACATTCCGTTACATGAAACACTAGATCGTGTAAGGAATAAAATAATACTTCTTACATGCATGCATACTTAACAGGAAAATCTCAGTTATCTAATTGTTAGGCTTATATAATACTTTGGCTGCCAGATTTACAATTTTCACAAATTCGCTTTTAAAAAATTGGGTATTAACAAACTGATCCTAAAACTTTTTATGAGCCAACACGAATGTTTAAATACTCTCAAATGCTGTACTTAAAATCAATAAAGCCGTACTTTTATCAGCAGCCAAGTAATAAAACCTGCTTAACTGTTATCCGCGGCGATGGAATTAGATAATGTATCTTGTGAAAAGTTCTTTTTTTTTACTAAGTTTAAAGCTGTAAAAATCTAATTGCTGTAGGTAATAAATATTTGGCGATGGGAGCGTCGTGTCGCTTGAATGTCGATAGGGTATCGGTGCCTTGTAATGCATGTCAATAAGGGTCTTTACAATTTACACAGGTTCCAGTATAACCAACATTCTTGACATCGTAAATTTAAATTAATTTGGTGAAAGCTATATCTCGTTGAATATACCTGAAAATCTTATAATAGTATACTATTAGATATTTCTTCTGTAATACCTACTGCTATATGGTTTAACGTTTAGAGCTAGCCCAAATAAGAAAATCGTACTGCAGCATGCGTTCATGTATGTTCTGTTCTAAAAATATATTTCACAAGCTGATGTTCGCAATATCGTAATCATGCAATTTAAAAATCAAACGAAAAAAATGCTGCATCAATATCCGTTGCGTAATTTTGAAGATATAAGCTCACATTGGGACAAATATACAAAAATAACGACTTGGTTTTATAATAAGTAAAGACAAGCGTTTAATAACCAAATCAAGAAATAAAAAACAAAAAAATACCATACATTTTGCTATAATCCACAAATTCTTGCGATATTCACCTTTACTCTGCCCATCATAAGCTGTCCGGTTTGTAATATCAACTCATAACTCAAGGCATCGGTGGATAAGATTTAGATTTGGGTATTCCTGTCAATCTGAAAAAAACGTCAACGTTATCGTGTCCCCGCCAAATTGACACTGTGATGTAGGTATGGTGGGAAGGCAAACCCTTTTAATGTCACTTGTATATGGATTTTTGGTGTATCCTTCATAGCGTAAATAAATCTCAACGTTGTGGATTTTTAAAATTTTATTTAAACTTATATTACGATTTTTCTACCTTCTGAACGTTTTAATAAAACGTCAGAGAATAGGTATTTCTTTATTATCCTATATTTTAGACTTTATCATAATTATTTATTTACACCTTTCGGCTTAGTTACAATAAAAACTAATTTTAAACTCTTGTAAAAGGTTAATTGCGTTCCCAAATTAGATACTGATTCAGGACTGGGACTGGTCGATTTGCTCCAACAAGGCTATTTTATTATTAAGTTAGTCTTAGTTAGTCATGATAGTACTAATCGGCATCATTCTCACACCCCTGATACAACTATGTGTACTATTATGGAAAAAAATTGAAAAGAAATAAAGAAAAAAAAATATCCATGGAGTTTCTTGTCTGTTCTTCTCCAAAGGATTCGCATTTGGAACAGAGACCTAGTTTCTGACATTTCAAAAGAGCTTGTAAAACATGCCAACTTGAAATAAAATATTTGACTTAGACTTTGACTAGGACGTCCAATCCACTGAGAAGAACGGGCTCAAACAATTGGGATTGTTCATAATTTTTGACCTGCTGTTTTTATCTTTTTTTTTTAGAAAATATGGACTATTTTAAGCAACTTATTTCAATATTATTGAAATATTCCCTAAATAGAATTTTTTTTAAATACTTAAAGATATTATTTTAAATTTTGTGACGTCATCGTTGTACGCAATCTTTGTGTTGCCTTTTCCTGACAGACTTAAGACAGAGCAATACATCTTTTCAAAAGTGCCAAGTTGATATAATAGACCAATTTCAACTCCACCCCAGAGTAGTATATCCCTAAGAACGTCTTAACAATTTAAGTCCTTTATTTCTAGGGCAAATAGAGATCATTTGCTTCTTTGGAAAAATAATAGCTAATATAGCAAATTTTTAAAAAAAAAAGTAGATCATGATCAGAAACTCTATTCCCCGAAATGGTTTTCGAATTAAGAGTTTAAAAAAAAATTAACAATGCCAGTTATTGTGAAATTTTGTATGCATATAATTGTTAACATTAATATTTTATCCCTACTAGCACTGTTGCTCGCAACTTCATACGCGTGGTATCTAAAAACCAAACTCTAACGAATTTTTGAACAAAACAATCATCTTGAACTACTCTATCTATTGAAAAAATCCACATCAAAATCCGTTGCGTAGTTTTGAAGATATAATCTCACATAGAGACATACATACAAAACTAACGACTTTCATTCAAAAGAGTTTGTAACTGGTTATTGTAAGTACAAATGTGAAACAAAAGAACACAGCTAATAAAACATAACTTTATTTAGGTCTAAAGTTTACTCCTACAAATAACTAAGAATGTTGAAATTGTAGTGCTGTTGCATGACCACTTACACTCAAACAATATAAATTAACTTAAACGAAACCTCTAAGGAGAATAAAGCACGTCTCAATTACACTAACAGTCAGTTTGTGTCTCTTGTCTCATAATAAACAAATCTAACTTCACTTCAGCTTGGTTGACTCTTGGATCTCTCAAAGCATTCCAAAGAAAATAACAAATCTACTAGAGCCTTTCCTGTTTCTAAGTTATTTGTTACGTTTAAGACATATTTGATTTCCTTACATGGAGTGATTTTGAAAAAAAAAAACACGTAAATTGTTACTAATGATTTTTTTTTTATTATATCAGTTATGTTTATTGTTTACTAACCTTTAGGTATAATCTTTACAATTGATTGTAGATTTAATGTTATTATTTATTTAATAATTTAAAGCCATGAAATATGAACTAAGATACAGGAGAATTGAAAATTTAGATAAAAAATGACAATGAGAATTAAATCGTAAGAAAAATCTAAAAACCTATTTATTGTTACTCGAAAAATAGTTGGTAATTAAAATTTAATGTGAGATATTACTTATGTCCATTTGACCAAAATGTTTTGGTTGTCAATTTGGCATAACTATTAAATCTGTGTACTTAATAATGTTTAGCAAACAAAATCGTATATAATATTTTCTAACATTTGAGCGCCTCATTTGTTCAAAATTAAATAAAACTACTTTTTACGGATTTAGACGCGTATATTTGTTTTAAATTTTGGCCCGACGTTTCGGAGACTTTGCAGTCACCATGGTCACGGGTGAGACTGAGCTGTAATGTGTCTTCTACGATCAGTTATTACAGGGTTTACCCACATTCAATTTAATTTTACATTGACCATAAAGATAGATTTTTACCATAAACTATATCAAACTACATTGTGCTTAGACTACATAAAACTAATAACATTATTTTAGTTTCTAAATACATTAACAAATTATAACAGTATAAAGAAAATATAAACATTTAATGCTAGCAAGCAACCGTGTCTTCACCTGCGATTAAAATAACAGCCCCGTTCCCTACCTTTTTAAATAATTTTGTTATTCCGGTATACAGATTGCAAAGTTGCAATCTATTTCGTAGTTTTTGCATGAAAACGGAACCAACATCTTTAAACATTATATTGAGCTTGCACGTTTATAAGGTTAAGTATTCTTCTAATATAAAATTAATTAAATGACATGTTTTGCATAAGGCAAAAGAGCTCAGAGTGAATATTTCAAAAGAAATTAAGTCTTGCCTTTTGAACCTTTAATGCCTCGCTTTTATAGCGACTATAATACTGGGTGGGTAAAAAACTAAGTGGAAGTATATAAATATTAAACTGAAGTGCTTAGAAGACTATGGTTAGAGAGAAACATTGTATACTTTGCTAAGAGAATGCAATTATTACGAGGAAATAGCAAATAGGTACGTTAGAATAATTATTAATCATTAATTTTCAGTTGCATTTTTATCGTGCATTTATAAAAAATCGACACCACGACATCCTAATCCTAACTAATTTATAAATGTGAAAACGGGCCGATGACAATGTAATAAAAATTTTGACACGCTTAAGTGTTAATGTGTGGAACGAAACTATAGCGCGATTTAAAAACTGTACGACGCCATCTATCGAGTGACATAGTAAAATTCTGTTCGTTATGGTTTTATTTCTAAATTTTACGCGTACGAAGTCGCGGGCAACAGCCAGTTAGCTATAAACGTTACAAATGTCGTATAACGCGAAGAATAAACAAAGAAATAAAACTTCTTACCTGCATAACATCCACAATTTTTTATACAAACTATGGGCGTTAAAGAGGTTGTATTCTGTCACAAATACATTTATGACATTACCGTATTAAAGTCATTGTGTCAGGCAGTGTCACCTGCAAATTAAAACTACAAACGTAGTAATCACAGGCGCGTTCCACAAACAACTGACGATAATTCTGTAAACAAACCGTAAGTACGATGTTAGTAATAGCCGTTTTATTTCTATAGTCTACTTTTGATGACACAGATTACGTTGTTTTTATTACAGAAAGCTTTGTGTGTAATCATTTAATATTGAACTATGTTCATCGAGGTTTAATTTTGCGTCTTTATTTATTAAGGTATTTAATAACATTAATATTAAAATAAATGGTCAAGTTTTGTGAAATATGTTCGACTTCAAAAATTGTATAATTGACAGCTTAAGGGCCTACATCAATATTATCGTCGACATGTACATATTAACACAGCTAGTAGGTATAGAAAATGAAGAATTAGGGATATTTTTTTGTTTGCTCAAAATCTACTAAATATATTTTAATTCCGGTTTACGTGTTTCTATATATAATAGTAACTTATGATTTTAAAGTTATTTCATTAGTTAATACGCGATAATAGACCGACAAATCAAAAAAAAAAAAAATGAAATAAAGGTTGTTTCGCTAAGATTTTCTATCGAGAAAACTTTTTTCAATCGCGTTTCTAAGTTTATGCGATCCTAGATTATATATAAAAAAAAACATATACTTAAAAATTAGAGCTCTAGCCATTCAATCTAAAGAAACAATGAAAACTTTGTACGTAGAAAAATGCACGAAGCTATTTTGGTATCCTCTTAAGTATTGCTTTTAGCTTTGCCAAGAAAGTTTATTTGGATCGTAACAGATGGCGCTCTATAGTCTCTGCCTACCCCAATGGGAAAAAGGTGTTGTGTTGTGAATGTGATGTTATGATGATGATGATGATGATGACAGCTTAAAGAGGTTTAAAGTTATATCAACTCTTTAACGGAAGTTTTATCAATTACAAGTTTTAAATTTGTAACCTAATTGAGCTGTTTAATACAATAAGTTTTATTTAAACAAGCGTATTATACAGTTTGCAACATTTTTAAAAAACAAAAAAATGTAAGTTAAGTAAATATATTTTTTGTTTAAGCATTACTATACAACGTGGCAATGCGGCCAGTCTTTTGGGCACGTTACCCAATGACTGCGATGCGGACGAATTTTTTGATGCCTAATTAGCATTGTTCATATTTTTTTACAACTCTTAATTCAAAAACCATTTTGGGCAATAGAGTTTCTGATCATGATCCATTCGTTTTTTTCGGAAAATTTGCTATATTAACGATTATTTTTCCAAAAAAGCAAATGATCGCTATTTGCCCTTGAAATGAAGGACTTAAAATATTAAGGCGTTCTGAGGAATATACTACTTGAAATAGGAGTTGAAATTAGTATATTATATCAACTTGGCAACTTTGAAAAGATGTATTGCAATCTGTTTTAAGTCTATCAGGAAAAGTCAATACAGAGATTGCGTACAACGATGACGTCACAACATTTAAAATAATATCTATAAGTATTTTTTTTAATTCTATAAAGTGAATATTTCAATAATATTGAAATTAGTTGCTTAAAATAGTCTATATATATATATATATTAATAAACAGCAGGTCAAAAATTATGAACAATGCCAATTATATGCCCCTCTTTATTTTCTTGTTTTAGATTAAATATGTCTTACGTGTTTATTGATACATTTTTGTTAATTTTATTAATTACGAAATATGTTTGAAGTAACAATAAATGGCAACGCCAACAGCCAAAAGTTAATACAATAAAAAATCTAAAGAAATATAAAAGTCAAATTCTAGTATCTCGATCAATATAGCTCGGGGCACACCTGTACGGGCGTGTAACACAAATAACCAGAGTCCTGATAAAGCCTCGTAGTCCACACATCGAGAGCGGGCGCCCGCTGAGATTTATACGACGTTTTTATAGTTCGCGGCGGACGTTCCTTGTTTTAATTTTGCTCAAGGATCACCGCGTTTCTCGACTGCCGGTGGCCCTACTACGGCGGTGTCTAGCGCCCCTATTTCGCCGCGAGCCTAATGTTGCGACGCGACGAAATTTATCGCACCGCTTGTAATTCCGCCCTGTGAATGCCACCCTGCGCCATCACCCGCGTCACCCCGTCACCCGACAACACACTTATAACGTTTTCTAATGAAATTGTCCACAAACTCCCGCTCGCCGCAACCCCCGGCCCGTCGACGCCGCCGGATGAACCGAAAAAAGTACAGCTCGCGTTACTAATGGCTTCATTTATCACAGTCACTAACAGTGATACACCGCAACGACGTTTTATATTTAATTTGGCTCTCTGCGGAATAAATTACGGCAATATCGGGCTTAGAACGATAAAGGACGAACGGCAATGTTCTTGACATATTGGCATAGGTCATAATACTAAGACAGTAATCTTCGTACATAATTTTGCTCGCTGACTTATCACTTAGTTGAAGGTTTATGGTTGTATGATAATGGATATAACCGATATGTACCTTTATGTAGCCCTAATTGATACGTACTTAATTATAACAAAACATAATATGAAGTCAATCACACATTTAATAATGCTCTATATCACTACATCTAAGTACGTGAATGTTGAAACTGTACGAAAGAAATTATTAGATTATTTCTGATGAAAGTAACTATTATGACTTTTCCTACATTGCGTTTAACTAAAACTGTAAAAGTTTCTGTACACTTTAAGACGTAGTGCTACCAGTAGAATATTTAAAGTTATGGTGCAAAGCCTTAGCTTTCAAATGATTAATAAAAAAAAAGGTTCATGTTATAACATCATCACGCAATATCCACTTAAAGATATTTGGCGTCTGTCAACAAAAGGTATATTCTTTTACCATTACGTTTCTTATTCTATTCCTATTATTTTTGTAACCAAAACTTTACATACAAACATACATATCGATAATTTATTTCATAGATATAATATGTCACTATAAGCTACAACAATATCCATGGAATATATCCGTATACATACAATACCACAACATGGTGGAATGTAGGCATCTGCTCGTATTACCATCTACATCGTGAGATTAAAGTAAGCCCACATTTAAACAGCGAACCGCGTAATTTGGCAACTGAGCTGTGATTAGATAGTGCTTCGCTCTCGTTAGCTTAATGAGAATGGCTTTGTTAACCTTTGCTTTTAACATTAAACAGTCACGTTTCATATGCGATTAGAATAAAAAAAGTTAAAACTTTTGTAAGAAATATTATTCTCTAACACATTTATACAAATAAAAAGCACTTTTTACGGATTTAGACGCGTATAGACTGTAGATGCGATATTAATTTACATTTAACATTAATTGTGCTCAAAATACTAAAAATATTGGCCATTCATTCCATTCAAAATGTAAACTTTACTCATAAATTGAATAAAAATTCTTGAAATTTACTTTTTTTTTAAATTTAGTGCCGTTTGCATTCTTTCGTACATACAAAATAGTTGCATGCAACTGTGAACTAAACTGTTCACAGTTGGAAGTAGATTGTAGAGAGAATAACATTTCGGAAGTAATGTAAATCGTAGCCTGGCAAGGCGAACATTGCAAGATACCCGACGAAAGGACAAGACGCTAATATATGCACAATCGTGGACACCACGTATTGTTGCCTAATGTCCAGTTTCTTGGCCGCCGCTATTTACACTTTGCAAGTTGTAAGTTTGGCTGCATTGCACCTAGCCAACAAGTAATAATGTCATCGTGACACGAAATAAATAAATTTTGTCGTCTATATTTTAGATCTTTTTACAAGGACTTTCTAGTTTTAGCAATACTCATACTTAATTTTTTTTAGATATATAAGGCGTATTACAGAATTTAAAACTTCCAAAACTATCTATTTAATGTTAATTTTTTAAATGTTTTGCGTTTAAAATCAAATAACATGGCCTTAGAGCTTCAAGAGAAGAATAATTCACGGTTCAAACATAAGATCATTAACATAAGATCAAAGATGAGATCAATATTATAAATAAATAAATAATAAATATTCATGGACATGCCACACAACGTCCTCTGGTCCCAAGCTAAGCTTATTATGCTTGTGTTATGGGTACCAGAATACGGATATAATACATAAACTACTTTTCTTTTGTAAATACATACTTATAATACATAGAAAACACCCAGACGTAGTACAAACATTTGTATGACATTTATGAATATCACACAAATGATTGTCCCAAGCGGGAATCGAACCCGCAACCTCGTGAACGGCAGTCCAGTAGATGAACCACTACGCCACGAAGCCCGTCAATATTGGTTGTATAACCAAACCCTTAACATTAATCTGGTCTGTAAACACACTGCAAAGCAACCAAAAGTGATGTGTATTGTGTTAATATTTACTTAAGTATTTAAAACAACGGCACTCCCGTTTCAAACATAAACAAAATAATAACTATTTCTATATTTCATTATTTTCAAGTCAGTACCTTTACGCAAACAATAATACCGCTAATCCCTTTGTATGTACCTTTGTCTTGTTTCTATTAAATACAAGCGGGCTTCCGGATTGTAGCAACTGGGGCCATTTCTTAGGCCCTTTTCGCTTAGTTAATTTAAATTAATTTATTCCTTGCTCATCCTGATGCGGGGTAAACTTCATTGTCGTATTTTAACCCTGAATATGACCCACCTACGTCGCACCACTTATTTCACGTACTCCGTGTAATTGTTGGAATTTAAAGTAAGGGTTAGCAATTCTAATTATTTTTCAATGTGTATATATTATGAGCCAGATAAAGAGATACCTACTAACAATTTAGAATTTTTGTAATATAACAATATTGTATGTTTCTGTCTGATTTAAATGTCATAAGTTCAATAATAGGTAAATTACTTTAAATAATGACTGAATGGTATGGAATCTATCAATAGATAGATTCCTTAAACAATATGTCGCTATGAAATTGCATAAAATAAATACAAAATCGTTACGATCAAAATCAAATACCTATGCTGTTTATGATTACCCATTTTAACTATACACTCCTGCCATACGAGAATTTGAGAGAAGAATAGTGTTTGTATTTAATTATCAACAAAAGCATTGTTGAAAAGGTGATGCTCAGCGCAAATTCGAGGTGTAGTCACTCACGAGCAAACTTGAGAAAAGCCGCACTCAGGCCCGGCCCGAGATATTTCACAGTCGTATTTATTCAGGCGTGCCTAAATTGTTTACTTACATGTTTGACGCGCCGCACGCAACTCTCATTATGGTGAACGAACCTTTGTTCAGACTTAGACAACATATTGTTACATCCGATAGAAATTGTTTTTATAGATATACTTGTTTTATTATTACAGGTAAGTTCCTGCTTTTGTTGATCTCGTCAGGAGCTTGGTGAGATTAAATTCGATTCATCTTTTTATTCGCTCTGTAATAGAAAATGTGCCTATACTTTACGTACGTTACCGATTTCAGGAAAAGTACAAAGTGCTCAAAACGAATGTATTTTTTTAGAAGTTTCGAGTGGATTCCGATTTTGACGATTTCGTTTTTATTTCAAATGCTCGTGGTTTCCATATGATCTCGTTTCCGTTTAGTTATGGGTTCGTTATGGGAATAGAAATTCGTGAAAAGCCACATAAATTATAAATCTGCATTAAGATTAAAATCGCTATTTTCCCACAAAAACTATTAGGTAATTATCTGTTTTAAAACGTATAATCTTACCACAACATTCCGTAAAATTTTCGAATTATTTACATAAAATTATAACTCTTTCCCTAATAAGCATTTATTACAAGCTTTCCAACATTTCCAACGTAATAGCAGGTTAGCACAGTTAATTGTTCATTCAACAAGCCTACTGGGAATCGGAAGTATAACCGTTCTTGTATTCGCGATCTGGCCTTTACTCAACCAAACTAGCCTGTTGTTCTAAAAACGAAGTAAAATAAACCACGCGTTGTTATATCTTAGCTCGATTTTCGCGGGAAAGCCGATTTGATCTCGAGTAAATAGGGCCATGATGGAAAGCGCAATAGGCGGCCGTTTACACCTGCGATTCTTCTTCATCTTACCCTAAACTGACGCGCCACTTTACCTAAAGTAATTATGCCATATAACGTATTAGTCTTTTGGGAGCGAACACGTGTTGGAAACGCTTAATCACTTACTTTACATTTGCGTACGCAAATAATCCGTTAATTTAATTTCGGTGCCTGTATTTATGTTGCTTATTTAATTTATTATCATATCAAAGTGTAGGTGTTATTTAGCTGGTTTTGTATGCGTGCGAATAAACGTTAATTATGAAATCATGTAACAGTACACAGGGGAAAAATTTTAACGATTTCATAATGTTGACGGTTAGACTCGTTTTTCTACAATGTAATTTGCATTCATGATAATAAAGATGTTTGTGTTTTTAACATTGACTTTTGTATGTGTGAGTAACGTTTTGTTCAGTTGGGAAGAATATAATATTGATCGTTTCCGAATCTCAGTATGATCTGTCGTAAAACGCATTGGGTCGCGTGTTTGTCCCCATCTCGCTTAAATCGCTTCGAGCCCTCCTCACCATTGATATTTATGCTTTTTTCTGAATTCTTTTGGAGGGTAAGTTGTTTTGAAACTTTCCTTTTCGAAAGAAATGGCCGGGTTCACTGGATTAATGTAACTAGAGTGTTGTAATTGGTTGAGAAGTTATTACTTTTCTGTTTCTTTTCGAGAAAAACATAAAGCAATTGTGCAAGTTTTCTGGGAGTGATTTATTTTTATTCTGTGTAACATCTTTTCTGAACTTAAAAACAACGTCGAGGAGAGCTTTGTATATCTTACTGATTTATTATTTATTGCGTTTTGGTTTGATAATAAAACACTCAAAAGTTGTACGTCGCAAATGTACTTTGGATACGATTTTTCTCATTTACATTATCTTGATTTATTCTATGGTTATATAATTGACTTTCTTGTAATGTTTATTATTTAAAAAAAAAATATTTTACAGAATAAAATCTTTATTTGATTGTTAAAAAAGAAAGAAGGACTTTGTTCTCCTAATATTTTATTTTAATTTAATTATTGAAAATCGTATTATTCTGACTGTTGTCACCATTTTAAATAGAAATAAAGAAAATTATCCGTATATAGAGAAATATCCGTTCGTGTGATATCATTTTTGTTTGCTTTCATCTCTCAGAATATTACTTATATATTCATTTCATTCTCACCACATCATTCAAACTCTGCTAATACATAATTTGCATTTAATATCAGGCCTGTTACCGAGTGCGTTAAAGCCTTTTTCTTGTTTTCTTATGTTAACACCAACAATATGCTTTTTTATATGACTATTTATGAAAATATAACTTAAAAGCATTTATTGTCGTTCATCTTTATATTTTTGGTACAGTTCATATTTTGAAGAAGTTCTTTGCATTAAACGGGAAATCAAACCCAATTTTCAAACTTTATCCACTACACCACAACAGTTATAATATTTTAAGCTGTGTGATAACTGATCTTAACTGAACCGAGACACAGTTTATGTTTTTAAACTTTTTGTTGATAGTCATAATACTACATACAAATATAACAATAACATGTCAATACAAATGTAATCTCTTAGGGCCGAATTTGTTATAAAATGAATCGTTATGAAGAAAATTAATACCCTATTTTATTGTATCCGATTTATTGCTCTATAAATATTTATTTCAACTCTCTTGTAACAGCCTTAAAAATATCCGGTCCTGAAAATAAACAACAAAAGCCATTTTATCTGACAGGACCTTGTTTGAAATCATAACAAATAGCCTTTTAGAAAACCGCATCCTAACCCGAAGTGTCGTACAAAAAGGGGTTTCGTAAACACATTACAAATCTTTGCCGCGGCAACGGGCAGTTAAGAGGGCTGTCAATGAAATCCCTTCTCGGACTATTCGTTATGTGTCTAAATGGATTACATAGAATAAAGTAGGCATCGACAAAACAAAGGCGGACCTACCCCGAAAATCTCTGACCGCATAGTTTGCGGGCTAAAACTAAATTTATTACATTTGACCTTAGTAATTCTTGCCAAAGGTTTTCTATCCTAAATGTGTAATAGCCAGTTACGGCTTTCAAAGGTACGCCTCGCGTTGGTCCGTTGCGGTTTTATGCGTAACTAAATATTTTATGAAGTACAAAATAGTTCCGTAAAAGTTGTAGTTTTGGTTTGATCCCATCAATAAAATACGTTTAGAACAATAACAGAATTGATAACTTATTCGTATTTCACTTCGTGTGACCTCTTTAAATTTACATTAGTTAGTTGTTTTGTTACCAATAGTGAGTGAGTCTTGCTATTTTTCATGTTTTCAATATAATTCGATAGAGCCAATTAAGAAATGAAAAGTGAAATCTGTAAATTGTCGGTTACCAAATTAACCCGCACAGCAAGTTATCAGCACCTCAAAATTGACATTCGACCAAGTCCTACAAGCAGATATAAAAAAGGCGTGTGGCACTCGGGGACTGCCGCGGTAAAGCTGTTGCATAGCATTTTTTATCAACTTATGCAATTATAATTATTTATTTATGCAGTATTTTGCACTTGCATTATTTCTCACTTGCAAATTAATATTATTATAAATATATAAATATTTAAATATTAATTAAAATTAAACTATCACATTATTATTAATAATATATAATAATAATAATGAAATTTATGTATATAGAGTACTCACTCATTCTCTTTTACTATATTTTCGTGACTTTCTTCATTAATAAATGTACTTTTTTATTCATATTTGAAACTAACGCCGAAACTGACATGAGTCACCAGATTGCGGGGTGAACAGCGAAACGACGTTACTGCGCATACGTGGACTACGCATGCGTAGTCCACGCATGCGCAGTAACGCCGATAATGTTAGGTTACGTTATTTTCGTTACGGAATATCTGGATTCGGTCTCCACGCTCAAGGCCCGCGATAGAAGCTATGCAATAGCTTAAAATCTTTTTAATAAAATAAGAAATGCAGTTGTCGATGCTCCATTTTCTAATGTAAACAATTAAACATACATAAAAAACATAAACCGAAACAAATTATTAGCAGATGGGGCTCTATAGTCTCTGGCTACCCCCATGGGAAAGAAATCATAATGATGAGGTACATAAAAGTATAAATATAGCTTAGCTAAGTTATTTACTAAATAGTCAATACGCTAGATACTACCATAAAAAACCATGGGCTTGATATTTTGTTTTTGGTCAGTATTAGGTATGTATTAGGTATCTCTTACTATAAAGGCACTTGTTCTGTGTATTTTGTTTCATTTTGATTTGATATGTCGATAGAATTAGGTCATAGGTGGCAAAAACCTACTGTGTATTGGTAAATAAGTAGAGTTTTATAGAAGTCTTATCCAAATGATTTCTGAGAATAAAATCTAAAAGTCTCATACCTAATATTATCTTTGGCTCACTTAGTGAATATTCCTTTCCGAAAGTTTTCTTCAAAATATCGTATAAACTTTTAAGATCAATCACTTTCAAATGATAACCCTTCATAATTTATTAGGATAGATTTATTACGATTCAAATAAGAATCAATTTTGTATTTCAAAAGTTAGTATATAATGATATTTATATCTTAAATCTCGTTGTTGTAGTATACTTTAAAATCTCAATGTTGTTAACTTCTTGATAAACTTACTTTTATACATTAAAATATTCATTTTTGTATTTCTATTTTACTTTGTTTACTCTTTTAGTTATTTCATGTAAGTTTCTCATTTATACTTAATATAGTTTCCAATCGATTGCACCAAACTAAATAACCCTTTTTTGTATTTACATCATTTTGTAAACAAGGAACTCTTTACCTTCAATTTAATATTTTTCATGTTTTGTTTTAAATAATATATGTTTAATATTATAGTTTTACGTTTGCACCGACAAATTTTTTTTCTCTGCGCCATGACTGGATGACTGGTAGAAAATGCCAACGGCATTAAGTCTTACGTTATATTCGAGACATGTAAATTTTAATAAAATACTATACTAGCTGTGTCCCGCGGTGTTACCCACGGTATAAAGGATATAAAATGTTTGTTTTTATTATCGCACGGGAACATTGCATTCTTTTGGGATAAAAAGTTGCCTATATGTTAATCTGATATACAAGCTACATTACTGTAAAGTTTCATTAAAATTAAAATTTAGTTGTGGGCGTGGAATCGACACCATTGTTATTATATGACAAAATGAAAACTGCATGCTTAATATATTTATAATCACTACCATTATTGTACGCCTAAATGGCAGGACATAGTGAAACCTATTAATTTGATCTCAACATCTTATGTACCTATTTGTCCACAATAAAAAATACTTTGACTTTGACTTTGAAAATACATTCAGTAGTTTTTGCGTAAAAGAGTAACAAACATCCAAACAAAGTTTCACTTTTATGATATTAGTAGAATAATACACATAGTTCTAAAGGCCAGCTAGTAAGAAACATTTACAGAAATATATGCATACATAACTGTTACATAACATTTGTTACATCGATCTACTTAATCACCTTGGCCTTTTGCAGCAAGAAATTTTCCATAAGACGCACTTCAGGCTTAGAAACGTTTGATACTTTTGCTGTGATCCTCAATTTCTAACAACAGCAATGTAACACGTTCCTCTTTTATATTCGGTAACAAATGAGAAGTTGGAAGGGAAAGTTTTTAATTCGCCTAATGCATATGAAGTACCTGTCTTTTCCTAACTAAAGTGCACTTTTCTACGGCTTCGTAGAGACGGCGCTGTGAGCATTCTATCACATTGACATACGTATTGTGAGTCGTTTATTTTAGCACCATTTTTAATGCATACTTTTGAATAAAATAGGGAAGGAAATACGAATTGTAGAAATACACATGTGTATCCTAAAACGGCTTAATCTTGACATTATATTACGGTCCTCGATTCCTCAATAGGATTTTTGAAGTTAAATTTCTCAGCACGCTTTTGGAAATTTTACATACTTTTAGTTATTATAATTGTAGTAACGGAAATTATCATAAATTTAATATATTTCTTACTAGCTGTTGCCCGCGACTCCGTCCGCATGAAATTTAGAAAACTTTTCATCCCTTTTTTCGCAATAAACGTAGCCTATGTCCTTTCTCAGGGTCTAGAGATTGTCTGTGCCAAATTTCATCAAAATCGGTTGAGAGGTTTATGCGGGAAAGCGTAACAGACAGACGGACAGAGTTACTTTCGCATTTATAATATTAGTAGGGATATAATATTGTTCAAGTTTACTGCATATTTAAATATAAAAAATATAGTATCAAATCAAAATACAGGTTTTTTTTAACTGACTCACGTGCCAAGACAAGACTTTCGTTTTGAGTCCTTATTACTTTTATACGTCATCGGCATCTATGAAAGGATACGGGGTGATAACTGTGTAGGTATCATTAATCCGCTATCATCTAGATAAATAAATGATAAATTATTGTTTAATTGTGTCTAATTAGTTATAAAAACATTTTTCTTTACTCAAGCATAATAATTATTTTACTTTGATTTTCATCTTCCGCTCAAGAGAGAAGAAATTTAATGAAAAGTCAAGCAAACTCAGTCGAATACAAATTTCAGATTAGTATGCAACAGAAAAGTTTTCATTCAATATAACTTAAAATGTTTTATCTTTCGTTTGTCTTATTCGTGTCAGTAATGCACAAGTTATTTTCATCCGTAAATAATATCTGTATTTTTGGAGCTTTTTACCTTTTAATGTTATGTGCGGGGCTGATGTGTGCGTTACATTCGTGAACGGGTGCCCTCTGCTGGGACTGGTCGACTTGCTCCAACAAGGCTATTTTATTATTAAGTTATTTAAGTTAGTCGTGATTGTACTGATCGGCATCATTCTCACACCCCTGATACAACTATGTATAATATTAAAGAAAAAATAAATAAAAAGAAATGACAAAAAAAAATCCATGGAGTATCTTGTCTGTTCTTCTCCATAGGATTCGCGTTTGGAACAGACACCTAGCTTCTGACGTTTCAAAAGAGCTTGTAAAACAAACCAACTTGAAATAAAAAAATTGACTTTGACTTTATGTTCTATTAACAATTATTATATTAACAAAACAAACTACTAACATAATTATATACCTACTAACATTGCTATGCCTGTAAAAGGCCTAAGTCTAAAGCACTTTGTATTATATTGTACCATCATGTAACACACTTAGTATGCAATGCAATAAATATTTGAATTTGAATTTAAATTCAGCAATAGGAACGGATTTAGAAAAATATTGTCAAATATCACTGGCCTTTATTTTGTTCAAAAACGTGGCAATGCCGCCAGCCTTCTGGGAACACTTCCTGTCGACAGCGATGGGAAGGAGTATTTTGACGACTAGTATGTATAATTATATAATTTTAATATTTTTGTTCATAATTGTATATACATTTTGTTAGATACTATAAATAAAATTTGTTAATTATTAATATAAATAAATAACACTATTAATAACATTCATTCGCAGTTTAATTGCGCTAAATATTACTCGTGCTCTAGGTATATTGGTGTGACTATAATATAATGTAGTAAAAATAAATAAATAAATAAAATAGTTATAATCCGTGTTTTTAGGGTTCCGTACCCAAAGGGTAAAAATGGGACCCTATTACTGAGACTTCGCTGTCCGTCCGTCCGTCCGTCCGTCCGTCCGTCTGTCACCAGGCTGTATCTCAAGAACGGTGATAGCTAGAGAGTTGAAATTTTCACAGATGATGTATTTCTATTGCCGCTATAACAACAAATACTAAAAATAAAATAAAATAAATATTCAAGGGGGGCTCCCATACAACAAACATGATTTTTAGGGTTCCGTACCCAGTATCTCAAGAACGGTGATAGCTAGACAGTTGAAATTTTCACAGATGATGTATTTCTATTGCCGCTATAACAACAAATACTAAAAATGAAATAAAATAAATATTTAAGGGGGGCTCCCATACAACAAACATGATTTTTTTACCGTTTCTTGCTCGATACTAATAACGTTGCCTTATGTTGCATAGATAATGGTACGGAACCCTTCGTGCGCGAGTCCGACTCGCACTTGACCAATTATTTTTACACCTTCTGTTCTACCGGGCCATGGTCAGGTTGAGCCTTACCATGAGCCGGCAAGGGCCCCTCATAGGGGGTCCGACTCGACGGGACGTTATAATCTATGTAGCAAAAATGACTATTCAAACTAAACGACTTTATACCAATTTAGACACGTCATGAAAAAGTGGTTTTATTTAAATAAATGTTTAAAAAAATGATTATGTTATTATACCTTGTACCTAATGTTTGTTTTCATGTTTGTTTGATAGTGAACAAGTCAAACGATATCACCAGTCCACTTCCTAACAGTTACATAGCACATTTTATATGCTACGTTCTCCTATCTTGGTCGTATGGTATCTTACCGCATTTCACTTGCTACCTAATTCTGATATGAATATGAAATTTTATGTAAATATCAACCAAATGTTCCTCGCTGTACTTGACAACTCAACAATGCTGTAAATATATGGGTACTATGTAGCTACATACAATAAGATTATAGTTTAGCGCTGACTGCCTTTGTTTAAATAAATTATTTGAATTTTAATCTCTCTCCCTCCAGCCCCTTAGCGTTCCACTGTTGGGCACGGGCCTCATCCACTTTGGGAGGGATTATGGCCTACTGTACCGCGTTGACCAGGCGTGTTGGCACACGGTTTTATTTTCGATTTTGCACTCTCACAGAGGATGTTATCTGTGTACAAAATCCCTTAGCTGCCTCTTACAGCACTCTGGGGAAGAGAAGGGGTGGTGACACTTATATTCTTAATTCGTCACCACACAATTTTATTCTATGTAAACTTTATACCACACAAATCCTTGTACAACGTGATATTACTATTTACCCAAACTAGGAATTGGTATGGATATACAGTTGGTACGGCTCAGAGTACACACAACACTAACGAGAGCAATATAACCTAACAATATTCAACCAAACCACCCCTTTTATTTTAAACTAGAATCCATTTCACGACTACAAACTCCACAAATGTTTATTTTGCAGTACCAAGCATTCCACTATCAGACACCGCCACAAAGTTGACTATTACCACTTGCAATAATCACTAAAAACGTCTTTCTACAATGTTATGTCAACTATACTGCAGCTGTTATGTTTCTATTTGTCTTTATAGTATACACTAGCTCATCATCACGACTTCATACGCCTGGTATTTAAAGCCACCTTTATACTTGACTACCAAGTCTTTTCTGTATTATCTTCGTAGCAAAGTTTTTTTTTAATCCATTTAGTAGTTCAGGCATAAAAAACGACACATCTAGCTATTAGTAGAGAAGGGGTATTTTCTTACAGGTCTTGATTAGTTTAATGATCAACTAAACTAAAATTTCATTTAGAAAGTTCTAGACAATTACTTAAAAGTTCCGTATTCTGAACACAGAAAGTATACTCCTGTAACAAAACAGGTTTAAACGCATGGTATGCTTAAAGAATATTGACAGATATGATCACTTTTCGATTGGAACCAGTCCAACAGTCTGGATTTTTTATACGATTATCGAGTTACAAATCGTACTTACTCCAGATTTCGTATAGAATACATGTGCCATTTAAGAATATTGCACCCGATTTTGGTATATACGAGTATTCCTGAGATATTTCTGTCAGTAAAATTTATTCGAGTAATATATTATATTCAATTAATCGATTGTATGCCTCTTTCTGTTTTTGTCACTATCAGACAAAACGACGAATATGCAGACGAATAATATAATATCCATTTAAGTCCATTAAAACGCCAAGTATTTATGATCGACTAAGTCAGAAGACTTTTCATTTAGAAAGGTAAACTATAGATATTGTGGCGTTCTCATTTTAACTTGGATTACAAACTAGATTGAAATGATTAAACACATGATATAAGGGAAGTAGACAAAGAGGGTAACTGGTCACGTACGAATCGTATGATTCTTTTTATTTATTTTAATGAAATATGCCGCTTGTTGTTGTGATGTGGTGCGGTTTGCTGTTGTAGCAGTTTGCATGCTTCACATTCATCCATGAATTCCGGTGTGTGGACCTCCGAATAGATGAATGCTTTAACATTTTACATATCCGACGAATGAATTTGCTCTCGTAACGTTTTTCATTTTATTCAGTTATTTGATACGTTTTTATTTATAACAGCCAGTTTGTTATCTTTATCAAGTTTACTCTTGTGTATTGTTTCGATATAGAAATTCATACCAGGAAATACTAAACATTCATGATAGATTTATTAGTCCAATAGAAAACATGAAATTTAATAAACGTTTATTTTAACCAATAAAGACTTCATTCATTAGTTTGCTTATAACCGAAGTTATAGATATTACCAAGATCTCTGTTTTCATCGTAGATTATGTTACATACAACAAATGTTTACAACAAATGTCTCATTCAAGTGTTATGTGTTCTTATAAAGTTCTCTGGGTAACGCTCCTACTTTTCAGATTGGTGTGATCTAATGCTTATGTCAGTAACTGAAAACATACAACTCCATCTTTTTCGTATACTAAATTAAAATGACACTTGTTTAGTAAAACTTCTAAAAATCATTAACGCGAGTTCAATCAGGGAATTGAACCTAAAAGGTCAGAATTATACTAGACTAATGAGGCAGACTACGACTATTATTTTAATAAAAGATATTATTCAAAACCACAGCTCATTATAAAAAGGACGACTAAAAACAGCGCTGAGTTCGACGAGGATAATGAAAATCTTGGATCTCGTATTTCTTTTTGAAATTGGTTCATATTTCTTTGTAAGTGTGCGTGCGGCAGGCTGCGGTTCGATTGTGCAGAGCCAATCAATGGTTATGAGAGTAGGGTAGGCAGCTTGCGTAGTTAGGTGGCATGGGTACTGTTTGCAAATGTGTGCAAGGACAGTAATCATTTAAAAATCGTGTGCATTCAGTGTGAAACATATCTCGACGATTTCCGTTTACATTCTACGATCAGATTGTCCTACGTCGCGATATCGACTTTTTCCACATCGTTTGTTGCGTCTGGTTTGGGAATAGTTTTTGTTTCCACCAAACTAATCAACGCTAGTACATAGTCGCTCGAATGAACAAGTTCTATTTCGTTTCAGAATGAAATATTCTGAACATTTTCTACCTACATACTGTTGTTCCTAATAGTTATGAAATTCACAACGAACTTTTGTTATTTAAATAACACACAAAAGTCATATTCATGTAAAATATCTAACGTGACCAAAACACTACAATAGACTAGTTTTTACAAGTACTTTCTAATATCAAACATATTTTGCAAGTTATAGCTTATGTATGATAAACAAATAGAATTTTATATCTTCTTATATATAAAATTCACGTGTCACAGTGTTAGTTACCGTACTCCTCCGAAACGGCTTGACCGATTCTTCTCAAATTTTACATACATATTCAGTAGGTCTGAGAATCGGCCAACATCTATTTTTCAAACTTTTTTTTTTTAGTATGGCAAAATAACGTTTGCCGGGTCAGCTAGTTTTACATAATATTTAGGTAAGTATATATTATTGTTTAGTATTATATTTGAAAGCTTCAAGATTCATACGAACGCAATTAATAACTTTGTATTTTTAAATCAACGTAGTTTTTGACTAATTTACTCATCAAAAGAGTATTTTTGTTAACCAGAAATACCAAAACTTTATTGCCATGACATGCCCTTAGTAAAAAGTCTCTCGGTTAAATTTGAAAACTTGCTATTAAAATTATGATTGCACGAAACATAATCATCAATTATATCAAAACAACAAATCAAAACATTAAAAAGTATATAGGTGCTCTAAAATCTATATTTGCAACAGCTTGCCAAGCCAACGCCAAGCGTTTACCATATCTTGCTTAAACACAACCGCAAGTTACGGGCGAAGTAAACCCAAGATTCAGTACTGAATTATCGAATTTACATAATATTATTATATAATCATATTTACTATGTCGCTTACAGCATTTTGCAAATGATTTCGGAGGAGTAATTGTGGTTGTACCGTGCAAATATCGATTTACATGCCACTGTATAATTCACGGGTTGAATAATGTATTACCTTTCATTAGCACATTGGCCAGTCCCGGGGCGTATTTGCACATAAATTCGCTTACCCACACCCTCAAGGAATCCTTACGTGTGAACGATTATATCCTTTCTAGTGAATATGCCATACCAATCCCCTTTTGTTTTCTTTTTTTACTTTTTCCGATATCTTTATTTTGATAAGATGCTTATGGCTTATTTATTGTAAAGATATTCTATTCAATGTTGTGTTTTGGATCTTTCTGCCTATAGACATCTAAATGTTTGAACGGTTCTCCTTTACTGTAGGTGTGTATTTTGTCTAATATATCAAACTGACTATGCCTCAAGAGTAGTTTTCAATACTATCTTTTAAGTGACGCGATTTTCAACCACTTGCAATAGTCCGATTGGTTTGAAATTTTGCATACATATCAAGGACCGATGACAATGCAATTATTTAATAATATATTTAGGATTTTCAAGCGTGTTTTTTAGTTTTTAAACTAAGTAAATTATTTAAGATAATTAGAGTGGGAAGTCTTTCTTTTCTTTATGTAAATTTGACCGTGTTGTCTGTGTTTTCCAAGACATACATAATAATAAATAATAGTTTAAAAAAAACTAAAAAACACGCTTTATTTAATCGAATTATTGCATTGTCATCGGTCTTTGACAGGTGTGCAAAATTTGAATAGGATCTGACCGTTTAAAGTGGGTCAAAATAGCGTCCAAAGGAGTCGGTTACAAACATACAAACATACAAACAAACATACAAACAAACATACAAACAAACATACAAACAAACATACAAACAAACATACAAACAAACATACAAACAAACATACAAACAAACATACAAACAAACATACAAGTGAAGCTAATATAAAGCGTGTAAAAATAGCGAAACGCTTTACCTTCATACGTTCTATTGCCTCTTACCATCAGCTGTCATGAAACAAAGGGTCAGCATTTTTTATTAAAAAAAGTAAATAACACAAATAACTGCATTTTTAAGACATTTATTTTTATTAATAAAATATAACGTTTTCATAATATAGAAAAGCTTTAGGCAATTTACATGATTATATTCTTCATAAAATATTTGTTTTATATAATATTCGTACAACACATACTATATACAATAACCCAAGCTTAGCAAGAATCGACAACATAGTCCAATAATTGCAGGCTTAAGGCCACACGTTTGGTATTACTTCGGCAACGGTTGCCCTCAATCATTATAATGCCCATTTAATTATAATTTATTGAGCTACCGAGACCAATTATATGGGCTTCCTTTAACACCCACATCTGTTCTAGAAAGTCTGGAAAAAATGGATCATCAACATTCAATTTAAAGTATTTTAAAAGAAATTAATTGAGTTCTAATTAATCTAGAAGATTATTTCAAATAAAAATACTTTCGAGTTACATTTATTTTCAGATTATTTACATCTCAATGTTTCAAATATTCAGTAGATGCTAATCAACATTGTCCTGGACAGGACTAAGCAGTATACGTACAATAAAAATCTAACAAAAGTAGTTTTATCTAAAACATTGAAATCCTTAAATTCTGTATTAAATTGTATATTTTGATAATAATTTGTATAGCAACTTAATAAGCCAGTGCGTGTTTAATGCAGAGTATTGAGAATAAATGAAAATCTCTAATAAATCGGGTATTATAATAAATATTAACGTTATTGTTATCCGTTAAACGATCGTACCCCCCGTGCCCCAGGTGCTACCACAACAAACCGCTCGGAATTTCAACGACTTCAATTATTGAGTGCCTACGAAACCCAAACCCTTTGCTTCTCAAGGGGCCGGACTGTCCATTTCACCGGACGGTAATGCCGGCTGGCACGCGGGTTGTACCTATATTAAATAAGCCGTTATATTCCCATCCCTGTGAGTATTATTCTATGCAAAAAGTTCACTCTTGTACTCCGAGAGTATGGTTTTAATCTAAATTGTCTTCATTTGGAATACTTATCACACTTTAAAGGAAGAAAACCTAGGTTGTTGTCAAAGTATTGCATTTATTGTTCATTACCGATACTCCTTTAAAAGTTTCCAGGGTAACGCGATATGCGAATTATTGTTGTAATACAAAATTTTTACCAGCTGCATTATTCTCTGCTGTTTTCCTAAAATACTCAATCATTACTAAACATCTACAATAATCTACATACATCATATTATAATAAACAATGCAAGATAAAGTTTTGTACATAATATAGTTGTCATTGCTACACATTTTCAAGTAGTTAGTATGGTTTTTGCTACGTGAAAAAGTCAATAGCAGTGGTTTCTCACATACTTCACGTTGTCAGTAATCTTGAATCTTAGCGCAATCTCGAACCATTCCAACGAGAAAACAATGAAGTCACCTTTCATAGAAACAAAGGGGAAACAACAAAAGAATGGAATGGACGAATCGGTGCACAGCGAATTATCGGTCCAGTTCCAACACACGTGCGAGTGCCGTTGATCGACCTTTAAAACGAACACGCTAAAGAGAAAAAATCACTACACAATTGAAGTAGAAGGCTCTTTTAACACAATGAAACTAAGTAACAGTATAATGCAACTTGTGCGGTTGTACCTTTAACTTTTTTATCTTCGCTATGTATTGTGACCGCTTTGTGAAACTGAAATTGCAACGCGGCTTTATGATAAAAGCTCCACGTGCCAGTTATTCTCTCTATACTAAACAGGGAGTTAGCTGGAATTTCACCGACTTTTTTCTGTTTTATGATTGACAGCACACGGCCTGTGATCGGTCGCGCGTTCCGTGTCCATCGGGCCGTGATCTGGTACGTAAAAGACCTATCCGACCGCCTGTTCCCACACAATCACAATATGCATAATACAAAAGCCCTGTGAATACATTTATTATATTGGCTTAGTTTCAAATCATCTAATTGTACCTACTGTACCTAATGTATATCCGAAAACAGAAAAACGGTGCACTCGAAAAGTCTCCTTCAGTTGAACTAATTACCAAAATGAAATTGCAATTTTCAATGTGTGTCTCAGAATAAAAAAAATTGGTTTGTCTCGTTAAAACTTTCGTCTGCAAATATAAAATTCAATTTCTGAATGAGCACAAAAAATCTTCTACCTTGTTTTTCGCGTTCATTTTGCATCAAGCTACGTAGAATCCTAATTATCTCCCCAGTTAAGTTTAAGTGAATTATTCTAGCCGCCCACTGTGGCGCACAAACAAAACGGTACTGAGTTCACAACCTCAGTCGAAAATACTAAAACATTAAAGAGCTACATATAATATCCGCTAAGTAGTAAATATATGCGGCGCATAAGCTCGCTATCTTGGCGGAGGTAACTGAGCAGCGCTTTAGCCAGCTCAACTTTTAATAACGCCCGCAAAATCATCTAATTAATCTGATTACAGACGGACCCGTACACCGACGCAACACTCCGGACTAATGCTTACTTCAGAGCATTAAACAAACTTATTTGTCCCATGTAGTGCCACTCGGATTAGACAGGGCAGGCCTTGGACTGCCTCCCTTGTAGATTATCGTGGCTTTCTGAGGCTCTAGATAAATAACAGTATTTAAACCGTCCTTTGTATTTAAAGATACTTAACCGTCATATTAGTAATTCAAGTATTTGTATTTTCTTTAATCTGTTTTATTTAAAAATAAGAATTGGTACATTTTAACACCGATATATAGATGCGTTAATAAAAGTATCTTCGTGTATTTCTATTAAGATACGCATAAAAAATCTTGTACGTTATTTGAAATAGAGAAATCTAGATAAACCTTTATATTTGAGATTGAAATTGTTTTTTTACCTAGTAAGTTGAAATCTTCCGAAAATATTTTGGATAAAGTTAGGATATAGTCTTGCTCATACCCATTTTCCGGTTTAGTGCTTACCTCTTTACGACTTACTACTGATAGAAATTCCCTTATTTCATTGTTTCATATACGTAAATACTATATATATAAACTAATATGTTTTTGGCATAACCTGTTAGGTTGAATAAATAGTTAATTAGGAATGGCGAAATGTAATTTGTACTCATATTTTGTTAAGATTCGAATCCAAAAAAATCAAGCTCCTATTTCCTTTCAAACATATTTCTTAATACAAAAATGTGGTTAATTATCCTTACTATAGATGTAAGGGTAATATTATATTTTAGCTGGATGTGTATGTATGTGTGCACCCCTTAGAAGTGTAATTACGGAGGCTCGAGACCTCTAGCCTGCTTCACGCACACGATGAATGAGATCTGCCACTAATGGAGATCTTATCTTTATCCCAAGATGGAGTAAGGTAGCAGTCTTTAACAGTATAAATTGTTACGTATAAACCAAGAGATATCTTATCCAAATAAGTAATACCAGGACATAAATATAATCCAATTTCGGTTTCTAAGGATTTTTTTAGTTGTAATATGAAAACATAAAGAGTTTTGGATCTATTCGTTATGGTTTGTATAGAAGTTACTTATTTTACATAACTATCACGATATGATTTACAAAATATATATACACGTATACAAATTTCGATTGTGTACTAAAGGGCTTGCTTATTCATAATGATTTTTCGGAGGTTCAAAAGGAGATTTTATCGGAGAGATAATAAACGTTTTAGCGTAAAAAGACCATTATGAATAACAAGTTTTGACAATTTTCGCGAACCTATTTTAGCGAACCTTTAAACCTCCGCTTATTTTTAAACCTCCGATTAGTCATTATGAATAAGGCGGTTAGAATTCAGAGATTTTGCTTTTTGTAGATATTAATTTCGCAACAATTATAACGTAATTCATTTTCTTCTCAAATTAAATATTTAAGTCGGCAATTTGTAACGCTTCCGCTTTACACAGCGCTGTACTAAGATGAGATGACTATTTGGTGAAAGTAATTTTCAAAATTATATTGTTACTTCGCCTTTAGATCTTGTAATAATTATCTCTGGTCTGCTTTAACAAGCATTTAATTTGAGTGGGAAATTAAGTCTCACTTGATGTTAAATGTTCTTGATAAGGATTCAAACGATACGCGACAAATTTTACCAAATTGTTGTCAGAGCGAATTTGTTCAATGTCTATTTGAATACGGCGTGTTATGACAAATGTTACAATTATATTTTCATACAATTTAAAGGGTGTTAATTGTCTTTATTGGCTTCATATGTTGCCTTTAACAGAGACGAGAATAAATCGAAACCGAACACAGCGTATTGAAAAGGCTTTATAATTTCAATAATGGTGAATTTTAGAACGAATAGGTGGGCAGAATATGCAAGTTTCGCTGCGGCCGCTGAGAGCAGATAGGCAGCTTGAGCGACATGAATGCGACATTTCAATTTGAGTATATATTATTCATGGTAATGCGTTAAAAGCGCTAGCATACAAGTTGGTACGAATGGGTGCGAGCGGCAGGCTTGGCGGCGAGTAATCGCCCCGCACGTGTGACTGCCAGATACATAATATTATTATGTATATTCTGTTTTGCTTTAAAATTGTCGTTTCGCGCCATTTGCAGTTGCCGTTCGTCCGATGTGCTTCGCTTATAAAGTAACTCGCATAAATGTAGTACTTGTTTTTATTTATCGGCATTTCACCAAATTGCTTGTGCCAAATTGAACAAAATTAGTAAAAAAGTAACAGAACGTTAAACGTTCAACCTAACTATCCCTATATTTTCAATAAGTTTTTCCACTTTATAGTACCTATTTTTTAAACATAATAATATGCCTTGGTTGGCTACAAAACTCATTGTACGTAATGTCAAATATTTTTCACACTGAGAAAAAAAATCGGGTTAAATAACAAATAATAATGCAGTAGTAAGTAAATAAGAAATGTTTCAACACACATTACAATATGCATTAAGTAGTAAAAGATTGCAATGAAAATATGTGTGGCATCCGCTGTCGGCGACATCTCCGGCCAACATATATTATTCATCGTAGAAGACACGGGAACGAAATTTGTGTAAGTGCGTTGTGATCCAGCCAATCTCACAATCTTTATTTCATTTCAAGTAATAGGATTACTTAGTTCAGAAACCTTGTTGTGTTCGCGACTTTTGTTGTACGTACTCACTGTAAACGATTCGCGTAGGAGCTATATTATTAATTCATGCCTAACTTTTTGTAGATCGTAAATCGAAAATAATTTGTGTAATTTGTTATTGGGATTTTTATTGAGCAGTAGCAGCAGCAGCATTTTAAAGAGTATATAAATTTTATTCTATATCAAGACTTATGTTTGTAAAAATTTTTGAGAATTTAGAAGCATATGTAATAGGAATGTTTCTTTATGATGAACTTAAGAGGGGTATGCTTCTGCGAGTCGGAGCACTTGACGGCCAGAATTACATTTATTATCTTTAAACCAAACATATACCTATATTTACACGGTTAGAAGTTCAGTATTTGTAGCATGAATTTCAAACATAAGTCTATTCTTAAAACTATGAATTAATTGGTTTTAATTCCAAGACGCAAAATGTTCTTTAAGATTACTCGTTAATTTGTAAATTATATTTGTGTACCATCCATCACTCCATCCATCAGCCTCTATCAGTCCACTGTTGGACATAGGCCTCCCCCATAGAACGCCACAACGTGAGGTCCTGTGCCGCCTGCATCCAATGTCTCCCCGCGACCTTGACGATATCGTCGCTCCACCTTGTCGGGGGCCGCCCAACGCTGCGTCGTCCGGCACGTGGGCGCCACTCTAGGACTTTTCTTCCTACGAGCGATGTGGCCTGCTCATTGCCACTTCAGCGTGCTAACCTTTCGGGCTATGTCGGACACGCCAGTTCTCCTACGTATCTCCGTATTTCGGATTTTATCCCGTAGGGAAATACCGAGCACAGCCCTCTCCATAGCACGCTGTGCAACCTTGAGCTTATTTACGAGGCCGACATTTAAAGACCATGTCTCTGTTCCGTATGTCATCGCTGGTAAAACATGGTCATAGACCTTCATCTTCAGGCACTGCGGAATATTGGACGAGAAGATATGCCTAAGCTTCCCGACCGCTGCCCAGCCGAGTTGGTTTCGTCGGTTGACCTCTTTCTCGAAGTTGGATTTGCCTAGCTGGACTGTTTGTCCTAGGTAGACGTAGTGGTCGACATCTTCGAGAATCGCATTCCCAACAGATACTGGTGGCCAAAGTGACATGGACATTGAACATAACCTTGGTTTTATCCATGTTCATTCTTAAACCGACCCGTTGGGAAACACTGCTGAGGTCATTGAGCATTGTGCTAAGGTCCTCCAGGGATTCTGCCATGACCACGATATCATCTGCAAATCGAAGGTGAGTGATGTATTCGCCGTTGATGTTGATGCCGAGTCCGGCCCATTCCAGGAGCTTGAAGATGTCTTCCAATACAGCGGTGAATAGTTTCGGGGAAATTACGTCACCCTGTCTGACACCTTTCTGCAGTGGAATCGGTCTTGTGCTCCCATCCTGGATTCGGACTGACATGGTGGCGTTTCTATACAAACACTTCAGCGCTTCGATGTACCGGTAGTCAATTTGGCACCGCTGGAGGGACTGCAGCACCGCCCAAGTCTCGACTGAATCGAAGGCCTTCTCATAGTCCACATACGCTAGACACAGAGGCCGATTATACTCCTGAATCTTCTGTATAATCTGGCGCAGCGTATGTATGTGGTCTATGGTACGTGGTATGTGGTCTTTGTGTACCAAAATATTTTAATTGCTTATCCAAAGTTATGTGCCGTTTATCTTGTAAACTGCTAGACTGATTGCAGTTAAACATATTCAAATGTCACTGCTAGAGCATGTGCTTTAAATAAAATATTACCATGTCGCAAATCGGCCCGTAAAAAACGGCATCTAAACACGTTGTTAGGGGTTAGTCAAATAAGAAAACACTCGACATGTATTATTTACACTATCATAATGGTAGTTTACAATGTGAACATTAGATTATTATAACATGAAGTAATGTATTGGCTCTTTTAAATATTAACCAGTTACTTTACAGTATAAAAAAGAGTATCCTTTATGTAGATCAATTACTTCTACTTTATTTTGTGCAACTATTACAGCATATAGATTCAATGCAGATAAAGTTGGAAACTGTAGTTTGTGGTGAAGGCAATGTTGTCTGTAGATAGGTGGTGGCGCGTGCGTAAGCTACCTCTGTGCTGCGGCTGCGTGTGATAGATGACTGTCAATATATCAGTCGCTACATGTTCGCCAAGCCACCCCTCGCCTCATCTAACGAATATTAATCAAGTTTATACCCAGCTTTATATCGTACACAGTGGACCTCTTAATTTTCTTCAAGTACGAACGCATCTATTACGTTATTATTTTCTTTACCAAGTATATGTGTGTAATTTTTCTCTTACTTTATTTACTCTGAAAAATATATTTGAAGTAGCAAATCGTGCAGGCTTTTACGTAAATCCCCTCGGTTGTTTTACTTACGAAAAACTTTTAGGCTCTTTTGCTCATAAAAAACTTGTGCTCAACATACATATTGAACTTTATAATTTATATGAGGGTAGTTAAGCAGTTAAAGGCCTGGAAACCTCTCCTCAAAGCCGACTTAAAAAATTGAGGAAATTCCGCGGGGATTCACCTGTGACCCTCCTCGGTGCCATCGTTTTATCGGTACCCTGAGACATAAATTACAAGTAAAAGTAATCGTTGAAACTTTCCTGTAGTAGGCCGGAGGGCCAGAAGCTTGGAATTTGTGCAGAATTACCTGCCACTGGTTTCAAGACTTGTAATTTATGAGTAAAGGCCCTCGCGTTTGTATCCCATTCGGACGTGGGCCGCCGGCACCATCCGCCCGGAAAATGATCCGTGTCAATAGCTACCTAACGAAAAATATTGGATTCAACGTTGATGGGACAGTTTTAACAAAATACTAAAAACATTTTAGAAACTAATAAATAGAGAAAGATTCCAAATCTTAACTAGGTATTTTTAGACAAAAGTAATCACAATAATATATTCATGCCATACGTTTTGTGAACAACATGGTATTATTTGTGGCTTTAGACTGACCCTAATGTAATATAATGTAGTAAATACCCATTAATAATTATTATTACCTTTGATCAAATATCAGCATCAAATCCGAAAATATTTTGGTATGCGTTGCTAAGAAATTATTCTTTTAATTTTCAATATCACTTTCAGAATAATGACATTATTAGAAGAACAGTTAGTATTTACTTGTGGAAATCAGAAAAAAGGCGGACTTTGATTGACGCTGGTAATCGCCTTAATGTAACCTCGAGGCAACTTTTGCGCGGTACGCAAACGACTGGTTAAATTCGGAGGTCGACGCAAAGTGACACAATATCTCTCCCGTCACATCGAAGAAGCTTTTCATATAACTCATTTTCTCTAGTCATATTTTTCTTAAGACTGGATTACGTTTGTTCTACTGTACAATTCTATCGGAATTTTAACCCACTTACAATTAAGTTATGCAATGGACTACTAGCCGAAGTTTGGTCATTAGACTATGGGACTGCCTGAGGTTCTTCAGAAAAGGAGTAAAAATATTACTGCAGGGTCAACGACACGTGAGTCATACCTTTGCTATAGCAGAGGTTTATAGACTAGGTTTATTTTCCACCTTAATCGGATTTTTAAACATACATATAAGAGACCCTGTGGAGAATCATGCTGCCCGTAACTTCGTTCGCGTGGAATTTAGAATTTGATTTACCACACACCTTAACAAATTACAGAAAAATCACCATCTCTTGAAACACTATCTGTTAAGAAAAACGTATCAAAATCGGTAGCGTAGCTTTAGAGATATAGGTTTACATAGAGCCACATACAAAGAAAGGAATTGGCTTTTTAATAAGTAAAGAGTTATTTCTGTTATAGCTACAATAAATATAGGAAAACGTACCGCATACGCGCCGTGTCCCATGAAGTATATACTGGATAAATATAGTACCTATCTAGGATAACAACATCTTAAATTGTTTGAAAATAAAAAAACCCGTATGCATGTCGCGTGTCACGAACATTGACCCCTAGATATTATCCCGATGAATTCCGCATAACCAATAAGAAAACTTGCCTATCTTATGGTTTATACTCGTCGTTCAAGTTTACGTGACTGGAAATAGTAAAATCGGATGATGATGTTGATAATGTAGGTCGTAATGGGCCATTGCCAATAAAACCTTATAGGTAAGCGATGGATTAAAAGGAACTAGGTCAGGGTAGGGCCCATACCTTATAAAAATAACGCGCTTTGTAAGGTGGCTCCCGTTTACTAAACGTCGGAAGTACCATTTAGTTATCTATATACACTGACCATACTTATGTACGTATAAACATTACGTAAATTAGATTTACGAACTCTTTTGTTCAGGCTGAAGA
The DNA here is from genome assembly GCA_916999025.1 of Orgyia antiqua. Lineage (NCBI taxonomy): Eukaryota > Metazoa > Arthropoda > Insecta > Lepidoptera > Erebidae > Orgyia > Orgyia antiqua. Next base: position 31,308,489 of record OU779864.1, read on the forward strand.
ATAATATTCATTTCGACGTGGTCTTCCCTTTTTTCTTATGAGCACAACACAAGACTTTAAAAGCTTATGCATTTTGCTATACAGTGTACAGTAGCTATATATCTCTTGACACCGATCACTTCATAAATAAATAAATAAATATTCATGGACATTTCACACAACGTCCTCTGGTCCCAAGCTAAGCTTATATTGCTTGTGTTATGG